>OZ010786.1:78183212-79561962 GCA_963932465.1 Maratus speciosus | reverse complement strand
TTTGTCGTTTGATGTGAGGTGTTCAGCTATGAGTATGCAAAATTTCACTCCTCCAACCTAATTAGGGGCTCACTTAGAAAGAATTGTTTAAAATACACATGTGAGAGCCCAAAGGGTTAAATGTACGACTTTTTAAAAATTTTATAGATTTTCGTTTGATGCGAGGTGTTCAGCTATAAGTATGTACAATTTTACGAATCTAACCTAATTAGAGGCTCACTTAGAAAGGATTATTTAAAATACATATGTGAGACCCAAAAGGGTTAAATTTACAGCTTTTTCAAAATTTTATGATTTGTCATTTGATGTGAGGTGTTCAGCTATAAGTATGCAAAATTTCACGCCTCCAACCTTGTTAGAGGCTATCATAGAAAGAATTGTTTAAAATACACATGTGGGAGCCCAAAGGGTTAAATGTACGACTTTTTCTAACTGCTATGGTTTGCCATTTGATGTGAGGTGTTCAGCTATAAGTATGCAAAATTTCATGCCACCAACCTAATTAGGGCTCACTTAGAAAGTATCTTTTTAAAATACACATGTGGGAGCCCAAAGGGTTAAATGTACGGCTCTTTCAAAATTTTATGATTTGTCGTTTGATGTGAGGTGTTCAGCTATAAGTCTGTAAAATTTCACGCCTCCAACCTAATTAGGGGCTCACTTAGGAAGAATTGTTTAAAATACACATGTAGGAGCCAAAGGGTTAAATGTACGACTTCATAAAAATTTTATGATTTGTCGTATGATGTGTGTTGTTCAGCTATAAGTATGCAAAATTTCAAGTATCCAACATGTATAGTTTCTGAGAACGGGCTCTGTGACGGACAGAATATCTCAATTTGTTGATTTTCTGTAAGCAAGTAAACCCAGATAAACCCCCAGTAAGTAGATAGGTTTACAATAGAAGTCTATGGGAATTTGGCGAAATATTAGAGATATCGCCAAGGTGGCGTCACTTTTGGCGACTAATTTTGGTCGCCAAATTTGGCGATATATCGCCATGTTGGCGAGAAACTTGGCGGTATTTGGCGACAGAACCGAGTACCCTCCTACGGCAAATTAAAATTTCGCCTAATAGACGTAATGTTAAAATAAAAATGGGCACCCCCAGGTGGGTAATTCATCGATTTTCACAATTTTTTTATTTTTTTCCTTAGTTTTATAGTGTAAACAAACTTCGCACCAAATTTGAAGTCTGTAGCTGCAGTAGATATACGAGATCTTTTTGATGAGTGAGTCAGTCAGTCAGTCAGTCAGTGGTAAAATTATCGATTATCAGACATTTTCAAATGTCATTATCTCGGAAACTAATTATGCGTTATTTATAAAATTTTGGATTTTAGGTAATTAGGGTGGCCTTACTACACATTTCGTATAACAAGTACGTAGGTCTCATAGATTTTCAGTAGTAGAGCAATGAAATTTGACGAAAACAGCTCGAAATGGTTCGTGTAAATAACACACGGTTATGTCAGGCGAACTTGGCTGACACACTGCCGTGTGTCTAGATTTGTTTATAATGAACTTAATTCGGTACAGACAATAAGAGCAGTGTATATTTAAACTTCATTTGGCATTTCATAAAACTAAATTCAGCATAGTAATAACCTTTCTTTCTAAAGTGCAGCTAAAACAAAACATTCGTTCAAAGTTTACATTTGGCTGGTTGGTTGTATTTTTGTCGGCCAATTGTAAGCACGTGGGATATAGGCCCTAAGGGGGAAGAGTGCCTTCCGTGGAGGTCTTTCTAAGGGAACCTAACCCGTATTAACGCTTGGAGAACCAAGGTTCGAAGAAAACCACGAAAACTTCGAACGATTAAGCCGACGGGCGCGATTGGGATCGAACCCAGCACCTCCCGTCTACCAGCGTCGAGAGCAGAACCTCTCGGCCACTGGTGGTGCGTTTACATTTGGCATCGTGCTTCGAAATGAGGTCACAAAAATTGCAATGCCGCCTTGGTCAGTGCCGCGTTTTTCCAGATAGGTTTTTATTTAACTTTTAAAGTCACTCGAGGCGTATTGAATGCATAATATTCGCGAGTCCCATAGTACTTATGTGATTCATTCTAATTAAGGGGTCTCAGGGCTCTTAAAATTGGAAAAAATGAAAAAAAGAGACCAATTTCAACATTTAATATCATAAAATGCATATTATTTTAAAAAACAAGTTTTATTGAGATGAAAGATATAAGTACGTTCTTTCATTTTATGTATTTAAAAAATTGCAAGATGCAGAATTAGCATTTACAGGGTTCTCCAAACACTCAGACATTTGACAAGCAGAAAATTTGTATAACAGCTTACGCGCACGATTAGAAAATAAATATTGCAACTAGAATAAGAATGTTGGTGCTTACTTATACTTCAGATTGTAATAATTACCTGGAACTTAAATAAATTTGTATTCAAAGCATTTTTATATTTTGAATAAAAAGTTGTATTTAGCTAATACAAAATTTCGAAAATTTCAACAACATAATCCTTTAAAAAATATTTTTTGAACAATAAAAAGGAAATTTTAGGTTCAGTTTATAAAGATTAACATTAAACGTATGTTTAGAAAATTTCATGAAAAAAATATTCAAAAGTTTTTGAGATATCGAACGCATTATGCCAAAAAATGTAATTTGGAAAAAAATTACTTAAAAGTTTCGAAAATGCTGCTTCAGCTATTGAACGGGTATAATTCTAAAAGCCATAACTTCTGTTCTAATGAGAATTTGAAGGAAACAATTATAACCAAATGTTCATAAAAGATAGAAGATTAACATCTAAAAAAAAAATAAAGTAAAATTTTTTGAAGCTTTAAGAGTCCTGAGACCTTATGAGTCCTGAAGACATGATAGGGGTAATGAGAGAGCCACTCAATGTAAATAACTAGTCGCGAATCCCATAGCATTTATGTGATTAATTCTCATTAAATTAGTCTGTTTTTAACAATTTGACGTTTATTGCTTTTATACTGTTGCTGGCCATTGCATTACACATATATATCATTAAAAGTTGTTAACTAGGCTTTAAAAGCCGATGGACATTGAGTACGCCACCCCTGTCATTATGTATGTTCAAATCGTCCGTATCTTTAAGGATTAATATCTCGGCTAATTACTGACAATGTTTTTCGAAAATTGTGACCAACAATGCTTTTATACTTCTGCCACGATATATACGTACCTCCAGCGCTGCCCAACACATTTGCTGAATGCCAGTAAATCGAAATTTGTGTGTAACGGAAAATGCGATTTTCTCAAAAACTATGTGACATAAAGTAATAGCTATAATTTTCCTGCAAGGTTTAAATTAACGTCTACTACCTCTAATTTTTTCATAATTTTAGTTTCAGTAGATTCGGAATTAGATGGGGGGGAAACATATTTTTGCGCTATATTTCCGACGTTATCTTTGAAAATGTAATACCTAAAATTAAAAGAAATATATTTTTGAATTCATCGTTATAAAAGCTTTCACACAATATACAAAGAAAAGATTTTTTTTCAAGCAACTTAATTTGCCCCCCTATATTTTTTCTAAATATATTTATAAATGTTTAATAATCTGAAAATATGTGGGTCAATAGTCATTATTACTTCCCCCAATTTGAACTTTCCTCGTTTCATATTTTACGAGTAAAACGGATGTGACAGACAGACACAGAAGTGATCTTAGAGTGGTTCCGTTTTTACTTTTTAAGTACGGAACCCTAAAAATGAAGTCATTTTTAGAAATAATTATCCATCAATAATTAACCGTCGAACACTTGTTCAGACGATTATTGCTTTCTATGCGTTTTTTTTATATCTTCATTGTTTTCATATATAGTAGAACCTCGATTATCCGAACTAATTGGGACAGACCATCTTTCGGAAATTCGAAATTTTTGGATAATCGAGAATGCTTAAGTTTTAAAGATTAAGGACAATGCGCTATTTCTTATTATGGTGATAAGTGCTTAATAAAAACAAAGCCATAGCAAAATAGAAACAAGAATAAAGTACCTGAGTTTTAATTTTGAAAGCAAGTACCTTTTACATATTTCACAAGGGTTTGAAACAAAGTTTTTTTTTGTCGCAATTTCGATTGCCTTTGCTTTACAGCTCTATCACGAAGTTTTTTTAATACTATTAGTTCACCAGTACCACAGTCTTTCTGCTGCTCTAGCTATGCCAAACCTTTTGCAAAACATTCAAAAGTTTCAAAACTGCTAATTTGTTCGTTTTCTTCGTTCACATCGTTGCCCTCTTCTTGACTTTCATCAGCACATGTTCCTCGTATATAGGCAATGATTTCTTCATCGCTCAATATATGAAATCCGGGATCATTTGAGTCACAATTTAGCCAATCGTTTATTCCTTCAATATCACAGCCACCACAACCATGTATTTATTAAATGCTGATTACAAATCGGCAGCATCATTCTCATTTTTATCCATAAAGCTTTCATTCGTTTCAGTAGCTAGACGTTAAACAAGTTTTCTCCAACTTCGAATGAACGTATGCTGCTATAACAATTCCTCAGCTTCACATCATATATATAGAGTCTTTTATAATAAAAGATTTCCAAAAGTCCTCAACAGCAGCTTCATTCTTCAAAAAGCAAATTTCTAATGAACAGTTTCCGATAATTCTGTGTTAAAAATTCTAAGACCCCTTGTTCCATGGGTTGCAAAATTGCTGTTGCATTCTAGTCCAGGCAATAGAGGCCGTATAGGGACTCTATCTAGCAAAATTAATGGTAGTACTGGAAATCGGCTTCCTGGATGTTTTGGGGGTCGCTGAATCCAAATTTGTAACTTCCCACCAAAATTTCCCCCGGCAACCCCCCCCCCAAATTTTGGTAAAAAGCCCCCCCAAAAAGGTTTTTATTAAAAAATTCTATTTTTTTATTGTTTTAGGGGAAAAGTAGCTAGAAATTCAAAAAGTAGACAAAATTTGCAAGAAATTAGATATATGACATTATGACTTAGGATAAAGGGGAAGGGGAGATCTGCCTCGGAACATGCTCCGCAGTGCTGCGTGGACTAAGTTGCGCAATTCCACTTAACCACTCGCATTAGCCCTCCCATCTTCTCTCCGAACTTTCTCTATAAGGTTTACTTTAAATTTTTTCGGTCGCTGAATCCGAATTTTTAACTTACCCCCCAAATTTCCCCCCCCCCCGAAAACCCCCCAAATAGTTGTTTTTAACTAAAATTTCTTATTGTTTTAGGGGGAAAGCATTACAAAATTCAGAAACTAGACAAAATTTGCAACAAATAGGATATATGACATTATGACGTAGGGGAGAGAGGGGGCAGCCTCGGAACATTCCCCGTGCGCTTTTCTCATAAACCAAATTTTTTCAAAAAATCAATTTTTTGGGGGGTTGCCGGGTGAAATTTGGGTGAGAAGTTACAAATTCGGATTCATCGACCCAAAAAACATCTAGAATGCCGATTTCCAGTACTACCATTATATTTGCCAGATAAAATCCCTATTGCCTGGATTTCATCATTTAGTGCACGTAGCGCCGCAGTGCATGTTCCGAGGCAGCCCTCACCCTCCCCGTTCATCCTAATTCATAATGTCATATATCCTATTTGTTGCAAATTTTGTCTAGTTTCTGAATTTCGTAATGCTTTTCCCCTAAAACAATAAGAAATTTAAGTTAAAAACAACTATTGGGGGAGGGGGGGGGGGGGGGGTTCGGTGGTGAAATTTTTGGAAAATTCGGATTCAGCGACCCAAAAATCTTAAAGTAAACCTTATAGAGAAAGTTCGGAGGGGAGATTGGAAGGCGAATGTAAACGTGTGAGTGGTTAAGTGGAATTGCGCAACTTATTTTACGCAGCACCGCGCGCATGTTCCGAGGCAGATCGCCCCTTCCCCTTCATCGTAAGTCATAAATTCATATATCTAATTTGTTGGAAATTTTGTCTACTTTCTGAATTGCTAGATACTTTTTCTCTAAAACAATAAAAAAAATTTATTTTTTTAATAAAACCCTTTTTTGGGGGGCTTTTTACCAAAATTTGGGGAGGTTGCCGGGGGAAATTTTGGTGGGAAGTTACAAATTCGGATTCAGCGACCCAAAAAACATCCAGAAAGCCGATTTCCAGTACTACCATTTATTTTGCTAGGTAAATTTCCCTATTGCCTGGACTATTCGGCGATAAACAAATGCATCGGATATTCCCATCTTTGACAATTGAAGTGTTTGGATGGGCAGGAGCATTGTTGAATAATAAAATAGCTCCATGTACTTCTTTTTTAATTTGTTCCTTTCTAAGTTCGAGAACAAAACAATCTACAACCATTGTTTAAAAAGTTCCATTTTTGATTAAAGTAGTGAACAGGAAATGCTGATCTATTAACATGTTTCAGGCATCTGGGATTCTTAGCTTTCTCTACGATTGCTAATTATAATCGATGAGAGCCCGATGCATTGGCAGGCGCTAAGATTGTAAAACGATCTTTCATCAGTTTCTGTCCGGGAGCAGAAGCTTAATTGTTTACAGCTAATGTTTTCGCCGGAAGTGCTTTCCAATATAAAGCTGTTTCATCACAGTTATAAATTTAATCCGCTGTCAGATTTTCTTCAGCAATTAACTTTTCTAGCTCTTTCTTAAATGAGTCTGCTGCTGCTGCTACTGCATTTGATGAGAATTTTTCACCTTCAATGTTGAGTTCCCGAATTCCATGTCGATGCTTAAATTTTTCGAGCAACCCAGCACTGTCTTTAAAATTATCGGAACCGCCAAGGTTTGAATTTAAAATGAGAGCGTTTTCTTGAATTATAGGCCCAGAAAGCGTCACACCTTTGCATCTTTTCTGGGAAAACCACTTGAACAAAGCAGAATCCAATTCTGTATCATCTGCTGATTTCATCGTTTTTCGATACTTGACGGAATTACCATTGTTTATTTCTGCATAAAACTTTTTTATTTTTGCAGCATATCACTAACCGTTGCAATACAAATGCTAAATTCTTGAGCTAATTTTATCATTCTCACACCCGATTTTACACGATTTATGATTTAAATTTTTCTTTTGCACTTAAAGTAATGCGTTTTCATTTTGTAGATATGATAAAAATAAAAATTTTCACTCTAGTAAAAATCTCGTAATTGTTTGGCACACTCTCGAATTCTGTCCCACTGCTTACTCCCCACAATACACATGTAATTTTCCGGGAATAGAAGAAACACCTGCTAGACCACATTCACACCGTCTGGTTCTCCCTCCTCCAACTGTGTTTTAATCCACTTCGCATCTTACGGGAGCTCAAGTTAAATTCAAATGAAGTCTAAGAACTGGCATCCAATATATTTATCTATACTCGTGGTTCGGAAAGGACCGTTTGCACACAAGGAAGGTGATAGCAAAAAACGAAAAAAAAGCTTTAAAAATGGATTTCGGTTAATCGAGAATTTCGATGAAAAGAGTTTCGGATAAAAGAGGTTCTACTGTATATTAATTATTATTATTATTATTATTATTATTGATATTATAGTTATTGCAAGTAGTGTTTTTGTTTCTAATATTTATTATAATACTGTATTTATTATAAATCGTAATGTTTTGAACCAGGCAGCTATATTGATAATCTTACAGTTTTTAGGTGCGTTCGTAATTATATAAATACGTAGCACCTATAGTCGTCGTTCAGTCCGTCTGTCTGTCCGTCCGTCTGTCCGTCCGTCCGTCCGCATATAATAGAGCAAAAACTACCCAACCGAATGGTCTGAAATTTTAAATCTATGATTGTTGTAAAATTTTATCGAGCCATTTCAAATTTTATGAAAATGGGATGTATAGTTTAATTACAGGGACAGTCAAAAGTTTTTCTTTACATTAAAGCCAATGGGAAAAATTATTGCAAGTGCATTTTAATGATGTTATAGCTTTCCGAATGGGCTGAAATTTTAAATATATAATTGCTGCAAAATTTTGTCGAGCCATTTCAAATTTCATGAAAATCGGATGTATAGCTTAATTACAGGGACAGTCAAAAGTTTTCCGTTACATTAAGGGGAATGGGAAAAAATTATTGTAAGTGCATTTTAATGATGTTACAGACTATGCACTTATGAATTGCAAATAAATACACATTCAGTACAATATGGGGTGCAAAAAATAATTATAAAACTAGTTATAGTACGAACGCACCTCATTTGCCACGTTTGACGAGCAATTTCCAACTTGTTTGAGTTACGAAAGCATAATTATAAACATTGGCCAATCTTTTTTAAAAACTGCTGTAAAAAGGATGGACTAAGAAATAGGTTTCGGCCGTCCTTAGGAAAACCATCCATCAGGCTTACAGCCTGCAGCTACGGTTCAGATTCCCCCCCCCCTCCTTTTTCAATGAAAAATCGTCCAAAACTTCGATGATCATATATAAGGCATATAAGCCGATGTTAAGAAAAGTTATGAAAAATTCACCGAACAAAAACTTAGCACTTTTTTGTGCATAGATAATAGAAAAAAAATATGCCCTCTGAAATTATTGATCTCTCCTAGTCTGTCTTGGTGCGCTGCCAAATCTGTTTAATTGGTTTTTGCTCATCCTATTACTGCTTGGTCGTTCACGAACACCAAACTTCTTATTTTTCTAAATGGGTAAACCTTTCTCTACTTCAGGTGACTGATAACTGTTACTTTGGCTTACAAAAAAATGGCTGGACAAAAGTGTACGGCGTATAATGTGGGTTTTAAATTAAAAGTCACTAATTTTGCTGAGCTCCCGAATAACTCACTGGCTGCTGGTAGTTTCATATTACATGAAAAATAAGTGTGAGAAGAAAAATGAAAAAAAAATTTCAAATATTCCAAAAGTAATGAAAACTGCAAGTGGGCTCAAAGATGTCGTCTTTTAAGAAGATGTCGTGGAAGATGACGAAAAATTATTCCCTACCGATATTCATCCGGATGTACTAATGAAAGATGTGATTTTAAAGAGTAGCTTGAAAATTATGATAATAACTTCGATAGTGAATGACAATTGGGGATATTTGCTTTGTAAAAGTGTGGAGTATTTAAGTTTATTTTTAGAAATTTTTAAGTTTTTATGTTTTTTATATTTACATACTATTTTTTTTTCATTTGAGAATATCAATTTTTGAAATTTTCTTAGACTCGTATATAAACCGATAAACCCACTTTGGAGCAAAAAAAAAAAAAAGAAAAAAGAAAAGCCCAAAAATTATCGGCTTATATACGGAAATATACGGTATATATTTTGTGTCTTATCATAAAAAAAAATTAGAAAAAGGAAAAAAAATATATTACTAATGGAATGTTGTGATTCGCTATAATGTATATTGGGAATTAATTTCTAAACTCTTTTAAATACAATTAAGATTAATAATTTTCATTTTCTGATAATTTATCAAACCCAAATTAAAAGAACCGTTTTAGCTCTTTAGTTTATTGTTCTTGTGTTGATTGACTTAGAGTATATTATCTCTTTTAAGTTTGTTTCTTATACAGACTCCAACACATATAAAGGTAAACCATTCTACCATCATTTATTGAAAAATTGATAAGTAGGAATTCAACTTATCTCTCATTTATATTAAATGTAAAAGATGCTAATGGTTATTGTTACATTCTCACTATTTTGTACACGAATAATAATAAAAAAAAAAAACATTCATATAGCAAAAATATGTATTTTACATTTTCCCCCCCAAAAAATAATTTTTGATGATGAGGTCGTTTAATTCTGAAAATATAACTTATTTAAGTTAACACGTTAAGAAAAATACAGTTTTTGAGATTATACATATATAAAAATTAAGCTGCAGGGTTATACAAATTGAAGAAATACACACGAAGTCTACTTGCAATAAGGGCTTTCCTACCTTTTTTGCTGCAAAAAGTTGCATGATTATAATAATTTTTTTTCCTCTGAACATTGAAAGACGTATCCTAAGGTACATTTCCGTGTTAGTTTGAAGTAAAAAATGCTTTAACCAAAATTGCTCTACCTGATTTTATTGTGAGTTTCGGCATTTTATTTCAAGTTGCAGTGTACTATATTATCAGAATGCGGACAGTGCATGAGCGAATTCTGTTATTATTTATCAAAATCACAGTACCGCACATACATTGTAAGACATTTAATTTTAGTTGTTCAAATTAGCTTAGTTAAAATTTTTAAATTTTTTGCATGTCAATATGAAGGTTTTTAAGATCGTTGCCTCAACAACAACATTTTGCCACTTTTCGTTAGAAATGTTCCACAACGCATATTTTGATTATAGTTGCTTTTAATTGTAAATTTAGAATTTATCGCATTTATTTCATAAATATGGAAATTACGTACATAAATATAATTTGTTCCAGATAATTTGATCCTTTTGTTAAATGCAGTTAATTTCAAAATTCACACGCAAATGAATTATCTATTTTATGTTTTCTAAATTGTAGGATACCATTAAACAAGCTGACTTTATCAGCTCCGAGGTGACTTTTTGCCATCACACGGATACAGACTAAACATTTAATATATATATAATAATAATAATAATAATAATAATAATAATAATAATATATATATATATATTAATAAAACTAAATAGCGATGCCGCATTTTCATAGATTGCAGCAGTAAATTACAGATAAATTATTTAATTCAGCATTTTACTAATTTGGTTTGCAAAACTTCCGTTGTTGTTTTGTTTACTTTTTAGCACTTGATTTTACTGGTAAGAACTTTTAAATGACAAACTATTTATAACTGAGGCTATAATGTGGTAAGTGCATTTTTTAAAATCGTTTTCTTTACAAATCATTGAGATTTATGTATATTAATTGATAGTTTATATTTTGCATATACTGTATTCAAAACCGGCATTTTAAATGCCAATTTGGAGTGCGATTGTCTCGGATTACAATCATCACAATTTTAATTTATTTATTATATTTAATTTTCCTGAAAATATAAAAATAAAAGCAAACATTTACTGAAAATATAAACGTTGTGCTAGTATACATTTATTATTTTTTTGTATGAGTGCTGGAGTAATAATGCCGCGTACGTATAAGTCTTATAAGGAGGTAGTCCTAATTATAAAAAATGTACTGATGAAACTCTGCAGAAAGCAGTAATCTTCAATTTAAAGAATAAGCTAAACGGCCCCCAAAAATTAACCCTCCACTAACTATTTTTTCAAAAAGATATATTTTTTAAGTGCCAGAGATATGTGAATATATCTAAAATTTTATTTTCTTGAAAAATGTTAATCTTCAGAAAACATGTTAATTTTGTTAATGAAAAATACTAATCTTGCATAATGATCACTTTTAAAATTTTTCAACATAGTTGAAACGTGCTTATGAATTGGGCTTAACTTTCCGTGCTCTAATTCCCTTAAATATATTCGGATCGCCATGTAATTGATATACGTTATTGAGGTTTACCCTAGCATAATCGGTATCAAAAATGAAGTGTGTAGCATATATACTGCATTTACAGGGGAACTCAAAAGTATTCCGTTATATTATGGTTCATGGGAAAAAAACAATTGTGGTGTATTTAAATGGTGTTATGCTATTTTAAACATAATGAAATCTATATATATTATTGACGTGCACTCGAGTCAAGTAAAGAAAAAACATAAGATCAAATCTCAAAAAGAATTTTAGTTTAACTAAGTTAGACGATTAAAAAAAGTATACTGACTGTCCAAAGGTCGCGAAAAAATTGTACACAAAACGGGAAGTCGGAAATGGAAATAGTATGAGCTTCACTGCACTAGAAGATGGTTACTATAGAATATGTTATGTGGCAGTCCACTTACAGTACGAGTACAGGGGAACTCAAAAGTATTCCATTATATTATGATCCGTAAAGAAAAATCGTTTGCGGCGTACTTTAATGATGTTACATTGTTTAATGCCCTTTCATAATATGATGACGAAATTTGTTAGAGATGCTTGCGACCAGAGAAAAATGTTTGCCCGATTGGAAGACATATGAAATCACGCAAGGCATAATATTAATTTTTTCAAGCAAAAAAAAAAAAAAAAAAAAAAAATTAAATGTATATTTAAAATGTCAATAAACTTATTGCAAAAAGTCCGAAGATGATACTATCTCTTTTCTCTGTAACAGAAAATAAAATTTTAAAAAAATCACATATTTTTTAGGTCAAAGAAGTAGAAGTTTCCCTTAAGTGGTCTTGGAGCTCTTAAAGCTTTAAAAGTTTCGAAATTTTATTTTTTTAGATGTTAAACTCCTATCTTTTCTGAACATTTTGACCTAATTGTTTCCTTGAAATTACCATTAGAACAGAACTTATGGCTTTTAGAATTCTCACTCAATAGCTGAAGCGGCGGTTCCGCAACTTCGAAATCATTTTTCTCCAAATGACGTTTTTCGGCATAACGCACACGATATATTAAAAACTTCTAAATATTTTTAAATGAAACTTTGAAAACACATGTTTCATGTTAGTCTGTATAAACTGAACCTAAATTTTCCTTTTTAATGTTAAAAAAAAAAAATATTTTTGTAACGAAATTTTCTAAATTTCTCATTAGCTAAATTCAACTTTGTATTAAAAATATAAAAATGTTTTAAATACAAATTTATTTAAGTTCAGTGTAATTATTATAATCTGAAGTATAAGTAGGCACCAAAATTTTCATATTAGTTGCAAAATTTATTTTGTAATCCTGCGCGTAATCTGTTATGCCGATTTTCTGCTCGCCAAATGTCTGACAGTTTGATGACCCCTGTAAATGCTAACACTGCATCTCGCAATTTTTTAAATATTTGAAATGAAAGAACACACTGATATCTTTCATCCAAATTAAAATTGTGCCTTAAAACAAATACATTTTAAGATATTAAATGTTCAAAATAGTCTTTTTTTTCTTTTTTTCCAATTCTATAAGTATTGAGACCCCTTAAGGGAAGACAGTACTGGGTGCAATCGTATGGGAAATAGGCCAGATTTAAGACCCATTTCTTTGGAAACTTGAAATTTAGAATCCATATTCAGTGGATTATGCTCAAGACTTATAGCAGACAGTTTTTTCTGCGACTATGGATTTTAGAACTTTTATTTTAGAGCAATACAATTTTTTTAGAAATTTTCCGTTCTTCAGAATTTTATTTCCTGAAACTAATTATAATTTTTTTAAACTGTCTGCCACATATGATCTTATATTTATATTATACCACCAATTTTTTTTTTAATCGCTCGAGTACTTTATGAGTTAATGGGGTTTTTACCTTAAAAGTACAATTTTTCAGAGAGCTAAAAGACTTACAATTCTCTAGCATGTGTGGAGTTCTTGCACAGTTTTATCATACACTGTAAAAAAGAAATCTGTGAAGTTACTAAAGTTTTTCTAGGAAACTGGGATTCCTAAAACTTTTCATGTAACGGCAACAACAAAATTTCATGTAACAGACACACTTTTGCGCCGAAAATCAAAAAATCTGTAAGGTTACTAAGAATTTTTTTGGAAACTGGGATTCCGAGAACTTTTCATGTAACTGCAGCGAGGGTTACAAATAAAAGTTTAGTAAGATTACTGAAATTTTAGCAGATTCATTTGTAAAGTTACAGATTTTTGTAGCTTTACAAAAACTAGTTTTGTAGATTTGCAGCTTTTTTCGTACAGTTACAGTTGAAAGTTTAGTAAGCATGTAACTTTACATCTGTAGAACTACAGATTTTTTTTTTTTTTTACAGTGTACACGTGAATTAAAGTATATATAAACACTTAGATAAAATTTTGTTACATACAATAAATGAGTACAAAATGTTAGCATAAAATTAATTTAAGTTGGCTTGGAGTCCGAGACGTGTCTTACCTTAAATGATTTCATCTTATAATTATCCCAGGATATTTTTAGTCAAAAGTAAAAAAAAAGCAATTTAACAAATTACAACGATATTTAGAAAATTATATTTTCAAAGACTAAAATTTAAGACATAAAAAATCGAACGGAGTTGACCATACATTACGTACGCCATGAATTAAACATTAATAGTGTTATTACACGTAAAAATTGCAAGCGACAAAAATCGCCTGCGACTCGTTAGATTTCCTGAAACTTACGTATTATCCACCTGAAACTTACGTATTATCCAAGCATTTAATTGGCAGTTCGGGAAAAGGCTTTTCCATCGTAGAAGTCTGACGACCCATTTTAAATGAAATTTCATTCTTAAACTTCTAAACATCCCACAATATTACTTTTTACACCGTCGTATAGAGAAAAAAATGTACTTTTAAATGCAATTTGTTTGAAAGCTGTATCTTAATTTGTTTCTGAATTATTATTTTTTTTTTGTAGTTTTTATTACTTTTTTGTCATAGTGGCAACAGAAGTATCCATCTCTGTTGAAAGTAAAGGGAAATACAGATTACAGTATAGACCAATCAAAAAACGAATAAAATGAGGATTCAACCAGTAAAACGCATCAGATAGGTTTTTGATTTCCTTCTCTGACAGAGACCAATAACCATTTTTCCAAATGTTTAATAAATATATTTTCAATATTCTGTTCTAATTAAATATTATATTGAAATTTATGTTTGCACAATAAAGCCTTGACCTTTTTTTTCAGTATTTATATCTGAAAATTATAACGATGGTTGTTCTCTCTCCTGAATATTCAGTTTTTATAAAACCATATAAAAAAAACAACATCTGTACCAATTAGCGGCTTTGAGGTTATTTTGAAAATACAGATAAGGTTTGTGCTTTAGACATTTTCATTTTTTCCTCTCACATACTGAAATATTCCGCACTCTCATTAGTATTATCTCATTATAATCGGTCCTAGATTATTTTATTCAATTTTTTCCTATGGAGGAGCAACGGTACACCTTATTTTTTAGTAATAGAAATTTTAGAGTGAAATCACAGAAGCTGAAAATATTAGAAACTCACACACTTGAAGGGGGGAAGGGGATTCATGAAATTGTGACAGTTTGTGATATGGGGGTGGGAGGGTGTAAGAAGAAGTGTGACGTCACACACTTTGGTTAAAATAAAAGCATTAAAAATCAGCAGATTAATATTATAATTAATAAATAAAAAAAAAATACTTTATTTTGAAATATTGAAAAAATTATGGCTCTGCAAAAATTATGGTTATATTTCTATTTTTTATGCACAGAAATAAAAATAATTTAAAAAAATCAATCCTGTGCAACACTATATTAAAATTAGGAACACAAAAAAGAAATACAATGAAACTAGGAACTTCTTTGAGTCATAATAAAAACACATATAAAAGCACAAATAATTGTACAAAAATTACTTTCAAGGTGAATATAGCACTAGAATTTTAGCTTTCTTTATTTCTTTGAGTTACAGAAACTTTTTAATATAGCAAAATATATCACAATACTAATAATATATTTATTTGCTTAAAAGACGTTATAAAAACGCATTAAAAGTAAATTAAAAATCGATATTTACATGCTTCAACTCTTTTACTGGGTCTTCATCAGAATGTATAAGAGAAAATTACAAATACAATGCCTATGAAAAATGGAAAAAAATCATCAAATAAATAATAAGCTCCAAGCAGCGGGGGTAATCTAGTAGCTTCAGGGCTCCCAGCACCCAATCCCGCTTTTCGGTGTCTTTAATTTGTGTAATTTCCCTTTTAAATTTCTCCAGTTTCAATTTTTATTGTTTTTTTCAACCTGGCTTCCGCAAAAGAGTCGGAATAAGAGTAGAATAAAGGGCTGCGGACGGAATGAGGCCGCTCGCCACGCCTTCGATGATTTTTTCCATTTTTCATAGACATTATATTTGTAATTTTCTCTGATACATTCTGATGACGGCTCAGTAAAAGAGTTGAAACATGTAAATATAGATTTTTAATTTAATTTTAATGTGCTTTTATAACGTCTTTTAAGCAAATAAATATTTTGATATTGTGACATGGTTAGTAGTGGACGTAATTTTGGCTTATTACTCGCAATTATTTACATTTGATGGTAAAATATTTCAATTACAATAGTTTATTTTTATTTAATTTTTATTTAAACAAATGTAAAGATTATTTTATCTTCCCCCCCCCCTCCAAAAAAAAAGAACTTTTATAAATAGTAATTTTCATCAATTTTAACTCGACGCGATACACGGCACTGTGAAATTATTTACAAAATTATGAAACAATGATATTGTAACTTGAACTAACTTTTTTACTAAACTATTGGCAGCTGGAGTAAAAACATACAGTACATATTAGCTTTCTATGACATTAGAATAGAGTTAGGAAAGGAAATATTCAAACTTTTAAATCATGTTTCTTTCTAAAGATTCATTTCTAGTCACAGTTTCCATACTTGTTGAAACATTTATCGAGTCTTCACTCTTTCGTAACCCTTCTGCGGTAAATAACGCCACCTGTGCGAAAAACCGCAGCTTAACCGCCGCGCCATTTCTAATCCTTCACCATTAATGAATCACTGGTCACCGAGAAACAAATTCAGTTATTGGAAGAGGGGGTAGTAACTAGAGCCTCTAGAGTATCTCTAGTAGCCCTAGTAGTAACTTGACGCAAAATCAGGATTGAACAGAGGGTGCTCCAATTGCTTCTACCTAAAGATTCGATGAGAGATTTTGTTTGGGCAGAAGTGTGAGGTCTTGTATTGTCGTAAAGCAACAAAACCCCGGAAGACAGGGGGTGACGCCTTCGAGGGCGTGACGCCCTCGAAGTTTATTCATGGTTACACGAATTACTGACCGTATTTCAAAGTCGGCAGGATGATCAGTCGATTTGAATATCCTTATTCACACTCTGAATCAACACGCTGTCACCGTAGCTGCACAACTCCCGTCTGTTGTAGCACAAGGGATGCCGGGTATCTTCACTCATGAGCTTTGCTGTAAGATTTAAATAGACGCTTGGTAACAGATATTACTTTAAATGTAATTCTCGGATTATGCCCGCTGCCATGCAAAAATACTGTAATCCAGTCTAAAAATTGGGAATAAAAAAAATCACGGGAATAATTTATTTATTCATAAAACGTGGATTACATTAAAATATTTATTTATTAATGGGAACTGTTAACATGAAAGAAAAATATTACAGTTTTTCACAGTTTGCGTCGTAAAGTTTATGACCGTCACGCAAAAAAAAAAAAAAAAAAAAATGCACTGTTTGTTTTCTTTTTTAACTACACTCATTTTACCTTCACTATTAAAAAGATGCATAATATCATCCTTAATTATTGGCATTCCTTCATTTAATTTTCGTCTATGTATTTTATTAAGCAATGCTATAATTTCCAATGTATTAAGCTTTTTTTTTATATTTTAGAAAATAAGAAGAAGAAGAAGGAGGAGAAAAATAAGAAAAATTAAAATTATATACGAATTACTAATTTTTATTTCGTAAGTCTCCAATTTAAAAAGATTTCTAAATTTTTTTCATGAAATTTTAGCTGATATATTTCTATTAAGCTGGAAAGCGAAAAAAAAAATCCAAAGAAAAAATACCTTCAAAAAAATTATTTTTTTTTTAAATTTAGCAATATTGAATAGAAATCGAAATGCAATTTATACAGGGTGATTCAGCTCGTCGGTGACAAACTTTAAGGATCGATAGAGCACACCTAGACGAACATTTTTGAATAGGGAATGTAGGGTCCCTGACGCGATGGTAAGGCGCTAGGCGCTTTCGAAAATTTGGGTGCCGAAATTCGAAACGTCATAAAAACTAGGGAAATGGTTAGATTTTCTTGCTTGTTGCGTCGAAATGATTCTGTTTGTTTAGACTTTCTTCAGTACCAATTTGATAAGCGTATCTCTTAAAACATGGATAGGGGGCGCTGCAGACTTTGGAGAGCTAGACAACAACTTTAAGCCCGTTATTTTGATAATTTAACACATGCTCGCCAAAGTTTATACTCTAACTTAAAGTTTGAACCCAAAAGTAGAGCCCTGCAAAAAGCGTAAGAGCCGGAATAAAATGTCAAAGTACAGGGTGGTCGAAACTCGAAGGCTCCTAAGAGATAAACAAACAGATTTCTTGACTTATGGCATGCATTTTCATGATTCTGTTTGCTGGGGCTCTCTGAAACTCAGTTGAACGGTACAAAAAGAAACATCGATAGGGGGCGCTTTGGGCAAAAAACATAATTCGTTGACATTTCGGACGCTAACTGGAAACGGGGCGCTACGATCAGTTAGTAATAATGAAAACACATTTTCTACCTCTGCTCAACACTTCTGAATAAATTTAGACCAAAAACATCAATGATACTGGAAATTTATTTACAAAAAATAACACTACAGAAGATGCTCGAAATTTCGACCTTGGGCCATGATGCAGGCTTCGCACCTCCGTCGCATTGAGGAGTGTGTGTTTCCAACAATGCCAGGAGTATCTCTGATCTGCCCTGCAGCTGCCACAATGCGCGCCACAAGTTCTTCAGCACTGCTGACAGGTGTATGGTATACCTCGGCCTTCAGGTAACCCCAAAGGAAGAAATCCAAGCAGGTGAGGTCTGGTGATCGGGCAGGCCAGTGAACTGGACCCCCACGCCCGATCCACCGCTGGCCATACCTTGCGTTTAGATGGAGACGCACGTCGTTCGTGTAATGGGCCGGAGCTCCATCGTGCTGGAACCACATCTGGCGACGCGAACCTTCGGGTACGTGCGCCTCATCCAGAAGCTGCGGCAGCACTTGATCCAGGAAAATCAGGTAATTTCCACCTGTCAGCCGTTCAGGTAACAAATAAGGGCCAATGAGGCAATCCCCCAGAATGCCGGCCCACACATTTACTGAGAAACGCTCCTGGGCTGCTCGGCTTCTGGTTTCATGTGGATTTTCATCACACCACACATGACTGTTGTGGGCGTTCCACATTCCCTCCCGGCTGAAGGTGGACTCGTCCGTAAACAAAATGCTGTTTACAAAACGGGGATCCCTGGATCTCATCGCCAAGTACCATCTTGAGAATTCCACTCGAGGGCCAAAATCCTGCTCTCTGAGCAACTGCACCCGCTGGATGTGGTAGGGGTGCAGATTCCGGGAACGTAAGATGCGCCACGCAGTTGCTTGCGAAATGCCAACATGTCTGGCGATATCTCTCGTGCTAAGACCTGGGTTGTCCTCAACCAGGTTAAGCACAGCCTCTTCGTTGTCGGGGGTGCTCACTGATCGCTCCCGTTCAGGCCTGCCTCCGTCGAAAGATCCCGTTGTGGACAACCTCTGGTGTACTCGAGCGAAGAAGGCATGGCAGGGGATTTGCCTGTTGGGGTAACGCTCGGCGTACAACCGCTGAGCGGCTCGTCCATTACAACCAGCAGCGCCATACGCCAAATGCATGTCAGCCAATTCAGAGTTTGTGTACCGTTCCATCCTACTACCGATCTGCAGACAAGTAACCCGAAGCTTAAGTAGGTACCGCACGTTCAAAAGACGTGTCTGCGCATACAACTACGTCATCTCGCGTTGTCGTCTACGCATTACGTATCTTTTGCATATCGATATGGTACGATATCTTTTGCATAAATCAGCAAAAAGCACCTTATGTAAATTTTATTGCGCGCATTGTGCATGATTGAAACCAGCTATGTTTGTTAAAAAAAACAAACAAACTGCAGTTTTAATAGCTTCTTATGATAAGTAAATTACTCTCTTGTTTTGTTTCTAACTGATCGTAGCGCCCCGTTTCCAGTTAGCGTCCGAAATGTCAACGAATTATGTTTTTTGCCCAAAGCGCCCCCTATCGATGTTTCTTTTTGTACCGTTCAACTGAGTTTCAGAGAGCCCCAGCAAACAGAATCATGAAAATGCATGCCATAAGTCAAGAAATCTGTTTGTTTATCTCTTAGGAGCCTTCGAGTTTCGACCACCCTGTACTTTGACATTTTATTCCGGCTCTTACGCTTTTTGCAGGGCTCTACTTTTGGGTTCAAACTTTAAGTTAGAGTATAAACTTTGGCGAGCATGTGTTAAATTATCAAAATAACGGGCTTAAAGTTGTTGTCTAGCTCTCCAAAGTCTGCAGCGCCCCCTATCCATGTTTTAAGAGATACGCTTATCAAATTGGTACTGAAGAAAGTCTAAACAAACAGAATCATTTCGACGCAACAAGCAAGAAAATCTAACCATTTCCCTAGTTTTTATGACGTTTCGAATTTCGGCACCCAAATTTTCGAAAGCGCCTAGCGCCTTACCATCGCGTCAGGGACCCTACATTCCCCATTCAAAAATGTTCGTCTAGGTGTGCTCTATCGATCCTTAAAGTTTGTCACCGACGAGCTGAATCACCCTGTATATGTTAGTATAAGTCTTTTTTTTTTTAATGACAATGTCGCTCGAAATGCTTTTTTTATATTTTTATTCAATTACGATATTAAATTTCTGAATATTGAAAATTGCTCTTTTTACATAAAGCTATTCTGTGCAATAGAGATGTAATGATGCATTTCCCCTGTTAGTGAAAAAAGTATTCTTGAATAAGAATTATTGATATGCGAATAAAAATAAATTTGTTCATGAAAGAAGAATTTCATTAAACGTTAACTTTTAGTAAAACTTACGAAGCATTTTATTAAAAATGATCTAATTAACTATAAAATACATAAAAAGTGAGCTCATTCTACATAAAATGAATAGTTTTCAACCAGAATGATTAAATAGTTTGGATGATAAAATATTTATTTTAGAGTTTTTTTTATAAACTTATTAGTCGTAAAGTAACAATAAAAAAAATGGAGTAAACTAAACCGAATTTAATTGAACATGATTTTACTTTAAAAGGATTTTACATTAATTATCTTATCTTAACTAGCTGAATTTTTTAATTACATCTTAAATTACTAATTTAATATTTACATTTGCTAAATCTGCTATAATGACGTATTTCAATTTATTATTTTCAAGTCATTATCTCTTGTTTCTCAAAAAGAGATGAAACTTGTAAATTTTATTTAAAAAAAGACACCTTTGAAAAGGGAATTTAATTATTTTCAACATCTTAAGATCCCGTCTTAATTTTAATTTTAATATTTTTTACATTTATTTTTTATTCAGAAAGTGCCAAAACATAAAATTTACTCTCTAGAAATATAAACTACATGTAAATTTGCTTTTATATTATAATATACCTTGAAAATTGGTAATGTACATCGTTCTAAATTGAATGCTGAACGTATGAATTTTTATTGTTGGGTGATTTGAAACACTTTCGAAGAATATCTATCTATATTAGAGCTATTTTTTTTGTTCTGTGTATTTGGACTGCGCTTTGGCTCTAAACTGAAATCAGTCAACAGAAAGAGAGATTTGTATAATGATTAATTTTAATTCATTATGCATAATTTCTCCTAGTACCAGATTTTAATCCCTAAGGAGTGTTCTTAATATTGCATGATTTGAACCAGAAAATTAATTCAATTGAATGTAGCGCCTACTTATGAACAGTTGTAAACAGTGGAACATCATTGGGGGTTTCCCAGTTGCAGCTAAGTTCACGCACTGTCTATGGATGAATTTTCTTACTATAAAATGAGCCGTTGGAAAAAAGTACAGCTGTAGTTTTCAAAGTACTTATGAAATTAAAATAATAGTTAAGGATATTACAAAAAGCAAAATACAAGAAAAGTGAGGATAAATTAAAGAATTAAGTTTAAAGAGAGATAAGAATGTTACATAATTAATTCACTAATAATAAGGTTAAATTATGTCATGGTTAAGAGAGTATAGCTGAAGCTATATAAATTACTAGCAAAACCAGCGTCTTAGCTTGCGTAATAGTTGAAATATGCTAAGTGATATTTGCATGTCTAATTTTTATACTTTTAGGAATAATTCAAAAATTACTAATTAAGACACAGTTTGGCTAAATTTCATTATTACCCTGCATTAGGCAGAAATAAGATATAATTAATGAAAAGAACTAAAACTAATTCTAAATAAATGATAATTTATTTTGAATAATAAATTTTGATAATGTATTTTGAAGCTTTTATGCTCATTTCATTCACTTATTTCAGTATTCATTTGAAGTGTTGATTTTTTTAGAAACCATTCTAAGTACTCTTTTACGTCTTAAAATTAGCCACCATGTCAAATTATAAGCTGCTTGTCTAACGGTGTACAACTTCTTTGGTTGTAGTGTCACTAATATAAAATGCCTATGTTGAAACGGAGACTGTCATCATTAACTTGCTAAAATTAATTTAAAAAAAGGTTTGGTATTGCCTAATATTCCACAGAAAACGTAATTTAGAAAAAAAAATTAAGGGCTTTTTTAGAATGTTTGTTATTCCTGCCAACCCCACGTGGTTGAGGCACTCGCATAAAATATAGTCTGTGTAGGATCAAAGATGGTCACCTTTGATTCGCAACCATTATTTTTGTAATCGGTTTATTATTTCACTGAAATTGCATAGAAATCGTGATTTAGGATTTCTTAGAACGCTTTTCGCTCCTTCCTTTCGCATCCCTCCTTTTAAATTTCGAATTTGTTTTCGACTGTTCTTAGAAAGAATTTCTATTTTATAAGTAACTACCATACTATGTTTAACGTTTCTAGCCCATGCAGTATCATAGAAATCGCACTTTTGAACGTTTTTTGCTCTAACAACCCTCTGGTGGTAGTGGCAGCGACATAAAATATAGCTTATGTTTGAGAAAATTCTATCATCAACAATTTGCAGCCATTATTTTTTTTATTTATTTTTTATATTTCATAAGATTGCATAAGAATCGAAATTTAGAACGTTTTAAGAACGCTTTTCGCTCACTTCATCCTTTTAAATTTATAATTTTCTTCGGACGGTTCTTAGAAAGCATTTGCATCTTTTAAATAATTACATGCCAAATTTCAAAATGTTAGATCCCTATCAGTATCACAAAAATGCAATTTAGAATATTATTTGCTCCTACAACTCCCAGGTGGTAGCGACAACAACATAAAATATAGCCAGTGTTGTAGAATGCACTTTCCCCATAAATTTGCAACCATTACTTTTGAAATCGGTTTGATACTTCCTGAAATTTCACAGAAATCGACATTTAGAACGTTTTTTAGAACGCTTTCCGGCATTTCACATCTTTTAAATTTCGAATTTTTTAGGAAATGTTCATAGATTAAATTTATATCTAATAAGTAACTGCCGTGCCAAATTTAATGTATCTAGATCCTTCAGTAACACAAAATTCGTATTTTTAGAATGTCTCTTGCTCCTGCAGCCCCTTTGGGGGTAGTGACACAGACATAAAATATAGCCTATAGTGGAGCAAGGGCTGTCATCACCAATATCCAACCATTACTTTTGAAGTCGGTGTGATACTTCCTGAGATTGCGTAGAAATCTCAACTTAAATCGTTTTTTAAAACGCTGTTCGGGCATTTTCAGCCCCTTTAAATTTTGATTTTTTTAGGAAACGTTTTTAGAGATAATTTATATGTTTTAAGTTACTACTATGCCAAATTTACGTTTCTAGGCCTTTCAGTATCATAAAAGGCGCAATATAGAATGTTTTTTGTTCCTGCAACCCCAAGTGGTAGTGACACCGATATAAAACAGAGCCTATGTTAAAGCAAGAGCTGTCACTATAAATTGCCAACCATTACGTTTAAAATCGGTTTGATACTTCTAAAAATCGTGTAGAAATTGCCATTTAGAACGTTTTTATAGAACGCTTTTCTCGCATTAAAACAGTTTTAAATTTCGAATTTTTTTTTTAGAAATGTCCTTAGAGATTATTTCTATTCAATAGGTATCTACCAAGCCAAATTTCATGTCTCTAGGCCCTTCAGTAACACAAAAATCACATTTTTAGAACATTTTCTGCGCTTGCACCCCTAAACCTGGCACCGACGTAAAATATAGCCTATGTTGGAGCAATGCCTGTCACCATCATTTTTGCGCCATATTTTTTTTTATCGATTGAATACTTTCTGTGATTGCGTAAAAATTACCATTTAGAACGCTTTTCAGAACGCTTTTCACGCATTTTCACCCCTTTTAAATTTTGAATGTTTTAAGAAATGGTCTTAGAGTTCATTTACTTCTTATAAGTAATCATCATGCCAAATGTCATGTTTCTAGGCCCTTCAATAACACAAAAATCGCATTTTTAGAAGGTTTTTTGCTCCTGCACCCCCTTTGGTTTAGTGGCATGAACATAAGATATAACCTATGTTTGAATGGGGACTGACACAATCATTTTAATAGCATTACTTTTGAAATAGGTTTGGTGGTTCCAGAGATTGCCTCCTACAAATAAACAAACAAACAAACAAACTTTATTTCTTTATAATATCGCTCACCCGCAAGAAAAGTGACACATCTCGAAAAAATTCATTTTGCGTTTTATTCCACTAATAATTCTGTAATAGGTCTTGCTACAAAATTTTTTTCATAAGTGTAGTTGTACGGAAAATCATTTTATTACGCTATATGTCCATTTGTGACCATAGAAGTGGGGGTGGATTGTGTGAAGAGGTAAAATTATCTAACCTTCGGAATCGCATCCTACGTCTTCATTCTTAAGGGTTTTATGCTTTTATGCATGTTTTTACTTCTGCATACAGAGCTAAGTGCTACAATTTCATGTTACAATAAAATCATGCAAATTTTCTTTTGCCTCTTCTGTGAAATTTACTTTTGTCGAGATGTGTCGCTTTTTTTGCGAGTGAGCGATATTAAGTATACATTGAGAAAAAGTGAATATAAAACTGGCAACAGTTTAAGTTGAAAAAATGAAGTTAGCACAGGCTCAGTTACAAACAGTTGCCAGGAACATGGCAGTCTAAACATAAAGGAGGTGCCCAAAGACACAGTGTAAAAATAAGACATTTCTCAAAGCATTTTTTTAGATTTTTACATTTTTTAATTTTATATAACAAGACAAGAAATGACAAAATGTCTATTTGATTTACTTATTAAGTGAAATTTATTATTTTTTCCTAGTTCGAAACATGAAAAATTCGGAAAAGAAATAAAGAAATGAAGTGGGGTCAGTAAATACCCTTATGGTTATATAAGTATTTGTTCTTAAGATTAGTTCATGGGTGGTGAAAAGCAGAAACCAGACGGAGCATGTTTTTAATTTTTATTGTTTCCGGTTTTCAACGCCTTCTAACATAGTTAAAAATCGTTTTGATTTCAGTTTGTCTGCCCACGCACTAACTCGAGTAAATTTACTTGGATCGCCATGTAATTGATATATTGAAGTTTGCCATGGCATGTTCGATTTTAAAATTGAAATGTGTAGCATTTATAGTTCATTTACAGGGGGTACTCAAAGTAATTGCGTTACATTATGGTTTTGGGAAAAAATAGTTTGCGTTATATTTTAATGACGTTACGCAATTTCAAAGGTACTTTTATTTTTACATTCACTTGGGACACTGGAAAATGCCTTCTACAGCATAGGGTGTGAATCAAAAATAATTCAATTGCATTACCGTCTGTCAGCGATAATTATTAGAAGTGTGCTTTCATTTGGTAGGAGTTTTTTAATTTAACTAATTTTTTGCATATTATTTGGTGTATATAAATAAATTCTATAGATATAAATGGGACTGCACAGAAGAATTCGAGTACATCCGCTTATTAACGGAAACTGCTGAAGGGGAATTTTCAACTGTGTAATGCGTTTACTAACTGAATTAAATTTTGGCGTACTATGTATTATACATACAAATCTCTAGATCATATACAGGGCTTCACAAAAGAATTCTGATATTTTCCGTTTGTAAATAATAGTTCCTGATGTTGAGTCTTCAAATAAGTCATGCGTATTCCAAATTATTTACTGAGATACGGGTGGGGCTAGTAGAGCTTTAGCCCTTGGTTAAAGCCTCCTCACCCTGCTGAAATTTGTTTACTAAAATATAATTTTTCATCTTACTAAACATTGAATTATTGTAACAGAATTCTGATTGTAGTGGAAAGTATTTAATAAACAGTGCTTGACGCATGATTTTGTTTTTTGTTCAAAAACGGCATTTGTTCAGATAGAAACGGAATATTTCCTGCATACTTCGTATTTTGGTAACACAATAGCTACAATTTTTCAGTTGTTATAATTATATATAGGGTAAATTGGGTGAAAATGCCGTAGTTTTTCACTTAAATGTTTTAAAAATCAACTTTTTTTTTCTTTTTTTGTTATTTATTAATTTTATGTTAAAGTTTGTACTTTTATGTATAATTTAAAAACTTACTTCACTTCATTTTATAAATATTATAGAAAGCATCGAAAATTTTGTTTTTATAAACGCTTGCATTTCAGCATCTTACCCCAAGATTGAGGTAAGAGAGCCAACTCTCTAGGGGTAAGATGCCTTCTGGAGTTTTCAATGTAAACAATAATTTTTGTGAATCACAAAATATAATTGGACGAATGGAAGTGACTTTAACATTTTAGCTATACTACAGTTGCTAATTTACTTAATATTAGGAAATTACAAAAATATAAATGTAACAGGTATACGAGAAAATTTCGTCATAGACTGTATGATCGGAACGCAAGCGGTGAGAAGTTAAAAGGTAGTTTTGCATTGTCGCAGTTAAAGAATTGATACAAGAATGATAGGTGGTACTTCAGAAAACATTTTATTAACTGGAATGCAAGCAATGTACATGCTCAAAGAAATTACTCAAAAGATCTTCCGTCAACTGTAAAGCACGCTTCACACCTACGGGATAGGGAATGACACACATTTATGAAGACACCGGGCATTTCCCGAATATCTCAGGCAACAACGGCAATCCTGGTGACTAGATCCATATCGGTTTCAATGATGCACTCGTATATTAGGCTCTTCATATGGCCCCGCAGGAAAAAGTCCAAACACGAGAGATCAGGCGATCTTGGTGGCCAAACTATGGGACGACTTCGACCAATCAACCCATCTCCCTTGCGTTCTTCTATCACCCCGTAAAGTTCTGCCCACTTTTTCAGATACACCCTGTATACCAGTAAACGTAAAACTAGTCATGCGTAAAACTATCTAGTGACAGTCTTGACAGGGGGGAGGAATTCATGATGGATTTGTCCTTCGCTATCGAAGAACGCGATTAACATTATCTTGATTTCCGATATTTCGAATTAAATTTTTTTCAATCTACGTGAGCTTGGAGGCCTGCATTCGGAGCTCAGTCGTTTGTTTTCAGGGTTATATTGCTAACACCAAGACTCGCCTCACGTTACTATCGAATCGAGGAACGCAGGTTGAGCTTCAACGTTGTCGATGAGTTCACCGTAGGAGTCCATTCTGAATTGCTTTTGTTCTTCTGATAAACAGTGATGAACGAATCTGGAACAAATCTTGCGTTTCCCTAGATCTTATGTCAAAATCTGCGCAAAACGGAAGAACCATTAAAAAGTGCATAAACAGGATATTGCTTCCTCCTCGTACACTTGTTTCAAGATTTTATGGATTTCTGCAGCAGTTGTACCCAATCTCAAGCAGGATTTAATGTCAATTCTCTGCTTCATATCGACTTCGGCAACAAAAATTTAACAGCTACGTTTTAATGCGTGTTTCAAGGTGAACTACTTGCTTCGGTAGGGCGCCGACTTCATTGGGCATGAGCAGATAAATGATCTACCAAATACAAGTATTATCGCGTTCAGTAATACTTGTATTTGGAAGAGCTAACCGGAACGAGAACTCGTATAATCTCCTGTTCTCTTACACTTACGACAGTTCTGGAAATTAATGGCCAAACCTTGTATATAAATTACATGGCAATTGGACTATATGTAAGCGAGTTAGAGCGCGGAAAGACAGACGACAGACAAATGAATTCATAAACACTTTTAAACTTTGTTGGAAAGTGTTATCATGGGGCGAAAGGGTATTCTCATAAACATTCTTGACTAATATAAAACGTGTAATTTCATTCGTTAATTGCTAAAAAAATGATATATAAAATAGTAAATAACTTTTAAAACTGTTTACATGCTTCGTCTTAAAAGAAGTCGTTTTCAAGACAAATGAGAATATGCTACATATGAGATGGAACAACCACTAAATGAGAATGATGAATCACACACTTGAATACACAATACTACACATGAGGTAGCACAATCTTTAATTCAAGGATTCAGAGCGCCATTATTCACATTTTTAACATTTCCTCACGTTAATACTTTTTATTTTTACTTTGATATTTATTACCCTGGCATAATTAAAAACAAATAAATCTGTACTGTTTTAGCAATTAATGAAGTATATCTGGGTGTTCGAATTCGTTATATATAGTAAAGTGAGGACAGACGCCGCGGTGGAACAGATGCCGCAGAGCTTGGCATGGTGACACTAGCGCTCCCTAGGTCAAATTAAGAAGTTCGCAGTGTTTCTCTGTGCTGTGTGCTGTGTTGTATGCGTTTCCACCGGTTAATTGTCAGCATTTACATATTTATGCCAGTTTTTATGGTTCGAACCTGCGTGATAAGTTGCTAAAATTATTCTAATGAAGATTTATTACATATTTTAAGTCAAATAAACAGAGATTTCATCCCAAAATCGATTGAAACTGTAAACTAGATCCTCGTAGAAAACAGACATGTGCTTGCCTTACTCTCGCGTCACTCACATGACACAAAATGGTGCCGAGGCATCTTACCAGCCATTATGAGACAGATGTGGCACCGAGGTTGAGGGACAGATGCCGCAGAATATATTTTTATTTTTCGGTTCAATAAATTCATCACTGCGATTAGAGTAGAACTTACATTTAAACGAACGTATATAAGCGCATTCTGCTACTTATCAAAATATTCTCAGCAAGAATGTTGGTTCAGTATGTGTGAATAAGGAAAACGTAGGTCATTTATAATTCTCACCATCTAAACTGTTAAGCAAAATATATCCTACTCCAATGGTCAAAAGACATATACATCCAAATAAGAGAAAGCAAAAGGATGCAAATATTACAAGCACAGAGTTTATAAACAAGAAAAAAAGAAGGAAATAAAAAGCAAAAGAAACTAGAAAGCTTCAGAAAAGTCAAATGCGTAAAAAAGGGAAGGGAAAACAACACGAAAACTCCTTGCTTGAGGAAGAAACTAAAATATGAGTCATCTTCCGACAATGAGTAAATTGCTCCTCTTATGGATTCTGATGGTAGTATTGGACTGGAATTTGATGACTGAATGTGCTGAGTGTCTGGAGTCTTAACATGAAACAGAGTCTAAAGCGGACAGGATTCAGTGTATCAAATTCAATCGATAGCTGCATGAAAAAGGCTCACTTTAGTTTTGCAAAGGTAAATGTGGTGTGATTGTGGGCGAATGGAAATACAAAATCAAAGAATTATAAGAAAGGCCAAAAATAAACAGACTAGGGCCTAAATAGAATAGAATTAAAACTTACATTAAGAGCAAACTGCAATGTTCGCCTGGGTGCAAACCAGTGATTTATATCTTTTTTGTAATCATGCTGTCTATTGATTCCAGTAATTATGCAATGCATTCATGTAAATTAAAATGTTTTTCTTTTCATTTACATTTTTTTGTCTTAAGTTTTATTTACAGAGCCCACACTTTTGCATGTTCGTTTAACTTTTTCACAATTTAGTGATATATATAATTTTTTTACGTTTACTGTTTTTTATTTTCATTTTAAGTACTTTTAGAAAATAGAAATGTCATTTGTTTGAAAAAAAATTAAACAGTCTAGCTTTTTTCTCCATGTGGCATTTGTCCCACACCCCATGCGGCATCTTACCCAGCACATAAAAAATGCTGTTAAAAAAGGACGTTTCGGAAAATAACTATGCCTACTTTATTAAGAAGGTTTAAACTTGTTTAACACAGAAATTATATTCTAAAGGGTTTGATTAATGATTTCTGGTAAAGAGTTTGTTATTTTTTGCTTTATTGTACATTTTAAAAGAAGAAAAGAAAAACTGCGCCATCTGTCCTCACTTTACTATACTTATCTGCATTTTTTTTCTTGTACATAATAAAACTTACAAGCTGAAAATACATGATTGATCCTGAAGAAAAACATTACTGAGGAAAACGTGAGATTTTTTAACATAAAGTACTTAAATAAGAAATTTTTTAATCATTTAATCAATGTTGCACTTTAAGAAATAATTATTGATTATTAGATCTTAAGTAAATTATTCCAGAAATGCTTACTTCGATATTAAATTTAATTGTCTGCTGATAAATTTATTCTAACATATAATAGCAAAAAGAAAAAATCTATTTAACTTTATTTCACGATTTCTCGCAAAGCCTTTAGGATTTTATTTAATTATCGTGATTATTTTGCCTGAGGCATAGTTTGTGAAAATATTAATAATGTTTGCTCAGAAGAAATGCATACTAATTTCGATGATAAAATTCGTTTTGTAAACAAATTGTCTTCTTGATTGTATTACATATTTATAAAATAAATTGCAGATAATTGAAACATTTTTTTCAAAAAAAAATTGAGAAAAATATCAGAGTTAATTCTTAGGAAATGATAATTAATAAAAATTGGTGATATAAAAATGCCAAAACAAAATCACAATTCTTTTAAGTTTGACAAAATAAATGAGAGAATTAAGTAAGAAAAATAATTTATTACCAATAAAATAAAAATACAGGGGAGACTAATGAGGGTTGACCCATTTTTTTACAATATGATTTTTTCTTTTTTTTTAATATTGTACCTAGTATAAAGTTTCGCATCTAATTTTAATCATTATACAATCAGTTATCAAAATAAAATCGAGACATAAGTGATGTAAGAAACTTGAAAAATCACTGATTTTAAATATAATAAAATAAAGGGTCAAGGCTCCCCACTTAATGGAGGTTTGATCCACTTTATTTTATATTGAAATATTTGTTAAGGGAAATAAAACCAGTTAAAAGCAAAGGCAGAATAAATTTATGCTAAAATGGCTTAATTTTTATTAAAAAAATATTTGGAAAAATGATGTATAAACAAATCTGCTTAGACGGAATACAAGGCACAGGAGAAAAATTCAATTTTAAACACCCACTTTTTGTGGCACTCAACCTCGCAAAACTAGTTCCTGTTCCTACATAGTTTGGCTACATCTCACTCTGTTCATCTTGCTGAAATTTGTCTACATACCTTCCTAATGTGTCTTGATCAATGTCATGTTCTTCTGTAGAGGAATGAATACCTAACATTCCTTAAGGCTGCAGATTTCATCCTTTTTAGTTTTTCCATTCTTTCTATTTACCTACTAAGGGTACTATTTAAGTGAAATAAAAGTTCCTATCAACTTTCCAATTTATATTTCATAAAAAGTTTTCTCGCTCATATAGTAATTTTTTACATATTCATTTAATCAGTTTTAAACATTATCTTTTCTATCAACCATTTTATTGTAGCTTTACAAAATAAATTTACATTATTTTAGAAATATAACCAATAATCCTTCTTTATGTACAGTGTGGATTAAAAATTTCCCCTCAAACTCTTAATTAAGGATTTTTGACCATCCGGTCAATCCTCCCCACATTGATTGGGTCAAGCACCCCCTCCCCCCCCAGATACCCACTTTTTAAAGTACAGCACATGGTTATCTTTAGTCTAATTTACCGTACAAGCTTTATCCCAACAAAAAGTTTTCGGTAAAAAAAAAAGCGCCAACTTCTCCTTAATATTTCGGGCAGAAAAAGTAGTGATATCTGAAGTTCGCACAAGTTAAAAGCCAAACATGACAAATCTTGCATTGAAAATGGCTTCCAGCAACTTGGCGTTAATGCCTTCTACAGCATTTCAAAATTAATGTTTGGAAATTACGCATTTATGAATTATTTAAATATGAGACGTAATATTAGAATGCAAAGAGGCAAATTCACATAAAGACATTATAAGTAAAAGATTTCTGATAAATACCATTAGTTTCAACAAACATTAGTTTTGATTTCAGATCATTTAGTCCATTTGTGGTTTAATTGCCATTTTTTACGGTGAAAGCTAAAGTCATTAACGTAAAACCCAAGAAATAAAACAAAATTTACTTACTTCAAATCTCACAATATGTTACATTATATTTTATTATATAATGTTAAATCTTGTGCATTGACAAAATAGATATTTTTCGTTTGAACATTTATTACAGTTTGTTTGCATACATTAAGAGGTATTCGATTTATAAACTATTAGAAGCTGATACTAATTATGTTTTGGCAATTAGAGAAATTATCTTCTAAATAGAAGTATTTTGATATGTTTAACTTCTAAGCATTTAAATAGACTGAAATGGTTTAAATGCTTTTTTTTAAATTACTATTTTATTTCTGTACTTTGTGCCACAAAATGCTTAAAATAATAAAAAAAAGTAGTTGGCATGTAGCTCATTTGTACATATTTTAAAATTTGGAAAACCCTCTCGAAAGCATTAACGGCCAAGTCGCAGGAAACCATTTTCAATGAAAGATTTGGAATCTTTGGCTTTTAACTTCTGCGAACTTCAGATATCACTACTTTTTCTGGCCGAAATATTAAGAACAACTTGGCGCTTTTTTTTTTTAAACAGAAAACTTTTTGTTGGGATATCACTACTTTTTGTATGTTTTTTCAAGTTTGTTTTTCTAAACATTAATATAAAAAAAACTTAAATTTTGGTACTTTTATGTTAGTCGGGAGCAAATCTCCTCATTAGCATTTTGTTTTTTCGGCAATAGCAGTTTTCATTTTTCACATGTGTAAATTAGAAACAATGCTTTGATTTTGAAATAAAATATTTTGGTTTATGTTATTATTTCTTATTTATTTATTTATTTCTATGTTAAATATTCTATAAAATAAAATGAGGGAAATGCATGTATTTTAAATAAGATGCTGAAAAGTTTATACCTTTAAATGAAATGAATGCAATATGAACAATGGAGTTGGGAACAGTATTTGGCGATTTGCGACTTGCGCCCGGCTAACATAAAAATACTAAATTTATTTTATCGAGCTTTACAAATTTATATTTTATTTCTTTTTATATTCAAGTACTAGCCGCCTCTGGAAGCAGTATTTACTCTATTAATTGCATATTAAACATTGCATCATGTTACGGTTATTCATAATTTAATTTACTTGTCCATTCTTTCGCCAAGTCTGAAGCTTTTGATAGAGAAATCAAGAACTCTTTACGATCATGGTTGCACATCATATATTTTGTGTTGTTATGCATTTCATCTTTCGTGACAAATATCTCTTAACTCACATATGCATGTTTTCTTATCAGTTACGATTCGTTCTGTAATGCGGAAAATTTTAATCCTATTAAGTAATATTTTCTAATTGAGCTCACTGCCAATTGTTGTATTTTAACTGATACGATTGGGTACAAGTGAAATGGTTCTTATGAAATCCTTTTACAATATCTGCATTTACATTAAACCACATTGATGATAATATCTTTTTGTTCCACTTTAACCTTTTCAATAGACTTGATTACGGAAGAATAGAAGGTCTACGGGCTCACTGCCATGATCCATTTGAAAATCTATCATTCTTCTCATCTGATCTTGTTGAAGAATTAGCCAATGTATCATGGTTTTAAGATTTTAGCTAATTTTATTCGAAACCTGAAAACTAAAATGCGAGGAACTGGATTATAGAAGATTCATTCAAACGTACATATCGATTAACAGGTTTCATATTATAGAATTATAATAATCATAAGGAGAACTGGCAGTTTCGGTGCTTTAATAGTTTCCGTAAATGCTCTTTATATAATACAGAAGTTTTAGCAGAGTAAAGATTAACAACATAGTCACAGTAAGTATAATAACAGTACAATATAATAACAATAGCACGAGTTTTGTGCAGTGACGAAACTATTGAAACTTTGGAAAATTCGTACGTTATACCATTTAACTATTGAGATGTTATGCGGAAAAATATAAATAGATGGCCCGCATTAATAATTAACTCATTGAAAAATAGCGTCAAATACTCGCCAAGCTTGGCGACATTTAGCGAAGTGTCGCCAAATTTGGTAATATATCATGTCAATTCTCAAATTTGTCGACAAATTTTTTTTAATTCTGACGTCATAATGATGCATATGTATTACGTATTATACACATACCTATAATATGTATGATGAAAATGTATTACGTATTATATGCGTATGTATAATATGTATGATGCATATGCATAAAGTTCATTAACATCACTAAATCGCACTTAAAGGAATAGTATTCCATAAATAGTAGGGATATTTGCCAGATTGACCAGAGTGTTATTGAGATTAGAATTCCGACGTTTATAATAGACCGGGAGGCGCCTGCACACACCATCACCTCATCGAGTTTACAGCTAAAATTTTAGGATTTATTAAAACTAGATTAGCATATTAAAATGTATTTGGTCTGTTAAGTCATATCTTGGTAGAAAGCATCTGAAGACCTAATTTTAGTGGTTGACTGATAGGTTTACTATTGTATTTTCCTGCATCCAAAAGTATCGAAACACGGAGGAATGGGTACAAGAAACGTACAAGAAGAAATGGGTACACAATGGAAAATCCACCAATTAACCCGTAAAATCGGGTCTGTAGGTGGTTTCCACAAAGATATGACTTGTCAGACCAGTTACATTTCAATACGGTAATCGATTTTTAACTAATCCTAAAATTTCAGTTGTCAACTCGATGAGGTGATGATCTGTGCAGACGCCTCCTGGTCTTTAATAAAATTTGTTTTAAGAAAGTAAAAGATAGGAAGATGGACAGAGAAACTGAAAGATTTGCTCTTATTAAGATTTTTGTAAAAGTATTTAAAAATTCCTTCAGCTTGAAATCATGTAACACCTTTATAACTCAGGCTAAATTTCAGTAATCGGGTTTTGGCGAATAACATATCTTATCTATAACTATAATCTTTCTTTTACAGATTTAAAATTAACAATAAATTAATAGTAAGTAGGCTAATAATCTACCCCATATATATAAAATCCCAATGAAACTAATTTATGAAACGGATATATGAAACGGCTGAAATGTAACGAATTTATGAAACGATTCTATGAAATGACTGATAACTGATTATGTTTCGCGGCAATTTCTCCTAAAATATGGAATACTTTGCGATGAAATTAACACCAAAAATTGGTATTGATCCGCAAGATCTCAAAACTGGTATTAGAATTTTTAAACTCGAATTAGTTTTCGAAATATTAATTTTTTTTTCTAATTTGAAATACATTTTTCTAATGATGGCAACTCAAATTTTAATCATAACAGATATTTTTTTTCATATTTCAGAAAAGGTTGTTATTTTAAACTAATTTGGCGACCAGTTTGACCTCCCTTAAATCTATGCTAAGAAATGTATCATGTTACTTTTATTCTTAATTCAATTTGTATTTCATTATCATTTTATTTAATACAAAACATTCATATAAAACTTTTAATATAACTTTTAACATTTAAAATAAATGGCTTTCATTTCTTTTTTTTTTCTTAAACGAAACGAAAAGAAAAATATTATGCACATATGTCATATACGCAACGAAGTAGCTAATTGGCGTCAAAATGGCGTTATTTTGCCTCGCATGGTAACACGGCTATTGTTGTCTATTTATTAATAAATGTTCATTTGAATTTATTTTTACTTTCTTCTATCTTCAATAGAAGAAAGTATTGTAATCGAAATTTTTTTCGACTTCCGGTTTTCGACGGATTTACACGTTTTAGGGGTCAGAGATTCCAAAAAACATGTTTATAGAAAATGTCTGTCTGTCTGTGTGTCCGTCTGTCCGTCCGTCCGTCTGTCCGTCTGTCCGTCTGTCCGTCTGTCCGTCTGTCTGTCGCCATTCTACCATCAAAAAGTGTATGAAGTAATGCATAGAATTGAACCAAATTTTTATTTTAAGTTTTTGGCTATGGCAAGCAGATCCTCCCTGAATTTGGAAAAAATTCGCCGGTAGGGGGCGCTATAATATCAATTTTTGTGCGATTTTGAATATTGTACCATCCAAAAGTGTATGAAGTTATGCATCGAATTAAACCAAATTTTTATATTAAGTTTTCGGATATGGCAAGTAGGTCCTCCCTGCATTTGGGAAAAATTCGCCGATAGGGGGCGCTGTAAGAGCGATTTTGTGCGATTTTGAATATTGTACCATCCAAAAGTGTATGAAGTTATGCATCGAATTGAACCAAATTTTTATTTTAAGTTTTCGGATATGGCAAGTAGGTCCTTCCTGTATTTGGAAAAAGTTCGCCGTTAGGGGACGCTGTAACAGCGATTTTTGTGCGATTTTGAATATTGTACCACCCAAAAGTGCATGAAGTTATGCATAGAATTGAACCAAATTTTTATTTTAAGTTTTCGGATATGGCAAGCAGATCCTCCCTGAATTTGGAAAAAAATCGCCGGTAGGGGGCGCTGTAATAGTGATTTTTGTGCGATTTTGAATATTGTACCATCCAAAAGTGTATGAAGTTATGCATAGAATTGAACCAAATTTTTACTTTAAGTTCTTGGCTATGGCAAGCAGGTCCTTCCTTAATTTGGAAAAAAATCGCCAATAGTGGGCGCTGTAATAGCGATTTTTGTGTCATTTTGAATATTGTACCATCGAAAAGTGTATGAAGTTATGCATAGAATTGAGCCAAATTTTTTGTGTTTGTTCTTGGTCATGGCACGAAGGTCTTCCCTGAATTTGGAAAAATTCCGACTGAAGGGGGCGCTATAATTGCGATGTCTGTACCATTTTCATTATTGTACCATCGAAAAGTGTATGGAGTTATGTATATAATTGAACCAAATTTTTTGTGTATGTTTCTGGCTATGGCAAGCAAGTCATCCCTGAACTTAAAAAAAATCCGCCAGAAGGGGGCGCTATAATTGCGATCTCTGTGCATTTTCATTATTGTACAATCGAAAAGTGTATGAAGTTATGCATACAATTGAACCTAATTTTTTGTGCATGTTTTTGGCTTTGGACAACAGGTTCTCCTTGAATTAGGAAATATTGCACAGTAAAGGGGTTCTGTGATAGCAATTTTTGTATACTTTTCTTGATTTTTTGTAGTTCTGTTGTCCATCGGCGGCTCGTGCAAAGGCGGGAACTCGCTTCCTGCTAAGTCGGCTATTCGCAAACATCTGATAACAACAGAATAAGCAAAAACTATTAATTTTAGCAAATATCATGATATAGATTAAGTCGTTTTTAGTTCGTTTCATTGACTGAAGCAGAAATTTAGGATGAAAATCAAAGTTGGTATAGTATTGAACTAATAATATTGAAATATCATGTGTAACTAGTTTTTGAAATATTAAGATGTATAAGATAGAAGAAAGTTTTGGGATTGGCACATCCAACTAGTTTTTTTTATTTACAAAAAATGTTATAAATTGTTTTGTTCTATCGTTATTAATTAAACTTTTTTTTAACCATTTGTAAATGGTTGTAGTTTTCGGTCGAGGATGGAACCAAATGTTGCTCGCATTTTTTTTTTTTTTTTTTTTTTTTTTTTTTAACGAAATGCAATGTTGTTCTTTACTTTTAGAAGAATTTTTATTTGAATAGGTAACAGAAAGGCATAAAATCGTTAAAAATTGTTTGAATAGGTAATCGAAAGTCATAAAATCGTTAAAAATTGAAAAAGTTACAAAATAGGTAGGCGCAAATTATCAGATATGGAAAAATCCAAAGCCAAAGAGCGACGCCGAAATGAAAATCATCTTGCAAAACAAAAATCGAGGTCTTCAACTCATTATGTAGGCCATGAAAGTCGAGGTCTTCAACTGATTATGTAGCCCATGAAAATCGATTACAGAATAAAAGACGAACGCGAAAAAGGAAACAATCTAATGTTTAATCGATTGATAGTAAAAGGTCATGTGTAGAGGGGCTCCAATCCACTAGCCATCGCGTTTTACAAGCGGTCGATTCTAACCGGGAAAAATTGAGCTCAACGTAGGTAATCTGTCGCAATCTGTGGATGATTCGGTGAAACTGCTTTCGATTTGTAGACTGTTTTTCTTCTCGAAACGGTACTTGGAGAGATTATCGATGAAGGTTTTGTTCGTCTGAAGTTTGATCTTTGCGATCTGTTGTGAAGAGGATGCGACGGAATTTGGTGGACAAAATAAATTCCGAATGGTCGTTGTAATCTATTAAATTACATTTTTTATTATTTATTTATTGTTATTTCACTTAAAAAAATTAGAAAATAATTTAAAAATACATACGTAGCTGGTATTCGAAAACGAGGTTTTCGCCAAATCGTAGTAAAAAAAAAAATCACGACAAACCTGGTGCGTATATAACAATGCAAGAAATAATGATATTTAATTTCAACTTCAAAGCAATGTTTTAATGGTACTAGTTCTCCCGTCGACCAGTTTCGCCAAATTATATAAATAGCCAAACCACTTGCCAAATTATAAAAATTGACATTTTTTTTTTTTTAAATATCGAAAGAACAAATAAATTAATATCAAATTAATAAAAATACAAATAAAACGTCGAAACAAAAATAACTTGATGGCGTAAATACGCGTAACTTGCTTAAAGTTAAGTAAATGTGACAATTACGATCAACCATTATTGGCATTTAATCTTATAGTTTGGCGACAGATTTTTGGTCGATGGGATAACCAAGTAGCACCGTTCTAATTTACCACTCGAAAAATAAGAAAATGCTAACTGGAGAGATTAAAAAAAAAAAAAAAAAAAAAAAAAAAAAAAAAAAGCTATTGGCGAGATTTGCACCCGGCTAACATAAAAGTGCCAGGAATTCTTTGAGATCATGGTAACTTTTGTGTAGTTTTATTTGAAAAAATAATTTTGATTCTTTAATCAAAATGGAAATCTTTCTTATGAAAAGCGAAGGGATCAGCCCATAATTTTTTATGGTAGTTATTTGACTTGGACTATTATAATATAAGTGAAATAATGACGATAGAATAATATGTAGCGACTTATCACCTGTGGCGGCTAACATTAAAGTACCAAAATGGCAGTCAGGAATATAAAAAGTCCTTCCGCCCAGTGCCGGGAGGAAGAGGTAGCTTTCATATTCCTTATTTTTTAAATCAAGCTTATATTATTCAAACATACGAAGCTCAATTTAGTGGAAACCGATTATAGAAGAGTCAATACGAATTTTTATCAATACTAAATCATTATGAATGAGAATTTCGCGAAATTAGTCAGCTTTATCCAAGCTGCTTTTATTTAAAGTAACTTATATTTGGTTGCCAAATTCGGTGATAACTTGAAGTTCCTACCATTTTAAGACAACATGGTGTATGAGGCTAACGAGTGAACTTGGTCGAGACCTTAGTAATTCCTGTGCACATGCTCACTCACATCGGAATCGGTTGATATATACAAGTGCTTTCGCAGGCAAAAATTCAGATTTTTCAAAATGTCACCCACATTAGAAATTGAAACTGCTATATCTGAGCCATTTTTTAAGATAAAGACAAAACAAACAAGGCTCCGGAGTCCTTATATCATGATCAAATACTTAAAGAAACATTTTTCAATTTCTAATTCTTCTGCACCTTACTTTAAATATAATTTCTTATTTAATTTAATGGCCTCCATTTTGAAATAAGATAGCTGAGGAAGCTAGCCAGCGAACTTGGTCGAGACATTACTATATACTATCCACATGCCTTCTTACATCGAAATAGGTTAATAAATACGCGTGTTATCACGTGACAAATAGAAGATCGTTTCAAAATGTCAGCCATGCTAGAAATTCAAAGTGCTATAATTGAACCATTTTTTTACGATATATACGAAACAAAAACTGCTCCGGAATCTTTGTATCAATGTCAAACACATAAAAAAAAATCTTTTTCATTTTTCAATTTTTTGATAACTTATTTTAAATAAAAAATTTAATTTTTTTTAAATGGCAGCCCTTTAGAAACATGATGGCGAATGATTCTGGCCACCGAACTTGGTCGAGACATTGGTATGTACTATCTACACACCAAGTTACATCCAAATCGGTTCATAAATACGCCTGTTATAGTGTGGCAAAAATCAGGTCGTTTCAAAATGTCGGCCACAATAGAAATTCAAAGTGCTATAAATCAGCCCTTTTTTAAGATATAGACAAAACAAAAACTGCTCCGGAATCTTTGTATCAAGGTCAAACACATAAGAAAAAATATTTTTCAATTTTCAATTTTTTGGTACCACATTTCAAATTTTAATTTTTTTTGTTAAATTTCAATGGCCGCCATTTTGAAACAAGATGGCGGATGAAGCTGGCCAACGAACTCGGTTGAGACATTGATGCGCATTATGTATACACCAAGGTACATCCAAATCGATTCATAAATACTCCTGTTCTCGCGTGACAAAAATCAGGTCGTTTCAAAATATCAACCAAGCTAGGAATTCAAAGTGCTATAACTCAACCATTTTTAAAGATATCGACGAAACAAAGAATGTTCCGGAATCTTTGTATCAATGAGACAAATATAGAGAACTTGGCGGACGCACTGCCGTGCTCCCAGATACCTAGACTAAAAGCTCAATATTTCTGTATTTATTAAAGCCTATTTACTTAAACTTCTATGATATATTTTATATGAGGAAATCTTACAAAATGTTCCTAAAATATGCACTTTTAATCTTAAATGACTTCACAATTAATTTTTCCACACCTGTTTCAATTATCTTCATGAGAAAAAGACTATTGTTTGAACATTTTAGTAACTTTGGTTGCCACCTATTCGCAAAGCTCTGAAATTCTATTAAATATGAAAACTGAAGGGTGGGTTAAGCCTCCCCTATGGTCAACCCACCCTAGTCCCCCTTATATCCTAAGAATGATTACAGTTAACACAAGGGCTTGCAAAATATTTTAATAAACAGCCGGTGCAGAGCTACTGGTTATATAATTGCAACCCTTGACTCTTTCAAGATTAATAATGATAAAATAGGATGATGATAATAATGATAAAATTTAAAATATTGCGTTTAAATTTTTTTAATTATTCTTTTTTTAAAGAGTTTATTACTATTACTGATATTGAGAATATCACTGGTTGTGTACGTAAGTAGATCTGTGTACCTATTATTAAAAGATTTTTAAGCCATTATTCTTACTGTGATAATTTTTACCATATCTATAAATAGTATAAAGGAGTCCGTAACGCTGACATCATTTTGATGTTAGCAACAGCAGACTATTAACTTTCGCTTTCATTGAAATTTTTTAAACTCCTAAACATCGCACATTTTCAATTTTTACATAGTCAATAAAGGAATAAAATGTACTTAAAAATTAAATTTGTTTCAAAACTGTATTTCAATTCATTTGAAAACTGCATCGTATTTTTACACATTTTTGTTTTAATTTTAAAAATAATTTTCAAGCATAAATTTTTAAGTGTTTTTCTCTGGCATGCAGACGATCGTGAAGTAAAGTCCACTTGCACTTCAGTTAATATAATCAATAGTTCGGCAATTGTTTCCGTCTGATATTCCATAACGAAGCTAAAGCTTCATCAATTAAATAAAGTTATTAAACAATATAAATAAAACAGAAACTTAGCAAAGATGTAATCAAACTACGTGCTTAAACAACTGAAATATTTAGAAATAAAAAGAACTGCAGTAAGTAATGAAATATTTGGCTATTTCTTTGGTTATTAACTCATACAAAAGTGTCGTTTTTAATTAATTTCAAAATTCTATTTGAATGCAAAATCGATATTTTCTAAATAAAAATGCTTTTTAGTGATATTATTAGGATAATCTAAAGAAAATATGCTAATATGAAAAACTGTTTTCCTTTATATTCTGTAAAACGGGAGGCCTGAGTGCGATCACCTAGTATATTTAAAAATAAATTAAGTTTCCTTTTGTAATTATTAATATCGAGTGTTACTCGTTAAATTTGTTATTCAGTATTGCAAAAAACAAAGAAAAAAAACAAGTATATTCTCTAACTTAAGCTTAGATATTTATAATCTTCAGAATAAAGTTTGGTTTGTTCATAACGAACTGGACAGACAAACACCAACAACAATAATAAAAAAGTCCTTCCGGCCAGTGTCCGGGAGGAAGAGGTAGCTTTCATAATCCTTATTTAAAAAAAGCCAACTTATACCATGCAAACACACGAAGCTCAATTTAGTGGAAACCGAATATAGGAGATTCAATACTAATTTTTATCAATACTAAATCATTATGAATGAGAATTTCGCGAAATTAGTCAGCTTTATCCAAGCTGCTTTTCTTTAAAGTAACTTATATTTGGCTGCCAAATTGGGCAACTTCTTAAAGTGCCTGTCATTTTAAGACAACATGGTGGATGAGGCTAAGCAGTGAACTTGGTCGAGACCTTAGTAATTGCTGTGCACATGCTCACTCACATCGGAATCGGTTAATATATAGGAGTGCTGTCGCATGCAAAAAATCAGATTTTTCAAAATGTCACCCACAATAGAAATTGAAACTGCTATATCTGAGCCATTTTTTAAGGTAAAGACAAACAAAAAATGCTCCTGAATCCTTATATCAAGATCAAATACTTAAGAAAGAAACCTTTTTCAATTTCTAATTTTTTTGCACCCCACTTTAAATACATATATATTTTTTAATTTAATGGCCGCCATTTTGAAACAAGATGGCTGATGAATCTGGCCAGCGAACTTGGTCGAGGTGTTGATGTATACTATCCACATGCCTTCTTACATCGAAATAGGCGAATACGTGTGTTATCACGTGACAAATACAAGATCGTTTCAAAATGTTAGCCATGCTAGAAGTTCAAAGTGCTATAAATCAACCATTTTTTAAGATATCAACAAAAGAACAAATTTTCAGAAACAAAAACTGCTCCGGAATCTTTGTATCAAGGCCAAACACATAAATTTTTTTTTTTACATTTTCCAATTTTTTAATACCTCATTTTGAATTTTAAATTTAATTTTTTTTTAAATGGCAACCCTTTTGAAACAAGATGGCGAATGAAGCTGGCCAACGAACTCGGTCGAGACATTGGTATGTACTATGTACAGACCAAGTTACATCCAAATAGGTTCATAAATACGCCTGTTATCGCTTGACAAAAATCAGGTAGTTTTAAAATGTCAGCCACAAGAGAAATTCAAAATGCTATTACTCAGCCATTTTTTTTAGATATAGACGAAAGAAAAACTGTTCCGGAATCTTTGTATTAAGGTCAAACACATACAAAAAAAATCTTTTTCATTTTCCAATTTTTTGGTATCTAATTTAATTTTTTTTAATTTTTTAATTTTTTTAAATAGCCGCCATTTTGAAACAAGATGGCGGATGAAGCTGGCCAACGAACTCGGTCGAGATATTTGTATGTACTATGTACACACCAAGGTACATCCAAGTCGGTTCATAAATACGCCTGTTATTACGTGAGAAAAATCAGTACGTTTCAAAATGTCAGCCACGCTAGAAATTCAAAATGCTATAACTCAGCCATTTCTTAAGATATAGACGAAACAAAAACTGCTCCCGAATCTTTTTATCAAGGTCAAACACATAAGTAAAAAATATTTTTTCAATTTTCAATTTTTAGTACCACATTTCAAATTTAAATTTTTCTTAAAAATTTAAATGGCCGCCATTTTTAAACAAGATGGCGGGTGAAGCTGGCCAACGAACCCGGTCGAGACATTGGTATGTACTATGTATAAACGAAGTTACATCCAAATCGGTTCATAAATACGCCTTTTATCGCGTGACAAAATTCAGGACTTTCAAAATATCAGCCACGCTAGAAATTCAAAATGCTATAACTCAGCCATTTTTTAAGATATAGACAAAACAAAAACTGCTCCGAAATCTTTGTATAAAGGTCAAATACATAAGAAAAAAATATTTTTCCATTTTCAATTTTTTGGTACCACATTTCAAATTTAAAATAAAAAAAAAAATTAAATGGCCACCATTTTGAAACAAAATGGCGTATGAAGCTGGCCAACGAACTTGGTCGAGAGATTGGTATGTACTATGTACACACCGAATTACATCCAAATCGGTTCATAAATACGCCTTTTATCGCGTGACAAAATTCAGGACGTTTCAAAATGTCAGCCACTCTAGAAATTCAAAATGCTATAACTCAGCCATTTTTTAAGATATAGACGAAACAAAAACTGCTCCGGAATCTTTGTATAAAGGTCAAATACATAAGAAAAAAAAATTTCCATTTTTAATTTTTTGGTACCACATTTCAAGTTTTAAATTTTTTTTAAATTTTAAATGGCCGCCATTTTGAAACAAAACGGCGGATGAAGCTGGCCAACGAACTCGTTCGAGACATTGGTATGTATTTCATAATTACGGGGTTCATAATTACGGGAGTTACAGTGTGACATAGGTCAGATATACATATATATATATATCAATTTTGAACGGAGGGTGGTTTCGGGGTCTGGGGGTCAGGATCGATGAAAATATACCAAAATATTTTGAAATCGCTTTCCTCCGAACGGCTGCAATAGGTAGCTTTTTTGTAAAGAAAGCTACCTAACAGACGATGGTTAACTCCATTCTGAATAATCTCTCTGCCCTAAAAAAAAAAAAAAAAAAAAAAAAAAAAATGTAACTAACGTTATCACCACCGCCGCCAGCACCGGTTTTGAATTTTTTGTGAACGGATGTCTTTCTTCGTTAATATTAAGAAAAATATTGCATATAAAAATATGAAAATTGCTGGTATTATAGAGAAATGTTTGATAAACACGCTGATGCAGACAGTTTTCAAATCGAAGAATAATTTTAAGAGATATTTAACGCTAAACTTGGACAAAATCGTTCCAATAAAAAAGGTCTATAGGAGCAAAAACTATACATAGGAATTTAATCATTTTTAGATCATTTTGTACATTAGAAATGCCCAGTGTGCAGACTGCATATATATTTTTTTAATTTGGCTCATTTTTTTTAAGTTTTATTTCTATTTTAAATTCATATTTTCAGCATTTCGAGAAATATATTTTACAACATTTAGGAAAGGGTATTATTTTAAATTGTTGCCAGATTTAAAAGCAGCGCAAAGAATAATACTTCCTTCAAATTAAAAAATTATTTACACGCGACTATTTTAAACAGAAATTTTTTTTTCAAATGAGAATTAAATGATTACGTATTTAAAGCAGAAAAATGTTGAAAATTACTTCATTAAAAACCACATTTACTCGTGAATTTTAAAGGAGAAAGATAATTGTAACATAATAAATTATTAATATGCGTTAAAATATGTAAATCGAGGAAATTACGTCATATTTAGTAATGCCAAACCATTTAAATTTAAAAATATACTCTCGCGAGACATTTATTTCATATTTTGAGATAATCTTTTAAAACAAATCTATATATAAAGGTATATATAAATATTATACAGGCATACGTACAATAAATAAAATAAACCCAACTGGAGTGAAAAAATCGCCAGAGCCAGGAATCGAACCCGGGATCACAGTATAAAAGGCTGCTGCTCTAACCACTGATCTACTCCGGCCGATGCCTGGGTCTGCGATTTCTCACTAATAAACTATGTTGGGTGAGTCACCAGTCATCTATACGACAGCCTTAGATGACCGGAGAACGATGAATAGATTTTACTATTACATCGATCTGCGATATATAATATCAAAACTTACATACTACAATCATATATATTAAACGAGCAAGCAAATTTCCCGATTATGAATGATATCGTAAACGACTGGACCTGTTTTCACGAAACTTGCGTCCTATACTAAATCGAGTACGAGAAAAACATCTAGCTAGGTACCAAATTCAAGAAAATTCTTTTTTACAGGGTAAAACAAGATCAGAGCTGAAACCTCTACATCCTATAAATCGAAAACTGCTCATGCAATTTACACGAAACGTGTTTCCTATACTAATTAGAGCACGAGAAACACATCTATATAGGTTTCGAATTCGAGAAAATTCGTTTGGATCTATTAAAACAAACTCAGCACTGCAAATGTTGCTATATATCGAAAAGGGCTCTAACGATTTTCACAAAACTTGACGCCTATACTAATTCGAGCTTAAGAAATCGATCTAGCTAGGTCGCTAATTCGAGAAAAATCGTTTTTTGTGGTTAAAACAAGCTCATTACTTAAAAAGGTTGTATCAATCGAAAAAAATTCCGACGATCTTTATGAATTATGATTTATTTGATTATGAGAAACAATCTAATCAAGTCTTAATCTTGGATTTTTTTTTCTTTTTTTTTTCTTTTTTTGGTAGGCTTAAGCAATTTTTTCTGTTTCAATCTTCCGTAATCGGAATTCGTGCCAATACTAATGGTCATTTATCATAAACACAATAAAAACCAGCTAAAAGGTGCCACTAACTGTCAGTCTGTACTAAATCGAGCACTAGATAAATGATTATATGTAAGTCAAAAATATGGTAAACTTTGTTTGAACTGGCTAGAAAATTAAAATTAATTGATTTTACCAATTGTCGATTTCGTGAACTTAAGTATTTTCAAAAACATTTGGTAAATATGCTAATATATTTTATAGGTAACTGTGCTTATACTTTTGTTATGTTTGAAATCCCTACCATATTGCTACAAATATCGCTACACTCGTAGTTTGATGCGATACAGCTTGGTACAAAATTAGCAGCAATTTTAAAATCAAGACAAGTTTTTCTGCCAAATTTACCTAATTGTTCCCGAAAAAGCTTGTTTTTGACGCCAAGAATTGACTTGGACAGCGATTGTTGAAGAATAATCATTTGAATCTTTATAAAACATTGAAAACCACTCAGGATATGTCTGAGATTATCGTACTAATATAAAAACGTTTATTTTTATAAATAACAATCCAAATTTCTTACTAGATATAAAGGTTTTTTATTTTCATTAACATCTGCTTTTTACGTATTCCAATGAACCCTTCGGAATTCAAAATCAAGTTCTACCACGCCCCCCATCCCCCCTCTCCTTCTAGAAATAAATGACATCATTTAATGTGTACTTTTTTGTGTTTAAACGGCATTACATTTAAATGAAAACAAGCATTTTTATATTTAAAACTTAAATATGTCATAACTTTTGCACCACTATGACATCATTTTCACTGACTTTTCATTTTCGATAGTGCCTTAGATATAAATCACCACGAGCCTTAGATATAAATCTATCCATCATAACTCATTGATTTTTTACGCATAGTAACTTTCCCTTTTCTCTGTTTATAGTGGAATATAAGTAAAAATAGGGTACTTTTCCATTATCCCTTCGACTACGTTCCGTAAAAAAAAAAAAAAAAAAAAAAAAAAAAAAAAAAAAAAAAAAAAGCTAAATTTACGATACTATTGTTGATTTTACGCCACAATTGCATGATCGTGGCGTAACATTTACTTGTTAAGTTATTCATTTTCAATTCGACGCTTATCTCTATTTTTAATGATGTTTTACTGATTTATTTTTTACTAGCAAACCCCGCGGCTTTGCTCGCGTAATAGTTGAAATATGCCAAGTGATATTTGCATGATTATTTTTTATTAGAAGAACACTTTTTGAAATAATTCAAAAATTACAAATTAAGCCACAGTTTGGCTAAACTTCATTATAAAAGTGCAATAGACAGAAATGAGATTTTAATTAATAAGGAGAACTACAACTAATTTCAATTAAATGATAATTTAGAAAATATTTTGAGACTCTTATGCTCCTTTCATACACTCATTTCAGTATTCATTTGAAGTTTTGAATTTTTTAGAAACCATTTTAACACATTTACATCTTAAAATTTACCATCATGTCAAATTCCAAGCTTCTTGTCTAACAGTGTACCACCTCTCTGGTGTTAGTGGTACCAACATAAAATGCCGAAACAGAGTTGAAATAGAATGTCTCGAAAAATGTTGAAACAGAGAGTGTCACCATTAATTTGCCAACATTATCCTTGAAATCGGTTGGTATTTCCTAATATTCTATAGAAGACGGAATTTAGATGTTTTTAAAGGCTTTCTTGTTCCTGCGAACCAGGTGGTAGTGACACCGGCATAAAATATAGCCCGTATAGGATCAGGGACTATCACTCTTGATTCGCTACCGATAACTTCTGTAATAGGTTTATTATTTCCCGAGATTCCATAGAAATCGTAATTTAGAACTCTTTTAGAATGCTTTTCGCTCCTTCCCTTCGCTTCACCCCTTTTAATTTCGAATTTATTTTCGGCTGTTCTTAGAGGACATTTATATTTTATAAGTAACCACCGTGCTATATTTAAAGTTTCTAGCCTCTTCAGAAATCGCAGAAATCGCAATTTAGAAAGTTTTTTGCTCCTGCAACCCGCGACAAAAAATATAGTTTATGTTTGAGCAGGTTTTATCACCATCAATTTGAAATCATTATGTTTGAAATCGGTTTCGTATTTCATACGATTGCATAAAAATCGTAATTTAAAACGCTTTTCGCTCAATTCAACCTTTTAAATTGGAATTTTTTTTCGACAATTCTTAGAAAGTGTTTGCATCTTTGAAGTAATTACCATTCCAAATTTAAAATGTTAGACCCCCCCTCAGTAACACAAAAAATGAATTTAGAACATTTTTTGCTCCTGTAACCCCCAGGTGGTAGTGACAACAACGTAAAATATAGGCTAAGTTGGAGCGGGGACTGTCACCATCAATTTGAAACCATTACATCTAGAATCGCTATTTAGAACGTTTTTAGAATGCTTTTCGCCCCTTTTAAATTTCAAATTTTTAAGAAACTCTTCTCAGAGAATATTTACATCTCATAAGCAATTACCATGCCAAATTTCAAGTTGCTAGCCCCTTCAGTACAAAAAAAAATAACAATTTAGAACGTTATTTAAAATGCAACTGCAAGGTGGTAGTGAGGCCGACATGAAATAGATCCTATATTGGAGCAAGGGCTGTCATCATCAATTTCCAACTATTATTTTTGAAATCGGTTGGGTACTTTCTGAGATTGCGTAGGAATCGCAATTTAGAACGTTTTTTAGAACATTTTTCGTCCATTTTCACCCCTTTTAAATTTCGAATTATTTAGGAAATGTTCTTAGAGATCATTTATATCTTATAAGTAACTACCATGCCTAGTTTCAAGTTGGTAGCCCCTGCAGTATTAGAAAAACGCAATTTAGATCGTTTTTTGCTCCTTCACCCCTTTGGGGCAGTGGCACCGACACGAAATACAGCCTATGTTAGAGCGTGGACTGTCACCATCGTTTTCACACCATAAGTTTTTTTAATCAGTTCGGTACTTCCTAAGATTGCGTAGAAATCGCCATTTAGGACGTTTTTTAGAACTCTTTTCTCGCATTTTCACGCCTTTTAAATTTCGAATTTTTTAAGAAATGTTCTTAGAGATCATTTATATCTAATAAATAACTACTATGCAAAATTCCCTGTATCTGGGCCCTTCAGTAACACAAAAATCGCAATTTCGAACGTTTTTTTGCTCCTGCACCCTTTTTAGGGGTAGTGGCACCGACATAAAATGTAGCCTATATTGGAGCAAAGGTTGTCACCATCATTTTGACACCATTATTTTTTAAATCAGTTTGGTACTTCTTGAGATTGCGTAAAAATCGCCATTTAGAACGTTTTTTCGAACGCTTTTTGCCCATTTTCACCCCTTTTAAATTTCGAATTTTTTAATTAATGTTCTTAGAGATCATTTATATCTAATAAATAACTACCATGCCAAATTCCACAAATATGGACCCTTCAGTAACACAAAAATCGCAAATTCAAACGTTTTTGTTGCTCCTTGCACCCCCTTAAGGGGTAAGAGGCACCGACATAAAATGTAGCCTATGTTGGAGCAATGGTTGACACCATTATTTTTTAAATCGGTTTGGAACTTCTTGAGATTGGGTAAAAATCGCCATTTAGAACGGTTTTTCGAACGCTTTTCTTGCATTTCCACCCCTTTTTAATTTTGATTTTTTTTGAGAAATGTCCTTAGAGATCGTTAGTATCTTATAAGTAACTACCATTCCAAATTTCAGGTTTCTAGGCCCTTTAGTAACACAAAAATCGCATTTTTAGAACGTTTTTTGCTCCTGCACCCCCTTTTGGTCAGTGGCACGGACATAAGATATAGCCTATGTTCTAAGTTGGACTAACACCATCATTTTGATACCATTACTTTTGGAATCGGTTCGGTAGTTCCAGAGCTTACCTCCTACAAATAAACAATTTTTACCTCTTTATAATATTAGTATAGATTTCGTTATTTCAAGGGTTACTTCACTCACGAGAAAATATCCGCTCGTTAATGTTAATCCTATGCAATATATTTTTAAATTATCTCTTTTGAATTTCAATATTTTTTTTATTTATTTTATTTTATTCATGGGATAGCTGAGGTTGATCTCTACAATTGTCGTTATTTTATTTTATTTTATTTTTGATTGCAACTTCTTTTTTTCTTAAGGAGGGCACTCTCACTTCCAAAGCAGATTTCGAAAGTCAAAGCATCTTTATAAAAAAAAAAAAATCTGGAAACAAAATCGAAAAAGTAGAAAAGGGTTTTTGTCCAGATCGAACTCAGCTATCCAGTGCTAAAAAACAAAAATAACTTTCATAAATATTGAAATGCAAACGAGATATTTTTAAAAATATGTTCCATAAGACTAAAGTAAGCGAGCGGGTGATTTGCGTGAGCAAAGTATCTCGTTTAAATAACAATTGTGTTCTTAAACGACGACGACATCGTTTAAAAAAAAATGATGCGATGCATAGTTACATACAATAGATCAGTTTCTACTGACGACAAAAACATTCACCAGTCGAGACCGATAATTAAGAAAATGATGTAAATAAAAATAATAGTCAGGATTTTTTTTCTGTTTTCATTAATATATTTTAAAATTTATTTTATAAAAATATTTGGTTTCCGATTTCTCTTTTTCTTTTGCAATTCCAGTGCCAACATTCATCCATTTGTTTATTTGGCGTTAGAGTCTGGCAATTCGTTTTATAGTACATAGTTTGTTTCACGGAAAGTGGTCGACGAGATAATGGTGAAGTACCGAAAATAGTTTTTAAAAAATACTCTTATATAAGCAATCAATGATCCTCTTGAAAATACCACCAAATATTTTAACTGCAATACATATTTTTTTCCAAAACATATCTATTACAATGTGCAGTTTTCAAAAGGTGGGCACTGGACACACATCATAACTTTAAGCTTTTCAATAAATAAATTTAATCATCATTTTCATTTTTTTTAACTGAGCTTTTAATTCTGTTCAGAGACAGAAAATAACATAATTTATTGTAAAAGCTTTGTATAAATATCTTTAAATTTTATTATTTTATTCCAAAGAGGCCAATTTTGGACATTCATAACGTTAACTTTTCCAATGCACTATCAAGAAAAAGAGTTTTAACACGTTTCCAGCTGGTTCTAATGGTAACAATGAATGCATAAAGGAAACGAGTGATTGTTTTATAATTTCGTTAAATGATAGCAGTTTGATTTATTGTTTTTTGAAAATAGAAGGACTTTTCTAGAAAGAATTTTTCTGTATTTTGTTATGTCCAAAAGTAACTATCGTAACAAAACTGTTATTTCCGTGAACAATACATCAAGTAGGTGCTTTAAACTAATCTTATTTTAAAATCATTTAAAAATCATTTTAAAGTATTTGTATGTGTTTTCATAAGATTTTTTTTTTGCAATAAATGCACTTTTCTCAAATAAGAAACTGGAATGTTCGAATCGCGTAACGATCGAAACGCCGATTTGCTTTTCGGTAAATTTATTTTTAAAGACGATTTGATGCCCTGAAATGTATAAAAAGATATTTATTATAATGTTTTCTCATAAATAATTAAGTGTCTCTCTATTCTAAAAAAAAAGTAACTATCGCTGTCACCGCCGCCGCCATTTATCACCTGTGGCCGCCTAATTGAAAAATGCCTTAAAATGAATATATTAATTGATAATTAAGTTGTAAAAATATTAAAATGTTGTATTGTCATCGGAAACACACCTTTGTACATAATTTATAAAATTCTAGCCTATTAGGAAGTGGTTTAAAAATCAATTTTAAAATTCTATGCATAAAAAAACAGGTTAAGTTAAATAAACTCGCAAAAGAAAAAAAAATTAACTACCAAGTGAGGCTCGGTCAACCAGGTACTATATATTAAAACACACATACACACATAAATAACGCCTGCATTCAACAGTTAAAGGTATATAGAATCTATATATATATTGAACAGCATTTAATGCATCTACATACCTATAAGGGGGTTACCATAGGGGGGGGGACCCTGTTCTGTCGCCAAATGCCGCCAAGTTTATCGCCAACTTTTCGACGAAAATTAGTCGCCAAAAGTGAAGCCAACTTGGCGATATCTCTAATATTTCGCTAAATTATCACAGACGTCCATTGTAAACCAATAGGGTTTACTTGTGTACAGAAAATCAACAATTTGAGATATTTTGAACCAATGCAGATGTTATTGAAGTGCCTACAAGGGTCACATTGCTGTTGTGTTGAGATTTCTAAGACAGCGCAAATAATATTTCCTTTTTAACAACAAAAGCATTTTCACGTGAATATTAAAAAGAGAAAGAAAATATTGGTGAAAATTACGTCAGATTTAAAATGATACATTTAAAATGTCTTATTTAAAAATTAAACCTTCTTATAAAAATATCGGGAAAATATCTCTGTTTACTTAAATAATTTTATATTTGCGTATTTTCACATGTTTCACTGATCTGATTTAATCAAAGACGAAAATAACCCGTTAACAGGGAGATAACCACTGTTTTTTTAATTATAATTCATTCTTCCAAAATATTTTTAAAGCCGATCAAATTAGCGTGCTTTTAGAGTTTGCGATGTCTGAACGGGGGTTAGCGAGCGTAGCTCGTAGGGGGCAGAGCCCCTTAGTGCAAGAGAAAATAAGAGGAAAAGCACCCACTTAATTCGTATAAATGTTCTCTTTATTTACATGTGATTTATTTCTGCATTATAGGTGATCTACATATTAAAACTGAACCTAGTATCCAAACGTTGAATAGCAAAACCAAAATTTTATTGTATATTCAAATTTTGCTGTGCCAAAAAGTGTGAACACTCAAATTGGCATCAATATGATAACACGAAAGAAAAATCATTCGTCAGGCATAGTTTATGAATCATTTTCCGACCCAATCAGAATGCTGTAACAAAACTTCACTGTTTAATAAGGTGAAAGCTGATGTCAAGTAAATAATCTGGAAAACGCATAACACATTTGAAAACCTATATGTAGCAATTATCATCAAACTTCGGATGTTTTCTTTTTATGAATTCTCTTTGTAGGAAATTCGGTAAAGAAAAGTATCTTCCCTTGGAGCCTGAGTTAGCAATAATTCCAATAATGAAATTGAATTTCCGCGAAACCATATTCACAAAACACAAATTTGTAGTGAACAAGATTATGGAAGAATCCCTTATTTTAGGTAGCTTCTATTACAAAAAGGAAGCTACCTATTACAGTTGTTAATAAAAAGTAATTCCGAAAAATTTGGGTACGTTACTGATCATGACACCCAGACTCCTAAACCGCACTCTGTTCAAATGTTGATTTACACACACGCAAATATATATATTAATATCTGAAATTTTTTATGCTATAGCAGCCAAATTTTTAAACTGATAAAGATTTACTGAGCATATGTAAGGGATTTACTCAGGACTGAGGAGATGAAGACTGAATTTATTGGCCAGCTTGATCCATCGGTTCGTTTCAAAATGACAGCCTCTTACAAAATTTAAACTAAAAAAAAAAAAAGAAAAAAAGTACAAAAGCATTAGAGCTCCAAAATTTATTTTTTTTTAATACATGGACTACAGAGCTGTTTTTTTTTTTTCGTTTCTAACAAAATACATAAATAAATAAATAAAATTAAAAATAAATGTGCTTGCGATATGGAAGTTCGAATTTCGAGGATGGCTGATATTTAAAAAAAAAGCAGCGAATAAAAAAAAGAGACATAATTCCGTAATCGTGTTCATTGATTAAATATAATTAAGGGAACGGTCTTTCGTAAGTTTCATTCCATTATTGTAAGTGTTGCTGCAACACTCATAAGTTTAAAACTACATAATCGTATCAGTTATTCACCCCTTATTTAAAAGGGGAAAAAATACATACATAATGGTATTCATAGTGCAATCACACGCACGTACGTGCCTAACGGTGTCATCCAGCGTCAAATGACAGACTCTAATGGCAGTTTTTAAATAACGGTTGCTAAATTTGGCGTCAAAAATAATCCGCAATAATTAAAGTTAATTTGGCGATAACTGACTATTTTCTCAAAATTCCCATTCAAATTCAATACTGACGAAAATTCGATTCTCTTCTCTTCTTCTATATCTCTTGTACATGTGCTCCTGTTTGATTAGTGTTTACATTTTAGGTAGCGACACCTGTCTCATTCCTTGTAAACTCTCCTCTCTGCCCTTTCTGTTCATTCGTGACCTTGTCCTCTTATGGACGTGTATTTACTTTGGCTGACGACTGGCTGTTAATATTTCCATTCCGAAACGCGTCCTGTGTGTGCTTTTGTTTTATGTTGATTAATACAAAGTTTTATTATTTAATTTTCAAAGTCAAATAGTTGTTTTTGACAACCTCGCTATAAGGTTCTTTGCAGTTTTCTCTATGAGAGGTCCTTTCAAAATTAAAGGTGGATGATGGATCACCTTCTAAGGATCCCTACGTGTGGAATATTTCATGACCTTTGGGATAAACATCTGCATTGTAAAAAAAAAAAAAAAAAATATATATCGCTAATGTTACTAAACTTTTTCTAGGAAACTGGGATGCCTAGACTTTTTATGTAACAACAACAACAAAAATTCATGTAACAGATGCACGTTTGCACCGTAAATCAAAATATCTGTAAGATTACTAAGAATTTTTTAGGAAACTATGCCTAGAACTTTTTATGTAACTGCAACCCGGGTAACAGATAAAATTTTAGTATGATTACTGTAATTTTAGTTGATTCTTTTGTAAAGCTACAGATTTCTGTAGCCTTACAAAATCTAGTTCTGTAGAGTTACATATTTTTTTTGTGCAATGTGCAGATAAAATATTGGTAAGCATAAAGATTTCGGTAACTTTACATCTGTAGAATTAACAATTATATTTTTTACAGTGTTGCAGATTTCAGATGTGTTCTTTAAATATTAGACTAGATTCTCATTAACACAAAATTAAAGCTGGAAAGAAGAATTATTTACAGATTTAATTTTAATGACAATTTCCAAAGGTTTACTTTTTGATGTAGTAAACACATAATACATAAAGCTTAGCATATCAAGCTAACATATAGCATTATTTAGCTTAAACACTTAAGCTAAATAATGCTATAAAAAATGATAAAATATCTTTATTTAGATTGACGAACGTTTCATCGCACGATCGGTGGCATTTTCAAAATCATTCATGATTGAAATGAATTAAAGGGACAAACTTTTTAAATAAAGCTAGAACATAGGATTAGAAAGACAGGTTGAGAGTAATGTGTAAACAAAGTATTTTTTCAGTGATTCTGCATTGATGGGCGATTCTCAAAAGGTGGGGACTGGACACACGTCATAACTTTAAGCCTTTCAAACATAACTTTAATTATCATTGACTTTTTTTTTTTTTTTTTACACTGAGTTTTTAATTCTATTCAGAAACAGAAAATGACATAATTTATTGTAAAAGCTTTGTATAAATATCTTAAAATTTTATTATTTTATGCTAAAGAGGCCAATTTCGGACATTCATAACGTTAACTGCTCCAATGTACCACCAAGAAAAAGAGTTTTAGCTTTTTTCCAGGTGGTTCTAATGGTAGACAACGAATGCATAAAGGAAACGGATGATTTTTTGATAATTTCGTGTTAAGAGATGGCAGGCTGATTTATTGCTTTTTTGAAGATAGAAGGACTTTTCTATAAAGAATTTTTGTTGTATTTTGTTATGTCCGAAAGTAACGCACGCGACAAAGCATTTGATTTTATTATTATTATTACTGGATAACAAAAAGTTAATCATACATATATATATGTATACACATACAATTATAGGACACAATTAGTACTTTCTTAGTCTTAAGAATTTTTTAAATACTAAGCGCAGCTTCCAAAATCTGTAACATACGTGCGAAAAAATGTCCAAAATTTGAAACGTACACAACTGCTAATTAAATGCTTTAATAATTGATCTTCCAGAATAGTTGCTATCTTTTAATGTTTGTGTATAATTTTGTAGACATACTATTAAAAATATTAATATATTATATTTATAAACAAAATACTATACTATTTAAAAAAATTGGCCTTAAATTTGAAAATTTTAAAAATTACATATTGTTAACGTTTAATGATCCCACCTTTTGAGAATCTCCCTGATTTATTAATTTTAAAATTAGCTTTCATAAGCTGATTAGCTTTAAAGTTATATTTTTATTGCAGTACTTTTCTATTGTAAGCAGTATACGTGTTGTTTTGTTTAAAAAAATATTTTTAGAATTTTTTTTATAAAGCATTCAAGAGTTAATTTTCTGAAAGAAAAAAAAAGTATTACCACCTTTTCTATAAAATATATTTAATCTTTTAAATAACAACAACTAGTTGGATGTGCCAATCCCAAAACTTTCTTCTATCTTATACATCTTAATATTTCAAAACCTAGTTACACATGTTAATACTTCAATATTATTAGTTCAATACTATACCAACTTTGATTTTCATCTTAAATTTCTGCTCAAGTCAATTAAACGGACTAAAAACGAGTTAATCTATATCATGATATTTGTTAAAATTATTAATTTTTCCTTATTCTGTCATTATCAGCTTTTGCGAATAGCCGGCATAGCAGGAAGCGAGTTCCCGCCGCTGCATGAGCCGCCGATGCACAATAGAACTACGAAAAATCAAGAAAAGTATACAAAAATCGCTAGCACGGAGCCCCTTTACCGCGCAATATTTCCAAATTCAAGGAGAACCTGTTGGCCAAAGCCAAAAACAAGCACAAACATTTTGGTTCAATTGTATGCATAATTTTATACGCTGTTCGATGGTACAATAATGAAAATGGCACAGAGATCGGAATTATAGCGCCCCCTTCTTTCGGAATTTTTTCAAGTTCAGGGAGGACTTGTTTGCCAGACCCAGAAACATGCACAAAAAATTTGGTTCAATTATATGGATAACTTCATACACTTTTCGATGGTACAATAATGAAAATGGTACAGACATCGCAATTATAGAGCCCCCTTCCGGCAGAATTTTTCTAAATTCAGGGAGGACCTTCGTGACATGACCAAAAATAAACACATAAAATTTGGTTCAATTCTATGCATAAATTCATACACTTTTAGGCGGTACAATATTCAAAATGGCACAAAAATTGTACAAAAATCGCTATTACAACGCCCTCTACGAGCGATTTTTTTACAAATTAAGGGAGGACATCCTTGCCATAGCCAAGAACTTAAAACTTTTTTTTGGCTCAATTCTATGCATAACTTCATACACTTTTCGATGGTGCAATATTCAAAATCGCACAAAAATCGCTATTACAGCGCCCCCTAACGGCAAATTTTTTGCAAATTCATGGAGAACCTGCTTTCCATAGCCAAAAACTTAAAGTAAAAATTTGGTTTAATTCTATGCATAACTTCATACACTTTTGGACGGTACAATATTCAAAATCGCACAAAAATTGCTATTACAGCGCCCCCTACCGGCGAATTTTTTCCAAATTCAGGGAGGACCTGCTTGCCATAGCCAAAACCTTAAAATAAAAATTTGGTTTACTTCTATGCATAACTTCATACACTTTTGGACGGTACAATATTCAAAATCGCACAAAAATTGCTATTACAGCGCCCCCTACCGGCGAATTTTTTCCAAATTCAGGGAGGACCTGCTTGCCATAGCCAAAAACTTAAAATAAAAATTTGGTTTAATTCTATGCATAACTTCATACACTTTTGGACGGTACAATATACAAAATCGCACAAAAATCGCTATTTCAGCGCCCCCTACCAGCGAATTTTTTTCAAATTCAGGAAGGACCTGCTTGCCATAGCCAAAAACTTAAACTAAAAATTTGGTTCAATTCTATGCATACCTTCATACACTTTTCGATGGTACAATATTAAAAATCGCACAAAAAACGCATTTACAGCGCCCCCTACCGGCGAATTTTTTCCAAATTCAGGGAGAACCTGCTTGTCACGTTCAAAAACCTAAACTAAAAATTTGGTTCAATTCTATGCATAACTCCATACACTTTTGGATGGTACAATATTCAAAATCGCACAAAAATTGTTATATCAGCGCCCCCTACCGGCGAATTTTTTCCAAATTCCGGGAGGACCTGCTTGCCATAGTCAAAAACTTATAATAAAATTTTGGTTTAATTCTATGCATAACTTCATACACTTTTGGACGGTACAATATACAAAATCGCACAAAAATCGCTATTTCAGCGTCCCCTACCGGCGAAGTTTTTTCAAATTCAGGGAGGACCTGCTTGCCATAGCCAAGAACTTAAACTAAAAATTTGGTTCAATTCTATGCATACCTTCATACACTTTTCGATGGTACAATATTAAAAATCGCACAAAAAACGCATTTACAGCGCCCCCTACCGGCGAATTTTTTCCAATTTCAGGGAGGACCTGCTTGTCATATTCAAAAACCTAAACTAAAAATTTGGTTCAATTCTATGCATAACTCCATACACTTTTGGATGGTACAATATTCAAAATCTCACAAAAATTGTTATATCAGCGCCCCCTACCGGCGAATTTTTTCCAAATTCCGGGAGGACCTGCTTGCCATAGCCAAAAACTTATAATAAAATTTTGGTTTAATTCTATACATAACTTCATACACTTTTTGATGGTACAATGGCGACAGACAGACGGACAGACGGACAGACGGACAGACGGACGGACGGACAGACGGACAGACGGACGGACGGACAGACGGACACACAGACAGACAGACATTTTCTATAAACATGTTTTTTGGAATCTCTGACCCCTAAAACATGCAAATCCGTCGAAAACCGGAAGTCGAAAAAAATTTCGATTACAATACTTTCTTCTATTGAAGATAGAAGAAAGTAAAAAAATAATCTTTAAGAGTACGGTTATTTTATTAGTCTGTAATTGGTTAGATCATGAATAATATTCTTGAAATTCGACAAATTTTCAAAATTGGTAAGTGTGGATAAATTTATTCATCTAATGTGACCCTTATAATAATAATGATTTTGAAAATGTCGCCGATTGGCCGATGAAACGTTCGTCAATCTAAATAAAGATTTTTTATCACTTTTTATAGCGTTATTTATTTTAATCTGTTTGTAAGGTATTATTATAGATGCTGTTATGCATAAACAACTTTAATAAATAAATAAAAAGTGCACAAATATACAAGTATATTCAGTATTTTCACAATTATGCTTAGAATTCTCGAATAATATACAGACTAAAAAGAAATATTTTCAATAGTTTTTCAAGAATCATTTAATCATTCACTGTATTTAAGTCCAGGCTGGAAAGTTTGACGAATTTCAAGAATATTATTCATGATCTAACCAATTACAGACTAATAAAACAAACGTACACTTAAAGGTTATTTTTTTTTTGTTTAAAAGATTAAATGCATTTTATAGAAAAAGCTAGTACGACATTTTTTTTCTTTTACAAAATTAACTCTTGAATGCTTTATAAAAAATTTCTAAAAATATATTTTTAAACAAAACAATGAGTATACTACGTACAATAGAAAAGTATTGTAATAAAAAATATCTTTAAAACTAATCAGCTTATTACACCTAATTTTAAAATTAATACATCAATGAGGAAGCGCTGAGAAAATATGTTGTCTCCTCATGACTTTCGACTGTCTATTCTTCTAATCCCATGTTCTAGCTTTTAATCTTTCTTTATACTGAAAAATGTATTTTTTTGTTTTCTTTCCGGGTTTATATTCTGTCCGCATAATAAAGTTCACTAGCAGATGAAAGAGAATCTAATAAATAAATGTAATCCTTTCAGTTTAAATATTTAATGATATTTCTTGGATTTATTCCAAAATAAAAATTCCTTTTTGCGAGATGCCGAATTTTGGATTAAAATTTCTTGCATGCTTTATGTCATATCCCTTCATTTGAAATATTTATCTGTTTAAATTTTGAAATGTTAATATCTGCGCTGTGCAACACAGTTCAGATTTTTATATTATCTGAAGAAAGCATTTGCGCGAATTTCAGACATATAGAAAAATAACTGCATTAAAAAAGAAAACAACAGCAGCAACAAATTGGAAAAATTAAAACTTTATTACCACCTGATTTATCTAAAATACATATAGTTAAAAATTGTTTAAATGATAAATTTTGATACATTTATTTATTTAGTGTGAATTCTTAATTCAATTTCAGTCCCTATTGTTTTCCATAGCAAATGCCTGTCGGCCAATCACCCTCGTTTATGCAATGTGTGCGGTGATGTTAAAGAACAAACTTTTTTTTTTTTTTTTCTTTAAAGCATCTATATTATAAATCAAAAGCATGCCCGTGAGTAACACTGACGTCATATTCACGGTGGAAACGTTTTATGCTATCTTTTTCCTTTTTTTGCCAATTTAATTAGTTCTCAGCTTCAAATAATTCTAAATGTTAACCCGTCGTTTAAAGATGGAAATGTCCTTTCAAATGCAATTAAAAAAAAAAAAAAACTGTATCTCAATTTACTGCTTTTTTACTTTCTTCTATCTTTACAAGAAGAAAGAATTGGATTCGTGGACGATTAATGGCTTTTAGAAAATGTCTGTCTGTGAGTCTGCCTGTGACTCTATCACTCTGTCACTCTGTGAGTCTGTATGTGACAAAAATTTTGTGGGCGCTCTATCTCAAGAACTAATGCACGGTGCTGATTACTTTTTGGTGGAAATCGCCTAACAGGTAGTGCCTCTATGCTGCATTATTCACGATTATCGTAATAGCTATCTCAACAACTAATTTACGAACTTTCATCAAATTTCAGATTCACTGGTCATGTGGTGTGTGGATATTTGCCCCACCCTTTAAAATATTTTTTCCACCCCAGCTTTCCTTAACATTTGGTACTTCTACAGTTTTTGCACTACAGTACTACTTTTTGCTTTATTGCAGTTCTGTTCTTGTGGGATAGTTGCCCCAATCTCTATATTTTTTTTTTCATTTCTTATTCGTTTTCCTTAACATTTGCAACTTTTAACTTTTAATAGGTTTATTTTGGTTTTTCCATTATTATGCTACGCTCCTACTTATATCTTGTCCCGCATTTATTTTTCTTCTTATATTACACACTTTCCATAGTTGTCTCCTCTGTTTCACGGGCGGTCCCTGCACTGATTTCCTGCGCGTGTTGGTACTATCTTTCCTCATGTTATTTACACCTCTTCATTTTATTCTGTAGTTGTTTTTACACTCAGTTATTATCAAGCTTTTATTATCACCGGTTATCTCTCTTTTTTTTTTTTTTTTTTTTTTTTTTTTTTTTTTTTTTTTTTGGTGGTTATTTTGTTATCATGTCACTTTCAGGCAAGTGCAGCGGGACCCATGTGGTGACCGGTAAGTATACTATTGTTATTCTTATTCCTATTTCCCTTGTTTTTAAACTAAAAAAAAAAATTCTGACTTCTTTTTGGTTGTCCACTCACCCATCCGTACGGCAATCTTCTTACTAATTACTATTTTCACTATGTGATATTCTGACAGGTTATAATATAAATAAAATCGCAGAAATATATTTATAATGTACATACTTGTAAATATGCATATATGTACTGTTTATACTTATAATTATGCACCATATTACCGTTTCATATATTATCAATCTGCTATTATTGGTATAGCAATTTAATCATTGTAATATACTGTATAACTGTGTACAGGTAATGCACTGATTGAACCAGAATATTAATAATGATGGAATTATTAACTGTCTAAGTACATGATCTTTTGGGCACGGGAGGCAATGACACATATTCCCCCCCCCCCACACACCCCCTTTTTTTTGGCAAATTTTTTCCTGCTGTCATTTATTTATTTATTTATTTATTTTATTATTATTCAAAAATTTTCCCCCTTTTAGGCAATAAAATTTTTTCTTAGTCATTTTCGGTAGTTACGACTACCGGTTTTTGCTATTTATTTTCTATATACCTTTCTTTCAAAAATGTATGACAGAGGCCTAGTGATCCCCCGTCCAGTTACCCTGTAAATTACTCTATAAATTTAACAAAGTCTTTCAACTGTAGATATTTTAAATTTTATTTTTAACCTGTACATATTATTTTGATTGGTAGAAATATGGAAATATAAATTGAGCTTTAACTTATATTCTACTAAACTATAATTTTTTGTTATTGATCGTGAGAAATGTTAACACAATCTATTGATTCAGTGGTCAGTCCCAAATCCCAGAGGCTACAGTCAACAACAACAAGTTCACAGCCTGTACATCAAGTGCACATACTAAATAGTAATCGCTTACCAATAGATAAAAAATTTCACTATCCAATACATGAAAAGTTTCAATCACCAGAAGCTGTTAAAAGAGAAAAAGAAAAGATACTAAAAAGACGACAAATAAAACTAATGCATAGTTATAAAGAAAAAGACATGGAACAAAAGAACAAGAAAACTAATGAGAGACCTCCATCCCCACTCCAAGGGAAAAAGCTAATAGATTCTGAAACAGCGCAAGATGATAATATGCCATTGGAAGAGCAATTTGAACAATTATTCAGACATCTCAAGAAACACAGGCCCCATAATGATGAACAGGCATTAAAGTATCGACAAAATATCCTTAACAGAATAAAAGATCTGGACAAGCAACAAATTAACACACAAAGCCAAGAAAAGTCAATGAATGATGTAATACAAGAACTGAAAAGAGAGAATGAGGAACAAAAGACACAAATATTAAAGCAAGAGGAACAACTTAATACCCTATAAACTGAAGTTCAAGACCTCACGGAAAAACTAATAGATAAAGACGGAAAAGTCAAAGAACTTGAAAGAAAATTAAGAATTGAATCTCCAGCAAAACTAGCACAAAAATTCGAAAATCATTTTAATTTACTAAAACAATTTGAAACGGAAGAACATTTGATCAAAATACCCACTCAGAAATTTCGAGAAGATATACAACAACTTCTACAGCTTTTAGAAAATCAGATAGAGCAAATACGCGACTTAAATAGCGAATTGCAAAGACAACAGGATTACATAGAAAATATCCATTGTAAAATATCGAGGGAAATGGATTTAAAAACTGAGCTGAGAAACATGCTTAAAGAACACGAATCAAAAATAGAGAGATTCATTGAAGTAAGGCAAGCACAAACAGCAGGAGAAGAATTTCCTCAACAAAAAATTACAACACATACCAATGAACTAGTATCTCCAGTTCCCCTATGTAAACCATCATATGCCACAACTCTAAACTCCCCAGCACCACAACAATCAAAGTCTGCTATATTGTTAACAAGAAAATCCACAACCAATATGTCCCTATTCAACATCCGTGATTTTATAAATAGAGAACTTAAGACAACAGTAAATCTTGCGAAAATATACTGCACTATTTCCAGAGATAAACGAACTATTATAGTACGCTCAAACACAGACGAAGATGTGAATAACATAGCAGACAAGATCCAGGAACACAGTAACATACTTGACCTCGTAGATTTAAATCTCGCTGTGGAGAAAAGGAAAAAAATAATCATTTTGGGAATCCCCCAAAACATAACAGTAGAAGAAATAAAAGAGAAATTAAGCGAAGATCTTGAATATGACATAAAAGCTAATGAACATAAAGAATTACAAAGAAAATCTCTAAAGACCTATCAACTTATGCTAGATTTGGAGGATAGATTGGCAACCAGATTGCTACGCCAAGGTCGATTGCTGATTGGTTTTCTATCGTGTAAAATCGCTCAGTACGCCCCCATAATAAGGTGCAGTCACTGTCAAATCTATGGACATACAAAAGAGAGATGCAGAAGAAAAGAAACCTGCGCATATTGCATGAAGAACCATGAAACCTCAACATGTCCGAATAAAAATGATCCAAGGAAGCACAAATGCTATAATTGCTATAATTATGTGAACCCCGAAGGTCGCCAATACAAGTTCGATCATAGCGCAAATTCAAGCGAATGTAATATCTTTCAAAACCACTTCTATAATAGACATCGTGTAATTAACTACCGACAGCAACGTTCTCGACCCTAAATAACCTTTCAAATATCGTTACCCAAAATAACAATATTCTTACTATGGCTTCCAACCCTGCTAATGTAGCAGTTCCAACTAAAGTAATTCATAACAAAGCAACTCTTTCCAAAATTAGATGTGTCCAAATTAATCTGAATAACTGTCGCGCAGCGAATCTAGAACTAATCAAATATATAAATAATCAACAAATTGACATAGCTATAATCCAAGATTACCATAGAACAAATAATTCATTTACAAGCCTCCCAATTGGATGGTCTCTTTATGCCTCAAAAAATGAAACAGCTGGAATTATCATAGCAAACTCCCAACTATATCACCTAAAAACCTTATCTTTTGACAACAGCATTTTTATTAACATTAGCACTAAATACCATGAATTAACACTTGGCTCGCAGTATTCCCGTCCTCGTTCCGCAAGAGACCTTGAAGAAGACCTACAAGCCTGGACCAACACTATCAGAGACTGTAAAAATATCATTTTAGCAGGCGATTTTAATGCTCACTTAAAGGACTGGGGATATAAATGCAATAATGCAAGAGGAGACATTCTTCTAGATTACCTCGCTTTAAATAACGTATCCATAGTTAATGATCCCAATGCACCATATACATTCAAACAGAACAAAAGGAAAGGTACTCCAGATCTAACTTTAAGTGGAAACCAAGCACGCAACTATCTCAATTCTTGGTACGTAGACGACATCAATGACTCCCTCAGCGACCATCTGTACATAAGATACGATTTAGCTATAGATCCAGTTCTAAGAAATGAATACAGATTTAAAACTAAATTTGAGAATTTCAAAAAATTTAACAACCAACTCTCTCCTAATGTTGACAATCTACAGACAACTCTCAGCGAGGTCAAATGTCCTAATGACTTGAATGAATGGACCCACAAATTTGAAGAGCTTCTACAAGAAATCATGGAATCTTCTCTCAAAAAGAAAAAACAGTCATATGAAGTAAATACAAAGTGGTACACAGATAATCTCAAAATACAAAGAAATCGATTAAACGCTTTACGGAAAAGATCAAATAAAAATCCTGAAAACGTACAATACCAAGTTAGCTACAAGAAAGAGAGAGCTAAATACAAATTAAACATCAAAAACGCAAAATTGAATTCGTGGAAATCCTTCTGTGAGACAACATCCACAACATACGGAACCGCTTTCAAAATTGTAAAGGGCAAATACCTCAAAAATACCGACTTAATACATTCAATACTTGACACATCAAATTCAACTGACATGTTTAGAGACATTCAACACCAACTCTTAAGCCATCATTTTGGTTGGTTGGTTGGTTGTGTTTATGTCGGCCAATTATCAACACGAGGGATATGGGCCCTATGGGGGGGAGTGCCCTTCGTGGGGGTCTCTCTAAGGGAACCTAACCCGTATTAACGCTTGGAAGTCCAAGGTTCGAAGAAAACCACGAAAACTCCGAACGATTAGGCCGACGGGCGCGATTGGGATCGAACCCAGCACCTCCCGTCTACCAGCTTCGAGAGCAGAGCCTCTCGGCCACTGGTGGGGCCTAGCCATCATTTTGGAAAAGAAATCCCTGAAAATCTACATTCATTTGAAAATTTGGAGTCACTATCAGAAAGTGATATAAATGAATATCTAATCAGCTATAGAGAACTAAAATATTGCGCATCAAGACAGTCGAACAACAAAGCTCCTGGATTCGATAAGATCGATGCAAGGGTTACTAAAAACTTGATCAAAACTTTCCCACAATTAATGCTTCAACTATACAACAAATGTTTTTCCCTTGCCCATTTCCCAGACATATGGAAGAAGGGCATTGTCATTTATTTTCGAAAGAAGAATAAAGATCCTCGGCAATTAAAATCTTACCGACCGATAGTCCTTCTCCCTATGCTGGGAAAAGTCCTTGAACGATTAATCAAGATGCGTGCAATGACATTTTTAGAAGATATTTCCTTTCTCCATGAAATGCAATTTGGATTTCGCGAATCAAGAAGCACAATAGATGCCTTAAATGAACTGAAATCCTCTATCACAAATACATTAGAAAATAAGAAATACTGTGGTATTCTTTCCTTCGATATAGAGGGAGCGTTTGATTCGATAGATTGGAATACTATCTCCCAAATAATCGATAATTCTCCTCTCCCTCTATATCTAAAACATTTACTAAAAAATTACATCTCCAATCGATATATTGGTTTAAAAGAAGGAAGCATTGTAGAATGGTTCGTTTCATTTAAAGGGTGCCCTCAGGGCTCATGCTTAGGTCCCCTTCTTTGGTTGCTAATTGCAGATTTTATTATAAAGGAGTTCTACAAAATAGAATCAGACATGGTAGTTTATGCTAACGATTTCGTAATTAAGGTTGCTGGAGACTCCAGACCTGAGTTGGAGCAAGTTGCTAATAGACGCATCGAAATTTTTTCAACTTTATGCAGGAATTTCAACCTTACAATATCGGAAACTAAAACAAAGGCCATGCTTTTTGGCCGCTTTCTTCTTAACAGACGTCGACCAATTTTCAAATTGAATAACAAAACTATCAAGCTTGAAAATACTATTCCCTATCCTGGCGTTATACTAGATCCAAAATTTAATTTTCAAGAGCATCTAACTCATACTAAAACAAAGGTAACTCAATTTTTAAACGGATTCAAAAGCCTAAAATCTCATAAAGGAGGAATATCTTCAAGTATACTAAAATTTTGGTACAACACCGTCATATTAAAACAAATTAGCTACGTTTATGAAATTTGGTTTCCAAGCCTCAAGTCGCATGGGATAAGAAAATTAAAGTCAGTACAACGTACAGCTCTCTTAAGCATTATCAAGACCTATCGAAATACTTCCTCTGACGCTCTCTGTGTCCTTACTGGGTCTCCCCCAATCGATACTTTGCTCAAGAACGATTATCATTATTACGAACTAATTAAAGGAAGAAGATCATATAACCATAATGGCAAAATCATTAACAGCAACCACATTATGTCAAAACTAAACACCTTCGACTTTTCTCAATATTACAAGATAAACAACCTCTTCTTTTTGGAGGGAAAATACGAAAAATTACTCCAAATCTATGACCCATCCATATATACCGATGGTTCTGTCATGAACGACGGAGCAGCATGTGCATTTACAGTCTGTCTTAAAAACTCATTCGTATATGATTATGCAGTTAAACTTCATGTAGATAACTCGATCTACCAAGCTGAATTATTCGCAATTTACAAGGCAATGGAATGGTCCATTAACTCTTCTCATCATGAAATTCTTATCCTTACAGACAGCCACTCATCCTATGACGCCCTTCAAATTGCATTTCCACGCAATTATATAATTTATAATAACTACAATCTTTTACTACATTTCCCTAACAAAAAGTTCTATATCTCATGGATTAAATCTCACATAGGTATCCCGGGAAACGAAAGAGCCGATTCTCTGGCGAAGGCGGTTATAGATAACAACCAATACAACGATTGCCAGGAATTGCTTCTTCTACAATCCAAATTCAAGTATATCTTTAGGCAAAAAACTCTGGATGAATGGCAACTCTCATGGACTCAGTCGACAAAGGGTCGCGATACTTACAGTATAATTAATAAAGTTGACATACAGTTCATCTGTGATCGCCCTACGTTACCTAACTATATCACTGGTCATGGAAGTTTCCCATCATTTCTACATAAAATTAAAAAAAGAGACTCACCACTTTGTTTATGCAGAAAGAGTATTGGAAACGCTACACACTATATCTTTGGAAACTGCCCCATAATGAAACATCATTTCCATTTTGACAGAAACAAAACATTGAGAGAAAATTTGAATAACACTCTTTTCAACGCAGGCAACTTCCAGAGACTTCTAGAAAATTACGACATTTTAAACAAACATTTTTCGTTTATTTCTAAGACTATAGCTAAACCTTAATCCTTTTTTTTTTACATTCTATTTAACCTGTAAATATTTTTCAATATTTATTTATACATATGTGTCCGCACTGCCTTCAATAATAAGGCAGTATTTGTAACATGCTTTTTATGTTGTAATAAATGTGCGCCACCCTGCTTGCGCTGCCTGGCAGCCCCTTTTTCCCCTCGTGGACTTATTGTCCCTATACCTCACGGTAGGCTGTCCACGAGTGGGCGATTTCGGTCCCTGATATAAATCAGCGCTCTTTAGTTTGCGGTGTATAGTTTGTGTATTTAGTTTGTGCAGGTAGCGCTGCTATGCGGCATTTTTCACGATTTCCGTTGTATCTCAAGATTTAATGCATGAATGCTGCATTATTGACGATTATCGCAATAGCTCTATCTCAAGGAGTAATGCACGAATTTTCATCAAGCTTCAGATTCAGTTAGTGCCTGGCATAAATTGGTCCTGATTAGTTTTTGGTGTAAATCGCCCAAAAAATAGAGCTGCTATGCAGAATGTTTTACGATTTCCGCAATAGCTCTATCTAAAAAACTAATCCAGGTATTTTCATCAAACCGCAGATTCAGTTAGAGGTTGACATAAGTTGCTGATGATTAAATTTTGGTGTAAATCACCTAACCGGTGGTGCTGACGTGCAGCATTTTTCAGGAATATTAACATGTATGAGATTTGGGAGGGGGGATGTGCTTTTATGTTTCGCTATATTTATGCATAATATATGGTGTGTGTAAATAATGTAATTCATATACAGAGTTACACAAAATAATTCGCAATGATTACTGGCTATGATTGCAAATTGCTTAAAGATGGTTTTTAAATGAATTATGCATTTTGACGCGGAACTGCATTTGGTTTACTAAGAAATGCTTATAGAAAATAGATAAAAGAATATACAGGGTCACGCAAAGAATTGGATACATGGCCGTGTATGGATGATAATTTCTGGAAATGTGATTTCAGTAATTTTAAGAGTGTTTTACTTTGAATTAAATTTTAGCTAAATAGTGGCGTGTAATAAAGGTACTAGGTTAACTACACGGCTGGACAAATGTCTTGATCTATTAGTATAAATTGCCGAAAGAGAAATTTCAACCTGTTATGAGTTTTCTTGCTAAACTAAATTTTCCCATTATATAGTATATATATCAACCTACAGATCAAATGCAGGGCTGTTCAAAAGAATTGGAATACATATTTGGCTATATACGGTAACTCCAGAAATCAGTTTTTCAAATGTTTCATGCGTTTTCTAAAATGTTTACTTAGTTCTCTTATATACCTTATTTCTCTAAATAACGAAGTTTTGTTAAAGCATTCAGGAAGTGTTGGAAAGTGTTTCATAATCCATGCTAAACGCATGATTTTTCTTACTTGTTAAAATTAAAATGCGCCAAAACATAAAATAACGTTTTTACTTAATAAAGATGCAAAAATAATATAAAATATATTGTTACTTTCAAATATTTGTCTTATTAACCCTCTCGCTGCGCAACCCGAGAGTTTCTCGGGCAACGTAAAAGTAGCAAAATTTGCGCAACCCGAGATTTCATCGGGGAGGTATTTTCTCCGTCTAATTAACCCGCCTTGATCATTCCCACCAGCTACTTTTTATTGTAAATTTTGCCTTATCTAATCGAAGTATTTTCCCGATTAAATCAGACGAAACTTTTTGTTTTGAAAAACCGGTGGCAAAAGAATAAAAATTCTTGAAAGCTGCTCGTCGCAAAGGAATTAAGTACGCAATTTTTGAAGCTATTTTGATAAAACAATTACGCAGCGAGAGGGTTAAATAATGCTTCGCGAATCCAAACAAAGCATGGCTTTTGCTAATTTAAATTCAGTAGACTGGGAGGGGGATGCACAAACAATCACCTCATCCGGTTGACGACTAAAATTCCAGGATTAGTAGAGGTCTGCACGGGCCCGGGCTTGGCCCGAGGCACGTACCCAGCCCGGCCCGCGGGCCGGCGGAATGAAGGCGAATTTTCAAACGGGCCGGGCCGGCAGAATTAGGACAATTTTTTCAACGGGCCGACAGACAAAATAAACGGGTCGGGTCGGGCCGGCGAAAAGATTGAACGGGCCTGCAGGGCCGGGCCGATAAAAAAATTAATCGGGCCTGCAGGGCCGGGCCGATAAAAAAATTAATCGGGCCTATCGTCCCGATATAAGAATGCAAGCGAAGCAGATAAAATACGAGCCATTTTCAATGAATATGATTTTCACGAGACGTATAAACGTGCGTCACGATCCGATGCGAGTTTAACAACATCAATACAGAAATGGAAAATATCCGTCGAAGAGATCGGCATCGTACAGTTACAACATGTCTGATTCCGAGTTTGATTTTTTTCAGCAGACTCGAGCCGGGACGGAACTGGTCTTAATTTATCTTAGGATGTGTAGGACGGTCATTATTTTTTGTAGTATTAGTAATGATAATGAACTTCTCTTAACAGTATCTTTGGAAATATACCTTAAGGGGGTTCTCATATTCACTGCTCAACAATGCGAAACTTTCAGACACATTTTCTGACTCATTTTTAACTATAAAAGTATAAAATTGACAGGCCTGACTATTGAAGGCATTTGGAAACGAATAGCTTTTTCCATATTTGATAAATTACTTACAGAGATAACAGAGATTCTTGTCACGAGACTGTACGTTCTTCTCCTTTCCTGTGCTATCGCTTCCGGAAATTCGATTCAAAACGCTAACTTTGGCAGTATTTTCGGAAAGATATATTGCTTTTAACTATGAAAAAAAAAACAAAAAAAAAACGACATTTACATAGCTTCTGAATAAGAATACCTGCCAATCTTACGCGTTTCCGAAAAGAAATGAATTCATAAATGTGTCGAAATGCAGCTCCTTTGGATTTGAGAAAAGCCTTAAAAATAAGAAAACTATTTTCACAAATCTACTTTTTATTATACAGCTTCAAAAGTTATCATGTTTTTAATCTTTTATTCTGAACTACATTAATCTTTTAATGAATCGTTATTTGAATTTTGAAATATCTGTAGACAGGATGACTAAAACACTGTAAGTAATCGTTAATGTTTACTATTGTGTGTTTTCTGTTTTGCGAACATCATAGTAATCTAAAATATACTTTAAAATGTTCCCATAAATGTGTATGTAGTATTCATTAAAATAATCTTAATTTTATGTTGAGAAATAACGGATTTTTTTTTTGTAGAAATTGTGTCGGGACGGGCCTGTTTTCAGCGATTTTTGTACGGGCCGGGCCGAGAACTGTAAAAATGCAAACCGGCCGGGCCGGGCTCGGGCCGAACTTTCAATTTTTACACCGGGCCGGACCCAGCCTGGAAATTCCGGCCCGTGCAGACCTCTAAGGATTAGTGAAAACTGTATTGGCATATTGATATGCAACCGGTCTGGCAAAGTTGTGTCCTGGTGGAAAACAGCTGCAAACTCGATTTTAGTGGTTGACTGGTAGGTATATCATTGTATTTTCCAGCTCCCACTCCTTCATGTTTACACACCTTTCGGTTCAGGAAAACACAATGATAAAACTACCGATCAACCACTAAAATCGGGTCTGCAGGTGGTTTCCACCAAGATATGACTTGGCAGACCACTCGCATTTTAATATGCTAAGCGAGTTCTGTCTAATCCTGTTATTTTAGCCGTCAACTCAATGAAGTGATGGTCTGTGCAGCTTCCTCCCGGAGTACAGTTGGGCACCATGGGACATAGCCAACATGGGGATGCCTTATATTTCATATATTATGATATAAAAAAAACTGTTGGAACCAGAGAGAAAAGTAAAGCTCGATCTAAAAAAGTTACAGTAAAAAATTGGCAAATAGTTTCAGTCTAAAAAAGTAAGTAGTGCGTAGAAAAGCAATGCAACCAGATTATCTGTAAAGCTCATGAAATTACCCAAATTTTTGTTGATAGCTGAAAATGTGGACTGAGCTTTACTGGTGCCTTAAAATCAATCAGGGGAATAAATTTCATTTTTAATACATTCTGAATTCCAAACATTGATAACCAGTTAAAAATATAGGTTCATAAGAATAGATTAGAGGCTGATTTGTTAATGAGCGAGAATCTGAGAGGTCAGTTCAGTACGAAGTATGAACCAAATTCCATTCCAGGGGTCATTGATAAGCCTGTAAGATCAAAGCCCAAAGTAACCCCAAAACCCTAAGCATATGCTATTCTACCATATGTTAACTACTTGTCTGGCTTAAGTCCGTTGACATAAGGTTCCCTTTTCACAGTAATTATATGAAATAAAAATTATTACGCTAGATGTGTTATGTCAGAAATGTTAATAACAACAATTCCTCAACAACTTGACTATATTAATGTTATACTTAAAATATTTATTCGCGGTTTACATTATTTTAGCTTTGTGGTCTTAAGCTTGACTTGATGCAATTATGTCCACAATTCTGGGCCTGACAGAATTTTTTTGTACATAACTGCACTTTCTGTTCACCCCGTACTCATTTTGAGTGGATAATATGATTTTGAATATAAGGCACCAGTAAAGCTCAGTCCACATTTTCAGCTATCAACAAAAATTTGGGTAATTTCATGAGCTTTACAGATAATCTGGTTGCATTGCTTTTCTACGCACTACTTACTTTTTTAGACTGAAACTATTTGCCAATTTTTTACTGCAACTTTTTTAGATCGAGCTTTACTTTTCTCTCTGGTTCCAACAGTTTTTTTTATATTATTTCACACCTTTTTCAGATCCTTTCACCTTTCAGGAACTTAATCAACCAACTTTGACTAACCAACCAATGACCTCAATCAACCGGTCCAACCAATTGCCCCAATCAAAAACTAACAGAAACATTAGTTCACCAGTGTATGTCAAAAGCTCTAATGACCCCATACTTATTGCTAATCTACATATTGGGATATTGACCTATACTTTAATCAGGACTGGCCGCCAGACAAGTCCTTAGACTAAGTTTTATACAGTGTAATCTCTTGAATTTTTCTGCTACGTACCTAAATTTCTCTGGTTTAACCCTTTTAGAGGCAAGGCACTTCCATTAATAAAATACTGAAATGAATGACGGACACCGGAATACACAAATAAATTTATTTGAAAATAAGCAATAACCTTTTATTTACGTTTTTAATAAAACGAAAATTTTCAAAGTAAATTTCTGGTGTCAATGTTTCATTTAGGGGTTAAAATTAGGTGGACCAAAAATGAACCACTGCCATTGAAGGGGTTAAGGGACTTTGCAGTATCCTAGGTCGAGCACTCAAACACACAAAAAGCTAGGGAAAGAAACAGTCATAAAAATGAATTAAAACTGCGAAAAGACATTAAAAAGGAAAAATTTCTGTTTTGGGGACTTAATGCGAACTTAAAATTAAAAAAAGTCTAAAAACGACTGAATGCAGAAAAATGATCAAAAGTGATTGAAAATATTATACAATACACCTGTAAATAGTATCCGAAATATTGCTAATATTGGATATTTATAATAATATTTCGTAGGTCAAACAAAAATACCGCGATAAAGACTAACCTATTTATATCTTAGTGTAACCATTGATCAAAAAATTGGGAAAATTGGAAAGTAGCGTCCTTTGTAAAATATGCATTAATTAAGGAGATAAATTACGTTATCGAGTCTGCAGACAATTGGCGTATTTGGTACGGATAAATTACATAACTGATTGTACAGACAATTGGCTCATATTATGCGCGTCGTTTAGCGCATAATTAACTTAAACGTAAGCACACGCACCGATTTTTGTAACGTTACCACATGCGTGGGGGTAAATCTCACCTCATTTTGTCTCCCATTATATTTTTGGCTAAATGCAGTTTAAAAGCAAGTGTACTACCCTATATTGTATAATGCATCAGTACTACTTCTTTTTAGGGAAAAATCAAGCGTTTCATATTTTTTTCCGATTTTGCAACAGTTTCTGTAAAAATCTTTTTTTTTTCTCATATGGAGAACTTATGCAACGATTTGTTTTACCTCTTAAAACATGAATTATTTTTTAACATTTACATTAATTACATTTAATGCACTTTCATCAACATATACAGGTAGCTTTTATGTCATGGTTTCAGTAAAATAAGTGCGTGCTATCCCGTAACCAATGAACATACCTTATGTAGGCTCTCGCCACTCGCAAATTACTTGAAAGGATTAAAGAACATATGACAGTTATCAAAAAGGGTAAATTTTCAACAGCTCTATCATGGTTAAGTCATGATACGGATATTGATGTGCTATTTAAAGAAGTCAAAATCATTACATATGCATCACATTACAATATTTGTATAATCAGGGAGTCTTTGGAAATTTTGACAAGAGGCAAGTGTACCTGTAATGACGTTTTGTCCTATAATATACCAAGTATTTGGTTTAACATACTAGGTGTAACTGGTGAATTTGGTTTTGAATAACACTACACTCCCCCCTCCCTTTTTCAGGTTTCTATAGCTAATCCTCTATTTCTTTCTTTCCCACCCTCCTGTTTGTGGTTTTTTGATTTCGCTTTCTGTATTTAACCAGCAGTTGTCTTTCAGCCGGCAGTAGTTTTCCCTGATGACGACTAATGCTTTAGTCGAAAGCGCATTTTTCCCGGTTCGAATCGACTGATTGTAAAACGCCGTGGCTTGTGGATTAGAGCCCCTCGAGACATGGCCTTTTGCTATCAATCGATTAAACATTAGATTGCTTCCTTTTTCGCGCTCGTCAATTATTCTGTAATCTATTTTCATGGGCTACATAATCCGTTGAAGACCTCGATCATAATCAGTTGAAGACCTCGATTTTTGCTTTGCAAGACGATTTTCATTTCGGCGTCGCTCTTTGGCTTTCAAGTTTTCCATATCTGATAATTTGCGCCTACCCATTTTGTAACTTTTTCAATTTTATGCCTTTCGCCTATTCAAACAATTTTTAACAATTTCATGCCTTTCTATAACCTACTCAAATAAAAATTCTTCTAAAAGTAAAGAACATCGTTGAATTTCGCTAAAAAAATAAAATGCGAGCATCATTTGGCCCCATCCTCGACCGAAAACAACAACCATTTCCAAATGGTTAATAAAATGAATACATGGAGTAACGAAAAAAATTTTATTGTCCGAGTGTTCATCTTTTAATAAAACTAGTTGGCATAGCAACCCGCTCCGTTGTATTTAAATTGCATGAGATCTTAGGATTTTTTTTTGTTGTTGTTGTTGCTGGAAGTGTAAATCTAGTTTTATTATACATTTCGACAAAACTATACCATAAATTTGTTTGAATACTGAATTTCAAGTAATAAGCAATATTATAATCTAGGCTAAAAGTTTATTAAATTAAAATAAACATTTCCAAACTCATTTATGAAAAGCATTGCGTTCTTTTAAGATTTGACTTTTTATTTAGAAACTGCTGATAACACATGGAAACATTTTGACGAAATTGGATAAAAATGACGTCATTTGGTAAATCTAGAAGAAACATTTCAGATTTGAGAATTAAAATAAATATTTATGAAATGACATTTTTCTTGCATTCTGCCTAATAGTGGCTTTGTGAAAAATTTTAAGCGCGTCATTTTTAAGTTGTTTTTTTTTTGTTGTAAAAGTTGTTTAAATTTACTTGCTCTAAATATAAGTCAATAATTCTATCGATGCATGCAAAATTCTTAAATTTGATTTTGTCCAGCCACCTTGGTTAAATACTAGTAATTAAAAAAAAATCTATGATCTAATATTTGGATATTTGTAGATGACAGTTTGTAAGCAGACGATTTTTTCTAGTTTAGATTAAGTTGCATCATGAAGAAGATTGTGTAAAATTATGTTTTATTCCTAAGTTTTTATTTCTTAGCACTTCTTTCTATTTGATACTATAAAAATTTCAAAGGGTAAAAATGAACGAAAGCAAGATAGAACATGTCGAAAATGTAAAGTTGTAGAACGGAGAAATGATTTAAAAATACACTAAACATCTTTATTTTTCATTTATTTATGTTTCTTCTGTAATTCCCAATTTTATTTATTGCATCTTTATTTCACGAAAAAACGGCTAGCTTTCTCTTTTTTTTCTATTTTGATTTTGGTTATAGCTTTTTAGAAATTTTAACACTAATTTTAAAAGAGCTTAAAACTCCTAATACGTAAAATGATATGCAGTTTTCAAACAATTTATATTTGGAAGTACACCTTCCCTGGTATTCGACGGTTTAAAGTTTGAAAATTTTGCGATTACATAAATGTTAAATTTTCGTTTTATTTATATTACTAGCAGGCTATGCCCGCTGCGCTGGTCAATATTTCCAAATGAACCTTGGATTAAACTAAATGGTGAATTTGAACTTGTATTTTAAACAATATGGATCTTCAGCTTGACCTTGCACATTACTGAAAACGATGCGAACGCCATTGCGATATAATGTTATCTTAAGTGTTGGACAAAATTTAGCAATTAAGAAGTAATTGTTTTAGTTGATTATAAACAGCGCACTAATGGTCGGGTAATGAGACCGTTATGACAACAGGAATTAATACCTCTGTAACTAATCAACATATAATGAAATCGTATATACTAACACCATTCCTAAAAGTCATGCAACAGGGCCACTTGTAACAAAATATGTTCTGTAGATTTTTTTTAAAAGGCTAAACTTTCATAATCAGGTTCACTTAATTTTTGAACTTTTACTGTTGCTCTATAACTAAGTACCCTTGAACAATATATATACACTAAAACCTTTCCAAAATTATTACCTAACTAATTGTGGTATATCCTACGAAAGTATTATAAACAATCGGAATGAAATACAAATTTCCGTTGTAAATATATAGTAGATGATGATGATGCGATTTTGTGTAATAGAATTCATAGTAAAGTTTTCGCTTCAAACAAAAAAGATGCTTTCAACATTAAAGCTAATACACCAATATGTGAACAACTACTCAAAGAAAAGTAAATATGTGGCTTTTGTGATACTTTTATGTCAGCCGGGCGCAGGTAATAAATCAATAAAGATTGTTTTCATAGCATATTCTTATTTTATTATTTTCATTTAAAACACAAACCTTTCACTCATTTAATTTAAAATGCATGCCTTATACTAATTTCATTTAAAAAACTGAAAAGATAAACAATAACAGGAAATAATGCCATAATTAAAAGCAAAAAAATATTTTTAATTTACATACGCAAAATGTAACTACTGCTACTGGGAATTTTAAAAATGCTATATGCGAGATGTGCGCACGGTTGTTATAAATGTACCCATTTTTAGGTGCGTTCGTAATTATATAAATACGTAGCACCTATAGTGGTCGTTCAGTCCGTCTGTTCGTCTGTCCGTCTGTCCGTCTGTCCGTCTGTCCGTCTGTCCGTCCGCATATAACAGAGCAAAATCTACCCAACCGAATGATCTGAAATTTTAAATATATGACTGTTGCAGAATTTTGTCGAGCCATTTCAAATTTTATGAAAATCGGATGTATAGTTTAATTACAGGGACAATCAAAAGTTTTTCTTTACATTACGGGCAGTAGGAAAAATTATTGCAAGTGCATTTTAATGATGTTACAGCCTTCCGAATGATCTGAAATTTTAAATATATGATTGTTGCAGAATTTTGTCGAGCCATGTCAAATTTTATGAAAATCGGATGTATAGTTTAATTACAGGGACAGTCAAACATTTTTCTTTACATTACGGCCAATGGGGAAAATTATTGCAAGTTCATTTTAATGATGTTACAGCCTTCCGAATGGTCTGAAATTTTAAATATATCATTGTTGCAGAATTTTGTCGAGCTATTTAAAATTTTATGAAAATCGGATGTATAGTTTAATTACAGGGACAATCAAAAGTTTTTCTTTACATTACGGGCAGTAGGAAAAATGCTTGCAAGTGCGTTTTAATGATGTTACAGCCTTCCGAGAGGTCTGAAATTTTAAATATATGATTGTTGCAAAAGTTTGTTGAGCCATTTCAAATTTTATGAAAATCGGATGTATAGCTTAATTACAGGGATAGTCAAAATTTTTCCGTTTCATTACAGGGAATGGGAAAAAATTATTTCAGTGTATTTTAATGATGTTACAGACTATGCACTTACGAAGTGCAAAAAACTATACATTCAGTACAATATGGGGTGCAAAAAATAATTATAAAACTAGCTATAGTACGAACGCACCACATTTGCCACGTTTGACGAGCAATTTCCAACTTGTTTCTTCTTATCGAGGAGCAATTTATAAATCGCACAATATTATTCCAATTCCAATTTCTTTCATTGAGGAACCTATGACCGGAAAAAATGGAAAAAGACTCTTGTAGATTCTTCGGATGACGGCATCTGACGCCATAAACCGAGTTTATATATATGATAATAATTTTTAAGTCGTTACAAACATTGCTTTTACACTTAAATATTTTCATTGGTACTACTTGTTATCCCGTCGACCCATTTCGCCAAATTATATAAATCGCCAAACCATTCGCCAAATTATATAAATTGATATAATCTTTATTTTAAATAACGAAATAACAAATAAATTAGTATAACATTAATAAAAATACAAATAAAACGTCAAAATTAAAATCATTTGATGACGTAAACACGTGTAGTTTGTTTAAATTCAAGTGAATTTGATATTTACGATCAACCATTATTGGCATTTAATCTTAAAGTTTGACGATAGATTTTTGGTCGACGGAATATCTAAGTAGTACCTTTTCCATTTTTGTTTTATAACGCTAAATTCTTAGTAATTTTTTCCGTTTTATTTTACATAAAATCACTATTTTTTTTTAAAAATTAAGATGCTTGCATTTTTATTTCAAACTCATAGAGCCGTTTTTATTTTTTAGCCAAAAGGGTTGATTTGAATTTTTTCCGTTCCTAGAGTAACGGATGTAATGATAGATATTTTGAGGTTTAGATGCCAAAGACACCGCCAAATTAGAAAAATATGAAATGTGTCATGAACGGTTGGACTTACAAAAATTTATTTGGTAGCATTCGATTCAGCATTCAAAACTACATTAAAATATGCTATCATTTGACGCATAATTTTGATATTCGATTTTTTTCCCCTCCCCGTGCAAAAACCATTAGGGGTGACACTTTAGAAAATCCTTTCTTAGCAGAAGTTTATGTCATAAGAAGTATTTTTACCACGATTTTCAAGATTTTAGGTTCAGTAGTTTGCGCTGTGCGTTAATTAGTCCCCTAATCCAGACTTTATTTTATATACTATATTAGATATGCGATTTTGCGGTGAAACGATGATCGAAAATTAGTCCAAAATCATTTGAAATATTACATAACAGAGGAGAAAGTACGAAGAAAGACGAAGAAGAAATGACGAATTACAAAAGACTTGTAATTTTTTTTTTTTTAAATGTTGAATTTTTCCATAGTAATAACATATTAAAACATAAATTTCCTTAAAAATTATCTTTATTTCCTAGATTTCGAATCTGTGAATTTTCGTATAAATGAAATTGGTGATATGATTTGAGAAAATAGATAATATTTGCTTAAATAAAATGGGTAATATTCGTTGATCTGAGTTCGAGTTTATAAATATCACATGCTTTCGGAATTACGGCGAAAAACATTTTAAAAAGTATGAAATTATTTTACGATGTGTATGTGTGGCAGAAATTCACACTGAAATTTAAGTATTCGATTCCATTTTTAAATCTTTTTCACCTAAAAAAACACCATTTGTGAGAACATCCTCAAGCTAATGTCACGCTTATGCATTTTTGGCTTAAAATCCCATTGTTTGCGACAAAAGAAAAATAAAAAATTGTAAAGAAACAAATAGTAATTACACATGTGACTCACAATTACATCTGCTTGTTTCTTCTATAAGTCACGTGATGGGACAATTAGACATAAAAAAAAAGAAAAGAACAGAACAGAAAGAAAATGTCGTTAAAATTTCATCTAATCAAATTTTCAGATTCGTTTCCGTATCTAACGCAAGCGATAAAGAGCCAAATATTGCGTATCAAGTGTAATATTTCTTATTAAATTAATTTTTAAGCATTACAAATATTTCTTTCAGGTTTTGATTAAAAGTTTCCGTTTTTTAATATTATCAGTCATTAAAACGGATTTTCTTCTTCTTTTTTTCTTTTTTTTTCATTTAAATAAAATTAGTAACAGTTTTTCTTTTATTTTTCGAGGTTTAATAGACGTTTCAATTTTTTTTTATCAACGATGAATTTCGCCAAGAAATAAAATGGTAAACTTATCGCCCAAAATGACAGAATTTTCCGTCATAATTCTAAAACTAATATAGGTAGAATAATGTGTTATAGCTTAAAACCTTCCCTGAAACAATACCTATCTAACGGTATAGGTTCCGTAAAAATCCAGGCGTAATCTAGGCGTTCGGAACGAAATTTCCGTTTGGATTTTATATATATAATAGATAATAGAATAGATAATAGATTTTATATATATATAATAGAATAGATAATAGATTATGTGTTATGAACTATCTCAAAGTTTAAAACAGATCGCATTGTTAGATTTCCTAATTTTAACAATATCGCGTTATGTTAGTTCCACATTCCATCACCAGGGAGCGCACTCTATTCTTAACGAAAGCGTATCTGAACAAAACTCCTTCATGCAACCTTTCCGTAGATACATGAATCGGAAGGGTGGCGGTCTTAACCAATAATTTAAGATAATTGCTGAAATTACTACGAAAAATATTTTAAAGGGGCTCTACGCGGGCCCCTAATAGAGTTAGAGGAAATCGAAAGACGACAAAATAATCGCGGGGAAACGTTCGCTTGGGTGCTTCGGAGTTACTTTTGGCGCGAGATCTAAGCTCTACGACCAATAGGAGCCCAGATATTTAAGGAAATATGAAGTAACAAAGTCCAAAATAATAGAATTTTCCGTAATAATTCGATAACTAATCTAGGTAGAATGATGTGTTATAGCTTAAAACCTTCCCGGGAACAATACCTATCTAACGGTATAAGTTCCGTAAAAATCCACACGGTAGAACTCGAAAACTCGGCGTTCGGAACGAAATTTCCGTTTGGATTTTATATATATACTAGCAGGCTATGCCCGCTGCGCTGGTCAATATTTCCAAATGAACCTTGGATTAAACTAAATAGTGAATTTGAACTTGTATTTTAAACAATATGGATCTTCAGCTTGACCTTGCTCATTACTGAAAAGGATGCGAACGCCATTGCGATATAGTGTTATCTTAAGCGTTGGACAAAATTTAGCAATTAAGAAGTAATTGTTTTAGTTGATTATAAACAGCGCACTTATGGTCGGGTAATGAGACCGTTATGACAACATGAATTAATACCTCTGTAACTAATCAACATATAATGAAATCGTATATACTAACACCATTCCTAAAAGTCATGCAACAGGGCCACTTGTAACAAAATATGTTCTGTAGATTTTTTTAAAAAGGCTAAACTTTCATAATCAGGTTCACTTAATTTTTGAACTTTTACTGTTGCTCTATAACTAAGTACCCTTGAACAATATGTATACACTAAAACCTTTCCAAAATTATTACCTAACTAATTGTGGTATATCCTACGAAAGTATTATAAACAATCGGAATGAAATACAAATTCCCGTTGTAAATATATAGTAGATGATGATGATGCGATTTTGTGTAATAGAATTCATAGTAAAGTTTTCGCTTCAAACAAAAACGATGCTTTCAACATTAAAGCTAATACACCAATATGTGAAGTATCCGATTACGGAAGGTTAACTTGAATTCTCATGAGCAACTACTCAAAGAAAAGTGAATATGTGGCTTTTGTGATAATTTTATGTCAGCCGGGCGCAGGTAATAAATCAATAATGATTGTTTTCATAGCATATTCTTATTTTATTATTTTCATTTAAAACACAAACCTTTCACTCATTTAATTTAAAATGCATGCCTTATACTAATTTCATTTAAAAAACTGAAAAGATAAACAATAACAGGAAATAATGCCATAATTAAAAGCAAAAAAATATTTTTAATTTACATACGCAAAATGTAACTGCTACTGGGAATTTTAAAAATGCTATCAGCGAGAAGTACGCACGGTTGTTATAAATGTACCCATTTTTCTTCTTATCGAGGAGCAATTTATAAATCGCACAATATTATTCCAATTCCAATTTCTTTCATTGAGGAACCTATGACCGGAAAAAATGGAAAAAGACTCTTGTAGATTCTTCGGATGACGGCATCTGACGCCATAAACCGAGTTTATATATATGAAAATAATTTTTAAGTCGTTACAAACATTGCTTTCATACTTATATATTTTCATTGGTAATACTTGTTATCCCGTCGACCCATTTCGCCAAATTATATAAATCGCCAAACCATTCGCCAAATTATATAAATTGACATAATCTTTATTTTAAATAACGAAATAACAAATAAATTAGTATAACATTAATAAAAATACAAATAAAACGTCGAAATTAAAATCACTTGATGACGTAAACACGTGTAGTTTGTTTAAATTCAAGTGAATTTGATATTTACGGTCAACCATTATTGGCATTTAATCTTATAGTTTGACGATAGATTTTTGGTCGACGGAATATCTAAGTAGTACCTTTTCCATTTTTGTTTTATAACGCTAAATTCTCAGTAATTTTTTCCCTTTTATTTTACATAAAATCACTATTTTTTAAAAAAATTAAGATGCTTGCATTTTTATTTCAAACTCATAGAGCCGTTTTTATTTTTTAGCCAAAAGGGTTGATTTGAATTTTTTTCCGTTGCTAGAGTAACGGATGTAATGATAGATATTTTGAGGTTTAGATGCCAAAGACACCGCCAAATTAGAAAAATATGAAATGTGTCATGAACTGTTGGACTTATAAAAATTTATTTGGTAGCATTCGATTCAGCATACAAAACTACATTAAAATATGCTATCATTTGACGCATAATTTTGATATTCGATTTTTTCCCCTCCCCGTGCAAAAACCATTAGGGGTGACACTTTAGAAAATCCTTTCTTAGCAGAAGTTTATGTCATAAGAAGTATTTTTACCACGATTTTCAAGATTTTAGGTTCAGTAGTTTGCGCTGTGCGTTATTTAGTCCCCTAATCCAGACTTTATTTTATATACTATATTAGGTATGCGATTTTGCGGTGAATCGATGATCGAAAATTAGTCCAATATCATTTGAAATATTACATAACAGAGGAGAAAGTACGAAGAAAGACGAAGAAGAAATGACGAATTACATAAGACTTGTAATTTTTTTTTTCAAAATGTTGAATTTTTCCATAGTAATAACGTATTAAAACATAAATTTCCTTAAAAATTATCTTTATTTCCTAGATTTCGAATCTGTGAATTTTCCGATAAATGAAATTGGCGATATGACTTGAGAAAATAGATGATATTTGCTTAAATAAAATGGGTAATATTCGTTGATCTGAGTTCGACTTTATAAATATCACATGCTTTCGGAATTACGGCGAAAAACATTTTAAAAAGTATGAAATTATTTTACAATATGTATGTGTGGCAGAAATTCACACTGAAATTTAAGTATTCGATTCCATTTTTAAAATATTAACTGATATCTATATAAGTTACAATTGAATATGAAAATGTACTCAAAAAATGATCTCTTTCACCTAAAAAAACACCATTTGTGAGAACATCTTCAAGCTAATGTCACGCTTATGCATTTTTGGCTTAAAATCACATTGTTTGGCGACAAAAGAAAAATAAAAAATTGTAAAGAAACAAATAGTAATGACACATGTAACTCACAATTACATCAGCTTGTTTCTTCTATAAGTCACGTGATGGGACAATTAGATATAAAAAAAAGAAAAGAACAGAACAGAAAGAAAATGTCATTAAAATTTCATCTAATCAAATTTTCAGATTCGTTTCCATATCTAACGCAAGCGATAAAGAGCCAAATATTGCGTATCAAGTGTAATATTTCTTATTAAATTAATTTTTAAGCATTACAAATATTTCTTTCAGGTTTTGATTAAATGTTTCCGTTTTTTAATATTATCACTCATTAAAACAGATTTTCTTCTTCTTTTTTTCTTTTTTTTTTCATTTAAATAAAATTAGTAACAGTTTTTCTTTTATTTTTCGAGGCTTAATAGCCGTTTCAATTTTTTTATCAACGATGAATTTCGCCAAGAAATAAAATGGTAACCTTATCGCCCAAAATAACAGAATTTTCCGTCATAATTCTAAAACTAATATAGGTAGAATAATGTGTTATAGATTAAAACCTACCCTGAAACAATACCTATCTAACGGTATAGATTCCGTAAAAATCCATGCAGTAGACCTCGAAATCTAGGCGTTCGGAACGAAATTTCCGTTTGGATTTTATATATATAATAGATAATATAATAGATAAGAGATTTTATATATATATAATAGAATATATAATAGATTATGTGTTATGAACTATTTCAAAGATTAAAACAGATCGCATTGTTAGATTTCCTAATTTTAACAATATCGCGTTATGTTAGTTCCACATTCCACCACCAGGGAGCGCACTCTATTCTTAACTAAAGCGTATCTGAACGAAACTCCTTCATGCAACCTTTCCGTAGATACTTGAATCGGGAGGGTGGCGGTCTTAACCAATAATTTAAGATAATTGCTGAAATTAGTACGAAAAATATTTTAAAGGGGCCCTACGCGGGCCCCTAATAGAGTTAGAGGAAATCCGAAGACGGCAAAATAATTGCGTGGAAAAGTTTGCTTGGGTGCTTCGGAGCTACTTTTGGCGCGAGATCTAAGTAAGCTCTACGACCAATAGGAGCCGAGATATTTAAAGAAATATGAAGTAACAAATTCCAAAATAACAGAATTTTCCGTAATAATTCTATAACTAATCTAGGTAGAATGATGTGTTATAGCTTAAAACCTTCCCTGGAACGATACCTATCTAACGGTATAAGTTCCGTAAAAATCCATGCGGTAGAACTCGAAATCTAGGCGTTCGGAACGAAATATTCGTTTGGATTTTATAGATAGAATAGATAGATAATAGATAGATAATAGATATATAATAGATAGAATAGATAGAATAGATAATAGATTATGTGTTATGAACTATCTCAAAGTTTAAAACAGATCGCATTGTTAGATTTCATAATTTTAACAATATCGCGTTATGTTAGTTCCACATTCCACCACCAGGGAGCGCATTCTATTCTCAACGAAAGCGTATCTGAACGAAACTCCTTCATGCAACCTTTCCGTAGATACATGAATCGGGAGGGTGGCGGTCTTAACCAATAATTTAAGATAATTGCTGCAATTACTACGAAAAATATTTTAAAGGGGCCCTACGCGGGCCCCTAATAGAGTTAGAGGAAATCGGTAGACGGCAAAATAATCGCGGGGAAAAGTTTGCTTGGGTGCTTCGGAGCTACTTTTGGCGCGAGATCTAAGCTCTACGACCAATAGGAGCCCAGATATTTAAGGAAATATGAAGTAACAAAGTCCAAAATAATAGAATTTTCCGTACCAATTCTATAACCAATCTAGGTAGATTGATGTGTTATAGCTTAAAACCTTCCCTGGAACGATACCTATCTAACGGTATAAGTTCCGTAAAAGTCCATGCGGTAGAACTCGAAATCTCGGCGTTCGGAACGAAATTTCCGTTTGGATTTTATATATATACTAGCAGGCTATGCCCGCTGCGCTGGTCAATATTTCCAAATGAACCTTGGATTAAACTAAATGGTGAATTTGAACTTGTATTTTAAACAATATGGATCTTCAGCTTGACCTTGCACATTACTGAAAACGATGCGAACGCCATTGCGATATAATGTTATCTTAAGTGTTGGGCAAAATTTAGCAATTAAGAAGTAATTGTTTTAGTTGATTATAAACAGCGCACTAATGGTCGGGTAATGAGACCGTTATGACAACAGGAATTAATACCTCTGTAACTAATCAACATATAATGAAATCGTATATACTAACACCATTCCTAAAAGTCATGCAACAGGGCCACTTGTAACAAAATATGTTCTGTAGATTTTTTTTAAAAGGCTAAACTTTCATAATCAGGTTCACTTAATTTTTGAACTTTTATTGTTGCTCTATAACTAAGTACCCTTGAACAATATGTATACACTAAAACCTTTCCAAAATTATTACATAACTAATTGTGGTATATCATACAAAAGTATTATAAACAATCGGAATGAAATACAAATTTCCGTTGTAAATATATAGTAGATGATGATGATGCGATTTTGTGTAATAGAATTCATAGTAAAGTTTTCGCTTCAAACAAAAAAGATGCTTTCAACATTAAAGCTAATACACCAATATGTGAAGTATCCGATTACGGAAGGTTAACTTGAATTCTCATGAGCAACTACTCAAAGAAAAGTAAATATGTGGCTTTTGTGATACTTTTATGTCAGCCGGGCGCAGGTAATAAATCAATAAAGATTGTTTTTATAGCATATTCTTATTTTATTATTTTCATTTAAAACACAAACCTTTCACTCATTTAATTTAAAATGCATGCCTTATACTAATTTCATTTAAAAAACTGAAAAGATAAACAATAACAGGAAATAATGCCATAATTAAAAGCAAAAAAATATTTTTAATTTACATACGCAAAATGTAACTACTGCTACTGGGAATTTTAAAAATGCTATCAGCGAGATGTGCGCACGGTTGTTATAAATGTACCCATTTTTTATTCTTATCGAGGAGCAATTTATAAATCGCACAATATTATTCCAATTCCAATTTCTTTCATTGAGGAACCTATGACCGGAAAAAATGGAAAAAGACTCTTGTAGATTCTTCGGATGACGGCATCTGACGCCATAAACCGAGTTTATATATATGATAATAATTTTTAAGTCGTTACAAACATTGCTTTCATACTTAAATATTTTCATTGGTACTACTTGTTATCCCGTCGACCAATTTCGCCAAATTATATGAATCGCCAAACCATTCGCCAAATTATATAAATTGATATAATCTTTATTTTAAATAACGAAATAACAAATAAATTAGTATAACATTAATAAAAATACAAATAAAACGTCAAAATTAAAATCATTTGATGACTTAAACACGTGTAGTTTGTTTAAATTCAAGTGAATTTGATATTTACGATCAACCATTATTGGCATTTAATCTTAAAGTTTGACGATAGATTTTTGGTCGACGGAATATCTAAGTAGTACCTTTTCCATTTTTGTTTTATAACGCTAAATTCTCAGTAATTTTTTCCGTTTTATTTTACATAAAATCACTATTTTTTAAAAAAATTAAGATGCTTGCATTTTTATTTCAAACTCATAGAGCCGTTTTTATTTTTTAGCCAAAAGGGTTGATTTGAATTTTTTCCGTTCCTAGAGTAACGGATGTAATGATAGATATTTTGAGGTTTAGATGCCAAAGACACCGCCAAATTAGAAAAATATGAAATGTGTCATGAACGGTTGGACTTACAAAAATTTATTTGGTAGCATTCGATTCAGCATTCAAAACTACATTAAAATATGCTATCATTTGACGCATAATTTTGATATTCGATTTTTTCCCCTCCCCGTGCAAAAACCATTAGGGGTGACACTTTAGAAAATCCTTTCTTAGCAGAAGTTTATGTCATAAGAAGTATTTTTACCACGATTTTCAAGATTTTAGGTTCAGTAGTTTGCGCTGTGCGTTAATTAGTCCCCTAATCCAGACTTTATTTTATATACTATATTAGATATGCGATTTTGCGGTGAATCGATGATCGAAAATTAGTCCAAAATCATTTGAAATATTACATAACAGAGGAGAAAGTACGAAGAAAAACGAAGAAGAAATTACGAATTTCAAAAGACTTGTAATTTTTTTTTTTCAAAATGTTGAATTTTTCCATAGTAATAACATATTAAAACATAAATTTCCTTAAAAATTATCTTTATTTCCTAGATTTCGAATCTGTGAATTTTCGTATAAATGAAATTGGCGATATGACTTGAGAAAATAAATAATATTTGCTTAAATAAAATGGGTAATATTCGTTGATCTGAGTTCGAGTTTATAAATATCACATGCTTTCGGAATTACGGCGAAAAACATTTTAAAAAGTATGAAATTATTTTACAATGTGTATGTGTGGCAGAAATTCACACTGAAATTTAAGTATTCGATTCCATTTTTAAAATATTAACTAATATCTATATAAGTTACAATTGAATATGAAAATGTACTCAAAAAATGATCTTTTTCACCTAAAAAAAACACCATTTGTGAGAACATCCTCAAGCTAATGTCACGCTTATGCATTTTTGGCTTAAAATCCCATTGTTTGCGACAAAAGAAAAATAAAAAATTGTAAAGAAACAAATAGTAATTACACATGTGACTCACAATTACATCTGCTTGTTTCTTCTATAAGTCACGTGATGGGACAATTAGATATAAAAAAAAGAAAAGAACAGAACAGAAAGAAAATGTCGTTAAAATTTCATCTAATCAAATTTTCAGATTCGTTTCCATATCTAACGCAAGCGATAAAGAGCCAAATATTGCGTATCAAGTGTAATATTTCTTATTAAATTAATTTTTAAGCATTACAAATATTTCTTTCAGGTTTTGATTAAATGTTTCCGTTTTTTAATATTATCAGTCATTAAAACGGATTTTCTTCTTCTTTTTTTCTTTTTTTTTTTCATTTAAATAAAATTAGTAACAGTTTTTCTTTTATTTTTCGAGGTTTAATAGCCGTTTCAATTTTTTTTATCAACGATGAATTTCGCCAAGAAATAAAATGGTAAACTTATCGCCCAAAATAACAGAATTTTCCGTCATAATTCTAAAACTAATATAGGTAGAATAATGTGTTATAGCTTAAAACCTTCCCTGAAACAATACCTATCTAACGGTATAGGTTCCGTAAAAATCCAGGCGTAATCTAGGCGTTCGGAATGAAATTTCCGTTTGGATTTTATATATATAATAAATAATAGAATAGATAATAGATTTTATATATATATAATAGAATAGATAATAGATTATGTGTTATGAACTATCTCAAAGTTTAAAACAGATCGCATTGTTAGATTTCCTAATTTTAACAATATCGCGTTATGTTAGTTCCACATTCCATCACCAGGGAGCGCACTCTATTCTTAACGAAAGCGTATCTGAACAAAACTCCTTCATGCAACCTTTCCGTAGATACATGAATCGGGAGGGTGGCGGTCTTAACCAATAATTTAAGATAATTGCTGAAATTACTACGAAAAATATTTTAAAGGGGCTCTACGCGGGCCCCTAATAAAGTTAGAGGAAATCGGAAGACGACAAAATAATCGCGGGTAAAAGTTTGCTTGGGTGCTTCGGAGCTACTTTTGGCGCGAGATCTAAGCTCTACGACCAATAGGAGCCCAGATATTTAAGGAAATATGAAGTAACAAAGTCCAAAATAATAGAATTTTCCGTAATAATTCGATAACTAATCTAGGTAGAATGATGTGTTATAGCTTAAAACCTTCCCGGGAACAATACCTATCTAACGGTATAAGTTCCGTAAAAATCCACGCGGTAGAACTCGAAAACTCGGCGTTCGGAACGAAATTTCCGTTTGGATTTTATATATATAATAGATAATAGATAGATAATAGATAGATTTCATTATTCCTTTTATAAGTTTGTTAAGGAATATTAGCTGGAGATATTTTTATTATTGAAACTATTTATATTGCTTTAAGTGATAATGGATCATTTTCTGTTTAGAATGACGTCGATTTATGATGTAAAAATATATCAGGAGAATCTGAATTTTTATTGACTTATAAAAACAAAGTACGCGTATTATGCTTTTTTTTATTATTATTATTGTGCTATTTTTAGGGTGTGGCAACACAAAAGAAAAGATTTAATTAGAAAATTAAAAAGGAGAGATTTCTATATTGGTAAATTATGTAAGATATAGCACTATGTAAAGTTTAAATGGTTGCCATTCCTTTAATACTGGGTATTTTTTGACCCGACCGTCGAAAGGCACATCGCTAAATTCAAAGCTTTCCAACAAGCTATTACTTATCACTGAATGTCTCGTGGTTTGGACTGTAATTGAATTGTTGCATTTTCATCATGTTTCAAAACGTAAAAGATGCGGCTGAGCTCTACTATACAGCACTATCCTGCTGTATGATAAAGCAAATTCCAGACACTATTACTCCTAAGTAGTTACAGATGACAACACATTCGTCTCTTGCATGTGTTTCCAAAATTTAGAACGAGTTAAAATTTATACTCGTTATACAAAATTTTAGTAAAGTTACTCGATTGTGTTGAAAGTATATTCTTAGTATATAAAAAGATTAAAAATTCAAAAAATGTATTTTAAATATTTTAAATGCACAGATTTATCTTGCTATTTGTTGTCGAAACTTTTACGTTAATCTCAAGCAAAACAGTTAAAAACTACAAAACTAGGAGAGAATGAAGTGGTCAGGTTGGGGAATATACCCGTAGTTCAAATTGGAAAGCAGTGTAAAGTGCTTGAAATAAAACAGAACTTTTTATTTTAGTTCCTAAAAATCTAATAATATGCATTTATTAAAATTGAACACTTAATACAGTCGAACATCGTTATCCCGACACTCTAATGACCAGAAAAAGTGTCGTCATAAGCGGAGTGTCGCAGTAATGGTAGTTGCAGAAAAATATGTTTATAAAAGCGGTATTTTTAATAGTTTAAGACAATTTTAAATTCATAACTGTTCTTGCAGTTTCAAGCAATAAAACATTATTATTAAACAAAATAAACACAAAAATAAAATTGAAAAGAATAAAAATCAGATTTATGATGACTTGTTTTCTTATTGTTACAAGAAATATTGATGAATTAAGATTTGCTTATCCCTAGATGTGCTTCCTAAAATTCTTTTTCAATATTATACAACGAATTATAATCAATATTCCTTGTTTCAGAAATGGGTGTTAGATAATTTTTGATCATTTAGATGCAATGCAATGCTTCAGTTTTAGTCGGATGAAAAACACCGTGTAACCACAAGAAAGCGCCGACTGACCAGAACAAAAAGACCACGAGTTTATCTAGAGTTTAAGTGGATCATTCATTGTATGTGGGTTTATTTATTCAGAAAATTGATTTAAAAAATCTCATTTATCTCTATTGGGTATTTTAGACACTTTTCTGAAAAGTTCGGCTACGACATTTCTTTTGAAGTCTTAATTTCCGTGCTTATAAGATGAATTATGAAAAATGCACACCTTTCCTAAACCGTCGGGATATACGGGGTGAAAATTATTCAACGATGAAAAATCCGGAATTTATTTACATTAAAATCATATACAGAAAATCGGGACTTTGAAAAACTGACTTGATAAGCGGAGTGACGTGAAAACCGGGTGTCGGGATAACGAGGTCCGACTGTATGAGAATAAATATTAATTTTTTATACAAAATAACTGGATGAGGATAATTGCTCCTTAACTGTTTTAAGTGAATAATTTCTCCTTTTATGATTCAAATTTATTAATTAATCCCTAATGAGTTTCTTTTTCCATCGTATACCATAAAACCAAATCGTCCTTTATTAATCCTTTCAGAGGTAAGTAGTTGTGTTTCAGTAACGTTAAATTCTCACCGGAAAATTCGAAAGATTTTATTTGAAAATAAGGGAAGTCAATTTTACAACTTTTTCCCCAAAGTTGTAAAAGTAAAATTTAATTCAAAGTTAAATTTAAGTAAAATTTAATTCTGGTGCGAATCTTGATTAGAATTAAGTGGGATATAATATATCCCACCTCTCCAAGAACTATTAATAATGTACGTAGATCAACAGTGTAACTATGTATAAGTTTTCAACTAAATCTCTCTATATGATAGCATTACAGTCATTAAATTTTTGGAAAAATTAATTACATTTGCGGGATTGACGAGAACAATTTTTTTCTTTTTAAATATAAAGAATAAAAATATCTTCTTTCGGATATATTTTAAGAAAACTTTATTGAAAAAAATCACAAGATCGATTTACTCTTTCATATATTAAAAAGCTATGTCAGAAACACATTTTTGATTGGAAAAATAAACAACTGAAAAAGTAAGAGTGTGTAAACCATATTAAAAAAAAAAAAAAACTCCCTGAAAATAATCTTTTGTTTTGAAAATAAGCAACTTAATTGGCATTTTTTATAACCATTGCATAACTTTGGAAGCACCGAAAAAAAGCGTTAGTTTTCTTATTAATTGAGGCTGCATTTCTAACTAATCCTCTGTTCATATTTTTTCCTTTAATGGTAAAGAAATAAGATTATTTTCTTTAAGATTTTTTATTCTTTCAGCTTAATAGAGTTCTTTAGTGGATAAAAGAGGTGGTAATGAAAAACTTTTAATTCCTGTAATTTTGGTGACTTAAGCAAAACGATTAAGGGGTTATATAAGGTTTAAGATAAGATGCCCTAATTTTGACCCCCTATCAATTTTAGGCCCTTGGAATTAGTAGTTTTCGGGGAAAACCTACCAAATTTGCAGTTTTCATTGACTACCAACCACGCATATAGAAACACAGGTAAATCATAGAAACATAGACAAAAGAATTTTAACAATGCAAAACATTGTTTTTCAAAAGTATCTATGTATGGCAAAAAGAAAAGGTCCCAATTTCGTCACCTTCAAAAGACGGGGCTGTACTTATAACTAAATAAAAATTCATTTCAAAATAAGTAACTAATTTTTATTTACCTTAAATTAAGACACAAAAATATGCACTATTAATCAATGGAAGAGTAACACAAAGAAACAATAGCCATCCAAACATGAGAAATATATTAACTTTGTATTGTTTTTGGCTCCTGAACATGTTTCGTGGGACCAAGTGCAGCATTGGAGGCATGTTTATCGTCAGAAAAACATTTCAAGCAAATAGTGCACTCTGCGTAATTGTCGTCATGATTATCATCATAAGGAATGTCATCAGAAGAGTCGCTTTCGTCATCAGAACCGCTGAGTAGGCCATGTTTGCACCTTTTACATGGTGGATTCTTCAGCTTTCCCTTGAGAGTGGTGGGTGCCAGACTTTCTTTTTCAGCTGAGCGTTTCTTCTTTGCCTGGGAATCTTCCACGTTGTTTTTATGCGGAGACACAGTCATCAATGTTGCTAAACCTCTTCGGTCAGAGATTCCTGGTGCGATGACTGGCACTTCCTGATTTCTTTAGGGCTGATGGCAGCAACAGGTTACCGAACCGGGCCGGTTGATGATGGTTGATCATACTACCATGAAATTTTTGCCTGATGGAGAGGGATGCGGTTTCGCCAAAAAATCTTCAGTTCAAAAATGTTGGAGTTAAATGGCATGATACCAGTCTTTTTTTAAGTCATCCACAGCAGTTTTAACAACAGCGGCACGCTCGTAGGCTTCATTGAAAAGTTGTGCTATTTGTAGGTTCCCAATGTTTCTACCAGGGTGGTCTGACAGCCAATTTTCTATTGCTTCATCATAAAACGTTTTAAAGAAAAACATAAAAGCGACATCGAGAAGCTGCAGTTTTGCTGTTGAGTCGGTCCTAATTTCGTCTCAGGGGCGAAAATAAGAACTGCAAAAGTGACGAAATTTTAAACAACACTTCTTCCCAGTATGGTAGAGCTAAAGTTCTGGTAAGATGAACTGAACGTCCTAAAACTCACTGTATGCTACTGTTAGCATCTTACCTACGTCAAATACATTCAATGAATACTTACAGTACACTAAATAACGTTCTACAAATGACATAATAAGATCTCAGGTCTTCTAAATATAGGAAATCCGGTGTCAATAGTATAGGTATGCATCTTGGCGAACGAAACTCTCACTACTGACGCCTTTTACCTTCCGTTCCTTTTGCCTTGTGTGATAAGTGGCGCCACTGTAGGAGAGGCGGAGAAATAAAGCAGGGAGGGGGTGCAAAATTAAGAAAGGTTAATAAATTAGGACATTTTACCTTAAGCCTTCAAAATACCCATTTGTTTTGAATTTTCGGAATGTCTAATATCTTTATGTCTAAAAAAAGATCTCATTAATCTTTTAAAATATTTAACGCATGCAGATGTTAATGTGTTAATGTTATAACAGTTAAAAAAAATTGTTCTCAAAATACGTTTTATTCGATGGTTATCCCGTACGAAATTTTTTTAAACTTAATAATATTTCATATGAATCTTCCGAAAAAAAAAGAATTTTATATTTTCCTCTAAAACCACGTTAATCTTTTCCCTTTTCTGTAGCTGAGACTATTAGTAAGGGAAGTGTAGTCATGACCGTGAAAAAATGCGCATTAAAAATGAACTGTTGTATAATGCTTTTTATTTTACAAATAATACCAAGTTTGTAGACTATTTTTTAAGTAAACTGCACAAAATTTTCAAATCAAAATATTAATTCTGGACCAAGTTATGTACTTCAATTTTAAAGGTTGATTTACATCTAATACAGTGCTTTGACCATCAGTACAACTTTACGGTTTATCTAAATTCAATAGCGTAAAAATAATTTTTGTTTAAGGTATCCGCACACCTTTGAAACATCATTTTCGATCAAAATATCAATTTTTCATTTTTGCAATAATATTAAAATCGAATCTTTTAACTTCCGAATTATGCTTAAATTAGGACTGTAATCTTAATTAGAACTCGAGTCACAGTCGCTTAAATTTATACCTGTTACAGATTTTTAATTGTGTTTAAAAGTGTGTGTCACCTCCGAAGGTATGTGGATATTTTAATACTTTATCTAGCGCTTAATCTAATCTTTTTCTTTTTCAAATTAAGCAAAATTGCGGCTTCTGAAAATTTGCTTATGAAAATTAAGGAATACGTTCATAAATTTGCTTGTTTATGTAAAAAAGCACTGATAAAAAAAAGCCTTCAATTAAGCGTTATTGCTTTATGCCTGAAATATGCTGTATAAATTTCATTTAAATCCATCGAGTGTTTATAAAAATATAGTTGTCACCGTCATTAAAAAAGTAGTTTAGTGAAAAACTCATTTAAAGTTTCACACTATTAGATTTTGAGATCCTACTAGTCTATATCCATGGTTACAGTAAAATAGAGTTTAGTACACTACAGAAAAATACATTTCGATGCATTCAATATGCAGGTAAAAACCGATTACTAACATCTGCGGTTAATATTAAGACTATACTAGGGTAGCTATGGGATACCTGCAAAACTATCTACTGAATCAATTTGAAATTTGAAAAAAAAAAAAAAAAAACTAAAACACAAAAATATCGATTTTCTTGAAAATTCCTACTACTTCTAAACACTTTACTGCAAGGAGTTAAGAACCATGCCTACATTCGGGGCACTTTTTTTTTTAAAATATGAAATTTTTATCAAACACATGTGTTTCTAGGAAAACAGGAAATAAAACTATGAAATCATATACATTTTTAATGGAATTTTGATTAACTTTTAAAATTTTGGCAATATTTAGTCAATTTTTTGTAAAGAATAGCGTTTATGCCAAACATTCCGTAACGAAAGCTATTCAATATATTTCACTTTTTTATTTCGGCAATATAATAGCAAACCACTTATCTGTGCTCTGAAACAAAAGATTTCCAATATATCTTAAATTTACTAATATGTACCAAATTTGTATACAAAACATCATTTTTTTATGTGCATTTTTCAATAAAAATAGCTCTTAAATTAATATACAAGGCAGTCATAAAAAAACTTCCCCGATATATGAATCCCTAGCGGCGTAACCGCTCAACCAATCGAAAAGAAATTTTAGATATACTTATTTGAAAGTATGCGCTCGAGATGGTGATGATTTAAAACGATAGAGCTCTCACGGTTATGGTTACGGTTAAAAAATTTCGAAATTTCCGTATGGCAACACCCATTTTTTTTCATCCGCAAATTCATCAGCGCATCGAAAAACCATAAATGGCGTTGGAATGATACACGTACGAGTAAAATTGCGTATACCTGCAAAAAAGACCATTGCGAGGAATGAATGGCGTGGCTATAAGACGTGTTTTTCAGTATCCGATTTTTTTCTTCCTTGTGAACTCAGTAATGTTGTAAGATTTTTTTAAAGGTTTTTGAGTTATGTTTGTGTACACATAGTGAAAATAAAAATGTAATAATTTGTTTTAGTGTGCTGAATCTACATAGGAACTGATTAGGATTGAGTGCCACGATATTACACCTGCAATTTTAGTTTTAAGTGTATCGTTCCAACGCCTTTTATGGTTTTTCAATGCGCTGATGAATTTACTCAGGGATGAAAAGGGTGTTGCCATTCGATAATTTCGAAATTTTTTTCAATGTAACAGTAACCGTACAAGTTCTATCTTTCTAAATCATCACGATCTTGAGCGCATACCTTCAAATAATTAAATATAAATTTTCCTTTCGATTGGTTAAGTGGTTAGGTCGCTAGCGTTCATATATCGGGGAAGTTCTTTTAATGACAACCCTGTATACAAACTTACAAGCTATATTTTGCTTCATAACATAGCAATAGATGAGCAGAACCTTGGAACAAAATTTGATTTCAATATCTTAAAAACTTTTTAAGAAATGGTGTTTCTCGTAAACGTACACAATAAAAAACGCAAATTAAGATTTTGATGTAGCACAAAAATTTATGTATAATGTTTACAAATTTAAAATCCACCATATTTGTAGATGTTTATTTGTTTGGGTATATATTATATATTTTTATGTAAAAATGTATTGTTTACTTTTCTGTGACTCTTTAAATGGTCACTTCCTGTTTCAGAAAATTCATTTCCGGTTTATATTTTGGGCTATAACTTTGTTTCTAATTATCGCTGAATCAAAAGTAAGCCATTTTTGAAATTCTAAATGTTTAAACTTAAACTTAAAATAACAAAAAAAAAAAACAAAACAACAAAAAAAACAACAACAACAAAAACCAAAAAAAAAAAAAACAGCGATTTGAGGGTAGGCACATACCTTAAGTAATTTGTAAAGTTATTATTTTAAATTGCTGTAATAATGCTGAATTTTATTGAGGCTATGGATATAAATATTTTTCATTGCTAAATTTTTGAAAACAGACGCATGAGAGTATTTCTACTACCTGATAAGATATTGAATTATTGTTGAATGAAGATTAATTTAATCAAGTTCCACCCCCCAAGTTCCCTTAACTCGTTTTTATTACTTTCATTTTCAGTAAAGATGTTTCTTAGAATAAAAAGTGTTAAAATTAATTAATGAGAAAATTCTTTTTACTTCTGTGAAATATCTGAGAATTTTAAAAGAAATTTTCCATTCGGTGAATTTTGTTCCCGTTCAATTAGTAATGAATAGTGTGTGTTTAAGAAATGTGTGATTACTAGGTATTTATAGCGCGCAAAATCATTTCTCACTAACGAAAATGTCAAACAAGACGTCCTAAGAGGTTAAATACGTCAAAAAAGAGAGATTGAAAAATGAGTATTCAGGGGTATTAGATTTTGCGTATAAAGTTATAAAATTAATGTTATTATTCTGTAAATCATTATTTTATAATTCTGTGTAATTTGTTAAGTGTTCAGTATTCCCGGTTGCAGAAATTCGTGAGTTTTTACGTAATAAATCGACATAGAGAGGATTTTCGAATTTTTGTTTTACAAGTGCAATAAGACCTTCCTTCGTGACAAATTTGAAGGTTCTAGATAAATGGAAAGTACTCTATAGGTATTTAATCTAAAACCAATAGGGTACTTCCCGTTGACTTATTGGTATTCCTGATTACGGAAATTCATGAATTTGTCATTTAATAAAATGACATAGAATTATAAAGTATAGTAAAGTGCGGACAGACCCCGCGGTGGTACAGATGCCACAGAGATTGTGTAGGCGACACCAGCGTTCCCCAGACCAATTTTAGAAGTTCGCGGTGTTCCTCTGTGCTGTGTGATGTGTTGTATGCGTTTCTGCCGCTTAATTGTCAGTATTTACCTATTTATGCCAGTTTTTATGTCTCGAACCTACGTGGTAAGTTGCTAAAATTATTCTAATGAAGGTTTATTATATATTTTAACAAAAATAAACAGAGATTTCATCACAAAATCGATTGCAACTATAGACTAGATCCTCGTAGAATACAGACAGTACAGACATGTGACTCTCGCGTCGCTCACATGGCACAAAATGGCGGCACAGCATCCTACCCGCCAAAATGGGACAGATGCCGCACCGAGGTTGAGGGACAGATGCCGCAAAATATATTTTCGTTTTTCGGTTCAATAAATTCATCACTGCGATTTAAGTGGAACTTACATTTAAATGAATGTATATTAGCGCATTCTGCTACTTATCAAAATATTCTTAGCAACAATGTTAAGTCACCATGTGTGAATAAGTGAAACGTAGGCTGTTTACAATTCTTACCATCTAAACTGTTAAGCAAAATATCTCCTACCCTAATGGTCAAAAGACCTATACAGCCAAGTAAGAGAAAGTAAAAGGATGCAAATATTACAAGCACAAAGTTTATAAACAATAAAAAAGAAGAAGGAAATGAAAAACAAAAGAAACTAGAAAGCGTCAAAGAACGACAACTTGGAGGATGTAAAATTTGTAAAAAAAGGAAGGAAAAGATCAACTTGAAAACGTCTTACTTGAGGAAAAAACTAAAATATGAGTCATCATCCGACAATGGGTAAATTGGTCCTCTTATCGATTCTGATGGCAGAACTGGATTGGAATTTGATGACTGCATATGTTGAGTGGCTGGAGTCTTATCAAGGAGCAAAGTCTAAAGCGGTCGGTATTCAGTGCATCAAATTCAATCGATAGCTGCACAGAAAACGCTTACTTTACTTTTGTAACGGGTAGTGTGGTGTGATTGTGGGCGAATGGAAATACAAAATCAAAGAATGTGAAGGAAGGCCAAAAATAAACAGACTAGGGCTTAAATAGAATAGAACTAATATTTACATTAAGAGCAAACTGCAATGTTCGCCTGAATGTAAACCAGTGATTTATATCTTTTTTGGAATTATGCTGTCTGTTGTTTCCAGTAATTATGCTATCCATTTATGTAAATTCAAATGATTTTCTTTTCATTTTCACTTTTGTGTTAAGTTTTGTTTACAGAGATTACACTTTTGCATTTTCGTTAAACTTTTTACAATTTAGTTATATATATAATTTTTGTAAGTCTACTGTTATTTATTTTCGTTTTAAGTAGTTTCAGAAAATAAAAATGTGATTTGCTTGAAAAAAAAAATAGCCTAACATTTTTCTCCATGCGGCATCTGTCCCACACCCCATATAATTAGCAATATCTTATCCAGCACATAAAAAATGATGCTAAAAAAGGACCTGTGGGAAAATAATTATGCCTACTTTATTAAGAGGGTTTTAACTTGTTTAACATAGAAATTAGATTCTCAAGGGTTTGATTAATGATTTCTGGTACTTGGTTTGTTGTTTTTTGCTTTATTGTACATTTTACAAGAAGAAAAGAAAAACTGCGGCATCTGTCCCCACTTTACTATAATGATTTGGGAATTTTTTCTTTACAGGTGTTTTAAGACCTTCTTTCATTCAAAATTTCATGGTTCGAGGTCAATAGGAAGTAACATATAGGTTTTAAGAGTAAAACCTATACCTATTTATTACCAATTAAATAATTTATCATTGTATTAATCACAATAAAACAACACACACACGACGCATTTCGGGTTGATTTTAACAGCACGTCAACAGACAATGTAAACGCGTGTTCAAAAGGGGACAAGGTCATGAATGACTAGTAAGGGCAGAGAGGAGAACTTTCAAGGAATGTCACAGGTTGCGCTAGCTTAAAGGTAAATACCAATCACAAAGGAGCACATGCAAATGAGGAATGTTATCACAAAATGATATAAAAAGTTAACAGAAAAAAAGAATAAAGGAAAGAAAAAAAATGATAAATAAATAAATAAAATAAAAGGAGTTTGAAATAAAAAATGATTTCTATCATTTTGGCAGCACTTTTTTCTTCTGTATGTGCTCCTCTGGGATTGGTGTTTACCTTTCAGCTAGCGCCACCTGCCGCATTCTTTGTAAGCTCTCTTCTCTGCCCTGTTCACTACTGTTCATTCGTGACCCCGTCCGCTTACGGACATATGTGATACACTGGCTGATGGCGGGCTGTTAAAATTTTCAGGTCGAAACGCGTCGTCCTGTGTGTGCTTTTGTTATATGGTAATTAATACAAACTTTTAATATTTAACTGTGAGTTATCACCAGTTTTTTGCTGCTGTTTCATCAGTATTATTACCTTTATTAACTACAACAAAATCAACATTATTATTTTTCTGCAAAAATAATGTTGTTGTAAATGTCTTATGTAAAATTTTATTATTATGTTAAATGTGAATTTTATTATAAAATTTTCATAAGAATTAATGTTGTTAGCATTTAATATCATATTTTGTTCCTCCAGTATATTCCGTTAAGTAAAAATTCCTTCAAGTTAAGAATTTTACAAACAATTTTCATTCCATACGATAATACTTATGAAAATATTTTAAAATGCAGTTTTAGCATATTTAAACGTAAGACTCATTTTAATTCTCTCAGCACTGCAGAATAAAGAAAATGAATTTGAGTAAGATAGCAAGAATTTTCCTATAATGCTGTCACAAACTTTTACATTTTCCCATTCTTATATTGGTGTTAAATTTTGTAAAATTTATCCAGACAAAGTTTAGGAGATAATTAGATAAGAGATGTCTCCTTCTTGCAACTTAAAAGAATAACTTCGCGTCTGTTAAAGTTCTACTAATTTTTTAAAGACGATAATATTTACATTTAGTATACATAATGTAGCAGTAAAGAAATTAAATTTTCTGGAAAAAGTTTAAAGAAATGTATAACTTGGTTTTTCATTTTATTTCTGGAATTCAAGAAGAATACTTTTATGTAAGAAACGAAATGCATATAATGTGGATCATAAATAACAAACTTCGTAGTTGTTTTAAATAACTTTCTTACTTTTACATACAAATAATTCATATATACTACATAGTCACACACATGTATATACACAAACACACCATGGTTTTATACTATTTAAAAGTTGTTAGATCACAAGAAAATTTTGACTACTCTATTCATATGCTTTTTTCTTACACTTTTATACAAAGCTTATCTGTTAATAACATATTACATTAAATTACTTTTAGATATATTAGTAGTTGTTATAGATTTAGTTATATTTGTTATGGAGTTAGACATTTCTAACAGATGCACCCGGCGTCACTCGAGCTCGGGATAATAACCCTAAATATATCTGGAATTGTTTAAATATCATATGCAAACGAAGTGATTAATGGCCTTTAAATAAATTTAAATATAATATACAAATAAACCAAGTCGTTCGGTCACCACTGCGTCCAGAAACGTTAAATTGCAGGCATCAACCGGTCCGAGTCTGCTGACAAATGTAAAATCGGGAGTGATGCGGCCAGAAACTGTCTTGAAAAATTAAGCCCAGATCCCCTCCCCCTCCTCACCGCAATGTCCAGGACCTTAAATATGCCTAAAATTACCTTATATATGCAACTTACTGGAAACCATCCAAGTGATTAGTTTCGACAGTACTATGTATTACCTAAAAATTGCCTCCGAAGACATTCCGTTGTTAACGCATCATGTTATCGACATTAACGGACTGAAACAAAATTTGTTTTCCCTTTTGCATTTTACATCAAAAAATCTTCTGTGATAAAAGGTTGCCATAAGAAACCGCAAGGATCATTGCGTTGCTTAAGTCCTTGGAGTATACGAAAGTTCTTATATTTGCTAATATTTATAATTTGTAGCAACTGTTCCCAAATTTGTTGGTCTGTGATTCACTTTTAAAAATATTTTGTGATCCACCGAATCGTTCATAACTGCCATTTCTAACGCCTTTTGTCTTTTACGTCTTATTTCCGAAAAGTACTTTTTAACTTATTTAATTGTAAATATTTTCCGATTAAGTAATGAAAATTTTGCTGTTTGGAAATAGTGCTAAATATTTGTGACTTGGTCACTATTCCAATATATACCATGTTATAGTCAGTATCAACCACGTACACTTGCAAAATATATACTAATTCAGTCCATAGAGATTTTTTAGGTAGTCTATTCTACAGAAAAGACGAATTTTCGTTCAAAATATCAAAACAAAAATAATAATAGCTAATCCTAATGTAAAAGTTTAATAAATCTTACAAAAGCATTTTCTTCTACTATATTCGAACAAATACGTTCAGTAATAAATGTACTATTGTTAAAAATACACTTTATGTGGATCCGTTTTACGACATCGTCTTGCATCAACGAGAATGCTTATATTAGGGCTGAAAAATATTAATTCCCTTCTCAGATCACTCTCTACATAAAGTTTTCTTTTCTATCATTATTTTAAAATCTTATTTACTACACTCATGTTTGTGAAAATTGCAACAACATGAAGGAATGACGCGATTGAGCTGAAAATTTCAGAGAGTGCAAAGTATGGTGTATTATGCAAATGATTCCAATTTCAGAGTCATCACGAATGCGTGGGCTGAGCAGCGCGCTCTGGACTTCTGCTGAAACCGTATAAATAGAGGACTGTAGTGAAATGATGAGAATTGTCTATGTTTATTTGCCAGTCAAAAACGTTAGGTGAGACGTAACTATGCCTCTTCGACGAAAGAGGGAGGCATTTCAACAACTGACTGAGTTTGAATGGGAGAGAATCATCGGCCTTTGTGAAGAAGGACTTTCCTATCGTACAATAGCAGCTTGTGTGCAGCGTAACAGTAGCAGAGTTATGCGAATTTGGAAACAGTGGACCGACGAGGATCGGACAACTCGAAAATCTGACAAGGAGAGGGCCAACCTTGTTAATCTCAGATTTTGATTATTTTAATATATGTTGTAGGGTAGAGACCCCTTAGTGTCAGGTTCAGCGGATTTTATCCAACGTTCCTTAGTTCTTGAGAAAACGGGGGGGGTCTAATAGTAGTACACAACTTAAATACTTACTTTGCAATCAAAACGTTAGGTTGGTCGTAGCTCAGTTGGTATGGCGTTTGCCGGCTGATCCGCGTGCCCGGGTTCGATATCTGAACGCGCTACATTTGTTTTTCTCCTTTTTTGTTTTATAAATATACTTGTAAGTATAATTTAATAATCTCATTGTCAATTAAAATTTATATTATTGTATATCAATTATAATTTTAACGTTTTAAATTTTTTACTTTTAACTAAATAGTTGTACAAAATATCATAAAACTGTAAGTTTTTTTAAAATTACTTTTAAAGTGTATTTCATGTATTCTTTATCGATGCAATTATATTGAGCAATTGTATCAATTCGTGATTTTAAAGAAACATCGTTTACGCATTGCTTTAATAAAGGAAGCCAATGCGATAATACTATTATTCTGTTTTTAAAGTAACAAGCATAATTATATTAAAAATTAGCATCAGAATTAAATTACAACCGATTTTTTGCATATTAAAGATTTTTAAATTTGTAATACGTATGCTTGCGCTTTCAATTATCTTGTTTTCCCCTTTATCTTCTTTCTGCTTTTATTTTTAATTTATTTGAATATTCTTTTATTTTATCATAACTAGATGGCCACACAACAGGTTTTGTCACGATTTTGGAATTTTTATCATTGAATAATAGATCCAATTTCTTTTTAAGCCTATTTAAAGGATGAGAAATAATAGTTTAAAAATAAAAAATGATAAATTTAAGTTTGTTAACATTATAACTAATGTATGATATTAAAGTTTTTAATTACAATTATTAAATGATAATTACAAGTATATTTATAAAACAAAAAATGAGAAAAACAAATGTAGCGCGTTCGGGCATCGAACCCGGGCCCGTAGATCAGTCAGCAAACGCCGTACCAACCTATCCATTTTGCTACAAAGTAAGTATTTAAGTTGTGTACTACTATTAGACCCCCCGATTTCTCAAGAACTAAGGAGCGTTGGATAAAATCCGTTGAACCTGAGACTAAGGGGTCTCTACCCTACAACATATATTAAAATAATCGAAATCTGTGATTAACAAGGTTGGCCTTCTCCTTGTGAGAAGGGACCCCGAGCGGTGACGTCAACGCGCGATTATAGATGCATGATCCGCATGGCACTGACGGACCGTTCAGCTTTATCTAGACAGTTGGCAGCACATTGGGCAACTGCTACAAGAATATCAGTGTCTGCGTCGTCAATTCGGTCTGCTGCACCGTGGACAGCGTGGAAGACCTACTTTATACAGGAGCCCTCTTCCGCAAAACCATACACGCCTGCGGCTGCAATGTGCTCATGAACATAGAGGCTGGCATACAGATTGGCAACAAATTGTTTTATCTGACGAGTCCCGCTTTAATTTGTGGTACCATCATGGCCGTAATTAGTGTTAAAAGCTATTCTGGTGAACGCTACCTTCCGAGTGCATTATCGAACGTCATAGTGGGCGAACACCGGAAGTTATGGTCTGGGATGCATTTGCGTATCATGGACAATAGCAGCTGCTACGAATTGTGGGTAATCTTAACAGCAACAGGTACATCGGTGAAGTGCTGCAAGCTTTCAAGGCATCCCTGGAGCTATCTTTCAACAGGATATTACCCGCCCGCATGTTGCAAGGAGTGTTTCAGACTTCTTGTCAGTAGAACATAGTCAGCTTCTTCCGTGGTGTGTATGCGCCAGATATGTCACCCATTGAACATGCAGGGATTTCGTTGATCGGCGCCTCGCTCGTTATCCTCGTCCTATAACTTCTACAGCTGAACTTTGGGCACGCATACAAAGAATATGGAATACTCTTCCTCAGCCAGACATTCAAAATTTCGGACACTTAATACAGTTTCTATGCTTTGAAAATGTAATCATTTGTTTTTACCAATATCAGTTGTTTATGTATTAAATTTCATTTAATTCTGATGGTACCTTGCTATATCCTATCTTATTAGAGTACCTAAATCTCATTATACCAATAATAAATCATGAATGTAATCAATAATATATATATTTCTTGATAAACAAACTGTGTTTTTTAATTGTGTTTTTTAATACTTAATCAGGTGTTGCTAATTTAACAAACATGAGTATATATTGTGTTAGTATATATTACATTATAAAAACATTTAATATATCTGAATTTTATTCAAAATCTTTATCCTATTTAAGTTAATTTATTTCTTCTTAAAATAATATTACTCCATTGCCTCGGTGTGTCATATTTTTACATCTTCCTTTACAAAACTGTTATATTACGCCAATAATATTCACTTTCTGTTTTAACTCATTCCGTTAAAAAGCGTTTTATTTGGCGTAAGATTATCTAGATCTTTCACGAAGCTTCTGATTTCCGTGCTGTGAAAACCGATTTACTCAAATTTTTAATCCGTTTTATTTTTCATTGAGCTAGTATTTTTAATTGGTTAGGCTCTATCTACGTCGCACATTTTGTAAATTTCCAGGATACGCTTAAATTCTGTTGCACTAGTCTCGGAGATCAGATTTCTGAGTTTATCGTCTGCCAAAAGAAAAATCTCCCAACATCTTGAAAAAGAACTATTTGTTGAATCTCAGTGATTTATTTAAAGTTTCAATATTTAAGATCTACGTTTTTGGCAGTTTTCACAGTATTTAGTGTTTCTTTAAAAAACATTTTTTACAGTCCATAGTGTAAAACTAAGAAGTAAGTCTATTTACTAATTTTTTGTCTACTTCAAACTGTAAGGAATGCCATATGAAAAAAGTATCTGCAAATATTCTTCACAAATTGACTGCAATACAGAGAGAGTTCACAAAATTTTGTACAATTTTGATTTTCTCTATTATTTAAATTTAAATGAAAAAGAAATTTCATCAATTCGGACTACAGAATAAGTTTCCTATATGAACTAAACTTTAAACATTTTTAGGTACTGCCTATGAAGTATATTTGATTAAACATGAAAGAATATTGATTTCGCAAGATATCCTTGAATATAAAACCCAAATTGAATCTTTTCAAGGGCACATTTCATAGAAATAAACTGGGTATAACATATGCGTAGAATGAATTTGAAAAAATTGTTTATTATTAGTATATATTTGCTTCAGAAATACTTTAACTGAACAAAATATAAAGCTTGCTCCAAGTTGGAATTTTAAATTTCGGTTACAAATTTAATGCTAAATAGCATTCATCTGTATTGCATTACAAAGAAGTGACGTTTGTTTGTTTGTGCATTTATAGACGGTTATCTCTTGAACTATAGAGCAGATTTCAAAAGCAGTGGTGTCAAATTAACTGTGATAGCCCATCATCCAACATAGGCTATATTTTGGAAATGACCTAAAACTTTCAACAGTCCTATTTAAATCCCTTAGGTGGATTTCCAAAATAGATAAAATCATGCTTAAGTATATTTTTGTAGATACGTTATCCAGAATTTCATGCCACTACCTAAAACTACCTCTGATATATAGCGAAAGGCCTGCATAATGGCGAATTGGCCCTCCCTTTAATCCACTTAGGGGGGGGGGTCTAATATCATTAAATTATGTGTTTAAATATTTTTTTTAGTTGGTCTGTTTTTCTGAATTTCTCCCCCCTACCTGAAACTGTTGCTCAGATATGGCGAAACAACCTAAAAGTTTCGACCTCCTTTAACCTTTTTGGGAGGATGGGATTTCTATAGTCGCTGAAATACGTGTTTAATTATTGCTTTAGATTTGCTCTCTTCAATTTCACGCTCCTACCTAAATTTGCTGCTGAGACATGGTGAAATGTCTTAAAATTTTGGACCCCCCCCCCTTTAACCCCCTATGGGGGATTTCCGAAATCGCTGAAATACGCATCTAATTATTTTTAATAGGTCCTACCTAAAATTGCTGCTGAAATATGGCTCAATGTCTTAAAATTTTCGACTTCCTTTAACACCCTTAGGAGGGAAATTTCTGAAATCGCTGAGATATGTGTCTCATTATTTTTTTAATAAGTTTGTTATCTTGAATTTCATGCTCCTACCTAAAACTGTTGCTGAGATATAGCGAAATATCCTAAAATTTTCGCCCCCCTTTAAACCCTTAAAGGGATTTCTAAAATTGCTGAAATACGTGTTTAATTATTTTTTTTAATAGATTTATTTCTGTAATTTCACGCTCCTACCTAAAACTGCTGCTGCGATATAGTGAAATGTTCGGGAGGAATTTCTATAATCGCTGAAATGAATGTTTAGATATTTTTTAGTAAATTTATTTCCTGGAATTTCACGCTCCTACCTAAAAGTATTGCTGAAATATGACGAAAAATTCTAAATTTTCCTACCCCGCCCTTTTAACCCCCTTAAGTGTACGATTTTCAAAATCCTTTTTTTGTCGGTGCCTACATAATGTAAGGAATATGTGTTCCAAATTTCATTGTCCTAGCTGCCACGGTTGAGTGCGTTGATTATGAGTCAGTCAGGGCAAACTCTCCCGTAAGGCATGGTGACGTCACGGCGACGTCGTTGTGAAGTCACACTGTGACTTTGTGACCGTCGATGTGACGTCACGTGACGTCAATGTGACGTCATAGTGACTAGAATGCGAGGTCGTTATGGCCGTTTTAGAGGTCGTTTGTGACGTCACATTGTGACCACTCTGTGAAGTCACAGTGTGACTAATTTGTGAAAAGTGTGACACTTGTGACTACTTTGGCATTAATTTTGTGACGAACATGTGACGAAAGCGACAATGCTTTGAAGTCACATTGTGACCAATTTGTGAAATATGTGTCATTTGTGACGAACTTGTCATAAACACTGTGATGATTTCAAATGAAAATCAAATTTCAAATTAATTTCTTAAAAGGCGCAAAGGCCAACCTAGTGAAAATGATTCCATGCCGGGACTCGAACCCAGGCCATCAATATAACGCACTGACATTCTACCGACTAAACCACACGGAACGATACCCAGCCTGGAAAATTTCACACAATTACATGTTGGCAAGGCTACAAAAGCAGCCCAAGATGAGATATTTATCGTGAGCCACCGACATGGAATAAACAGGAAACTTAATTCAATCTAGCATCGATTGAATCTATATTAATACTTGGAGATTTTTACAGGGAGAACCATTCGCCTTGCATACAATATTTCAAATGAAAATCAAATTTCAAATTACATGCTTAAAAGTCAATTTTAATTTGAAATTTGATTTTCATTTGAAATATTGTATGCAAGGCGAATGTTTCTCTCTGGAAAAATTTCGAAGTCTTAATATAGTTTCAATCGATGCTGAATTCAATTAAGTTTCATGTTCGCACCATGTCGGTGGCTCACGATAAATATCCCATCTTATGCTGCTTTTGTAGCCTTGCCAGCATGTAATAGCGAGAAATTTTCCAGGCTGAGTGTCGTTCCATGTGGTTTAGTCTGTAGAATGTTAGTGCGCTATGCTGATGGCACGGGTTCGAGTCCCGGCATGGATTCTTTTCTCTAGGTTGGCCTTTGCGCCTTTTAAGCAATTAATTTGAAATTTGATTTTCATTTGAAATATTGTATGCAAACCGAATATTTCTTTGTGGAAAAATTTCCAAGTATTAATATTGTGATGAATTTTAAAATGGACAATTTTAAAATAAAGTTTTGTTTGAGATATAAAATAGTATCTTTTTACCGTACTTTTTAGCAAAATATAGCTATTTTGGAGTCCTATTCTTCTAAAATAGTTTTAAATTTTCCACTTAAAAAACAATGTTTGTCAACTGACATCTTTTTTTATTAAGTTCTAAGCTTGATCTTGAGTTCAAGCTTGATATTAAGAATGTATAAGATTTTAAGGTGTTGTGGTTGTGATTAATCTTTGCTTTATTAAATACGACGTAAGCCATATTTATTTAAATTTTTTATTTCCGTGTAAATTGTATTTTGTGAATATGAGCTTAAATAGATTTGGTATGTTCTATAGGAAAAGACTGATCTGGGAAATAGAAAAAACAAGTAAGAAAAATCATGCGTTAAGCATAGATTATAAAACACTTTCCAACACCTCCCGAATGCTTTAAAAAAACTTCGTTATTTAGGGAAATAAGGTAAATAAGAGAACTAAGTAAACATTTTAGAAAACGCATAAAATATTTGAAAAACTCATTTCCGCAGTTACTGTCCATAGCTAAATAGGTTTTCCAATTCTTTTGAACAGCCCTGTATTTGATCTGTAGGTTGATATATATATTATATAATGGGATAATTTAGTTTAGCAAGAAAACGCATAACAGGTTGAAACTCTCTTTCAGCAGTTTATACTAATATATGGAAACATACTTTAATACTTTTGTACAACCCTGTAGTTGACCTAGAACCTTCATTACACGCCACCGTTTAGTGAAAATTTAATTCAAACTAAAACACACTTAAAACAGCTGAAATCACATTTCCAGAAATTATAATTTATAGACGTCCATGTATCCAATTCTTTGCATGACCCTGTATACCATTTTATCTATATTATACAACAGTAAATTAAATTCAGTTCAGTGTAAAAATGCACAACTCATTTAAAAACCACCTTTAAGTAACTTGCGCTCATACCCAGTAATCCTTGCGAATACTTTTGTGTAGCCCTGTATATGAATTATAGCATTTATATACACCATATACTATGCATAAATATAGTGAATCATAAAAGCGCATATCATAATTAAAAATGCATTTCCAGCAATCATCACAAATGAACAGTACTTCGGATACAATATAGTATCTGAACTATATTGTGTGTGCCTGTAAATGCTATATACACTTCATATTCTACATGAAAAATTTATAGTACGTAAACATCAGCGACGCATATCATTTTCATTATATATGAAATAGATTAACATAATTAAAGTACGCCGCAAACAATTCCCTCCACCGCTATATCATTATGTATTGGAATTTCTTTTTAGCCCTGTAAATGAACAATAACTATTCTTTGCATCTCGTATTCTTCAGAATGCATATTTTAGTACGTTTCATAAATGCATATCAATTTTTTTCTGTATGAAAACGTGTAAAATCATGAAAAAACCTTTGAAACGATTTTTTCCCATAGGCCGTAATGTAACGGAATACTTTTGACTGTACCTGTAAATGAACTAAACATGCTACAAACGTCGTTACACATAGGGACCGTGCTATGGTAAAGGTCAATAACATCTAAAAATTTCAGAGCAATCCGAGTATATTTACGAGAGTTAGAGCGCGGACAGACGGCTAGACAAACCAAAGTCATAAACACTTTTCAACTTTGTTGAAAGGTGTTAAAAAGGAAATATAAAAGTAAAATAAATCATTGAAAGGAAATATAAAAGTAAAATAATGAACTTTAAAAAATATATACTAAAGCAGTTTAATCTATAAGCTTCCTATCAGGCATGAAAAACACTTTATTTCAATGCTTAAATATAATATTTTATTTTTTAAGGGTGTATTTCAATCCAAACTGCTTATTTTCTGATTCATTTTTAAATTCCTTTTTGTTCTCAAACGCATCAAACTGAAAAATTCTCTTATTTAGAAACTACCTAATGTGCCGTACTTTTCGATTTTTGATAAATGCAGAAAATACTACAAAAAAATGCTGTCAAAGTAGGCATTTCGAACCGAATTTTTCACAGCGGAAGATCTGGGAATGAAAAAAAAAAGGTCTTACTGAGAAAATAATTATTTAAAACTTAAATTCTAATAAATTGAGGGGAAAATGAAATCACATGGCCTCTTAAACATCTCTTCAAAAATCACCTCAGCAAGTTTCATGTTTTTACTTTTAAAAATGACTCTGAAAATGTCTCAGAAAATATCGAGCTGTTGAAGGTGGAAAAATATTTTTTCGAATACACCTTTACTGCCAGTATTTATGTGTATCGAAAACGTAGAAAATGAGTTTACAATCGAAGGAAATTTAATAACTGATTCTGAATGTCTATAATTAAATGTTTGATTAAAATCGCAAATAGAAAAAAAAATGCTTACATACAATTAAAAATAAATAAATAAATATACCAATTTGAAAAACACTAAAAATAATAATTAGTATTTTTAATTGTACTATTAAACAACAACTAACTACAATAGATGAATTAAATGCATTATTAGATTTAGCAATTTCTCAAAAATCTTTCCATATGTTATAAGGAATTCCTATTATTTTATAATTTTGGCAAATGTTAAATCTGAAAACATTGGTATGAAGATTGAGGATTTTAAATACTAATTTAAAATATTATTAGCAAAAAAAAAAAAAAAAAAAAATCTTTCAAAAGTTGCGCTATTATAATATGTAAAAAGACATTTTCCCACTAAAATGTTAATTTCTAAACTGAAACAGTTTCGTAATATCATACTATTCGAATATAATATTTAACTCCAAAACAATAATGACGATAAATACTGTTATATGAGTGTTAGTAATCAGAAAAAAAAATAAGAAGCCGAAAAAAATTCCACATCACTGTCTCAATCTCAAGTAACTGCAAATTAATGTTTATATTCATCCCACTATGAATGTAGACATGAATTTCTTTTTTTTTTTTTTTTTTTTTTTTTTTTTTTTTGAGCGATGGCCGATTAACACATTTTACAAAATAGTGTCGATTAGGAAAATTTCGCTTCAAAACAATTCCAGATCAGTCACTTTCTATATGTATAACATAAAACTATTTAATTCATAATCGTAATATACAAACAGAAATAAAAAATTTAAATTAAATAAGACTTACCTTTTTTTGCTGTAAATTAATAATATCCGAGTATTTTTGCCCGAAAATGGCAGACGTCTTTCTTTTACATTTAAAAAAGCAAAAACAAAAGCTGACATTGTAGACTTGGTCATGTTCTTTTCCCGTGTGTATTACAAAAAGTTCTCTGTTTACCCTGCGGTTGCGGTCATCCGACGCAGACGATCTTCAGCAGGTGATTTTACTGTTTATTTGCAGTCCTAACTTTCAGGCGGAATAGTTTTATGACTTAGTCTGTAATTAAAATTTTCTATTTGAAGAATTTTCCAATGCATTTTACCATTTCTTTTTTATCAGTTTCAAAAAAATTCATTTGAAAACGGAAGTTTATTAGATAAAACACTGCTTAAATTTTTAAAATGTGTAAAAATAAATTTAATGGTAATAATACCACCCCCCTTTTTTTAAGTAAAGTTTGTTTCATGCGAAATAAATAAAAAATATCTTCTTAATAAATAAAAAAAATGTTTTCGAGGATAAAAAAATTTTTCTTTGTCAATCTGTCAATCTTTTCATGTTAATTTTCTGCAGAATAAAACAATTTGTAAAATAACTTTTTTAAAAGTCATACCTCTAAAACACAAATTGGAAATGCGAAAAATTAATTATATCATGTGTTTTGCATAAATTTTGCATATATATATTTTTTTTTTCGGAAAAGGCTAATTTTATTTAAAAAGGCTGAAAGAAGTAAAATATTTAAAAAAAAACAGTTACTAAAAATAGATTAACAGGAAAAAAATATGACTTGAATGCAAATTATAAAGCAATAAATGCATATATGACTAAACTCTGAAGATTCTTTCTGCGTGCTCATTAAAATCTGCAGACTTAACTGTAATAGAAAATGTTTAGTTTGAAACCACAGAAGTGTTTCGACCAGTGGTCGCCAAAAAAGTTAAAAAAATTCCTCCCTGCAAACTAAATATGTAAAGTGTATAGATTTAATATTTCTAATTCTAAATATGTTTCAAATTGCTCCAGCACATAGCATTTTTCTGAGAAATACTTTTATAATAATAACAATCCGTGATGTATTATTATATTAAATTGCAATGCTAGATAAAATTGAAATCATGAAAAAAGTATACTTTCACTTCTTAGATATCATATTGATAAAATATAGCATGGAAATCTAGTTTGTTGATACTTGTACCGTGCATTTTTCTTTTTCTCCCCCCCCCCCTTCTTTTCGTGTCCGAATTTACTATTTGCTGTCGACTAATATTCATTCCTTATGCCGCTGTAACTAGGGCATGTTTTAAATATTTCTCTTCATTTTCAAAAATTTTTGAAGTTAATATTTTTGTCACACTGTGATTTACAATATGGTGGTTTTTTTGTCACATATATGACGTGACGTACGTTACATGCAGTGACATAACAGTGACGTTACAATATTTTTTTAATTGCCGGAAAAATAAAATTTTACAATAAGTAACATGTTTTGAAGAATTTTTATAATTGTTTAAAGTTTTCTAAGAAGTTCACATCTCAGTCACAATGTGACATCACTGAGTGGTGGCATTTTGGTCACAGATGTGACGTGACCACAGTGACTTACAGTGACGTCACAATGACGTCACTGTGACCATGCATGCTATGAGGGCTTTTATATATATACTACCAGCCTTCGCTCGCTATGCTAGTCGGTTTCTCTAAAATAATCTTGAATCAAACGAAAAATATCTGGCAAATAGAAAATTTCTAAAAAAAGAAACATTTTCTTAATATCTAATCAAATATCCATAATTGTTGTCTTATTTGTATAATCTTACATTATCCAGTTCAAAGTCGTTGTTGGCAAGAAAATAGACAAAATAGCTCTAAAATCATATATACTACCTGTGTTTAGCAGTTTTTTTAGTAGATTTATTAACTTGAATTTCCTTCTCCTACCTAAAACTGTTGCTAAGTTATGACGAAATGACCTAAACCATTCAACTACACCATTAAAACCCCTTTAGGTGGGATTTTCTAAAATCTATAAAATACATGTTTAAGTATGTTTTAGTAGATTAGTTATCCTGAAATTCATGCCTGTATCTAAAATTTCGGTTGAGATATGACGAAATGAGCTAAAAGTTTCCACCCTGCCTTTAATCCTCTTAGGGGAGAGGAGATTTATAAAACCGGCTGAAATGCAAGTATAATTATTTTTGTAATCTTTAGTTGCCTTGAATTTCACGACCTACCGAAAACTATTGCTGGGATATGGCCAAATGTTCCTCCTTCTAAGCTTCTTTTACACCCCTTTGGGGGGAATTTCTAAAATCGCTGAAATACGTGTTTAATTTTTCTTTGGTAGATTTATTTTTTGGAATTTCACGCTCTTACTTAAAACGGCTAGTGAGACATGGTAAAAGGTCTTAGAATTTTTGACCCTTCTTTGACCACTTAGGGGATATTTTCAAAAATTACTGAAATGCATGTTTAAGTATTTTTTTAGTAGATTTATATTCAGGAACTTCACGCTCCTATCTAAAACTTCTGCTGAGATATCGCCAAACGTTCTAAGATTTTTGACAGACAATTAGACCGACGATAATTAAATCTTAATAAGAGTACACATATTTACTATATGCAAATATACCTTTATGCAAATGACAATGTTTAACCATTTTTGTGCATGGCCTGTTATAGCGAATGGGTTTCCTTTCCCTATATCAATGATCATTATTATATGATGTTTTCTAATGAAGAAGGCGTAACATATAACATTAAAATTTATATATTTAAAATGATTATACACAGAATAAAAAACGCATGCACTCCAGTGGACTCCAAACTCTTGGCAAAAAATAATTACTTTAATGAAAAATATTAATAACGAAGTTTTTAACACTAAAATAAACATTCCTGCGTCTAAAACTTTATAAATAATCCAAGTATAAGGGTCAGTATTGTTATTTTATAACATTAGGTGGGTCCGCCTTCTACAAGCTACGCTCAACAGCACCAGTACAGACCCGGTAGGATCAAAAACACACTACTTTGCTTTCCTTTAAAAGAGTTAACCTGATTAATCTTTGACTAGGGACTTTTAAAGTTCGCAAGTCCGCATCCAGCGCTATTCACTGCTGCCACTGCTTTTTTCATAAAGGATTATGTAAGGTCTATAGCACATTTGAAAGTCAGATTGTATAAAATAATTCAATAAAATATGCCTCTATTCCTCGGACTGTTATAGGGCGATTCCACCGTTACGTGTGAGACAATTAAACTACATTTTCATGAATACTTTTGCAATTATGAAACTTATTTAAGGTTTATTTTTTTTAATTTGCTGACCCAGAGTAAGTACTGTATGTATGTGATATTATCAGCAAAAAAAAAAAAAATCTATTCACGTTTTGAAATGAAAAAAATAATGAATTAAAGCTGTCACGTGCAGGACGGACTTTTCAAATGTTTTGCTTCTAACAAGTAATCCTCTGATTCTTAAGTGTTTATAAAGCTGTAATTTGCTTTTCTAGATGCTCAGACGCCTTACTAACCATTTATTGTGTTATTTGTTAGAAAAAGTAAAATTTAGTAGAAGTAATAATTTTTCTAATAGATGCCAGATTCAGTTTATTAATGCCACGTTGATTTTTTTTTGTTTAAAATTTTCTTTCTTTTTCAATAGTCGCATATAAAAATATTTTTCAATGAAAAAGCATTTGGAAATATCATTATTTGGGCTTTTATTATGTAATTTCCAACATTTAATTATTTCCATGCGTAATAACGTAATTACTTTAATGTTTTTTCTATTTTAAGTTTCAGGTATAAATGTAGTTTCAATTGTAAAACTGTGGAAATATTATTTGCGCTTTTTAAAAATTTTGTAACAATAAGTAAAAAAAGCTAAAAAATGCTATAAAAGTGATATAATACCTTTATTTAGATTAACGATCGTTTCATTGCACAAACGGAATTTTTTTCAAAATCATTCAAGATAGAAATTTTTTGCAAACAAATTTTAAAAACAACAACTTGGTAAATAATGTCACGTGACTTCTACATAATGAAAATCCGTGCAAACGTGAAATAAAGTAAAATTGGATATTTGCGAGCGTGGATTATATTTTATTATTGCTACTAAAACAGCATAGCATCTCTTTCCCAATTTTAGGTAACTCAAGGGATACTGAATCATTGCAAATATTTTCGTTGCGTAAAAATATCTGTATTGTTTCCCGGATAATGGATGGTAAATAAAATCTTGACTGATAAATTATTCTGCTATTTTTAAAATCGATCTGTAAAGGTTCTTTGCCGATAATTTGGCAGGAGAACCACAGCTTCGGCTTTAATTAACACCTTTTTATTAATTAATTAAAACAGGTATTTTCAAGCATCGTTAAAAATACAAGGGGCATGAATATCAGTAACTAGTAAAAATAGATAAATAATGACGTCATATTAAAACGAATAACAGAAATATTTTTTACTAATGGACCCTATTCTCTGTTTCGGTTCGAGGCTATAAAAACTGCCATTTTAACAATTATGACGTCACAGGAATACTGTCCATACCGATTAATAAGTTTGAATATAAGTTACATACAAATGAGAGTTTACTTTCAAAATTCACATTATGATTGTCAGGAGAAGACATTCTTTGTGGAAAAAGGGGAATTAAAATATTTTTTGACGCTATTTTCTCATTACAATTAAAAATTTCTGATTTTCAATTAGTATAAATGGTACAAAAACATAATTAAAGTAAATTTTCTAAAACTGGAAACATATTTACACACATTAAAGCATCATGAATGAATTTATTCCCAAGAAGCGAAAATTGTCTGTCAACATATTAACATTTGCAAAGTAGGATGAAAATAAAACTTCCGTACATTTAAGTGGATAGTTATTGCCCTCTATTGATATGAATTGAATTTAAAATATATATATTATTTTAATTAATTATTTTAAAAAAATGGCAGTTACAACATTTCATAAAGGCATTTTTAGTAAAAGCTTTTATCGGGTAAAAATGGTGTAATATTTATTCATAGAAAACATTCATTTTAATAAGAAAATATTAACATATACTCATTTTAATTTCATCAAAGCGGTGTCATTTTCATCACACCAGTTTTGAAATTGAAAACAAAATCTTAAAATAACAATATGCTTTTCAGAAATAAAATTTGTCATCAAAAGTCGCACTATTTCAAAAAGAAATTTTAGCTTACATTTTAAATAAATTTTCTTACTCGAAATTTAGTATATTTAATAAAAATAATGTTTTAATGCTTTTCTAAATGTACAATAATATTAGATTTCATTAATTGATTCCATGTTTTTAATAAATTAAAATCCATATTTTTAAATTATTCATAAAGTGAAAGAATGCATTTTTTTTTTTTTTTTAATCTCGACATGTATCATTCCGTAGGAAAAAGTAACATGGTGAATATTTTAAATCATTAGCTGGTTTTCTTTCAGAAAATATTAGCTTTTTATAGCAGTTATAGAAAATTTCGTGGTTTGCACAGAATTTAACAAACGCAAATACATAAATTTAACCGTACTTTTAAACTTTTACCGTACAATCTCCCATAATACTGGTTTTAATAAAATTTAATAAATGACACATGAAAGTTGATGTTACAAAGTTTAGCAAGCAATTTTAATTCGAGATTAGGCTTTACATGTGACATCATTTACTGGCAAACATGAGCCAAAACCACTAATAAAGCAATAATTCGCCTTTCCCGCCACATCCCTCTAATTTTTAATGGCACCATGATTATCGAAAAGAGCAAGGGAAGAAGGGAAATTTTCTTTCGATTTTAAAATATCGAAATCTACAGTTAAAAATATCTCTGAAACACAATCTCTGTTCCCCATTGGAGCACATTCCTCCAAATTTCAAAGATTTCATAATCCAAAATTACAGTCCAACCATAATATGAAAATGTTTATTCATAATTGGGGTGCTTTTCAATAAATAGATTTATTCCGCGATTGAAAGCAATAAGCAGCTCTATTGCTTAAATAATAAGTATTTATGTTCCAGAGTCTTCGAAGCGTGATAAACATTTTGATATTATTGGTAGATCTACAGCTGATAAAAGTGTGGTACCGTGAAATAAAAATGTAATAAATATTTGAAAGTTAAAAATATTTCTCGTACTCTTATTATTTATTTTTGAACTTTGATGCTTCACCACGTTTGACTTATTTTTAACCCCTTGAGGAGCACCGGTATATATTATATACCACCTACGATTAATGAAGTTTTACACCAGAAAAATTTTATTAAATTTTACTTTTCTAACTTTGATGGAAAAAAAGACGTAAAATTGCTTTTACTTATTTTGAAATAGAATTTTTCAAAGATTCCAGTGGGAATTCAGCATTTCACAAACGTAATTGCTTGCCCCTCAAAGAGTTAAATACCATATATCATTTTCCCCCCAAGATGTGATTTTTTGGAATATAAACATAATGTTGTTTGTTGATTTTTCGATTATTCTAATCAATAGTCGCATCTGAAGTGGTCTGTTAATAACTACTTTCCTTTAAAAATATCTACTAATATATTTATATTCGGAATAAATATAAAATAGAATAAATATAAATAATAAAACAAAATAACAGAGATTTAAATTTAATCCTCATTTAATCTTAGAGCAGGTATATGAAATTTGACGCTCACGAAAGAAATTTAAATGACCCTACATATATAAACAAAAAAAAAAAAAAGAAAAAAAAAAAGAAAATTGGGATCATCAGAAGCGTTTCTACTATAAAATGTGATAAAAGGTTATTTATACAGAGTGATTTTTTTTTAAGTAGTGAAAGTAAAACCTTATAACAAAAGAGCCACTGAACCAAATGACCTGAAATTTCAGGTTAATCCAAGTTAGAATACCATAATATGCTATAATAAATCTGTATCAAACCGCCAAGTAAAACTTTCGTATTACCTGCATGAGAAGATAGTTTAATTTCCTTTCAAAATACCTGAAATGATTTTAACAAAATCGGCTAAGACATTGAATGTAATTTGGAGGCCATAAACTTCTAAAATAAACCTGTATGAAACCTTTAAAAAAACTGCATATTTCTTTTAAGGAAACAAGTAGTTTTCCTTGTCCTTCAAAATACTTCAAAATACTTCAAGAAACCTTAAAAGTACTTGCGAAATCTTTAAAATTTTAAAGGTTTTTTTCTGATTTTTTTACTTGAGTATTGAAGAATATATATACTGAAAATATATACAGGTTGCTTGGTTGATTTTAACGGCCGATTATCTACACTAGGGATATAGGACAGAAAATATATACAGAATCTATATTAGTTCAAAACTTGCTTCTCAAAATCAGATTTAAAGACACAGTTAAACTCGATTAATATGAAAAGCAACTGGGTTTTACAATTCCTCGTATAAACCGTTACTCGAATGTCCGTAAAAATAATAATTTGTTGCTTAAATTGCAGAATTATTTACGTTACTAAAACACCGATGATTAAGTAATTTTCTCTCTAACTAGAAATTTCCAGTTTTTGTTGCTGTTATTTTCCTAATTAAGATACACTAAAACAGGTATCCGTTATTTAGACAATTTCGAATCTGCACAGTGTTCAACATTGAATTTAAAAGTATTTTCAGGTGTTAATTTCTCAAAGCAATGGGGATTTTTTAAGCGTTGCAAAAAATAAAACTTAAAATCGCACCGACAGATGACGCTGTAAGTCAACAGAAACAAAGAATGTCGCTCGTGGGAGGAAAACAATGGACGGTACTTTGAGAAAAAAAATACTTTATTACGCATATGAAAAAAAGTACAGAATGCAGTAATTGGGAAAAGGAACTACCAACGCTTTCGCAGAAACAGAACGAAATAAAAATATGGAGTAAAGCATTCATACGGAACTGCGCCACTAAGGCAAGAGATTTTCAATGTGCTGTACAACGTTTTCAGCTACGAGTTAGAAATGTGAAGCCACATATTTCAAATGAAAATCAAATTTCACAGTAACTGCTTTTCTCTCTTGAATAATTTCCATGTATTAATAATGAAACCACATATTCCACAACAGAGCGAAGAGCATCCGGCTGGATGCTATGGATCTGGTGCACAATGCGTGCCTCAAGTCAGCTAAGTTTTTCTTTCTTTCTAACCGATGACCAGGCCCCTACCTGCCGGGTTAAGTCAGCTAAGTTTTTAACACCACCAGAATACACATTATGCTTTGGGTAAAATCTTTAGCTGGCCAGGCTGTTGAGAAATTTCGGCTTATAATCCTAAACCTAGTAATGAAGTTCTCTTTTTCTCAAAGTACCGTCCATTGTTTTCTCCTATTGACGATAGTCTTTGTTTCTGTTAACTTACAGCGCCATCTGTCGGTGCGATTTTAAGTTTTTTTTAACAACACCTAAAAAAATTCCATTGCTTTGGGAGCATATTGGTGAAATTTCAGGTCATTTGGATCAGTGGTTATTTTGTTATAAGGTTTTACTTTCACAACTTTAAAAAAAATCACCTTGTATATGCTTTTAATTATCAAAATTTTTTGTTTAATTGATGAATTTCTTCTTCTCTAAATCTTACGTGAACGAAGTCACGGATAACAGCTAGTAGTTTATATTTAAACAATATATAAGTTAGTAGGTATAGGTATTTATGTATTTGTCAAGCGCGGGATATTTTGTTCGATTTTCGCCGATTAGCACTACAATGAAACGTATATTTTAAAAAATAAAAATTTAACTTATTTATTAAGAATTCTGGAAATTCCGGTGCGTAAATAAAATATGCCATTAGAGGATATTTTATGCTCTAATGAGAGCCAATATCTTCTGTTCTTTTTCGTTAATCATGTTTCTTGTATGACATCCGTATCACAGAAATTTGTTCACTTTTTAACACTTTGCAAGGCTGCAGAAAAGTCTTTATGAATTCCGTTTGTCTGGACGTTTATCCATGCTCTAACTTGCATAAATATTCCGAGTTTGTCATGTATTTGATATACGTTATTGAAGTTTATCATCAAATGCGCGGTACTGAAAATGACGTGTGTAACATTTATAGTTTTATTTACAGGCCCACTTGAAAGAATTCCATCTCATTATGGCCTATGGGGAAAATAGTTTACAGTGTATTTTAGTGATGTTATACTATTTGAAACATATAAAAATTTATATACATCACTAAGGTGTAGTACAAAATGCTCTCTATAGAGCATTGTGTGCATAGCATTTATCATTTAGTTAAAGGGACACACAAAAGAATTCGGTTACAGTAATGTCTATGAACAACCATTGTTGGGAGTGCGTTTAAATACACCAATATTTTTGCAGATTTCTTGGTGTGTATAAATTCTGTAAATCATACACAGGGCTTCACAAAATATTTCGAGTACATTTCCGCTTACTTATGGAAATTGCTGATGGTATTTTAACTGAACCAATTTTTCTTTTATATTACGCCGTATATATGTAAATCTATAGACCATATACAGAACTGCACAAATTAATTCAGATATTTATCCGATTATAGATGGTAATGCTGAAATTGTTTTTTTTATTTTTATTTGTTATGAGTTTTCTAAGTTGTTTACGTAAACATGATCAGTCACCTTATCCAACTGTGAAGTTTTATTAGCGTATTCTTAATGTGTTGGAATATGTTTGATAACATATGCTTGACGCTTATTTTTTTTTTTATCTTGTTCCCAATTAAAAGGGTTTTTTAATATTATTTTCTTTATTAATTCTAGTTACTCCCATATCATTTGAACGCAGTTTAATTAAATTTAACGCCCACTAATAATACTGAAAAAAACACATAAAATCTGTCGTTGAACAGTTGATATCTATTTATCTATACCGGAAATACAGAAAGAAATATGTATCATTCCCAGTAAAAAATATTCAGATTTCAGACCATACGCTTTCAAAATCTATTTTAAGATATTTCGATTGCAAGAGATCTTTTTCCCAGGGCATGAATTAATATATTTTACTTTTCAATTTTAATCTGTCAAAATGGAGTGCATTTTTTTTTTTTTTACTTTTTAATATTGCTTGATATTACACGAAAAGGTAAATGATAGCGTCGGTTTATTTTTTGTAAATTCACCAGATGTTATTGAATTTGTGATTAAAAAATGCATGTTAAAATTTCGAGAACGAATATAAGGATGAATGAAATTTTGTATAGCTAAATTTTGTTAACCGTGTTTTTACATCTTCATAGGAAAAGAGATTTTTCAATGTTGTTATTATTGACAAAGATAGTCAAAAATTTAATAATTCCCAAGTAACAAAGCAATATTGATTTTTCTAGGATACAATATTTATTCATGAGGGGTACTTATAATTGAATACCAACATAACAAGTAAAAGAGTAAAAATTCCATTTTGAGGGATCATAACTTGCTGAGTTATGATACTTTGAATTGCATATTTTTCAGCATTTTCTCTCGCACTAAACACATAAAAAAGCGTTTTTAATAAGCACACTGAAGAAAATGACAAATTGAAAACTATGATGAACAATTAACTGAATTGATAAAATTCAAAGTGTTATAACTTTGTGAGTTTTGGTCGTAGAAAAATAGAGATTTGATTATTTTATTCGTTATATTATAGAATTTTGTTTTCTAAATATAACTTAAAAGTCACGGGGACCATATAAAAATTCAAATTTCGTGAACTTAAAAATTTAACTATTTTGTTTTAAACGAATTTTCAAATGATGAAAAGGAACATTTCAAACTGGACATTTTACATATAAAACTGACGGTTTAGAATGCAGTTGTTGGTCAGCAATTAGTAACTGCACCCTGTATAGCGCATTTACATTATAAACACCTATAATTAAGAGTTAATAATGATGATACGTTGCAATGAAATGTTATAATATATATTTCATCCAAATGTTGGTGCAACGCGGGCGACGCTTATCCATCCACAATTATTACGATTCTATTTTATGTCAATATTAACAATATGTGTAAGATATATCCAATACAATCGATAGTTTCCCAATATTATTGAGCTACAAGGATTATACATACGAATTGAAAATGTTCCAATTGAGTGAAACAGTATCTAATTCGGGAGTCGAATCCAAGACCTTTGGCTTAAAGTGCCAACGGTCTCTCTATTGAGCTACCTGGATCGACAACCGGCAGACACATTTCACGCAGAAAACCTTATTTTCAAAAGTATTCTGCCTTCCATGTAGACAATGCAGCAGAATATACAGAACACCATTAAACGGTGGTTACGTAGATACACTTTTTTTTATCAATGACATTGTGTGGTAAATATAGCATACGAATTGAATTTTTTCGAATGAACTTTGGTCTGTTAAACTCTCAAACAACATATTGATCTTTTCTGGTAAAGTTTACCTATGCATACCAAATAGCAAGTCATTCGGCCACGTAGTTTAGGAGTTATGACAGTTTAAATTTTAAAATTATTAATTTCATATTGTCGTTGTCATGCGGACCTGCGGTTCTACACTCCTACTGTAAAGTAACAAAAATGTTCTCTCACACCCGCATTATTGTTTCTGTAAAAATAGCAATGAATAATAAATGTAAGCTAAACTACTAAATATAGGCGTCTTGGTAGATTTGACGAAAACATTCGAGGACAACATTTAACTTGAAATTTGAAGTAATGTAGCACTTAGGATATCTGTGTACACTGGCCTCCAAAAGTTAAGCTACATAAACTGGATGCTTTCGATTGCATACGTTTTGTCGAATATCTACCATCATTATTGACGAATTGTTCTTGAACTTCTAGGATGTAAAGAACATGTTTGATTTTATATTTCTCGGTGAAGATTTATCGCGGGGTACAGTTAGGGGGCTAATAATAAATTTAATAATAAAATAACATTTGCGATCATCTATGTAACAGAAAAGGTTGGAAATAGTTTGTCACTGTGGAAAATGACTTTGTATGCATTGTTTGTATGCATTTGTGTAAGCATAGCACTCATATTCGTGAAGATGTTAACGTTTTTGTGAAAAATTAAAAATTTTTTTTGTTTATAGCATACAGACTTTTCAACCAAATTTAACACACCTTTCCAAAAACCTGACAAAGAACAGTAGCAACAGTATACTGCAATTAAAACATGAATATATTGAATACTAGCTGAAGTACCCAGAGTTGCCCGGGATTTTAAGAATGTTTGTTTAAGAAAAACAATTTCAAAATTAAACTTCGTATAGGCTAATACTTGTCAACATATTTCTTTTCCTTAAGTACATGAATTTGGGGCAGATGTACTTTTTAAAAAAATATTGAAAGCGTTATAAAATTTTGCTTTTATACCAGTCTTTTTTTTTTAAAGTTTCCTAAGTCTAAATAAATATAGTTTTGATTCTTGAAAAAAAAATAAAGATAAATGAAAATTCATGTTTTGGAAAAAAAAAAGGCCATTCACGACATTACTTTCTCTTGTAAAAGCCATACATTAACCATATATTCTCATTAAATATGACATATACTTACCTAATTTCTGTGCTTACTTATATTAATACTCCTTGCATTATTTTAAAATATTTTAAAATGCTCGTTTTATTTCAAATATGACACCATATTCATCTGCTTTTGTGCTTACTCATATTTATAGTCCTTTTATTATTCTCAAATATTCGAAAATGTCAGTTGTACTTCATGGATGACGTCATATTAATTTTCTCTTTAATTCTTATAATGACGTCATATTTACCTGCTTTCTGCACTTACTCATATTCATACTCCTTGTATTACTGTCGAATATTTGAAAATGAATGCTCGTCCCTGTCTTTATTCTTTCCTCGAATCTTCGTACTGTCGCCATCAGTTTTTTGCAAAAAATAAGAAAAAATTCTACATTTGCTCTAAAATTTTCAAATCGATATCTTGATTAGTTTTCTTAATTTTAGTCAGCTGGTGAAAATTGTCATCATTTTTATTGACACAAACCACTGTCAAAAAAGAGAAATAACCATTTTTCGCCGCCACGTACTTTAGCGTTTTATATATACAGACTAGCAGAACTACCCGGTTTCGCCGGTGTCAATTATAATAGAGCTTCTATGTAAAATAATAAATAAATTAAAATGAACTACTATAGTAATCACAATAACTGAGATTTATGCATTCCCGTCCACAAATTATTAAAATGACAATTATAAAACATACGTTACTGTCTCGAAACCATAATAAAGTGTCTGAGCTTTAATAGCACAATGCCCGTTTTTTTCAGCTGGTGTAATAGAAAAATTTGTAATTTTCTGACAATACAAAAAACAAATCCACCAAATGGCATATCATATAGTGAAATTCTCGTTTGTATGGCGTATATCTACATTATAAAGTAAATATATGTCAGTGAGTAACGCTAACATCATATTGTTGATGGCAACGACCTATAGCAGACAAATTATTCCTTTACAGCAATTTTTCTTAACTTCTAAACAGCACACAATTTAATTTTTTAAGCTGTTGAATAGAACAAAAATTCCTTTCAAATTAAATTTATTTGAAAATTTTATCTCAGTTTTTTTTATTTTAATGGGTTTGAAAGTAATTTTCAAACATGGGTATTTTTAAATGTGCGTGCAGCCCAACGAAACCATTACGAAAGATGAACCCGTTTGCTCTTAATGCAATATTATGAAGAAAAGGCATGTCTATGTGTAACTTTGTCATCATGTTATTGGTAACAACAACCTAATCTATCCACAAATTTCGATTTTACTACAATTTAACTTCTAAACATCGCACATTCGATTGTTCCAACGTCTAATAGGGAAAAAAAAACACACACACACACAAAAAACTTTCAATAATATTTGTTTGAAAATTTTTTGTCAATTTATAGATTTTTTATAGATTTTAAAGTGATTTTCAAGCATGAATATTTTTTAAATGTGCGTGCAATTACAAAAGATTAACTCAATTGCTCAAAAACGTTGCAAATAATTCAGTACTTGGTTTTTTTTTCGTGTAATAATTCATAACTAAATTGGTAAACGAAGTTAAAGCGCCAAAATAAAATAAAATAAAATAAAACACGAATTTAACAGATAGAAAATCGAACTACGCAAAATAATCTATTATGTATAGAAAATGCAAATGTGAATTTCGTTCCGGCTGCTTATAACTTGAGTTCTTCTGAGTGGATTTCAATGCGACTATCAGTTTCTCAGGAAAGGTTTTAGTGTATAACATATTGTTTTATGTTGCTCAGTCATAGAATTATAGGGAAAAGTTTTATAATCATGTGATCCCGATTATGAAAGATTAGTATTTTAAAAAAGATTTTTATTAATGGACTTCCTTGAAACTTGCATCGTTTATTGGATAATTTTACACGGATGGTTTTAGAATATTCCATTTACGTCAGGCAGTTATATATAAAAATATTGAAGAAAGTTCAATAACCAGATAATGCCGATTATAAAAGATTAGCCTTTTAAAAAAGTTCGACTGGACAGATTTTGATGGAATTTGCGCTGTTACTATGCACACATTTTTCTATAATGGTTTTAGTATATCCCATTTTGCTCTACATGTTTTGTTATAGAGTTAGCTGAAAAGTTACTAATCAGTTGAACCCCATTCTGAATGATTAGCCTTTTAAAATGTTAGATAATTTTTCAGGGATAGTTTTAGTATATTGCATATCGGTCTATCATTCTTAAACAAAGTTCTACAGTAAATCATCAACTAAAAAATTTGGCCCTGAACAACCGAAGTTTTGTCTTAAACATTAGAAAGTATAATAGCGCAGTGGCGTTAGTAACGTTTTCATCTACGCGAAACGACGTTTCAGATAAAGACCCATATTGCATTAAAATGACGGATGAAATTCACCGATATATTTCATTTAATTCAAGATTCGTTTGGAGAAACCGACCAGCACAGCGAGCGAAATGTGCTACCCAGATTATAAGGGAATTATAGTGAAAATATTCACGATTAACTGCTCGCTATAATAGTACCCTAAATGCTTTTTCATGTAGTTTTTGTGAAATCTAAAAAATACACTAAATATATTAGTGCTTCAAATTAAAAACGATTTTTATTTATGTTCTGTTAATGCGCAGTATATCAGGTACCTTTAAACACTAGTATCCTAAGATTCATTGCCTATAATTTTTAAATGGAAACTCACACTAATCATAAAATCCAAATCCATAGCGATTAACATGAAAATGACGTCAGTCTATGAAGCTTTGTTTAAAATGAGAAAGCTAACTCTAAAAAAAAAAAAATAGTTGTTATGTTTAATTTCAATTTAATATAAATCGTATAAAAGTAGATTTCACATTATGGTATTTGATGTAAATCGTAGATGTTATCCCTGCATTTAAAATATTAAAACATTTACCTAAATGTTATAATTAAAGAAACAACATTATAACGAAATAGGAAATAAATCATAGCAACGGGTTTTTAGAGCCAGTTTGAGGCCATATTTATCGAAATTGACGTCATAATTTATTGAAAGTGGCGCCGCATTTAGAGATTTGTGTCTCTGCTCCTTTTTCTTGGAATACGAAAGCCTATATTTTAGTGAAATTGTAATTTCAAATATATTAAATGGAGGTTTTAAGTTTTCTCAAAGCCTTGAAGTTTTTATGTAAAATATGAGAAATGCACACTTTCTGCTTAGAGAGACATCAATTTAAAAAATATAACAATATATCGAGAGAGACTGAATTTATATTGGTTTATGAAAAGAATCTACACGTGTTTGCCTTTTTTTTTAAATTATTTGTTCCGTTTTTTAGGGTGTGGCAACACAATAAAATAATTCAGATTCTCTCGCTGTGTTTTTGCATTTTTGAAATCGACGTCATTCTAAACAGAAAATGCACATTTTTCATATATATGTGTAAAAACTTCAAAATACAACATCATTAGAAAGCAGTTTCAGTTAATCAGAAATTGACGTCATATCTAGCAAACGATTTTTATTATTATTATATTCTCCCTAAATTATTTTCTTGATATTGAAACGCCTGTAATAAAATAGATTTTTTAGCTTAAAAAACTTTCAAATGAAGATATACTACGTCATTTTAATACACATTTAGTTAAAGTTTTTATTTTATATGGGAAAAATGTGCATTTCCTGATTACAATGACAACAATTTCGAAAATTCAAAAATATAGCGATTGAGGCTGAATTTTTATTAGCTTATATAAGAAAGTACGCGTGTTATCAATATATTTTTTTTATTATTGCATCGTTTTTTAAGTTGTGGCAACAGGAAAGAAATGATTAAATTATAAAATTAAATAAAAGAGATATTTCTATAATGTTAAATTATGGAATATGGTAGAAAAAAGGGATAAATAGTGGTCTGATGATTTTTTAAATTAAACAGCTATCTTTTCCAATTTCTAAAACGTATGTACATGGAGTTTCGTTCAAATCAGTCAAAAACTGAAGATTTGTATAAAGGACATACATTCAGAGAACGGCTTATATATAGAGAGAGAGAGTGAGAGATTTGATGAGATTTGTGCATTTTTATGAGATAATTTTTAACTGCGCATGCGCGGAAGATTTCAAAATTTTTATTTCATAATTTAGTCGTCGGTATTTTGGGGCAACTTCTATAAAAAGTCCAGTCAAATGTTGTGTAATCTTAAAAACATATAGTGAGTTGATTGAAAAGTTGTGGAAAATCCCTTATAATAAAGCTATTTTTAGGAAGCAACTCACTATATACAGCCTATCTTTGTGAATTTTCGGGATACTTGACTGGACTTTTTATGTAAGTTGCCCTAAATAGCTGACTAACAAATTATATAATAAAAAGTTTAGAATCTTCCACGCATGCGCAGTTAAAAATTATTTCATACAAATGCCCATATCTCATCAAATATTCAATATATTCATGTTTTAATTGCAGTTTACTATTGCTACTGTTCTTTGTCAGGTTTTTGGAAAGTTGTATTAAATTTGGTTGGAAACTCTGTATGCTATAAACAAAAACTTTTGAATTTTTCACAAAAACGTTAACATCTTCACGAATATGAGTGCTATGCTTACACAAATGCATACAAACGTTGAACAGAACACAAATAGTCATTTACCACAGGGACAAACCATTTCCAGTCTTTTCTGTTACATAGGTGATCGCAAATATTATTTTATTGTTAAATTTAATATTAGCCGCCTAATTGTATCCCCCGATAAATCTTCACCGAGAAATATAAAATCAAACATGTTCTTTACATCCTAGATGTTCAAGAACAATTCGCCAATAATGGTGGGATATATTCGACAAAACGTGTGGAATCAAAAGCACCCTTAACTTTTGGAGGCCAGTGTATATGATAGAACATTGGGATACGGAAACTCGGTTTTTAAAACAGTCTAAAAATTAAAAAACACGCGGATAATCATATCCAAGGTTTTTTTATATTCTGGAACGCTCACATGCTATTCCATCTATTTCTATATGATTTTTAACATTAAACATTAAATTAAAATTTGTGTATTGATTTGGCGAATGTGATACGGATTTCTTTTACTCGAGTTTAAAATAAAGAAATTTATTAAGACTGTAGTAAAATTTTAGTAAAGTAATATCCGTTTTCTGATAAGAAATTATTAAGAATAATTAGTTATAACTAATAACAATACGTTTTTTTTAAACTGAGACGCAGTATCTGATTTAAAAAAAATAATCACTAAAATGCTGTATATTTTTTTTCGTGTATTTCAGTAAACCCACTACCAAAAACTCATGATTAATCGCATTATTCTTTAAATTTGTTTAAAAAATTGAGGTAAATAGTTTATTTGACCAATAAATAAATGAATACGTAAATAAATTTTTAAGGTTTGCAGAAAATATTTTTTTTCAATAATCTATAAATAGTGATGTTCCATAAAAAAAATCTTGTTTTCAATTTTAATTTTTATGATATATTTGTTGAAGCTATACCACAAATGCAATCACTCAATCAATTTAATATGTGCATTTAATCATTTAAATAAAACTAAGGATGTGTATGTTATAAACAAGCTGTATATACTATAACAAGTTGTTATATTACGCATTATTGATGAAAGAAAAATTAATGTTCCTATAACTTCAAATAAAAAATCTCGGAGTCAGCAACACTAATCAAATGTGTTCTGTTCTTGCGATATCTATAGGGAAGAGTAGCCGTATTTGGACCACTGCTACCATAATGCCGTTAATTACGGGAAAGAGACGCAATCTACCGTCGAAATCCTATTTATCAGAATGACATAATTTATGATTAGAAGAAACATCCGTCTTCGACATATGCTGTTTTCAGACAATTTAAAAAAAATTAAAATTAGCTGTTTTGATCTAATTTTTTCCTGCTAAACGTAAGAAAATATGTTTAAAATTAGGTAAGTTGTTAAGTTTTCATATACATATCTAAATGCATGTGTTTATTGCGCATATTTTTCACGCGGATTTGTTTGCTTTCGTTGTTGTTCTTAGTCTTCAGATTATCTGTATTAAAAAATGGCGCAATTGCCTTAATTGGACCAATTTAAGTTGCATAACACTAGAATGCCGAAAAATTTTACGCAAGTTTTATAAAAAATATTTGAAACCAGAAAAATTATTTAAAATTATTTAGGTGAATTGTTTAACTTATTTTAGTGTAATTTTTATTTAACTTATTTTTTGAAGAATTTTCTGGTTCGAATCGACAATTAGTGATGGTCGGTTCACTGGTCGTTGTCAAATTAATACCTGCTCGGCGTTCTAGTGTTAAATTGTTTCCAGATATGCGATCATAAATTTGAAAAGTAAGTAATGAGTTTCAAGTGCTGAACGCTTTGGACACTATATTTTTATTTTTTAGTATTTTATATAAAGGATTATATTCATGCAAGTTTTTGAATAAAAAAAAATTATATATCTAGATGAATTTCTTTTTACAGTTTAGGCCTGTATAAACATAAAACATATATTTTTTTACACGTTTATGCAATAAATTTTGTTTGCAATTCCTTTTTTTTTTTTTTGTATGTATTTGTATTTATTTTCTTTAACTTCTTTATTCCTACGTAGTATATAATTTGCATTGTTGAATTCAAGAATTTTCCTCCGGAGGATACTTGTGGTTCACCGGGGGGGAGTAGACTCTTTACAGTTTTAGGGGGATTCCATTTTTTGCAATTGTCAAAGATATAGGAAACCGAAAGGAAAACGTGAGTTGTGAAGAGATTGATCCTCAAGAAGATGGAGGATAAACTCCATCTCTACCCCCAAAACGATCAAACAATCGTTAGAAATGTTATCTTCCTTGCAAAATCAGTTAAGTCAAAATACAGAGGAAGCCAAAATACAGCTGTGTTAACATCTTCGCTATATAAAGTAAACCTTGAAAGGAAACAAAACCACTAAAAGAAAGCTCTCAAAGCACAAAAGCAATCTAATTTTATATATTTGAATTTAAAGGTTAAAAAAATTAAAAAATTTTAAATTTTTTCAAAAAAAGTTCAAAATTTTTAATTTTTTTAAAATCTTTAAATTTAAATATATAAAATTTGATGCTCCATTTTATTTATATATATAAACCAAACTTTTATAGAAAATATTGGGGATTTTCATTGATTTGGAATGCGCAGAGGGGATTTCGAAGATTTCTAAGACGACGCGTAAAATTCCATTTTTTTTCTTAAAAATAACTTTATTTTTAAATTTTTTTTGTGGTAAATGCATGCCATAATGAATATAATATACCCTTGAATAATATTTAAGGTGAAATTTACAAAAAATAAAAAAAATTATTTTAAGGTGCCTCGTCCCCTTAAAACTGAAATATGTTTTGTACTATCAATATTTATATAAATATATTTTTTCATCGGGGGCGACGCTAAATTCTAAAAATGGAGAATTCCAGATTTCTAGGTTGTATTATTATTATTATTATTTAATCTCATTTCAATCTTCAGTGCTTGTCTAATCAAAGTTTTCTGTGGATAATTACTCGACCAAATAATTATCGCATTATCATAATCGATTTCTTTAACATAATTTTAAAACAAAACAATGTCAATTTTCTGTTAAATTTAATATCTGCTTTATGCTCTTAAAAATGAAACAGAGTTTTAAAAGTTTTATATCTTATGTTGTATCTAGGTCGTTAAGTAAACTTCTTAGTGGATGTATGTATGTATGTATTCATGATTAAAACTAAATTCTAGTTTTCAATCAAAACTGTTACAAGCATTGAATTCATTATTTTATGAAGTAATCAATTATCTAATGCAAAAAGAGTTTCTCCAGTGACCTTCAGAAAAATCTGCTGTACTGTTAAGAAAAAAGAAAACATTTTACACAGTGTTACAACCATAGAATTTAAAAATCAAAATTAATGGTAAAACATTTCGATATAGATACTAAAAAGTTAATAGGAACATAATTTTTTTTATATACTGCATTTGATAAATAGTAAAATCTTAAATATTTGTTTCGATTTGCAAACTCAATGCCATCAAAAGATACGTTATTTCATAGCTCAATCAAAAATCTATTTAAAAAGATATTTTCTGCATTAGAATATTTTTTTTTTACATTTTTCTAAATTATATATTCAATAACTTTTTGAAATGATGAATACAAACTCTTATATTTTGTAAAATATGTTATACAAACTTTAAAAAGTTCACTGTTTTACTTAAAATGTGACTAAAATAAAAAAAGACATGTTACAAGCTAAAAATATGCATTTTACTTAAAACTTCTTAGTACTTTCAAGCTTATCCAAGCTCTTCATCAGAGAATACTTTAATAACTAATTGCTGTTTATTTATAAAAATGCGTCACTTCGTTTTGAAAATGCGAGAGCCAATACTTATTAGAGTTGAAAGTAGAAGTAGCAGTTTCTTGTATTGAATTTAATTAGAGAAAATATATCTTATTATTAACTGCAGTGCCATTTATTTTAAATTGTTCTCATACGTCACATTCCTTTTTAAATGTGTAGCTGAATAGTCGAAGTAGCGGTGTTTCAGATTAAATTTCGTTAGAAGAAAATATTTAACTGTCGTACCATAAACTTTAATGCGTCACTTTTCTGAAATTTTCAGGATATTGAACCATAAATTGCGAATATTAAAACGATAGGGCGTCGTTACATACATGATTGTTTTTAAGCAAGATTTCTATGTATTCTATAAGGGAGAATGCACAATAATTGAATGTTTGGAATATGATTTTTGCATGATCAAAACCTATTGTGATGTTCTGATTGAGACTTAAACAAAAGAAAGCTGTGGATTGACGACAAAATTTTATATTTGTTTTATGCTCTATGATTCTATTTTTTGAGTTTTCTTTTGGTCATTCATATGTATTCCATTATTCTATTGCTATCATTTCCAAAGGAAATGACTTATACATAAATAAATTAAATTAAATTGTATATTTTTAACTTGTAACATATCTTCTATTATTTTAGTCACATTTAAAGTAAAATAGTAAACTTTTTAAAGTTCATATAATATATTTTTTGTTTGAATCAAGGTGAAATATTGCGTTTCGTCTTATGATATTATCTTATATTTTAATTAGTTTTTTGAATCGAGCGCTGCAAATTCTTTATATAATAATTTTAAATTTAGACCTTTTTATGTATATTCACGTATTTTATGTGCTTTTTTGTTCGAAAAATGCCTACTGAAAAAAGTATGAAAATCATGATTTCCCTTGATGCTTTTGTGCCTTGAATCGTAAATGAAATTCAACGTTATTTTATGCCATTTTTTATGTCATTTTGAGATGTTTACACGAACTCTGTTTTTTTTCCGTCTTGTGCTAGAAAATTTGATTCTGAAAAAATGTGTTTTAATATAGTTGTTTTGACTTTATCTCATGTTTTTATGGTACGGAATCTTAATAAAAAAAAGAAAAAAATCTGTGAATATGATATTTCTGCTTCAAATAATACAGTGTGATGTAATATGAATATGTAATCAATATCTGGTATGCTCAATGATAACTTTAAAAATGTTATCTTAGGTCAAAGAATCATAAAGCAAAACACACTTTTAAAAGTATTTCATTATTGTGCTTCATTAGCTTTGAAAATCAAAAATTTGGATAACATGCAACGATATATAAAGTATTTAAATTTATCATATAGGGTGTCCCAAAAAGGAGTACCTATTTTTAAAAATGAATAAGAAACAAACGAATAGAGTTGTTACAAAATTCTTGCAGGAAACGGATGTGTCTGTAATTTTGTTTAGAACACTTTATTATGATAGTTCAAAATCTGACCGACAGATGGCCCTATCGCACATTTTGGTGGCTATATGAACAAATGGGCATGCGTGAAGACCAGACAGAAGTAGACGTGGTCAGTGAAAGTTCAGTAGTAACCATTTCAAGGGAAACAGTAGCTGCCGTTGCGTAAATTCTTCAAAATGGTGTATTCGTTGAGAGAATTTAAAATTGTTTTAGAATATCACCGATTGGATGAATGTTTCAAATCAAAAAGAAGGAGCTTCCAGAAAATATTTAATGTAAAGAAAGGTCCGCAGCCGAAGGCAATAAAGAAGTTATGGGAAAAGTTTCAGCGAACTGGTAGTGCTGCTGATGGATTGACGGGGACCGTTGGGCAACTTCGGTCGAAAAGAACAACAGCAAATATTGAGGTTGTTCAGAAAACCATTGCACGCGCTACCAAAACCTCTGTTCGCAAAACTGCAGCTGCCTGTGACGAAAGCAAAACAATTACGCACAGAGTTCTGCGAATATCCCTCGAAATGTTTCCAGACAAATTGCAAACGCAGCAGCAACTATAGGGTACTTCCGTTGATGGAAGAATCGATTTTACAAACGAAATGCTGCACCATTCAAGCAAGCCAAATATGGCTTTCTGACAAAAAACATTTTTATCTAGATGGCTTCCTTAATAAACAGAATTCGTTAATCTGGGGTTCTGAAAACTCATGTGTGTGCTCCACGACCGCTATATGCAAAATGAATTACTGTATGGGCAGCTTTATCCAGCAGAGGCATTATTGGTCCCATTTTTCTACAGGAAACAGTGAATGCCAGTCGTTACGCTGAAATATTGCATGAATTTATGGCCGTCCATAATGCCTTGGAAGATGTACCCGAAACATCCTGGTTCATGCAAAATGGTACAAGGCCCCATCGAACATCTGAGGTTTTCACACTTCTTTAGGAATACTTTGACAACCGCGTGATTGCCTTAACTTACCCGAAATTAACCGGCAAGGGTATGAATTGGCCACCTTACTCACCAGATTTAAATCCGTGTGATTTTTTTTCATCGGGGCCATCTGAAGGATACCCCAGTTGCCCAAAATCCCCAAAAAAGCGTCAGTTGGCCAAAATCCCACTTCGTTAGCTGAGTTCTAGCGATTAATCTCTCAAGAGTGTGCAGCCATTTTCGTACAGACGTTGCAGAAGATGTGTGCTAATTTCATTCTAAGACTCCGAAATGTTATTGTGATGAATGGGGGTGTTTCCGCGTATGGTTCACTCTTAATTTTGTATTCACTCATCAAACACAACTCTGCATATGGGGACTGTAAAAACTTTTAATTAAAACGATAAAAACCCTCTTGGTTACACACTCGACAGCGACGCCGTCTAAAAAACACACACGAGCACACTTCTCTCAATTGAACTCACAATATAAAACAGTCACTTTAACAGTTAGCAAGAAAAAAGAGAAAAGGAACATAACGTTCAAACTGCGAAATGTCCTTGGATGCAGGAAAAACTGAAGATTACTTACGAAGTCCTTTCCGATTCACGAGCGACTGCGAAGGTCAAGTTTTCTTTATCCAGGTATCGTTCGATTTTGAACTCTTTCGAAAAAACGTGTACGGCAAATGTTTTCGAACATACACCGCCGGCCTTGAAACCTTCAAGGGTTGCAATTAAATAGTCTCAATCATGGGGCAAAGGACAAAGTTTGTGAATAGGATGTTTAAGCTCTCCCGCGGCAGTCCTTACTATGGCCACTCTAACACAGCCATCACAACTGAAAAGGTTTGGATAATTCTTCCCAGTTTCCATTGAAGCGCTGGCACAAGTTCATTTTTAGTGAGCACCAAGTCACCAATTTTTAAATTTGTTGTTGTACGTAACCACTTAGGGCGTTGTTGCAGTTGAGACAAATACTCTACACTCCAGCGATTCCAAAAGTGCTGAAACACCTTCTGCGTCAGTTGCCAACGACGAAGTAGTGAATGCTCAATCTCAGTATCATCAAGCTCTGGAATAGCTGTCAAAGTAGCACCTGTCAAAAAATGACCTGATGTCAAAACTTGTAAATCATTTGGATCATTTGACAACGGACACAGAGGTCTCGAGTTCAAACAATCCTCAATTTGTGACAATAATGTTGAGACCTCTTCAAGTGTGAACAACGAATTTCTCATTGTTCTACGCAAATGATATTTCAGAGACTTTATGTTAGCTTCCCATAGCCCACCAAAATGTGGAGCCGATGGAGGATTAAATTTCCAGACGATGCCTTCATTAGCTACATAGTTCTGTAAGGATTGATCTTTAATGGTGGAGGAAATAAAATCCTATAATTCTCTCAATTCTCTACTGACACCCCTAAAATTTGTACCACAATCACTGGATAGTTTGTCTGGCTTGCCTCTACGGGAAATGGATCACTTCAGCGCTGACAAAAACGTCAGAGTTTACAAATCCGAGACCAATTCAAGATGAATAGGACGCGTCGAAAAACAAATAAAAATGGCCACGTAACTCTTAAACGCTTTAATGCCCTGTACGATTTTTCTCTTTACACATAAAAGGTCCGGCATAATCAACTCTTGTCTTCGAAAATGAACGACTGGGCAAGACATGCATGACGGGCAGGTCACCCATCAATTGGGTACCAATAGCTGGAGCTGCACAAAAACACTTTAGGCATGTCTTCACAATTTTTCTTACTGCATCTCGACCACTTAGAATCCATAATTTTGTTCGAAGAACAGCTGAAAGAAGCTGAAAACTAGCATGCAGATAAGTTACATAATAATGCCTAATAAGCAATACCGTGATACGATGAGACTTAGGGATAACTTCCTTGCATTGTCCACAAATCTCAGACACCACGCAACGATTCGTATCAGTCTATCCCAAGTAGAATATCTGAAAATCACATGATCACTAAGCTCAACCACATTTACAACACAGTTTCGCTTTTCTTCTTTTAAAGCAATCTCCTTGATGTCTTCACCGTTAAATGACTCATTAGGCTGCTTGCTATTCAATGGCTTTCTTAACCATTGAGGACCACTAAACCATAATTCACAATTTATTAGTTTCGACGGCAACATACACCTTGTTCCGCAATCAGCAGGGTTGTCATGTCCAGAAACATGACTCCACTGAACATTAGGAATTGTCTCTTGGATTTTTGAAACACGGTTAGCTACAAATGTTTGCCATCGATGTGGCTCTGACGAAAGCCATGCCAACGCAACCCTAAAATCAGTCCAGGCAATTACTTCAGTATTCGTAAAGTTCAGATGATGTAAAACCATTTTTGGCAAATTTGCCAAAAGAAGAGCCGCACATAATTCAAGTCGTGGTATGGACTGAGTCTTAATGCTACCTTAGTCTTAGATGTCACAAGATTTACCGTTATTCGTTCATCATTAGAACTTGAACGCATATATATTACCGCACAATACGCTCTTTCCGACGCATCGCAAAACCATGAACCTGGAGTCCTGTTTTATCTACAGCTAATGCAAATCGAGGAATCTTCAACTGAGAAATTACCCTTAAGTCGTCCCTAAACGACGTCCACCGTCTACCGAACTCTTCACCAATGGGCTCGTCCCAGGTAAGTGAAGTTTTCCATAAATCCTGCAACAGTATCTTCTTGAAAACGACGCAAGTGGATAGAAAGCCTAATGGATCGAACACACTTGCGACTTCTGACAAGATATCTCTCTTAGAATATCTATTTTTCTTTTCATGGTCTAAAGCAGTGAAACAAAAGAAATCCCCTAGAAAATTCCACTGGATTCCCAAAATTTTTATTCTACTATCATTCTTTATGGACAATGAATCCGCACTTTCCTTACATTCTTCCGAAATGTTTTTCAACACTCCAGGTACATTAGAGATCCATTTTCGCAACTTAAAACCACCTCGTTTCATCAGCAATGTCAATTGATCGATTAATTCTACAACTTCCTTTTCCTTCTGACCTCCAGACAATAAATCATCTTCATAAAAATCTCTTAACACTGCCGCAGATGCCAAGGGAAATTCACTCCTCTCATCCAAGGCAAGCTGATGAAGAGCTCTAGTAGACTGAAACGGGCCAGATGCAGTACCGTAATAACTGTTTTTAAACGGTAATCCTCTATAGAATCTTGGGAACTTTTCTCCAAAGAATCCTCATAAAATCTCTTTCTTCAGGATTAATCAATACCTGTCTAAACATTTTAACTATATCTGCACATACAACTTTAGGTAAGGTTCTAAATCTTAAAAGAATTGGGAAAAGCTCCTGCTGTATACGTGGATCGACCATAAGAATGTCATTCAAAGATACACCCGAAGTAGATTTAGCTGAAGCGTCAAAAACAACCCTCAATTTTGTCGTTGTGCTTGATTCCCGAAATACCGCATAATGTGGTAAATAAACCACACTTGAAGGAGCACCCTCGGACTTCGATACACATTCTATGTGACCCAATTCAGAATATTCTCTCATAAACTTTCTATAATCTTCATAAATAGACGGTTGTTTTGAAAGTCTGCGTTCTAACAAAAGAAATCTCCGGATAGCTATTTCTTTAGTATCACCTAATCGAGATGGAGACTCTTAAGATGGGAGTTTCTCAACAAATCTTCCAGACCTATCTCGAAAATAATTGCGTTTAAAATGATCCTCATACCTCTGCCCCTCTTTAGAAATCTGAACCACTTCCGGAACAGAATCAAAAGACCAAAATTGTTGCACCAAGCTATCTAATTTTAATTGAATATTATTGACGGCAAATGTACAAAGGGTCGTATCAAATGAGGTAGTCCCCGTAATAATCCATCCAAATTTAGAACTTACAGCGAAGGGCAGAGCTTCCCCTCTTTTCACACTTTTCCCATTTAGTAATGTAAAGAATACATTAACTCCCAGTAGAATATCCACTGGTCTTGATTCAAAAAATAGTGGGTCTGCCAGGACTAAATCATTAAAGTTATTCACAATATTTGAAAGAATAGAACTGTATGGCACATTTGATATTAATTTTTTTATCACAAATGCTTTAGTGACAAATTTTATTTCAGAATTAAAATGAGGAGTAAAATTCAAATTTACCTCTCCATTTGTTTCAGCTCTATAACAACCTAGGCATGTAACCTGTACTCTAGTTTTTCGCCTTGGCAAACACAGTTTTCGCATACAATTTTCGCTTATAAAAGAGGCGTCACTTCCACTATCCAGCAACGTCGGCAATTTACAAAATTACCACTCGAATCAAGAACCTTTATCATTGCTGTACAAAGTAAAGTTTGTTTTCTATTCATGAAATGTATTCCCGACCCAGAATATTCCGAAATTCAAAGGTGCCGGTGCAAGAAATTTTATTTAATAACTCATTTTGTTTCGGTCGAAATTCTGTTGCGTTCAGGGAAAGAGGAGCAAACAGTGTTTCAGCCGCACTCTGCACCTGAGGACCAATGTCTCGTGAAATATGCAAGAGACTATGATGAGGTTTATGGCACACCTTACATTTAGCCGCATTCCTACATTTTTTAGCATAGTGTTTTTCCACAAGACAGTTATCGCACAAACCATTTATTCTAGCTATCTCTATTCTCTTTTGTATATTTAACTGTAAATATCGCTGACATTTGTAATGTGGATGCGATTCCTTGCATAAAAGACAACTATTACTAGCAGACAACAATGTAGTGAATTTATGTTTTCGAATTTCTTTTACTGAGGATTTACAATTTTGAAGTGTTCTTGCATGATCCTTCAAGAAATAGAATAAATTTTCGAGTGTTCCCAATTCCTCCTTTTTAAGTGCTCTTTCCCACCAATATCTCGTATTTTTATCTAATTTCTCTGTAATTAAATAAACCATCAATACTTCTGAAAAACCGCCAACATCCTGTTTAAGTACACCCAATGAACGCACACATTCATTTATAATATCTACACTTTCTAAAAGAGACTGTGCAGTATCCGAAATGCAAGGTATTTCAATAAATCGCCCTATCAATGCATTAATTAATTCACGTGTGTTTGAATATCACTCCTTCAACATTTCTAACGCTGTCTTATAGTTTGAATCGGAGATTGAAAGGCATTGAATAATCTTAGTGCACTATTTTTGCATGCCGATTTTAAATATTGTAACTTTTGACAGACTGATAAACCTTCATTACAATCTACACTAGCCCTAAATAAATCATAAAAAGACAACCACTCCTCCAAATTACCACTAAACGTGGGGAGTGTAAGCTTCGGCAATTTAATTTCAGATGCTGGAGCTTTCAAAACGCCTGCATTATGACTACTTTCGTTTAATGTAATCTCCGAGTTTATTCTGTTCTGTCTGTTGTTCCTCAATGTACGCCTCAATCTCATTTTTATCACATTTAACAAAAATCGCATTAAATGTTTCACTCAATTCTTCATTTAACCTTTCAATTCTATTTTCAAAAAAATGTTACTTGACTAGCATCTGCTTCGCCAATACAACCATTAATCTTATTCTCCAATTTTGTAATACTCCATTTTAGTCCCTTCTTTTTAACCGAAAAATCACTCAAGTCATCCATAATGAATAAAAATCTAAATAAAGGAACGAACTCACCAAACTTTAAAAACGCCTTGATCAATAATGCAGCGGTATCACAATCCAACCAACCATGCACCTAAACTTCGTTAGCACTAGCTTCAAATTCCCAATCTTGAACACTAAACCACCTTTCAATCAGGTCAATCACTTATTTATTTTTATTTTACCTCTAAAAAAAAAAAACTCCGGCAACGGACTATTATGTTTCCGCGACTGGTTCACTCTTAATTTTGTATTCACTCATTAAACACAACTCTGCATATGTGGACTGTAAAAACTTTTAATTAAAACTATAAAAACCCTCTTGGTTACATACTCGACATCGACGCCGTCTAAAAAACACACACGAGCTCACTGCTCTCAATTGAACTCACAATATAAAACAGTCACTTTAACAGTTAAGAAGAAAAAACAGAAAAGGAACATAACGTTCAAACTGCGAAATGTCCATCGATGCAGGAAAAACTGAAGATTACTTACGGATTCCCTTCCTATTCACGAGCGACTGCGAAGCTCAAGTTTTCTTTATCCAGGTATCGCTCGATTTTGAACTCTTTCGAAAAAACGTGTACGGCAAATGTTTTCGAGCAGGAGGACATATAGAAAATACTGTCATTTAATTTTCAACTATTGCTGATGAATGCTGTAGCCGCAGCATCATCTGTCGGTAAGAATTTGAACTAACATAATAAAGTACTCTAAACAAAATTCCAGACTTCACACATCAATTTCCTGCAAGATTTTTTTTAATAACTCTATTCGTTTGTTTCTTATTCATTTTTAAAAATAGGTACTCCTTTGTTGGGCATCCAGTGAGTAGTGAGTTAAAATAATAGGTTATTAAATAATAATTACAATACAAAGTTTTAAATAATAGCAAGACGTCCAAAAATACTGCTACTCATGTATAATTTAATTAAAAATATAATATTAGTCAAATGCAGTAATTTTGTGTATTTTACCCATTTTAATATACATATTTTATTAGACCTAAATAGTTACATTTTAGACAATGTGGTTCTTATAATAAATAAATTGTATTAACCCTCTCAATCATACGGGCCTCATATGAGGACAGATAAGTATTGCCCTATAAAATATTAGAGTTACAAATTTTTTTCATCATTCATTCACGGAGACCTCAGTTGTGGATAGACAATAGCTAGCACACAGCACAATAGTTGGCAGAACCATACTGATAGTCATAATTCACACTAATATTGAACTAAAATCAAAATATTGAAGTATTGTGATATTTGGCAGGATTTGCTACAAATAGACCAGGAAATAGTCATACTACCATCAAGGTCTTTTTTTATATATACAATCTATCATCATGTAGTATGTAAAGAAAGAAATTTTTGTAATATTTCTGCTGTGTTTTTATTTATAGCATGAAACATATATGTCCTCATATGTGGACAGTTTGCACCAAAGTAAACAAAATTCCATTTTTGTTTTCCAGTTTCATTTCTTTTTTAGCAGGTTTTTAAAAAAGCAAACATGAATTTTTTATCACTGTTTAAAAGTCAACTTTGTTAACACCTGGATCTGATGGAAATTACTAAACACCAAAAGCTTAGACCTGGTAGAATTGAAACGTTCAATTGCATCCAGTTTGACATATAAGGGTACAGCTGAACTAAATAAAAATAAAACAGGTTGACTATCTGCAGGACAACCTTTGCTAAAACGTTGAAATACACACAATGTGCACCGAACTTTGCGTTTAGATGAAGGAAAATCATTATCCAAAGAAAACAGAAACAAAGTTTGTCAATCGCTGTAGAGTTAAAGCTTGCAAAAGCAAAACACGATATATTTGCGGAGTCTGCACTGTACTAGTGTGTCTAGAGTGCATGGGATCATTTCATTCTATATAAATCAGATAAAACTTACGCAGATGTGTGGCAATATATGAATATTGAACAATATTGTTCCCATATGAAGACACTGTGAATGTACCCCTTGTTGCATAACGTCCCCAAATGAGGACGTATCAATATACTAATTAATAGTGTATCAAAAAGTCTGATAATATTATTTCATGATAATGGGTTCCCATTTATCACAAAAAACAATTGCTTGATTTTTTTTTACTGCGTAAAAAATAATTCATGCATGAAAGGGTTAAGAGTAGAGTAACGCATGAGCAGGGATGTAGTTTAGAGTATACTGCGGTATATGCACTACACCTTCTGGCTTATCTTCTGGATAACTCCGTATACCCTCTCGGTATCTAAATCGTATTTTCTCTGGTGTACACCATCTGTCTATAGCGCATACCCCCTGGTTCTTTTACGAGTACGCCTCTGCAGAGGTATTTTTTATGACATTTTTTTTTTTCATAATTACACTAATATTAACTAAGAAAAATCTTGTAAGAACAAAATTTAAACTTTTTCTTCTAGAGAAAAACAAATATTTTTTTGTGAAAATACAATCGCTGGAGATATTTGTATTTTTTCAATACTCAGTTCATTTTAATTTAATAAAAGAAGTAGGAATTCTGCTTTTTCAGAATTTAGTGTCATCCCCGACGAAAAAAATATACATAAAAACAGTACAAAATATATTTCAGTTTTTTTAACCAATTCAATAAAAGTATCTTATCCTCGCATTTAGAAATGATACTGTTCTCATAAATACAGTTAATTTTAAGTATTAAAAAAAAAAAACTAGAAAGCAGAAATTTTGTTTTTTCAGAATTTATTGTCCCCCTGATGAAATTAAGAATATATATATGTATATAAATATAGTAAAAAGTATATTTCAGTTTTAAGACTTAAAATACATGCTTTTATTTTATATAAAGTGACGTCATTTGCATTCACTGAAGAATCCCACATTTACGATCCAGTCTTAAACAACATCGATAGAACAGTAGTCATATGACTGCACTATCGCGGAATAATACACAAACCCAGCAAAAACCATGTCGTTATTCAAGAAACTTAACAGAAAAATGGGGTATCTAATGATTCATAAGCCTTCATTAGTTTATAACATTAATATGGATACTGAAAATTAAATATAGTTTGTAATAGCTCTATGTTTGATCCGAAATCATTCATTTATATTTTTTTCAAAATAGTAGTACATCTTTTAATTATTTTACTTTCAGTTTTTGTGAGATAATGGGAACAGAAAAGTATAGTAATCTACTATTTTTCAACTGCTTTCTCTTTACTTTCTATAGACATGGAGTACTTCAGTTGTCAACATTACAGAAATGGCATTATAAACTACAAAAAAAATTAATAACTCAAAAATAAATTCAGATGAAGTTTTCAAACAAATTGCAGTTAAAAGTATTTTTTTCCCTACACAAAGGAGCGAAAATTGAAAGTGTGCGATGCTTATAAGTTAAAAAAATTGCAGTAGAGATTATCAGTATTTTACCGTATATCTGCTTAGTTTTACGGCTGGCTTATGTACGGAACGTTATTTTTTAGGTACGGCACTTTAATTGTTGCCCGAAAGAAAGATCATATCGGGAGCTAATAAATAAATATAAGGAGACATGCAAGTTGGAATACCATCTTTGAATTACTCTGTAGCTATTTAGGTACGAGTTATATCAGCTTCTAAATATATTTTTCTTACTGATGTTTTAGATCGGAGATGGATATTTTATACTACTATTCCACAGAAAAATTAATATCTTATAATTTATTTTCAACTATTTTATAAATCACTCAATTGAAATTAATATACTTTAAAAACTGTTAAGAATATACCGGGTGTCCCAAAAAGGACTGACTGATTTTAAAATTCAATAACTTCCAAACGGTGACAGATATTTAAAAAATTCTTGCAGGAGGGTTATGCATAAAGTCAAAAGTTTTATTACAGTGATTTTCGATTTTAGTTCGAATTACAAACAATAGATGGCGCTGTAAGCAATAGTCGCTAAATACAGGCTCGATTTTTGGTCCTTTCTGTTGTTCCATGAAGAAAAAGGAGATGGAAATGTATTATCCGGGCCACGAAGTACCAAAAATCGAGCCTGAATTTAGCCTCTATCGATCGCAGCGCCATCTATTGTCTGTAATTCGAACTAAAATCGAAAATCACTGTAAAAAAACTTTTGACTTTATGCATAACCCTCCTGCAAGAATTTTTTTAATATCTGTCACCGTTTGGAAGTTATTGAATTTTAAAATCAGTCAGTCCTTTTTGGGACACCCGGTAGATGCATTCCTTAGTGTCATTAAATATACTCTTTTTTTTGATGTAATTATAATTATATTTGTGATGTGGAATTACATATATTTTTCTTAAATTATACATTTTTTTCTAAATTTTAGTTAAAAGTAATCTTTAATTACGTATTCATTTTATTAGAGTTCTCATTATATATTTCCTCCAAAAGAAAAGAAAGAAAATATATTTAACATATGCATTTATCACTAAAACGGCTCTCACATAGATTGAATTTATTTAGATGATTATTCACCCTCACTAGATATAAAAAAGAATAGAGATCGACTTTGCTTTCAGTCACTAAAAACAACTCTTTTCTATGCTTATTATTATTTTTTTTAGATTAACTTCCTGGTTAATTCCTAAATATTTCCAGTATATGCGGTCTTTTTTGGTCTTTCACACAATGTTCCCAAATATTTTCTCCTAACATACAAATCGGCGTTCGAATTCTTTCTAGCTTCTCTTTAGAACTGCTGTGCTGGTAGTCTTGCCACGAAATTCAAAATTCTCCTAATTGTTTAAAGCATAACAGATAATTTTTGCTCGCATCATATCACCCTCATAGCATGCATGGTCACAGTGACGTCATTGTGACGTCACTGTAAGTCACTGTGGTCACGTCACATCTGTGACCAAAATGCCACCACTCAGTGATGTCACATTGTGACTGAGATGTGAACTTCTTAGAAAACTTTAAAAAATTACAAAAATTATTAAAAACATGTTATTTACTGTAAAATATATTTTTCTGCCGGATTAACAAATTTTTTAAACCGTGGTCCAAGTTGCATCTGTGCCTCTAACAAAAACTTTTTATTTTCATATAACATAAAATGTAATTAATTCATCAGCAACACAAAACGATTTCCTAATTATGAGAATTTCATATTATTAAAAAAATGTTTTAGGTAAGCAGACCTCGACTTATCTTTTATAAAGATTTTTGTAAATGATCATCTGTTATACTAGAAGTTTCTCAAAGAGTAGTCGAAACATTTCTGTCGTTTCAAACTAAAAACTTTCTATTACAGTTAAGGCTGCAGCTTTTAATGAGCACGCAGAAAGCGTCTTCAAAGTTCAGTCATATATGCATTTCTTGCTTTATAATTTGCATTCAAGTCATTTTTTTTCCTCTTAGTGTTTCACTATTTTAAGTATTTTTTTTTTTTTTTTATTCTACTTCTTTCAAACGTTTAAAATAGAATTGACATTTTCCGAATATAAAATTAATGTACAAAATTTAGGCAAAGCCCACGACATAATTAATTATTCATGTTTTATTTTTTGTTTTCAAAATATATCTTTAAAAATTATTTTACAAGTTTTATTCTACAGAAAATTAATATTAAGAGAATGTGACAGATTGACAAAGAAAAACTCATCTCTTCTCGATAATCTTGTTGTATTTTTTAAGAAGATATTTTGTATATATTACCTGTGATACAAATTTTACTTTTAAAAACAAGGAGGGAGTCATCATTATTACCATTAAATTAATTTGTATACATTTTGAAAATTTAAGCAATGTTTTATCTAGTAAACTCTAATTATGGATAATATTATTATTATAATTTACGTAAATGAAATTTACAATTCAATAAAACTGATAAAAATAAAAGATGAAATACAATAAAACATTTTCAAACAGGAAATTGAATTAGACACAATTTGACAAAATTATTACTCATTTAATTTCCTTCCGAAACTGTGGTATAGAAAAACAAATAAAACCAAAAAACATCTGCTTCGAACTTCGAAACTTAAAAATCGTCTGCATCTGCACTATTTCAGTTGTTACCACTCGACCGCAGAATAACGGATAAAAGTAACAGTGAAACTTTTTAGAATAAACGCGGGACACTGGACAGTTCTGTGGACACTGAAGTTCTGTGGACACTGGACAGCATAGATGTGTTGACACGGATTTAAAAACTGAAACAAGAACGTTCTCAGGATCCAAGTTAGTTCAGCTAACAAAATATAAACCCGAGAAAATTACGGTAGCTTTGACTTGTTGAAGATGATTCAAGTCATTGCTATCGTACTTATAATCGGATTTAATTGGTTCCCCAAAATCAAAGTATCACGTACAACGTCAATGAAATTAGGTATGTAAAAATATTATTTTCCCTGTTTGCTTTTTTTTTTTTTTTAAATATTACAACAATTTTAGTTAGTTTCTCATTAACATGCTGTAGAACATAAATATTTCATTACATTTATTTTTTATTTTGCTGAAATATCTAAAATATTATTTTCCTTGTTTGCTTTTTTTTTTTTAATTACAATGATTTCAGTTATCTTCTAATAAACATGTTATAGAACACAAATATTTCATTACATTTATTTTTTATTTTGTTAAAATATCTAACTTCCTTTTCAACAGCTTTGATCAGATTATTAAAATTAGTGATTTAAATTGCATTTTAATCTGGTTTATTTTCTTATTTAAATATTGGGTTAAAACCACATGGTGGCATAAATATAAAAGTACATGGACAAGTATTATCATCAATCATTAACATAATTAATAGACATTTAAAGATAATTAAATTATTTAAAATTTTTGGATGTTATTAACGTTTACCATAGCAAGACCCCTATTTGTAATGAAGTTTGTAGCATGTTATTTCATTTACAGGGACAGTCAATTGTATTCCATTACATTACGGCTTGTGGGAAAAAAATCGTTTCAAATGATTTTTAATGATTTTACACGCTTTCAAACAGAATAAAATTGATATGCATTTATGAAGCGCACTAAAATGTGCATTCCATAGAATATGCGATGCAAAGAATAGTTATTGTTCATTTACAGGGCTAAAAAAGGAATTCCAATACATAATGATATACGGGTGGAGGGAATTGTTTGCGGCGTACTTTATTTATGTTAATCTATTTGATATGTAATGAAATTGATATACGTCGTTGAGGTTTACATACTATGAATTATTTCATGTATAATACGAAGTGTATATAGCATTTACAGGGACACACAAAATATTTCAGATACTATATTGTATCCGAAGTACTGTTCATTAGCGATGATTGCTGGAAATACATTTTTAATTATGATATACACTTTTATGATTCACTACATTTATGCATAGTATATGGTGTATATATATATGCTATAATTCATATACAGGAATATACAAAAGTATTCGAAAGGGTTACTGGGTATTGCTTAAAGGAGGTTTTTAAATAAGTTATGCATTTTAACGCTGCACTGTATTTAATTTACTAAGAAATGTTTGTAGTATATAGATAAAATGATATACAGGGTCACGCAAAGAATTGGATACGTTGCCATCTATGAACTATAATTTCTGGAAATGTAATTTCAGCAGTTTTAAGAGTGTTTTAGCTTGAATAAAATTTTAACTAAATAGTGGCGTGTAATAAAGGTTCTAGGTAAACTACAGTGTTGTACATAATTATTTAAGTATGTTTCCATATATTAGAATAAATTCCTGAAAGAGAATTTCAACCTGTTATGCGTTTCCTTGATAAACTAAATTTTTCCATTATATAGTATATATATATCAATCTACAGATCAAATACAGGACTGTTTAAAAGAATTAGAAAACATATTTGGCTGTGGATGGTAGGGTGTCAACGATTTTAATCGGTTGATTTAAATCAGCGATTAAATCATGATTTTAATCAACCGATTTTTTAAAAAAAATCATTGATTAAAATCAAAAATTTTCTAAATGTTTAAAATGTCAAAAAAAAGTATTAAAATCTAACATGAACATAATTTGAAAGTTTCTACAGGTATTTTGACTTATTAATAAACAAAAAAAGAGCTTTAAATAATTGTTTCTAAGCTTAATTCATTAGTATTGTAAAAAAATTAAAAACAGTTGAGTTTGTAAAAAGCATTGTTTTTAAGTTTTTATCCAAATTAAAACAGTTTCATTTAAAAATGATATTTAAATCTAACATAATTTGCAATGTCATAATTTCCTTTAGGTAATCAATTTATGCATTATGTTATATAAAATACACATAGCAAGTATAATTATATTTCTACAAGTAAAAGAATAAATAGTAATTAATAGCAATCTCAAGTTAAAGAAGAATGAAAGAATGACATCTGCTCAGCAGCTAAATTGTAAATGAATGCATAAGAGAAAAAGAAATAATTGGTATAAAAATGCTAAGCACAGCAAGAGCTTCTTTGGCATAGGTTGAATAAATGTTTATTATTATTATTATTATTATTTTTTTTTTATTTTTTTTTTTTTTTTGTAACTCATATATATTAAAAAATTGAACCATTGAAAGCTAATAGAGGTAATAATGCTGTTACTTAAATATTTTGAGATTTCAGATATTAGTGGCTAACTTATATTTATTCTATATGAATGGGTTTAACTCATTTTCATTTTTTTCTTTTTTCTTTTTTTTTGGTTAGCATACACGTACATGTGTGTAAGTATAGATTTTGGTGGTTTACAGAAATTTTCCTAAATACAAATGCAAAATGAACTGCAAATAATATTTGTTAGTTTTGTTATTTGTGCTACTAACTAATGAATTTTACTTATTTGCAGTTTTTATTAATTCTGTAATTACTTATACTGCTTCTTCTAGGCCATTTTGTTTAATGGTGCCACACCATGCCCCTTTTGAAATTGGCAAAATGCACCCTGCCTTAAAAAAAGAAAAAAAAAGTTGAAATTTACCTGTAGTTGTAGCCAGAGATTTCTTGTAAAAAACTTCCCCATTCAACAGTATTCTAAATTCATGTGGAAAAAATCTTGCAAAAATATAGAACTTTATTTCTTTAGAAAAAACAGGATATTATTAAAATATGTTATTTAATTGTATTTTTCAATTTGTTATTCATAAAATTATTAAAAATTAAGGACACTTTACTTATAATGCTAAAAAATATTCTTTTTTTTTTCTTACATCATTACTAAACACATTACTAATATATTTCCTCATGAAATAGTGCCCGTTTTTTGAACTAGCATCCTGTCCCTTTTTCTTTCTAAAATGAATTATTATCATTTTAATAATTAAGGCTTAAAAATGTATAATATGTTCCTAATTAGAGAGTTGATTGTTTAATAATTAATTTGAAGTAATGTTAGCTATTTAGTATAAAATGCAGTTAATAATTTTCATAAATGTTAAGTATCTCTAGTATTTATAAAGTTTTACATAATTATTACAATATTAATGTATATAACATTATTGTATAATACTACCTAATGAAACTACTAATTTGCAGTTTTTATTTCTGTAATTACAAACTAACAATTATAATTTTATTAATTAAAGTGTAAAAACATAGATTATGTTAGCAATTAGTGGTGTAATTGTTTTGGAAACCTAAAACTCATGATAGCTATTCAGTATTTGAACGCTGGGAAAAAAATCATACAAATCTGATTTAAATAAAAAAAATCTGATTTAAATAAAAAAACCCGATTTTATTTATTTATTTTTTTTTAATTATGATTTTTTTTTCACCTTAGTGGATGGTAACTGCGTAAATCAGTTTTTAAATGTTTTACGCGTTTTCATGTTTACTTAGTTATATTATTTACGTTATTTCCCCCGATGTCTTGATAAAACATTTAGGAAGAGTTGGAAAGTGTTTTATAATCTATGCCTAACGCATGATATATCTTACTTGTTGTTTCTATTTCCCAGATCAGTCTTTTCATATAAAACATACCAAATCTAATTAGCTCATATTCACAAAATACAATATATACGGGAATAAAAAATTTAAATAAATAGGGCTTATCATGTAGTTCTATAAGTAACAGTTGTATTAATGTCCGTTAGACTCCATGTTCGTATTTAAAAAAGCAATGACAAATCATAACACATTAAAAAGCTTACACATTCTTAATATTAAGCTTGAATTCAAGATCAAGCTAACTTAATAAAAAAAGATGTCAGTTAATAAGCATTGTTTTTTAAATGGAAAATTAAAAATATTTTAGAAGAATAGGACTCCAAAATAGCGATATCTTGCTAAAAAGTACGGTAAAAAGATAAAATTTTATATTTCAAACAAAACTTTACTTTAAAATTATCGTAGTTTTTATGACAAGAATCATCACAGTATTAATACTTGGACATTTTTCCAGAGAGAAACATTCGCCTTGCATACAATATTTCAAATGAAAATCAAATTTCAAATAAATTGCTTAAAAGGCGCAAAGGCCAACATAGTGAAAAATATCCACGCCGGGTCTCGATCCCGGGTCATCAGTATAGCGCACTGACATTCTACCGACTAAACCACATGGAACGATACCCAGCCTGGAAATTTTCTCCTTATTACATGTTGGCAAGGCTACAAACGCCGCACAAGATGGAATATTTATCGTGAGCCACCGTCATGGGGCAAACACGAAACTTAATTAAACCAGCATCGATTAAATCTATATTAATACTTGGAAATTTTTCCAGAGAGAAACATTCGCCTTGCATACAGTATTTCAAATGAAAATCAAATTTCAAATTAAAATTGCCTTTTAAGCTATTAATTTGAAATTTGATTTTCATTTGAAATATTGTATGCAAGGCGAATGGTTCTCTCTGAAAAAATTTCCAAGTATTAATATAGTTTCAATCGATGCTGGATTTAATTAAGTTCCGTGCTTGCGCCATGTCGGTGGCTGACGATAAATATTGCATCTTGTGCTGCGTTTGTAGCCTTGCCAACATGTAATAGTGAGAAATTTTCCAGGCTGGGTATCGTTCCATGTGGTTTAGTCGGTAGAACGTAAGTGCGCTATACTGATGGCCCGGGTTCGAGTTCCAGCATGGAATCTTTTTCACTAGTTCGCCTTTGCGCCTTTTAAGCAATTAATTTGAAATTTGATTTTCATTTGAAATCATCACAGAGTTTATGACAAGTTCGTCACAAATGACACATATTTCACAAATTGGTCACAGTGTGACTTCAAAACATTGTCACTTTCGTCACAGGTTCGTCACAAAGTTAATGCCAAAATAGTCACAAATGACACACTTTTCACAAATTAGTCACACCGTGACTTCACAGAGTGGTCACAATGTGACGTCACAAACGACCTCTAAAACGGCCATAACGACCTCACATTCTAGTCACTGTGACGTCACATCCACGTCACGTGACATCACATCGACGGTCACAAAATCACACTGTGACTTCACAACGACGTCGCCGTGACGTCACCATGCCTTACGGGCATTCATTTTTCATGTGCTCTTTTCGCCAAGTGTGTGATGCGAATGTGTATCACGGAATCATTTATTTCAATCGCTCTCTCTCTTGCTTCTTTAAGACAATTATGTAGGCGTATGATAAACAAGAAAGAAAAAATCATGCGTCAAGCATAGATTATGAAACACTTTCCAACACATTCGGAATAATGTAACAAAACTGCACCGTTTAAAAAAATTAAAATATTACGATTAATTCAACCATATGGAAACGCACAACACATTTCAAAACCCAATTTAAGCTATTCCCATCTACTATCGGGAAATTATCCGAAATTTTTCAGCAGCCCTGTATATGATATATAGATTTGTATCTATTAACTACATGCATGCCAAAATTTTGTTCACTTAAGAAATACATATACCTCAGTTGAAAATTACCCTTCAGCAATTGTCTCTAATAAGGAGAATGGTACGTGAATACTTTTGTGCATCCCTGTAGATGGTATATAGAATTTATATATAACGAATAACATGCAAAAAAAGTAAGTAAATTTAAAAGCGCCTACCGAATTTTAAACCGTACACTCCAGCAATTATTATTCAAAGACAGTACTGTAACCGATTTCTTATGTGTATCCCTGTAAATGAATATAAAAATTCTATGAATGCCCTGTTCTAACATGATCGTAGTGAAATTCAGTGATTTGTATAAGTTTCAATGAATTTGAAATAGAGTCATGTCATTAAAATACTCTGTAAACGATTTTTCCCCATGTACCATAATGTAACGGAGTAGTTTTGAGTGCCCCTGTAAATGTACTATTAATACTACATATTTCATATATAATACCAAACATGCTTTGGTGACCCTAAGTAACCTTTATAAATTGCATGAAAATCTGAGTATATTTACAGGAGTTAGAACGTGGGCAGACGGACAGACAAACCGAATACAAAAACACTTTTCAACTTTATTGGAAAGAGTTAAATATGCACCATCCTTATCCATTTCTATAAGGACTGTTTTTAATTTTATATTTCTTCTCAGCGTAAAATGAAATCTTAAAGAACAATTTTGGAGCATTTTAATTCTATAATTATCACAGCCTATATAGACTTTTAACTCCAGCGAATACATTCAAAGCGAACTTGGTAATTATTTATAATCTACAAATATGTTAAAGTAGAGAACAATACTATAATATTATTTTAAATGTTTTAGGTTCTTTAAAATTATAAAAAAACACATTTTTCATTTTAATGAAAAATAAAACAAAGGATAATAATTAACTTTTAGATTGCATTCAATTTACGGATTTACGAAACTTTACATGAAAAGAATTATGTTTTCTTTTTTCTACATTAAGTACATTACACAAGTACATTATTATTGAAAAATCTCTTAATAGTACTGTCCCGGGAGATACTATCACCATTTTCTTCTTGAAGATGCATTTTATCATTCCAGAATGATGATAGTTAAATTTTATTCTGAATTTTGTTGAGTTATGTTCCAGTCTCTTTGATTACTTTTTAATGTTTTTAGTATTTTTTCAATTGATTTTTTTTTTTCTCAAAATGAAAGTTTAAACAATTTGTGTTTGGATTATTATTTAGATATATGAATGCTCAATTTTTTTTTAGCAAATTCAGTTTTGAAATATCTTATTATTTCAAACCTCATTAATATTATTGTCCCGAGATATACTTTCACTGATTTCTTCTTGATGACGTATTTTACATTCGGGAATGATGATGATTAAATTTTATTCTTAATTTTATAAGTGATGATGCAGTCTCTTTGATTACTTTTTAATGATTTTCATATTTTTTCAATTGATTTTGTTCTCAAAAGGAAAGTTAAATGTTTGTGTTCGTATTATTATTTAAATATATGAATGTTAAATTATTTTTCAGCAAATTCAGTTATTATTCAGTTATCTTGTTATTCAAACCTCATTAATATTACTGTCCCGAGAGATGATAGCAAGGATTTTCTTCTTGATGATTTATTTAATGTTCTCCATCTGTTCTTTTAGAATATTAAAAGTTGGAATGAAAATATCGATTTTTTTATGTTTTTGATCAGATATTTCGAAATTGATGAATATATAATTAGAAATAGCGATTTGTTTTAAGTTTTACCCTTATTCAAATTGTCAAATTATCAAAATATGCATGATTAAATACAAAATGTCACATTTTGAAATTTTTTACTTACGTTTAGGTTATAAGTACCGACACTTTTTGAACAATTATACACCGTCAAAAATGACGCGTGTCTTAATCTATAAAACTAAAATATAACCACGAACTAAAATATACAATAACCACTTACTAGTTACATACGATTCCGAAAAGCGTTCATGCTTAAACAAATTCATAAGACGAAACGCAATATTTCACCTTTATTAAATCGTAAAATATACAATAAAAACATTAAAAAGCTCACTGGTTTACTTAACAGGCAACTAAAATAATAGAAGAGATGATACACGTTAAAAATACATTTAAAAATTGTACAGGTATTTGTATAAATAAACAGCAATCAGTTATTAAAATATTCTCTGATGAAGGGCTTGGGAAAGCCTGAAAGTACTAAGAAGTTTCTTAAGGTGTCCGGGACACAAAAATCTTCAAATTTTCAAATTTTTTAAATATTATTATTGGTTTAAAAATTTTTCTGCCGTTTTCTGCTTAAAATGAAGTTTAAATCATGTTTCTATCTTAATTAGAACAGGAAAAATTAAATTTTTCGTTTTGGTTTGTTTTCAAAATCTACCTTTCAAGCTATGGTTGTCAAGGAAACGACTTCTTGTGAAATTGCGTTTTTCTTCATGATGGTTTTTCTTCACCATTACTCATATTTAAATTGTTATAAATCAAGAACCTTATAGATAAATGGTTCAAACTTGGAACATGTCTTTTTCAATAGCTTTTCTTTAATTTAGATTCATCAAATTAAAAATATATATATTACTTTTGAAAATATGATTTTTTTTTAAGTTACATCATTTTTTTTCTAATTTTTGTTTAAATATTTTTATTTTTTTTAGATTAATATTTTTTTAAATGCTGATTCTAAATTAAAACTTATATATTTCTGTTTATTTAAATGAAAAAAAAATTAAATTCTACATATTTCGAGTTATAACGATTTGAAACTATCCCCCTTTTTTAACGAAATTTAAATTTTAAATTAAAAAAAATTATGAGAAGTTTTATCATGCGATTTTATTTACAAATAATATTGTTAACCATCACAAGAAATTTCAAAATTTTAACTCAATAAATAAAATTTTTTTGAAAATGTGTCCCGGACCCCTTTAATAAATGTATTTTAACTTGTAACGTCTGTCCTATTATTTTAGTCGCCGTTTACGTAAACCAGCGAGATTTTTATGGGTCTGAGGACTTTTAAAATTGGAAAAAACAGACCATTTTTTAAAATTTAATATGTTAGAATGTATTTGATTTTAAAACACTATTTTTAGAGAGATGAAAGATATAAGTATTTTCTTTAATTTCATATATTTAGAAAAATTACAAAATGCAGAATTAATATTTATACGGGGCTTCAAAATGTCAAACATTTATAGAGCAGAAAATTGGTACGAGAGATTACGCGCAGGATTACAAAATAAATTTTGCAACTAGAATGGCAATTTTGGTGCTTAATTATACTTGAGATTATAATAATTACCCGGAAACTAAATAAATTTGTATTAAAAGCATTTTTATATTTTTAATACAAAGTTGTATTTAGCTAATACAAAATGTTGAAAATTTTTACAGTATAATCACGTAAAAAAATACTTTTTTCAACAAGAAAAGAGAAATTTTAGGTCTAGTTTATAGAGACTAACATAAAACAACTATTTAAAAAATTGCATGAAAAAATAATGAGAAGTTTTTAAGATATCCTGCACGTTATGTTAAAAAATGGCATTTTCAGCAAAATGACTTCAAAGTTTCTGAAAAGTCGCTTCAGCTATTTGGCGGGTGCAATTCTGACAGCCATAACATATGTTCTCGTGGGAATTTCAAGAAAACAATTATATCAAAATTTGAGGAAAAAGTAAGAGTTTAACATATATAAAAAATTAAAATTTCGAAGCTTTTAGAATCCTAAGACCCCTTAAAGTTCATATTATACGTTTTATGCGTTCTTTCTCTTTAAAAACCTCGCAAATTAATTTATTTTTAAGATTTAAAAAAACATTTATAAAACAAGGTTCCCGGAACGAAGCCCCCAAAGTTTCTCGGTTCTCCGGTTCCTGCCAATTATCAAGTATACATTTTCATGTTCAACAAACATGTTTTACAAAGAAACCTATAAAATTAACAGCGTTCATGTTAAAACTAATATTATTTCGTTACTCTTGCATGTATGAATTCAATTAAGCAGCTGAAAACGTTTAGTTGAAAACTGATAGCATTCTAAAATCTGACATTCTTGTTTCAGAAAACGGATTAATACACTATAAAAACTACTCGGGAGCCTTTCCGAAAACTGTGTTCAGGAAACGAAAATTTATTACGATTTTATAAATGCTTTTTAAAATTTCTAAATTCTATGGTTTCTGAGGTTTTTAAAGATAAAGAACACTTTTCGGAACAGTGGGTAACTCGAAAGATTTTATTGTATACTTTCGTTCATGGTTTTATTATATTTTCGTACATTAATAAATATTTACCTTTTTTTACAATGCATATTTTTTGTTTTAGAATCGAGGACTAAAAATGGGAAACGCTGAAAGTCCAAAAGAGGAAATTTTAAAAGAGAGAGAAAAAAAAGGAAAAACTCTTACTTTTGGTACTTACAGCGTTTTCCACTTCACTCCTGTTGTGCTCTTAGTTCAACTCTTTATAATGTAGGTACATAGCTTCCTTTCGTTTAGTCTTTAAATATATAATTGTAGGAGCACAGCTCCGGCTTCCCTGCAAAAATTACACTTTTGTGAACACAATAGCGTCCAAAATAATTGTCGCATCGACACAAAAAATGAAATGGAATTCGGTAGTGCCAAAATCTCGGCGCTTGTTCAAAATCAAAAATATTCGTCAAACCTAACGGCCTGAAATGTCAGCTCAAAATTTCCCCATAGAGATAACATTGCGAGTTTAGATCTATATATTTAAAAGACAAGGTTGTTTTTCTAGTCATCTGCCCTGAGCTTTCTTCTGAACCAATTTTAATATACACACACACACACACACACATATATATATATATATATATATTTTTTTTTTTTTTTGTGTGTGTGTGTGAAATTTGTTTCTTTGGTAGATTTATCGGCATTAGCTATTTTTAAAAATACTCCCATTTTTAATTCATTCCCAAACAAAATTAAAAGAAAATGACGTCACACTTTGAAAACACGCATTTTTTTCTCCATAAAACTATTACAATTCAATACTTTTCATATCGATGATACTGAGTTAGAGACGCTAAGGTGAAATGCTTCAGTGACGCAAAATAACATCAGATTTAATTGAAAACGATCATTTTTTTGGGAGGTGAGATAAAATTAAATATTTTACTACGAATGACTCTAAAACAGGGGTGGCCAACTGTGGCACGCAGGATACCACTAATTTTTTAAAGAAACAGCCGACTTCTTGAATCGCAGAGATTCGATGATTAGATAAGGCAGTGATTATTGCCGAAACGTCAGTGAAGGCTTACTGTGGAGATCCGAAAAATTTTTGGTTTCCGTTTGTTTGTTTGTTTGTTTGCTTGATTGTTAGTCTGTCTGTTCCGCGATAACTGCCTCAAAAAACATCCGATCAGCTTGAAATTAAGTAAGCATGTTGGTGAGGTACACGGAATTTTCTGTATAGTTTTTGGTTAAATTCGTTCATTCGTTTGTGAAATATGGAACATTTTGTTTTGCGATATAATGCTTTTCTATGGCAATTCAGACGATTTTCAAATTTCCATTTGTTGAAAGAAAATGGCCCATTTGACTAACGTATTTAAATGGTAAACTAGTAAATCTGCCGATCAGGAGCCTAAATTGTCAGCTCTGCAATTCATTGTTTTTAGCACACTTTGAGTAATATTAATCTTTCTACAAAAAGGAAATTTAAAGTTTATAAACTAGTATATCTGCAGATCAGGAGCCTCAACATCAGATCTGCAAGTCATTGTTTTTAGACACACTTTGGTAAGATTCAATTTCCTGCAAACCGCAATTTGAAGTTTCCAAATTATGTACTTATTTATAAGAATAAAAAATACGAAGTTTTCAGAAATTAGAAGCATTAAATTAAAAACGTTGTTATGAAGGATATTTTGAAATTTCCATGAGCTACTAATTCTGGTATTTTTAAAATAATAAAATAGATTTCTTCAGGTGGGGGGCTTCGCTCCACTGAACCCCCCGTGGTCTCATTAATTTACATATGTAACTTTTTATTGATTGCGTTAATGGTTATCGCAAACCTTAAATTCCTTTTTATATTTTCGAGCTTTAATTTTCAATACTGGTGGGCAGAAAATGATTTACATTGACGTAATTATATTAAAAGTTTAGGTTTTATGAATGAAAATGTAATTTATTTTTAAAAATAAAATAATTTTCATTCATATTTTCTGAAATTAGGCGGCATTAAGAAGTAACACTCGTCATAAAATATTTTTTCAGGCAATCTAGTTAATGCTTGGTTTTTAGGAATGAAAATATTTATTTCCCGATACAATGACGTCATTTTCGACAGCAATAATTTTGCGGTGTATAATTTTGGCATTTTCTATATATTTGCTTTTCAAAAGTTTTTTTTTTTTCTCAATGAAATTTTCGATTAAAAATTAACATTTCTGTTAGCTGTGTGCAGACGATAAACCATGAGATATTAGTAACATTTCTTTTAATAATAAGAATTAACATCATAACACAAGTCCTTTTTATTTCAACCTCAAAGTCTATTCGTTTTATTTTTGATATATGAGATCAAATTCACCTTCTTTTCGTATTTTAGTTTTATTTCCAATATGAAGACGTATCCATGTCTATTTTTTATTTCATTTTCCTCTTGCACATGAAAATCTTTCAAATCAAAAAATCAAAATTAACTGTTTAGGATAAATTATTATTCTGGGATCGAATTTTCCTGGCAACGGTAAAAAAAAAAAAAAAAAAAAAAAAAAAAAAAAAAAAAAAAAAAGATTGTTAAATTTTATAGCAAAATGTCGATTTATTCCTTATGAAAATAATGAACTTCTTAATTTAAAAGAAAAATATTTGAACAATATAAGTAGAACATAGTCTTGCTTTATTTCTGGGGTAAATTCCATCTATATGCAAAGTCACAAAGGCATTAATTTGTCCCTTTTGACTTTGATTTGACTTCAAACAATTACACATACCTTCACATTTACGATATTTTTAGGTGTAGTTCCGTTGCTAAGCAACAGTTAAAAGAAAATAAAAACAATGAAATATGTGCTTTGAAAAAAAGTAAATTTATAAAAAGATATATTATTGGAACACATATATAAAATCCCTCTCTAAGTTAAACATCGAATTTAAAAACTCTGACCAATGTATACACAAAATTTCAAACTAATATGAATAATGTATGGTTCTAATTAGGAAATTTCATCATCCATAATTTACCATTTAAATCCTTCAATCATATGAGCCATTTCCTTTCAACAAATAAAAATGGAAAAATCGTCTGAAGTGCTATAGGAAAGCATTAAGACGCAAAATAAAATGTTCTATACATTCGGAACGAATGAACCAAATTTAACCAAAAACTATACAGCTAAATCCGGGGATTTTATCAACATGCATCCTTAATTTTAAGCTAATCGGATGCTTTTTACGGCTGTTATCGTGGAACAGACAGACAGACAAACGGAAATCAAAACTTTTCGTGTCTTCACAGTAAGCCTTCACTGACGTTTCGGCAATTACATAAACATTTATTTAAAAAAAAAAAAAAAAAAAAAAAAAAAAAAAAAAAAAAAAAAAAAAAATTTCGAATGTTTCAGACATTAGAAGCGTTAAATTAAACACGTTGTTATGTAATGGTATTCTAAAATTGTCATGAGCTACTTTTTCTGGTAATTTTAGATAATAAAGTAAATTTTTTCAGGAGGGCTCTGCCCCCTGAAAAGTGTAATTTAATTTACATTTGTAATTTTCAATTGATTGTGTTAATGTTCTTTAGTAATTTCTACTAATAGACGAAAACGTACATGAATTCTTTTCTATAGCCCTATATATTACGTGAATATTTTTACGCGTCACATATTACATTTAAATTTTATGCAGACAAAAAACCCTCTTAAAACTGCTGATATCATATTTCCGGGAATTACAATGTATAGTGTGCACCATGCATCCAGTTTTTGCAGAGCCGTTTATATGATTCTATTTAAATTCTGCAAACATCTTTTAGTATACTAAATGTAGCTGAGCTTGAGAATGCATAACTCAAATTAAAAAAAAAAAAAAAACACTGAAGCAATTTGTGCTCATTTTCATTAATACTTAGAAATTCATTTGTGTAGCCCTGTATACGGTCTATATAATTTTTAAACACCACACAGTAAGGAAAAATTTAGTTAACTTTAAAACGCATACCATGATCGAAAACTCTCTTCAGCAATCATAGATATGAGGACGTGAGTTTTAAAACTCGCTTTATCCAAAAAATCAAATTTTGGGAAATCGCGAAAAACCTGTAACTGCGACCCCGTGCATTGAATACCTCCAATTTTTTGTATACTTATAGCTAATTGCTCTGTGATATCATTGTGTTAAGTTGGAAAATCTACTTTAATTCATTTAATTAATTAATTGAAAAAAGTTTCGGATATGAAGAGTTTTGTTGGCAACCTATGGATAAGAAGAGATTTGTTGCCAATCGTCTATCATTCTTGCTGAAAGAAATTAATAGTTTCTATTTTTGGTCATCGGATGGCAATATTTTGAAATAAAAATAAACCTTACGAGATCAATAAGTATGATTAAAATTTAGTATTGCGTTTTATTATAAAAAAGCAAACATATCAATAATAAAATAAAACTTATCATAATTAGCTTATAATTGAAATAACTTTTTTTTTAAAGAATGTAATATAATATAATCTATATAACGTATAATATTATATATATACACCATCTCCTTCTGTTCTGGTTCCCTAGAAATAATATTTTTATTGAAAGTAAGCACCTCTGTCTGACCAGTTTTCACCAAAATGTTTTTTAACAATCCGTGGATACCCTTAAGTATCTCTTGTTTCACGGGCACTCTCTCCCCCTTCTTTTTAAAAAGAAAGTCCAGTCTTTAGATGTCTCTAGAATAACTTTTACACTCTGAATTTTGATATTCCAAGAATTTTCCGAAATACGCTTCAACAAATTTGAAGATGGCCATGGTTCTTAGTCTTTATATAGTACCTTAACGTAATGCTTTTAAAAGCGCACTGAGATACACTTAAAAAACTTTCATGGTGAAAATTTTACTTTTCTGGATGTTTCATCGAAGGAAAGAAACCTGGACGGTTTCTTGAAAGAGATGTTTGAGATGTAAACTTCAAAATAAAGTTATCTTATGCAATTTTTTCTTTGCTTGAAAAGAAAAAAGCTTAGTGGAAGCGTCATACATGTGCGCCTTAGTTTTATGCCTGAGAATAAAAATTAAATCTTTTAAAACCTTCTGATAATAAGAAATATAGAAAGCGATTCTCCATTTTGAACTTACATTTCAATATTCTTTTTCGTGTATTCTTTACTAGACCATAGCTTCGTATTTCCTTTTCTCTTCTTCCCCCTTCCCCCACAAAATGTAAGAGTTTATTCACTGTCCATTATACATAAGACATGCTGTAAAACTTATTTAATTAGCTTGTATGAATAGCACAGGTAAAAACTTTAATCGAAAATAGCAACAGGTCGCAGAGAAATGAAGGAAAATTACTGTGACAGTAGCTGATAAGGGAGTCGTCCGTTGGTCTTACGCATGCGCAGGGATAAAGCTAGTTTTGTTGTCAACTCCCTAGTGGATAAGGCGAGTTTTGAAACCAAACCGATATTTTAAGAACCCAAAAATAAAGGATAAAATATTTTTTTTTACAGATTATAGTGTTTTTTCTGTGCAGGTTTACCAATAAAATAGATTGGTAGAGAAAACTCGATTTTTTTTAATTTTGGATAAGGCGAGTTTTGAAATTCACGTCCTCATATGTTTTTCATCTTTATGCCGCAGTAAATATCTTTCAATGTACGGATGTAATATATAATGTTTTACAATCTATAAAAAAATATGGACTACACGATATAAATGCCTTTTCTGTAAGGTAGAAGTCAATCCCTTAACAAATGATGTATTGTGAATGAAAACGAGAACTCTCGTTTCCCGTCGCTAATGTGTTAAAATAAGCTATGGAGACTTTTTTTCCCGTAGACCATATTTTAATCGACCACTTTGTGTGACCCTGAAACAAAGATATGCTTTGCGCCCCATATACTACAAAAATTATTCAAAATACATATCAATTGTATTATTTTGTTACAGAGTAACATCATTAAAAAACGCGACAAAAGAATTTACTTCAAAGATTGCAATATTATGAATACTTTTGAGTTTCTTGTACGCATGCTATACGCACACATAACACATTTATAGTAAACAGGTTCTAGTGCACCTTAATAATGTATATAAATTTCATTATGTTTAAAATTTTGTAACTTTATAAAAATACACTGCAGATGATTTTTCTCAAAGACTATAATGTAACGGAATAGTTTTGAGTGCCCCTGTAATTGAGCTATTAATACTACACTTCATTTTCAATACCGAACATACTTTGGCAAACCTCAATAACGTATATAAATTACATGTAATACCGACTATATTTACGCGAGTTAGAGCACGTAGAGACACACGGCAGGCGACAGATAGACAAACGGAAAATCATAAACACTTTTGATCTATGTTGGAAATTGTTAAAAAGCATTTATATGCCTTTAACTGTATTTTTTTCACTTATAGCATGGTAAAACATTATTTTAAACATCCTAATCAATGCGATAGCAATAACATACTTAAAGCACCTCCAAAATAGTCATATCTGGGGATCTATAAGTCCACTGGAAAATCATTCATTATCGTGCCCGCTGTTAATTGGATAAATTGCATCGATTTGGCGCTCTAAAATATTTTTTGTGATAGCCTTATAATAATACCTACATTCAAATTAACGTAATTTACTAACTTCATTCATATTTGACGCAATGATACGCTACGAATAACAGTCGCTAGGCAACAGAGAAAAGGAAAAGAAAAACTAGAAAACAGGAATTCTGCTTTTTCAGAATTTAGTGTTGCCACCGATGAAAAAAAATATATGTCTATATAAATAGTACAAAATATATTTCAATTTTAAAACTTAAAGCACACACTTTTATTTTATGTAAAATGACGTCATTCGCATCCGCTTAAGAATTCCACATTTACGATCCACTCTTAAACATCTACAGTAAAGCATGCATAGGATGTCACTATCGCAAAATAATACACCAATGCAACAAAAAGATGCCGTCATTAAAGAAACTCGACAAAAAACGGCTAATTCCACATTTACGATCCACTCTTAAACATCTACAGTAAAGCATGCATAGGATGTCACTATCGCAAAATAATACACCAATGCAACAAAAAGATGCCGTCATTAAAGAAACTCGACAAAAAACGGCTATCTAATGATTCATAGGCCTCCATTTGTTTGTAATATTAATGTAGACGATTTCAGTCGTGACGCCAGCTAAAACGTTTTGGTTGGAAACTGTCTCCAAACAAACGGTTGCTATGTTGTATTTTTTATTTTGTTTATGTGTTGCAGCTTTATCTTATATCTATATTTCACATCTAAGTGTTCTAATACTTAATATGTACTGGTAACATTTTCCACGATTTATATTTTAAAAGAAATGACGCATGGCAACCGTTTGTTTGGAGTCAGCTTCCAACCAAAACGTCATGACTGAAAGCGTCTATAGATACTTAAAATTAAATATAGTTTATAACAGCTCCATGTTTTCACAGAAATTATTCGTTTATATTTTTTCAAAATAGCACGTATTTTAATTACATTTTCTTTCGGTTTTTATGAGAAAATGGCAACAAAAATATATAATTGCTATTTTTCAACTATTTTCCCTTTGTTTTCCACATAAATGGAGTACTAGAGTTGCCAATATTAAGCAAATGGCTCAAAAAACTAAAAAAAAAAATTAATATTTGAAAAATAAATGGAGATGCAATTTTCAAACAAATTGCATTTAAAAGTACATTTTTTCCCCAAAACGACGGTATAAAAATTGAAAATGTGCGCTTAGAAATTAAAAAAATTGTTATAGAGCATTTAATCGTAATGCTTTGTTTTATGGCTAGCTTCTGTAAGGTAACGTTATTTTTTGGAGACTGCACAAAATAAGCTAGGAGAAAGAAATAGCATACCGTACCGGGGGCTAAAAATGAAATGTGTATCATGTAAAATAAGAAAATTCATTTAAAAAATGCTTTATTGCCGAAACGTCAGTGAAGGCTTACTGTGGAGACACGAAATGTTTTGATTTCCGTTTGTCTGTCTGTCTGTCTGTCTGTCCGTCTGTTCCGCGATAACTGCCGCAAAAAGCACCCGATCAGCTTGAAATTAATTGGGCATATTCGTGAGATACCCGGACGTAGCTGTATAGTTTTTGGTTAAATTTGGTTCATTCGTTCGGAAAATATGGAAGATTTTATTTTTCTTTATAATGCTTTTCTACGGCAAGTCAGACGATTTTCAAATTTCGATTAGTTGAAAGAAAATGGCACGTTTGATTAATGGATTTAAATGTCAAATTATGGATACTAAAATTCCAAATAAGGGTTTTAAATTATTCCTATTATATTGAAGTTTTATAAATATATCTATCAGATTTTTTTATTTACGTGTATAATGTTTTGAGGACATTTATACATGTATTCCAATAATATAAAGAATTTTTAAATTAATTTTCTTGTTTTACATGATACATATTTCTTTTTTTTTTTTTCCTTTTCTGCGTTGCCTAGCGACTGTTATTCGTAGCCTATCATTGCGTCAAATATGAATGAAGTTAGTTAATTACGTTAATTTTGTTGCAGGTACTATTAAAAGGCTATCACAAAAAATATTTTATCGCGCCAAATCGATGCAATTTATGCAATTAACAGTGGGCACGATAATGAATTATTTTCCAGTAGATTTATAGATCTCCAGATATGCATATTTTGGGGGGCTTTTAATATGTTATTGCTATCGCATGGATTAGGATGTTTAAACTAATGTTTAGCCATGCTATAAGTGAAAAAAAAGTACAGTTAAAGGCATGTAAATCCTTTTTAACACTTTCCAACATGGATGAAAAGTGTTTATGACTTCAGTTTTCTATCTGTCGCCTGCCGTGTTTCTCTACGTGCTCTAACTCGCGTAAATATAGTCGGGATTACATGTAATTGATATACGTTATTGAGGTTTGCCAAAGTATGTTTGGTATTAAAAATGAAGAGTGTAGCATTCATAGCTTAATTACAGGGGCACTCAAAACTATTCCGTTACATTATAGTCTTTGGGAAAAATCGTCTGCGGTGTATTTTAATAATGTTGCACAATTTTAAACGTAATGAAATTTATATACTTTATTAAGGTGCACTAGAACCTGGTTACTATAAAATATGTTATGTGTAGCACTTACAGCATGCGTACAGGGAACTCAAAAGTATTCATAATATTACAATCCTTGAAGAAAATCCTTTTGTGGCGTTTTTTAATGATGTTACTCTGTTACAAAATAATAAAATTGATATGTATTTTTGAAACATTTTTGTAGTATATGGGGTGCAAAGCATATGTTTTTTTCAGGGTCACACAAAAGTGGTCGATTAAAATGTGGTCTACGGGGGAAAAAAAACTCTTCACAGCTTATTTTAACACATTAGCGACGGGAAACGAGAATTCTCGTTTTTATTCAGAATACATCATTGGCTAGGGAGTGACTTCTACCTTACAGAAAAGACATTTATATTGTGTTGTCCATATTTGTTATAGATTGTAAGATATTATATATTACATCCGTACATTGAAAGATATTTACTGCTGCATAAACATGAAAAAACATATCTCAGAAACCAATTTCCGAGACACTTTCAGAAGAGGGAGGAGCTTCTACTGTTTTTAAACCCAGATTTAATTAAATTGCCTGTCGTCAGTGTGTTAATTGTGTTGCACTAATTCAAACATTATGAAATTAAATTACATTACTGTGGTTGACTACAAGAAGCTTGAATATGATTTGTATCGTATTTATCGTTCATTTATAGGGTCACATAAAAAATTTCGGATTCTGGTCTATTAGGGATGATTGCTGAAGAGCATTTTCGATTATGGTGTGCGTTTTAACGTTAAGTAAATTTGTGCTTAATAAGTAGTGCTTAAATATTGTATAGACCATGTACAGGGATACACAAATGAATTCGTAAGTATAAATGAAAATAAGCGCGAATTGTTTCAGTGTGATTTTTTTTTTTTGAGTTATGTATTTCCCAGCCCAATTACATTTAGTATACTAAAAAATGTTTGCAGAATTTAAATAGAACCATATACAGGACTCCGCAGAAACTGGATATATGGTGCACACTATGCATACTAATCCCCGGAAATGTGATATGAGCAGTTTTAAGAGGGTTTTTTGTCTGCATTAAATTTAAATGTTATAGACGACGCGTAAAACCTTCACGTAATATACAGGGCTGTAGAAAAGAATTCATGTACGTTTCCGTCTATTGGTAGAATTTACTAAAGGACATTAACACAATTAATTGATAATTACAAATGTAAATTAAATTACACTACGAAGGGGTTCAAGGGGGCAGAGCCCCCCGGAAGAAATCTACTTTATTATCTAAAAATTACCAGAATAAGTAGCTCATGAGATTTTCAGAATACCATTACATAACAAGGGGTTTAATTTAACGATTCTAATGTCAGAAACCTTCGAAATATTTTTTCGTTTTATAAATGTTTATGTAGGGGGCAGAGCCCCCCGGAAGAAATCTACTTTATTATCTAAAAATTACCAGAATAAGTAGCTCATGAGATTTTCAGAATACCATTACATAACAAGGGGTTTAATTTAACGCTTCTAATGTCAGAAACCTTCGAAATATTTTTTCGTTTTATAAATGTTTATGTAATTCCAAAACTTTAAATTTCGTTTTTTGTAGAAAGATTAATATTACTGAAAGGGTGCTAAACACAATGAATTGTAGAGCTGACGTTGAGGCTCCTGATCTGCAGATTTACTAGTATTATTTGAATACATGTATGAATTTCTACAAAAAATTATATACGTAAATTAATAAAATCGGAAAATATATTGACAAAAATTCAAAATAATTGCCGAAACGTCAGTGAAGGCTTACTGTGGAGACACGAAAAGTTTTGGCTTCCGTTAGTCTGTCTGTCTGTTAGTCTGTCTGTCTGTTCCGCGATAACTGCCGCAAAAAGCATCCGATCGGCTTGAAATTCCCTGGGCATGTTGATGAGCTCCCCGGATTTAGCTGTATAGTTTTGGGTTAAATTTGGTTCATTCGTTCGGAATATACAGAACATTTTATTTTGTGATATAATGCTTTTCTATGGGAAGTCAGACGATTTTCAAATTTTCATTTGTTGAAAGAAATCGCTCATATGAATAATAGATTTAAATGGTAAATTTTGGATGCTGAAATTTTTAAATAAGAGTATTAAATTATTCTTATTAGTTTGCAATTTCGTCAAAACATTTGTCAGAGCTTTTAAATTAGGTGTATAACTTATGATAGAATTTTATACATGTGTTCGAATAATATAAAATATTTTATTTTATGAATTTACTTATATTTCATTTTTTCTTTTAACCGTTGCGTAGCAACAGCATCTCATCTAAAAATATCATAAATGTGAAAGTATGTATGGTTTTTTGAAGTCAAATCAAAGCAAAAGGAATGAATTAATGAATGCCTTTGTATAGATATTTGCATATAGATTTATTTAAACGCAGAAATGAATATAGTATTTATATACTATATAGAATAATATTTTCATTTATTTATTCAACTATTTGATTATAAATGAAAAAGTTCGTTATTTTCATACAGAATAAACTGACATTATTCTGTTAAATTTTATAAACTTTATTGTTGCCAAAAAAAAATGAATAACAATTTCTCCCAAAGAGTTAATTTTAATTTGTAAGATTTTCACGTGCAAAAGAAAAATGGAATAAGCAAATAAAAATAAAAAAAAGGATATATAGGACAGGAATGAATACATATAAACATTTCACATCAAATACCAGCTAAAATAGTTTTTGTAGCAGTATTTTCCCAGCACTACGAAGAAAGATTCCTCGATTTACACGATTTTACTTGACCTTCCTTTTCTCATTCTTTGCGATTTCATTTTCGCAATTGCGTGCATTAATTGGCACAAAATTTTACATTTTTATGACTGAGATATATGTAAGGCCATACAAATAAGAAATTCCGTATTGTCTCCTATAAAATGTGATAAAGTGTTGGTTAATCATATATGTTTTTATTAAGAGGAGCAGAGCTGCCAAGCCTCCGGCGTTCTGGATACCAGTATTTTAATACAGAAAATGTTACTTTATTTAATTGAAACATTTGCGCGATTTAAAAGAAAATTTTCTCTAAGATAATAGTGGTGTGCAAAAAGCTTGAGACTTGGCATGTCTGGTGGGGAGTGAAATGTTTTACTTAATGCATTTATCTCTATTTTAATGCTACGTGAACAACGTCCGTGTAACAGCTTGTAGAGTGTAAAATAAATTAAATTATTAAAATAATCCTTATTACGAAAAATGAAACAGAAAGTCCGGCTAAGGGAAATGAAATGTTAGTTAACCTTTCGTAATTTGACCTGAACATAGGTTTGCGTCAAATTTCAACGGTATTTGTAACATCACGATTTTAAATTAAATGTAGATACTATTAAAAGAAAATCACAAAAAATACTTAAAGGCGCCAAATCATGTTTATCTATTTAACGATGATGAATTATTAACTGTTAGGTTTAGAATCCCCCCTACTTTAGGGTGATTTTAGTAAGTTAATGCTATCGAGTACATTTTTTGATATTTAGATTAGATCTTAGATATAAATATTGCAGAATGGTAATCAAAATTATTTTTTTATAAACAAAATTTATAAAGGTATTAGATTTCTAAATTAGATGTTTCAGTTTACATTTCCAAAAGTTCTTTATCCATTAGATACAGGTATTTGTGGTTAGCAGGCAAGTAAATACTGCTGTATGGATATTAGGATAACGTAAAATGCTTGACCGAATTATTGCTTATCCTTATAAATCGCAGTGTAAAAAGAAATCTAAGATATAGGTGCAAAATAAATTACACAACGGGGGGGGTTCAGGGGGGCAGAGCCCTCCTGAAGAAATTTGCTTTATTATATAAAAATTACTAGAATAAGTAGCTCGTGAGAATTTCAGAATATCCTTACATAACAACGTGTTTAATTTAACGCTTTTAATGTCTGAAACCATCGAAATATTTTTTTCCTTTTATAAATGTTTGTGTAATTTAAATAGTTTAAATTTTGTTTTTGTAGAAAGATTAATATTACGCAAAGTTTGATAAAAACAATGAGTTGCAGAGATGACGTTGAGGCTCTTGATCTGCAGATTTACTAGTAGGAATAATTGCCGAAACGTCAGTGAAGGCTTACTGTGGAGACACGAAAAGTTTTGATTTCCGTTAGTCTGTCTGTCTGTTAGTCTGTCTGTCTGTTCCGCGATAACTGCCGCAAAAAGCATCCGATCGGCTTGAAATTTACTGGGCATGTTGATGAGGTAACCGGAATTAGCTGTATAGTATTTGGTTAAATTTGGTTCATTCGTTCGGGAAATATGGAACATTTTATTTTGCTCTATAATGCTTTTCAATGGCAAGTCAGACGATTTTCAGATTTTCATTTGTTGAAAGAAATGGCTCATATGAAAAATGGATTTAAATGGTAAATTTTTGATGCTGAAATTTTTAAATAACATTATTAAATTATTCCAATAAATTATGTCAATATATTTGCGAGATTTTTTTTAATTAGGTTTATAATATTGGGGGGAATTTTATGCATGTTTTCCAATAATATAAAGGATTTTGTTTTATCAAATTGACATAATGCATATTTCATTTTTTTTCCCTTTTCTTTCTCTGTTGCCTAGCAACGTATTTAATCCTAATAATATTAGTATAATTGCGTGTATAATGCTTGAGTAAAGCCAACGTCAAAACAGATGAATTAATGCATTTGTATCTTTGCATATAGAAGGATTTTAGCCCAGAAATAAAAATAGGCAATATTTCATTTATTTTATTTATTTTATTGAAATATTTTGCTTAAAAATACAAAAGTTCATTATTTTCATAGAGAATAACGTAACATTTTCCCATAACATTTACCAATATTTCTTTAATTGTTGCCAAGAAAATGAAAACCCGGAATAATATTTTCTTTTAAACAATTTTCAATTGAAATGTTTTGTCGTGAAACAGAAAATGAAAAATAAAATTAAGCATGGAAAAATTAATATGGCGGCATATTAAAAATAAAAGGAAAACTCTCGAGTATTTCTTAATATAACAAGATGAAAAGTGTTGAGTAAGTACGCATAGCAGGTGAATTAGACGTCATTTATCGAAAACAAAGATGCTGGAATAAAAAGATCTTGGGTAAAATAAAATTAACTGTTATTCACGGAGGAAAGAGATAGATGGAGATGCAGTATGCCGTAAAAACAGTTTGCAATACGCTGTGCGTTATCGCTCAGATTTAAATGCCCTCATTCGGCCCAAACAAAACAAGCACGTGGAACAGGGACCAAATTCTTTGACTTCATCCGTTTTTAGGTGCGTTCGTAATTATATAAATACGTAGCACCTATAGTCGTCGTTCAGTCCGTCCGTCCGTCTGTCCGTCCGTCTGTCCGTCCGTCTGTCTGTCCGCATGTAACAGAGCAAAAACTACCCAACCGAATGGTCTGAAATTTCAAATATATGATTGTTGCAAAATTTTGTCGAGCCATTTCAAATTTTATGAAAATCGGATGTATAGTTTAATTACAGGGACAGTCAAAAGTTTTTCTTTACATTACGGCCAATGGGAAAAATTATTGCAAGTGCATTTTAATGATATTACAGCCTTCCGAATGATCTGAAATTTTAAAGATATAACGGTTGCAAAATTTTGTCGAGCCCTTTCAAATTTTAGGAAAATCGGATGTATAGTTTAATTACAGGGACAGTCAAAAGTTTTTCCTTACATTACGGCCAATGGGAAAAATTATTGCAAGTGCATTTTAATGATATTAGAGCCTTCCGAATGATCTGAAATTTTAAAGGTATAACTGTTGCAAAATTTTGTCGAGCCCTTTCAAATTTTAGGAAAATCGGATGTATAGTTTAATTACAGGGACAGTCAAAAGTTTTTCTTTACATTACGGCCAATGGGAAAATTATTGCAAGTGCATTTTAATGATATTACAGCCTTCCGAATGATCTGAAATTTTAAAGATATAACTGTTGCAAAATTTTGTCGAGCCCTTTCAAATTTTAGGAAAATCGGATGCATAGTTTAATTACAGGGACAGTCAAAAGTTTTTCTTTACATTACGGCCAATGGGAAAAATTATTGCAAGTGCATTTTAATGATATTACAGCCTTCCGAATGGTCTGAAATTTTAAAGATATAATTGTTGCAAAATTTTGTTGAGCTATTTCAAATTTTAGGAAAATCGGATGTATAGTTTAATTACAGGGACAGTCAAAAGTGTTCCGTTACATTACGGGGAATGGGGAAAAAATATTGGAAGTGCATTTTAATGATGTATCAGACTATGCGCTTTATGAAGTGCAAAAAATTATACATTCAGTACAATATGGGGTGCAAAAAATAATTATAAAACTAGTTATAGTACGAACGCACCTCATTTGCCACGTTTGACGAGCAATTTCCAACTTGTTTTTTTTAAGTACGTCGTTGTGTTGTGGTTACATTTTTGGCGTCACTTCAAGATTTATTGTCTGTGTACGGTTAACATGAATATTTTATTTTAAATTTAAATTTTATTAATTTATAAAAAAAACTTATGCTTATCCTTATAAATCACAGCGTAAAGAAAATCTAAGATATACTATAACCATCCGCACAATCAATAAAAAATTACGAATGTAAATTTAAATAGACTACGGGAAGTTCAGGGGGGCAGAGCCCCCCTGAAGAAATACTATTTTTGATTTAAAAAGTTACCAGAATAAGTAGCTCATCAGAATTTCAGAACATCAATGTACAATAGGGTGGAACTAAAAAACGAAGTTTCGAATTTTATATTCTAATAGTGAATCTTTTTTTCCTTTTTAACTCCATAAAAAGAAAATATTTTTCTTTTAATTTTAAAATGATATTTACCGGTTCCTCAAAGCGCCTGATTTTCCCTAAAAGACGAAAAAAAGCCAATAATTGCATGAAAAGTTTTTAAAGCTTATTGTTAAATTTATAGTTTGCAAAATTAAATTAATTAACTGTTAATGTCCTGTAATAAAGAGAATAATTTAGTTTGAGTGCCTTAGAAAAGTTAGCCCCACTTTATTTGACTTTTGTAGAAGCCAGCGTCGTGGGCGTCGGCTTTCATTGTCTCTGATTTATTTGGCTGTGACACATAACAAGTTAGTCCGATTTAACGTGTGTTAACAGTTTCTTTAATTATTTTTCAATAAACATTCGGTGTCAAAATTGACAAAGTCTGTTAATGTGCCTAAATCTAGATAATTGTTGAAGTGTCCTGTGTTTTGTGAACCAAAACAATTAACATTACACTGTCATCTTTGACGGACATATGAAGATGTTATGAAACATTATTTTTGGGTTCAATTTGCTTAAAACCTGACAGATGGAATCTGATAAACACTATTTCTAAAATATCTAAATCCGTTGATGATACAATTAAAAGTGTATTGCTGAGACCTTCAATTCCAATGGTTTCTGATACACAAATCATAAAAAAATGATTAGAGAATAGCGCGAGAAATGTCAAAATTTGAAGAAAAATATTAAGATTAGAAAGAATAATCCCACATCCAATATAAAATTGCAAAATGTTAGGTAATCCAGCAAAAACATTTCTTTGTATAAAAGCACTAAATATTATCGTGTATCAGAACAAGAACGTCACTTTCTCAAAGACCAAAGAGAGATGGGGTGATGGCGATAGGATCAATAGATATAAAAACTACAAAAAATGTGTAGCAAGACTGGAAAAGGAAATATCAAGGAAAAAAGTTATTTTAAAACAAAAAAATGATGTTTTGATTGAATGATCGTCAAGTGTAAAAAATAGTTCGGAAGGAAATAGTTCAATCGGTTGTTTTTCTAAACTTGAATTTGATAATCAACAAGGTGAATGAACATTATTAGACAGAACTGCAAATATTATTGCAAATGGCACCTTAGAAGATATGGGTATTTCTGATGATAATAAAGAAAAGGTAACTGAAAGAAGGACTTGAAGACGACAAAGAGAAAAGAAAAGGAAGAATTTGAAAGAACAGGAAAGACGAAATGAGTTAATTTTAGAAGGTTAGTATTTTGGTGGCAGAAAAGATAACACTATGATAACTGAAGCAGAGGGAAAAAAGTATAACTAAGAATCATTAAAGACGAACACCTGGTCTTAATTCAAAAACCGAGATAAAAATATATTGGTCATATTTCATTGACATCTTCTTCTTATATTAATATAGCCACTGCAATTTTGGTGTATTTTCAAAATAATAATACAGACATTTCAAGTTTGAAAGTTATTGGGTGAAACAGAAACGCCTTTAATGCAGGATGCAAATGTGGAGTTGTTAAAACATCGGAAGCAATATCCTAAAAACTTTATATTGGATAATTTGATTATTACATGCAAATGAACTTTTTTCTTAGATACTTATTTCAACATCTTGCTGGAAAAACTACGAATACAAAAGGATTTTCTGGACCAGTAGGAAAACGACTTGAAAAAAATGCGAACATATTGAAGTTATAGACTATAAAAACATCGATCCTATCTTGACAGACTGATCGGCTGAAGAACTTAAAAAAGTACAAACAGGGGATACACCTGAATTTTAGATTTTCCTTGTCATACTCAAACAGTGGAAACGTGTGTCAAAATTGTCCCACGAGCTGCGTCAACCGTCTTTAAATATTAAGCAAAAGATGGCTTAATCTTGGGAAAGTTGGAATTCCCACAATGTAATGGACAAAGTTTGCCCTAAAAGACAGTAGGTTGAATATCCAATTGAATTAATCCATAACAAAGGGAGGTAAGGAGGGTGGAAGTCGATATTTAACCACTTCCTCGTGGTGACTTCTGGATAATATTTACTAAATAAAAGTAGATATGAGCTAACAGCTACGTTGTTTACTTTAAGTTACTTTATACTGAAATTTCAAAACTTTGACCTCCTTGAGGAACCAGAAAACAACTTAATTTAAAAAAACCTTTTCAGCCAAAAGTTTAGACATCCAAAAAGGAAAAAAGTTTTCACTATTACACATTAAAACAAAAAAGTTTTTTTTTACCCTATACTTAAGTTCCACCCTAATGTACAACCACTTGTTTAACACTTTTAATTTCTGAAACTTTACGAAGTATCTTGTATGCTCATAAATATTTATGTAATTTGAAAACTTTAAAAAGCGATTTGTAGGAAGTTGAATATTATGCACTGAGTGTTAAAAAACAATGACTTGCAAAGATGACGTTGAGGTTCCTGATCTGCAGATTTACTAGTTTAAAACCCTTACTTGAAAATTTTAGTATCCATAATTTAACATATAAATCCATTAATAAAACGTGCCATTTTCTTTCAACAAATGGAAATTTGAAAATCGTCTGACTTGCCGTAGAAAAGCCTTATGGAGCAAAATAAAATCTTCCATATTTTCCGAACGAATGAACCAGATTTAACCCAAAACTATACAGTTACGTCCGAGTATCTCACGAATATGCCCACTTAATTTCAAGCTAATCGGATGCTTTTTACGTCAGTTATCGCGGAACAGACAAACAACAGACAAACAACAGACAGACTAACAGAAACCAAAACAGTTCGTGTCTCCACAGTAAGCCTTCACTGACGTTTCGGGAATTATGAATGCTAAAAGTTACAAATAAGGGTTTTAAGTTAATCCAATTAGTTTGAAATTTTGTATTTTTGCATATAGAAGGATTTTAGCCCAGAAATAAAAGTAGGCAATATTTTATTTATTTTATTCAAATATTTTGCTTAAAAATACAAAAGTTCATTATTTTCACTAAGAGATCGTACCCGGGCTTCCCGGGTTAAAGAATATAGGCGAAAAATATTTTTTTTAATTGAAAACTAATAAATTTTTTGTATGCAATAAATTTTTTAGAATGCCCACTTACATTAAAAAAGCATTTTTCATATGCAAAATACGAATTATACAATCTAATAAATTTTTGAAGTTTATCAAAAGCGATATTTTCTTTTTAGCCGCATGCTAAGAGTTATTTGCCAAGATTTTGCTATTTATGGCATCCTTTTATATTCTGGTAATTTCAGAGCTTATACATGTCTGGTAAATTTGTGTTTTATTTATATTATTTTATTTATTTATTCATAGGGAATTTTTTAATGGCTATTTGCCGTAAGAAAATGATGAACTCTTTATTTTGTTTTAAGGGCAATCGGATTAATCTTTCGTAATCGAGATCCGCGCGATATAGATAAATTAAAAAAATATTTCATGCTTTAAAATTGTTTTTAAAACCATAGACAATCAGTAAACTGAGATGAACTTTGCAAACAAATTCCATTTGAAAAAAAATCCTATTTGGTGATTTAAAAATTTAAATTGTGCGATTACAAATATGTTAGATTTGTGTTTTCTCAATATTATTCTTTAATTTGTTTATAAAAGAAGTATTAATTTCATTAATTTGTCTTTCACAAATATGTTAGATTGGTGGTTCTTTTAATATTATTCTTTTATTTTTGTTTATAAAGGAAGTATTAATTTCGTTATACAAAATTAGTCAGAAACAAATGCTGAAAAATGTTTGTTGCTTTATGTGCAAAATGTTTATTATTATTATGTATTGAAACCGGCACGTGATAAGATAAACTTAGAAAAAAAACATGCTTAAAACTTATTTTAGAAAATATAATACATCAGTCAATGAATGCAGTTTTTAAACAAATTGCATTTGAAAGTAAATTTTTTTCCCTGTGCGACGAAAATTGAAAATGTACGATGGTCAGAAGATTAAAAAATTGCAATAGCGAGAATTTCAAGACCGAAATTTGATCGTAAAGTGTTGCCATTCGCAAATGACGTCAGAGTTACGCACAGATACGTTTGTTCTTTATAATATAGATACTTAATCAGTAAAATATAATAAAGATAAGTTATTAGGATGTGCTTATCAATTGAGGCTCTTATGCTTGGATTTCCGGAATGAAAACAGCAATTTTCACCTTCTCAAAATTTGCATACGCACTTTTCATATCCATATTCATCATTTTTAAAAAAATTGTATTTTGTTTGATCATTTAAAAATCATTTTAACTCAAAACTTGAAGTCACGATTGTCAGCAACATCTTTTATGTCAACAGATGCACTCTTTACTTGAGATTCTAATCTCAATTCCGGAGATTAAAAATTTCCATAATTTATGTTTTTTAGACGCATTTGTGTTAAAATGTTTAGTTTTATATACGAAAGTGATCGTTTTCTTTTAAATATGACTTCATTTTCATTTAAATAAGCATTTCGCCTAGTGTCTGAAACCTAGTATCAATAAACATGCAGAACGAAAAACAATATAGAAAATTTATGAGGAAAAATGCGTGTTTTCAAAAGCAGTATGTCATTTTCCGTTATTATGCCCCTAATATAATATTCTGCTCCTAATGGGATTTTGCGCCACTAAACCCTATAGATCAATTTTATCAACAATTTTGAATTTTTATCAGAAAATAGCATGAATAAAGTTAAAAATACCTCATTATTTCTCTCGTCTGCAATAATGAAAGCTATCTAATTTTCATCATTTTGAAGACATTTCATAAAATGCTTTTAAAATTAAAATATAAAAGTGCGGATATAATAAAAACAGATATTGCGGTCACATCTGCAAAGGAAGAGCTTTCAGTTAAAAAAAAATATATTAGTAAAATTGGTTCAGCAGAAAGATCAGGGCAGATGACTAAAAAACACACTTGTGTTTTAAATATATAGATTATATAAAATTGGGAAAAATTAAATTAAGCAAATTATGTTATTTTGATAAAATTATTGTAGAATGACCTAAAGAATAGCATTAAAATTAATTATTCTAGAGAATTTTCGACAAAAACTTCAGGAACACGATATTATTTTAAACCACGAATTATTTGTTTGCTTGTCTTAACTCGGCGAAGCAAATCCATCCAGGCGAGAGTCATCAATTTCTGTAATATAAATCGTTATTATTTGCATGTCACCTCTCTTTTATAAAGACACTCTAAATTTTTGTAAAACATTGCGTTTTATCAGTGTGTGATTTCGATTACATTATTTTTAAAAGTCAAGCAATTTCACCTGTGAAGAATTTCAAAGTAGCTGCACTGTGAAAATGACGCACTTCTACAAAACATAATTCAGGTTTAAGAATTAAAATACACGCATGCTTTTTTTTTTATAAAATGACGTCATTTGCTTCCGCTAAAGCAATCCATTTTTACAATCCAGTCTCAAACTTATGACATCATTATCAATGAATAACAGACAATATTCTTGACATAGCCCATATTTTATTTTCAACTTTTTTTTCAGGTTTTATGAGAAAATGGCATCAAAAAGATACCGTATCTCCTATTTTTGACTATTTTCCGTGTACTTTCAATGACTTTTAATAGAAATGAGGTACCTTTGTTGCCACGATAAGAAAAATGGTACTAAAAACTACAAAAAAAATTAATAGCTCAAAAATAAATTGAGATACAGCTTTCAAACAAAATGCATTTAAAAGAGCATTTTTTTCCTTATACGATGGTGTAAAAATTTAAAATGTGCAATCTTTAGAAGTTTAAAAATTTGCAGTAGCGAGAATTGCAAAACCAAAATTTTATTTCAAATTTCAAAGTGTTGCCATTCGCAAAATGACGTATGCGTTACGCACAGATATGTTTGTCCTTTATAATATAGATAGGGAATAAATGGACATTTTCCATAAAATTTACCAATGTTTCTTTAATCGTTGCCAAGAAAATCAAAACCCGGAATAATATTTTCTGTTAAACAATTTTTAATTGAAAGATTTTCACGTGACAAAGGAAAAAAAAATAAGAATAAAAAAATAAATATGGCGTCATATTGTAAATAAAAAGAAATTTCTCAAGTATTTCTTAATATAACAAGGTGAAATGTTTTGAGTAATTACGAATAGCATATGAATTAGACGTCATTTACCGGAAACAAAGCTGTTGGAATAAAATGATCTTGGGTAAAATAAAATTAACTATTATTCACGGAGGAAAGAGATAGATGAGGATGCAGTATGCCGTAAAAACAGTTTGCAATATGATGCGCGTTATCGCTCAGATTTAAATGCCTTCATTCGGCCCAATCAAAACAAACACGTGGAACAGGACCGATTTCTTTGAGTTCATCCGTGCATTTTTTCTCTAAATGAAAATAATCTACTTATATTTAAGCATTCTAAAGTAGCATTTCATTGTATTATAAATTAAAAACTGTATTACTAAAAGTATTTTTTTTTTTTCAAAAGCATGTCGTTGTGTTTGCGCCGAATCTAGCGGATTTTAGGGTTGCATTTTTGGCGTCACTTCAAGATTTATCGTCTGCGTACGGTTAACATGAATATTTTATAATTTTTTAATGTTTTAAAAACTTTTGCATATCCTTATAAATTACAGCGGAAAAAAATCTAACGGTGTTATTACACGAGGACTCAAAGACGCTTGGAATCCCAGGCGTCTAGCGACAACAGCCGCCTCACGATCCGTATTTTCCAAGCATTTCATTGGCTGTTCCGGAAAAGCCTTTTCTATTATCAGATTTCCAAGCATTTGATTGGCTGTTACTGGCGAGTCGCTTCGCTCTCAGGCGTCAAAGATGGTCCGACAGAAAAAAGACGCTCGCTCTCCAAGCGACTCCCCTGCAGCCATAGGAATAGCATGGAGACGTCCGGAATCTGAAGCGTCTTTGACCCCTCGTGTAATAACACCATAAGATATACTATAATCATCCGCACAGTCAATAAAAAATTACGAATGTAAATTTAATAGACTACGGGGGGTTCAGAGGGGCAGAGGCCCGCTGGAGAAGTGTAATTTTTAATTAAAAAAGTTACCAGAATAAGCAACTCATCAGAATTTCAGAATATCATTGCATAACCACTTGTTTAACACTTTTAATTTCGGAAACTTTACGAAGAATTTTTTATTCTCATAAATATTTATGTAAGCTGATTATTACGCAACGAGTGTTAAAAAACAATGGCTTGCAACGATGACATTGAGGCTTCTGATCTGCAGATTTACTAGTTATAAAATTTCAGCGGTGTCTAGTGTGTTACACTTGGCAACCCCTGCTCTAAAACATATAAATTTCTAGAATTTTACTCACCGGTACAGAAATTAGTCCCTAAAGTCAAAAGTGAAAATGTTCACATGCAAAGTCGTAGCTGACAAACTTGGCTTCAAGTTTGAAAATACAGTCGAGTCTCTATATAACGATATCCATTATACAAGTAAAAAATTCGTTATATAGAGAAATTCGTTATATAGAAAATGAGCAAAAGTTCCAATTTAATGTGTAAATTTTGAACAAAAATTACTTTTGAAATGTTTAATTAAGAATTTGAAATGTTTAACTATAAATATTAACCTAATATTGTATTTCTGAATTATTTAAACAGTTTCAAAAAAGAGAACAGACATTTACTTAAAAGCATAAGAAAAATCACATAAGAAAAATTTACATTAATTTTAGACGAAGAAATCTGTAATTTTTCGCTGTTTTGATTTCAAAATTGTTACACTCTCTAAAAAATGTTCACACTTTAGCAAGGAATGTAAAATTGTATCGGGAACATTTTCCTCCATTTCAATTATCATTCACCTTAAACTTCAATTACCTCTCTGATCCCGCTCTTATATGTGTAACAATCCAATCGACACTGTTTTAAGAAGTATGTTGGAAAGTGTGTGGGAGAAGTGCGAGGAGATGAATTCGTTGGGCATAAAAAACAAAGAGATTCAAGGTAAAAAAGTAAGATAAAAAAACTCAGCAGTGAATGATAAATCACTAATCAATGATGGAAAATTGATTCCATGTGATTTGGAAGGTTTTTTAAAACACTAAATAAAGAACATTTTATGAAAAAAATCGTTATATGGAGATAGATATTTCGCTATGTGGAGACTGTTTTTAATGAGATCATGGGAAAAAGGGACCGTTCCTACTAAAAATTCGTTATATAGAGAAATTCGATGTATGGAGTTTCGTTATAGAGAGACTCGACTGTATATGTATTAATAATCTAGTGCGTATTGCAATATTTTGAAATTGTGAATGTAAATATGAGAGGTGGTGTCTGTAAATTTTGAGAAGCGGTGATAATGACGTTAGGTTTAGATTTCACGCGAAAAATAATTCTGTGATTGACTGAAAATGAAATCATTTTTGCTGATTTTCAGTCTGTAATTTCAAACATAAGAGCCTCAATGGGTAACTTTATCATAATTACTTATCTTGATTAGGTATACTATATACAGTTTAATTTTTCAATACTTTGAACAGTCGAAGTTTATGGAATTAGTATTTTAGTAACATTAAGTTTAGAGTTATAAAAGTTTTAAGAGTTATAAAATAATATTTGTTTTTAGGATTTCATCTCGTTATCAATTAAAACATTAGCTCCATTGTTGTAAATTACGCATCTTAACCTCATCCGGACCGTTATGGCGTCATCAACATTTGTGACCTGAGATATAGATCGACTTTCAGAAGTTTTACTTCCTACATACGTAACAACCACTTTTTTTTTTTTTTTTCAACGCGAACATTTTATTCTCCATAACATTCTAAATCGAGGCAGTTTGAATTTTAAATTAAGAGAAATGAAAAGAAATCGAATACGGCGAATGCGATTTTGGGTACTAGCCGCATGGCAACAAATTCCGTATTAGTCGAATAGCTACGAATACGATAATTAAAGAAATCGAGAAAAATATAATGTCATGTATGTATTACATATATGTATGTACGTAGTAATATGTATGCATGTAATTATATGCATGTAGTCTTAAGTATATTTGTTTGATGTTCATACGAATGGATGTTTGTATAGGAAAATTTTTGTAATCGGGTTCGTTGACAATTGGCATAATTTACTGAGTGTTGTTTGAAGCGCAAATTTAACCATTTGGTAGCGGTCACATATAAGGCAAAGTTAGGAGAATCCGCGCCCATTTCAAAAGAATAATAATAATAAATCTAAATACTATTTTTTTGCTAAACTATGAATGAATAATTTTGACTTCATTCGTTTTTTTATGCATTTCCATTATTAATTTGTTGTTATGCTGTAATTTAATAGAACAGCAGTATTGAAACCAAGAAAACTAATTTGTGCGATCTCTCCTTACATGGTTGGTAAGATTGCGCACATGGGTAGCAGAGATTGTTATTAATAATAACTACAATTAAATTGTTAACAATTTTAATTACACTAATTACACTTAAGTGACATTGTTGTAAGGTTTTAGTAAGTAAATATTATTGTATTAGGAGTGCATATTTCAACCTAATGTTTAAATAATAGAAAAAAGAAAGAATCTTAACAACAGCTAAAGAATTTTAATTTAAGAAGAAGATTTAAATATCAGAAAAAGCAAGCCCTACTAAAATTGCAAAATAACATTAATCTATTTGATAACATGTTTAACTTGAAAAGTACTTAATTTTCATTTCCACAGTTTCGACGTATTTTGTTTGCTGACCGAATTTGTCGTCATCCACAATCGATGCGCTTATTGTTGTAAATAGTGCAGCTTTCATGCAATCGCCTGTAACAAGCAATATATTGAATCTAGTCACTGCTTGAAGCTGCCTGGTACAGTTCCAGAAATTCAATGTACTCATCCTCATTGACCTTCGCCTTTTCCGTCAGTTACCTTATCCTACTTTTTCTGGAAGCATGATATTTTCAACTGTTTTATTTTTTATTTTTTTGGTTTTATTTATTTATTTATTTTTTTTTTTTTTTTCGTAGCGACATCCTTTCTAAGTCTTTTTCATGTATATTTTGTTGATCAGTAACATTAGTTGCACTCCGTTTCATTTTTGATTTCGATGGCATTAAACTACTTGGAATGGTTGAAAGCTTTTCCAAAACATTTTATATGTTATTAGAAAATTCATTTTAGTTAACAAAATGAATTTATTAGCAAATTAATTGTTCATAAGTTAATATATATATATTTAATTTATTAACAAAAATAATTACATAAAATTAATTTAATAACAACTGTATTATAAAATTTTTGATAAAATTTTTATCTGCAAAAGTATTTTTTTTACAAATTAATTTGTTGCCAAATTTAGTTTCGATAATTTTGTGTTTTTCCAAAATTATTTCAAAATTGATTCATTCATATGTTTTACACGTAATTCCCAATTCATGCAAATTTACCAATAAGCTGCATAATATCTCCTAGCACTGATACTTATGGAGAAATGCGCCATCTCTCCTAAGTACCAGATGCGCAAAGTCTCCTATTTTGGTAGGAGAGACTGCGCGGCCTTTTATTTAAACATGGCCACTTCTAAAATGAATTGCTGGTGTTCGCATGCTTAGTCTAGGTTAGTACCTTATAAGAAATTGTTAAGTTCAAAATAATTTGTACTACTAACATTCTATAAAAATTCTGACGAACAGTTATGAAAATTCAAGCACTTACTTTGGAAAAACAAAACAAAATAGCAATACTTTATCCAAGCGCTCGGAACAATCAATGTGCACATTCATGTAGACTCTGCACTAATGCTGCTGTACAATTAACTGGAGTCACTGCGCGCGCACTTAACTCCTTCCCGTCGAATCTCTTTGTGTGCCATCTCTTCTGGGTTTACCTTACAGAAGGTTGCTCATTTTTTAAGTTATGTTGATTATGAGTAATTATGCTGCAACTGAAATGCAAATGAACATTCTGGAGTGAATGAGATAAGCATTTTTTGTCAAGATGTACACTTGAAAACGGATATATGTAGAATATAATAAAAAATTCCTTTACCGGGTGGAAAATGTAATTTTTCTATTTTTATGTTTTAAGATTTTTGCTAAATTTTACTTTTTTTATTTTCATATACAACGCCTGAATGAAACGCATCTCATTGGTTATTGTGTAAAAGTCCTTTGACAGGATTTAGTCCGAGGAAAATTCGAGTTTATTTACGTTTCGCTCTTTCGCTGCAACTATGGAGCTTCAAAATATCATGAGAAATGCCCGTAAAAAATCTCGGGGAATGCTTTAAAGTGAAGACGAAGTCGAATTAAGAAGAGAAAATCGAAATAGATTGGATCGAGAACGCCGTCCAACACAGAGCAGAAGCGATCAACAAAATAGGCTTAATAACCTTTTTATAAATTGCATCACATTAGCATTTACAAATATTGATTTACCATATATCAAGCCTCGAACTTATAACGATATGCCATTTAGGTTCAAGCATAATAACTTCCTTGACCTTTTCATTTTTTAAACGTAAATGTTGTACTTTAGAAATTTTAGCTTTACTTATTTTTTACAAGTTTTTAATATAAATAAAGGCACAAATGTCATATACGCACCACGTTGGCGCGATTTGTTTTTCTGACGCCAATGTCATATATGCCTCGGGTTACTTAACTGGTCGTTAAAATGACGTTATTACTTATCCATCATACGTAGTATAGGGTAAATCTTGTAATCGTTTTAAAAATCGAAAAAAATTTTTTTTGACGGATTTACACGTTTCAGACACTGGAGATTCCGAAAAACATATTTTTAGAAAAAAAAAAAAAAAAAAAAAAAAAAATTGGTGTCCGTCTGGGTGTGTGTCGGTGTGTGTGTCTGTAATCGCTCAATCTCCAGAACAAATTGAGATAGAGACTTGAAATTTTGTCTGTACTTAGGAAGTAATAATGAAAATAAGTCTATTGAATATCAGTAACCTCGATTATCCGGAACTATTTTTTCGGACTCTCGAAATATTCATTCTGATGAAAGGAATACAAAAATTTTCGAAATTGTTTATTTGAAGAAGTGAATACAGATGACAATAAGAAAACATAAATTTTGCATCAAGAATGAAGTCGATCGGATAATTAGTTGCCGAGATATTTGTAATCATATTTTTCACACTCTTCGATTTTTCATGATCCTATGTTTCATTCAAATTTCAATTCAAAGATGTATTTTAATTGAAAATGAGACGCTTAATCCGACGCAGTAAACTGTAAGTTAATATGATTATAAGTTTTTGAGTTATAAGGATTTTTCTTTTACGCAATTCGGTACTACTCGATTATCCCGCCGACCAAAAAACTATCGCCAAATTTGGCGACCAAAATGAGACAATCAAAAGTGACGCCAAATTGGCGGTATCTCTGATATCTCGCCAAATTCCCATAGACTTCCATTGTAAACCAATAGTGTTTATATGCTTACAGAAAATCAACAAATTGAGGTATTTTATTGCAGCAAAAGTAATATTAGCTTAAGGGATTATATTAATTATATTTAAGGGAATCCGAGTAAATTAAATTATGACTAAATGTAACATGATACAATGCTTAGCATGTATCACATGTTTTATTTTCATATTTTATAATATGTATATCCATGATGGGTAAGTATTACGGTGGCCGCCAACGACTGGTTGTGCTTGATATGGTAAGCCGGACGTTGTCGTTTATCTATTAATAAATTGTTTACTTACTTTTATTTTATTTTTTAAATTATATAAATTGTTTTGTTCTATAGTTATTAATGTTTTTTTTTTTTTTACTTATTGTTATTCCCTTTCTAAAAATATATATGTAACTTGTATTCGAAAACGAGGTTTTCGCTAAATGAATTTCAGAAGAAAATCGCGCCAACATGGTGCGTATATAACATTATTTAGTCTTTTTTTATGAAGTCCACTCCACTGTTATATTTTTTAATGACTGTCTGCGTGGGAAACGCCGGGTGGTCAGCTAGTAGTACATATTATGAAAGGGACCATTAACCAAGCACTTAACACGCCAGAGAAGAATTAAAATGTGACATGATAATTAAATACAGACCTTTTCTCCTAAATCATTCATCCGATCACCAAATTTTTTCTGTAACATAATTGAATCTATATTTATGAAATGATTATGGAATTTTTAAAATAATAAATAACTATATTTTGTTGAAGTTTTGAAAAAAAAGCACTTTTCTGCTTTTTAATCTCATTAAGTGTAATAGCAATTAAGGGTTTAAATTTTCTGAAAAACGATTAATTTCATAATTCAGTTTTAAATTATATTACATGAATTCGATCAGAAAATGCATACGTACGAATCTAAATACATAAAATGTAAAATTTTTATCTGGAAAAATAATTGTATGAACATTTTTCTTATACAAAAACAGGGTGGTTAAAATTAAGCTGACGGTACTCAGAGGCTCACAGCTCCGATTCTACAGAACGGATTAGAATTATACTTCAAATGCGTATATGTGATGTAGATCATGCGGCCGAGGGTTTCTTAAAAAAAGTTTGAAATTTCTCCACCAGATGGTGCTTTAACGACGAAAAAAGAAAGATAACAGTTCAAAAATCAAAGAATAACGGGATACTGATTTACACACATGTGTGCTCTATGCGCATAGCTTGTCGGTCAGGTTTTGAAAAAAGCACTTTTGTGCTTTTCAAGCATTTAAGGATTTAAAGTTTCTGGAAAAACGAAGAATTTCAAAATACGGTTTAAATTTTATTATATAAATTATATCCAGAATACGCATACGTAAGAAGCTGAATGCACAAAATGTAAAATGTGTATGTTAAAAAAATTGTCAAACTAAGTTTCTCATGCACGAAGGAAAGTCAGTAAGTAGGTCACAAATTGATATGAAAGGTCGGAAAATAGTACTAAATTGTTTCCAAATATGCCAATAGGTGGAATCAGAATCCAACTGTAAGGTGTTAATTTCGAATTTATGAGACAACAGATGTACAAAATGAGTAGGGCCGTTCAAAAGTTGTTGGCGAAGAGTGAAGTGGTCATACTGTGGAGATTGCGACAGAAGAAACTGTGCGGATGGTTGAGGAAATGTTGGAGCTGACAGGTGAACGACAATCGACAGCATAGTAAGTGCAATAGAATGTTCACATGGTTCAGCCTGCAGCAGACGGATGCAGACGTTGAATGTGAGGCACATAGATGGCTGAGAGAGCAGTTCAAAACCTTTATGCAGCAGGTATTGGAAAACTCATAAAGAGATGGGACAAATGTATAAATGAAAATGACGATTATATAGAAAAATAAACATGACTTTTAAGTATGTATCTCGGTTTCCCCTTTTTTAACACTTTCCAACAAAGTTGAAAAGTGTTTATGACTTCGGTTTTTCTGTCCGTCTGCCCGTCTGTCCGCGCTCTAACTCTCGTAAACATAGTCGGATCGTTCTGAAATTTTTGGATGTTAGTGACCTCTACCATAGCACGATCCCTATTTCAAATAAAGTTTCTAGCATGTTTAGTTCATTTCAGGGATTTAGTTCAGGGACAGTCAAAAGTTTTCCGTTACATTACGGCCTATGGGAAAAAATAGTTTAAAAGGGTTTTAAATGATGTGACATGCTTTCGAAAATAATAAAATTCATATGCATTTATCAAGTGCACTAAAATATACATTCTGTAGAACATACGATGCATAGAATAGTCATTATTCATTTACAGGGTCATACAAAGGAATTCCGTTCATAATGATATAGGGGAAATTGTTTGCGGTGTATGTGAAAAGATTTCAGGTTACTATATTGTATCCGAATTACTGTATATTAGTAATGATTGCTCGAAATGCATTTTAAATTATGATATGCGCTTTTTAGGGTTTCGTTCACCTGACGAAACCCTATTCGTCTCACTCCTTTGTCTGTCTGTCGGTATGTCTGTCTGTCCGTCACAGAGCCCGTTCTCAGAAACTATACATGTTGGAGACTTGAAATTTTCAGTACTTATAGCTGAACACCTCACATGAAACGACAAATCCTAAATTTTGAAAAAGTCTTAAATTTAATCCTTTGGGCTCCCACATGTGTATTTCAAACAATTCTTTCTAAGTCAGTCTCTAATAAGGTTGGAGCCATGAAATTCCGCATACTTATAGCTGAATACCTGAGACAACAAGACAAATCATAAAATTTTGAAAAAAGTTTTATATTTAACCCTTTGGGCTCCAACGTGTGTATTTTAAGCAATTTTTTCTAACATAGCCCCTAATTAAGTTAGAGGCATGGAATTTTGAATTATTATAGTTAAACACATGAGCCCACACAACAAACCATAAAACTTTGAAAAAGTGTTATATTTAACCCTTTGGGCTCCAATTTGTGTATTTTCAGCAATCCTTTATAACAGAATTCCTAATCAAATTGGAGGCATGCAATTTTGTATTCCGATAGCTAAACACCTCAGATCACACGACAAATAATAAATTTCGAAAAAGTTTTATGTTTAACCCTTTGGAGTCCAGCTTGTGTATTTTAAGCAATTCATTTTAATAGAGTCCCTATGTGAATTGGGGACTTGAAATTTTGCATACTTATAGCTGAACGCCTCAAATCACACGCCAAATAATAAATTACGAAAAAGTTTTATATTTAACCCTTTGGACTCCAGCTTGTGTGTTTTAATCAATTCTTTTTCACAGAGCCCCTAACTGTATTGGAGACTTGAAATTTTGCATACTTATAGCTGAACACTTCAGATCACACGACAAATAATAAACTTCGAAAAACGTTTTATATTTAACCCTTTGAACTCCAGCTTGTGTATTTTAAGCAATTCTTTCTAACTGAGACCATATTTAAATTGGAGATTTGAAATTTTGCATATTTATAGGAGAACACCTGAGGCCCGGCGACAAATTATAAAATCTTGAAAAAGTCTTACATTTAATCCTTTGATCTCCCACATATATATTTTAAGCAATTCTTTCTAAATGAGACCCATAATTAATTTGGAGACATGAAATTTTGCATACTTATAGCAGAACACCTGAGACCACACGACAAATAATTTTTTTTTTTTCGAAAAAGTTTTACATTTAACACTTTGGACTCCAGATTCTGTTTTTTAATCAATTCTTTCTAACTGAGCCCCTAATTAAATTGGAGACATGAAATTTTGCATACTTATAGCTGAAAATCTCATATCAAACGACAAATAATAAAATTTTTGAAAAAGTCTATAATTAACCCTTTGGGCTTCAACTTCTGTATTATAAGGAATTATGTCTAACTGAGCCCTAATTAAGCTGGGGATATGAAATTTTGCATACTTATAGCTGAACACTTGTGATCACACGACAAATGATAATTTTTTCAAAAAGTCTTATATTATTGACTCCTCTGGGCTCTAACTTGTGTTTTTAAGCATTTTTTCTAACTTAGCCACTAATTAAGCTACAGCGAACTAGTTTCACTTGAAGGCTCCGGGAGAGTTGGGGGGTGTCAATTTTTCCCCAAACACCTCATCTGATATATCATTTGACGACCCTTCAGCCACTCTTTCATTTTATACCCTTTCATATTTTATTTCCACTTGGTCAGGAGGGCTTTCCTATTTTAAGTTTTATAGGTTCAATTTCCTCGACTAATATAAGTGCGAATAGGTTCTAAAACGGAGTTTTGTTGGGCAGATGTTTGTTTAGAATAGAGTGCACTCCCTATTTCCGAATTGTGGAGCTAACAGATTTTGCAAAAGGATAGTGTTTTGAAAGAAATATTAAGCGAAACCCTCTGTACGATCTGTGATCACACTTACCAACTTGTTTAGGGTTTTGTTTATCTGACGAAACCCTATTCGTCTCGCTCCTCTGTCTGTCTGTCTGTCCGTCTGTCCATCTGTCACGGAGCCCGTTCTCAGAAAATATACATGTTGGAGACTTGAAATTTTGCATACCTATAGCTAAACACCTCACATCAAATGACAAATCATAAAATTTTGAAAAAGTCGTACATTTAACCCTTTCGGCTCCCACATGTGTATTTTAAACAATTCTTTCTAAGAGAGTCCCTAATTAGGTTGAAGGCGTGAAATTTTGCATACATATAGCTGAACACCTCGCATAAAATGACAAACCATAAAATTTTGAAAAAACCGTACATTTAACCCTTTGAGCTCCCACATGTATATTTTAAACAATTCTTTCTAAGTAAGCCCCTATTAAGGTTGGAGGCGTGAAATTTTGCATACTTATAGCTGGACACCACATATCATACAACAAATCATAAAAATTTTAAAAAATCGTACCTTTAACCCTTTGGGCTCCCACAGGCCTATTTTAAGAATTTTTTTCTAACTGAGCCCCTTATTAAATTGGAGATTTGAAATTTTGCATACTTATTGCAGAACACTTGAGGCCAGGCGACAAATCATAAAATCTTAAAAAAGTCTTACGTTTAACCCTTTGAGCTACCAATATGTATTTTAAGCAATTCTTTCTAAGAGAGCCCCTAATTAAGTTGGAGACATGAATATTTGCATACGTATAGCCGAATACCTCAGACCACACGCAAAATCATAAAATTTTCAAAAAGTCTTATATTATTTACTCTTCCGGGTTCTAACTTGTGTATTTTAAGCAATTTTTCTAACCTGCGCCCTTTTCAGCCGGGGAGCACTTTTCCAACTTTTTCCGACACCCCTTTGACCATTCTCTCATATTATGCGCCATAGCCATAAATATTTTAGTTCCACTTTTTACCGCCAAGGGGCGACTACTTATCTCGGGTGCTATCGGCCCAATCCCTTCGACTAATATATCTGCGGATAGTATATAAAACGGAGTTTCGTTTTGATAGAATTTTGTTTAGAATAGAGTGCGCCCCTGGTTGCGAAATGTGAAACTAACAGATTTTTCAAAAGGATAAAGTGTTTTGAAAGGAATATTAAACGAAACCCTCTGTGCGATCTGTGATCACACTTACCTACTTGTTCACTATATTTATGCATACTATAAAGTGCGTATAAATGCTATAGTTCATATACAGAGCTACAGAAATGAATTCGTAAAGGTTACTGAGTATGAGCATAAATTGCTTAAAGGTGGGATTTAAAGGAGTTATGCATTTTTACGCTGAATTAAATTTAGTGTACTAAGAAATATTTGTTGAATATAGATAAAATGATATACAGGGCCACGGAAAAAGTTGGATACATGGCCGTCTATGTGTGATAATTTCCGGAAGTGTAATTTCAGTAGTTTTAAGCGTGTTTTAGTTTGAATTAAATTTTAGCTAAATAGTGGCATGTAATAAAGGTACTAGGTAAACTACAGGGCTGTACAAAAGTATTCAAGTATGTTTCCATCTATTAGTATAAATTGCTGAAAGATGAATTCCAACCTGTTATGCATTTTCTTGCTAAATTAATTTTTCCCATTATATAGTATATATATCAACATACAGATCGAATACAGGGCTGTTCAAAAGAATTGGAATACATATTTGGCTATGGGCGGTAGCTACTGAAATCAGATTTTTAAATGTTTACTTAGTTGTCTTATTTACCTTATTTCCCTAAGTAATGAAGTTTCGTTAAAGCTTTCATGGAGTGTTGGAAAGTGTTTCACAATCTATGCTGTACGCATGATTTTTTCTTACTTGTTTTATTGGTTTTGTGGCCTACTTTCTGACTTGCTCTCGTACTAATAGACACACATATGAATTTTACATATTATTAAACCACAACACATAGGTTAACACACATACACACACTCACATGCAGAAATCTACTATTCAAAAGCTATGAGATAACACAATGATCCTAAGAGTGTAGACATTTCTGCATTCGTAAACTCATTTCTTCTATTTGTTACAGATAATGTATTATTAACATAGTTATTAACAAATACTTTCACTAGTCTTACCAATGTATTACATTTCTGTTCCACGTTTTACTGTCTTACATTTATGTAATCGAAATCTTTTCTGAAAATAGTTTGCAACACGCATGTATAACGCTGTGCTACATTATGTAAGACGTCCTCAATCAATATTCTTTACATATTTTATAGAGAAATTGTAAATATGACTAAAATTTTAATAAACCAAAGTACTTTTATTACAAAATATATTCTTTTAAAAAGACAGTGAATACTATTTTAGATTAAATTTCTCACAGAAAAATGTATGTAAATTTTTCAGTAATGTCTATATTATGTACAGTTGGAGTTATTTAGGAGCAAATGGAAATGTTAACAATTCCTAATTTAAAATTCATTCTTTGCATGCGTTATCGTGCATAGATTTTCTAGAAAGTTTAATTTGAAATTTTATGTTTTATGTTCAAAAATACCTTGTAAAATCCGCAGACTTTCACGTTTAATAAAAAATTCTTCTAAATGAAGTAGTTCCACTGTTTAATGTTTGGTATAAATATATTCTTTTGAAATTCAGAAAAAAATGAACATTTTACTCTATAGTTGATTTTTAATAGATTTATGAATATATTTTTCCTCTTTTATTAGGATGAGTGAAGCGAATCCTCTACTAGGCTACACAAATTACATTTTGTCGTACGCTTTACAAAAAAAACCGCCAAAAGCCAAAAAAACGTATTTTGACTTAAAATTGAACACAAAAATAAATTATGATCTGTAGATTTGCACAATATTAGTTTTTTTACAAAATAACGTTAAAAAATTATTATTTTAATTAATCTATTTTACGTGTTTTTCCATTACGGACGCATTTTTGGAAATAAAACAAATGAAACACGTATATTTTCAGAAGAAGAAAAAATCAAGGAGTTAAAGTTCCTTTTATGAAACTTTTAAACTACATTTTTTAATGAAAATTATAGCATATTTTTAATGAATTAAAATTTGTGAAAATTCAATTATTTACATTCAATTATAAAAGTATTTTTCAATGTTAAGAATTCAAATACACAATTTATCCTTATTATGGTAAGTCATTTACGCAGACCATACTGACGCATTTTAAAGGAATTATATTATGATTTTTTTTTCTAAAGGGGCAACAAACAAACAAGTGTAAACAAATAAAATTAACCGTTAAATTCGTTATATAAATATTTTGTAAAATTTTGCTTCGAAAATATTATTATTTATACTAGTCTCATCATAAATGAAAAAATCCGAGGAAATTCTTAGGTATTTGGCTAAATTTACATTTCTAAAATTAAATTTTCAAAATAATATAATTAATTTTTCATACAGGCTTCGAAACCATTATATTTATGACTCAAAGAGTTTTGAGTTATATTTCAAAGAGTTTTGAGAATAAGAATTATTTTTTTTTTAAATGTTAAATACGAAATTCGATCTCTGATGCGAAAAAAAAAAAAAAAAAAAAAAAACCCTGACGGCTTAGCCTACATGCGCCGGTAATTTTGAAGTTAAAAGTTAAATTTTTATTTTAAATAACGAAAGAACAAATAAATTAGTATAACATTAATAGAAATACAAATAAAACGTCGAAATAAAAATCACTTGATGACGTAAACACATGTAATTTGCTTAACACTAGAATTACGGTGATTCTTGTATACCTAGAACTACCGGTTCTTTTTTATATATGGTTCAATCTTTCGCTTCTTTCAAATTACATTGAAGGGTAATTTATTTTGTATCTTTATCTCCTTTGTTTTATTTCTTTCTTTACTTTGAATTTTCCTTAAAACACTTATGATTTATTGGTGTTTCATGACTTCCTTCACAGCATTTACTTCTCTATTTTTATTCAGCTCATTTTCCTTTGAACTGAATTCGAACGATGATATTTATGAACATTTTCACCAAAATCTATTTTTTCATTTATTTCAAAATTGGCAGATGTAATTTTATCTCTACAATCATTTTCTGAAAGTTCACTGCACAATTTTAAAATTTCCCCATGCGAAAGACTTCCGTCGCGATGCCATATTTGTAAATATGCTAAACTGGAATACTACTAATGGTTAACCCTTTTTTGCATCATGTGGTTTACAACAGGCAAAATATTCTTTTTACTTAGTTCTTGTTCTTAATGAATAATATAGATAACAACCTTTTGTAACTATCCAGCAATACACTGAAATCAAATAAAATCTCACACATTTGCGTTGCAGGCGCATGACAGATATGTAATCACGCCCCTACCCCCGGCATTTCCCCCGCTGTTTCCTCCGCCATTTACCCCTTTTTGTAAAAAGCAAATGCAATATATCTCCTTAAATTAATCTTCTGTTATTGAAAAATACAAAAAAAAAACGTCAAAACCGTATTGATATAAATGAAAAAGGCCATTATTTTGTTCGAGTCAGAAATGACCCAGTATGGTAATTCTAGGTATACTGACCTGTACATATAAAAATGTTTTCTTTGGATTTCAACTAAATTCGTGTTAAGGCATTATACTATTTAGGAAAAATCAAAAAGTTTCAAAGTTTTATTTTGAAAAACAACAGTGATAAGATCGAAAAATCAAGTCTTGTGTCACAGATGACCCGCCTCGGTAATTCTAGTGTCGAATTCAAGTGAATGTGACATTTACGATCAACCATTATTGACATTTAAATCTTATAGTTTGGCGATAAATTTTTGGTGGACGGGATAACCCAAGTTGTACCAATATTAGATTTTGTTGCATTAAAATATCTCAATTTGTTGATTTTATCTGTAAACCCTATTAATTCACAATGAAGGTCTATGGGAATTTGGCGAAATATTAGAGATATCGTCAAGTTGGCGACAAACATGGTGGCATTTGGCGACAGAACAGAGTCCCCCTACGGTAACCCCCTTATATGTATGGAGATACGACAGCTTAATATATGTATGGATTTTTATTTTTCACGTGGAAATCTTGCAATAGAAATTTAATTGTTGTGGTAAGAATTTTATTTATTTATTTATTTATTTATTTTTTGGCGACTGCTATAACGACATTTTTAAAATTTTTCTGTCATTCTTCTGTAAGATCTGGTTTTATCAGAATCATGTTAAGGCGATATTAAAAATTTTTAACCCTCCTTCATTTCTACTGTCTTGGGCTGATTTTTGTCATTTGCAATCCCCGCCGAGATATTAGAAATTCAATGAATTCGATATATATATATATATATCAATGTATGTGTATGTACTACTAAATTTTGTCAGCACGATAAAAGTCGCAATTATGCACGGATCATCTTCAAACTCGCCGAATACATTGAGATGGCTGATATTTCGGCGGGTATTGTAAATGAGAAAAATCGATCAAAGGCAATAGAAATCGATGAGGATTAAAAATTTTGAATACAGCCTTAGCATGATTCAGATAAAACCAGCTCTTGCAAGTTCAAAATTTTATATATATATATATATATAAACTTTTTAGGTGTGGGTGGTTTTTGGTTCCTAGGGTCATATAATGAAAAGTCATGAAGGAATTTTTCAAAAGTCATACCATGGTAACCACTGCAATAGGTAGTATTTGATACGAAATCTACCGAAAGTTCCAAGGGAACTTTTAGTTATTTGGCTGAATTTACATTTCTAAAATTAAAAAATCCCTACCGGCTCAGCCTACAGGCGCAGGTACACTATAAAAAAATCTGTAAAGTTACTAAAGTTTTTCTAGGAAACTGGATTTCCTAGAACTTTTATGTAACAGCAACAACAAAAATTCATATAATAGATACACATTTGCACCGAAAAAAAAATCTGTACTGTTACTAAGGAATTTTTAGGAACCTGTGATGCCTAGAACTTTTCCTGTAACTGCAACCTGGGTTACAGATAAAATTTTAGTAAGATTACTGCAATTTTAGCAGATTCATTTGTAAAGTTACAGATTTCTGTAGCTTTACAAAAACTAGTTTTGTAGATTTGCAGCTTTTTGCAGCTGTACAGTTACAGATGAATGTTTAGTAAGCATGTAGCTTTACATCTGTAGAACTACAGATTTTTTATTAGAGTGTAGATTTCGAAATTAAGTAATAATTTTACCAACAAAAACTAAATGAAGACTAGAGATAAAGTCAGTTTAACAATTTTATCTAACCGCTTTTAATGAAATTTCAATTTCTTTTTTCTGTGAAAGATGGTTTTTGTTGCAATAAAATATCTCAATTTGTTGATTTTCTGAAAGCAAGTGTACACTATTGGTTTATAATGGAAGTCTATGGGAATGTGTCAAAATATTAGAGATATCGATAAGTTGACGTCCCATTTGGCGACTAATTTTGGTCACCAAATTTGGCGATATATCGCCAAGTTGGTGAAAAACTTGGCAGCATTTGGCAGGACGTCCGCCCCCCCCCCCCCCCCTACGTTAACCTTCCTTATATGTATGGAGGTATGATAGCGTATCATATATATTTTTATTTTTCACGTAAAAATCTTGCAACAGAAAAGTAATTATTGCGCTAAGAATTTCACTGTGTTTTTTTTATTGTTGGCAACTGCTATAACGAACTTTTTTTTAAATTTTCCTGCCATTTTTCTGTAAGAGCAGGTTTTATCAGAATCATGTTAAGGCGGTATTGAAAAATTTTAACCCTCCCCCATTTATAATGCCTTGGACCGATTTTTCTCATTTGCAATCCTCGCTGGGATATTAGCCATCTCAATGTGTTCGGCGAGTTCGAAGACGATCCGTGCATAATTATGTATTTTATCGTGCGGAAAAATCTACCTAAAATGCGCCAAAACATAAAATAACGTTTTTGCTTAATAAAGATGCAAGAATAATATAAAAAAATATTGTTACTTTCAAATATTTATCTTATTGAATAATGCTTCGCGAATCCAAACAAAGCATGGCTTTTGCTAGTTTATATAGCACATACAGATGAAAAACAGACCACGGTTATGCAGTGTAAAAAAAATTCAGTATTTTACAACAAAAGGTGGTGGCACACCGGCTGCAAATAGAGTTGCAGTAAAATTTACAAGCTGCTGTACAATTTCTCAAGTCCGGGAAAATTCATTACTATTGGCTGCGTCGTAAACATGATAAAAATAATTCGGTTTTTGCTTCACTTGTTGCTTTAATTCCCTTTCACAGCATCGGTGCTTGATTTCGATTTCACATCATCGTTTGTAAAGTTACAACATAACATGCAGGAAAAATCACTGCATTTTACAAAAAAAAAAAAAAAAAAAAAAAAAAAAAAAAAAAAAAAAAACGTGCTGGCACTCCGTCTGCCAACACATTTGCTGTAAAATGTATAAGTTGCTGTTTTTTAAGAGTGCAGTAAAATTTCTCAAGTCTGGAGAAAGTGGCATTGCTTAGCTGCGAGGTACACGTGACAGAAAGAATTCGATTTTTACTTCATTTGTTGCTTGAATTCGATTTCACAGTATCGGTAATCAAGTCCTTAGAGTAACACACATAAAAAGACTAGTCGAATGTCGTAAAATTTCAGAAAGATACCGGCAGTAAAATGATCTGAATTTCATTTGATTTGTGTAAGTAGCTGGTTGATAAGGGATTTTTGCATAAAATGCCAGTTTTAATATATATATATATATTAATTTTTGTTTTTTATTAGTGCTTAGCTTTTCTTTGAAAAACCACCAAAAAGCCAATAAGTAAAAAAAGAATTGTCAAAATCGTAAAATCCGTTCCGAAGTTACTCGTTGACTTTCAGTAAATAGTAACTCCCTTGTTGGAATTCAATTTTAAATAAATGACAATTTGTGGAAAATTTCCTATCTTCTGGTTACTTTTCGAAGGTAACTGAAATTCAGCTTACTATATCACCGATTGTTACTCTATTTCAAACAAAATGAAATCGATACACCTCACTGAAGTGGACTACAACATGTTTTCTACAGAGCAGTAAAAGTAGCAATTATAGTTCATTTACAAGGATGCACAACACAATTATGATAGATTTTCAGGTGCATAGTTCTTATGCAATTTTGATTTTCACAGAATGCGAGCATTGGTCGGAAATTAATTGCAGGATGAAGAGGGAAGCTCTCTTAAGGGATAATGCTGCTGCCAGACAACGCTAGACCACAATTAACGACAAAGACCCTGAAAATGCTGAAAACATTTAATGAGAAGTCCTTAAATATCGCCCACGGAGGTAAGAGACAGATAGAGATGAAGTGTTTTGATTTGGCGTGATATTAAATGTGCAACCCTACAACCGGTTAAAACAGGTCAAAAGGCCAGCCGCAAATACTTGCGGTTCCACAAAAATTGTATGCGGCTCGCTTTGAAAACCTCTAGACGTCCAATGAAATTCAGACGTTGTTCCACGTCCTTCTCTTGTTTGGACCGAATGAAAGCATTTAAATCTGAGCGAGAACCGCCTTCAGATTGAAAACCGTTTTTACGAGATACTGCATCTCCATTATAACTTAGAACTCTGCTAATATCCCCAAACACGCTCCAGCTCTGATATCTCGCCATCTGACTCCCATTCCTTCCGTTCTTAAAAAATCACTGAAATGTCAACGGCTCACCTGGGACAAAGAAGTGCATAAAATGGTGCAAAAATACTCTATATAACTAAACATCACTGGAAACTTTCGATCCTAGATGTTTTATTGAATATCTAAAGAAATACTTGACGAATTGGCTGTTAGGAATTTTTAATTTAAAGAATACATTTGACATCATATTTTTTTCAACCAAGATTTGATCGCGAGGGCATTTAGGAGACCGTCAACAAATTGAAGAGAAAAATAATTTGGAATATATTTGGGATACATTTGGGATAATCCTGTAAAATAAAATGTCAACAGACAGATAAACCAAATTCAGGAAAACTTTTCGACTACGCTAGAAAATGTTTGCATGTAGTTTCGATTTTTTTTTTTTTTAATTAAGTGTAGTTTATTCACTATTGGATGATTTGGACACATTTTAATTTAATTTCATGAATAATAATAATAAAGAAAAAAGAATAGTATCTAGTTAAACTGCTGGCATTGAGCTCACAGACTATTCAAATTAATTGTATATCATACGCTTATTTCAAAGAATAATGCGTTTCGAAAAATACATTAAGGGGGGGGATTAGCCCCTCCCCCTATTTCACATTTTTATACTTTACCAATGAGTCTCTAAATATCATCAGGGAAGCACCTTAACAGAATAAACCGGAGTACCAAATTTGAAGCAAATCGGATAGAAAAACCCAATTATCTAATTTAAAGGGGGTCACCCTCCGTTCCTCCCTTTATACTTAACCAATGAACCTCCAAACATAATGAGGGAAGCGCCTTATCATAATAAACCGGTATACCAAATTTGAAGCAAATCGGATAAGAAAACCCATTTATCTAAATTAAGGGAATATAATACCCCGATCCCCCCTTTATACTTAAACAATGAACCTCCAAATCTAATCAGGAAGCGCCTTATCATAATAAACCGGTATACTAAATTTGAAACAAATCGGATAATAAGACCCATTTATCTAAGTTAAGGGGGTATTCATCCCCCCCCCCTCGATACCCCCTTTTTACTTAAACAATGAACCTCCAAATCTAATCTGTGAAGCGCCTTATCAGAATTAACCAGGATTCCAAAACTGAAGCAAATATGATAATTCTGCACGAAAAACTCATTTATCTAACTTAGGGGGGATTACTCCCGTAACCCCCCCCCCTTTATACTTAACCAAAGAACTCCCAAAACTAATCAGGGAACCTCATGATGAGAATGAACCTAGAAAATTTCTTTTAAGCAAATCGGATATTTCTATCAAGATTTGTCGCTTTACGTACGTACATACGTACGTACGTACATACAGAACCTGCGGGCACATAAGCTCTCAGGCTTTCATAGCCTGTGAGCTAAAAAGAAATTGAAAAACATTTCAAAAATCTCGCATTGAATAGTTTGTTTCTATTTATCTATGCCTTTAGTACACACAGAAATATGAAACTTCTCCAACACTAATATCTTCAGATTTCCGCTCATATGTTCTGAAAATTCTTTTAAGATATTCCGATTGAAGGCGAATTTCTTCCAATGACATAAACTCCGAAATTTTTCTTTTAAATTTTAATCTGTTGAAATGGAATGCGGAAAATTTTTGCTTTTTTAATTTTACTTAACTTTTTACGCAAAGAAAAATGATAACTTCGATTTATTTTTTTTTATTACTTTTACCATATCCTATAGAATTTATGATTAAAAAGTGCAAGTTATAAATTTGAAAACCAATTTAAGAAAGAATCTCGCATTTCGTATCTATAAATTATGTTAACGCTTTTCTATGAAGACGAGTAATTTTCAGTATCATTGTTATAGGCATAAATATTAAAAAATTTTAATAATTCGCAAGTAGAAACATATATTGGAGTACACTATTATAGTCATTGGTGGTACTTCAAATAAAAAACTGATCTGAAAAGCATTTTTAGTGCTAGAAAACGCGGAAAATTCATAAAAGTCTAATAATCATAATTGGATAAGCTTTGGTCGTAGAAGAATGGAGATATTTCTGATTTATTTGCTAGAATATGGAGAAAGTTTTTTGTAATTATTACTAAAAACTCTTATAAACCGTATAAAAATTTAAATATCTAAACAGAATAAAAATTAATTTTGACTTAAATGAATTTTGGCATGATAAACAACATCATTTAAAACATTTTTGCAATTTTAACTACATTCCTACAACTAATTGTTTAGAAATTAACTTCTGGCCATAGATTACAAGGGACACCTTGTGTATTTCATTTACAGAAAAACATTCCATTTACAGAAATATTAATAAAGAAGAAATTTTGGCAGTGAAATGGTAAAATATTTCTTGCCAATAATAGTGCCAGATTGGCAAAATATAAACATTTACAATGTGAGGACAATATATCATGCAATGTTACAAGAATTGGTCAAAATATTTCAAATACAAAGAAAAATAACCAATATTGTTGAGATAATAGGAATATTTCAAATGAAAATCAAATTTCAAATTATTTTTGCTTAAAAGGCGCAAAGGCCAACCTAGTGAAAAAGATTCCATGCCGGGAATCTTTTTCACTAGGTTGGCCTTTGCGCCTTTTAAGCAAAAATAATTTGAAATTTGATTTTCATTTGAAATATTGTATGCAAGGCGAATATTTCTCTCTGGAAAATTTTCCAAATATTAATAATAGGAATAGTTTTAAAAAATGTGCAATTGATTGAGAGTTGTAATGAATCTCTTGACTCAATCACATAGTTTCAAATCCTGAAATTCCGATTTGAATTAAACATTCTTGATAATTTGTAAAGCAATTCATATGCAAAGTCGTAATATAAATTCATTCATTTTTAATCAAACATATTCTTTATGCATTTATAACATTCATCTAATCCTGTGATCACTAAACTAATAATGTTTAGTATTTCAATCTTTCTCCTATTAAAACTTCTCAATTAAATGCGTAATAACATGGTAACATCCATGTTTGGACGAACTTTTAGAATTTTTCATGTGAAGTTTGGCGATTCAGTATTTCAATCTTTCACCTATTAAAACTTCTCCATTAAATGCGTAATGAGATGGTATCATCCATGTTTGGACGAACTTTTAGAATTTTTCATGTGAAGTTTGGCGATTCAGTATTTCAATCTTTCACCTATTAAGACTTCTCCATTAAATGCGTAATGAGATGGTATCATCCATGTTTGGACGAACTTTTAGAATTTTTCATGTGAAGTTTGGCAATTTAGTATTTAAATCTTTCACCTATTAAAACTTCTCCATTAAATGCGTAATGAAATGTAACATCCATGTTTGGACGAACTTTTAGAATTTTTCATGTGAAGTTTGGCAATATGTTTAACTTAAAATTTTACCACCAATTCGAATGTTCTACCATTATAGATGCTGTACATTATATTAAAAAAAATTCGCAGATGTTAGATCAGGGCGCGAAATTCCCACTCGCCAACTCGCCAATGGCGAGCAAATATTTAAGGTTGGCGAGTAAGTTTTGTCTTTTATAATGTTCTGTTTTACATCAAACTATGTACGCTCAGAATATCGTGCCTCAATCCAGTGACATGAGGATCTTATAGATCTTTTGTGCTTAGCTGAGAAATGGGGATATTTTAACAATGGCAATGAAAAACAATGCAGGTATTTGTATCCATTTTATTGCTGAAACTATGAAGTCAGATTTAGTGAAAAAATTGAAATAGTGTACATCTATTAGAATTATGGTTGATGGTACCACAGATAGATCAGATGTTGAACATGCAAATGTGTATGTTCGATACGTGGATGCAAAAGATAATCATATCAAGGAGGACATTTTAGGAGCAATAGATCTGCCAAATTCTACTTCATCCAGTTATTTTCACAGCCATAACTCATTTTATAGATAAGAATATAGGTCCAAATGAATATAGAAACAGATGTTATATTGTAGGCAGTAGATATTTTGTAGTAGATATGTTTGGATTTTTCAATTTCTGCATTCCTTTACGATTTCGGTCACTAGAAAGTTCTCCATACTACATCTGTTAACACTTTAAAACTTGTTCCTATTTATCATACAACGGTCAATTTAAATTTAGTTTGTCATAAATAGTTCATTTTCTGGGCAAGTGTGCTGACTGACGTTGCTGTCTGAATGAATGAAAAATAATGGCGAGAAAAAGTTTTAGTCTGGCGAGCACCTTTTCATCTGAAATTTCATCCCGTGTGTTAGATGTTTGCTAGATTATACGATAGATGTCACTTAGCAGTTTAAAATGTAAATTCCGTTCTTCGTTCTTTATATGAAGTTTGTCAATTTCCTTGAAAGGTACTGTCAGTCCTTCTCTTGTACCTCAATACTACACATACAATTGCAACTATGCACTTAAAGCATAACAAAATAAATTGATTAATATTGTTTCTTTTGTTTTTATCCTAATTGATAAAGCAAAATCTTTAATGAAACAATTTTCCTTATTGTCAATTTAACTCGATTTATTTTTCATTCAAATATAGTGAATTTTCAGCTATATCAAACATTCTTTCTCTAATAAAATGATATTTTCCGGGGGAGAGCTTTTTAAAAATCAACATCATCGTTCGTTTTATAGGAGTTATTAATGTTTATTTTTTATGTATTTCGAGTAGAATTAACATTTACTAAACTTTCCCCTGAAATAAGAAATGATTTATTTCTATAAAATAATTTTTTCGAAAAGAAGAAATAAGAAATAATCTGAAAATACAAAATACACAATACGGAAGTTTAATCGGAAACACTGCTACTTCTGCTGTTTTCGAACTACGCATTTAAAATGAAATTGACGTATGTGAGAAAATGACGTATAAAAATAAAATAAATGAAAGGACAGTTAAATATTTTTCTCTACATAAGTTCAATCCAAGGCACTGCTACTTCTGCTTTAAGCTATCTTAATAATCATGGACTCTCCATTTTAAAAGAAGTGACATACTTGAATGAATGGAACAGCAGTTAATAATAAAAATATTCTCTGACGATGGCCGCGGGATTACAGACGAAAGTACTAAAAAATTTAAATACAATGTATATTGAAACAAAGCTAAAAAATGCTATAAAAGTGATATAATGCCTTTATTTAGATTAATGCTCATTTCATCGCACAAACGGTGACATTCTCAAAATCATTCATGATAGAAATACTTTTTGTAGAAAAAAAATTAAAAACAAGAACTTGGTAAATAATATCACGAGACTTCATACATAATGAAAAATCGTGCAAACATAAAATAAAATAAAATTGGATATTTGTGAGCGTGATCAATTTTTACTATTGTTAATAAAACAGTATAGCATCTCTTTCCAAATTTTAGGTAACTCGGTTACCTAAATGATACCTGACATCGGTTACCAGAAGATATGTAGGTTTTTCTCCTGTGACTGGCTTTCAGAAAAATGCCTCCAAATTAAATATTAAATTTAATTACGTTTTAAAAATAATTAGATGTTCTGTCATGAGGCAGACACCTGTGTACAGATTTTTTAATAATTCTTCAATATCAGAAAAGGAGGGAAAAATCCATTAAAAAATATCATTTTTAAATACATTAACCTAGTTAAGTTAGGAAACGCATGTAATAAACGTTCATTAAAACTCCGTATATATTTTCCATGCATTTTAGTAAAATTGTTCTTGAAAGTGCGTAATTAACTTCGATTGTTTTTTAAATCTTTTTCAAAACGTTAAAAAATGTATTTTATGAGACAAAACATATAATTTTTAAAGATTTGCAGAACATTAAATATTCTTACATTATGCTTTTATATAAATAATGGTGTATCTCACGAAAAAGAAATGTTTTTTGTAATCTTCTTTACGAATACGACTTTAAAATTTAAAAAAAAAGCTTCTTATAAAAAGCTTCATTTATTGAAGGATTTAAAAAACACGGTATTTTAAATAATATGAAAGGATACTCCCACTTTAATGATAAAAACCATTATTTTAAAGTTAATTTTCCGCATATGTCCCGCGTAATTATCAAAACATAAGAAAGAAAGTAAAATTAAATAATTTTTTTTTTCTAGAGTGCCTAGTTTTTAAGGAACAAAAAGAAATGAAAACGAGATAAATGAAATATTACTATATTTATGTTCTTACATGCTTTGATTAAAGTAATTTAAACTGTGTTTCTACACTGTTTAAAAACATACGCTGTCATACGTATATAATTTTAAGGAGTTATTTAAGAAATTCTGAGATTACTAAGTTCATTAACTAATTTTTGAGTGGTTTTTAAAATTCTTATATCAAGTATAATATATATATATATATATATATATATATATATATATATATATTCTTCAAATTTTCCATTTTCAATATAGCATTGTTTTTCCATGCTGATGTATTTAGACAGTTTTACACCAAAAATAATATAATTTTTACATAAATATAATTATTCTCCTGGAGTTCACTTTAGTTTTAATATAAATAATGTTATTATTTAGAAGTTTATATTATTGGTAAATTTGTGGATATGTTAAATCTTTAAAGCATAAATTAGTTGATTTTGTTTAAATAAAAAAAATAATCATGTCGGTAAAATTATGGTTTGTTATGGGTCATAAATGCAATTACTTTATGACTCAAAAATTCAAAAGTATGATTTAGGACTGCTACTGAAACTTTTATTTTATACTTAAACTGAAACCACTAAAATCGAATTAACTAAATTAATTTTTTATCACAGAGGAAAATTAAGGACAGATGAAAATGTTGATATTTTCTGTGTAGCTTCTTAAGGGGTCTCAAGACTCTTAAAGCTTTAAAATTTTCGAAATTTTAATTTTTTTAGTTGTTAAACTTCTGTTTTCTGAACATTTTGATATAACTGTTTCCTTGAAATTCCCATTAGAACAGAAGTTATGGCTCTTAGAATTATTCCCACTCAATAGCTGAAGCAGCGTTTCTAAAACTTTGAATTCATTTTTCTCCCAATGACGTTTTTTGACATAACGCGCACGATATCTCAAAAACATTTAAATATTTTTTCATGAATTTTTAAAACATATGTTTCATTTTTGTCTGTATAAACGGAACCTAAAATTTCCTTTTTATTGTTATTTTTTTTCTTTAGATGATTATATTGTCGAAATTTTCTAAATTTTGCATTAACTAAATACAACTTTGTAATAAAAATATAAAAATGCTTTAAGTACAAATTTATTTAGGTTCAGGGTAATTATTACAATCTGAAGCACCAAATTTTAGTAGGCACCAAATTTTTCATTCTAGTTGCAAAATTCATTTTGTAATCGTGCGCATGATCTGTTATACGGATTTTCTGCTCGTCAAATGTCTAAGCGTTTGGAGCCTCCTGTAAATGTTAATTCTGCATCCTGCAATTTTTTAAATATTTGTGATGAAAGAACATACATACATATTACATTCCCAATTAAACTTGTGCCTTAAAAATACATTTTAAGATAGTAAATGTTGAAAATAGTCTTTTATTTTTCATTTTTTCCAATTTTAAGAGTCCTGAGATCTCATGATGTGTAACATTTTCCTGGGTTCATAGCATTACAACAAGTTTAAAATAACAGTAGAATTATCGATAGAAGTTTCTACAAAAATATGTAATAATAAAATTCCAAGTTTCATTTTTGTTTTTAATTCTTGTATTTGATAAAATGTGAAAAAATAAATTTTGTTTAGGACAAATGATAATTTAGTTGCATCGGTAAATATTATTACGACACATCTAGATGGCACTTCCCATTTAAATAAATTTATTTTGTTAGAGAAAAAAACATAATAATGATACAAATATCTTAATCTGGGAAAGTAATTTAGATGAAAATATCGTATTTTAACAGTTTCAATAATTTTATTAATTTGACTTTATTTTTTTTCTTGTTTTACTTATATAACTCTCGTTTTAATAATTATTAGATCTTTGATATGCATATGTACGATTACTTTGCATTTATATTTAAATATCTTGCAAATTAACATCTTGTAATAATATAGTAATTTCAAATGCTAAATGTGTAAATTAACTGTAAAACCAGTAAAAATGCGCTTATTTAGACTGTCTCACACCGAGTCATTTTCAAAACATATAAATAAAACTATTCCAAATTTGCACAGTCTATTAAAGACCACCATTCAGTTTTCCACGTCTTCTTTCATACTATGCCCGCTATTTATTTATTTATTTATTATTATTTTTTTTTCATGGATGTTTATTTTATTATTATTGTCTTAACCATTTTAGCTCCAGCCGTATTTTTGGTAAGTGAAATGATGCTCCATCGTTACATATTGATTTAAAGCGCGTTGCGATCTCTGTGGTTTCTCTTATAACAGATGGATAGTATGGACTGGAGGGGAAAATTATTTTACTTTTATTATTTATTTTATTTTGTAAAGCGCAAAAAATCAATATGGAGCGATGAAGCATCATTTCACTTACCAAAAATATTGCTCAACGTACTCAATGTTTATGAAAATAAAAATAAAATAAACATCAAAGTAAAATAAAAAATAACGTGCATAGTATGAAATAATACGATCAGTATTAATAGTCGTATGAGTGGAAAACTGAATGATGTTTAATAGACCCGTAGATTTGAAATAGTTTCATTTATTTGTTTTGAAAATGACTAGGGGTGAGTCCAAACATGTCAACAGTCGAAATAAAAGTATTTTTACTGGTTTTAAAGTTTTAATTTACAATTTTTAGCATTTGAAATTACTATATTTGCATTTATTGTTTAATCAAGCGCTGCAAATACTTTAGATAAGAATTATAAACTTGGATATTTGAAAAATGTTGAGTATTTTGTTTGCTTTTTTCCTCTGAAAAATGTCTAATAAAGAATGTATGAAAATCATGATTTTTCTTGATACTTTCGTGCCTTGAATCTTAAAATAAACTTAATCTTGTTTGTTGCCATTTTTATTTCACTTTTAAAATATTTACATGAATACAACATTTCGTAATCGTTTTTTTTTTTTTTTGTTGTTTGTTTTTTCGTTTTCTAGATAAAATATTTTTCTGAAACAGGAAAAGTATTTTAATCGAGTTCTTTTGACATTATGTGGTACAGTTATATTTCCAAATGTTTATGAAACATTTCTTTTAATAAAGTTATTCTAGTTTTTTCTAAGACAGCGGAACTCAAGGAGTTTGTAATAATTATCTGGTATTTACAGTGATAAATTTCTTTTTGTAGAAAAGCAATATAAAGCGAAATGCGTTTTTGAAAGTATATTTGCTCTATTCATCTGTCTGTTTGAGATCCAAATTATGTAAGTAAATTTGGAATGCCGAAAAATTTTTATATGCTATTCAGGTTGTCTGCATGATATTCTTGGACGAAATTCGTTACGCTAGGGTTCACCATTCGTTTACTGGAAGACACAATCGCACTTGGGAGCATTATGCTTCATAGTATGGACTGGAGGGGAAAATTATTTTACTTTTATTATTTATTTTATTTTGTAAAGCGCAAAAAATCAATATGGAGCGATGAAGCATCATTTCACTTACCAAAAATATTGCTCAACGTACTCAATGTTTATGAAAATAAAAATAAAATAAACATCCAAGTAAAATAAAAAATAACGTGCATAGCATGAAATAATACGATCAGTATTAATAGTCGTATGTGTGGAAAACTGAATGATGGCGTTTAATAGACCAGTAGATTTGAAATAGTTTCATTTATTTGTTTTGAAAATGACCAGGGGTGAGTCCAAACATATTAACAGTCGAAATAAAAGTATTTTTACTGGTTTTAAAGTTTTAATTTACAATTTTTAGCATTTGAAATTACTATATTTGCATTTATTGTTTAATCAAGCGCTGCAAATACTTTAGATAAGAATTGTAAACTTGGATATTTGAAAAATGTTGAGTATTTTGTTTGCTTTTTTTCTCTGAAAAATATCTAATAAAGAATGTATGAAAATCATGATTTTTCTTGATACTTTCGTGCCTTGAATCTTAAAATAAACTTAATCTTGTTTGTTGCCATTTTTATTTCACTTTTAAAATATTTACATGAACACAACATTTCGTAATCGTTTTTTTTGTTTTTGTTTTTGTTTTTGTTTTTTTTTTCGTTTTCTAGATAAAATATTTTTCTGAAACAGGAAAAGTATTTTAATCGAGTTCTTTTGACATTATGTGGTACAGTTATATTTCCAAATGTTTATGAAACATTTCTTTTAATAAAGTTATTCTAGTTTTTTCTAAGACAGCGGAACTCAAGGAGTTTGTAATAATTATCTGGTATTTACAGTGATAAATTTCTTTTTGTAGAAAAGCAACATAAAGCTAAATGCGTTTTTGAAAGTATATTTGCTCTATTCATCTGTCTGTTTGAGATCCAAATTATGTAAGTAAATTTGGAATGCCGCAAAATTTTTATATGCTATTCAGGTTGTCTGCATGATATTCTTGGACGAAATTCGTTACGATAGGGTTCACCATTCGTTTACTGGAAGACACAATCGCACTTGGGAGCATTATGCTTCATGGAAGGTAAAATTTTAAGGGCGTATTTATTGACACCCAAAATAATTATAATATTTATTGACACCCAAAATCATTCGAATATAATTCAATCTACTTTTGGATATCAAACGAAATTATTTTCAGTGGTGTGTTTTTAAACAAGAAAAAATTATTAATGTTATAAAAAGGAAAATAGGATTTCATTACACACACATTATTCTTTCTTTAAAAATGCTAATTAATACTGAATGCATGTTTAGACGCCAAATATGTTAGCCTAAGTGTTTTTTGGTGACAAGATTCGGTGCCTAACAATTATGACGAAATTTCAAGTTGTGAAGTGTTACATAACATAACAAATAACTAGACCTTTTTCGTACGAACACATGTTTACAAAGACGCAGCAGAAATGAAATGCAGCACTTGTCTAATTTTAAAACACATAGATAACCCTGTACAAATATTTCTTTTTTTCTGGTCTTCTGCTCTTTCCGATATTAGGACATGATTTACTGCATTAAACAGAAAAAAAATGTGTCGAAAATTAGTGTTATACATATCATGTCATACAAGTATATGTAATAATATTATATAGTGCTTAAAATATAAAAACTCTAAACAATTATCAAAATGAATAGTTTCTGAATGCTAAAGAACTAAAATTTCTGTTTCGTAAATTGACATAGCAGATAAGAGAGTCTTTTTCAGCAAAGCATGATATTATATCTGGATGAAGAAGCAATAGAAGAATTAGTTAGAAAAGGTGGCTAAATATATGACATCAGAAAATCTTGAAGAAAAAGCAACTGGATCAGGAAAAGGACAAGAAAGATAAAGAATGCTCGTTACACTCATTGGGAAGGACGGGTCGGGATACTCCCCCTTACTCCTATGGCTATTACGTGATGAAGTTACGCTGATTTCCGCGAACTGCCAAATTGAAATAAGATCAAAATAGCCTTACTGTTTTGTTGACATAAGCAAAATGGAAATAATGCCAATGGGTGACATTAAAAGAGTCTTGCATTGCTGGGAAGAGACTCGTCTTCAGCAACAGACTAGCATCCCAACACAATGGATTACTTCTGCTTTGGTTGGAGAGAAATGCTGGAACATAATTAAAATCATTCTTGGATAAAAACTTAATTTTAACCAGAATCTTATTTCTCCTCCAGATAAGCCGGCACAGAACAGCTACTAAGAAACAGGACAGTCCTCTTGAGTAAACTTCCAACTTTGAAAGAAGAATTGTAAAGTAATGTAACTTTGTGCAAATTATCTTATAATTGTAAAAAGATTGATAAATTTTTAACTAGTTTTCATTTTCTTGTTTGAGAGAAAAGCAATTAATCTAAAAATATTTGCGTTTGTAGTATTCTGAACCAATTAAATAATCTTCAATACAGAAACCTATGGGAAACAAAATTTCATTTACGGAAGATTTCGGCAACGAATGTCTCTTACGAATTACTTTCGTTAACCGAAGTTTCATTGTGTTTCGTTTTAAAGTTTCTAATTTAATTTTCTTTGTTTTGAGGTTTACAAAATATTATATTTCTAGATATTCTAATAAAACTTTAGAAATATAAAAAAATTCTGCTAGTAACTTAAAGTTTTTGTTTTCATCTGAGACGCTGTATTAGCATGAAAGAAGCGGATTTTTAGAAAAAAATCATTACACTCTTTATTTTTTATTCATATTTTAATTTATACTTTTTTGTGTCCAGAATATTTCATTGGTGTTATTTCACAGCCAGTTGGCATATTTTATCAAGCGTGGTTTTCCATACAATTAACTCCCTTGTTTCAAATTGTATACAGTTGCAACCATAAAAAAGATATGTCGGTTTTTCTCCTGTGCCTGGTTAATGGAAAAAACCTCCAAAGTAAATATTAAATTTAATTACGATTTAAAACTAATTAGATGTTCTGTCATTCGGCAGACACCTGTATACAGATTTTTTAATAATTTTTGCATATGAAGAAGGGAGGAAAAAATCGATTACAGAATATCATCCTTAAATACATTAACCAAGTTAAGTTAAATACGAGTATGCAAAAAATTTACATTAAAACGGCGTATATGTTTTTCAGGCAATTTAGTAAAATTATTCTTGAAAGTGCATAATTAACTCCATTATTTTTTAAAATCTTATTCAAAACGTTAAAAAATTAGTTTATGCAGCAAAACATGTTTTTTTTTTTTTTTTTTTTTTTTTTTTTTTTTTTTTAAGATTTGCAGAATATTAAATATTCTTACATTATGCTTTTATATAAATAATGGTGTATCTTATGGAAGAAAATGTTTTTCGTAAAGAACACTATTAATAATTCGTGGCGTATGTAATGTATGATCAAATCCGTGCGATTTTTTATGTCTTAAATTTTAGGGTTTGAAAAAATCATTTTCCAAATGGTCGTTGTAATTTGTTAAATTGTTTTTTTTTATTATTTTTTTGTGCTTGAAAAAACATAATGCTGATATTAATAACTTAATCTGGAAACATAATTTTTCATGAAATATCGTATTTTTAAAAATTGATTTGTTCTTTTTATTTAACTGTAATTTTTTCTTTAACTTATATATCTCTCGTTATAATAATTAATGGATCTTTGATATGCATATGTACTATTATTTTACATTTAATTTTGTTTTATTAAGCGCTGCAAATACTTTAGATAGGAATTGTAAATTTGGATATCTGAGAAATTTTGATTTTTTTTTTTAATTCTTTCTCTGATAAATGTCTACTGTAGAATGTATGAAAATCATGATTTCCCTTGATACTTTCGTGCCTTGAATCTTAAATGAAACTTAGTGTTGTTTGTTGTCATTTTTTTTCACTTTAAGATGTTTATATGAACACAACATTTCGAAATTGTTTTTCTTCGTTTCTTAGATAAAAATTTCTTCTGAAGAAAAAAAAAGCATTTTAATCGAATGTTTCTTTACCTTATGCATTTTAATTAACTAAGGAAATTGGTGTTAAAAGAGAATTTATACTTTTGATTTAGAGAAACAAAAAGTTTTATTATGAAAATACGAGGGAATGTCAATAAGTAGGTCACAAATTGATATGTGAGGTCGGAAAGTAGTAGTAAATTGTTTCCAAATATGGCAATAGGTGGCAGCATAATACAACTATAAGATGTAAATTTCGAATTTATGAGACGATAGATGTGCAAGATGAGCAGGTTCGTTCAAAAGTTGTTGACGAAGAGCGAAGTGGTCGTCCAGTTGACACATCGACAGGAAAGTCGGTGCGAAAAGTTAAGAAAATGGTTAGAGCTGACATACGAACAACAATAGACATCATAGCAACAATTTAGACAACCATCCGCACTGATTCTTCTATCGCAATCTGAACTGGACCACCACTTCGCTCTTCGTCAACAACTTTTGAACGAACCTGCTCATCTTGCACATCTATTGTCTCATAAATTCGAAATTTACATCTTACAGTTGGATTATGCTGCCACCTATTAGCATATTTGGAAACAATTTTCTACTAATTCCCGACCTCTCATATCACTTTCTGACCTACTCACTAACTTTCCATCGTACAATACTGAAGTTTCTATTTTTTGTCAACACACTGTTTTTTTTTTTTTTTTTTTTTTTTTTTTTTTTTTTTTTTTTTTTAAACTAAATATATTAAATAAATATGAGAAAACAAGAATGTTTTCATATCACCTATGAATTACTCTTTAGCTAATAAAATACGAATTACGTAAGCTATTAAATATTTTTTTCTTAATAAACTTCTTAATCGGACCCGTATTTTACATTCTTATTCTACAGTAAAATTAATATTTTATAAACTATTTGCAACTAATTTTAAAATCACCGTACTACAATTAATATCCCGAAGAAAGTGACAAAAATGTAAATTAATTAGTTAATGTCATTAAATACGCACATACTTCGAAGCAATTATAAACAAGTTATATTTTAATTTTACAGATTCATGAAAAATATTTGGAAATTAACTTGTTTTAAATGTAATGAAGAAAAGGCGGAAATGTTTTATACATTTTTCATCTTTAGGTACCTTAAAAACACCATTAACATTATTATCCCAAGAGGAATAATCAACTATTTTTTCATGATGATTTATTTCACTTTAGGGGATAATGATTTTTAAATGATGTTTCTAATTTTAGAAGTTATGATCCGTTTTCTTTAATGACTGGTAACGTTTTACATACTTTTTCAATGAAATATTTTTAATGAATATTTAAACAGTTTGTGTTTGGTTAAACCTTTAGATATACGCATGGTGTATATATATTTAATTTAGTTCCTAGATATCTGATTATTTAAAACACTATTAATTTAATTACCACTAGAAAATATACCAAAAAATTTTCTTGATAATTTATTTAATGTTCGCTATCTGAAGTTTGCTTAGAATATAAGAAAGATGTAAGAAATATAATTGGCAAAACAAATTCTCTATAAATTTTGAATATGTGTGGATCACTTTTTTTATTGATAACTGATAAATTTTTAATCTCTGAACTATCAGTTTTTTAAATGTGAAATTATTTATTTTATTCAAATATTTATTCTATTACTGATTTATTTTAAATGGCACTAAATAAGCTGTTATATGATGAAAATATAAACAATACAAAACGTTTTTTTAGTTATTTCTAAAATCCTAAATGCAATAACACCTATAAATATCTCTACTTTTTCACCGGATTTTTATTTTAGAATTTCATTAAAATTTAGAAATAAAAGTGATTTTCAGATAGTGTAATGATTAAAAATTAACTGACAATTTATAAACAGTAATTTAAAATTTTCTCTTTTACGGTTTTATCCCTCTTAAAACTTTTATCTAAATGCCTAGATCATCTTTTTTGTTTACTTGAAAGTCATGCTATCCCATATTTAAGTAAATGAAAAAATCTGAGACATTAAAAAAGTCATGTGAGATGAATTTTCAAGGTTTCACTGTTTTCTATAAACGAATTTGAAAAATCGTTTTGCTCTCAGACAATTTTGAGAATGAATTAGCACTCTCTCCATGGGATAAATCTACTCAATTTGCTCATTTAAATGATAAATTGATTTGTTATGAAAATGATGAGTTTTCTACTCGTAAATGAAAAATTAAAATAATTTCATAAATTTGAAAAAGTAAAATAAAAAAAAATATTTTTAATATCTTAGTGATCTTAAAAGAAAAATGAGACAAAATGTTAAAAAGAGAAATATATATTAATGATGTTAAAAGCATTCGACTTTTAACTTATCAACATTTATCTTTATAGAGATTTTCATAAGCAGAGATATTCTGTTAAATCTAACCGTTGAATTTGTCCGCCATTCGGAGATGTCTGCTTTTCTGATGTAAAAGTATATAAAAAATGCGCATATTGTGAATTAAAAACGTGTTTCTTAAATAATGGTGTCTTCTATTTAGGAGTACCCGTTATGGTGATTTTAGTGCAAAACCTTCATGCGGACAACCATATTTTGCGAACACTCATCTTTTTCAATATAAATATGTATTTTTACCTCAGAAAAGCGAACACCTTCGAATAGCAGACAAATTCAACGTTTCCAAGGGGCCCGCGATTGAGAAGTTTCACTGTATTTAGATTTTCTTTTGTTAGTTAGTTTTCAATGTTATTCTACTTTAAAAGTTCAAAATATTGCTTATAATCAGTACAAAGTCGAAACAGATTTAAAATATAATCCTTACAAAAATTACTTATGCAATTTACCCCGAAAACGTTTAAACCACTCGTACACGCATTTGTTGCTCATTGCGTCTGCTCCGTACACCTGGACTAACATTGCATGCGTTTCTGTGGCGGTTTTTCCCAATTTGTAGCAAAAATTGATGTTTATTTTTTTGCTACATTTCAATATGACACGTGTTTTCAAACATACACCGTTCATCTGCCCATACAAGATTATTCTGCCTTGGTGTCTTGCGCCTTTTGCTATGTGCCATCTCTCCATTGGTTTTTGACTCGCGTTGTTTATGAGATCCATCCATTCACCGAACTTTTTAGACGCACCTTGTATATAAACAAATTAACATCAACTTTTTTTGCAAAATGAATTACAGCTATGAAATTAGACGTAAATTTTAAGACAGACATTCAATCTATATTATGAAGGAAAAACGTGTCCGTGCGTAACGCAGGCCTCGTTTTGACGGTGGCAACAGCAGCCGATTAAATTTAGCTTTTACTGCAATTGTTTAAACTTCTAAAAAAATGCACATTTTCAAATTTTACACCGTCGAATAGGGAAAAAATCTACTTTTAAATGCAAATTATTTGAAACCTGTACCGCGATTTGTTTAAAAACTGTATCGCAGTGTTGTGGTTACTTACAACCACTGTCATATTTTTATTTAATTTAATTTAAGAAATATTTTATTAATCTTTATTCACTTAATATTAAAATTTGCATTCTAAGATTATTTTATTTCCTTCCTTTTAAAGCTTCCCCTGTAAGCTTTTCTTTCTTATGTAACATTTCGTTTCATTTTAAAATGTTAAACATAGTTTTGAAATCTGTACTTCCGGGGAAAGGAACCTCTGGAACATTCTACACCTTTCTAAAATGTGAAGTTATTTCCTTTTGTAGATCCGCCCCTAGCCAATCAAATTCAAATCAGTTTAATACGTAATTTCAAATATTCTAACATTTTAGTACTATTTGGCTTCTTATCTTAAAGAAATGCATAAAATTTTCATCTAAATAAAGCAGTTTTCATATGCTATAGCAGGGGTGTCCAACTGTGGCCCGCCGGATACCAGTAAAATTTTACAGTTATCTTTGCTTTATCTAATCGTCGAATTGCTGCGATTCAACTTGTCGACTATTTCTTTAAAATTTTAGTGGTATCCGGCGGGCCACAGTTGGACACCCCTGTGCTATAGCATTGCAAATTATGCCAACGCAAGGCGCTAGTATGTTTGTTCCTGACAATTGGCGAATTTCATTTATTACGGCAACCCTTGTCCCCGCTTATACGCAGTCTGTGCACTTTCTCTGTCTCGTTTTGATTTCAAGGCAAAATAGTTGCGGCCTTGCCATTCTACGAAGAATCATGCGGATTCAGCGAAAGCAGTATATTAAAAGAAATTTTTTAATATTATGATGGTTTAATGGGATGTATAATTTCTTCTGCTTGCGGAAGAGTGATAACAGTTCCACCAACGAGATGTAACGACGATTCTGTAGTAGTGATAAGTGCGTATAATCCTGCTGTTACTGTATTGTATTTGTTGTTTACTTTTCAATTCGACAGGTGCTTTGTTCGGAGTTTTGAATTGGTGCGAAAATCATATAAAATAATTGATTGTTATGACTAGTGCTTGCATACTACCCGAGAGAAATTATATTATTTTTTCTCATGGCAAAATACGTATTAAAAAAAAGGTGATCGTAAGTTACTCATCCTAAAAAAATTGATCTAAAAAAAGGAGATGTTCATTTAAAATATATTGTTTCAAGAAGATTTCATTATAAATAAAGATTTTTTTCGAAGCTGATTTCTCAGTGCACTCCTTTTATTTGCATCCACCACTGTTTTGTTTTCAAGTCACTTCAGATAATACTTTTGCTTTTATTTTCTTTCTTCTTGTTTTTCAAGTATATCTGAATATTTATTTAACCAATCATTTTCAAAATGATTGTCATGTCGGCGTGGTCTTTTGTAGCCATAACTCAGTGTACGCGATAATATATTTTGTTCGATGATCACAAGATTTAATTATTAGAGTATTAATATTATTTCAGTCCTGAAAAAAGAAACTGTATAATAATTTTCTTTCACATTTTATCATCCAACCATCACAAGCAGTTTACTCCCTTTTTATGGTTTTCAAATTAATTTTCAAGCATGATTTTTTTAATCTATCTCTATCGCGTGCAGACGATTGCGAAAGATAAATACATTTTCACTTAATATATGTAGTTCAGCATTTGTTTCTGACTTATATTCAATATCGAAATTAAAACTTCATGAATAAATAAATAAAATACTAAAAAAAAAAATAAGCACAAATTTAAATGTTACCGAACTCCACGATTAAACCACTGAAATTATCAGAATCAAAAAGGCTGCTGTAAATAGCGATTTTTGGCAATTTCTTTTTCTTTGGCTGTTAACACCTGGTACGAAGGAAATACGAAAGTATCGCTTTTTATAAATTTCAAAACTTTATTTGAATGCATAATTGCTACTTATCATATTAAAACGATTTTTGGAATTGTTAGTAGGCAATTAAAAAAAATATATATTAAATTAAAAAAAAATCTATTACAGTTTCCAGTTAAAAAATGATATTTTTTTATATTCTTTTTGCCTATATTCTGTAACGGGTTTATCCCCTTTTGATCATAAAGGAGTGGTTTAAAAGATATATATTTCAATTTCATAGTTAGTTTTCATTCCGATATATATAAAATGAAAAGAAAAAGACAAGGTGTGGCTATTAATTTCCAGAACTGTAACAGCAATTTATAGAATTTAAAATTCATTGTTTAATCAGCGATGGTATTTCAAAAGCCACGTATCTGCGCACAATATCTGCCCTACACATCATTCTGGTTTCACTTTATGCTATTGAAATATGCAAGCAAACGTTGAATGGCAAAGAATTGTTGTTCAAGGGAAAAAGCAGAGAATAAAAATTAATTTTTGTTCAAATTGAGAAAAAGTGCTAGGAAAACACGTAAAATATTGCACAAGCATACTGCTATGACGCATTATCACGTTCTCGCATTTTTGAATGGTTTCGACGTTTTCGTCGATTTCTGAATTTCGATAACATTAGAGAAAACGTGACGTCCTAAATTAAGAGGATTCACAAATATGACTTTGCAAGTCATTTCAAACAATTGTACAACCGCCACCAAAAGTGTATTACGTCGGACCGAACTTATTTGTAACCTTGTATATTACCTTGTATAATAAAACCTATCTTTTAAAGCCTTCAAGAGGAAATGATACAAAAAATATTCATAAATATTTGAAATTTTTCGACAAAAGAGTTCATGTTGCTCGTTATTGTAAAACATAATTCGTTAAGGGTGCCGTGGAGCTTAAAATCCTTAAAAATATATTTTTTTTATTTTTGTAAATTTCAACTTAAATATTATTCAAGGGTAGATTATATACATTATGGCATGCATTTATCACAAAAAAAATTTAAAAAATTGATTTTTGAGAAAAAAATGGAATTTTACACTTCGTCTTAGAAATCTTCCAAATGCCCCATGCGTCTTCCATATCAATGAAATTCCCCAATATTTTTTTATAAAAGTTTGGTTCATATATAGAAATAAAATAGAGCATTGAATTTTATATATTTGAATTTAAAGATAAAAAAAAATAATTCAAAATTTCGAAATTTTTTCGAAAAAATTTCAAAATTTTTCAAAAAAATTTTTTTTTTAACCTTTTAATTCAAATATATAAAATTCAATGCTCTATTTTATTTCTATATATAAATCAAACTTTTATAAGAAAATATTGGGGATTTTCATTGATATGGAACGCGCATGGGACATTTCGAAGATTTGTAACACGACGCGTAAAATTCCATTTTTTCTCAAAAATATTTTTTTTTTTAATTTTTTTGTGATAAATGCATGTTATAATGTATATAACGTACCCTTGAATAATATTTAAGTTGAAATTTACAAAAATAAAAAAAAAATATTTTTAAGGATTTTAAACTCCACCGTTCCCTTAAGGGGACCGTGGACCTTTGTTTGAATAGAAATCAACTCAAAAATAAAAAATTATTATTGTGCATATTATTATTCGCCAGTGCCTTTTGAACTATTTGTAAAAAATTGCATGCTAATGCGATTATTTTTCGCAAAGTTACAAGCGTTTGAGTTTGGCACACAAACAATTTTTCGGCCCTTTAATATACTTTAAATCTGTTTTCTCAAAACTGATTTTTCAACGTTTTCAGATTTTTGAAATGCTCCATGCGTCATAATTTTAGATGGAAATTTATGAAATTGATAAGGAGGAATCCTGATATTGCTTACAAAGAAACTGTGTAAAATTAGCAAATAAACCCTTTGTGCAACAATATTAAAAAGCAGAAAAACCATCGTTTAAAAATGCACAAAAAATATATGAAAAGCAGCAAACAGCTGTTTCGAATCTGCTAGCGAGATTCTTCTTCAGTGCATGATAGGGGGAAAAACAGCGTGCTGGTTGGCTAAGCCTTGCTTTTTCTAGCACGCTGTTATTTTTTCCCTATCTTGCACTGAAGAAGAATCTCGCTAGTAGATTCGAAACAGCTGTTTGCTGCTTTTCATATATTTTTTGTGCATTTTTAAACGTTGGTTTTTCTGCTTTTTAAAGAAACTGTGCTTGCATTTTAAAATTCGATATAATTAAGAAGTTAAATTTTATTTTCAAATTATAAAAAGACAAAATTTGGTTGAAAATCGATATCGAATTCAGAAAAACACTAAAAAACATTAACTATTTAAGGGATTAAAAAATTCGATGCACAGATTTGTTCATAATAGAGTTTTAAGTGATTAAAATGCAAAAATCGAGAAAACAATTATGATGCATGGAGCGTTTTAAAATTTCGGTTTAAAATTTCATTTTTTTTTTTTAATCTTAAGATTATAATAAGATTGAAAGGTTCTTTTAAGGTGTTCTATATACTTATGATGAAATGTATATTTCCAAAAAATTTCATATCTCTATGATGAAAAAAAATTAACGTCCACCGTCCTCTTAAAAAATAGAAAAGTTTTAGAATATTTCAAATAATGTTCAAATATAAATATACCAATATTCTCATTTTATTTTTGGGATTAACCCTTAAATGCATTAATTATTCTTTTAGAATTGTGTTTTTTATTTTTATATAAAGGATTAGACACCAGAAATCTTAAGATAGATTTTTAACTTTATTTAGTAGCATATTTTTCTAATTTTTAGAGGATTAATATTTCTATAGAAATATAGTGGTTGTAAGAACTTAATTTATGTATTAAAAATTAAATAAAAGGGTGATGTAAATTTACATCACTATGCAATTAAGGGTTAAACAACTGTAAAGGAATTGTTTCGAAGCTGTTAAAACATTCCATCATAATTATTATTTTTAAAATATTTATTTAAGTTTGAATCAGAGAAAAAGCACTTTTCCTCTTGAAATACTGATATAGAAATCAACTTTTACTTTTTAAATATTTACAATTATACGATGGGGTGTATTTTTAATGTAAACGTTAATACTAAGTTTGTTTTAAAATCACGTAAACAAACAGGATGAAATTCTTATTTATCCTTTTACTAAATACGTAAATTGCGTAATGCACGATTTATATTATAAAATCCGAAACTATGGGATCTGCTTCAACTCGTATTTTGTTTTTCTTAAAACCAAAACTATTTTTCACATACATTGTTTTTTGTTTTTCAGACAGAAAGAGAAAGTGCTTTAAAATTTCAGTTAGTTTACTTTAAATTTCCCTGCACGTATCTGAAATAACCGTGGAACTAAGTACGGAAACATGTAACATCTGGAATATCTAAATTAAAATAATTTCTTTTATCTGTCTTTAGAGATTAAATGAAAGACAATACAGAAAAATAGTTTGAAAATAAACATCAAAACTTTTACACTTTTTCAATAAATAATTTAAAACAAAATCGTGCCATTAAACATAGCGAATTCAGGAAAAAATATTTTGAAAGAATACTTTGTTTTGCTTCAAACTTTAAATCTTATTTGCTCTAAGAAAACTTTGAAAACAGGGAGAAGTTTTAATTTTTAAAAGTATAAAATAGCCATATTTGATATCTGCCAGTTGAATAGAACAAAATAAAGAAAAAAAACATAAAGGAATAATAATTAATTCTGCCTATGTCTTCAGAATTACGCAGAGAATGTACTTAAGTTTGATTGAGGAAGAAAGGTCGTCTACATACAGAAATTGCACCAAACATGAAAATATTCAATATTAACACCTACATTTGACATCGTATTTGAATTACCGAAATATTTTAACTTCGGTTACCAAACGATATGTCATTCAATCAAGTTATAGAGGAAATGTAAGTGTTTAGTAATATTTAATATATACATTAAATATATACTTAAGAGAAGTAGTACTTAAAATATACATTAATCTTTTGCACGCTTTGAAAAAAGAGTTCGTGTTGCTCGTTATTGTACAACATGATTCGTTAAAAATATTTATTTTTATTATGTAGATAAAACGAAAAAGAAACAGTTTTAGAATATTTCATATAATATTAAAATATTAATATACCAATACGCGCATTTTAATTTTTGAATTCGAAAATACTACAGGAATCTTTTCGAAGCTGTCAAAACATTCTATCATAATTATTATTATTTATCTATTTAAGTTTAAACGAGAGAAAATGCATTTTTCCCGATTGAAATATTTAAATATAAACTAAATTTACTCTTTACGATTAAAGATTACGTGATGCACTGTAAAAAAAGTTCCGCAACGTTCCTGGGAAAAAATGGGCAGCTGAGTTGCCCATTATTTCCAAGAAACATTTCTTGAAAATGACTGGAACTTTACTGTATATGTTAAAAATTTTCTACAGAAATGCCAGTAAGTTTCCTGCGAAATACCAGGAATATTTCTGTTGACAGCAAAACATTAGTGACATTTCACAGCATGCGGGATCCGCAGACGATTTTTACATTTCCAGTTGACAATTTTCGTTTTATTATCATTATTTGTTAGAATGAAAAAATATTTTGAAATTGACATCAAAATTATTATTTATAATTTACACGAAAAAATAAATTTTCAGTTAAAATTCAATAAAGTAAATATATATATGATATATTGTTTCTGAACTTTGCTTAAAATATAAAACTATATAAATGTAAATAATAATTAGAAACAAAATCTAGACATAAAATATTTTGGATTTTCGTTAGTAATTATGTTAGTTTACAAGTTAGATAAAATACATATAAACTTTCATAAAAAAAAAAAAAACCTAAACGTAATTGTATATTTTTTCCGAAAAAAAAAATTCAAATTTGCAGCAATTCAAAGTGTCAAATATATATTAAATTTAAATCAAATTGTAATAAAGTGTTAAAATATAAAATTAATTAAAAAAGAAAAAAAAAAGTCCAGAGGTAGCATCGAACTCGGGCCGTACGGGTGGCGTGCGAGCTTTCTGCGTCCACACCACGAAAGACACGTTGAGAGCTGCAAACTAATGGGTATTTGAAACGTATGCTAAACCTCGGCATCTAATTTCTGAAAATCTAAGTCCCATTTGAAGAAATCCTTTCACAAGAATAATTAGAGATAAGAACTCTAAAACATACTTTAAATTAATCAAAATCGGTGAGAATCATGTTTGATGGTCCCCTGGTTAATGGAGATCCAAATAATAGGTGTATTTTTTTTTACACGGTCTGCTCCTTAAACATTCCACAGACAAGTATGAGATATAATCTCTTAGCGATGTCACGGAGGTATTGTATTTTCATCTGAATTGTCTTGACAATAGAGACATAAAGGATTATGTCGTCTATTGATTTATTTGCATTCCATATTGATTTTTTTTACATTCATTTAAGGAATTATTTTTCGACACTCGCGCGCGAGCAACGGATTATAGCAAAAAAATAATAAATGGCGGCCGCAGCGTTTTGCTGTTTCCAACTTTTGGTTCAGGAACGTTTCAGATAAGAAAACCAGAAATTCACAGGAAAGAGCTAAATTATTCTGAAAACCTGAGAAAAGGCGAAACGTTCCTGGATTTTACATGGAACGTTACCATTTTTTTTTTTTACAGTGTGGGGTGTATTTTTAATGTAAATGTTAATGTGAAATTTGTTTTAAGATCCTTAAAATATTTATCCTTTTGCTAAATATGTAAATCGCATAATGCACGATTTAATTTATAAATTCTGAGGTACCAGTGTAGGATCCAGTGTAGGATCTGTTTCAACTCATATTTTGTTTTTCTTAAAACTATTTTTGACAAATTATTTTTTTACTTTTCAGACGAAAAAAGAAATGGTTTTAAAATTTCAGTTCGTTTCCTTTAAATTTCCCTGCAAGCATCTGAAATAACCGTGCAACTAAGTATGGAATCATGTAACATCTGGCATGTTCAAATTTAAATAATTTATTTTATCTGTCTTTAGATATTAAATGAAAGACATTATAGAAAAATAGTTTAAAAATAAGCATAAAACTTTAACAGTTTTTCAATAAATAATTTTAAACAACTTCGTCCTCTGAAACTTAGTGAATTCATGAAAAATTATTTTGAAAATATATTTTGTTTTGCTTCAAACTTTAAGTATTATTTTTGCCAAGAAAATTATAAAAAAGTGTAAAATTTTTAATTTATAAAAGTATAGTCTTATTTCATACATACAAGTTGAATAGAACAAATAAAAAATGAATTCATCTTATGCCTAAGAATTGTCTTTAATCTCACATGAGAAAATATTGTGTGATAAAACTTTCAAAGAATTAAAAAAATAAATACAGATTTTATTTAAAATAATAAGAAATTCAGAGAATACAACTATTTTTCCCCTTTTGAATTGTGTAAACCTACTCCAATATCAAGCATTCTTTCGACATTATTCAACATTTATTTTTTTATGATTAAAAAGCAAACAATTTTCTTAATTATTAATATTTTGATTCTGAGAGGAGTTTCCATCCTACTGAGATTCTGATTTAAAACATAGGAACCACGTTGTAGATTGACCGTAAAAACTGCATATTTGCATCAATAAAAAATACCCTAGATCCTAAAAATTTACGCGTAATTAAAATAAAAATCAAAAAATAAAAATAATTGTGGTTTTGTTATTCAGACTGTTATTAAATTATAAAAGAAATTACAGTAAAAAAAGGATATTCTCCTTATACTAACTAAATCAAAATTAATCGTAGAAGTATGGAACTAGTATCACCCGATTAGCTATAACATCTACTATTTAATGTTATATTTAAATTTTGCTTGAGGGTGGTCATCTACATACAGAAATTCTACAAAACATGAAAATTTTACTAACTAACTTACTAACTAATCATTACTGACTAATCCAAAATTCATCGTAAAAGTATGGACTAGTATCAGTCAGTTAGCAATAACTTCTACCAATTAATGATATACTAAAATTTGGCTTGTTGAAGGGAGGTCATCTACATATAGAAATTGTACCAAACATGAAAATTTTACTAACTTACTAACTAATCCAAAATTCGTCATTGAAATATGAGACTAGTTGTAGTCTCACAAAACAGACATTCGGCGTTTGTCCGCAGGAAAGCTGCCTCGGCCCGCTCCTCTGGCTATTAATAGCAAAACAGTACTCAAAAGAAACTGGGGAAAAACACGTCAGGATATAGGCATTTGCGGATGACTCTTTTATCATCATAATCAGAAGCAGATCAAAAGAAAAATTAGAGATCAGCCAACAGGATACTAAAAGAATTCAACGAATGGATTAAGACTAATAGCTTGACACTAAATAAAGAAAAGACGGAACTACTATATCTAAACAGCGGATACACGAGGAACCTCCCAACCGAAAACTCTAATGAGATAGAGGGCTTCACACTAAATGGTCAAACCTTATCAGTAAAAGAACAAATCTGATACATAGGTGTCACATTACACAAAAACCTGAGCTGGATACTACACTGTTAGACAGAGAAAAAGTAAGATCAACTTTAGTAAATTGCTTACATGATAGCTAAGAGTTGGGAATAAAGCCAAACATAATCAAAATATGGTACAGAACAGTAGTGGAAGAAAACTCTAAACTATGCGGTCCCAACCTGGAGCCACAGCCTCAAAAAAGGAGCATAGAGATCTTGGTCAGTTGTCAAAGGCATTTCGCACTGGCCATAGTCAGGGTTTATAGAACGGCCCCAACCTCGGCACTCCTGGTCCTATCAGGCCTGATTCCAATACACCTGAAAGTCAACTATGAGGCAGCATATGGCACAATTTCACGAGTCAGAAAAAACGTAACAATACACAATATGGTATTACATTACCATGAATATGACAGCAAAATCAACATATGGGAAAACAACCCAGCAAAAATAATCGAACGCAGGATAGTGTACGATACACAAGACATAGCCACATACACTGACGGCTCCAAATTGGAATCAGGCGTTACAGGTTTGCCCTTTGTAGCATTAAAAACCACCAAAAAATAAAGACGTGGTCAGTCCATTACGAAATTGCAACAGCGTTTACCAAGCCTAACTACTGGCAATCCAAAAAGCAGCAGGATGGGGAAACACCGCGGACGAATCATACAGTATACGCTCGGACTGCATAGCAGCCATATAATCCTTAAGAAAACCGTTCAACGTAAACAAAACAGTCGACATAATTCAGGTAATAATAAAAGAATCAAACAAAATATTCAAAATCAGCTGGGTCAAGGCACACATCTGTATCCAATTAAACGAGGATGCAGACGAGCTAGCCAAAAGCGCAGCGCTAAACATAAAGACAGCAAATACTATCTAATAAAGCCAATATCAGAACTAAAAAAGACAATAAAGACCTAACAATTAAACAATTGGAGTTCGAGTGGGATTATGGGATGCAGACAGGGAAACATACCAGTATTTTCCAACAGTAGACAAAAACAGATTAATAAGCGACTACCTATTATCCCGATTATACACAGCTCACGGAGCATTCCCTGCTTACCTGCATAGGTTTAACAAGGCTGACTCCCCTGACTGTGAATGCGGTTCGGGATTCGTTCGTCCAAAACACTACTTACTATACTGTCCACTTATCCAAGCACATCACCTAGTCAACATAACAGCAAACAATGAAACACTATGTCACGAACAACTAGACAAAAACAAACACGTACAAAACAAAGCCAAGACAGTTATCAGTTACTTCAAGAAAACTGCGGCACCATTACTGCACTAACACATCGAAACACGTAAGAAAGAAATAAAGCAAAAAAGCCTACTCTCCAAGGCAGACCAGCAGCTAAGGGTAATTTTTCTATGTTTTGATAAATGTTAAGTGTTTAAAAAAGGCCTAGGAAAGTATTCTACCTTCACAAAAAGCTACAAATTTGTCTCTGTTTGTCCTATGTCCCTTAGCGGTGTGCGGTAGTCATTATGACACAGTAAGAAGCCTTAGCCGCCCCCAACACCACTTGTCCATCCATTGTGTTATGTGTTAAAAAAAATTGGTCAAGGAAATTTTCTCCAACGCCACAAAAAATGATTAAAATAGTCTGTGTTTATCCTATGTCTTTCTGCGGTGTGCGGTAGTCGCACAACAACAGCTGTCAATCGTGTCCCCAATAGGGACCCCACAATTTATCAATTGTCAGCGCGACGTAAATCAGTCACGGTTCAGCAAGTTGTGCGTTATGACATAACAAGAAGCCATAGTAACCCCGGCGCCGCGTGTCCGTCATTTGTGCATTGTTTAAAAAAAAAGAGCAATATGCACTTAATTAAAATTGCTAAATACCTCAAGTCATGTTTAAAATAATGAAATAGAAAGTGGCAAATACGATGCAAAAATATGCGAACCAAATAAAGGAGTCAACAAACCCCATGCTTAGTGACAGTCCGAATGTTTCCACGTTTACTGTTCTACATTTAAATTTGCCGTGAATCGGAATATGATCTTACAGATAGATGTAATATGATCTCAGAGATAGATGTTAGTATTGAAATTTTTCAATTTCGGTACAATTTCTATATGTGCATGACCCTTTAAGCAAAATTTAAATAAGCCATGAATTAGCAGAAATTATTACAAATTGATTGATGCAAGTCACATTTTTATACGATGACTTCCGGGATAGGTAGTGTGTGTGCATTTGTGTATGACGGTAGAGGGTATCCCATTTGTTCTCAACTGTACGTGAATGTTTCGTATCAGCAAGCTTTTCCACGGTTTTCAACGAACCTACATGTAAGTACAGTCGTGGGAAAAAAAATGAAAACACCCCTTACTAACTCCGCAAAAAATTATCGTAAAAGAAAGTTACTGGTACCACACGATTGGTAAAAAAGGTCTACTTTTAAATGATGTATATAAAATTAGCTTAGTGGGCTATCTTCATATTAAAACGAGCCATAACTTTTTTTCCATAGTAGTACACAATTCTGACAGCATAAATGGACTCTACACCCTTCAGTTAGCCTAAAAACAATTTTTAATGCACTTCGTACGATAAGTTTCCGAGAAATTAATTATTTTAAAACGAGCGTATTTTAGAGACTGTATCCAAATTGAAGTTCGGTACTCGACTGTTGACTGAGAGAGCCTCCTTCTTTATCAAGTCATCTTAAGCGCCACTAAAGCAGTAATTCAAGACTGCTACATTACAGAATACCATAAGAAATTTCAAAATATCTAATCACTTCTATCATAGACGGGCCCTTAAACCCTTATTTTAAGCATAATTTGAAAACTACTTGGAAGAAAGATGTGAAATTTTGGATTTCCAAAAAGCAGGACTTAATAAATCTAAATCCAACAACAACAAAAAAAACAAATGTAGGTTGCAATTCATAATTTTTTCGAATATTAATTTCATAATTCTACATAAGATTAACACATAAGACTATAAAAATTGCGAATTCAATGTATTTATGTTTGGGTATTTTAGTATTATTGCTACACAAAAAAATAGCACATTAAGAGTATAATTTCAGGAGATATTAATAAAAATATGAAAATGTAATTTAACATTAGAAGCACTAGATTTTGAATGTTTATAATTCAAAGACTTATCATTCAAATGACTTGAAATTTTGTATCTAGCCATAGTTTGAACCGAAGATATGAAATATCTTATTACAATTGGGTATTGCCATTGAAAGAAATGAAGTTATGGTTCGTTTTAATATGTAGATGGCCCCCTAAACAAATTTTATATACATCATTTAAAAGTAGACTTTATTTCCAATCGTTCGGTACCAGTAACTTTCTTCTACGATAATTTGCTGAGGAGTTAGTAGGGGGTATTTACTTTTTTTTTTCTCGAATGTACATGTTTAAATCCCCTATTGTACTGTGAATTTTTGATGAAGTTTTAACGAGCCCATCGAATCCAAAAGCAAATGTTTCCTATACATTCTCAAGAACGCACACATATGATTTAACAACAACAACAACAAAAAATCATTGGATTACACTCGACTATCCCCCCTTGTATTCCGAACGTATCACCATCAAACAAACATATGTTTTGATCCTCTTAAAATAGCGGTAAACGGGGAAAGTTTTGTTGAGCTGTTATTTTCATACACGTTCTAAAACTTTTTATTATAGAAGGAATAAAAAAAATCTCCCAATAATTTGAAAAAAAGTGTGTAGATGTTACAGAAAGCTATCTACAAAAATATAGTTGGTGCAATTTTGTTCAATAATGTTTTAGAAATGGTTTCTCTTAAAAACGTCTACATTTGATTCACCGTCATCATTATTGTACTGCAAGTGTGCTGTATTTAGTCTTAAAAGTATAAATCTTATGTCGTAAACGTATTATGTAATTGCTAAAAACGGCGGAACATTGAGAAATAATTAATGCAAAATACATTATGTTGCTCTTTGTAAATTTCACGTATTATTTTTAAAGAAAACCTTACATAAAGGATTACAATAGATGAAGTACTTTCCGAAATTGCTTTCACATTACTATTTTTATAAATATATAAATAAAAAAAAAAAATAAAAAAATACGTTTAGAATTTCATATATGTAAAAAGGGATACTGTTCGAAAGATGCTAAAAATTAGCATTTAAACTTGTAAAAAACTCAAATTGTTGTAATATATTATGTAAAGATTTAAAAATGCAGAAAGAGTCTTTATTTTCATGTTTTCTTAATTTTCTATCTTTCATAATAATGTAATTATATTTTTTTATAATAGATTATGAATGAAATCTTTTATTTTCACATTTCAGTTTATTTTATGATACGTTAATCGTAATAATATTTAAAAAGTACTAAGAAAATTGCTTAAGTATTTAAAAAAAAAAATTATATTAAGTTAAGTTTTTTTTTAAATCCAATTTTAGTCCTAATTATTTAAAGCTACCAAAAAAAAGAGAAAAAAAACCCCTTTTATTAATGAAATCAACTTATTTACTTCCCCATACTTAAAATGATCGTTAAATAGTTGGCCTATAATTAAGGTGAAAAAAGTGTTATTTTCTAATTAGGATCTACACCATTTAAACTGTAGTTTGACAAAAATAATTCCTTCCTTCGGATAATTGCTATTCTGAAGCAAAGTGATGTATGTCTTAAATTTAAAGCAATTATATTTCCAATATTTAAATTAAGTTTTTGATTTATTGGTGTAAAAGTAGTCTAAATTAAATTAATTCCCTTTTTTCTTGTTTTAACACAAGTGAAAATATTTTGTCTAGAAAATGAGCATAAAAAGAGTTTTGTTGAAAAATAGCTAATATATGCTTTTTTTCTTAACTTACAAATTCAATTTAGAAATAATAAAAATATACATAATTTATAAAGATTCGGTTGCAATTGCTCGGAAATATGTATAAGTTACTACAGCTAACTGTACAATAATTTTCGACACACTGTTAATGGAAATAATGCAACTGTGGCTTGTTCCTGATCAGTGTTGCCAGATTGGGCACTTTTTAAACTCAGATTATTTGACTGTCACACTTATTTAAATTAATATAATTCCCTTATTTTTCAGAATTTTTAATCTATTTTTAAATAGGCCGAATTGTTCTATTTCAAAAAAGCAGTGACAATAAACAATCTGGGGACAAAAAAGTTCCCAATCTGGCAACACTGTTCCTGATGTCCAAATCTTTTCCTACTCTAGTTATGAATCCGAATTTATTGGTATAAAAGAAATCTAAATTAAATGAATTCATTTTTTTTTCTTTTATAATAAGTGGAAAATTTTTGCCTGACAAAACAAAATAGCATGATAGAAGTTTTGATGCAAAAATAGTTTAGTGTGCAAAATATTTGCTTTTATTTTTAAACTTGCAAAACCAGTATGACGATGATAAAAATATACATAATTTATTTATAAAGATTCGGTTGGCTATTGCTTAGAAATATATATAAGTTACTATAGCTAACGCAACAATAATTTTCGACAGATTATTAACCCCTAAAGGGCGGTGGTTCCTTTTTGGATCACTTAATTTCAATCCATAAATACGACATTGGCACCGGAATTTTGGTATGAAAATTTTCCTTTTTTAAGTATCGGAAGAAAAGTTTTATTTATTTTCTAATAAATTTCTTTGTAAATAGTGGTCTCATTCAATCATTTCAGCATTTTACGAATAGAACAACTTTGCCCCTGAAAGGGTTCATTTTAGTCATGCAACTGTGGCTTGTTCCTAGTGTTGCCAGTTGTCACGCGTGAATCCGAACTCTAATGCTTTGGACACCAATATTTTAAAGTAATTTTCTTCGCCTTGTCTAACGGCAGAATTATCTGCGATTAAATATACTATAAAAAATTAGTGGAGACCAGAGCATTTGGAGCAATGTATTACGCAGTATAAGGGATTTATAAAGATTCGGTTGGCTATTGCTCAGAAATATATACAAGTTACTACAGCTAACGGAACAACGATTTTCGACAGATTATATTAATGGAAGTAATGTGACTTGTTCATGATGTTCAGTTTTTTTACTATTCAAGTTAGTAATCCGAATTTAAAATTCAGTTTTTTTACTATTCAAGTTAGTAATCCGAATTTAAAATTCTTAGTGCACCCTGGTATTATGTTGCTATGATTACGATTTGAAAGGTGGCATGTATAATACAACCGATTTATAGCTTTTAATGCACCTCAATTACTTTGCATGCGAGTTAAGGACTTTTTTCAAAGCTAATTATTCTACTTAATAAATTTATATTTCATAACATTTTCTGTATGATCATAGAACATTATCATGAATTCCAATTTATATATATTTTTTCAATAAGTTGTCATTATATGTTATACCTGTTTAATTTTAACTTTATGAGAGGTGCAAAAACAGTTTCAATAATAAAAGTAAATTTGCAAGAAACAACATTATCTAAAACTAATAAAATAATCATGAGTATAGAAACTTCCTTATTTTTAACCCACTGTCTTATTTCAAAAGAACTGGCATCCTAGAATTTCCTACTTCTAAATCTAGGCCTTTTTTTAGGATAAAGGTAGAAAATGCCCTGGAATCCTTGCATGGTGGTCTAAAACTGGAAGAAAAATTAAATTTGAAATGCTAATTTTTTGTATATATTTTTTTCAATTTGAAATAATTAAGCCAATTGAAAATTTGAAAATTAGATGAACGATCAATCTTGTTTACGAATTTGGTCGCGATCTAGGCTTAACACTTCGTTAAGGGGGTCCGGGACACATTTTCAAAAAAAAAAAAATTATTTATTGAGTTAAAATTTTGAATTTTTTTGTGATGGTTAACCATATCATTTGTAAACAAAATCAAATGATAAAATTTCTCATTGATTTTTTTAAAAAAAATTAAATTTTAAATTTATGAAAAAAGTGGTATAACTTAAAATCGTTATAACTCGAAATATTATTTGTAGAATTTAAATTGTTTTTCATTTAAATAAACAGAAACATATATATTTTAATTTAGAGCCAGCATTTTAAAAAATATTAATTAAAAAAAATAAAAATATTTAACGAAAAAATTACAAAAAAGTGGTGCAACTTTAAAAAAAGAAAGTCATATTTTCCAAAGTATATATTTTTTTCAAATATGCTGGCTCAAAAGTAAAGTAAAATAATTGAAAAAGATATGTTCCGAGTTTCAACCCTGTATCTTTAACGGTTGTCGAGTTATAAGAATTTAAATATGAGAAATGGTGAAAAACCCTATCATGAAGAAAAACGCAATTTCACAAGAACTCGTTTCCTTGACAACCATAGCTTGAAAGGCAGATTTTGAAAACAAACCAAAACGAAAAAATGAATATTTCCTGTTCTAATTAAGATAGAAACATGATTTAAACATCATTTTAAGCAGAAAACGGCAGAGAAACTTTTTAAACCAATAAAAAAAAAAATTGAAAAATTGAAGATTTTGGTGTCTCGGACACCCTTAATACCGAAATTAATGCTTCATTAATAAACAAATAAAACATAAATTCAACAGATACGCAATCGAAATACGTGCTTAAACACAGAATGGAAAAAAAAAATAAATAAATAAAATAAATAAATGTTTCAAGTAGCAAAATCTTTGGTGATTTCTTCATCTATTATCTTCTGCTCAGACGGCTAATCAAAAAGTATCACTTTTGATAATTTTCAAATGTTTAATTGAACACATAATTTATACATTGGATTCCCGAAGTTAAGGTACAGGGACTGGATGCTTTCGTTTGTACATGGTTTGTCGAATATCTACCAACATTATTGGCGAATTGTTCTTGAACTTCTGGAATGTAAAGAGTATGTTTGATTTAGCATTTCACGGTGAAGATTTAGTCGGGAGGACAATTAGGGGGCTAATAATACATTTAATAATAAAATAATATTTACGATCATCTATGTAACAGAAAATGCTGGAAATGGTTTGTCACTGTGTTATAAGACTATTTGGGTCCTGTTCAACGCTTGTGTGCATTTGTGTAAGCATAGCCCTCATATTCGTTAAGATGTTATTGTGTCTGTAAGGAATTCAAAAGTTTTTTGTTTATAGCATATAGAGTTTTCAACCAAATTTAACACAACTGTCCCAAAACCTGAAAAAGGACTCTAGCAACAGTACACTTCAATTAAAATATGAATATATTGAATATTTGATTTGATACGAGCACTTGTATGAAATAATTTTTAACTGCGCATACGTGTCAGATTTCAAATATGGTAGTCAGCTATTTTGGGCAATAAGTACAGTCAAATATCGCGAAAATTCACAAAGATAGGTGCAATATAGTGAGTTGCTTTCTAAAAATAGCGTTATTATAAGGGATTTTCCACAATATTTCAATCAGCTCACTATACATTTCGGAGTTTTTACAGCATTTGACTTGACTTTTCATAGAAGTTTCCCAAAATAGCTGATTACCAAATTATGTAATAAAATTTTTGAAATTTTTCACGCAAGCGCAGTTAAAAATTATATCATACAAGTACCTATATTTCATCAAATATTTAAGATATTCATGTTTTAATTGCAGTATACTGTTGCTACTATTCTTTGTCAGGTTTTCGGAAAGTTGTTTTAAATTTGGTTGAAAATTCTGTAATGCTATAAACAAAAAACATTTGAATTTTTCACAGACACAATAACATCTTCACGAACATGAAGAGCTACGCTTACACAAATGCACACAAACGTTGAACAGGACCCAAATAGTCATTTAACACAATGACAAACCATTTCCAGCATTGTCTGTTACATAGGTGATCTCAAACATTACTTTGTTATTAAATTTATTATTAGCCCTCTAGTTGTTCCCCGACTAAATCTTCACCGAGAAATATGAAATCAAGTATGTTCTTTGCATCCCAGAAGTTCAAGAGCAATTCGCCAATAATGTTGGTACATATTAAGTAAACAGTGTACAATCGAAAGCATCCAATCCCTGTACCTTAATTTTTGGAGGCCAGTGTATTTCTGCTATAAAAATACTTTTTCATGTTTTTAGTCGATAATCTGAAAAATATTCGAATTAAATGTAAAAAAGGATCAATAGTTAGAATTTAAATTTAAAAAATCATTTTCACCTACCTTTTGTAGGCCGAGTATCCATGGTTGTATCCTCTTGTAGAATGAATGCCCATTAAATGTGCACATGCAATTATAAATTTCTTTATTAAAAGAAGATCCAATGAAATAAATAGTAAGCTAAACATAAGTTGAAGTATATATAAGTTACATTAACTTATTACTTTAATTTTGGATTTTGCAAATGCTTTAATGAAACGATCGACACGAGATTTCATCATTCATATTTAAGTAATTACTTCCGACACCTACTTATTTAGCTGATTAAAAATTTCTGATAATTTCCCTATAACTTTTGCAGGATATCTCATTAAAACTTTGAAAACATCTTTTCCAAAGTCTCTAATATTCGAGTCACCTGTATCTCAATTACATTCAATTAGATAGACAGATTTTCGACATCTTTCTATCGAATTTGTTTATGTAATAGAGAAGAAAACACATACGTACATCTCTAAGATCATTGCTTGGCTGGAACTTTGGTAAAATATTATGTTTTTGATGTTTTTAAGGATAATATTCTTAAAAAGGTTCATTTGTCTCGTAGTCAGATATTGATTTATTTGTTTATACTTTGAGATAAATGATATTAACAGACAGATAAAATTTATTCTTTTTACTTGTCCTTTAAGGAAACTCTTAAACAAGTCGATTCATTTCCTATGTAGAACTAATTCGTTAATGGATTATTAATTTGTTTTCAAATAATTTCAATAATATAGAGTGATTTAAAAGAGATTGGCTATATTTTAACAGATGGTATTGCAAAATATAACATACAATTTTTGTATCGGATAGCAGAGTCACAAAACATTTGTGTAAAGTAAAAAATACAGGGAGTCGCATTTGAATCAAATATCAGATTTTTCTTGATAACAATAATGAAAATCTCATAAAAGAATATTCGTTGTAAATGGTCTCGTCAAAATATAAACTTAAAAGTCGGAGTGTGGTACAGTATATAAAAAACTGCTTTGCGTCCTGCAGGCAAATGTTGCGTATATAAGACTATATGACTGCTTGTTTAGTCGGTTATCCGTTTGTATGCCTGCTCTATTTAACTGTATTTTAAAGTTCTTCATGTACATTTCTCAAGTTGATGAATACTCTTTCCTAATTATCTAATTGAACAATAGATTACTTTATTTCATTACGGTCATCATATTAAAGAGATGCATCAATGAATACGGAAGAATACATTTCGTACGTGTCTTGATGACGACAAATGAGTTGAAAATAACAGGTAAAACAGTGGTGATGTGAAAAACAATGAACATTTACGCTGTAACGAATCAACTGATGACGAAGCAGTAAATACAGGATGGTTCGAAAGATTATGTCGAAATGGCACGTGTGGCTGTGTCAGGACATGTGGAGCAAGAATTACATAGGAACTGGAAACGCGATCGTGACAGTGCAAATGCTTCGTCACCGTGACGCAAAGAAAAGATAACAAGCGGCCTAAAAAAGACCTTTATTTTACAAAAAAGTCTTCGAAGTACAAAATACAAATGAAAAATATTACAACACATAACAAGTGTTTAAAATGTGCCCCATTACCCGTGATGCATGCTTCAACTCGGCAGCGAATGAAATCGCGAACACCGTCCAATCGGCCCTGTTCCGTGGCCACCGTGATCCCCGAACATAAACCCCTTGGATTTCTACATCTTGGGATATCTTAAGTCGCTGTTGTACGAGACACTTGTTTCATCGGTGACGGACCGCATGGCATGGATAGCTGAAGCGGCGGCACGTGTTCGGAAGACGCTTGGCCAATTTGAACGTGTTCACAATTCTATTCGGCGCTGATGTGAAGCATGCATCACAGCTAATGCGGCACATTTTTAGCACTTGATTTAAGTTGTAACATTCTTCGTTTGTTATTTGTATTTCGATTATACTTTTTAATAAAACAAAGGTATTTTTACACTGTTTGTTGTCTTGTCTTTGTGCCACGGTCACGATTGCATTTTTGACCCCCCCCCCCCCCAGTTCCTATGTAATTCTTGCTTTTTATGACCTGACACACCACCACATGCAGTTTGGACATGACTTGAGACCTATATATTGGAAGATGATGTTGGAAATATTGAGGAATGCAATTCCACAATGAGAACTCACCAAGTTTACATCTGATTTTGTGAATCATCTTAGATCGTTTTAAGCTTTATTTACTTAATTTTCTTGTACAATTAATTTTAACCCTTTCCGGGGCGATTTTCTTTTGTTATTTTGGTTTACGAAATTACTTTACAAAAATTAAAAGTAGATATCCGAATAAAATGAGTTAAGGTTTATTGAAATTTAATGAATATGTCAGAGCTGAGCGCTATACGGTCATCGACTTCATTTCATGCGTACCCACCCCTGTATATAGGCACATAATTGAATGCATATATAAGTTCTTACATTAGACTCCGGTTTTTGGGTTACTGTTTACTTGAACGCAGTTTGTAGTTAGAACTAAATATCAAGAAAAAACTCAAATAATATGATTAAATTTGTTTTTAGGATAAAGTTATTTTGATGCTACAATCGATCTGCTTTAATGAACCAGAATCTAGGTATATATTTAAAATATATTTTAAAAGACTTCGAGATAGTTTTAAAAATATGATACAATATAAAGACTTCTATAATTTCCCCCAAATAATTGCTTAAATAATAGAGTAAACTATTGCATGTCTGGTCTATAGCGTATCATCTCACCTTCATGATCCCTTTTCTAGGGAAGTACAGTGCTGCCACAGGCGACTATTCTTGTATTCTATTCGCAACAGTATTTTTATAATATAAATTTTTAAATTGTTTCTCCTGCAAATTGCCTGAGCATCGCCAGCGTGTGTGTAAGCACCAGCTTGATTTCTGTGCGAACGGTGTCTGATTTTCTGATTTATGGTGGCAAAAACATAAAGAATTTTGTATCTAGCGTGAGTAACTCTGGACGGACGTCTAGCCTTTAGTCCTTTGATGCTGTTAATATGAGTCGAACTTCTTCTGTAAGCTCCCTCAATTCTATCCCTCCTAATGTTAATAGTCAAATGACTTCAATTGAAATTATCGAAATGTATGATAACGAAATTTTCGGCCCAAAGAAAATGTTAATTGACGATTCCCCTTATGAGATATCTAATACAGAAAAATGCAAATCTACAATTTTTTATGTAGAAATACTGATGCTAACATCTTTGACGCCCTCAATTGGGTTGTTAACCTGTACCGGAAGGTCAAAACTGATAACATCATTATCCCAGACGCTGCTGGAGACGGATTTAAAAAAGTTTCTCGTAAACGTAGGAAAAATAGCACCTGTAACTGTATCTCCTCTAAAATTGATGATTCAAATTCTCCCGATAACTCGGATATAGAGTCCGTAAAGGACGAAAATGAACCAGAAATTTCCGTAACCAAAAAACCCAAACTAGTTATGGTGGCAGGTATTAAGGGCGCTATTAAATTCACTAAAAACTTGTCAGAAGGTGGTAAGTTCGATTTCGAAGCCAAAATTGCAGGCAAATTTCTTAAAATAATTCCATCCACCCCCATAACTAAAACGCGTTTAATAGAGCATCTTAAAGAAAATAAAATTCAATTTTACATCATCCCTGATAGAGAAATTCCCATTAAGGCAGTTATAAGATGCCTCCCAACTTCAACATCCATAGAAGACATCAAAGACAATCTAATTCTAAAAAAAATTTCAGTAAATAAAATCTCACAACTTAAAAGTCGTAGAGAGGAGAAGAAACCTCTCCCCCTTTTCTTAATTGAACTTCCAAAAAATGCAAATTCTTACGAAATTTTTAACCTCAGTTCATTATTCCAAATTCGTATCACCGTTGAAAAATTCAGAGTTGCGAAAAAGGCTACACAATGCCATCGTTGTCAAAATTTCTTCCATATAGCCGATAATTGCAATATGGACCCCTGCTGTGTGGGATGCAGTGGGTACCATCTCTCAACTGATTGCCCTCTCAGAAAATTAGCCACTGAGCTACCCAGACCACCCCAAAAATGCAAAAATTGTGAACTTGCACACCCATCAAGTTATAAAGGCTGCAAAAATTATCCCGTTAAGCCCCAATTTAAAAAAAAAAATTGCAGATGCAACATCCAAAACTAAAGCCCTCAACAGAAAAACGATAATAGTCCCAAAACCTCAAAAATTAAGTGAAATTCCTAAAATTAAACCTACCCCCCCCCTCCCCAACTGAACACCTATATGAACTAACAGAATTCTCTAATGAAATTCCCACGATAATAGAAATTGTAAAAAAAATAAAAGCCGAACTTGGAGTTACCCATTTTTCGGAAGTAACAGCAAAACTCAGCAGCATCTTGGAGAAGATATCAGCCGAAATCAATGTTTTCTCTAAATTATTTAAATTCTCTGGAATTATCTCTAAATCAACTAGCCAGCACGATTCAACGTCTTAAATTATTTCTTTGGAAAAAAAAAATATTTGAAATTTTTGCTTAATTACAGTTTAAAACTTACTGTTTTATTACTTACAGTTTAAAAATATATGGTTCCTGAAAGGGGCTTTTTGTTTAATGTAAAGCAGCTTTGCTGCTTCCTCAACTGCTTTTTCTGCCAGCTTGGCGAGCCTACCGATTTAGCGCTAACGTCTTCTTTCCACTTTCTTTTTCCTTTTATAGTAGTTTTTAATTACAGTTTTATCTATATTTAATATAAATCTCTTTATTTATCTGGTTTTTAAACTTAGTTTATTTTTGCCTATCCTTAAATTTAAATTTTAAAATTCCTATGTAGTTCTACTGCACATTCTCTTTTCTTTTCCAACGAATATTTAGAAGACATTCTCATTCTTCAGCTTGGGTGTTAAGTTGATTACAACTTGGTAACCCCTTAACCGCTGCTTCAATGTTCAGCCTTGTTCAGCACTGTCGTTGCCTGTGTCAGCCCTGTAAGTAGCCGCCTCTGGCGGCCAGTTTGGTTTCCCTTAAATGTATGCTAAGCATTGCATCTTTAATTTTATTCATAATTTAATTTACTTGCTAAATCTTTCGCCAAATCGGAAGAATCTGATCGAGAAATCAAGAACTCGGTACTTTTATGTTAGCCGGGCGCAGGTGTTAAACCATTAAATATTGTTCGCGTCGCACGTTTTTGTATTTCATTACTTTCATTTAAAATATATAATTTTTTCGCACTCATTTTATTTGATATACATAACTTTAATTTAGACCACAAAAGTTTGAAATACATGTCTTTCAGTTATTTCATTAAATAATAATAATAATAAATAAATAAATAAATAAAAATGAATAAATAATACCGTAAACCAAGACATTTAATTCCAACATCAAAGCATTATTTTTAACTTAACATTCTAAAAAAACGAAACGAAAAATAACTACACGACTTCTTAACGAAAAAAAAAAAATGCTACAGTCAAGTTAAAAAAATGTTATTGGTGAGATTTGCACCCTGCTAACAGGAAAATCCAAGAATTTTTTGCGATAATGGCAGAATTTCGTATATTTTTTATGTCGTTATGTATTCCATCCTGCTTGTCAAATACCGCTTAACTCACTATTGATTAAGAACAACGACTCATCTTGATTTTTATCTGATAGAAACTGTCAGCCGCAAAGCAGAAACGACGGGCATGGTCTTATCCTGTCAACCGGGATGTAAACATTTTCTACTTCGCTTTAGTATTATTCTGACACAAGCTTTAGAGCACATGTTCTGATTTACCGTATGTTCATAAGTACAGCAACTGACAATAACAGTCTAAATTAATTACATATATCGTTTTCCACTATCAAACTTCAATCAATTTTTGTCATTTCCAAACATCCTGGTTTCCTTAATAGACTAAACCATTTTAGCAGTTTTATAAAACGTAGTTCAATGTTTTGTAGATTTGCTATTGATATATTTTATACAATACATCTTAAATCATGCAGAAATATTTAAAATGTCTGTTATAAAAAAACTTACGTTATTATCTATGGTATGCGATTACTAAGACAATGTTATTACTAAAAAATGGAAGAATTTTTTGCATATTTGTTGTTAAAGACGTCGATAAGGAATTTATTTGTTTAGGACTACACAAATAATGTTACTAATAAGATTACGTTTTCTTTGTGTGTGCTTTACCTCATTTCGGAAGACATTATTATCTGTTTTGCAAAATCATAGAAAAGACTATCTTTATGTTTCTTAATATAAATAATTGTGCAATATCTGCTAAAAATATCATTATGATAATATCATTAGTGTGTTTAAGTCAAGCAAGTTACTAATGAAATCTTTTTATCAAAGCTGTGATTATATGATTTCATGTTTCTCAAGATATAATATCAATCATTACTAGCATGTTAGATATTCATGGAGCTACCCTTTATTGTATTGGTATCTAAAAGATTTTAAAACCAAATATCATATAAAAAGTAATGTAAAGAAAATGTAAATATAGTAACGATAAAAATTACAAATAGTAAAAGTTGCCTATTGATGAACTTAACGTAATTTATAACAACCTGAAATACACAATTATTTTGAACTTAGACACAACTAATAGATTAAGCTCGTGTAGAATTATTTTTTATAGAATTGAATTTCTTTTCTTCCTAAATCTTGCAGTGTTTTCTGAAATGTCTATTATAGCAAATATTTTCTTTCTTGGGGATGACATGCAATGACTAAGATAGAGCAATTTTCGCTGGAAAATGGATATGTCCTTGAACATTTTCTTTGTGATTTTTCGATAAGGAATTTATTTTTTGAAGACAACACGAATAATGTTACTAACAAGGTTAAAATTTTTTAAAAACTTTTTCGATGCTTCATTTAGGTAAATATTGTTACCCATCTTACAAAAATTATCTAAATAATAGTTAATAACATTGTTTTTATATAATTTATCTGTTTAAAGGCTATTCGAAACACCAAAGTACATTTTTTATATATATAAACGGGTATTCCTCATTTTCTCTTAATATATTTTTTCCCATACTTTTCTTTAATATAAAAAAGCCTATAAGAAAGATTTAAGTTAAATTTAAAAGTAAATTTAATTTTAAAAGTAAAATTTAAAATTAAAAGCAAAATTTGGTTTTTATGAAAAAAAAGATAGTTCCTATTGATTTAAAAGCTAAATATAGCTTCGTAAATAATATTTCATTTTGTCTATTTGATTTCTTTTTAGTATATAAAAGTAACAGAAATAACAAGATTAATACAAATATTTATTTAAAAATAATGCTTATTAATTTTTAAAAAGCTCTTTTAAACTATACCATTTTGCTAGGAAAAGTCTCATTTTTAAAATTTTCTCTCAGAGCAAAATATCCTGAAGACAATTCAAGTCACCTATTTCTGAAGAACACTTTACTAAATTTCATAATTTTATCTGATGTTGATCATTTAGAAAAAATCTCACAAAATGCATTCTGGACTTACACTCTGGTAGTGATGTTGCAATCACAGAGTATACAAAGTAAAAAGTGTTCTACATGTTTGTCGACAGGGTTCGTGCAATAAATTTGGAATAACTTTGCATCTCTTTTTTATTCACCCTTTTGTTTTTTAATTTAAGAAAAGATAACTATACTGCTACGGTTGTGCTTTAACATGATTATTTTCGGATATAAATGTTAAATAATGTTAGCAATAGTTAATTTTAAACGATCAACAATTATCAAAAAATCTTTAATTCAACTTAGGTGTGACATTGTTATTAGACTAAAGATAAATCCGCATTTCTCAGGACAAAGTTTCAAACCGAATTCAATTACACTCAAGATTCATTAATTCGAATTCGCAAGGACAGTTTCGAACTATCCAAAGTTCGAATTATTCAATTCGGAAAACGAATAGGGTAACTCCGGGAGAGCCGCCGCATACGGGATAGATGCCGCACCCCTTGTGTTTCTTGTAATTATCGATAGATGGTCGTTAAACGCACAGTAGGGGAAGGTGGGGTGCAATGAAACAAAATATACTGCTTTTTTGTTTCCTATGCACAATTTTGCATGCACAAAAATATAATTAATGCATATTTTTAATCTTGTATTTTCCCCATCTAAATAAATTTTTATTAGGTTCTAAACAATATCTTTATGCTTGAAAAATAATAAAAAATAAATGCCTTACAGTGTTTCATTGTACCCCGTATGCCGGGGTACAATGAAACACATACTGGGGTACAATGAAACACTCCAAATGATGGAAGCAATTTTCACCCAGTATAGTTTGTTTTATGAAAAATGAGATAAATACAAAAACAAAACTTGATTAATAAGGAACTTGATAAAAATATTATAGTCTGATATGAAAAATAAGAAAATTCTATTAGTTCAAGAAATACCTTTCATTTTATATTAAATTGGCTCAAGTCAGTTAAAAAAATTAGCATTTCTGCTTATATTTCAGTTGTTCCTGAAGGAATATGGGGTGGTAGTTTCAACATAATGAGTTTTTTTTAAAATGTATGCTTCTAAAAAAAAAAATAAAAAATAAAAAATAAAACTAGGTTGGAATCTTTTTATATCAAGTACTTCACATTTGACTTCATTTAAATGTATGATTTTTCCAACGGTATATATTTCCTTATGTTTCCATTTATACGGATGCTACTTGTGCCATACTTGTTGTGTGTGGATATCTCATTCTTAGTACCTCGATGACCAGCTGGGCCTGGAAAAAAAATCTGGATCATCATCAGAGTCTGTAGCAGGCAGAGTTTATTTTCAAAACAATCCCTTCTTAGCTTTTTTTCTCTTTCTATTTTTTAATTGCTTAACAAGAGCATTTTTTACTGACCTGGTTAGAACAAAACTCTTTTTTTTTTCTGTTTTCTAACTCTTACTTCTAATATATTCTATTTACTACTTTTATTGCGATAATAAAACATGTTTCATTGTACCCCGTCTGCAAGTGTTTCATTGTACCCCGCACTGAGGTTACTAAATAATTTTCAAACTTTTAATACTTATTTTTTTTAGTTTGGTTTTGGAGGTATGAAGACAACAACCCAAAGATAACAATGTATAGGAAAAACAATTATTACATATAACAACAAGGAAAAAGAAACAAAATTACTTTTAGTAAAGAAAGTTACTTTCAATGGTGTAAAAGCAATAATCTTCTATTGCTACTGTTGTAGAAGTGTGAATGTATCCAAATCACATCAGTAATTGGAACATATAGTTGTATAACATATATATATAAACTGCAACTCTCTATTACAAATTTAATTGATTTTACAAGTAATGTTTCATTGTACCCCTTGTTTCATTGTACTCCGTCTTCCCCTATAGGTGCGCAGTGAGATTATTTTAACCAGTGTATAGCTTGAATCCCATTCCGATGTTTACTTGTAGAAGTAGAATCCTTAATTTGGCGTAAGTGCATGATTTGACTGTCCAAACTTTTAAACACTTTATGTTTAAATACTTTTCATGCACTAATTACTAAATGCATGCATGATTTCGAAGTCAAAACTAAGTGTAGCGTTAGTATAGAGTACCGTGTGTATGGTTACGCCATTCCTTTTAGCGATGGCAGGTAACTGTGACGGCCGACGTCTGCACCATGCGAAATGGGATACACGCCGTACTGATATTCCGGTATACATGCCGCAGTTTCTTTTGTACGGGATGATTAAGTGTTATTAACTTTTCCTTTTCTTTTTGCACAGTCTAACTATGTTTGGAATGTTATCAAGTTTACTAAAACCAAAGGAGAAAAAGGGGAAAATAAAAAGTAAGAAGGGGAAGAAAGATGCAAGTCAAGGTGATAATAATGAAAAATTGGATTACGCGTAACGTAGGCGTTCTTTGCAAACTACTCCAAAAAAGACGAAGTGTGATTGGCTTCGTTGCATCATGTGTTTAAATTTAGTTACATAAAGACTGTACTTTTCCGATACTTTTTCTGTAGATTGTAGTCGAAAAAATAGGTCTCTGAACGCATTCGGGACCATAGGTGCATATAAGAACCTTCATAAAGTGTTTACAAAATTTGTTTCTTCCAACAGTAAAAAAGAAAAGTAAAGTTTGCTTTGTTTAGAACATTTTCGTGATTATTTAAATAAAGGTAACTTCTTTTAAAAAAGTGGTACCAACTAGTGATGGGCGATAACGAGATGTTTTTCTCGATTTTCTCGAATGTATGGACATCTCGATACTTTTCGATTGTGTAAATTTTTTCTCGATGACTCCAGTTTACCAATTCCTTTTATACATCATATATTATATATTAAATACGTCATACATTTATCAAGAATCGTCTGCGGGTGAACTGGATTGAGTCGGCGTTAATAAAGACTAGGTGACTTCGCCCGCTAGTGGGCCCCTCCTTTAATCGGGGCCCCTAAGTTATACGTAATCTTGTAATATGAAATCACGAACAGGTTACCCGTTATATACGACACCGTATAGCAGACGTGGTGTGCACGCACTACAAAATCTTGTAATAAAAATATAATTTCGAAACGAACGAACCTCGGACCAGATGTCTTGGGGGAGGGGTCAAAGTGAGCGGAGGGGCACAGTAGCTGCATAATATGAATAAGTCGTCACATGTCTTTAGGCCTTTCGAACCATATGTCACATGAGTGGTCTGGATCTGAATTTATAAAAATACCCTTCCCGTGGGGGCAAAGAGGGGGGAGGGGTGCGGGAGATGGATAACATGAGTAAGTGGTCATAGGCCTTTCCAACAATATGTCACATGAGGGGTCTCGGCTAAATTTAGAAAAGTGTCCCCCGTGGGGGAAAAGTGGGGGGCGGTCACCGGAAGTGCAGAACATGAATAAGTAGTCACAGACGTTACCAATAATATCTCACATGTGGGGTCTTGGCTAAATTTGAAAAAATGTCTCCCGGGGGGGCAAAGTGGGGGGGACGGACACCGGAGGAGCATAACATCAATAAGTAGTCACAAACCTTTCCAACGATATCTCACTTGTGGGGTCTTGGCTATATTTTTGGAAAAGTGTCTCCCGGGGAGGGGGGGCAAAGTGGGGGACGGACACCGGAGGAGCATAACATCAATAAGTAGTCACAGACCTTTCCAACAATATCTCACATGAGGGGTCTTGGCTAAATTTGAAAAAGTGTCCCCCGGGGTGGGCAAAGTGGGGGGGGACTGTCATTGGAGGAGCATAACATCAATAAGTAGTCACAGACCTTTCCAACGATATCTCACATGAGGGATCTTGGCTAAATTTGAAAAAGTGTCCCCCGTGGTGGGGGCAAAGTGGGGGGGGACTGTCACCGGAGGTGCATAACATCAATAAGTAGTCACAGAACTTTCCAACAATATCTCACGTGAGAAGTCTTGGCTAAATTTTGAAAAGTGCCCCCCTGGGGGGGAAAGTGGGGGGGACGAACACCGTAGGTGCATAACATCAATAAGTAATTACAGACCTTTCCAATGATATCTCACATGAGGGGTCTTGGCTAAATTTGAAAAAGTTTCCTCCGGGGGGGGGGGCAAAGTGGGGGGGGGGGCTGTCACCGGAGGTGCATAACATCAATAAGTAGTCACGGACCTTTCCAACGATACCTCACATAAGGGGTCTTGGCTAAATTTGGGAAAAGTGCCCCCGGGGGGGCAAAGTGGGGGGGGGGACGGACACCATAGGTGCATAACATCAATGAGTAGTCACAGACCTTTCCAACGATATCTCACATGAAGGGTCTTTGCTAAATTTGGCAAAATGCCCCCCGGGGGGGCAAAGTGGGGGGGACTGTCACCGGAGGTGCATAACATCAATAAGTAGTCACTGACCTTTCCAACGATATCTCACATGAGAGGTCTTGGCTATATTTGGAAAAGTGTCCCCCGGGGGGGGAAGTGGGGGGACGGCCACCGGAAGTGCATAACATCAATAAGTAGTCACAAACCTTTCCAACGATATGTCACATGAGGGGTCTTGACTAAATTTAGAAAAGTGTCCTGAAATTTCATATATTATAAATAATATTTATCGGAGGGTTCCATAAAAAAGTCCGATCTAAAATGATAAAAACGGAAAAAACTACCCCCCGCGGTGGGGGCCAAATTGGGAAGGGAAGGAAGAAAGTCTCATAATATGAAAGAGTCATTCGAGAGCTTTCCGATAACATATCACATCATGGGTCAAAAAAAAGTTTGAAAGTTGATCCCCCTCCTCCCCCCCCCCCCCCCTTGGGTCCACTCTTTCGCCCCGGAATTTACGCAGCCCCCACTTTAAAATTTTTATGTTCAATAAATAATATTTACCGGAAGACTGCACAAAAAACCCACATCTAAAATTATATTTAATTATTATAGAAATCGGCTACGGTTTTAAAAATTTGTTCGCCCCCTCCCCACCCCCCGAATTTCACCTTCAGGGGAAGAAAGGTTCATAATATGAAAGAGTTGTCAAAGGACTTTTTGATAATATGTCACAGGAAGAGTTCGGCAAATTTTTTTTAATTGCTCCCCGCCCACTCTCACGTCCTCTGAATTCACCCGACCCACCTTCCTCTTTGAAATTTTTATATTTAATAAATAATATTTATCGGAGGGCTCCGGGTATGTGACAGCTTGGTTGGGCTAAAATAAGAAAAACACTGAAAATTAAAGCTTCATTTCACAGCTCATTGTCATGCCTGTCAGCTCTGTCCAGCTCGCGCGTGAAATGACAATCATCGAGAGTAACAATTCGAGGAAGGACGAAAACTGATTTCTCATTCTCGACAATGTCATATGAAATGTTGAACAGTGACCGAGAGCGAAAAACGAGAATGGCAATGGGAAGCAATGAGTTACAATCGATGAGATATCTCGAAGTAAGCGAGAGGTTTGCCCTCGGGTTTGCCATCTCCTCGAGATAAACGAGCAGTTTGCAGCAGCAGAAAATATATTTCGAAATGCGCGAGAGAGGACGAGAGAAAGGAAGCTTTCAGAAGAGTCAAACTTACCGCGCTTCTGGTGTAAGTCATGATTTCCCAAAGGAGTACATGTTCTTTTCCATTCGCTTTTGTTATTAACCGATATGGGTTAGGAGGCATAGTGGTTTAAGTTATCAGTTCGGGTTTCAGTTGTTGATATAGAAGTTTTCTAGTGAATTTGGCGGCGCCAGTTTGTCTTGATTTTCAATGTTTCTCTTATTTTAGCCCTCATAGCTGTCCCATATCTCTTAATATTAGAATGCTATTTGTTAAAACAAAACTGCACTGCAAATTATGTGTTTTCAAGATTTTAAGTGTCGCCTCAGGAAAGAGGATTTTTCAAAATTATTTCCCCCCACTCATGTAATATATTAAAATAAGGGTAATCTCATAACCTTTCTAAATCTACCTTTCTTTTGTCAATCCACCGTTAATTTTAGGCCCCTGGGCTTAAAATACTCTAAAGGAATATACTTAGAGGCGGTTTTTTTCGTACTCTGGTACGGTATTTTGCACTCATATGAAAATTATAAGACTAACATCAAATTGTGTCTAAAATCGAATAAAAAATATGGACATATGTTTCTTAATTTTAACTCCCTTCTTCGCCTCAGGAGGGCGCTTTAAAGTTTTGTTTCTTCAAACCTTTAGTATACTGTTTGTCCAAAAATTATAAAATTCACAAAATAAAGTCTTTTCACTCTCCCCTATCTTCTCGTATCAATTTTATTTTTACTACCACCAGGGGACGCCGCCCAGTGAAACATTTTACTTTTAGCCTCAGGCTATTGGTATTTTTCATCTGTTTTTCATAATGTTTTGTCTCATTGTTTTTCTTCATTGTAGATACTATTCTCCAAGTTCTTGACCCATTCTGACTACTTGGGCACTCATTCTGGACCAGCTGTGGCCCATCGGGCCCCTCTTCATTTGTCTGGCTCTAATCACACTCTTCACTTGTTCTTTTACCATTTTTCTTTTTCTTCAATTTTTTTCTTATTCAATGGTTTAGTTTTTTTTTTATCATTCTCAACTTTCCCTAGTCCTCTCTTACATGAAGTTAACTTTCATCCTTGATCTGCCCTACTGTCAATTTGGGGCCTAATGCCCCCCTTTTTTTTGGGGGGGGGGGCGTTTCTTCTACCTTTTCCAGACCCATCATCTAATACCACGTTGCTAAGGATTAGAAAATTAAAATTATCCAAAATACCAAAAATGAAGTCCATTGAAGTTTTATTTTAGTTATAGAATTCCCTATTAGTGGATATATTGTCTGTTTACTTTTCTATTTTACGATAACACTCCTTTGTTTTCGATAAACGGAGAAATTCAACAGCATTAGACACATTTTAGACATTTAAGGAACTTTAACTTGTATCAAAACTTCTGCCTTTATCGAAAAGAAGAAAATGCTAATCGATTCTAGCTAATGCGCCTAAAATAAAAAATGAGCTAGTAAATGTGTCAGAAATTAGCTACTTTGGATTTCGATACAGACCTGAAGAATCATGTTGGAATCGCTAGGCACTGGAAAACAATTTCCGTGTTAGGCAGGTTCCCTCTCAGTAGTTATGTATGTCTGGTTATTCTTACGTTTTTCGATAAAGATGTCTTGTTTTCGATAAACGGAGAAATTCCACAGCATTTGATACACTTTAGACATTTAGGGAACTTTAATTTGTATCAAACCTTTTTCCTTTATCGAAAAGAGGGAAATGCTAATCGATTCTAGCTAATGCGCCTAAAATAAAAAATGAGTTTTTAAATGTGTCATAAAGTAGCTACTTTGGATTTCGATACAGACTTAAAGAGTCATGTTGGAATCGCTAGGTACTAGAAAACAGTTTCCGTGTTAGGCAGGTTCTTTCTTGGCAGGTATCTTTATCTTACTATCCTTACGTTTTTCGAAAGAAACTTTTGTTTTCGATCAATGGAGAAATTCCACAGTATTTGACATTTAGGGGAACTTTAAACTGTATCAAACTTTTTGGAGTTATCTAAAAAGTAGAAAGATTATTTGATTCATCAAATGCGCCATAGTTACGCGATTTGGACATGGCAGTTTCATAAAGAAGAAAGGGGAATTTATTCCAATGCAAAGAAAATCATTTTAAAATACTGAAATTCAAATGAGATATCTTTATAAATTTCTTCCATAAGATTAGCATTAGCGAGCCGGACTTTTCACTTGACTGAAGTAACCCCTTAAGCCTAAATCAGGAGAAAATAATTGCGATAGCAGAATTATCGAGCAAACCCTATCACTACTTTGAAAGTTTCGGCCAGAATAATAGCTAAGTTTTCCAACAATTGTTTTTAGCTTCTCTCGTTATAATCGATTGTAAAACATCTCGATTGTACATTCTAGGAATTAATCGATGGCTGTATCGATTGTTATTTTTTACGATGACGATTTTTCTCGATTGTCGAATTTTCGAGAATCGCCCATCACTAGTACCAACCGAATAAAATTTAAGGAAAAGTCACCGCTCCCCAAAGGGTTAACTAATAAATTATGTAAACATAATTTTACTTCATAATGAAGGGAACGAATATTTTTTCCAACTGGATTATATCATATTCAAAGCTGGAGTAGCACAGTTGAAGTTTATTCCAACAGAGCGAAAAATGTCCAGACCAGGGATCGAACCTGGATACTTGGCGTGCCGTGTTAATGCCGCAGCCAAATCCAACTAATAAGAGTGAATTATGTCAGCCAGGTATCGGTCCGGATAGCCTAACAGGTGAGGCATTGGCACGGCACGCCAAGTATCCAGGTTCGATCCCTGGTCTGGACATTTTTCGCTCTGTTGGAATAAACTTCAACTGTGCTACTCCAGCTTTGAATATAATTTTACTTTTTTCTTTTCCTTTTCTAAAACAGTGATGTTACGTTGTTGCTGAAATAACAATTAAAATTTAATGTAAGAAAAGTAAGTCGATAATTTTAATAGTGAAAGTAGGCAACAATTATTAATTTGAATCTACTAATGCGTTTCATTGTACTCATTTAGTTTCATTTTATTACTACATCGTAAATTATAGTCCAGATATGAATGTTTTTTTAAAATATTTTTATTTATAATTTCATTCTGTTCTTATTACAAGCGTGGCATAACTACCCCACAAGTGCGGCGTCTCAGCCTGAATGTACGGGTGACGTGCTGCAGTGTAATATTTTAGAAAAAAATTGATAAAAAATATTAATAATTTGATTTGAATTTTTTTTTTGTCGCAGTACACGCGTTGTATATTTAATATTAAATAGCACAAAATGATTTTTTTTTTTTTTTATGTCAACCATGGGACTTTATACACAAATTCAAAAAAAGAAAAAAAGAAAAAAAAAATGTGCGGCATAAATACCGGAATTACTCCATGGCTTTTGTTGCTACTGCTACGAAAAACAAATACTCAACAAACATTAAAAAATGTTTTATCTTTTGTATAATTTAATTTATTTTAAATAAAGTAAATGCTAAAATCATATTATATTCTAAAATTAAAATTTTTAGAAGCATATGCCTCTAGAAATATATAAATATCTTAAGTAGATTAAAAAATGTGAAGAATATGAAAAAAAATGTCAAGTGATGTTTTATGTGCTTTATCATTTTTGCATTTTTCGGTCCAACTTTCTATTTAAAAAAAAAAAAAAAACATTTATGTTCTTTCTCTGCGGAAAGTTTTATCTGAACAAAATTTTAAAAAATATATTGTCAACCTTTTATAATGTATCCGAAGGGAGAATGAAATTTATTTGTTAGACTACTCTATTTTTTTTTAAGTGATTATCTGTCACATATTGTTACTTTTGATACTTTGGCATAACAAGTCTAGTTTTTCGAAAGTTCTGCTGTATTAATTATATCTGTTACTATTTTTTTTTCTTTAGGAAGTTTACATTCGTACAGCTGTATTTTCTTTTGAAGTTTGAAAAAGTTGGCATCATGTTAATGCTGATATTACAATTTCTGTTGGAAATTTTAGACGCTTTTCCGTAAAATATCTGAGAAGATTAAAACTACTACAAACACTAAAACGTTATTTGAGTTTTTAGCACTTTCTAACGAAGTTGAAAAGTGTTTATGACTCGGTTTATCTGTCCGTCCGTGCTCTAACTCGCGTAAATATTGTCATATTGCCAGGAAATTGATAGATGCTGTTTGACTATCACTATGGTCTGTTCGGTATTGAAGATGAAGTGTATAGCATTTACGGTTCATTTACAGAGGCACTCAAAAGAAATCCGTTAAATTATAGCTATTGGGAAAAATCGTTTGCAGTGTATGTTAATGGTATTGCACTATTTTAAGCATCCTGAAATTTATATACAGTCGGCTGTTGTTAATTGGAACTCGTCGGGACCACAAGAAATGTTCGAATTATCCAGAGTTCGAAAAGTGTTTATGAATTCGCTTTGCCTGTCCATCCGTGCTCTAACTTGCGTATAGTCATATAGCCAGGAAATTGATAGTTGCTGTATAACGAGAATATAGGAAAACGCTCTTGAATTCTAGTAGGAAACCTTAGAACTCTCTACCAAAGGAAGTAGAATTCATAGGCTCGACATAGAACTACTTTTTCTAGGGCCACAATTTAACTGCACAAAACATCTAAAGTACATTTCCATTTTATTATTGAATTTGATGAAGGGGCATTTTCAACTGTTCTATGCGTTTCTTAACAGAAATCAATTTTGGCACTGTATTTTATATTAAATTTATGGATCATATACAAGGCTGCACAAAAAATTCGGATAGCGTTCCGGCTGTTGTTGGTAATTACATAAATTGTGTTTCCCAATGTATTATGCATTTTACAAATCGATTCATTTATCCATAATTTTTCACCTTATTAGACTGTGAAGTTTTATTATAGTATTTTGAGTATGTTGCAAAGTGTTTCATAATCTATGCTTGATGCATGATTTTATGTTCTTGTTATATTTTGATCATGGAAAAAATAAAAATAATTGCGATATTTTCTTATATTTTACTGGAGAAATAAGAAAATATGAGTAAAAAAAAAAAAAAAAAAAAGGCGACTGACAGTTTTCTTTTAATATCGCCTTTTCGTTCTCTCTCTCCCTTTTCTCCCTTTAATACTATTCTTTTTTTTTATTTTACTAGGGGGCTCGGCCCCCTACGAGCTACGCCCGCCAAGCCCCGTCCAGACACCGCAGACTCTAAATGCACGCTAATGTAATCGGCTTTAAAAAGATTTCGAAAGATTGAATTATAATTTAAAAAACAGTGGCGATCTCCCTATAAACGGATTTCTATTGATTTCTCTTTGATTGGGGAAATTTTAATGCCAAATCCGCTGCGGTACTACTTGATTATCCCGTCGACTAATTTCGCCAAATTATATAAATCGCCAAATTATACAAATTGACATAATTTTTATTTTAAATAATGAAAGAACAAATAAATTAGAACAACATTAATAAAAATACAAATAAAACGTCGGAATAAAAATAACTTGATGACGTAGACACGTGTAACAACATTTCAAAATAAGCTAATATAAAAGGAATTAAGTAAACAGAATCTTTGTCTCCCGGTATTTTTTAACAAAGCGAAAAGAAAGTTCTTTTAAATGAGACATTTTAAATTAATCGTTTTTAATCTGACGTAATTTTGACCAAACTATTCTTTCTCTTTTTAATATTCACGTGAAAATATAGAAATAAAATATTATTTGCGCTTTCCTAAGAAAAATAGTTGAAAAGTATCCTCTCAAAATATCAAATAAATGTCTAGCGCAATTTGTAAATTTAAACCGTTTTGCAATATTATTTTGTGTTCATTTTATGTAATAACTGTAATGTGACGTAAATATGACGTAATTTCTCCTATTTAAGGCTTCTAACGCATGTTAATAAATTTATTATTTTACAAATTCCTTTCTCTCTTAAAATTCACGTGTAATTATAGTTTTTATGGCGTAATTTTTAACTTTTTTTTTTTTTAAGTTCCTGCTTTTTGTACATAATTATTTAATTCTAATTCCAAATGTTTTTTTCTGTTTATATTAGTCACGTGTAAATAAATTTTTAATTTATTACACGTATAAATATATATATATATATATATATATATATATATTTTTAAGCAAACATTATTGTTTCCGCTGTTTATACAGTTGGCAACAGTTTAAATTAATATCACTTTCTAAAATCTGTAAAAAATATCTCTCGAAATGCTGAAAATTTGAATTTAAAATAGATATAAAACCTCGAAAAATGAGTCAAATTAAAAAAATAAATCAATTCTGCACACCGGGAAATTATAACGTATAAAATGAACTAAAAATTATTAAATTCCGATGTATAGTTTTTGCTACTATAAAACTTTTTTAGTGGAACGATTTTGTCCAACTTTAGCATTAAATATCTCTTAAAATAATTTATCGATTTGAAAACTGTCTGCATCAGCGTGTTTATCAAACATTTCTGTATAACACTACTGATTTTCATATTTTTGTATGCATTATTTTTCTTAATATTAACGAAGAAAGACCCCCGGTCACAAAAAATTCAAAACCGGTGGCGGTGACAGCGGTAGTTACTTTTTTTTTAGAATAGAGAGATTAATAAGAAATTTTTTATATCGAATTAATCAATGCAATAAAAAAAGTTGAATAGACGATCTAATTTTAATTATTTTAAAATGTGTCCCGGACCCCCTTAAGCAATCATTGAACACTGCTAGATTACAGGATAGCCTAAGAAATTTCAAAGTATTTAGCCACTTCTATCTCAGACGGTCCCTTAAACCCTAATTTTGCCGTTTTTTTAGCATAAATAAGCATAAATAAGCATAAGCATAAATAAGCATAAATAAGCATAATATTTTAAACATAAGCATTTCCATAAAGCAGGACTTAAGAAATCTAAATCCATCAAAAAAATTGTAGGTTGCAATTCATGATTTTTCGGAATATTAATTTCATAATTTATAATTCATATCATAAAATTACAAAAACTGCAAATTCAATGTATTTATTTTTGGATATTTAGTATTATTGCTGCACAAAAAATTAGCACATTATTGAGTATAATTTCAGGAGATATTAATAAAAATGTAAAAATGTAATTTAACATTAGAAGCACTAAATTTTGAATGGTTATAATTCAAAAACTTATCATTCAAATGACTTGAAATTTTATGTCCAGGCATAGTTTGAACCGATGATTTGAAATATCTTGTTAAAATTGTGTATTGCCATTGAAAAAAAATTAAGTTTAGGTTCGTTTTAATATATAAATGGCCCTCTAAGGAAATTTATATACATCATTTAAAAGTAGACTTTATTTCCAATCGTTCGGTATCAGTAACTTTCTTCTACGGTAATTTGTTGAGGAGTTAGTAGGGGTGTTTTCTTTTTTCCCACGACTGCATATTTAGACAAAGAAAAAAAAGTGTGCAGTCATTTTCGACTGTCAATATTGTTGGTTTATTTGAACAAATCGTTACTAGTTGATAAAAAATATATATCAGATGTATTAAATATATTATGTTTTAATAAAGTGTAGAAATGTAGTAAAGAAATTTATTGTTTGTTTTTTTATTTTACAAGAAATCATTTCACTCATAAATTACTTTTAATGCTCAGCGGCGACGTATGTGGGCGTTATTTGTTTTGTGAATTTTTATTGTTTTTCCCGTGTTTTTTGCATTTTAAATTCCTATTAATACTAGCAAAAGCCATGCTTTGACTGGATTCGCGAAGTATTATTTAATAAGATAAATATTTGAAACCATCAATATTTTTACTTTCTTCTATCTTTACAAGAAGAAAGTATTGGATTCATGAAAATTTTCGAATTCCGGTTTTCGACTGATTTACACCTTTTAGGGGTAAGAGAACCCGAAAAACATGCTTTTACAAAATGTCTGTCTGTCTGTCTGTATGTGTGTGACACAAATTTTGTGGGCGCTCTATCTCAAGACCTAATGCACGGAATTTAATAAAAATTGATATTCAGTTAGTCCCTGATACAAATTGATGTTGATTAGTTTTTGGTGTAAAGCGCTCAACAGGTGGCGCTGCTGTGCTGCATTATTTATGATTTCTGCAATGGCTCTATCTCAGGAACTAATGCACGGATTTTCATGAAACTTCAGATTCAGTCAGTCCTTGATTTGACTTGATGCTGATTACTTGTTGGTGTAAATATGCTCAACAGGTGGTGCTACTATGCTGCATTATTTACAATTTCCGCAATGGCTCTATCTCAAGAACCAATGCGCGGATTTTCATGATACTTCATATTCAGTTAGTCCTTGATATGGCTTTATGCTGATTGCGTGTTGATGTATATCGCTCACCAGGTGCCGCAACTATGCTACATTTTTTACGATTTCCGCAATTGCTCTATCTCAAGAACTAATGCACGGATTTTCATGAAACTTCATATTCAGTTAGTCATTGATATGGCTTGATGCTGATTACGTGTTGATGTAAATCGCTCAACAGGTGGCACTGCTGTGCTGCATTTTGCGTGATTCACGCAACAGCTCTATCTGAAAAACTAATGCACGAATTTTCATCTAACTTTAGATTTAGATAGATGTTAACACAAGTTGTTGCTGATTTGGTTTTGGTGTTAATCGTCCAATAGGTGGTGCTGCTATGCTGGAGTTTTCATGATTTTCGCAATAACTTTATCTCAAAAACTAATGCACGGATTTTCCCCAAACTTTCACTCAGACTTTGACATAAGTGGTTGCTTGGTAAAGCACCCAATAGGTGGCGCTGCTAGGCTGAATTTTGATGAATTTATAAGATTTCAGAGATAGCCATATCTTAAGAACCAATGCATGGAATTTCATATCTCTGGAATCCTCATGATGGGCATAGATTGCCGTTAAATTTTGGCAGTGTGATAGCGAATTTTCAAGTATTAACATGTATGAGATAGAAGAAAGTTTTGGGATTAGTACATCCGACTAATTTTTTATTATTCTTGTATTTTTATTAAGCAAAAGCTTTATTTTATGCTTTGGGGCATAGAATGAAATTAAGAAATGCAAATTCTTTTGGAAATTTAAATTCAGCCAAATAACTAAGAATTTCCTAAGATTTTTTTTTTATTATTATTTATGACTAGCAGATCCACCCGGCTTCGCTCGTGTCAATAATAATGGTCCACCCGGGTAAAATACATAAAAATGAAATAATATGGCAGTGACAATAACTGAGATTGGTGCATTACTGTCCATGAATCGTTAAAAGACCGATAAGAAATATAAGTAAAATAGTTTTAATTGCGTCTACTATTAACTATACCATAATAATGTATATTCCAAACAAATGTCATAACATATATTAAAGTACAATTATTTGCTTAAAAAGCGTCATTTAAATAATAAAAAACATTAAAAATATTAAAAATTTACATGTTTCGACTCTTTCATTGAGTCATCTTCAGAATATACATATATATATAAACTACAAACACAATGCCAATTGTGACATTATACTGATGATGGCAATGACCTAACCCATAAATTTTGCCTTTACTAAAATTTTTTAAACTTATGATCATCATACAATTTCGTTTTTTACACTGTCGAATAGAAAAAGGTTCTGTCAAATGAAATTTATTTGAAAATTGTATCTCAATTTTTTCATGTGAATGGATTTTAAAGTCATTTTCAGTCATGGATATTTTTGATTTGCATGCAGCCAGGGATAAGATTTCCGCATTTTTTCACACCAGTATTTTGTTAGAGTAAATGATATTTCATTTAATCGGGACACTCTCTTGATTTAACAGAACAATATTTTCTTTAAGAATATACCGGTGTGCAATAACGTGGAAATCTCATCCCTACATGCAGCCCAATTACGAAAGATATACCTGTTTGCTCTTAATGCAATATTATAAAGTAAAGACATTGGTGAACTATGAGTAACTCTAGAATCATATTGTTGGTGGCAATAACCTAACCCAACCATAAATTTAACTTTTACTGCAATTTGACCTTTAAACATCGCACATATGATTATTCCAAAATCTAATAGAATACAAAAAATACTTTCAGTATTTTTTTTTTTTTTTAATGCTTATCTAAATTTACGGATTGTTTATCCATTTTAAATTAATTTTCAATCACGGATATATTTGTAAATATACCTGTAACCCAATTCAGAAAGATATATCCATTTGCTATTAATGCAATATTATGAAGAAAAGACATATCTATGAGTAACGCCTAGCACCATATTGTAGGTGGCAACAACCTAACCGTACCATAAATTACGCTTTTACTGCAATTTGATCTCTAAACATCATGCACTCCATAATTTCAAAGTCTAACAAAAAAGTCTGTCAGTCATGAAATTTTGTTTAAAAAAGAAAAAACCTTACCCTAAAAAATAGTAGCTATAATTTCTATTTAATATAAATCGTACAAAAATCATATTTTATATAACCGTATTCGATACAAATCGTAGAATGTTATCATTGCATTTCAGGTATTAAAACATTTATCTAAATGATATAATTAAAGATTTCAAAGAAATAGGGAATAAATTGTAGCATCCAGTTTTTAGAGCCAGTTTGAAATTATATTGATGACATTGATGTCATATCTAGCAAACGATTTTTTTTTTTTTTTTTTTTTACTATTATCATTTTCCTTATTTGATTCTTGATATTGAAATGACTTCATTAAAATAGATGTTTTAACATTCAACTAAAGTACTTCTAAGGTCATTTTAAAACATGCTTAGTTAAAGTTTTTACATAAATATATAAAAATGTGCATTTTCTGATTAAAATGACGTTGATTTCAAAAATGTACAAATATAGCAGTCGAGTCTGAATTTTTATTGGCTAATAAAACAAAGTACTCCAGTTATCATTTTTTTAAAATTATTGAGCAGTTTTTTAGACGTGTGGCAACAGGAAAGAAGCTATTGAATTTGAAAATTTAAAATGAGATATTTCTATAATGTTAAATTATGAAAGATGATAGAAAAAAAGAGATAAATATCGGTCTGATGATTTTTTAAAGGTGACAGGGATCTATTCCACGTTCGAAAAGCCTATGTACAGCAAGTTTCGTGCAAAACGGTCAAAAATTAAAGATTTGTATAAAGGACATACACACAGAGAACGGCTTTTATATATACTAGGGGATCGTACCCGGGCTTCCCGGGTTAAAGAATATAGGTGAAAACAATATTTTTAATTGAAAACTAATAATTTTTTATAAGCAATAATTTTTTTAGATTGCCCACTTACATTAAAAAAGCATTTTTCATATGGAAAATACGAATTATACAATCAAATAAATTTTTGAAATTTATCAAAAGCGATATTTTCTTATTAGCCGCATGCTAAGAGTTATTTGACCAAGATTTTGCTACTTACGGCATCCTTTTATATTCTGATAATTTCAGAGCTTATACATGTCTGTAAAATTTGTGTTTTATTTATATTATTTTATTTATTTATTCATAGAGGAATTTTTTTAATAGATATTAGCCCTAAGAAAATGGGGAACTCTTTAATTTGTTATAAAGTCAAACGGATTAATCTTTCGTAATCGAGCTCCACGCGATATAGATAAATTTAAAAATATTTCATGCTTTAAAATTGTTTTTAAAACCATAGAAAATCAGTAAACTGAGATGAACTTTGCAAACAAATTCCATTTGAAAAAAAAAAAAAAAAAATCCTATTTGGTGATCTAAAAATTAAATTGTATGATTACAAATATGTTACATTTGTGTTTTTTTTTTTTTTAATATTATTCTTTTATTTGTTTATAAAAGAAGTATTAATTTCGTTAATTTGTCTTTCACAAATATGGTAAATTGGTGGGTTTTTTAATATTATTCTTTTATTTGTCTATAAAGGAAGTATTAATTTCCTTTAAACAAAAAAAATCCTATTTGGTGATCTAAAAAATAAATTGTACGATTACAAATATGTTACATTTGTGTTTTTTTTTTTTTTTTTTTTTTTTTAATATTATTCTTTTATTTGTTTATAAAAGAAGTATTAATTTCGTTAATTTGTCTTTCACAAATATGGTAAATTGATGGGTTTTTTAATATTATTCTTTTATTTGTTTATAAAGGAAGTATTAATTTCGATATGCAAAAATAGTTAGAAACAAATGCTGAAAAATGTTTGTTGCTTTATGTGCAATATGTTTATTATTAAGCATTGAAACCGGCACGTCATAAGATAAACTTAGAAAATCATGCTTAATAATTTTAGAAAATATTTTATTTTAGAAAATATAATACATCAGTCAATTAAGATACAGTTTTTAAACAAATTGCTTTTGAAAGTAATTTTTTCCCTATGCGACGAAAATTGAAAATGTACGATGGTCAGAAGTTTGAAAAATTGTAGTAGCGAAAATTTCGAGATCGAAATTTTATCGTGAAGTGCTGCCATTTGCAAAATGACATCAGCGTTACGCACAGATACGCTTGTTCTTTATAATATACATACTTAATCAGTAAAATATAATAAAGATAAGTTATTAGGATGTGGTTATCAATTAAGGCTCTTATGCTTCGTATTCCGAAATGAAAAACAGCAATTTTCACCTTCTCAAAATTTGCATACGCACTTCCCATATCCATATTCATCATTTAAAAAAAATGTGTATTATGTTTGATCAATTAAAAATCCTTTTAACTCAAAACTTGAAGTCATGATTGTCAGCAACATATTTTATGTGAACAGACGCACTCTTTATTTGAGATTCTAATCTCAATTCCGGAGAGTAAAAATTTCCGTAATTTATGATTTTTAGACGCATTTGTGTTAAAATGTTTAGTTTTATCTAAGAAAATGATCGTTTTCTTTTAAATATCACTCCATTTTCACTTAAATAAGCATTTCGCCTAGTGTCTGAAACAGTATCAGTACACATGCAGAAGGAAAAACAATATAGAAAATTTATGAGGAAAAATGCGCGTTTTCAAAAGCAGTATGTAATTTTCCGTTATTATGCCTCTAATATAATATTCTGCTCTAATGGGATTTTGCGCCACTAAAACCGATACAACAATTTTTTATCAACAATTTTGCATTTTTATCAGAAAATAGCATGAATAAAGATGAATAAACCTAATTGTTTCTCTCTTGTCTGCAATAATGAAAGCTATCTAATTTTCACCATTTTGAAGAAATTTCATAAAATGCTTTTAAAATTAAAATATAAAAGTGGGGATATTAAAAAAAAATAGATAGTGCGATCAACAGCCACAAATGAAGAGCTTTTAGTTAAAAAAATATATATTAGTAAAATTTGTTCAGCAGAAAGATCAGGGCAGATGACTAAAAAACATACTTGTGTTTTAAATATATAGATTATATAAAATTAGGAAAAATTAAATTAAGCAAATTATGTTACTATTTTGATAAAATTATAGTACAATGTCCTAAAGAATAGCATTTTATTATTCGAGAGAATTTTGGACAAAAACTTTAAGAACATGATACTATTTTAAACCACGAATTATTTGTTTGGTTGTCTAACTCGGCTAAACTAATCCATCCAGGCGAGAATCATCAATTTTTTTAATATAAATCACTATTATTTGCTTGGCACCTCTCTTTTATAAAGACACTCTAAATTTTTGTAAAACATTGCGTTTTATCAGTGTGTGATTTCGGTTACATTATTCTCAAAAGTGAAGCATTCTCACCTGTGAAGAATTTCAAAGCAGCTGGGCTGTGAAAATGACGCACTTCTACAAAACATAATTCAGGTTTAAGAATTAAAATACACGCTTTTTTTATAAAGTGACGTCATTTGCATCCGCTAAAGCAATCCACTTTTACAATACAGTCTTAAACTTCGTCTATAGAAAAGCATTCATATGACGTCATTATCACGGAATAACAGACAATATTCTTGACATAGCCCATGTTTTAATTTCAATTTTTTTTTCAGGTTTTATGAGAAAATGGCAACAAAAAGATACAGTATCTTCTATTTTCGACTATTTTCCGTTTACTTTCAATAGAAATGGGTACTTTCGTTGCCATGATAAGAAAAATGTTATTAAAAACTACAAAAAAATTAATATCTCAAAAATAAATTGAGATACAGCTTTCAAACAAATTGCATTTAAAAGAGCATTTTTTTTTCTTATACGAAGGTGTAAAAATTTTAAATGTGCGATGTTTAGAAGTTTAAAAATTTGCAGTAGAGAAAATTGCAAAGCTAAAATTTTATTTCAAATTTCAAAGTGTTGCCATTCGCAAAATGACGTATGCGTTACGCACAGATATGTTTGTCCTTTATAATATAGATAGACAGTATCTCCTATTTTCGACTATTTTCCGTTTATTTTCAATAGAAATGGGTACTTTTGTTGCCATGATAAGAAAAATGTTATTAAAAACTACAAAAAAAATTAATATCTCAAAAATAAATTGAGATACAGCTTTCAAACAAATTGCATTTAAAAGAGCATTTTTTTCCTTATAGGACGGTGTAAAAATTTTAAATGTGCGATGTTTAGAAGTTTAAAAATTTGCAGTAGAGAAAATTGCAAAACCAAAATTTTATTTCAAATTTCAAAGTGTTGCCATTCGCAAAATGACTTATGCGTTACGCACAGATATGTTTGTCCTTTATAATATAGATAGATATAAGACTCGTATAAATTAAAATATTTTCGAAGCAAAATTTTACAAAATATTTATGTAACGAATTTAACAATTAACTTTATTTGTTTACAGTACTTTTGTTGCTACTTTGCAAAAAAACAAAAAATCATAATATAATTTGGTAGTACTTAGTTATCCCTTCGACCAAAAATCTATCGCCAAACTATAAGATTAAATGTCAATAATGATTGATCATAAATGTCACATTCACTTGGCTTTAAGCAAGTTACATCTGTTTACGTCATCAAGTGATTTTTATTTCGACGTTTTATTTATATTTTTATTAGTGTTATACTAATTTATTTGTTCTTTCGTTATTTAAAATAAAAATTATGTGAATTTGTATAATTTGGCGAGTGGGTTGGCGATTTATATAATTTGGCGAAATTGGTCGAAGGGATAACTTATCAACCTGTTTTCAAGTTTTAAAGGGGCTTTATAAGGACAAAGATTCTTTTGCTACTACTGATTTTGAAAAACTTTCCCAGTAGTTTTTTTTTTCTTTAATCGTGTACACTATATGGCCAGTGATGATTGGTTACTTGCGATTTTAGACATTTTGTTAAATATCTAGAAAAATACATGAGGAATTATCATGAAACTCACGGTGTTATATTATTATGTGTATTTTTTCCCACGATGATTTTTTCCAGAAACCCAATAGGGGATCGTCAGCAAATTGAAAAAGAACGAATATCTTTTGGATAACCCTGTAAAACTAACGTAGCAAAAGCGTTCAAACTGTAGATTATGATTAAGTGCCTTATTGTATTAAATTGTGTTCATTTTTATGAGACTATCATGTATATTCGTGAAGAAATTAAGGTTTTTATAAAAACAGTCCCAAATTTTCCAAGTGTTTTGCTTATAATTTGTTCTTAATATAAAAAAAAAATGTTCTTTTCAGAAAATATGACAAACAACGTTGTACACAATACACTGCAATCAGAATTTAAAAATAATAAAAATTGTATGAAAAATGAGTAGGCTTACTAAAAAATGTTTCGCTGCGCATGCGCAAATGTAATCAAAATATAATGGGCATAATGTATTAGCTAAGTGTATAGAGCAACTTTTGTGAAAGTCTTAAAAACATAGCTTGAAAATTCTGAAAATTATTGTTCGATATAATAAGCTCGAAATCCGTTGTTCCCATAAGGAAGCAAACAGATGAGGGGTTGTATCCAAACATAAAACTGTGTACGTGCGATATTGTGTACGGTATCTTGGCACTAATCAACAGAAATTTGGATACAGCTCCTATAAGCTTTCGGAAGCTAACAATTCTTAAGTAAACATTTTTATATTCGACAAACATGTTTTACGGAGAACGTGATATATTAACAGCGTTAACGTTAACAGTAAAATTAATGTTATTTTGTTATTCCTGCTGTATGCATTCAATTACGCAGTTGAAAAAGTTTAATTTCTAATTAATAGAATCCTAAAAAAATATATTCCTGTTTCATGAAACGGATTAATACACTATAAAATCTAATCTGAAGCATTTCCGAAAACCAGTGGCAGCGAAAGGAACTTAGATTCTGTAAACGCATTTTACATCTGGAAATTTTATTGTTTTTTGAGGTTTCTGAACATAATGAACACTTTTCGAGACAGTGTGTAACTCGAAAGTTGTTATAGTATATTTCCATATGTGATATTGTTATATTATTATAGATTAACATAAAAAATGTTTTTTTAATTTAATTTTTTTTTTTTTTTTTTTTTTTTTTTTTACAGTGTATATTTAGTGCTTTAGAATTCACGACCTATAAAGAATGTTTTAAAAACTATGCAAAATAATCATTAAAATAAAATAAAAAATACTTTTTGCGGTTAGAGATGAAAAACAAGAAAATTTCAATTGTCAAGAACTTCTGTATATTTGAAAATGAATTAGTTTTTCAATTTTTATACGTTATTTAACATAACATATTATAGTCATATTTGTGCTATTTTAAGTTTCTGTTATGTGATTATTAACATAATGAATGTTTGTGATTCTCCAGATACAATAATTCATAAGCAACTAACATCCGAAATGCTGAAATCATTATTTCATGAATATTTTTAGTCGTCATGCATTCCATAGATTTCGCACATATTCCATTAATGGGTATTAGAAAAAGTTAATATTAATTTATACAATGAAATATTTTAATGTGACCAGAGCAGCTATTTCACAATAAAAATACAAACCAATATAAAATATTTCTCTAGTTATTTGATGATATTTTAATGCCATGAGGTCTCCAAATCTCTGTAATATAAAAAATTAAATTAATTTTCAATTAAGAAAATTACAAATTAATTTATTATTATTTAGTTCTAAAAATTATTATTATCGTTGTTTTCATGTCTTTTTTCCACTTTACCAGCTGTAACATCCGTAAAAGTTAACCAATTGATGCGAAGGTTTGAATATGATATTAAGGCAGACGGTACTACATTGCAGTTTTATAATAGTCATCTTATCGTGTGTAGTTTTTAACAGGGACTCCTCAAAATTTTCATCTATCATCGTACACATTTGTCAAAATAAGCGCTATTGGCTATAAAGAGATTTAAAATATGAATTTCTGTGGATTCCCTGTGGACTAGACTTCTACCTTTTTGGGGTAATTCAGTTTTACTCAAAAAAAGTCAGGTTGATGATTTTTTTTCTTTACGGGACGGGATCAAGGAGGTCTGTCTCTATTTTTTTCGGTTTCGAGTTGTTGTTTTTTTTTTCCCGACTGCCAAGAAGGGTTATGTGTTTCACGCGTATGTGGGCATGGGGATTTCTTTATACCCTCGAAACATCCCAACGGATGGATGAATTTTAATGAATGAGGTCTTTATCGATTCGTCTTAACCGTCCGATGGTTATAAGTTAAGCTTTGTTTTTATAAATTCAAAATGGCAGTAGAGACAAAAAAAAAACTTTTGCGCACATATTGAGTGGCATATCATTGGATATGTCTTTCAAAATGGAGACGACGATTCATTGACTCTTTTACTGTCGGGAGCTCTGTTTAAATATTACACAGCATGGAAGTTATGTAGGTAGGATCTCTAGATTTACCGCAACTCTAATCTTTATAGACATCTATAGACCTGATCAAAACAGTGTTTATAGATAGGAACTAACAATTAAACACAACTTAAAATTCATCCATACAAGTAAATAAAAAAAAATAGGTAAGTAATATAAAAAATAGTTTCACATTGTATAAGAAATAACTAATTAGTTCACAATAAGAAAAACGTTGACTTTCGCTGTCAAATATAATGATTAAATTCTTACCATACTCACCAGCGAATAGCATAAATAAAATCTATATTATAAACACATTAAAAAGTTTTTAATGAGTTTTTAATATAGTTTTTATTTATGCTGCACGCTGATGAGCATCGTAAGTGTTTTTAATCTTTAATTAGCTCGCTTTTTACCAAGTCGGGTTTTTTTATTTTTTAAATTTAATTTTTACTTTTTTACTCTTGAGGGTTGGGTTTGGTAACCAGAAAGTAACAAAATAAAGTCAACAATTTTGTTTAAGATAAAAAAAAAACATATAGAATAAACGATTATATGCGTATGTTAATTTTTCTACATAAAACATAAAATTGCTATTAATAAATATAATTACAGTGCATTAAAATATGGATTTATTTTCTTTCACTTTGGGATTTGGTTTGACTTCAAATAGAATTGTATGGTTCCGGTCGGTATATCCTGACAGGTGTAGAACTCTAGTGTAGATAATAATAAAGGGCTGCTGCAAAATATGAAGGCAAGAAATAAGCTCTTAAAGGGGTCGTTATTAGGTGCGTTCGTAATTATATAAATATGTAGCACCTATAGTCGTCGTTCAGTCCGTTTGTCCGTCCGTCTGACCGCATATAACAGAGCAAAATCTACCCAACCGAATGGTCAGAAATTTTATATATATAATTGTGTCAAAATTTTGTCGAGTCATTTAAAAATTTATGAAAATTGGATGTATAGTTTAATTACAGGGACAGTCAAAAATTTTCCGTTACATTACGGCCAATGGGAATAAATAAATTATCACAAGTACTTTTAATAATGTTACAGCCTTCCGAACGGTCTGAAATTTTAAATATATGTTTGTTGCAAAATTTTGTAGAGTCATTTCAAGTTTTATGAAAATCGGATGAATAGTTTAATTAGAGGGATAGTGAAAAGTTTTCCGTTACATGAAGGCCAATGGGAAAAAAATTATTTCAAGTACATTTCAATGATGTTACAGCCTTTCGAACGGAATGAAATGGATATGCACTTATCGAAGTGCATTAAAATATACATTCCGTACAATATACGGTGCAAAAAATATTTATAAAACTAGTTATAGTGCGAATGCAATTCATTTGCCACGTTTGACGAGCAATTTCTAACTTGTTTTTATTTTATTTTTGTTAAAATTTACTTCTAATAATGGATTAATATTTGAAAATGATGAATTTCAAAAGAATGAGTCAGAATAACAAAATAATTTCATTAATCTGAATCGGTATTTAAAAACAGTACTTTTTAACATTGCATTTATTAATCTTAAGTAAGACTCTGAGAAACAAAAGCTCAAAATGGAGTATTTTAACGATGCCAAAAGTATTCGAAATTATTTTACAAATATGTCAATCAACAGCAATAAAATAGCTGGATGGTGATTTTAATAATAAACTTGTTATATTAATAAAAATATATTTTTTTATTTATAAAGTTTTAAAGGTTCTTATATGAAAATAATAAATTCGCTTGATATAGAAAATTTACTTCAAAATGAAAATGATGCTAGGGGGTAGGGGAGTACACAGTGAGGCATGGTACACAGTGAGACAGCAGCCTCTTTGATATATAGTTGTAACTTTTTCTTCAAGCTGGCAGACACACATAACGACCTCATCTGCAACACATGGATGTAGTTTTTGCAATTCAGTTACTCGTCCGACCAAATAGTAAATAATTCCTTATTTTATAGAGGTTAAAGTTACATAAACGTCTATTTTAGAGTTTATTTCCTTCAATATGACATATATTTACTTAACCGAACCTATCTATATCTAATAATAGACTATTTCGGCTAAACGACATAAACTTTTTAAAGCGATGAAATTGATGCAACAGATGTGGCATCCATTTTGTTACAAAGTAACGAAAGTAGACAGTGAGACACACAGTTGTGGTGCACAGTGAGACGTGTCTTATTGTGTACCTACTATGTGGTTCTGATGTTAAAAAAGTTATTTATTAATAAAAGAAGTTTTTCTCTCTCTATGTTTGCGGGCGTGTGGTGGCTAGGAGAATTTACTAAACGTAAGAGGCTGAAAATTTGCATGAAGGTAGCCCAAGGTCTGCCATTGTCCACCCGAGGCTCATATTTTTAATATTATGAAAATCTAGAAATATTAATTAGAAATCATAAACTGCAGAAAATTATTGATAAAGTGTAAAAATGTATGATTTATGAAAATATATACATTGTTTCACTGTGTACTACTTGTGGTACATAGTGAGATAATTTTCGATACTCCATTATTCTGCTTCTGTGCTTTTATAAATAACTTTTTTAAACCATTTATGCATTCATGTGTAGCGCATTTATGTAGCTTAAAGATGTAGCAAAAAAATTATCAAAGGAATAAAAATCGTCGCCATTTGTTAAGTAATAATAATTTTCGTCTCACTGTGTACTACCCTCCCCTACATTCAAAATAGTAAAACCCCCTTTTTCTTTTAACAATACCTATCTGCACTTACTTTTTTTTATATAAAAGGTTAAGTAGAGCAATTTACAAAGTCCCACATTTTAAATTTTCTGAAAATAACGTACTTTTGCTCTGAAAGTTTTTCAAAGGAATATAATTATTCCTTTCAAGCAGATTTGAAGCTTTAACAAACATTCTAATCAACTATGTCTTAAACGCATGAAAATATGAATGATTGTAAAAACAAAAACTTAAAAAAAATACTTTTTTCAGTTAACAAGCGGAGCACATTTCATTCATTATGAAGATTTTTGAAATGAAGTAATCAAGATACTATTAATAAAATACCTCTTATTAAAGTTTCATTATGTGTAATAAAGACATTCTCGAAGTCTTCAAAAATAAAACTAAGCACATTTTTATTCAACATGCTATTTCTAAAGTATAAGATGCTATGAAATGAAATAAATTCATTGAAATTTACACTGCTTTTTTTTATTTAAATAAATTAGCATGTCAAAGACAAACTTTGGGGAAAATAATAATACTGTTTTTCGCTAGTTTAATGGATAACCTGCTAATTATACATTCTTTTTTTAATTTCGAGGTGGAAAAGAATTTAATACTTTGTTTGAAATATTTTTATCAAAGACAAACTTTTGTAAAAATAATAATACGGTTTTTTGTCTAGTTTATGTGATAAACTGCAATTATACATCTTTTAAATTTCAAGGTTTAAAATAATTTAATACATTGTGTTAAATATTTTTATCAAAGACATACTTTTATACTTATTAGTTCTAAAATTTGCAAGTAAGTAAACATAAATAAAAAATTAAAGATATCATCTGTCACGGGTAGAAATACTGTAAATAATATTATAAATAAAATAAATGCTTTAAGGAAATTTTAGTTAAATTTTCGCAGTAAAGCCCTACTTTATATGCTTCAAGTTATTAATAATTATGAAGAGATTTCCTACCCTGTTGGTATTTTACTGTGATTTCAGATTATTATTTAAATGTTTCAAAAGATTAAAGTAAAATTTCTCTCAGTCTGTTTTTAAAAATATATGAAAAAAAAGTTTCAATCATACGCTTTATCGATTTTATGTATAGAGTTTTCTTAAACCCATCGGCTTAACTTTAAGTGAAGGTAAAGTTCATGTATTATTATCATACTACACTAACAAATACTTTTACTTGTCTTATATATCTATTGTAATAAATTTCCTGTTTTAGTGTCTTCCATTTGAGTTTCATAATATCTTTTCTATGAAAGACCGTTTGCAATATGTATGTATAACGCTATGCCACTTTATGAAAAACGTCCTCAGTCAACATTTTTCACATAGTTTATGCAGAAGTTGTAAACTTGACTGAAATTTTAATAATCGAAAGTACTCTTATTACAAAACATACTCTTTTTTTAAAGGAGACTGAATATTACTTTGTATTAAATTTCACACAGAAAACTATATGTAAAGTTTTGAGTATGCTCTATATTTTGCGCAGTTTGAGTGTAAGCCAGGTGCAAATGTGGAATAGTAGTAATTCCTACTTTAAAATTCAATTCACGTATGTGTTATTCTTGATAGATTTTTCAGACATGTTCCTTTTATAATATTCAATTTATGTTTTATGTTTAAAAATACCATGAAAAATTAAGATAATTTCATGTTTAATCAAATATTTTTCAAACTGACGCAGTTAAAAATGAATAAAGTTTAGATTAAACATAACATTCATTTTTTTGAAATTCAGAAAATATTGAAAATTTTACTATATATTTTATTCTTATTAGGGATTATAATTTTTTTCTGTTATATATATTGTGCATGCAAATGAAAAGCAGACTACTGTTATGTATAAAGAATATTTTAATTACAGAGTGTTTTAATTGAAGTTCTTGTTATAATGACACACATATATAAAATTTGTCGTTAACATTGATGAACCGACACGAGCGCGTAGGAAAGAAGTGGAAAGTTTCGATGCTAAAATCCGGGATTGCGTATGATTATCCACTATTTAGCTAAGCATCACCAGACAATTTCCATTTTACATGTTTTGTGGAATATACAGTGTGTCCACTCCCAACGGTGTTCAATGGCTAATTCCTAAACCGTTAGTCATAGACACATAGTTCCAATTACAAAAATGTTTTTAATGAGGTGAAGAAATATTTTAAAAGCGATTTGGGTCAATAAAAATGTTTCTTAAAAAATTACGAAATTTAAATTTTTATACGGCACTCCGGTTCTATAAGTTATATTTAGTAAGATTTTCCTATTACACTGACAAGTAATACAAAAAAAGTCCCGTTCATATAGCACTAAAATAGACCGAGCTATGAAACTTTAAAGATGCATGACTTATGCCACTCTTCTGAATCTGAACACAAATGAGTTGGCCATGCTTTAAGGGGTGATATACAAAGTGCTTAAAGTATTTGAAGAACTTATTTCATGTGTATCTGCGCTTTGAAATAAATCATACGAGTATTACGATTGAGTTAACTTTTATTAAGTTTTAGATTTGTTAAAATAATTGTATTTTAACAAGTTTTATTTTGTAAGAATTTGAGACTGTTTCTTTTAATGATTTCTTTAAACAAAAATTATGTTATTTTTATAAGTTTTTATTTAACTACAACGTTCGTATGTATGTTTTTCCAGTTCAAAACTTATACTCGAACTTTAACTCACTTTCAAATATCCGATCGAGATTATATTCTGACGTAAATCCGATTTCAATCTAAGGTTATAGTGATTTTCTGTGGTTACCATTTATACTTATCTTACAGCATCACACTAAAAATTTCGGATAGATTACCGCCAAGAAGTTTAAGGAAAAATTTTAGATTAGATAACAAAAGATTGCGGTGGATGTGTTTTTTAACTTTTATATATTTTTTAGCACTGAATCCGAAAATTACCTTACTTTTTAATCATCATATCAGGATTTTTCACTAATCATAATTTGTCCAAAAATAGGATACTATAAAATACAGGAGATGTCTGTGTTTTTTTAACTTTTTATAATTGATTTTTATGTACTTTTAAGCACTGAATCTGAAAATGACCTTTAATTTTAACTATCACATTAGAATTTTTTTTTTTCAAATCTTACATGTCAAAATCAGATACTATAAAACATACGTAATTTTTTTTTAATTTTATTTAATTTTATTTAATTCAATAATTTGTTAAATTTTTTGGCTTATACTCGGAATCTTTCAGCTAAACAGCTGAGGGGGCCGATGACGTGAGAGAGGAGGTTGAATTTTAACTTTAAATTTTTTATTTTGAAATTTACAATTTGTGAAAAATCATGATGTAATGGTTAAAAATGAAAGTCTTTTTCGGATTCAACGGTAAAAAATACATAAAAATCAATTATGAAAAGTTAAAAACATAGCAATCACATCAATTTTATAGTATTAAAATTTCGCTATTTTTTCTTTTTTTAACTTTAAAATTTAAGATTTGCAAAAAAGTTTTACATAATGGTTAAAAATGAAGGTCATTTTCAGATTCAGCGATAAAAAATACATAAAAGTCAATTATCAAAAGTTAAAAACACAACAATCACAAGGATTTTATAGTATGAAAATTTCTCTATTTTATCTTTTTTTAAGTTTAAAATTTAGGATTTGCAAAACGCTTTACGTGCTGGTAAAAACTGAAGGTCAATTTCGTATTCAGCGGTACAGAATACATGAGAATCAATTATCAAAAGCTGAAAACATGACATAACCCAACATTTGCAGGCTAGTGTAATCTAATAACATCTATATAATAAAAGCCTAAGTCATGTGACTGTCATCAACAGTTCCGGCGTTGCCGCTTCACATTTTATATGCCAGGGCGACCATTTTGCTACTTTTATGTTAGCTGATCGCAGATGATTAAATGGCCAAATAGGGTTCCAACGCCATCATTTAATTTAAAATGTAAACCTATCACTGATTTAATTTAAAATACATATGTATATAAGTTAAGCAGTTTATTTATTTTTTATAGTTTATAGTTTATTTTTTATTATAGTTTGCAGTTTTTTCTATTTATTTATTATAGTTCATTTATTATATTTTATTTATTAATCTATCAATTTATTTGATATTGTTTTGCAATGTTATGTATTAAATAATGTTAAATTTCTATTTTGAATATGATTGGCAACGACAAACAAGATTGGCAATGGACAACCATTTCTGACGATCTATCTCATGGATCGGATAATACGTAAATATCGCAAATGGACATGAGACGGTTTTTGTCAAGAAAGATGAATTACATAACAACAAACAACATACGAAATGCTGCCATGATCGTAAAGAATTCTTGATTTCTCTGCCAGAATCTTTCGATTTGTCGAAGGATTAACATTTAACTGATGCGACTAAAATTTGTCACACAACTGATGTGATGCGGTCTCTCAGACCGTTCGAATAAAATGAATAAAAAAATAACTTAAATGGTTGAATTTTCTTAAATTTTGTCCTAACAAGACCGTTGTACTTCTCGTAGGAGCATGTGAATTAAATTTCATGAAAAAAGTATTTTATTCATATTATTTAACTTCAGTACAGAAAAAATTACTTAAAAAAATAAACGGTAGTTTGTTAATTTTTCTAATTAAATATAAAAATTAATCATGTGCAATTTTTTTTTTACAAATTATCCTTGCAACAAAGTATGAAAATTGAAATGCTGTGTTTATTTAGAAAAAAATAATATTTACCCTGCAAATATGCAAGAGTCAAGGTACATCATTGTTGCAGTCAATGCATATTTTTCGTGTACATTCAATGTATACTGACTTTTGACATAAAAGGCACTTATAAGATGTTTTTATCTAAACTATTTTTTCAGTAATAAAAATTATGTTTAAGTCCATCAGAAATATTTACATTTTCACCATCGGGTAATTCAGACTTCGTATCGTGATCACTTCCGTCAGTAAAATCTGCATCGTCAGATTTTCAATATCGGAAAATTCTAGATCTGACCAGTTGTTCATAATATCTTCTATTTCCTTCTGACTGAGAAAAGTAGAACATTTTCGAGGTTGCGACGACATAATATCACACACACACACACAAAAAAAGACACTAAAGAAATGAAAAAAAAAAAAAAAGTACAACTAATCACGAGTATTCTACTACAGTTTCATATAATCAAACAACTGATATGATGCAGTCTCACTGACCTCAGTGTAACGAATAACACGTTTAAAATCAACTCACAGAATTATCCCTTTGTGTGTGACATTGACAAGCTGCTAGAAGAAGGTACTGGTACGGGCAAGTAATACTTGCATTTTTAAGGAGTGGAAGTGTGTATAGCTGGGAGTCGCAAGGTCTGTGAGACCGCGTGACCTTAGTTTAAGGTTAAGCAAATAGAATAAATTGTAAATAAACTTAACATGTTGCAACGCTTAACATGATGTATTTCAAGGCGTCCAAACTGGTCACCAGAGGCGGCTAGTTTTTAAATATGTATCATTTTGTAAAGAATTTAGTCAGTTAATTTTCACCACTTTATTTAAGAAAAATTTTGTTTTTTTCTTCTGAATTGTATATTTTGCATTAATATGTCCTATTGCATTGTTAATTTTACTCTCAACAATTTTTGAATATATCTGGCGAAATTATATTTCTACTAAATTTGTGAATGCCCCTAATTTGCAGCAAAAAATATGCTCCAGCTTTAAACAACTATTACTCGGTCAATTTTAATCGTAGAATAACGGGACTTTTTTTGTCTTACTTATTTTTTAATTAATAATAAAAAATTTACTAAATATAACTTGAAGGACCGGGGGACCGTATAAAAATTTAAATTTCGTAATTTAAAAGAGAAATGGTTTTATTGAACAAAATCGACTTTAAAATCTTTCTTTACCTCATTTAAAATTTTTTTGTAACTGTAACTATATGTCTATGGCTAACGGTTTAGGAATTAGTCATTGGACACCGTTGAGAGAGGTCACCCTGTATAGCGAAATACTTGGCGAATTCTTCTCGAACTTTGAAAATATAACGGAAATGTTCGATTTAATATTTTTCATTGAGGGTTTAATAACCAGGGTAATTCAGGTAAAAACAGCTATTTGAAGAAAAAAACAATATTTGATATCATCCTGTAAAATAATATGCTCGAAAAAATTTGAGGCTGCAGTACATAAATATATAAAGATTTTAAAAAAAAAAGAAAAAAAAACAACGAAATTTTTGCCTGTTTTTTGTTAATAGGTTGCAGTGTTTTTAAATAAATTAAACTCCACTTTAAAAAATCTTGGAAACGCACAGTAGAAGCATAATGGTACAATAATAATTTAAATACAGTCGAACCCCGTTAATACGCGCCCTGCTTAATACGCGAAACCGCTTAATACGCGAATTTTCTTCTGTCCCTTAAACAACGCCTATCTTTTGCATAAAAAAAATTCCCTTTAATACGCGAACGATTAATACGCGAACCCGCTTAAGACGCGAAATTTTATCAGTCCCTTGGCAATAAAAACCTACGTTTAATACGCGAATAAGCTTGGTTTGAAACAGAGGAGATTTTAGAGGGAATAATGTCCCAAGTATTACATAGGACAATTTTTAAACTAGGAATGCTTTTTTCTGTCCAAATTTATTACATCCAAGAATAGCTTTACTAAAATTATCAGTTTTGAACTTCAGCTTTTTTAAAGGAGAAATCTTTTCGGCGCTGATTACTGTTTATAGTCAAACAGGCCAGAAAGAGAGAAGAGAAAATTTTACTGCTAATGATGTGAACCCCATGCTAACTTAGAGCAGTGCCGATTCTCTGTTTGGTTAGTGCTGTAATAAGGAAGGAAGAGGATTGTTTGTCGCTACCGGTAGAATCTGATTTACGATATCCATATGTGCTTTTAAAAGTTTAATCTAGCTTTTACGATGGCAAAAGGAACAAATCATATTTAAAAAAAGGCTCGCTCTGTCACTGAGAAGTTACAAATTATAAACCAGGTCAATGCCCAGGCTCTCCTGAATAAGTCGGCGTTCTCGAAAGAAAACGGCATACGTAATCAACTTTAAGGACTTTGTTGAAGATTAGGGATGTCATCGTTAAACAAGCTGTTATTGGAGAAACAAGGAACAAGAAAATAAAAATCACCAAGTTTGAGGACATGGAGAAGGTCCTCCGCGAGTCGTTTGTTCACGGCGCGAGCTACGAATATCCCAGTAAGCGGCATGTTAATCCAAGTTAGCTTCTGATGTTGCTGCCAAAATGAGATTTGATTTGATTTGATTTGATAGCCTAAGGGGTGTTGTTCCGACGAGGAAATGAAGTCCGTAGAGCAAAAATGGGATTGTAAGATTTCAATGCCTCAAATGAATGGATACATCGATTTAAAGCTCGCCACGGAATAAAATTCAAGAAAGTGAGTGATGAATCAGCAGCTGTCAACAATGAAGACGTCGATTGATGAAAAACATATGTGCTTCCGTAGTTTGTAAAAACTACTTAACCCTTACCAGCGTGCAGTAGTTCCGTTTATAAACTGATGAAATAGTGGATTGACACCGCAATTTATAAACGAATTTATTAGAAAATAAGAAATTGCTTATTTTCATGTACATTATAACAGAAAAATTTTAGTTAACTATTCTTGGTGCCGTTTCTCAGTTTTGGAATTAAAATTAGGTGTCCTTTTTTAAGGACACCGCGCCGGAAAGGTTTAAACCTTGATATTTACAACATGGATGAATTTGGGCGTTTTTACAAAATGACATCGAACAAAACAACGGCTATAAAAGGTTGGTTGTATTTATGACGGCCAATTATCTGCACGAGGGATATAGGCCGAGGGGGAGTGCCCTTCGTGGGGGTCTTTCTAAGGGAACCTAACCCGTATTAACGCTTGGAAATCCAAGGTTCGAAGAAAACCACGAAAACTCCGAACGAGGCTATAAAAGGAGAAACATGTACTGGGTGTAAATTAAGCAAAGAACGTCTTACTATTCTTCTCGATGCCAAATCTGATGGATCAGACAAGTTAAAGCTTTTGGTCATAGCGGAATCAGCAACCAGCGATGCTTTAAAAACGTCAAAAATCTTCCTTCCCCGTACGAAAGTCAGCGCAGAGTTTGGACGACGAGCACCCTTTTTTAGCATGGGTTCGTAATTTTGACCGGCATATGGGAAAACAATCACGCCATGTGTTATTGCTTGTGGAAAACTGCACTGCGCATCCAGGAAATAACGAAGGCCTGAGGAATGTCCAAATTGAATTTTTCCTACAAATCTGAACAGTGTCACTCACACAATGAACCACGGAATCATTAACAGCGTCAAGGAAAATTAAAAGACTCGCGTAGTACGAAGATACCTTCACCAAATGTAACACAGCAGCCTTTACTACTAAAAGTGTCATGCTATTAAAATCCTCGACGTTCACATGCTTACTGTATCATGGGAGAGTGTCAAACCAACGACGATTGCAAATTGTTTCAGAAAACGGGGTATTTGAAGTAGTGAGGACATCATTTGTAAAGAGCCGACCTCGTACCCTGATGTTAGAGAACACTGGCTTGGTGAACAATAAACTGTATGGGAAGATTTTGTTGATTTAGACAGGTTCATTAATATCGAAAAAGATCTAGTAACCTCCGAGCTCAGAAGTCCCGGTGACATTAGTTCTGACTGGTAAACCGCATGAGGAGAAAGACGAGAATGAACGTGCGCCCCCTGCCCGATTTCCATCCTTCTCAGTTACGGAGGCGTTCAGTTTTCTCATAAAGTTTGCATAGCCATTGACAGAAGGGCCCTCGACGAGCGGGCTTTACCATCAGCTGAATAAGGAAAGGGCAGCTGATGTCACTGTTGGTCAAACTACTGTGGAACAGAAAGAAAAAGATGTCCGTTCCTTATGACTCCTACTGTACACATGAGCTCTGGAATTTTGATTGGTCTACGTTTAACAGGTCTATGATACGATTGGCGTATGTCGCCAAGACAATTCCTGTAATGATCACTATGATAAAAAATATAGTGGTATATTGGTTGACGGAAGTGTTTGTTTGTAAACATGCCCTTTCCTTATAGGGCTGAAATCATCATACTGATGGTGCAGCCGCATGTTTCTTTGGCAAAAAGAAATTTTTATGTCATTATTGACTTTATTAACTTTTAACTTTTGGTTTTTTATATCGATATTTTAGTATTATCGACGCTGTTCTCTATTTGTTCTGTATAGCTAACAAGGATTTTTATTTTGTTAACATTAGTTTTAGTTTACATCATGGTTAGCACAAATTTATATGTTCGTTTTGTTCAGTTTTATGTGACGTATATAATAAATGTAATTTTGAAAAGACATAGGATTTTTACTTAAGACAATAACTGTTATTCGAATTTCCAGATATCGAACGTTCCTGATTAATAAACGCATAGTGATAAAAACAAATAAAATGTCACTTTATGTCTTAAAAACGCTAAAAACTGTCATAAAAGTGTATTTTATCCGTATAGGTTGTTATAATATTCACTACTGGTCGAAATTCGCGAACTCCGGTTAATACGCGAACCCGTTTAATACGCGAATTTTGATCGGTCCCTTGATTCGCGTATTAACGGGGTTCGACTGTATATTAAATATTTGATGAAATACCTTTGTATTAAATAATATTTAACTGCGCATTCACAAACAGTACTTAAATCTTTTTTCACGATTTGGTAGTCAAGTCTTTAGCACAACTCATATGAAAAAAAAAAACAGCCCAATGTCGTAAAAATTCATAAGCTATTGGCAGTAGTGTGAACTTAGTTTCAGATGCTTTCTACAAAAGTAGTTTGTTGTTCAGAGATTTTCCATAAATTGGCAGTTTAAATTTGATTTTTTTTTAAATTTTCATTTTTCATTGATGCTTTAGATCTTCTAGAAAAATCACCAGAATAACAACAACAATAATAGTAATAATAATAAATTCAAAATTGAAGCATCCGTCCAAAATTTACTCGATGACATTCTTTAAATTCTAACTAATATGCTAGAACTCAGTTTAAAAACAAATAACAGTTTGTGGGAAATCCCTTATCATCCGGCTACATTTCGAATGTAACAGAAATTCAACTCCCTAAAAAGCTGATTTCTGTAGGTATTTTAACTCGGTATTTTTATGTTAATTGCTCTATGGATTTGACACACAAATCTTAAAAATAATTCTTTGGTACAGTTAGCACATGCGCAGTTAAAATTAAATTCAGAAAGCTGATTATATTTATTAAATATTTACTATATTTATGTTCTACTTTTTCTATGTTGTTTCTAGTATATTTTGTAATTTTTATTTTAAACTGGCGTTAAATTTGGTTGAAAAAACACTTGAACATTCTGTATTTTTTTTTTCAAGAAATCGTTATATCTCTATGAATATACGTGCTATTCATGCACACACAAGCTTAAAAGTTATAGAATGTCCAAATAGTCATGCGCTACAGCGACATATCATTTCGTAAATTTTATTTTACAGGGTGATCTCAAATATTATTTTCTTTCTTCTAATTTGTTGTCGGTACCTGAAATGTCCTTGTGACGAAATCTTCTTTGAAAAAATGGTGTCAAACATGTTCTTTATATTCCCGAATATAGTTTTTTTTGTCCTGTTTTGCATTTTTTTGAGACAGGTTAGCTGTTCCTATTTTAGTGATTTTTTAAAGGTCGAAGGTATTGAATTCAGATGGTAATATATCGATACTGTATTGGGATGTTTGATGTCGAGGTTCAAAATGTTTTCAACATGTCGAGGGTCTTTTACGTCACATGCGGTCTAGTGTCGTTGTCAGCATTCTCGCCCTGGCGAGCTTCCCTGTTCAACCTACAATAGATTCCCGAAACATGCTCGAATTCTACAGAAAAAATGCACAAGAAATTTACGCTTATATTGAGGAATACATGATGCACCCGATGACGCAAAACATTTTTCTGCAATTTAGAGAACATAAGCCGATTACAAAAATACTTGTTTTAAAAACATTCAAGTACTTATCTTTTAGCGTATCTGCCATCTATTAAATTTATCTGCATATCTACTCAAATTGTTAGTAAAAGACTTTGGCAATTTTAATGTTTAACACGCCGGCGCGGTGGGTCGCACTCGACTGTCTCAGAGTTGTCAAGTCTTCGACTTTTTGCACACCACTATTATTTTAGAGAAAATGTTGTTCTTTTAAATCGTCCAATTGTTCTAATTAAATAAAACAACATTTTCTGCATTAAAATACTGGTATCCAAAAAGCCGGAGACTTGGCAGCTCTGAGACAGTCGAGTGTGACCCACCGTGCCGGCGTGAACGTGTTAAATACGTCATTGATATAAATTGTTAGTTTAGGGCTCAGCGTATTACCCTGACACACAATATAATCCAGGCAATAGGAAATTTTACCTAGCAAAATTAATGGTAGTTCTAGAAATCGGCTTACTTTATGTTTTTGGGTCGCTGAATCCGAATTTGTAACTTCCTACCAAAATTTCCCTCGCAACCCCCTAAATTTTGGTAAAAAGCCCCTTCCCCCAAAAAAAGTTTTTATTAAAAAAATTCAATCAATTTTTTATCCGTAGTATATACGAAGTCAATACGTAGGATAAACGGGGAGAGAGGGGGCTGCCTCGGAACATTTGCTTTTCTCAAAAAGCAATTTTTTTCAAAAAATCAATTTTTGGGGGGTTGCCGGGTGAAATCTTGGTGGGAAGTTACAAATTCCGATTCAGCGACCCCCCAAAAACGTAAAATGAGTCGAAATCCAGAACTAGTACTAATTTTGCCAGTAAAATCCCCTATTGCCTGGACTTCATAACTTAGTGCACGTAGCGCCGCAGTGCATGTTCAGAGGCAGCCCTCCCCCTCCCCATTCATCCTATGTCATAATGTCATGTATCCTATTTGTTGCAAATTCTGTCTAGTTTCTGAATTTTGCAATGCTTTTTCCCTAAAACAATAAGAAATTTAAGTTAAAAACAACTATTTTCGGAGGGGGTGGAGTTTCAGGGGGGGGGGATTTTGGGGGGAAGTTCAAAATTCGGATTAAGCGACCCAAAAAACTTAAAGTAAACCTTATAGAGAAAGTTTTGAGGGGAGATGGGAGGGCGAATGTAAACATGTGAGTGGTTAAATGGCATTGCGCAACTTAGTTCAGGCAGCACCGTGCGCATGTTCCGAGGCAGATCCCCCCCCTTCCCCTTCATCCTAAGTCATAATGTCATATATCTAATTTGTTGCAAATTTTGTCTACTTTCTGAATTTCTAGATACTTTTCCCCTAAAACAATAAAAATTTGTTTTTTTTTTATAAAAACCTTTTTTGGGGGTTTGCCGGGGGAAATTTTGGTGGGAAGTTAAAATTCGGATTTAGCGACCCCAAAAACATAGTAAGCCTTTTCCCAGAACTACCATGAATTTTGCTAGATAGAGCCCCTATACGGTCTCTATTGCCTGGACTAATAGGCGTTCATAATTTGTCAAGTTTCACTGAAACTTTCATTCTCATTCAGGAGATAAACTTAATAGAAAGCGTACTTGTGAACTAAACACACGGGTTCCGATGTACAAGGGGGCTATGTAACACCCCAACTCTCTTGATTAAGAAAGAAAAAATTACCCATGATCTTTCATAGGTTGGTAGTTTATTTATTTATTTTTTTTATTGACTCAATTTATATTTCCTGTACTAATGTATTTTGCATCTTTTATTCTTCTGTTACACGATGCATATATAAAACATCATTATCATTAATAATGGATAATGTTCCTCTATGATGAACGCATGGTGGATGATTTTCTTCCCGATAAAATAAGTAAAATTTCCTTTGTATAAAGATGAAAGTGTTGATGCGAAAGTATAAAGTCTGATTATTTTGTAACTCTCCCTTTTAAAGTTTTGAGTACTTATAGAAGTTTCCATTTCTTATTTATTTTTTAAAACTTTGCAAACTAGTTTAAAAGTGTTTATGAATTCGGGTTGTCTACCTGTTTCATCGCTTGGTTACAACGTCTAGAAACCTAGAATTGGAAATATGCTATCCAAATAATGCTAAAAATTTGTATCCCTTAAATGTGCGACGATACTGCTACAATTTCAAGTGTCGATCGCAGCGACATCTGCGGGATTTTCGTATTACTACTATTACATTGTATAGAGTAGCAATATCTTGCAGTTGTAGAAAATATCCTGCAGATGTCGCTGCGATCTGTATATTGCAGCAGCATCATTGCACATTTAAGGGATACAATATTTTAGCACTTTTTTAAGTATTACAGGTATAGCCGATTTCCACACTATGCATTCTAGTCGCTATAGCTTGGTCCTTCTGTAACGCTGTCCTATACCGTGTAATTGCCATGTAAGTAATATATGCTATATTGGATTATCATGCTATGCTAGTTATCGAAAATGAAGTGTGTAAAATTTATAGTTAGTTTAGAGGGACAGTCAAACAAATTCCGAAGCATTACAATCAAAAGCGAATTTAGTTTTCAGTACATTTAATGATGTTTTGCTATTTCAAAAATAATGAAATTGATATGGATCACTTAATGGAAAATAGCATGTTTTCTATAGAGTATAAAATATGTAGAAAGTATAGTTTATTTACAGGGACGTACAAAAGTATTTGATTGCATTATGATTTACGGTGAAAAAACGTTTTCAGTAAGTGTATTTTAAGGATATTTCACTTTCAATGAAATTAATATACGTATTGAAGGGCATGTTTTCTATAGATTGTTGAATATGTAGTTTTCATCATTTATTGACAGAGACACTCAAAAGAATTAGGTAGCAGGACTGATTATGGTCCTTAACTACTGGATGTGTGTTCACAGCTGTGGTATGTATTTAAAATTTAAATAATTTTGTAGATCTTATACGGGGCTGCATGAAAAAAATTATAGTCAATACCGCCTGTAGGCAGCAATTGCTGAAAAAGAATTTTAGCTGTGCTGTGATTTTTTTTTTAATATTTATGTAGATATCTCATATCATTGTATAAAAAATGAAAATTCTTACAAATAGTCCGTCAATAAACATCATGTTTTTCGTTCTTGTTTACATTTGCGTTCATAACATTTGAATCTCCTTACTTACAAATTTCATTTCCGCTATACATTGTTGTACAATTTTTGCAGCACAAATCTTCTAAAATAATATTTTCAGCTATTTTCAGCGTATTTATTAGCGTTAAATCTCTGGCGTGCATATATAAAATCTGTAATTAAGGCAATGTTTTTTTTTTTTTTTTTTTTTTTTTTTGGGCATGCGTGTTACAGTAATTTTTTTTTTAATTTTTTGATTTTTTTTTCAAATGATAATCAAGAACAAAAAGTCATGCATCATGCATATATCATGAAACACTTTCTAATTCTAACATAATGTTGTTATGAAATGTAAACTTTTCGCAGCATGAAATGGTCCATTTTCAGCAATTGTTGTCCATATCCGGTAATTTGTGCGAGTTCTTTCGTGTAGTTCAGTATGATATTTATAGAATTTATACACCACCTATTGCACTCAAAATTAAATACGTTTAAAAACACATACCACACCCAGAAGATGTACTTCCAGTAATTATCGATCTTTGTGAATTAACAGCATTATTTTGCGCGTCTCTGTAAATGAAAAATAAATGCAATGCACTCTCTAATCTATAGAAAATCTGTTGCAGTGCACTTCAGTGATTTAATTATGTTTGGTGTAAATTAACATGATTGAAATGTGCTGCAAATGATTCTTCCCCCCCTATATCATAATGTAATGGAATTCTTTTGTGTGACCTTGTATATGAACTATAAATTGTACTTATGCAATTCTCCTTAGAAAGCATGTTGTAGTCCATCTCAGTGATGCAAATCACTTTTCTTATGTTTAACATATCGTAACATCAATAAAATTGATCACAAATTGTTTTTACTCATAGACCAAAATATGGCCTGTTTATTTTGTGTCTCCCCGTAAATGAGCTGTGAATGCTACACACTTCATTTTCAATATCCATCAGTATAGAGTAATACGAATTCAATTTTTCGAACTGATCTAAAAACCGCCCTAGCAGGACTCGAAACCCAAAACCTTTAACTTTCATTGTCAATGCTGTTGAGACTGACTGCGCTGATAACTGGGGACATGTTTCGCTCAGATAACCTTATTGGTAGTAACATTTGCTCTGTCATGTAGACAGCTCTATTGCAGGTAATGGAACTCCATTTAAACGATGGGGACGTAGATACACAATTATTACTTTTTTTTGCTACCTGTGTTGTGAACCCAAGTAGCTCAAGTAGTAGAGCATTTATAATGCAAGCCAAAGGTTCTGTGTTCGAATCCCTGCTTGGGATTTTGTTTTGATCAGTTGGAAAATTTGAATTCACGTGGTAACTTTACCAATCAGTTTAATTGTGTTATAAAACAAAATAGCACTATACAGTAAAACTTAATGACATATATAAGTTTCATAGCAATCAGAGTTTACATAGGAGATGTAGAACAAAGACAGGTAGTTGGCAGACAGACAAATAGAATTCAGAAACACAACTTTTGAAATATATATTGAAAAATGTTCAAAAGTATTTTGAAAATTATTTCCTTGACTTTATTTGAAATTATTTTTGAATATTTTTGAATATATTTGAATATTTTTGAAATTATTTCCTTGATTTGCTAGTTACTCTTGAACCATTAGAACCTAGATTAACTGAATATCGTGCTCACTAATAGTAATAAATAAATTAAAAAACATTTGAAAAATCTGGCTTTTTATAACTTAAACAGGAGGAAATATGAAACATTCCCAAGTTTTCAGATTTCCGTTCATATGCTCTTAAAATTTATTTTTAGATACTACATTTGAATTAATTTTTTTTCACCGACATAGACTCAGAATTTTTCTCTTAAATTTTAATCTGTAAGGGGAATGAGAAAAACTTTTGCTTTTTTTATTTAACTTAACGAACGAAAAATGATAAATTCGATTTATTTTTTCTTAACGTTACAATAATATTACTGGATTTATGATTTAAAATTTCAAGTAAGAATTGTGAAAAGCAATATAAGTATATTTTCATCTCATTTCATATCGATAAAATATATTAAATGTTCTTCAGATTTTTCGTGAAGAAGAGTGATTTAAATGTCGCTGTTATTGGCATAAATATTCATAATTATAATAATTGCCAAGTACAGTAGCGCTCAAAAGTATTTTGACAAAGATAATAATTAACTTAATTGAAAAGAATAGTAAAACACAAGAATCAATCATTTATTTTATTTAACCGTATTCAATGTTTTAATTTTAATAAATCAGCAATAAATATTAATAATATTAATAAAATTATACATATATATATATATATAACTATAATATAATTACAAATCATCATCTATTTCCAATAACTATAATTAATTCAATAAATTAATAAATTTAGCATCTAATTATAACTGTAACATTATACAAAATACAAATGGAACCCAATACAAGCAATACAAATTAAGCAAAATCCACTAATTGAGTAGCACATTGCATACGATTAGTCCATATTAACATATGAAAAACCACCAAATATTGAAAAAATAATCAATTAAAGACATATGAACAGTGGCGTAGTCGTAAAAAGACCAGAGAGTATACGCTCTAGGCAGCGGTGTTAACTATACAGAGTATATGCCATAGCTTTTTTGAGGAACAGAGGGTATACGGTGCTCCTTAAAAAAATCCAGAAGGTATACGGCGTATACCACCGTATACTCTCCACTACATCCCTGCATATGAAAAAAAAAACCAGCTAAATAATATTTATTCAGCTTATAGCTTTTTTCTCACAGAAAACAACCGATTTGCTTATATCATTGAATTCTGTACTCTTGAAAACGTAATTCAATATATAAGTTTTTCAATTTTTTCGGAATCCATATTCTTCCTTTTTTTTCTTCCATGTTAATTCTTGTAATTAGGTATAGGGTACTTTGTTTTATACATACAGTTCTATATTGTGGGTTTGAGGCATGCATTTTGTTGTCAATTCATTCACAATATTGCGGTTTTTGATGATGGTCGGTAATGTTTAATTAATGGTTATATATGTATGTATGTATATATATCCATATATATATATATATATATATATATGAATTTTGTCAAGCTGTAACTCTCGATTTTTTTAACTGATTTGGATGAAATGTTTCATATGCATAGTGCATACTAATGACTCGACCGAGTTCGTTGGCAAGCTTCATCCGCTATCTTCTTTCAAAATGGCAGCCATTTGAATTTTGTGAACACGTTTGGACATTTTTAGGTTTCCTAACTTTCTCTTTAAAATGACCTATGTTGTTAACTTACACTATGTGACTCTTTAAAATATCTCTTAATTTTTCTAACATTCTGTATAAAATGATACATAAGAGTTTGCCTTTTGCAAAACGCAACATTTTCTATAAGATAGAATGATAGAAAACATAAAAAAAATTTCAAAAATTTCAATGGCCACCATTTTGAAACAAGATGGCGGGTGAAGCTGGCCAACGAACTTGGCCGAGACATTAGTATGTATTATGCATATGAAAAATTTCATCTAAATCGGTTCAAAAATTTGAGAGATTATATATATATATATATATATATATATTATTAATATTTATTGTCAATTTCTTAAAATTAAAGCACTGGATATGGTTAAATAAAATAAATGATTGATTTTTCTATTTTATTATTCTTTTCAGTTAAGTGAATTATTATCTTTGCCTAAATACTTTTGAACGCTACTGTAGTAAACATATATTGGGGCGTAATACTTATTATTATATATGTTACGGCCAAAAGCCGAAGCTTGGCCAGTTCGCGAATTGGCCGGCCAATTCGGGATCTGGCCAAGATTCCTGGCCAAAACCCGAAATACGTGAAATGAACAGCGCATTTCGGGTTTTGGCCGGCCAATTCGCGAGCTGGCCGTGGAGCCTTGGCCAATATACGAAGTGGGGATTCAAGGCTGCCCGGTAGGTGGCACTGACATGCACACGTGATAGGAAAGAACGCCCCATGCTTTGGCGATTATATTTTAATGTGTTGGATAATTTCCCACCTGTTTGATATATTTCGATAAATTGGTTTTATTGTGAAAATTATATTCTAATCTGCTGGAGATTTCCGTGCTCTGTGACTAATATCGATCCATCGGATTCATTGTTCAATCCAATAAGCAAATTATCTGAGTGACTCTGTAAATAAACGACAAATTCTACCTAGCCAATATAGAAAAAAATGTTGTAGAGCATATTAGTAAAATATAACAGTTTTATTATGTTCGAAGTAGTGTAACATCATTAAAATACCCTATAAACGATATTTTCAGATATATCATAATTCGTTATCGGAATTCTTTTGGGAGTCCTTATAGACGAACTATAATGGCTACTTAATCAATACTCTAGAAAAACATATTGCTCATCACATGAGTTATGTATGTGAATTTTATTATGTTTGAAATAGTGTAACATCATTTAAGTGCATTACAAATGATCTTTCACCATTCACTGCAATGTAGCTTAATATTTTTGAGTGTCTCTGTAAACAAACTATAATTGCTACTTATTTCATACACTTTAGATAATAGTTTGTTGTCCATCTTAATGATGCATACCAATTTTATTATAATTGAGATAATGTAACAACATTAAAATGCACTGGAAAAACTTTATCCATTGATGATATTGTAATGAAATACTTTTGTGTACTCTGTAAATTAACCCAAAATAGTACACACTTCACTTTCAGTACCGATATGTATTTATAAACCTAAATAATATAACAATTACATGTTAATCCGAGTCTTTACTCGAGTTAGAGCATGGGCAGGCAGACGGCCAGACAAATTGAATTCATAAATACTTTCAACTATGTTAGAAAGGGATAAAAAGTAAAAATTGGTTTTTATATATCCATTTCCCGAAATGGCCGATCGCATCTGGCCAGTTCGGGAATTGGCCGATAGCATCTAGCCAGTTCTGGTTTTGGCCGGCCAATTCCCGAATTGGCCAGTCAGTTTAAAACATTGTTGGCCAATTCGCGAATTGGCCGGCCGGTTCGAGAATTGGCCAATTTCGGGTTTTGGCCGTAACATATACATTGAAGGTATTTAGAATGAACTGCCAATTACCTAGCGTCTTAAGTGTGAAAAGAAAAGGTCAAAACTCAGAAAAGTCTAAGTATCGTAATTCGTTAAGTTTTTGTCATAGGAGAATGGAGCTTTTACAGTTTTATTTTTTAAAACATGGAGAAAGTCTTTACAAGGGGATCCATGATAAACCCCGACTTTTCGGGATACAGAACATTGGTGAAAAACATCATATATGTTTTTTCTGTTGTTAACATCATTTTGCTCTGCACATACTAACGACACATCGATGAATGTGGTATTTCTCTAAAGGTTTTGACATAACATAAAATGCGTTGTTTCATTAAAATAAAATACAGTTAATCAGAAATTAATAAAAAAACGTATCAACAAATATCAAAGATTGTAGCGAGAAAGCTTCTCTCGGGTTTATAGTCTTTTTTAATTTTTTGTTTAATTATAACTCTAATAGATTTTTTATATATGTATATTTTTAGAATGCCCATTAAAATATTAAAAATCATAGTTATATGGAAAATACTAATAATAATTTCAAATGAAAGTCTCAAACTTATTAAAAGTGATTATTTCATATTTGCTTCTAGCCAGGATTTAAGAGAAGAAGAAATCGCTATTTACATCCACCTTTTTTTATTCTGTTCATTTCAGTGCATCACAATGTATATTCCAAACGAAAAAGTAAAAACATATATTAAAATATTTATTTGCTTAAAAGACGTTAGTAAAAACACATTAAATTATATTTAAAACCTATATTCACATGTGTCAACTCCTTCACTGAAGCGTCGTCAGAATGTATAACAGAAATTACAAATACAATGCATATGAAATCTGGAAAAAAATCAAGATATTTCCGGAAAGATTTTTTTCCATTTTTTATATGCATTATATTTGTAATTTCTGTTATACATTCTGATGACGACTTAGTGAATGAGTTGAAATATGTATATATAGGTTTTTCATAAACTTTTACTGTTTTTTTAGTACAATTTTTAATCAAATGGGTATTTTAATATATGTTTTGATTTTTCCGTTTCAAATATATATTCTTATGGTTATTAATGGACGTAATTAAGACTTATTACTCCTATTTATACTTACATTCATTTCAGTGTTATAAGCTCGTACAATTCTATAACATGTCTTAAATTCACGATTTATATACTATATTTTATTTTTTTACGTACTGATGAAGGTTTTAATTTCGTTATGGAATATAAATATGAAACAAATGATGAATTATTTACGTAAGTTTAAGTGCAAACTGATTTATCTTCCCTAATCGTCTGCGCGCTAGAGAGATAGATTTGAAAGAAAATTTGTGCTTGAAAATTATTTTAAAAATAATAATAATTGAGTAAATTGTGATGCCGTTAAAACTAAAATTGCATTTGAAAATGAAATTTGTTCACTGTTCGACGGTGTAAATTTGAAAATGTACGTTATTTAGATGTTAAAAGAATTACAATAAAATTAAGTTTAATTTAATTTTCTGTTGTTGCCGTCGTCAAAATGACGTTAGTGTTATGCACGGACCACATTTTGTCCTTTATAATATAGATAACTAAAAGGACCAGGTACTCTTGAAATTAAAAACCCAGATGTTTCGGCAGCATCAAAACCCAATTAAATAAGAAGAGAATCCAACTAGTGGTGCCAAAACAATTTAACGATCTATTTTGCGAACTGTTTGCTTCTTTCTCGTTTTAATGAGTGTTATTGCGCTACATACAAGTAATTTTCTGAAACAGATGCACTCTTGACTCTTAACAGACTTTTTTTATAATTTTATATCGGTTTCACGCGGCGTGTATTTTCGCTGCATCTGTTTTTCTCCGTCTCTAAAATGTAGTTGCTCCTATAAGACCTACCAGTACTCCAATTACTCCAATTTATTTCTTAGTACTCCAATATAATGTTTAATTATAATCTCTTAAACTCCAAATTAATCTTTTCTTTTGTCACAAATACAGCTATTAACTGGCAAATTAACGTTCGGTATTCCATGGGTTAACCAACTTGTTTTTCCATAACACAGCAATTAACTGGCAAATTATCTTTCAGTATCCCATGAATTAACAAACGTGTTTCTCCAGAATCGCTCGTCCATAGTGAACAAACAAAAGGATAAACATTAAAAAAGGATACTACGCTGAACGGCTGACTCTCCCCGATCCCTCATCACGCAGACGGTGACGAACCTCGAGCCAACTTCTCGGAATATGATGTATAAAGATAAGCGAATTTTACTTACCTCTATTTTTGCATATGCAGCATAAAAGCCACAAGAACATATTTTTATTTTTATTATTCATGAGAGAGCGCGACTTCACTACGGTGTTCACACTGCGGTACACTTTTGGCTTAACATGCCAAAAATTCCAACAGATACCATATAAAAATTTAAATTTCGTAATTTAATTTTGAAGAATAACCATTTTGACGTAAATTAATTTTGACATGATAAAGAACATCTTTTAAATCATTTTTGAAATTGGAACTATATTGCTATAACTAACGGTTTAGAGCTTGTATTACTGGTCAACGATTAGAAGGAACACCCTCTATATTGTTTTTCTAGGGGGGAAATTGCGGCAATAATATGGCAGAATATTTCTTTGGCAATATTGATGCCTCAGTGACAAATTGTAGACATTCACACTGATAGTACAGTATTTTATACTCATGTTGCGAGTATTGGTCAATATATTTTTAACACAAAGAAACCTGTTGCAATATTATTGATCTAGTAGGTTTAGTTTAAGTTAATTTTGCAACGCACCCTTTTTTGTGTGTTGTAATGGGGTCTGATGACACAAACACACAGTTTCGGACGACAACGGAATTCAGAAATTTTTAACATCGATGATGAAGATGACATGGAAAAGTAATTCATATTCAAAGTCGTAATATTTCATTGTTTTTTAATAAAACATATTATCTTATGCACTTACAATATTCACCTAATCCGGTGATCACTAACATTTTGTAAAGTTTTAATACAGTAAACTCCCGACTATCCGACTCGCGACTATCGGGCCCTCCGTACTATCTGGCCTAGTAACAAAAATGAGGAATGTTGCAAGCAGCTGAGACAGGCAGGTTCTTGTCCGTAGGAAAGGTCTAACACACGACAAGAAAGAGCAAGAAGGGATTACAGAATGCAATAGCAGAGACAGACAGGAAGAGAGGAGGGGAGTTAGGCTTGATAACCTGATTCATCAGTTGTGCAACGGATTTTAACAAGTGCGGACATTATTTTCCGCTTCTCCTGGTTACTTTCATATAGTCTTTTGGTGTGCTTCGTGTTTATTTATTGAAGATTAAGGAAATGGGTGATAAACGAAAGAAGGTTGTAGTGATTATGCAGGAGAAACTACGAGCCAGCAGGAGGAAGCGATGCCGGCTGATATTATCTGCTGGCGTAAATGGAGGGACATTGCGTCGCGAAAGAGGGTGAACAGGGTGAAGCTATAAAAACTAAGCTTTGACTCTTTTATCTTATGCATAAATTTTTATATTTATGCAATCATTTATTAATAAACAGTAAAGTAAGATTTACTCATTTTTTTTACGAACTATGCTTACGTTTTACGTTAACATTTTGCTTATTTTTAAACTGTATGTACTGAATATATAAAATTTACCTTAAAATGTGTAACATGTGTTTTTAATGTAATAGAGGGGGGGGGGGGTTACAGGAAGTGAGTAAATATTTACAGAACTCCGGCCTATCCGGCTTTTTTTGCTATCCGGCCTACCCTTCCGCCACATTAGGCCGTATAGTCGGTAGTTTACTGTTTTTGTTGCTTTCGTCAATTATAACAATCAGATTATGTAGAACAAAAAAAACATGTAATATAATTATTAATTTAGTACTAGTATTACATATAAATAATACGGATTGAAAAGCCACCACGAAATTATGAATTTATAAAAGTTCATTGCTGGCAAATGCACTTAATTTTAAAGTTACGAATTATATAAATTCTAATTTATCGAATAGCTGAGAAATTACATCCAGAAATGATACAATAGTAACGTGTGTAATTTTATCTGTTGCCTTACTCGCGTGCTGTTTTCGGCACAGTTGTCATAAACGCACCACATTGGCGTGGTTTGTTTCTGAAGCCAATGTCATATACGCACCGGGATAGTTAAATGGCGCCAAAGTGTCATTATGGTAACCCGGATGTTGTTGTTTATTTATTAATAAATTGTTTATTTACATTTATTTTTTTTTAAATTATATAAATTGTTTTCTTCTATAGTTATTAATTAAACTTTTTTTAATTATTGTTATTCCTTTTATAAAAATATATATGTAACTGGTATTCAAAAACGAGAATTTCGCCAAATTTTCGTCAGAAAAAAAAATCACGCTAACATTGTGCATATATGACAGCGGTGCCTTATTTTCTCATTAAAATTAGTGAACACATGACAAAAACACAGGTAATATTTGTTTTATGGAATGATATTTTTTATGGAATACAATGATTATATTAATTTAAAATAGATTTCGAACCTTAAAATTTTGCTACATTCGTAATTCTTCATGTTGTCTTGCAAAAATATAGATTTTTTTTTTCTTTTAAGTTTCGGTATTTTTTTAATGACATGGAAATTGTACGATGCAGAACCGCTTATTTCATCACAGAATATAAGACATGTTAACTTTTAACTCAGTGGCTATAGGAAAGATGTATTATGTGAGACCGAATTTTGAAGATAGTAATTTTAGTGACACGGAATTGGTTCAATTTTCCTTCAATTAAAATTTCAACAATTTTCCAAATTAACAATTTTTCTTCTTCAATTTCTGTTTGTAGAGAAAATATCATATAAACTGCTCATTATAACGCAATTTGTTTTCAGCTAGATCCCTTGAGCAGAAATATTAATTGAACATAAATGTAGGGTAACTCCGGGAGAGTCGCCACATACGGGATAGATGCCGCACTCCTTGTATTTCTTGTAATTATCGATAGATGGTCGTTAAACGCACAGTCGGGGAAGGCGGGGTGCAATGAAACAAAATATACTGCTTTTTTTCCTGTGCACAATTTTGCATGCACAAAAATATAATTAATGCATATTTTTAATCTTGTATTTTCCCCATCTAAATAAATTTTTATTACGTTCTAAACAATATCTTTATGATACGAATTTGAATATTACCAACTGAGCGAAAGAATGCCCAGGCTGGGAATCGAACCCAGATCCTTGGCTTACAAGGCCAATGCTTTTCCGTTTAAGCTAACTGGGCCGACAACCAGCCAGCATATTTCGCTCAGAAAACCTTATTGGTAGAACATCTGGTCTGTCATGTAGACAGCTCAACAGAATAAACCGCAGGTAATCAAATTCGTATGATAACTTTACCAATCAGTTTGATTGTGTTAAATTAATAATATCTTTATGCTTGAAAAATAATAAAAAATAAAAGCCTTACAGTGTTTCATTGTACGCCGTATGCCGGGGTACAATGAAACACATACTGGGGTACAATGAAACACTCCAAATGATGGATGATTTTTTTTTTTAAATGTATGTTTCTAAAAAAAAAAAATAATAATAAAAAAAAATAAAACTAGGTTGAGTCTTTTTATATCAAGTACTTCACATCTGACTTCATTTAAATGTATGATTTTTCCAACGGTATATATTTCCTTATGTTTCCCTTTATACGGATGCCGCTTGTGCCATACTTGTTGTGTGTGGATATCTCATTCTTAGTACCTCGATGACCAGCTGGGCCTGGAAAAAAAATCTGGATCATCATCAGAGTCTGTAGCAGGCAGAGTTTATTTTCAAAATAATCCCTTCTTAGCTTTTTTTCTCTTTCTATTTTTTAATTGCTTAACAAGAGCATTTTTTACTGACCTCGTTAGAACAAAACTCTTTTTTTTCTGTTTTCTAACTCTTGCTTCTAATATATTCTATTTACTACTTTTATTGCTATAATAAAACATGTTTCATTGTACCCGTCTGCAAGTGTTTCATTGTACCCCGCACTGAGGTTACTAAATAAAAATTTATTTTCAAACCTTTAATATTTATTTTTTTTTAGTTTGGTTTTTGGAGGTATGAAGACAACAACCCAAAGATAACAATGTATAGGAAAAACAATTATTACATATAACAACAAGGAAAAAGAAAGAAAATTACTTTTAGTAAAGAAAGTTACTTTCAATGGTGTAAAAGCAATAATCTTCTATTGCTACTGTTGTAGAAGTGTGAATGTATCCAAATCACATCAGTAATTGGAACATATAGTTGTATAACATATATATATATAAACTGCAACTCTCTATTACAAATTCAATTGATTTTAAAAGTAATGTTTCATTGTACCCCTTGTTTCATTGTACTCCGTCTTCCCCTATAGGTGCGCAATGAGATTATTTTAACCAGTGTATAGCGTGAATCTCATTTCGATGTTTTCTTGTAGAAGTACAATCCTTAATTTGGCGTAAGTGCATAATTTCACTGTCCAAACTTTTAACACGTTATGTTTAAATACTTTTCTTGCACTAATTACTAAATGCATGCAAGATTTCGAAGTCAAAACTAAGTGTGGTGTTTGTAGAGAGCACTGTGTGTATGGTTACGCCATTCCTCTTAGCGATGGCAGGTAACCCGTGATGGCCGACGACTGCACCATGTAAACTGGGATACAAGCCGCATTGCTATTCCGGTATACATGCCGCAGTTTCTTTTGTACGGGATGATTAAATGTTAATAACTTTTCCTTTTCTTTTTGCACAGACTAATCAAGTTAGGCATGTTATCAAGTTTACGAACCAAAGGAGATAAATGGGAAAATAAAAAGCAAGAAGGGCAAGAAAGATGCGAGTCAAGATGATAATAATGAAAAATTGGATTACGCGTAACGAAGACGTTCTTTGCACACTACTCCAAAAAAAGAGCAAGTGTAATTGGCTTCGTTGCATCATGTGTTTAAATTTAGTTACATAAATACTGTAATTTTTCGACGCTTTTTCTGTAGATTGTAGTCGAAAAAACAGGTCTCTTAACCTATTCAGGACCATGGGTGCATATAAGCACCTTCATAAAGAGCTTACAAAATTTGTTTTTTGCACCAGTAATAAAGAAAAGTAACATTTGCTTTGTTTAATTAGAGCATTTTCATGATTACTTAAGTAAAGGTAGCTTCTTTTAAAAAAGTAGTACCAACCGAATAAAATTTGTGTAGAAGCCACCGGTCCCGAAAGAGTTAACAAATAAATTATGTAAACACAATTTCACTTTTTTTTTTTATTTTCCCCTTCTAATACCATAATGTTACGTTGTTTATGAAATAACAATTTAAATTTAATGCAAAAAAAAAATAAAATAAGTCGATAATTTTAATAGTGAAAGTAGGCAACAATTATTAATTTGAATCTACTAATACGTTTCATTGTACTCATTTAGTTTCATTTTGTTATTACATCGTTAATAATAGCCCAGATATATATATATATATATATATATATATATATATATATATATATTATAATTTCATTCTGTTCTTATTACAAGCGCGGCATAACTACCACACAAGTGTGGCGTCTCAGCCTGAATGTACGGGTGACGCGCCGCAGTGAAATATTTTAGAAAAAAAATTGATAAAAAATATTAATAATTTGATTTGAATTTTTGTTGTCGCACTACACGCGTTGTTTATTTAACATTAAATAGCACATCATGATTTTTTTTTTATGTCCACCATGGGACTTTATACACGAATTGTGCGGCATAAATCCCGGAATTACCCTATTATTATTATTTTTTTAATACCTACTAACGATATTTCAATTTAAAGAGAATTTATTCAATAAAGAAAAAAAAAAAAACATTCGTAACTTTGTAATGTTTAAATATTTAATGATATGCATTAGATACACCTATGTAATGTATCATCCGAAATCATGAATTAATGTTTAAAAATATTCTTAAATGAATTAGTTAATCTTGGAGTGTCATTCAGACATAAAAACTGCAACCCCAACAGCAGTTAAGTAAAATTTTTGTAATTTTAAATCTTAGCGCTTAATATTTCCTTAAATAATTTAAAGATGCTCAGTAATTTCATTTGAATATCCATTAATATTTATTTTATGTGAGATTTGGCTGAATAATTAAAGAGGAATTTCACCACGAATTCAAATGTGTAATCATGATAGATGTTGTTCATTATAATAAAAGTTTCACAGATGCTAGATATCTGCTAAATTGTGCGCTAGATGTCAATTGCTAATTTAAAATATAGCACTTATTCTTCGTCTATTATAAGTTCGTTAATTTCGTCAAAAGGTATAAAATGTATAATATCAGTGGTTTTCTTGTGCCTACATAATTACTCATATAGTTGTAGACATGTACTTCCGATAATTATTTGGAAACTTAAGTTATAATACAAGTAGATTGTACATATTAGTCCAGGAGCTGTTAAACATTTTAGGGAACGTATTTGAGGCACCCTGAAAATTTGTGCAACACTTCTTTTGTAATGCCTGAATACAAAATCGAATGTCTGGCTGAAGGATCGTGGCCCAAAACCTGTGCCAGACAAAAAATGGCACTTGACACTTCTCTGACACAGTTTTTGTGGCGACTAAAGTGTCTGTCATTTTCAAAATATTTTTTTCTAAGCATAAATATTATTGTGCCTCAATCTCAGCGTGCCTCAAATACCTTTTTTGGGTAGTCAAAAAATGGCACTTGACACGTGTCTGGCACAGTTTTTGGGCCAACTAAAGTGTCTGTCATTTTCAAAATATTTTTTTCTAAGTATAAATATTATTCTGTTTCAATCTCAGCGTGCCTCAAATACTTTTTTGGGGTAGTGTCAAAAAATGGCACTTGACACGTGTCTGGCACAGGTTTTGGGCCACAATCCTTCAGCCAGACATTCGATTTTGTATTCAGGCATTACAAAAGAAGTGCTGCACAAATTTTCAGGGTGCCTCAAATACCTACTCAAAAATGTTCAACAGCTCTCCTACTATATCGCCCACACGCAAGAAAAGTAACACATCTCGACAAATGTAAATTTTACAGGAAAGGCAAAAGAAAATTTGCATGATTTTACTGAAAATTGAAATTTTAGCATTTAGCTCTGCATGCAGGAATAAAAACATGCATAAAAGCTTAAAACCCTTAAGATTGAAGACGTAGGACGAGGTTTGGAGAGTTGAGTAATTTAAACTCCCCACACAATCCACCCCTTTTTTGTGGTTACAAATGGACATATGACCTAATAATGTGATTTTCCATGTAACTACACGCATGAAACTTTTTATGTAACAAGACGCACCTATGACAGACCTATTATATATTATTATATATTAGCGATATTTACGAAAAGAACTATAATGATTTTGTTATTATGTTGAAGCGAATTATTTTAATTATTAATATCACTTTTAAGATTAATAAATATTTTTTTTTAATAGAAGAATGTTTTAAAATTAACAAAATAAATATTTTTACTTTTGTTAGGTTTTTATCATAATTGTTAAAGCAAACCCTTTAATGAAACATTTTCCCCAATTGTTGATTTCACTCGACTTATTTAGTTATTTTATCAAATTATACTAAAATTGTCACATATCTTACAAGGAGAGGGCCAACCTTATTAATCATAGATTTTGATTATTTTAATATATGTTGTAGGGTAGACACCCCTTAGTGTCAGGTTCAACGGATTTTATCCATTGCCCCTTAGTTCTTGAAAAACCAGGGGTCTAATATTAGTAGACAACATAATACTTACTTCGCAGCAAAAATGACAGGTTAGTCGTAGCTCAGTTGGCATGGCGTTTGCCGGCTTATCCGAGTGCCCGGGTTCGATACCTGAAAGCGCTAAGTTTGTTTTTCTCATTTTTTGTTTTATAAATATAGTTGTAATTATAATTTAATAATTTCAATTAAAAATTTTAACACCAAACATTAATTATAATGTTAACAAACTTAAATTTATCATTTCTTATTTGTAAACTATCATTTCGCATCCATTAAAGAGGTTTAAAAAGAAATTGGATCTATTATTGAATGATAAAAATTCCAAAATCGTGACAAATTCTGTTGTGGTGCATTCTAGTTATGATAAAAAAAAGGAATATTCAAATAAAATAAAAGCAGAAAAAAGATAAAGGGGAAAGCAAAATAATTGAAAGCGCAAGCATACTTATTACAAATTAAAAAACCTTTAATATGCAAAAAACCGGTTGTAATTTAATTCTGATGCTAATTTTTAATATGATTATGCTTGTTACTTTAAAAACAGAATAATAGTATTATCTCATTGACTTCCTTTGTTAAAGAAATGTGTAAATGATGTTTCTTTAAAATCACGAATTGACACAATTGCTCAATATCATTGCAACGATAAAGAATATATGAAATACATTTTAAAAGTGATTTAAAAAAAATAATAACAGTTTTATGATGTTTTATTACAACTATTCAGTTAAAAGTAAAAAATTAAATAGGTTAAAATTATAATTAATATACAATATTAAAAATTTTAATTGACAGTGAGATTATTAAATTATACTTACAATTAAATTTATAAAACAAAAAATGAGAAAAACAAATGTAGCGCATTCAGGTATCGAACCCGGGCCCGCCAATCAGCCGGTTAACACCATACCAACAGAGCTAAAACTGACCTATCATTGTTGTAGCAAAGTAAGTATTTAAGTTGTGCACTAATATTAGACCCCCCCCCCCCCAGTTTCTCAAGAACTAAGGAGCATTGGATAAAATCCGTTGAACATGACACTAAGGGGCCTCTACCCTACAACATATATTAAAATAATCAAAATCTGTGATTAACAATGTTGGCCCTCTCCTTGTTAGACTTTTTTTCTAATTGAATGATATTTTCCAGAGGAAAGCTTTATATAAATCAAAATTATCGTTCATTTTGTTCTAGTTATTAATATTTATTTCTATAATTTTCCGACCTTAATTCAAACTTTCAATAGTATTCCGAAAATTTTGAAATTTTTATTTCTATACAAACAATTTTTCGAAAAGAATAAATGAAGAAATAAACACTTCTAAGAAAATTTAATTTAAAAAATATATCTACGGGGAGGAAAAAACCTAATTGCAATTTATGCCATTTAAAAATGATTTATTTATTTAATTTTATTGAATTCAAATCAATTTTCCTTCAATTTTGAAATTTTTATTTCTATACAAACAATTTTTCGAAAAGAAGAAATGAAGAAATAATCACTTCTAAGAAAATTTAATTTAAAAAATATATTTAAGGGGAGGAAAAAACCGCATTGCAATTTATGCCATTTAAAAATGATTTATTTATTTAATTTTATTAAATTCAAATCAATTTTCCTTCATTTTTTTTCTTGTAGAGAAAATATCATATAATCTCATCATAACGTAATTTTTTTTTATATATCTAATGATCCGTTGAAGAAAAATGTAATTTTTTTTTAAAATTTTTACTAATGATATTTCAATTTAAAGAGAATTTATTCAATAAAGAAAAAAACGATATCCGTAATTTTTGTAATGTTTGACTGTTTAACGATATTCTTTCGATACAACTATGTAATATATGATCCGAAATCATTAACTAATGTTTAAAAATTATTTTTAAATATTTAGTTAATCGTGGAGTATAATTAAAAAAAAAAATGTAACACCAACTGCAATTAAGTAAAATTGTTATAATGTTAAAACTTAACTTTTAATATTTCTTTAGATAATTAAAAAAGGTGTTTAGTAATTTGACTATCCATTAATTTTTTTATTTGACTATCTATTATTTTTTTAATTTGACTATCCATTAATTTTTTAATTTGACTATCCATTAATAATTTAATTTGACTGTCTGTTTGCGCTCTAAATTATGTAAATAAATTACTGCACTAAATTATGTAAACAAACAAGCCACAAACTTTTTATATGCTATTGTGGGATTATATCACGCTTTATTGCGTGATATTCCTAAAAGAAAATTGTGCCAACAATATTCAGCATTCGTTTGCTGGAAGACACAAAAAAACTTCGGTTCCATGTACACCACGGTAGATAAATTTTCAAGTACATTTTTATTGGCACCAAAAGTAATGCGAATATATTTCAATCTGGGTTTGGTTATAAATTGATATTTCTTCCAGTGATGTTCTTTTAAACTGGTAAAAATTTTATTAATATTCTAAAATAGAAAAAATGGTTTCATCACACACGCTTTATTGTTTCTTTAAAAATAGTAATTAATAATGAATGCATGTTTAAACACTAAACATGTTGACTTTAGAGTTTTTGGTGACAACGTTCGGTGCATAACATTTATTACTAAATTTCATGTAATGAGGAGTTAAATATGTATACAAATATGTAGAACATTTTCATATGAATATTTATTTACAGAGGCATAACAGAGTCGAAAAGTAGGACAGTGTCCAATTGTAAATCACATTGATAATCACTTACAAGATTTCTGTTTCCTGATAAACATACTTGATCTTCCCTGTATTATGATATGATTTACTGCAGTAAACAATACGTTTGTCGGACATATTGTGATACATATATTATACCATACAGCATATGTAATAATAATATGTTGAGCTTAAAATATAAAATCCCAAATAAAAAATGTTCAAAAGGTAACAAGTTCTGGTTGCCTGAAAAAGCTAAGGGGTCAATGCTGCGAGATAATGAATGTTTTTTGAATGATTAAGATGCTGATCATTTTGATACAGAACTTGCTGTAGAAAAGGATGACATATCTGGTAAGATAATATCTTTCAACAAAGCATGATATTTAGTACTAAATGAAGAAGTATAAGAAGAATTAGTTGGAAATGTCTAGTTAAAGATATGACCAAAGAAGAGCAATTGGATCAGGAAAAGAACAGGGCGAATAAAGAATGCTCATCACATCCTATGTAAGAGACAGGCCTCGATGTTTCAATCAGTTCTTGCTTTCACGTGATCAAGAAAGGCTGGTATGGGCAACTATGAAACTACAAAGTAATCAAAGCAGTTTTTCTCTTGGTTCGAAGCAAAACGAAAAGAATGTCACAGATGATATTATAAGAGTGTTGCATTACTGGTAAGAAATTCGATTTAGCATCAAAGCAAAATTTGTTACCTGTGCTTTTGTTGAATAGAAGTGTCTAGAATACGTTAAAGACATTCAGAAAAGATTAAAAAAGAATTTCAATAAACTCTGGATAGTATTCTACTTCTCCTCCAGTTAAGCGATACAGACCAGCTATTGAAAAACAGAGTCATTCTGAGTAAAAAGAACAGTCGTGATGAGTAAAAAAGTACAGTCATCCTAAATAAATTTAAAATTTTGAAATAATAATTCTAAAATCATCGTGAAAGTTGATTTTGTTATTTTTGTGATGATCATACACTGAAAAAAAAATCTCCGAGGTTATTAAGAATTTTCTAGAAAACTGGGATGCCTAGAACTTTTTATGTAACTGCAGCAACAACAACAAAAAAATCATGTAATTAACCCGGGCTACCGGTAAAATTTTAGTAAGCACACAGATTTCTTTAGCTTTGCAAAAACTAATTTTGTAGATTTACATCTTTTTTTTTTTTTTTTTTTTTTTTTTTTTTTTTTTTTTTTTTTTTTTTTTAGGTTACGCATAAAATTTTTGTAAGCATACAGAGTAGCTGTAGCTTTTCAAAAACTAATTTTGGAGATTTTACAACTTTTTTTTTTTTTTACTGTGTAATGATCAAAATCATTCCCCCGCATTCGATTGAAAAGCTATTAATCCAGAACTTTTTGTACTTTTACTGTTTATGAAACTTAGATTAAAATTTTATCGAGCATCCAGAAGATATTAAACGATTTTTTGTAAAGGGAATACACCTTTCACTTAACGAAGATTTCGGCAAGGAATTTAATTCTGGAAAGTTTTACCCTTCGTATCCGAGATACAACTGTATTTCGTTTTGAAGTTTCTTATTTAATTTTCTTTGTTTGAGATTTATAAAACATGACATTTCTAGAAAATGTTATAAAGTTTTTACAAAACAAAGTTTTTAAAGTTAACTTTACAAAAATAAAAAAAAATCTGCTGGTAACGTAAGAGGTTTTGTTTTCGGAACGGAGTATCAGCATGAAAAAAAAAACTGAAAGCATATATTTTAAAAAATTGCTAAACTCTTTAGTTTTTATTCATACATTATTTTATACACTAGCCGCCTCTGGCGATCAGTTTGGTCTCCCTTAAATGTACATGCTATGCATTGCAACATGTTACTTTTATTTATAATTTAACTTATATGCTTAATTCTTCGCCAAATCCAGAGATTCTGATTAGAGAACTCAAGAACACTTCGCGATCATCGCAGCATTTCGATATTTTTAGTTGAGACGTACTTTATATTATTTTTTTCTGAAAACCGCTTAGTTCACTTAGACATTTATGCTTCTTGTTAGTTTGCTTATCAGCTACAATACGTTCACTAATGAGGAGATTTTTAAACCTATTAAGTAATCTTCCGTAATTGGATCCCTAGCCAAATAGCGTATTTTAGCTAATAGGATTTAGTCAATGAATTTTTTACTGAAAAACCTTTAATAATATCCACACTTACATTAAAACAATATTGTTAGCAATATGTTTTTAGAGTTGCTCTCCATTATCCGGTCGATCACTTCCTATGAAAAAAAAAAAAAAAAAACTATCGCTAAACTATTCGCCAAACACCCAATAAAATAAATGTACACCTTCAGTTAAAACGGTTGAAATTGATCTATTGTATTAATGCATCATCACATTTTTTGAATGTTTGTACTCTTTTAATATCATGACGTCCCCGTTTAATGAGGTAATTGATATTTTAATTAGAGAAAAACTAATAAATCTGTAAAACATCATTAAAAATACAGATAAATGTCGAATTAAAAATCACTACATGACGTGACAAACACGTGAACGAATCTGACGTCAAGTGAATGTGACGTCAAGATAATTCATTTTTGTTAAGTGTTTAATTATTATTTTGTGTAATTTTAGATTGCTTCAATATTAGTTACCATTTTTAATGCTCTTATTTAATGAAAGTATATTAAATCACTGTTTTGAATGCGATATTGACAAAGGTAAATATGATTGGCTATTAACAATCATCTACGGTGATCTATTCTCCTGGCACGGATAATACATATATATAAAATTATTTGACTATGCGATTTGAAATGTCATTCATTAAATATTATTTCATGAGTTGGGTTTGTTTTTGAAGAAAATATCGTGAAAGAAGTTGAATTTTATAGCAGTTTACCTAACAGAATGATATGCTGAACTTTGATTGGCTTAAGGGCGTGAATTATTTTTGCACAAAATTCATTGTTGGAGAGCTTGCTGTGTGAATGATTACCTCCATAAATTAATATTTTTTTCGCTCAGTGAAGAACGAATCTTTTGTGTTTACTTTGGTGGAAACAGATATTGGACTGTCAATGTCATTTCAATTGAAGTTATCTCAGAATAAATAGATATTTGAATGTAGCTAATCTCTCAAGCATTATAATTTTTGAATACGATCTTTCTAAAAGTGTAACTTTTATGCAGTTTTATCCTGTTGCAAATTGTTGATGACAGCCAAATGCTTTGCGCTTTATAATAATAATCTATATAATATTTGGCGACTTATCACCTGCGCTTGGCTAACATTAAAGTACTAAATTAGCCGCTTGGCTTATTAAACGTGAAGCGGGTAGCCCGGAACTATTGATGACAGTCACGTGACTTAGGCTTTTATTATATAGATTTTTGTGTTTAACATGTTTCATTGTTGTACTTTTACAGCTAGTTGGCACTGTAACTCGTATACAGTTGCAACCGTTTGGTGATTTATAATCTGTGTCCGGTAAACGGAATAATGCCTTAATTTAGTATATTAAATTTAAGTACGTTCTTAAAATAACTGTGTACACGATTTTTGTAATTCTACAATATGTGAAAATGAGCAAGAAATCGATTACAAAATACCATCTTTACATAGATTAACGAAGTTAAGTTAAATTAAAGTATGCAAAAAATGTTCATTAAAACGCCGTATATAATTTCCATGCATTTTAGTAAAAAATAAAAAAAAATCTTGAAAGCGCATAATTAACTCCATTACATTTTTTAAATCTTAACGTTAAAAATTGCATTTATGAGAAAAAAAAAATGTTTTTTTTTTTTAACATTTGCAGAACATTAAATATCTTACACTGTAAATAATAGCATTTCTTATGAAAAAGAAATGTTTTTCATAATGTTTTTTATGAATACCATTTTAAAATCTTTTAAAAAATGCCATATATAAAAAGCCACATTTTTTGAAGGGAAAAAAATATGGTATTTAAGTTGAAATGATACATCCATTTTTAAAAAATACATATTTAAATTTTTGCTTATGTCCCGCATAATTATCAAACAACTTAAAAGAGTAAGTAAAATTAAATAAAAAGTAATTATTTTTTTTTCTAGCGTGTGTAGTTTTTAGCTAAAGGAAAAAATGAAAACATGACAAAATGAAATGTTGCTACATTTAACTTCGTTAATATTTTGCTTAAAGTAATTTAAAGTTTCTTTCTACAAAGTTTGAAAACCTTTAAATAAAATCGTAAACAGGACTGTGCAAAAAACTGGATGAATACTCAACTATGAATAGTATTTCCTGGAAGTGTGATTTCAGTTGTTTTAAGCGTATTTTTGTCTGACTTAAATTAAAGCTTAAAATGTGGTGTGTATAAAAATCTGTATATAATAAACAGGGCTGTGCAAAATAATTAAAGTACGTTTTCTTCTATTTGAAGAAATAACTGAAGGTGAATTTGTAACTGTGATTATGCGTTTTCTTACTAAACTAAATTTTAGCGCACTGTAAAGAGTATTACAGATCTATAGATCATATACAGAGAAGCGCAAAAGAACTGGAGTATCTTTACGGCTACGGTCGGTAATTGTTGAAATCTTGTTTTCAAATGTGTGTACACATTTGTTTAATACAAGGTTGTAGTGGGTAACTGCCCAGGTACACGCCCAACTACCCACTCGGGCTGGATTTTTTACTATGATAAGGGTTGTAGTGGATAGCTGCCCGGGTACCCGACCAGCTACCCACCCGGGCTGGGTTTAAAAAAAAAGGTTTTTTTACAACCGTGATTTGATACGTTTTCTAAAATGTTTACTTGAGTCTCTTCTTTATGTTATTAAACTGTGATGTTTTCTTAAAGTATTCTGGAATTGTTGTAAAGTGTTTAATAACCTGAGCTAAACGCATCATTTCTCTTTCCTTTTTTTTTTTGAATTAATTTGGCATTTTAATTTCACTTTCATTTTTCTGGTCTCACATACAGGGTGCAAAGGAAAGTCCCTTTAACCTGAAAATACTTGCAAACGGAGAGATCTACAGCTATGCAAGTGAGGCAACGGTATAGTAAAGCGACTACGCCCTACCCAATTCAAACAACAGCAGCGCCCCTAGTGGGGAAATTTGGAAGAAAGCTATTGAAAATCGTAAACAAAAACAGATAGAGCAAAATTTCCAATTAGAAAGTTTTAGAGCAACAATTAATTAGTACGAAACGACATTTGGCTCACACGGATAAGATAAATCGTCGCCTGTATACTCTAAAAGGCACGGAATCGATGCACTCTATTTTATGTAAACATGTGAATGGAATAGAGTGTATGAAGAAATACATATAATTTATGGTATAAATACGTGCTTACCTCAATACATTTTGATAACATCACACACACACACAAAAAAAAGACAAACTGTCTCACAGTGATAAATAGTTAATATTCAGTATGTTCGAAAAGTTCGCCATAGCTCACGATACACGTTTGTATTCGTGAAAGTAATTCTACATGCACATTTCTCAGCATGGAACGCCTATTGCAAACCTCTTCAATACGACGACATAGATTTAACCCTTTCAAGGGTGGTGGACAGACGGTCTAGCCACTTAATTTTAATTCCAAAACTGAGAAATGGCAGCAAGCATATTTAAAAAAAAAATTTCGGTTAGCCGGTCGCCAGTGTTATATATACATACATATATGTAAATATACATATATATACATACATACACACATATTGTATATATACACACATACATATATGTAAATATATATGTATATATACATACATGTATATATACATATATATGTATATATAACACTAGCGCCCGGCTAACCGAAAAGTACCAATTTTTCTTTTGTAATAAAAGTGAAAATTAGCGGGTTTTTATTTTCTAAGAAATTCGTTTGAATATTCTGGTGTCAGTCAATTATTTCATCTTCTGCCCCTGAAAGGGTTAATCTAAAATTTTAAATGCATTAAAAATAAAATTTTTACGGGCATTGCAGCACAGTACAACGTCACAATCTGAAATTGTGCACTGCTACATTTACGGAATGTGAATATGCAAAGTAGAATCGTCGCTCATCGATTTCGGGCATTTTTGGGTATACAGGCGACGACTTATCCGTGTGAACCAAATGTTGTTTCGTACTAATTAATTGATGCTCTAAAACTTTCTAATTGGAAATTGTGCTCTATCTCTTTTCGTTTACGATTTTCAATAGCTATCTTCCAAATTTCACCACTAGGGGCGCTGCTGTCGCTTGCATTATGTCGGGCGTAGTTGCTTCACTATACCGTTACCTTATTTGCATAGCTGTAGCTCACTCCGTTTGCAAGAATTTTCAGGTTGAAGGGACTTTCCTTTGCACCCTGTATATATTTCTCGTTTTAATACTTTATGCAATCCTAATAAATTTCTTGTAAAAAGAGAATTTTTACTTTTTATTTAGAGAAACAAAAAAAGTTTTATTGTGAAAATACAATCAGAGAGTTTTTTTATATTTTGTCAATGCACTGTTTTTATAAAATTAATAAATTAAATAAATATGAGAAATAAAGACTTTCATATACTACATATGAATTACACTTTATCTAATTATATGCGTCGAATTACGTAAGCTTTTAAACATTTTTTTATTATTAAATTTCTCGATCGGTCTTCGATATCTTACACCCTTTTCTACAGTAAAATTAATATTTTATAAACTATTTCGGGCTATTTTTTAAATTTCTGTACTGTAGTTCATATCCAGAAGAAAGTGATAATAGTTTAAAATAATTAGTTCATGTCAAGAAATACACACATATCTCGAAGCAATTAAAAGAATGTTATTTTTGAACTTATCAAGTTCATGAAAAATATTTGGAAATAAAACTAATTTTAAAACTAATGAAAAAAGTATACAAATACTTTATATATTTTTCATCTTGACTTATCTGATTAAAAACACCATTAATAATACTGTCCCAAGAGGAACATTTTTTTCATTGTGATTTATTTCACTTTCGGGTCTGATGATCTTTAAAAGGTTTTCTAATGTTGTAACTTACGATGCTCTCTCTTTAATGACTTTGGAATGATTTCCATACTTCTTCAACATTTTTTAATGCAATTTTAAAGAGTTTGCGTTTGTATAAAGATTTAAATATAAGCATAGTAATTTTTTTAGAATTAATTTCCTAGATATCTAATTATTCAAAACACCTTTACTATTATTTCCAAAAGAGATGGCAGCAACGATGTTTTTCATGATACTTTATTTAATTTTAGCTCCCTGTAATGTCCTTATAATGATAAAAGATGTAACAAATATAATTAAAGAAAACATATCTTGATAAATCAAGAATTTGCTTTCATCACATTTTTTATGAAACGCTGAAAAAGTTGGAATTTGTGACTTATGTTAGTTTTTGAAATGATAAATGGGTTTACTTTATACGAATATTTGATTCTATAAATAATTTATTTTAAATGTTAGAAAAGAAGGCATTATATAATAAAAGTGTAAACCAAAATAGAACATTTTTCAACCTATTTCGAAAATTTTAATTTTAATAATGTCTCTAAATGTATCTCCTTTTTTACCGGATTTATTAGAATAAGTTTGATTAAAAATAACCAATGAAAGTATTTTTTAAAGAGTTTAATTATTAAACATTAAGAGAAAACTTATAAACAGTAACTTAATAATTTACATTTTACGTTTTTATCACTCTTGCAGGGTTCGTACGCATCACGGAATTTAGGGAATTTTAAATGTTTTTAGCACCAGACATTTCTTAAAGTACCGGTCGCTGTATCTGAAGATACATTATTTTTTTCATTGAATAAGGCGAATATTACCTTATGAAAATTCTGATACAAGGTGAATGAAAGGCCTTGAAGCGTACGTACTCTGTCTTAAAACTTTTATTTTAACTCCCTATATTTTTTTTAATTTTACTTTAATAAAAATGCGATTCCATATTTAAGTGCATAAGAAATTCTCAGATAATAATAATAAAAAAAAGATCTCCAGGATGATATTTTCCACTCTGTCTCTTTTTTATAAATGGATGCGAAAAATTGTTTTGTTTTCAGACAATTTTGAAAATAAATTAACACGATGTCCACATGATAAATCCGATGCTAAATTCTGTAATTCATAATTGAAAATGACGTGTTTCCAACTAGAAAATGAAAAAATCAAAATAATTTCATGAATTGAAACGAGTAAAATAAAAAAAAATAATTTTTAACATTGTTTTTAATGATCTTAAAGTAAGAATGATACAAAAATATCAAAAGAGGTATATTTTCCAGATTCTAAAAACATGCGACTTAACAACTCCATACAGATTTTGATAAGCAAAAAAAAAAAAAAAAAAAGCGTTGAATCGTAATTCTTTTACATATACGTCAATAAACTGTAATAAAAAAGCACGGATTTGACTTTAAAAAGAGCATTTCTTTATTACCATAAACATATTTCTTAATTTAAGGCTATTCTCAGATCCAAATTGTCTAATTTCTGAAAGATTTTTTTTTTCTGTGGTTCGGAAATGTACCAAATTGAGGGGTGATTTTATTCAGAAATATGTAATTGAACTGTTTTTTTTCCGTTTTTCGATAAAAACAGAAAAAATTCAGTAAGTGCTGTCGTCAAAGTTAGCGTTTTCACCAAGTTTCTGGACACGACAGCGTGGGAAAGGAAAAATTGCTGTTCTGAGTCAAAGATCGTTTACAACGAAAGATAAAATGAATTTATCGGAAAATGAGAAAAACTTGTTAGAATAAAAATCGCACTTTCACGTATCCTACTTTTACGTTTAAAAATGCTACAGAACATTTCGTCTTGTTGAGCGAGGACAATTTTTTTGGAGTGCCGCCTTAAAATGTTAAAAAAGTTCGCATCTGAAAATAATAAAACTGCTCGAAATAAGAAAAATAACTACAAATTAATATAATATAAAAAATATGAAAAAATAAAAATAGATTTGTAGATTCGAAATTGTTTCATTTTAATATTCCCAATCTGCATTTTACTGTGAAATGGGTGAGTGTAAAAAAATATGTAAGATATAAATACTTGTTTGATTGCCTAAGAGAGAGTGCTCAGACGACGAATCCAAGTCTGTTGAGCATAGTGTCCCTCCCGGCCACCTGTCTTAAGGTATTAAAAAAAGAGATAAGAATTTACATAAAAAGCTCTGCTGACCACTAGGGCACAGCCTACCTCTTCGCAACAGAGAGCGGGAGAGAAAACGATGACTTAGGCGTCACCCGCTGGGACAAGGAGTCCCCACGCGACGGGCAGCAGGTGAAAAGAAAATACTTGTTGTAATTTCACTTTTTTTTATATAACCATTTGGAAAGGGTTGTTATTTTCGATCGAGGATGGGGCCAAATGATGCTCGCATTTTATTTATTTTTAACGAAATTCAACGATGTTCTTTACTTTTAGAAGAATATTTATTTGAATATGTAATAGTTAAAAAATGTTTGAATAGGTAATCAAAGGGCTTAAAATTGTTAAAAATTCAAAAAATACAAAATGGATAGGTGCAAATTATTAGATATGGAAAAATCCACAGCCAAAGGGCGACGCCGAAATGAAAATCGCCTTGCAAAGCAAAAATCGAGGTGTTCAACTCATTATGTACGCCATGAAAATCGAGGTCTTCAAGTGTTTATGTAACCCATTAAAATCGAGGTCTTCAACTGATTATGTAGCCCATGAAAATAGATTCGGAATAAAAGACTAACACGAAAAATTAAACAATCTAATGTTTAATCGATTTATAGTAAAAGGCCATGTCTCTAGGTGCTCCAATCCACTAGACACGGCATTTTACAATCGGTCAATTCTAACTGGGAAAAATTGAGCTCAACGTAGGTAATTTGTCGCAATCTGTGGATGCTGTTTTCGATTTGTAAACTATTTTTCTTCTCGAAACTGGACTTGGAGAGTTTATCGATGAAGGCTTGTTCGTCTGAAGTTTGATCTTTGCGATCTGTTGTTGAAAAGGATGCGACGGAATTTGGTGGACAAAATAAATTCCAAATGGTCGTTGTAATCTATTAAATTATAATTTTTTTTATTATATTCTTTTTTTTTATCTCAATGGAATACTGTGATACAACGGATAACAAAGGTAGTATGTTAAGAAATCGCATTCGGCAGACAAAATCTTTATTAACAGAAATATCAATTGTCTTCTACATAAAATGCAAATTTGTAATTCATTTTAGCACACATATCCTACAAAATATTCGATAGTTGAATCCATATTCGTCAGCCAAGTCTGCAAAACATCAAAAGACACAACCAAAACATTTTTTAGGCGAGAAATCACTCCGTTATATTCAAGCAAATATCTTTGCAGGTATTGTTATCAGATACGTTTTAAAAAAATTCTTATGGGTATAACTGTAACCTCTCCCCAGTAAGAAAAACACTCTTTTTTATTAAAATGCTGAAAAAATTTCATTTATTAAGATTTTTGAAATGATATAATTGCAATGAATTGTATGAAGATACGGTTAATTGAATGGACTTTTAATTAAAAACATCCTTTATTTTAATTAAGAAATTATAAAGATCGTGAAAATAGCGCAGAATTTAATCATTGAAATATGGTTATAAGATGGTTAAAAGAAAAAAAGTTAAATCCATTGAAATTTGTGGTGGTTTTCTGAAATATTTAATTAAATTAAGAGTTCAAAGACACACTTACGAAAATACCAAAATCAAATTTTTTATCGTAAATATGAAAAAATTGTAATTACAATTTTCTAATTTTAATAATTAAATTTTATTTAACACATCGTTTGAAGTATTCTTTCAAAGAGTTTTAAAAGTGAAAGGCTTTTTGATATGATATCTATATTAGCTATTAATTATTTTGAAAATAAATCAAAGACAATTTATTATATTTTTAGAGAAAGCATCATCTCCAAACTTTAATTTATATGAAAATAACTAAAATGGTGTATGACATAGTTATGTCATAAGGGGCTTTCTACATTCTTCTGCTTTTATCTAGACAATTTTCGGAATTCATTTACAATAGAAAAATATACATATTACTGTACTGTAAAAAGATATTTATATGAAGATACCAAACGAATATTTTATCTGTAATTTCAAATTCTTATTGTAACAACAATAATGTAACCTTATAGTAGTTATTGGCAATGTATGGCACTCTAAAAACAATTAGTAAACTTAAATAGCACATATTTCTTTGTAGATATCTGTTTTTCCATGAACGAAATTTTGAACTTTGACCAGCTCCCCTGTCATTATAAAAACTCAATAGCCGATATGCGATGCATAAAATAACTACGCTCAATCAGATGAATCGAATGAGCTATAAAAATCGAAATTCGCCGCCACTGACTATAGTACCTTTACTTGTCAGGGCTCGTGTCAAGAAAACAGGGTTGGGCAATGTAAGCACCAAGTCTTAACGGGTCGTAACGCTGCAGCTTAACTTTAAGTTTTTAGAATATATAAAAATAATTGTATAGTTCCAAAATAGTGTAAAGGTCAACGTTTCCTTTTAATATTGTCCATATGCAGTTTAATCTGAAAGAAAGATGAATGAGAATAATATGTAAGATATAACATTTCTATTTGCAAAAAATACGCGTTGTGATTTCACTTTTTTTTTTCATTTAACTCTATGAAATACAGTGATATCCTGGATAACAAAGAAATCACGTTAACCCTTTCAATGGCAAATAATTGTGTTTCTGTAATGTTGTATTCACACCGGAATTTTCGAAAAAAATTATTTTAAAAATAAGGAAAAGCGTTTTAACAATATTTTTACACCAAAGTTTTAAAAGTAAAATTTTATTAAAAGTTTCTGGTGCAAATCCTGATTAAAATAGTAGGTTATAGAAAAAACCACAGACCATTAAGGGGTTAAGAAATCGCAGACCGTAAACAAAATCTTTATTAACTGTAGATAACTTTTCATCTACTTAAAATGCAACGCTGCTATGTTTTTTAACGCACACATTCTATCAAATATTCGACATTTGATTCCATAATCGTTAGTCAAGTCTGCAAAGTGACGAAAAATAATCCTCATTATCCTAAACATTCTTTAGTAGAGATATATCTCTATTCTATTAAATCAAATATCTTTGGCAGATATTCTAATCTTATGCGTTTAAAAAAAATTATATTATGGTCATGGTTGTAAAATCCACATTTTAGCTTTAGGAAAAACACATTTTTCAGTTAAAATTCTGAAGAAAAATTGCAATAATTGTATCAAGATGCGATTAATTAAAAGCACGTATAATTAAAAAGATTCTTAAGTTTAATTAAGATATTTTTAACGACTTGAAAATAGTTGAGGATTTAATTATTGTATTATAGCTATAACATGGAATGAAAAAATTATTACATGAATGCTGGTTTTATAAAATATTTAATTAAATTAACATTTTAAAGACAAACTTTACGAATATAAGAAAATAAAATTATTTTATCGCATTTATGATGAAGTGGTAATTATAGTTTTCCAATGTTAGTATGTAAAATTGATTTAATGCGTTGTTTGAAGTGTTCTTTTTAAAAAAGTTTAAAACGCATAGCCTTCATGATATTTATATTAGTTATTAATTATTTGGTAAAAAAATAAAAGTAAATTATTTATATTTTTAGATAGAATTTTATCTTCAAAGTTTAATATATGTTCAAACTAGCATACTTCACCCGCTAAGATGGTCTGTTTCTCCAAACGAATCTTGAATCACAGAAAATGCATCAGTGAATTTGACATTGCGATTTAAAACAATTTGGTCCTTTAACTGAATATCTTTCCGCAGTGCTGAATCAATATGAACGCCATTGTGCTATTATATTTTCTAATGTGCAGACAAAATTTCAGCTGTTAATGTCTAACTCTTTTTGTTTATCAATCACAGTAGGATTTTGTAAAGTATGATAGTACAATACACAATATTTCATTTTACATGAGAGCATTCTCGTTAAAATGAGCCAATATGGTGAGAGTTCCTGTCACACAATTGTCTTCATCTCTTTGTTTAAATTATTTAAAGAAAATGTATTTTACTTTATCAATGTCAACTGAAGCTATAAAACAGTTTCTTTATTGTGTATTGTCAGCGTCCATGTTATATATTATAGCCTCTATGCTGCAATCTAAAAGTTTAGTAGTTTACTGGTATTTCAATATCATTGTCGCCAAGCGTAATAGTTGGCACCTAACGAAGCATTTGAAAAAAAAATGGCGTAAAAGTTATCATTTAAAAAATAGATTCTACTTGATTATCCCGTCGACCAAAAATCTACCGCCAAACAATAAGATTAAATGCCAATAATGGCTGATCGTAAATGTCACATTCACTTGACATTAACCCATTAAGCGCCGCTATATGAATTAACTGATTTTTTTTATGGAATCATTGTTTTTTCTGAATGAATAGGATGTCATTAAAGTACTTCTAAAAAAATAAAAATAATTTGATTATTTATGAAAAACCGAATGTTCCCGAAATGGGAGCAATGGCGCTTAATGGGGGTAATTTTTTTTACAAAAATAAACTTTTGCTTTCGTGTAGTTATAACAGTTATTTTTCAATTCTTTTAAAATAGAAAGGACTATATCATTCTGAAGCAGAAATGTTATGAGAAAATGAGATAAATTACATTTACAATTATAATAAACAATCTACATTTATATATAAAAAAAATCAATTTACCTTTTTATACGAATTTTCATTACACATCTCATTATTTTTCATCATTGCATTATTTTTTTTCTCTATTTTACATGAAAGGCGACTGAACAATTTTTATGCTTTTAATTTAATATATATATATATATTTAATGAGTAAATCACATACTTCTTCGTTGACTTTTGAATTTGAATGTACGGAAAGCTCAACCTCAACAGATATATCGCGAGGTAAATTGTCGCATAAATTGTTTTCTATTACATATTATTCATCTGTTACTATTCCGGTTACTATACAGGTGGCAAACAAACGATTTCCGGATCATGCGAATAATCATCTGAACCTACAGGCCCTGACTATTGCACGGCACCTGGGGCCCATGCCCTGGGCATGAAATTTCTGAGGGGCACAAACTTTTTCTTAATTTCATGTAAATTTCCATTAAAAAAGTCATAATTCTGAAAAACAAAATGTGATATTTGAGGTATTAATGCGGTGAAATGACAAAGAATAAGCGTGTAGCATGTAAAAAAGCTAGTATCAGTAAATCAACCAATCTAAAGGGGCACGAAGAATTGGAAGTGTCCTGGACACAGAAACTTGCTAGTCGGGCCCTGTGAACCTACTTGTTCAAAATAATCCAAAGCTTGAGACACAGTTTAAAATTTCACAGGCATATTCTCTTTAAAATCGAAATAAAAATAAAAAAGCCTGCTAAAGTATATCTTTTAGCAAAAAGAAGTAATAATAAAGTAAGAAACATATTTTAAGAATAACACTTCCAAGAAAAGTTTGCTTGGAATGATAAAAAAATATTCTAAAGCTTCTATACAGACTATTTTCACACTTATAATAAAAGCACCGTATTGGGTCATCCTAATTTGAGACTTTCCATCTGGCCTTGAAAAATAACGAAAGCGCCATTGCTCCCGTTACGGGAGCAACTCGTTCTTTCATGAATTATGAAAAATCTATTATACTTATTAACTACGGATTTAGGCAGTATTAGACAATAGATAGTTATAAACATATTTTAAATAAAAAAATATAATTTTTATTAGTAAGTTATTTTTTTAAACAAATTTCTTGCGAAAGCGGTCAAAAAGCTAAATTTCGTCTTTTTAAACAAGTTTTAAAAAATAGAAAATGCAAATGAAACTTTTTTAAAAAATTACTGAAGTCATCTCAAATATTCAAAATACAAATAACATAAACTTTTTGACAATATATAAAATGCTCATTTTTTAAAAAAAAATCCCAAAGTAACGTTCCCAAAATGGGAGCAATGGCGCTTAATGGGTTTAAAGACGTTATCAAGTAATTTTTATTTCGACGTTTTATTTCTATTTTTATTAATGTTTTACTAATTTAGTTTTTCTTTCGTTATTTAAAATAAAAATAGTCAATTTGTACAATTTGGCGAGTAGTTTGGCGATTTATATAATTTGGCGAAATTGGTCGACGGGGTAAAGTAACAAAAATTATGACATTTCAAAATTAGAGTTTCGAGAACTAATTTATTAAATGAATACAAATATATACGGAAAATAAAAGCACAAATAAATATTACACAGAAAAATATTTTATTTTAAATAGCAATTTAAACTACGCACATGAAATTGTGCCTTTTAGCAATGCTCTAAACATTTCAATTTTTGAATCATCGAAAAATGAAATTTTAACTTTATTTCGCTTAATTACAAAAATATTTTCCATTCGAAAAATAGTAACTGAAAAAATGCATGGTTACGACTAAATAATAATTAAAGTCAAAAGAGATTTGCATTCAATAAATAGCAAGTTACAATGTTTGGCGCGGATTCTCTCTATTCTAAAAAAAAGTAACTTACGCTGTCACCGCCGCCGCCGCCGCCGGTTTTAAATTTTTTGTGACCGGAGGTCTTTCTCCGTTAATATTAAGAAAAATACTGCATGCAAAAATACGAAAATCAGCGATATTATAGAGAAATGTTTGATAAACACGCTGGTGCGGACAGTTTGCAAATCGAATAATTATTTAAAGAGATATTTCATGCTGAAGTTGTACAAAATCCTTCCATTAAAAAAGTTTTATAGGAGCAAAAACTTTAATAAGGGAATTAATTCATTTTTAGATCATTTTATACATTAGAATTTTCCAGTGTGCAGACTGCATTCACTTTTTTAATTTGACTCATTTTTTGAGGTTTTTTTTTTTATTTTAAATTCAAATTTTCAGCATTTCGAGAGATATTTTTTACTTACTAGTGGGCTCGGCCCCCTACGAGCTACGCTCGCCAACCCCCGTTCAGATACCGCAGTTTCTAAAAGCACGCCAATTTGATCGGATTTAAAAAGATTTTGAAAGAGTGAATTATAGATTAAAAAACAGTGGCGATCTCCCTATAAACGGGTTTCTATTCATTTCTCTTTGATTGGGGAATTTTAAGGAAAAATCAGCTGCTGTTAAAAGATACAATGGCTGTTTTCCTCTTTGATTAAATAAAACCAGTTAAACATTTCAAAATAAGCTAATATAAAATGAATTAAGTAAACAGAGTCCTTGTCTCCTGGTATTTTTTATCAAAGTGAAAAGAAAGTTCTTTTAAATAAGACATTTTAACCGGGCTCTCATGTCAAGCGCACAAGTCTTATGTTTGTTGGTCAATAAATAAATAAATAAATAAAAGACATTTTAAATGTATCGTTTTTAATTTGACGTAATTTTCGCCAAACTTTTCTTTCTCTTTTTAATATTCACGTAAAAATACTTTTGTTAGAAATGAAATATTATTTGCGTTGTCCCAACAAAAATAGTTGAAAAGATCAAATAAATGTCTCGCGTTATTTTTAAATTTAAACTGTTTTGCAGTATTATTTTTTGCTCGTTTTACGTAATAAGTGTAATGTTACGTAAATGTGACGTAATTTCTCGTATTTAAGACTTCTAACGCATGTTAATGAATTTATTATTTTACAATATCCTTTCTCTGTTAAAATTCACGTGTAAGTATAGTTTTTATGAAGTAATTTTCAATAAGTTCCTGCTTTTTATAAGTAATTATTTAATTCTAATTTCAAAGTTTTTTTTTCTGTTTATAATAGTCACGTGTAAATATTTTTTTAATTTGAAGCAAACATTATTGTTTGCGCTGTTTATACAGTTGGCAACAGGTTAAATTAGTACAATTTTCTAAAATAAGTAAAAAATTATCTCTCGAAAAGCTGAAAATTTGAATTTAAAATAGAAATAAAAGCTCAAAAAATTAGTCAAATTTAAAAATTAAATGCATTCTGCACACCGGGAAATGATAACGTATAAAACGATCTAAAAATCATTAAATTAAGATGTATAGTTTTTGCCCCTATAAAACATTTTAATGGAACGCCTTTATCCAACTTTAGCATTAAATATGTCTTACAATAATTCTTAGATTTGAAAACTGTCTGCATCAGCGTGTTTATCAAGCATTTTATCTATAATACCGCCGATTTTCATATTTTTGTATGCAATATGTCGTGAATTTGATTAATGTTTATTAATATTCACAGACAGAGGGCGGCACAATGTAGAGATGTACATGATTAAATGAAAAGAAAATATGTCCCCCCCCCCCGCGCCCTCTCTCTGTGGCAGTCTGTAAATTATGAGCGTGCGTTGAAGATGTGTCGAAATACTTCTCGGCACGAAAGCGGAAATAAAATGTTGTTGATTTTTACCTAAAATGATTTTCGTTTTCCTTCTAAGTAAAGAAATTATTTTCACGCGATGATTTTTATGACGGTAAAGTTTTATCGGGTAGATATCATTTTATCGAGTCGCTACTTGTAAGCGACATTTGGCGCCCGAACAACGGACGCGTGAAGTAATTAATTAGTTTTGATTCAAACCGGAACTTTTTAAAACATCAATTATGGATGCGTTAAAAATAAAGAGAACTCCTCTTAGAAGCGCATTTACGAAGACATATAATGCATTAAATGATGCTTTAAATAATTCAAGCCCTGATATAAATTTGATTGAGCAATCTTTAAATCAGCTAGAAGACAAAAGTGTTAGACTGCGTGCGGTGGATGAAGAAATATTAAATTTTATGTTAAATAACAATGCTGTTGAAAAAGATTACTCTAAAGTATTTGAAGCTTGTAAAGAGTATACGGAAAAATTGATTGCAATAAAGCAAAAGGTGAAGCAAATTTTTACTAAGCCTATCGAAGAACAGCGTTTACAGAATTTTATAGATGGTGAAAGAACGACGTCCCGACCTCTTCGCCTACCCGAAATAAACCTACAGCCGTTTGATGGCGATGCAAGACTATGGTTGAATTTTTGGAACTCTTTTAGAAAAATCCATGAGGATAAAGTTTTAGATGACCATTCAAAGTTTGTTTATCTTCTACAGGCGATAACGCCGAAATCTAAAGCCTCACAAATCGTGAATAGTTACCCAGTTTCCGCGGACAATTATCCGAAAGTAACTCAGCATCTTAAAGAACGATTTGGAAGAGAAGACACACCAATCCAAATATACGTGAGAGACATATTACAACTAGTGTTGACCAATAACAGAGCAACAAAAAGAGAATTTAATTTATCATCTTTATATGATAACCTAGAGACAAAACTTAGGTCTTTGGAATCTCTAGGCGTTACAGAAGACAAGTACGCCAGTATTCTTTTTCCCCTTGTGGAATCCTGCTTGCCTCATGATGTGTTGCGTATATGGGAAAGACAGCGTGAGAAGACTGCTCAAGGTAAGAGTGAATTAAATTCTATTCTTGACTTTTTGAAAAACGAAGTAATTTCAGAAGAACGTGTTCTTTTAGCGCGTTCTAGTCTTGGCTTTGATAACACTAAGAAATTTAATAAATTAAACAATGAAAGCAATTCTGTGCCAACTGCTAATGATTTGTTTATAAGTGATAAGTCTAAGGATAAAAATTTAGTCAAAAAGTGTGAGGACATATGTATATTTTGTGACAAGTGTCACTTATCAGAAAAATGTTTTAAAGCTAATTCGCTTTCTTTTGATGAAAAATGTAGTTTAATTTTGAAAAAGGGGGCTTGTTTCCTTTGCTTGAAGAAGAATCACATTTCACGCAACTGTAGAGCTAAAATTAAATGTACAAATTGTGGGAAAAAACATAATTTTATATTATGTCAAAATGTTTTTAATGAAGAAGGTAATGCGGCGTTTGAAAGTCGCAAACATGAGTCAGGGAGTAGTAATACTGTTTTAACTACTCAAGGTTCGGATCCAACTGTGTTACTCCAAACTTTGAATGTACGTGTAAAGCAGGATGGTAAAGAGAAAATAGTGCGTGGAGTTATCGACACTGGATCAGAACGTTCGTATTTATCAGAAGATGTAATTAAGTATTTGAATTATAAAAGTATTGGTGAAATTAATTTAATTCACAAATTATTTGGTGGAGTTGAAACAAATGAAACAAAGCATAGTAAATATAGAATTCACTTGAGTAGTATGGATAATAGTTATAAATGTGATATGCATGTTTTAGGTGTTCCTGTTATTTGTTCTAAAATAAAAAAAGTGCCAAATGGGCCTTGGTTATCAGAACTGAATAAATGTGCTATTAAGATTTCTGATGTAGAAAATAGTGTATGTAAAACCGAAAATGAAATTAAATTATTAATTGGTTCTGATGTGGCGGGAAAATTACTCACCGGAAATATTAAAATTTTGAAAAGTGGTCCGGTTGCTGTAAAAACCCATTTGGGATGTACTCTAATGGGAAAAATTCCAGGTGTTAAATCTGAAACAAATGATTCTCTTATGGTTATTTCATCACTTTGGAACGATAGTTCTGTTGCTGATTTGTGGAAACTGGATATTATCGGTATAACTGATCCAGTAGAATCTAAAACTAAATCTGAGATTCATGAAGAAACTATGCAGCATTTTAAGAATAACATAAGAAGAGATTCAGAAGGGAGGTACGAAGTAGCATTGACTTGGGTGCTAGATAATGCTCGCTTACCTAGTAACAGAGAATTGGCCGAAAAACGGCTTGCCACAACAAAGAAAAAGTTATCAAATTTGAATAAAACTGAGGTTTATAGCGAAGTATTTGATTCATGGATAAATGCATGTATAATTGAAAGGGTGGTTGATAATAAACAAACTAAAGTACATTATTTGCCACACAGGCCTGTATTTAAAGAATCGAGTGAAACTACTAAAGTTAGACCACTTTTTGACACTTCGGCTCATGTTAAAGGCTCCCCCTCTCTAAATGAGTGCCTGGATAAGGGATTAAATATGATTGAAATGATTCCTTCAATTTTGCACCGTTTTCGGAAATTTCCTATTGGTGCAGTATCTGATATAGAGAAGGCATTTCTACAAATTGGTATTAAAGAAAAGGATAGAGACTTTCTGCGATTTCTATGGGAAAATGATATAATTTATAGACATAAACGTGTAGTTTTTGGGATCAATTGCAGCCCGTTTTTACTAGCGGCTACATTGAAACATCACTTAGAAAGTGCGCCTGATGACTTTGCTTCTACAGCAGAGACTTTGAATGAATCTATGTATGTGGACAATTGTGTTTACAGTTTCAATACAGTTGAAGAATTAAACAAGTTTATATTTGAGTCTCAAATGTTACTGTCCTCTGCAAAATTTAATCTAAGGGGATGGCTGTCAAATTATCCCATTCCAATTATTTCTGAAAATTCAATAGTAAAGATGACACCAGTATTAGGTTTAAACTGGGATCTGGAAAACGATACCCTATCTTGCAAAATCGGCCCTATTGAGGAAGAACAAATTGTTCCTACAAAACGAGCTCTACTCTCATTGGCTCAGAAGGTTTTTGATCCTCTTGGATTTACCTCACCTGTCACTTTGCTCCCTAAACTTATTCTACAAGAATGCTGGAAGTTAAAAATTAAGTGGGATGAGTTAATGCCAGCAAATTTAGCTAAACAATTTTTAAAGTGGGTGCAGGAAATGAAACTGATTTCTGACATCAAATTACAGCGCTGGATGAATTTTGATAATCATGAACGTGATGATGTAGGTCTTCACATATTTTGTGACGGCAGTAAAAATGCATATGCTACTTGCATTTTTCTGAGAGTAAAGACCAAAGATAAAATTCTGGTGACTTTTATATAGTCACGCGCAAGCGTAGCACCCCTTAAGAACCTAACTGTACCACGTTTAGAGCTGTTAGCATGATGCATTGGGGCCAGGTTGGGAAGTCGGGTCATATCTGATTTACGAATTCCAAATTTGAAGATATTTTATTGGTCTGACTCAACCACCGCTTTGAGCTGGATAAAACGAGACGAAAGATGGGGAACATTCGTTTGGAACCGTGTAGAAGAAATCAGATCCTTAACTCAAAAGGACCAATGGCGACACATTTCAGGAAAATTTAACCCGGCTGATCTCCCTTCTAGAGGTTGTTCCGTAGAACAATTCTTACAGCTAAGATGGTGGGAGGGACCAGCCTGGTTGGCTGAACCAGAATTTACTTGGCCTCAAAGTGTCGAAGCTCCAGATGAAGAAGTTATTAATTCTGAAAAACGGAAGAGTGTCATTTCAGCAATGAACAAGAACATAAAATCTGATGATTGGTATTATCGACGGTTTTCATCATACAAGAAAATCATAAGGTTGATCGCTTGGATCCTAAGATTCATAAACAATGCAAGAAAACCGAATTCAAAAGAAGTGTCTGAACTTACGTGTTTTGAACTAGAACAAGCTGAAAGAAGATTGGTGATTTTGATCCAGAGAGACAGATTCGATGAGAAGAGTAATCAGAAGATTCGTAGTTTAAGACCAATTCTAGATGAAGATGGTATCATAAGAGTGAAAACGCAAGTTATTTATTGAGAAGATACTATCAATTTTAAGTATCCAGTTCTTTTGCCTTCTGACCATCCTGTAGTCCACCGACTGATCTCTTGGAAACACCAAGAGCTTTTACATGCTGGCGTGGCTCTTTTGATGACATCGTTACGAGAAGACTACTGGATCCTGAAAGCCAGGAAAACTATTCGAGCAGTAGTTCAGAAATGTGTGCGATGCAGAAGATTTAGTGCTCAGAAGTCAGAGTCAATTCCTATTGCATTACCAGCCGATAGAGTTCCAGACGCTGCAGTGTTCCAAATAACTGGAGTTGATTTAGCCGGCCCGTTATACCTAAGGAATGAGAAAAAAGCATGGATTGTGCTGTACACTTGTGCGGTGTATAGGGCCATACACTTAGAATTAGTGACATCATTGTCAACTGATGCTTTTCTCCAGTCTTTCAGGCGTTTTATAGCCCGAAGAGGAAGACCAACCACAGTGTATTCTGACAACGGCCGAAATTTCGTCGGTGCAGACAAAGCCTTTTCAGAAATAGATTGGGAGCAAATCTCTGCCGTAACAGCAACACAAAAGATTCGCTGGAAATTCAACCCGCCTACCGCTGCCTGGTGGGGTGGTTGGTGGGAGCGATTGATACAAACGCATCTTGAGAAAAGTCCTAGGTAGAGCTTCATTATCTTATGAAGAACTGATCACTATTCTTTGTGATTGTGAACAAGTTGTGAATGCTAGACCATTAACGTATGTTACGGAAGATGTGCACGATCTAGCACCGTTAACACCATCAATGTTCCTACAGGAAATAAGATCTTCAGATGTGGTAGATTTTGATGCAATTGACGCACAAGAATTAAATAAAAGAGTTAAGTATAGGCAAAACGTTCGAGAACACCTTCGAAAACGATTCCGTATTGAGTACTTAGGGCAATTACGCCAACAAAGTTCTATACAAAAGAATGAATCAATCAAGCAACTAAACATTGGTGATGTAGTACTCATAGAATCTGATAAAAAACGTGCATATTGGACTTTAGCCCGTGTGCAAGAACTTATTGCTGGAAAAGATGGTCATCCAAGAGTTGCACGGATAAAAACTGAAAGTGGTGAACTTTTAAGACCTGTGCAAAAACTGTATAATTTAGAGATCCCAAAAGAACTATCTAATGATCCAGTGGTGCGAACAAGAAGTGGCAGAAAAGTGACTGTTCCAATTCGCTACAAACTTTAAATATATTTGAACTGAATAGACATTTTCCTTCATTTTTATTATTTAGTGTAGACCTTATTTTTATTTTTTAGTATATTTCATATGTTTCATTGTGTTAATTTGAATCTGTAATAATATGTTTAATTTTATTTGAATTTTGCAGAAGAAAATGTTTATTTGCCTGTTTTGGAAAAAGTAATGTTAGAATTCTATGTTTTGGCTGTGTACTGTAAGTATTGGTCACATTTTATTTGATTTAGCATTTTGTTGTACCCATTGTTGAGTTTGTCTGACGAAAACTCAAGGTGGGAGGTTGTCGTGAATTTGATTAATGTTTATTAATATTCACAGACAGAGGGCGGCACAATGTAGAGATGTACACGATTAAATGAAAAGAAAATATGTTTCCCCCCCGCGCCCTCTCTCTGTGGCAGTCTGTAAATTATGAGCGTGCGTTGAAGATGTGTCGAAATACTTCTCGGCACGAAAGCGGAAATAAAATGTTGTTGATTTTTACCTAAAATGATTTTCGTTTTCCTTCTAAGTAAAGAAATTATTTTCACGCGATGATTTTTATGACGGTAAAGTTTTATCGGGTAGATATCATTTTATCGAGTCGCTACTTGTAAGCGACACAATATTTTTCTTAATATTAACGGAGAAAGACCTCCGGTCACAAAAAATTCAAAACCGGCGGCGGCGTTGGCAGCGTAAGTTACTTTTTTTTAGAATAGAGAGATTTTAGAAATTGGTATTAATTTAAACTGTTGCCAACTGTATAATCAGCGCAAATAACAATGTTTGCTTCAAATTAAAAAGTTATTTTACACGTGACTATTATTAACAGAAAATAACTTTCAAATTAGGATTAAATAATTATGTATGAAAAGCTGAAACTTATTGAAAATACTTCATAAAAACTATACTTACACGTGAATTTTAAAAGAGAAAGGATATTGTAAAATAATAAATTCATTAACATGCGTTAGAAGTCTTAAATAGAAGAAATTACGTCACATTTACGTCACATTACACTTATTACGTAAAATTAACAAAAAGTAATATTGCAAAACAGTTTAAATTTAAAAATTGCTCGAGACATTATTTTGATATTTTGAGATTATATTAATAAGATTAATATTAATTTTATTGAACGCGTTTAGACTGTTTTCGAGCGACTATTTAGTAATTTAATAAAAAAATAAAAAAGATTACACGCTGAAAATGAAGTGTCATCGACAAAAAATATGATTTGAAAGAGAAAAATCTGTGAAGCAGAAAATAAAGAAATTGCTTAAATGGTTTAGTTAAGATTCGTTAACCTTCTGTGTCGTTTCCGTAAAAAGATGGCATTGGTATTTGTGAAATATATTTGCATTTTGTTGCAGATTTCCTTATTATATTAGCTTATTTTGAAATTTTTAACTGATTTTATTTAATCAAAGGCGAAAACAGTCATTATATCTGTTAACAGCAGCTGATTTTTCCTTTAAATTCTCCAATCGAAGAGAAATGAATAGAAACCCGTTTATAGGGAGATCGCCACTGTTTTTTAAATTATAATTCAATCTTTCAAAATCTGTTTAAAGCTGATCAAATTAGCGTGCTTTTAGAGACTGCGGTGTCTGAACGGGGGTTGGCGAGCGTAGCTCGTAGGGTGCCGAGCTCCATAGTGTAATTAAAATTTGGTATTTTTCCACTATACGATCATATACCTTTTACCATATAACTTATTACTAAGATTATTATTATGATAAAGAGATCTTGATTTATTCAATATGAGCAATATTTTTGAAATTATTAACAGTCATAGGAGCGATCATTTTTGTGGTCCCCTATAATTAAAAAAAAAATTATTTCCGTGATTGGTTGCTTCAAAAATCACAAGGAAAACGGTACTTTCATATTAGGTGGCCGCATCTGATAAACAACCAAATATAGTTCCCATCGCCAATATTTTAAAATATAAACCTTTCACTCTTTTAATTAAAAATAAATACATGTAAAATACACATATTATATACATTTAAAATAGTCGCATTTTACCCATTTCATAAAAAATTCAAATCAATAAAAATAACAAATAATACTATAAACAAAAATATTCTACTTAATCATGGATGTATTGTTTGTAATTTACACATATAAAAAATAAGATATGCTAGGGCCGAGAAAAACAATGCTATCGGCAAGATTGGCGCCCAGGTAACTTAAAAGACCGAAAAAAACCTCCTCGCAAGCTGGTTTGTACGAAATTTGTAAGCGAAATCTGAAACGAAAAATTTTGTAAGGAAATTGTGATAGTCAAAAAAGAGATCACTCCGACGCCCATATTAGTGAACAATCAAGTTTGATGTCAAATATCAGTCAGGAATTCTTTGATTAAACCCATTTACAAATATTTCTCCCCAAATCAACGATGGTTAGTCAAATAGCAAAGCTGTCATTTGAGATCGGTCATAAACGGTTTCACCTGATTCTAGTATAGGGGCCATGGCGGTTTTTTTTTAAAGCATGGCGCAATTCGGGCTTCAAAAAGTGGGATTTGTGGACAAATGATATAAACAGCTGTGAAAACAAATATGATTAACTTTTTATTATAAGTATTTTATTATAATTATCAGTTATTTTTGATAATCAAAGAGTATTCTGTTAATTCAAAATTATTTTAAATATACGTCAATCAACAGCAATACAAAATATCGATGATGATTTTTATAATAAACGTTCTACATTTAACAAAAATAAATTTCTCAATTTATACAGTTTTAAAGGTTTTTATATGAAATGGATCACTTGGAATGAAAATATTTTTTTTTAAATAATACCTATCTGCATTTATTTTTTTTATAAAAGATTAAGTGGAGCAATTTACAAGGTCCCACATTTTCAATTTTCTGAAAATACCCAACGTACTTTGCATCTGATATTTTTTCAAAAGTAAATAAATATTTCAATTCTTTTCAAGAACAATTGAAGTTTTAACAAACATTCTAATCAACTATGTCTTAAACGCATAAAAGTATGAATAACTGTAAAAATGTAAAATATTCAGAAAAATACGTTTTTCTTTTAACAAGCTGAGCATATTTCATTCATTATTAAGATTTTTGAAATGAAGTACCAAGATGCTATTAATCAAAGACGTCTAATTAAAGAATCATTTAGTGTAATAAAGGCATTCTCAAAAGCTTAAAAAAATAACTCCAAAGACATTTTTATTCAATATATTATTTCGAAAATATAAGATGCTATGAAAAGAAATAAATTCATTGAAATTTCTACTATTTTTTTAAATGTAATTAAATTAACAAATCAAAGACCTCCGGAAAAATAATAATATGTTTTTTTGCTACTTTATGTGATAAATTTCTAATCATTATTTTTTTTAATTTTATATGTGTAAAATTAATTTAATAGATTGTTTGAAGTATTTTTCTCAAACAAAATGTGTATACATATCAAAGACTTTTTCATATTTTTAACATTTCTACAGTTGTCAAATAACACCTTTTGAATGATTATGATTTATGTTTATTTTAGTTGCAATTTCAAATTAAAATATTTACAAATCACTTTAATAATTGAAGACCTATTTTTATACTTATTCGTTTTAAAATTTACAAGTAAATAAACATAAATAAGAAATTAATCAGGGTTTTATTACGCAAATTTAACTAAAATTTACTTAAAGCAGTTGTTTAATTTAAAATATTTTATGTATGCTTCTATTACCGGTGTCAGATGACATCATTAATTATGTATTATAAGCATCATTTTATTAATGATTACGAATAGATTTCATGCTCTTTTGGTATTTTACTGTAATTTCATATTATTACTTAAGGGGACAGTGGACTTCTAAAATCATGAAATTCGACTATAAAGTAGATTTTTTTACTAGGAGAATTATAAAAATAGATGCTGAAATTTATGTGATGCAAAGAAGACTCTTTCAATCCTGTTGCGTCTTCGCAGAGATATAAGCTTTTATATTTGTAAAAACTGTGTGTATTTATGTAGGTTTGTTTACTTAAAAGGTTGATTTCTCAAAATTGAAAATTTCGCATATTTCTAAATTTTGAAATGCTCCATGCGCATTCCTAATTATGAGATTCGTTTGAAATTTATAATGTATATTCTCTATAGAGTACTAAGTAAAGGTTGGCATGAAAAGTTGAATTTCAGTGGTATTTTAGTGTTGAAATTTATATGCATATAAAATATACAGCTACTTTTTTAGAAAAAAACAAAGCATAATTATAAAAATATTTTTTTTTCTGCTTAAACAATCAACAAATTTTTACAATTCATGCCAAGTTCCATTTTAACATATAATATTTATCTCATAAATAAATACTGTCATATTTTATGCAAAATAATGCAGTTCATTTTAAAATGTGACAATTATTCATTATTTTAAAAATTTAAATAGTGACTAAAGTTTTGACACCAAATTTTTAATATAACTATTTAAGCTTGCTATTAAAAAGTCTTCCAATTTGCAAATGAATCCATTGAAAAATAAAATATTTGATTTTTAATGTAAATTTTCCTCTTAAATAGTTTAAGAAGTATAAAGTAAAATTTCTCGCAGTCTGTTTTTAAAAATGTATGAGCAGAAATTTCAAGCAAACGCTTTCTCGATTTATATACATAGGATGTTCCTAAACTCATTTGAAGAACTTTAAGCGAAGGTAAAGCACTCATAAAGAAGCAATTTTGGATATAACAATGTGAGTCGGAAGGGAAAAGTGTTGGTCAAAAACAAGAAATGCGAACGAAATGATAACAAGCGTTTCATTGACATAACAAGTTCAGTAAGAGCTCAAATGTACCAACACCAACGTCGATACAGGTCTGGCTGTGTCTGACTGTGTCTAGAAATCGATGGCGTACCATTTCGAAATTCTAGGTATCTCATCTACGAGACACAATTAACTGTCATGAATACCTTATTGTAAGACTTTCAGCTGCTGTTCCAACTATTCGTGAATCACCAGGAATTTTCGAAATGCTTTCAAAGCTGTTTTAATTCATATGTTCATTATCCTGAAAATACAAGGTGTCCGGGGTAAAAGTATCCAAAAGTTATTGCTGATTTTTACGGAATTACCCATTAGAATTTAAAAAAAATATTTATTTAAATAAAAAGAACATCTCACCAAGTATTAATATCAATAGATTTCGATGTGTGCACCTTTTGCAGAATTACAAACGTATAAACAGAAATCCAGTTCTCTCCAAGAGTTTCGTAGCATATCAGGCATATCAGGAGTTATTAGACGAATTGCTTGAAAGATACACTTCTTCAACTCATCCACAGTAATTTTTTGTTTATACACAACGGATTTAATGCATAACCAAGCAAAAAAGTCTAATGAAATCAAAACCTTAGACCTTGGCGGCCAGGCAATTAGGCCCCCTCTTCCAATCCAACTTCCAGGAAATGTCATACTCAAAAACGCGGTAACATCTCTGGGATAGCATGGTGGAGTCTCAAAAATCTGAGAGGGGTTTCCAATCCACAGAGGATCAGCCTATTAGATTCTAATGAATACTTCTGTAATAATAAGCCATAACTTTTAGGTACTTTCAGCTTGGGCACACTGTATTTTTTTAAGTACATTAAATAAATTTAAATTTTGTAACATAATATGCAGTTTCATTCTTACAAAATCTGTAGAAAAAGTAAATACTTTTCAATAAGATAATAGGCATTTTCCTATAACGCTGTCATAAACATCTATTTTCTCTCTTTCATATCCTTGTTTTATATATTGTAAAATTTAAAGAAAAAATTCGCGTCTGTTAAATGTTAATTTTTTTAAATGTTTCACATTTTTTTTTTATGGACGACAATATTTACATGGAGGTAGGGGTAATTAGGATCAAGGGTAATTGGGATCAGGAGTACTTCAGGGGCAATCTGAAACAAATAAAAGAAATTGACCATGCTAATTATGGAGTCTGACTAATATTCTAATTTTTTTTTAAGTGAAAATTTATGTTCCTGTAGAAGTAATCACTGTTTTCCCAGAACACACGTTGTCCGTCAAAGTGAGAATGTTTTAGTTAAAAAAGTCTTGTGTAAAATACTGTAGGAATATTGAAATATAGCTATGTATTTAAATTTAGAAAAGGGTTATTTTAAAGACGAAATGGTTACATTTTGCAACAGACGAAGCATAATGTTAATAATCTGCATGATTCTAATTACCCCCAAAAAAGCAATTTCGGGTAAATAGTATCATAGAGTTTTTGGATTAAAGGAAAATGGTATCGCATATTTTATTTTCTCTTTAAATCAAAATGTGGTGTTTTCAAAATGCATTTTTTAATCTTTCAGTTGTCAGATCCTGTGAAATACACCTAGTTTGGTTTACTTTACTGTTGGGTCTTTATTTTATTTAAGTGTATTATATTCACTTTAATTAACCACCCTCATTAACTTATATGTTGCAGGAAAACAAATTCTGGAAATTTAAACTCTCCCTTTTGTAAGCATTCGTTCCCAGCAAAAGTTAAAATAATAGTAAATAACTCGATAAATTTGAATGGTTGGAAAAAGGAAGACAAAACTGAATAAAAATCAATCAAGATGATTAATAGGCCAAACTGCCTGATCGTAAAGAAAAGAGAGCTATAAAGTTCCATAAAGAAAAGTTTGCGTTGAATAAATTAGATATTAACTAATGATTTTTAGATTACTTAAATTTTATCAAGAGATCACCATATAAATTATATTTATTTTTCCTTTTTTTATATAACGAATTGTAATGTTCATCACCCAAAATATATTGAAGTAGTAGGCTTTAATTTAGTACTCAAGATACATCCTCAAACTAAAGTACTTTCGGTACGTTTTCTCTCTTTTAATTTAAAATTAAAGTAAACACTGAAATTAAGAAAGTAAATTCATTTAATGGAAAAAAGTTTAGATTATTGAATTAAATAGAACATTAAAAATAGAAAATATGCTTTATACTTAAGTTAATAACGCTGCATTAATGACAGAAAAATTCAATAAATCTTAATTTCACTTTACAGCATCCCTCATTATAAACAGTTGTCTCAATTAGTTTTAGTTATTTCTCACTGCTTAAATTCAGTAACATAAATGTTAAATAATAATAATAATAATGTATGATAATTAAAAAGGAAAAAAGCAAGCATTCATAGTACTCTAAATAATACTTTTCTTAGAGTCTTAAACAAATTTCAATTAATATTGCCTTTGTAATAATATTAAGCATGACTGACTCACCAAAGCTTTTTGGATACAGAAATAATAAAATCCAATTTAATTCAGTACAGCACACAGGTCTTTCATAACACAGCTATCCACATGATTATCGTAGAATTCTAGCGCTGTCATTAATAATTAGTTAAGTTCTGCATAATGTCCCATTGTTTCTAATAAGGAGTGAATTAAACTCTCTGTATAAGTTCACTCCTAATTGAAGAAAATTTCACTGATACTGCCTTTCCGAACCCGCCCGTGGGGAAGATCTATAAATGACAGGCACCGCCGCTGCAACTCTAACATAAAAAACGGTCAGCATAAACAGGAGTACTTCCTTTCTTAGACCTAGAATGCCTGCACTCGATGAGGACCTCGGATAATCCGCATCATCTATGGTCCGCAGTAGACAACCAGTTCATCGTCTCTGGTCAGCTTACGAATCTGTGCAATTTCGTCTTCCACTGCTATTCACACCTTAGAACAACACTTTTAAGCATTCCGGTACATCACTAAATTTTATATCTTTTACGGAATTTCGTAATAGTAAAGAAAAACTTCATGTTTCAAAAGAAGATTCATAAGAAGACTGCTTCATTATTTCTATTAATAAGTGATGTCAGAAATGAGTGTACGAAACCAAACTTCTCGCCCATCCCGAGCTGCGCTAGAGATCAGCATAATTCACCGGATCAGTTTAATAGCTTCTCCGCCACAAAATAACACACGGAGCTAACCCTCCGTTGTTTACAAAGACAGTCATCAGAACAAGAGAAGAAAGAACCCATATGCAGGAATCAAGAGGGAGAAAACAAACTCTGCATCCTCATATCTAATTTTTCATCGCCACTAGTTTTTTAAAGAAGGGGTTGTTGCACACATCCTTGAAATCAACGGGTACCATGTCCACCATTATAGACTCTATATTTCCCCTCCTTGTGACGCAAACACATATAATTTTAATGTTAAAGTCAGGCTGAATTCGGGCCACCGACAGTCAAAATCGTTGAAATTTATCCCGGATATATGTGTGTCATCGCTAATCCTTACTGTATTACTTTATTTCTCCAAAGGTTAAAGGTAATGTCACATGACTGAAGTTATTATGAAAAAGGGCGCAAAGTTCGCTCACGGTTACGAAATACAATCTCCGTGAGAGAGGCTAAAATCATCCGCGTTGTCCCATTCACAGAAATCCAGAGCCTTTTATAACAACAAACTCCAGATCACTGGCGAGCAAGGTTCCAATACACAGATGCCTCAGATTTAGGTTTAATGACCTATTTCGTTTTCCCCTCTTTACTCCTGAGAAACAACTGCATGTTGGCTTCCACCCCTGACACAAGGAAAACACATAAGAAATCTCATGCAATGTCTATTTCAAGTTTCTCATGTATGCTAGCAATAAATCATATCTCCTGATTTACACTACTTAAACAATATTTAATGTTTTGAGTGAAATATGTGATTTTAAATAATTTTATTTTTATTTATGCAAAGAAAAAGAAACCAGAACGAACCATCTAAAAATACTTATATATCAAAATATATCCAACATTACTGCACATTTTGTGTTAGCAAAACATTTATTTTACAATTTTATTTTGCATTTATTCTAATTTTAGCCTTGAAAATAAGGCCTAATTAGGCCTCAATACTTTCAATGCAAATGAAATTTTCCTCCTTCACAACATATGAGCTTTGACTGATCCGTTTCCCTCGTTGCATTTCATTATATATTTTAAAAAATAGATTTTTTTAAAACTTTAAAAATTAGTTCGTTAGTAATACAACAAGTCTATTAATTTACAATAGAAAATTTTGCTTTTGATTTTGTTTTGTAGAAGTGTAAAATATACAAATGTTGAAAATCCCTTTAAAAAGTTTTTTTTTTTCAGCGTACGTATCTTTCCAATTCTGTATCTCTGAGAAAAGTTGTACTTGTAAAACCAAAAATGTCTTGCTGCAACGCCCATACAGAGATCTTTTAATCCCATGACTGTGTATCTTTTACCCACGACTGTGTATCTTGTAAGGCATGAGAGAAAATACCACTGGTCCCAATTACCCCCGTGAAAGATGTATTTTTTGTAAAATTCACTTGTACCAGAAAGCATGGTAGATTGAAAATAATTCTTTACATTTCAAGAAACAACTATCTACTGAGTAAAATTATACATAACATTAGTATGTAGTCCACTTAATTCTCTGGCAATTAATTGTGAAAGTTCAAATTATGAAAAAGTGATCCTTATTACCCCTACCTTTCTTAATACAGATGAAATAGCATTTAAGGATTTGAATTTTCTGGAAAAATGAACAATTCCATAAATCAGTTTTGAATTGCATTCCTTGAATTCAATCAGAATATGCATATGTAAAAAGCTAAATATGCATAATGTTAAATGTTAATGAGGAAATTAAAAAAAATGTTTAACTAAGTTTCTTATGTATAAATAGATATGCAAATGCACACAAAATTCTTTTAAGAAAAAGAGACATTTCTGAATTAGTAAACGTATTTCTTGTATTTGTCAGAGATAATCATCAATATACTATATTAGCAAGTGCTTTCACTTGTCTTCCATTTGTGCTTCCATTTGTGTTTCTTAATATCCTTTCGATAGAAAATCGTTTGCAGCACGTATAAATAATGCAGTGCTACTTTATGAAAGACGTCCTCAATCAATGATATCTAGCTATTTTATTCAGAAGTTGTAAACACGACGGACATTTACCACCCTAGAATTGCTATATCTCAACCATTTTTTAGTTAGAGAGGAAGCAAAAAATACTACGATATCCTTGTATCAAGGCCTAACACTTAAACGTACAATAAATTTGGATTTAAAAATTTTTTGTGTATTTTTTTTAGTTTTAAATATTTAAATGGCCACCATTTTGAAACAAGATGGTGGATGAAGTCCAACGAACTCGGTCGAGACATTTGTATGTACTATAGACACAATAAATCTCATCCAAATCGGTTTGTAAATACGAGAGTTATCACATGATATAAATCATACACACACACATATATATAAGTCATATTTGAACGGAGGATGGTTTTTTGGGTCTGTAGATCATGATCGGTGAAAATACACTTAACTTTTTCGGAAGTGCTTTCCTCCGGACGGCTGCAATATGTAGCTTTTTTACTTTTTTGTAATAAAAGCTACATAAAAAGCACTGCAAGTGATTTTCCCCATACATCATAATGGAGTGGAATACTTTTGTGTGGCCTTGTAATGAACGTTAAATTCTACTTATGCAATATGCCTGAGAAAGCATGTTGTAGTTCATCTCAATGATGCAAATCACTTTCCTTATGTTTGAAATATCGTAACATGAATAAAATATACCACAATTTTTTTTTTTACCCATAGACCAAAATACACAGGGTTTATTTTGCGTGTCTCGTAAATGAACTATGAATGCTACGCACATTATTTTCGATATCAATCATTACAGAGTAATACGAATTCAATTTTTCGAACTGAACGGAAAAACGTCCAAGCGGTTCTTGAACCCAGAATACTTGTCATTGCCGTTTGATCTACCTGGACTGACAACCGGCGGTCATATTTTGCTCAGATAACCTTATTGGTAATAACATCTGGTCTGTTAAGTAGACAGCTCAACAGAATATACCGAGGTAATGGAATTCTATTCAAATGATGATTACGCAGATACACTATTATTAATATTATTTATTTATTGCTAAACACTTTTTTTCAGCACAAGAACCTCAAAAGGTAAGTATTGACTATGTAAGCCAAAAGTTATGTGTTCGAGCCCCGTCTTGGGAATTTTTCACTCAGTTAAAAAAATTGAATTCGCATAATAACTTTGCCAATCAGTTTAATTTAGTTAAAGAAATAGTAGCTTTATATATTAAACCTTAATAACATGTAAAGATTTCATGCCAATCTGAGTGTACTTACGAAAGATAGAGCAATGACAGGTAATCGAAAGTAATAAATAAATTGAAAATAATTTCAAAAATAGGGTTTTTTATAACTCATACATCAGGAAATATGAAACATTCTTTGGCTAATATCTTCAAATTTCCGCTCATATGCTCTCAAAATTTATTTTTAGATACTACGATTGAATGAGTATTTTTCCCAACGACATAAACTCAGAATTTTTCTCTTAAATTCCAATCTGGTGAAACGGAATGAGAAAAACTTTTGCTTTTTTTCTTAATTTAACTTAACATTTCCCGAGACGAAAAATGATAAATTCGAATTATTATTATTTTTTTTAACGTTACAATATATTACTGAATTTATGATTAAAAATTGCAAGTTAGAATTTTGAGCAGCAGTATAAGGATATTTTCATCTCATTTCAACCATAAAACATATTAAAGGTTCTTTCGCTTTTTCACGAAGAGGTGTGTTTTAAATGCCACTGTTATTGGCATAAATGTTCAAAATTTTAATAATTCCCATGTAGCCAATCTAACTAGCGTTTTAAGTGTAGAAAAAATCTGAAAACGCAAAAAAGTCTAACTATCGTAATTGGGTAAGCTGTGTTCATAGAATAATTGAGTTTTTACTGTTTTATTTATTAAAATGTCGAGAAAGTATTTGTAAATATAACTAAAAGGACACAGAGACCATATAAAAACTGAAATTTAGTAATCTTTTTTTCTTAAATAACTATTTTGATGTAAATGAATTTTGAAATAATGAACACATTTTAAATCATTTTTGCAATTGGAAATATATTTCTATAACTAATGGTTTAGAACTTAAATTACTAGTAAACGATTAGAAGGGACACGCTCTATATTGCATTTCAAGATAAAAAATTTGCAAAGGAGATTTAATGAGGAAGAGATATTGGGTATGAAATGGAAAAATATTTCTTGCTAATATTGGTGCCTTATTGGCGAATCGTAGACTTTCACACTGTTAGGATAGTATTTCGTACTCATGTTGCGAGTATTGATCAATATATTTTTAACAGAAAGAAAAAACTGTTTCAATATTTTTGAACTAGTAGGCTTAGTTTAAGCAAATTCTGCAACATGCCCTTAGTTGTGAGTTGTAATGTAACATTTTGACACAGATATGCACTTTCGAATGACAATGAAATTCAGAAATTTTTAATATTGTTGACGATAATTAAAAGTAATTCATCTTCAAAGTCGTTATAATAATCGTTTGACTTTCAATATTCTTCTAATATTGTGATCACTAAAATTCTGTGAAGATTAAGATTTGAAGGTTTCGCCAGTTATAACTTCTCAAGTAAATGCTATGGAATTGTGTAGAAACAAAACATGAAATATAATTATTAAATTAGCACTTTTACATAAAATGATAGGTGTTGCTGAGAGAAGATGAAATTACAAGTTTATAAAACTTCATTGATTACTCCCGCAAAAGCACTTATAAAAAAGCAGTTACTGTCAATTCTAATTTTTCGAATAATTCAGACATTATATCGAGGACTGGTATATTGCTGACTTGTCTGTTCTTTTATCTGATGTTGTCTTATTTGTGTGTTATTTTCTCCACCCTTTCATCGTCCGAGGGTTTTCCTGTATTTTTATAAGGATGTTTGTAAATTCGAGGATATATATATTTATCAATAGCAGTTTGATGCTATAATATCTTTAACATCATTTCTTTCTATGTATGCTTTAAAATAAAATTCTGTTTAAAATATTTTTGACCACAGTCATTTTAACATGATTTCTAGAAACGGAAAAATCTGGGTCAGCCGGTTAAAGGGTTAAACCTATTGAAGAAATTACTGGTAAAACAGTACAAAACATTACAAAAACGCACATTTTTATGGAATTCAATGATAATATTAATTTAAAATAGAATTCGTATCATCAAATTTTGCTACATTTATCCTTTTTCCTGTTACCTTAAAGAGCAAAGTTATTTTATTGAAAATTATTTTATTTTTCAAAAAGATATGGATATTGTACGAGATAGATAATCTTATTACATCACTGAACATAAGACACGTTAACCCAGTGACTATGGGAAAGAATAATTACATGGCATTGAAGTTAGAAGATAGTAATTTTAGTGACACAGTAACTTCTATGCCTTTTTAATTTTTTTTTTCATGTGAGATTTCTTAAATGCTTAAAGAGAAATTTTACCCCAATTTCAAATGTGTAATCATGGCAGATATTGCTCATTATATTAAATGTTTCACAGATGCTACATGTCTGTAGATTGTACGCTAGATGTCAGTTGCTAAATTAAAATACATCTTCTATTACTTGTTTATTATAAGTTCGTTAATTTCTCCGAAATGTACTGCCAGTGTTTTTCTTGTGACTACATAAGTACACGTACAATTGTAGCTATGTACTTCCGATAATTGTTTGGAAACTTAAGTTTTAAATTAAATAAAGTACACATATTCACAAAAATAACTCTAATGCGCTCGTTATAATGTTGAAGCAGAATTGTTCTAATTCTTAAAATCACTTTTAAGATTAATATTTTTTTTTTTTTTTTTAAATAGAAGAATGTTTTAAAACTAACAAAAGAAAATTTATAACTTTTTTCGGTTATCATAATTGTTAAATAAAACCCTTTAATGAAACACTTTTTCTAATTGGTAATTTCACTTGATTTATTTAGCTATTTTATTAAATTATACTAAAATTTTCAGATATCTTAGACTTTTTTAAAGAAAATGGAGAGGAAAGCTTTTAGAGGAATACTTTGCATAAATAAGATTATCATTCGTTTTGAACCAGTTATTAATATTTATTTATAAAATCTTCCGATCTGAATTAAAACTTTCAAAACTTTTTATAAAAATTTGAACTTTTTATTTCTATACAAATAAATTTTTCGAAAAGAAGAAATCAAGAAATAGTCACTTTTAAGAAAATTTAATGAAAAAATATATTTAAGATGTGAAAAAAACATGATTGCAATTGATATCTGTTATAAAGGGTTTATTTGTTCAATTTTATTGAATTGTAAACAAATTTCCTTCTTCATTTTTCTTTTTTTTACAGTTAAAATATCACATAAACTGCTCATCATTACGCAATTAGTTTTCATATGTCTGGTGATAACTTGAACAGATATGTATTAAATTTTTTTATTTACTTCTATCTTTACAAGAAGAAAGTATTGGATTCGTGAAAATTTTCGACTTCCGGTTTTCGACGGATTTATACGTTTTAGAATGCCCAGAACACGATTTGATGGTTTTTAGAAAATGTCTGTCTTGAGTCTGCCTGTCACTCTGTCACTCTGTGAGTCTGTATGTGACAAACATTTTGTGGGCGCTCTATCTCAAAAACTAATGAACGGAGTTTCACAAAACTTTACATTTAGTTAGACCTTCATATGAACTGGATTCTATTAGTTTTTGGTGAAAATAGCCCAACAGGTGGCGCTGTTATGAGGCATTTTTCACGATTCCTGAAATAGCTATATCTCAAGATGTACTACACGGATTTTCATAAAACTTCAGATTTAGTTAGTCCAGGACATAGTGTGGTGCTGATTACTTTTTTGTGAAAATCGCCCAACAGGTGGTGCTGCTATGTTGCATTATTCATGATTATCGCAATAGCTCTAACTCAAGAAAACATGCACGAATTTTCATCAAACATTAGATTAAGTTATTCCCTGATATAAATTAGTGCTGTTTAATTTTTGGTGTAAACCGCCAAACAGGTGGCGCTGCTGTGCTGCATTTTTCACGATTCCCGCAAGAGCTGTATCTCAAGAACTATTGCACGGATTTTCATCAAACTTCAGATTTAGTTAGTCCTTGACATGAATTGACGTATAAATTAGTGCTGTTTAATTTTTGGTGTAAATCGCTCAACAGGTGGCGCTGCTATGCTGTATTTTTTGCGATTTCCGCAATAGTTTTATCTCAAGAACTAATGCATGGATTTTCAACAAACTTCAGATTCAGGTATACCTTGATATCATTTAGTGCTGCTTATTTTTGGTGTAAATCGCTCAACAGGTGGCGCTGCTATGCTACATTCTTCATAATTTCCGCTATAGCTCTATCACAAGAACTAATGCACGAATTTTCATCAAATTTGAAATTCAGATATATTTTGATATGAATGGGTGCTAAATGGATGTAATTTCTTGTGCTATTTAAATGATTTAATTGACGAGATTTATATAGAAGAAAGTTTTGTGATGGCCACAACGTACTAGTTTTCTTTTGATATTAAAAAGACCATTTAGGATTTTTACTAATGATATTTCAGTTTAAAGAGAATTTAATCGTTAAAAGAAAAAAAATTGTAATGTTTAATTTTCTATGGTAGTTAGAGAAAAATAGCAACCCCTTTATAATTTAAGTAAAATTGTTATAATTTTTAACGTAGTTTTTAATACTTCCTTAAATAATTCAAAAGTGTTCAATAATTTAATTTTACTATCCATCTGTCTGTTTGCGCTCTAAATTATCACTATAATAATAGCCTATGTCATATGACTGTTATCAACAGTTCCGGACTGACCGCTACGCTTTTTATATGCCAGGTGGCTATTTTGATACTTGGTGCAGGTGATAACTCGCCAAATATTGTTCCATCACCATCATTACATCTACATTAAAATAGTTTGGGAGATGTGACTGTCAAACAATTACGCTTTTCATATACAAGCGTAACAGGCCATTTTCAATGAAAATTATTTTTTCGAATAAAACTGCTTAAAAGTTGCCATGATCGCAAAGAATTCTTGGTACTTTTATGTTAGACCTGTAAAAATCTTGCCAATAGCATTTTTTAACTCGCCAGTTAGTATTTTTTATTTTCACGTGGTAAATCAAAGCAATGCTTTGATGTTGAAATTAAATCTCAGGGTTTATGGTATTGTTATTTTTCTTTTCTTTTCCTTCTTTTTTTTTTGTTTAAGAAATAAGTAAAAGACGTGAATTTTAAATGTTTCAATTTAAAATTAAAGTTGTGTATTTTAAATAAAATGAGTGAAAGGATTATATTTTAAATGAAAATTAATGACATACGAAAAAATGCGAAGGGAACAATGTTTGGCGATTTATGCCCTGCGTCTGGTTAACATAAATATACCGAATTTTTTATTACTCTATCAGAATATTCCGATTTAGCGAAGGACTGAACAGGTAAATTGAATTGTGAATAAAAGTAAAATGATACAATGCTTAGCATTGCATTTAAGGGAGACCAAACTGATCCCCAAGGGCGGCTAGTGTAAAAGAATTTGGGAAGCCACAGACTTTTTATATTATATTGAGGTTGCATGTGTGATATTCCAGCATGAAAATTTTGTCTATAGAGTTCACAATTCGTTTACTAGAACGCAAAAATTACTTGCGTGCATTATACTAAACGGGAGGTAAATTTTAAAGTAAATTTCTATTGGTACCCAAAATAATGTCAATATAATTCAATCTAAGCTGAAGTATCTTTAAGTGATGTGTTTTTATACTGGTAAAAATGTGGTTAATATTCTAAAATTGAAAAAATGGTTTCGTCACACACGCATTATTGCTTCTTCAAAAATAGTAATTAAGAATGAATGCATGCTTAAGAATGCGGATCTTAAGGGTTTTTGAGGACATCGTTCGGCGCATAACATTTATTACTAAATCTCATGTAATGCTGAGTTACATATGTATAAAAATACGTAAACCGTTTTCTTACGAATGTTTGTTCACAGAGACACAGCAAAGGTCACAGAGACACACCATGTCCAATTCCAAAACATTCAGATAATCGGTTACAAGTTTTCTGCTCCCTGATAAACATACTTGCTCCTCCTTGTATTAAATTGAGCAAAAAGTTCTGGGAAATTTGTGAAAGTTGCTTTGTCATGCGCAAATTAACAACAAAAACAACAAGGACTATTCTTCAAAATAGAGACCATCGTAGTCCACTACTTCCTGCCATCGTTCTTCCAGATTCCGGATTTCTTAGACGTACTATGGCGGCTCCTTGGAATCGAAAAACTCTTGACATGCTTCTCCAACTTCATTCGCTCAGAATCGCTAGACCTTTTCTCTAATAATGCCGGATCAACACACGCAAATCATACTGTTAGGAATTTTGGAGCCGAAATTCCTGAACTCCTATAGATATACCATTGGTACTCCTATATACGATATAAATTCTCGTAACTAGTAGATTAAAAATTCCTCAGAACTTTTTGCTCAACCTAATATTATGATATGATTTACTGCAGTAATCAATAAATATCTCGGAAATTTTATGATACTGTTTATTTTCGGATAGCAAATCCCTCCGCACTATTGCGCATGCACCAGGTCTGCTTTGATTTTCTGAAAATAGAGAGGATCAGAGTTTGTTTAGCTGCATTTTTTAAAAATGCGCTTTTGGGGAAATAATATCGATTTATGTAAAAACGTTTTTGTAGTTAACATTTATAAAAAACGAAAACGCTTAAAAATTTTTAAAAGTTATACAATATTTTTGCTTTTCGCGAAACATTTTTTTTTAAATTATATTTAAAAAAAAACTTACTTGTTAAAATATACCTTTCACTGTTATCCTCTTCATCTTCGGAAATTCATGTGTACCTTTTTTTCAAAGACATTCATTTTAACTCTTTTTTTAGGCGAACAAAAGCAGGATTACGCTCATCTCCTGCTTCTCGGCGAATCTTTTTAATATTACTATTAGAAAATTCGGAAATTTGACATGCTCGTTTTGTAGAATGAGCTATCGGAAAAATTAATTCTCTTTTTTTCTGATTCTTGGTCTCAAAATCGAATGGCATTATACATAATTTTCTCATTACCACTCCTGAAGGATTTATTTCTACTCGAATTAGCCATTTGAACAGTAAATATAGAAGTTTTAATTCGGATTTAAAAAAGATATTAATATAATTTTAAACTTTGATCGGAAGTAAAAAATAACAAACAAGTAAGTTGTCAATCTTAGTGACAACGCAGACGAGAACGCATAAGTAGAACTTCGGAAAATGTCCATCTCAGCGCAATACCTCTTTGGATAGTTAGAATCTTCCCAGAGTGCAAGGCGCGGCTTTCGAAAAGGAACAGTACACATATTATACCATACATTATTTGTAATAGTAATAATATGTTGTGCTCAAAATATAAAAACTCAAATAAAAAATGTTCAAAAGGTACAAAGTACGCTTAATGTTGCTTAAAAAAGATTAAGCCGAGAGTTCTGCAAGGTATTGAATGGTTTTTGAATGATTAAGATGCTGAAATCCTGATACACAACTTGTTCTAGAAAAGGATAACATAGCTGATCAGATAGTCTCTTTCAACAAAGCATGGTACTTAGTACTAAATGAAGAAGCATAAGAAGAATTATTTGAAAATGTCACATTATTGATATGACAAAAGAAAAGCAACTGGACCAGGAAAAGAACAGGGAGATAAAGAATACTCAATTCAACCTACGAAAGAGACTGGCCACGATATATCGACTCCTCCTGGCTCTCACGTGATCAAGATAGGCTGGTTTGGAGAAATGTCAAATTACAATATAATAAAGGCAGTCTTTCTCTTTATTCGGTTAAGCAAAACGGGAAGAATGTCACAGATGATATTATAAGAGTGTTTGTTGCATAAATGGTAAGATATTCGTCTTTAGAAACAGAGTGGCATCACAGCAAAATTTATTACGTTTGCTTTAGTTGAAAAGAAATGTGTAGAACACGTTAAAAATATTCTGAAAAGAAAAAAAAAATCAATAAACTCCGGCAATAATTTTACTTCTTCTTCCGTTAACCGGCAGAGGCCAGCTATTAAAAAAAAGTACAGTCATCCTGAATAAAAAGTACAGTCATATTGAGTAAAAAGTACAGTCATCCTGAATAAAAAGTACAGTCATCTTGAGTAAAAAGTACAGCCATCTTTAGTAAAAAGTATAGTCATCTTGAGTAAAAGGTACAGTCATCCTAAGTAAATTTTAAATTTTGACATATTCTAAAATCATCGTGTAAGTGATTTTGTCATTAAAAAAGACCATAATTCTTCTTACTATTTTCCATTCTCCTCATTCGATTGAAAAACTCTTAACCTCAAACTTTTTGCAGTTTTACTTTTTGAATTTTTGCTGTTTTATTAAATTTATTTTAAAATTTTGTGCATCACCCAGAAAGAATTAAACGATTTTTTTGTCGAAACTGTAGGAAACAACCTTTTTGTTCACGAAGATTTTGGCAACGAATGTAAATCTCGAACGAAGCACCTTCGTTAACCGAGTTAACCGAGTAACATTGCAATTTTTTTTTCGTTTGCTGTTTAATTTTCTTTGTTTGGAATTTAGAAAATATTAAATTTCTAGAAATTTTAATAGAGTTTTACAAAAATGAAAATTACTACTTGTAATTTAGAGGGGTTTTTTCATCTGAGACGGAGTATATGCATAAAAAAAATAAAAGTGTATTTCTTTTAAAATTATTATTATTTTTATTTTTTATTCATATTTTATTTCATACGTTTTAGTGCTTAACATATTTCATTCCTGTATTTTCAGAGACAGTTTTCATATTTTTTCAAGCGTGGTTTCGACCTTAATTAAATCCAATTTTGTGGTAACACGCATACAGTTGTAACCATAAAGAACATTTGGCGATTTATAATCTGTGCCCTGTGAACGGAATATTGCATTCATTTTAATATATTAATTTGAATTACGTTCTAAAAATAATTATATATTGCTCTGTCCTTAGAAACACAGCTTTGTACATATTTTTTTTAATTTTAGCATATGTGAAAATGAGCAAAAATTCTATTAAAAAAATACCATCTTTACATAGATTAACCAAGTTAAGTTCAATAAAAGTATATAAAAGATGTTCATTAAAATGCCGCATATATTTTTAATGCCTTTTAGTAAAATTTTTCTTGAAAGCGTATAATTAACTCCATTATTTTTTTAAAATCTTATTCAAAACTTTTTAAAAAGTGTGTTTATGAGGCAAAAAATACTTTTTAACATTTGCAGAACATTAAATAATCTAACATCACGTTTTTATATAAATAATGAAGCTTCTTATGAAAAAGAAATGTTTTTTGTAATATTTTTGAAATCTTAAAAAAAGTCTATTTATAAAAAGCCTCATTTTTGGAAAAAAAAAGAAAAACACGGTATTTAAAATAATGTGAAATGATACTTCCATTTTAAGAAAAATACACATTTTAATTTTCGCGTATGCCCCGCGTAGTTATGAAACAACTTAAAAGAGAAAGTAAAATTAAATAAAAAGTAATTATATTTTTTCTAGCGTGTCTAATTTTAAACAAAAGACAAAAATGAAAACATGACAAAGGAAATGTTGCTATATTTATCTCCCTTCATATTTTGTTTAAAGTAATTAAAAATGTATTTCTACAGTATTTAAAAATGTACGCTGCATTATGTATATAATTTTAAAGAATAATTTAAGTATTTTTAAGGTTACGAAATTAATTAATTAACTTTTGTGTGATTTTCTAAAAAGGTTATATGAAAGAAAAATATTTGTTCTTTCTTCAAAATTTGGATTTTTAATATAATATAGAATGCATTACCTCTGATATATTATACACATTTTTTTTTTTTTTTTTTTGCATGCTGATAAATTAACACATTTTTGCATATAAAAATAATGTGCCTTTTTACAAACACTATATAATCACAAGATTTTAATTTAATTTTAATATAAGTACTGTTATCATTTTAACATTTATATTATTCGTAAACGTAATGATTTGCGATATATTTAAAGCCTGAATTTGTTGAATTTGTTTAAATCAAACAAAAAAACATCACGTCTCATGTCTGGAAAATTATGATTTCTTTATGAGTCACAAATTTAATTATTTTATGATACGAACATTCAAAGCTCAGATTTTTGATAAATATCAAATCTTTTAATATATACTCAAATTGAAAGCCCTAAACTCTAAGCATCTAAAAGCTACTTTTTTAAACACAGGAAAAAGTCAAAGGTTAAGCAAAAAAGGATTTAGTTGTGTCGTAAAAAGGCATGCATAAATTCTAGTCCTGAACGCAGACGATTCTAAAAATCACCGAAAATAAATCTTCCTTCTAAAAAAACTATTTAGTTATTCTTCTTTTGATTCAGAGAACATCAGGTTCATTTATAGAATATTTTTGTAGATTTTTAAATTAGATTAAGAATTCGCTTAGTAAAACTATAAATCGTAAATAATTTTACTCATGATTTTTTTTTTTTTTTTTTTTTTTTTTTTTTTTTTTTTTTTATGTCTGTGTGATATGTCTGAATTAAAAAAAACTTTCGTTTATCAAATATCAGGAGTTTGGAAGAGTAAGGGCGAATCCGAAGAATCGATTTTTGTTTTTTGTTTTTTTCACTTCAGATACATTTAGGCAACCCGTAGGTAAGTCGTTTTACCGCCCTTAGTATTCTCACAGTATCGAGCTAAAGTGAGCAGTACCCTATTCTTTAACACTACTTGCAAAACTTTGAGCTTGATTTCCCAACACCCCAATTTCGGGATTCGCCCTTGCTCTTCCAAGCTCCTGAAATGAAGAGTTTATTTCGAATGTTTGTACGTATTACTTAGTTATAAAGTTATCCAAGATTTTAGGGTTAATTCAGCTGTCGCACATAGAACATAAATGGATCATAAAAACACTCGATCTCACACCTTTTGGATTTTCTATAAGGTAAGAGAACAAAAATTATTTCTTACCCAAAATTTTAACTTTAATGTAAGTTAACGGAAAGTTACAGTAGAATATTTTTAGACACCCAGCCAAACAAAAACAGGTGAATTAATGTAGTGAATTATTTCAATTGAGAAATTAATTCAGAGGTTACTACATGGATGACAGGGATGACCGCCCCGGGCAAGCTTTCGCTTTAGAGTATAAGTGCAATCCCGGGGGGGGGGGGGGGGAGAACAGAGATTACTACAAGTAGCTTCTTTGTAGTTTATCAATACCATAAAAATGTAAATTGCTTTTAATGTCATATTTATAATTGCGACAACTAAAGAACATTCTAAGAATTTTTCTGTTTTTCAGATCCCCGTTTTTTGTCATTGCTTCACCTCAAATAATTATTTCACAAAAATGCCTAAATTAACTACTTCTTTTACTACAGTGTGTTAAGAAATTATAAGACCACTAACAAATTGGTGCACTTCTGAAGAAGCAGACACAATATGTAAATTTTTACACTGTTGTATTTAAAATTGATCATAGAACGTTTTCTGTTATAATTGCTAGATTAAAATTTAAGTTACATTTTATTAAAATTCCCTAATTTTTTTTAAACGTAAATAAGGTGACTCTTCAGTCATTGCTTATATTTTTGTTAACATATTTATTCCAAAAGAATTTTAATAAATATGCTTTATTTTGATATCTCATGTGTTTAAACTACAATTAGAACATTTATTTACATCATAATTTTCAAAATCAAAGTGGTCTTATAATTTCTTAATGCACTGTATTAGACATATTCGCAGTTTTTCATATACCTTTGTTGCAGATGTATAAAGAATCCAATCAATCAAATAATTTTAAAAGTGTGACAAAAGAGAAAACATTTTATACACCATCCTACGTCCATGTCATTGCAACGAACTTAAATTAACAGTAGAATTCTCTGTAGAAGACAATACACATGGGGTGTATTTAAAAGACCCAGTTTCACTTTTGTTTTGAGTTATTGTATTTGATAAATGGTGGAGATAATAAATTTGTGATTAGGATAACGGGTAATTCCGCTGAATCGAGACATATTCTCATGACTTATCTAAATTGCGTACCCATTTCAAAATATTTTTTTAATAAAAAATACATAGTACTAAAATGAATAACTTGTGTTCGAAAAATGACTTTGATGAAATTATTATTATTTTTTATTTTTACAATCAATTTGTTGTTTTAATTTCACTTATAGTTTTATGGTTTCATTTATATATTTCTTGTTTAAATACTTAATGAAATTCTAAGAAAATTTTTGTAAAAAGAGAATTTTTACTTTATATTTAGAGAAACAAAAAAGTTTTAGTATGAAAATAGAATGGGATGTTTTTATATTGTTTAAAAAAATTAATATAAGTTAAATAAATGTGAGAAAATAAGCAGATTGGTATACAACATATGAATTACTCTATAGCTAATTATATATCAATTATTTAATCTGTTAAACGTTTTTTTTCTTATTAAATTTCTCGAGCGGATTTCAATATTTTACATTCCTGTTCTACAGTAAAATTTTACAAACTAGTGCAAATAATTTTTAAATCACTGTAAAATAATTAATATCCAGAAGAAAATGACAAAAAGGTAAAATAATTAGCTGATGTCATAAATTTACACACATATTCGGAAGCAATTATAGGAGCATTATTTTTAAATTTTCTTAGTTCATGAAAAATATTTGGAAATGAAACTAATTGTGAAACTAACGAAAAAGGAATACAAATGTTTTATACATTTTTCATCTTTTTAGGTACCTTATTAAAAACAACATTAATAATACTGTCCCGAGAGGAATTATGAACAATTTTTTTATTGTAATTTATTTCACTTTCGGGGCTGATGATTGTTTAATGGTATTTATAACGTTATAACTTACGATGCCTTTCTTTAATGACTTTGTAATGCTTTTCCTACTTCTTCAACTAAATTTTTTTGTAATGAAACTTTAAAGAGTTTGCGTTTGGATAAAGATTTAAATATAAGCATGGTAATTTAAGAAATCAGTTCATGGATATCTAATTATTCAAAGCCCTTTCAATATTATTTCCAAGAGAGATCACAGCAACGATGTTTTTCACGATAATTTATTTAATGTTCGCTCTCTGTAATGTCCTTAGAATGATAAAAGATGTAATAAATATAATTAGAGAAAAAAAAAACTTGATAAATCTAGAATTTGCATGCTCATATTTTTTATTGATCACTGATAAATTTGGAATCTGTGAATTATGTTAATTTTCTAAAATGAGAAATGTATTTCTTTTATACAAATACTCGATTTTATTACTAGCAATTTATTTGAAATGTTTCCAAAGAAGCCATTATACAGTGGTGGCCACAATTGTGGACATTTATGTAGATGTTTATATATCAAATTCAAGGAAATTTAATGTAGAATTTAGTTAAAAAAATAAAATATCTGCATTACAAAAAAGTTACGCTTACAAAAAATAAGATCTTTCTTATATTTAATTTTATTTTAATGTTACACTTACACATTCAATATGTAGTAGGATAACCCTTTTTTATTATTATAGCTTCATAGCGTCTTTTCATGGAGATAAATAGTGTTTCGAGTTCATCCTTTTATATCACATGATGCCAAGAATCAATTACAGCTTCAATAAGTTGCGTTTTATTAGATATGCGCTTTTTTGTACAAGGATTGTCAAATGTCGCCACAAATTTCCCATAGGATACAGATCAGGGCTGTTTCCTGGACTGGGGATTAATTGTACGCTTTTATTTTAAAGCCATTTTTTGCATATTTTTCCGTACGGCATGGAGCTGAATCTTGCTGAAAGATATAAGGTGCTTTATTGGTGTAGAGATCCCTGATGGAAGGTATCAATTTTGGTTCCAGGACAGTTTCGATGTATTTTTTTGCATTCAGAATGCTATGAACGACCCACACCATCTGCAGACATACAGGCTCAAATCATGGCATTTGTTGGGTTCTTTGTAGTTGCTTCAATGCAATCAGAATGCAGCGCTTCCCCTACACTACGTCTAACATATTTTCGCCCATCACTACCAAAGAGCAATATTTTACTCTCATCGCCCCAGATTATTTGATTCCATTGATTTTCTAATTAATGTGTTCGTTTGCCCACTGAACTCGTTTATTGCGTTGCTGAAGATTTCAAAATGTTTTTTTTTTTTTTTTTTTTTTTTTTTTTTTTGTTTATCGAATTCTACTTTTCAGTCCAAAACCTGCTAATCTTTTCCTTATTGTTCTTGAACTAACTGAAATATCCATTGCATTCACTTCACATCTAACAGCATCTGATGAAATTCTTCTATCTTTGAGGCATATCCTTTTTATCTTTCTATCGTCAGAAGCACTTGTTCATTTTTTTCGGCCTGATCTTGCCTTATTTATCACTGATTTAGTTTCTTCATAAAGTATGTACAACTTTCGTACGTCAAATAAAGTAACTGATCCACCGATCTGTCTTGCAATTTCAGCATAAGCGAGAACATTTTCTCTCAATATGACAATTGAGATTCTTTTTGTATGTAAACAATAAGTTTTTATCGTTGATGATATTGTTTTAAGTTATTTGCATTAAGAAAAAATAGAAATATTTAGAATAAGAATTTTTTTTTTCTATTTAGTTACACTAGTATTCACCCTTCTTCAAAATTCATTACAGCAAAATATCGCTTTTACAAATCAAAACATAAAACAGTATAGTTACTGACGTTTGATAGGTTCTTAGAACAGTCATTCTGATTGGCTAGGAAGCTTTTATTACAATAAACTTCGCCACCATTGATGACTAATTGTGTTTGTATTTTAGACTAAAGTAAGTGTAACTTTTTTTATAAGGCAGATATTTTAATTATTTTTTTATTAAATTCTAAATAAAATGTCCTTGAATTTGATGTATAAAAATTTGTATTTAAGTGAAAATTAATACATTCTATAAGCACACAATTTATAAAACATGAAAATTTCAAAAAATGTCCACAATTTTGGCCACCACTGTATATATTTGGTAAATTTTCATGTCTTTCAAGCTATAAAAGTAAAATTTAATTAAAAGTTTATGGTGCAAATCCTGATGAAAATTAGGTGGGATATAATGTATCCCATCGCCCCTCAAGGGGTTAAGAAATCGTACTCGGTAGATAAATTTTTTTTTAACTGTTATATAATTTTTCATCTACTTAAAATGCAACGCTGCAAAGTTTTTTAACGCACGCATCATCCTATAAAATATTCGACAGTCGAATCCATAATCTTTAGTCAAGTATGCAAAATGGCGAAAAATAATTTTCATTATCGAAAACATTTTTTAGCCGAGATAAATATCTATCCCATTCAATCAAAAATATCATTGGCAGATATTCTAATCATATGCGTTAATATATATATGTAGAAGTTATTGTTTGTAAAATGTTAATATATAGATGATTTGAATAAGTAGGCGTTTGAATCACAACACTTACACTTTAATACAATTCTATAAGGGTAACTTTACATCACTTCGTTGATACTTTTCTAAATACAGCACCTTTCTTACTTAAAACTTACAACATATTTCTTACGAATATTTTGATTAGGCTTAACAATACCTTCCTTGGCATCTCATAAGCCGCTGCTTCATGCACAACATTATATTTTACACTGACTTTTTTCTAATTTTTGAATATGTCCAAACCTTGATCTCGTGATTGTGAATTTTCATTACTCGTGCTTTCAAATTATGGATAATAAAAATACCAGAGCATCAGTTAATTTGTTGATCATGTACGTCATAAAGAAAATAAAGTATGTTTAAATTTAAATCCTATATATATATATATATATATATATATATATATATATATATATATGGTCGTGGTTGTAAAACCCACATTTTAGCTTTAACAAAAACATATTTTTAAGTTAAGTCTGAAGAAAAAAAAATTGCAATAGTTGTATCAAGGTGCGAGTAATTAAAAGCACGTATAATTAAAAATATTCTTAAGTTTAATTAAGATATTTTTAAGTATTTGAAAACATTTCAGGATTTAATCATTCAATTACATAAGATTACATAAGATAATTTCATAAGATGGAATGAATTTTTTTTTTTTTTTACATACATTGAAATTTATGCTTGTTTTTCAAAATATTTAATTAAATTAACAGATCAAAGGCAAACTTTACGAAAATAAGAAAATAACAATATTTTATCGCAGATATGTTGAAGTGGTAATTAATTTTTCCAATTTTGTTATGTAATATTGATTTAACATGTTGTTTGAAATGTTCTTTTTAAAGAAGTTTAAAACTCAAATCCTTCGCGATACTTATATTAATTATTTATTTTTTCGCACATAATTCAAAGAAAATTAATTATATTTTTAGATTTCGTCTTCAAACTTTAGTTTATATGAATCTGATTAAATGGTATATGGTTTACACTGGATTTTTACACATTCAGTCATCAAAAGATGCATCATTGAGTACTTGAAGGGGGTCGAGGACACATTTTAAAATAATTTTTATTTATTGAGTTAAAATTTTATTTATTTATTTTTTGTGTTGGTTAACCATATGATTTCTAAACAAAATCATATGATAAAAATCCTCATACTTAAAAAATAAATAAATAAAATTGATAAAAAAAAAACAGTGGGTTCATTTAAAATCATTTAAAAATCGAAATATTATTTGTAGAATTTATATTTTCTTCATTTAAATAAGCAGAAATATTCAAGTTTTAATTTTGATTCAGTATTTTTAAAAATATTAATTTAAATAAAAATTAAAAATATTTAAAGTAAAAATTTATATTAAAAAAACTTAAAAAAAACTTAAAAAAATTTAACTTAAAAAAAATCCCATTTTCAAAAGTATATATTTTTTTTTCAAATTTGCTGAATCAAAATTAAATTAAAACAATAAGAAAATATATTTTCCAAGTTTAAAACATTTATCTTTAACGGTTCTGAACTTATAACAATTTAAATACGCGGAATGGCAAAAAAAAAAAAAAAAACATTGTGAAAAACGCATTTTCACAAAAAGTCATGACAACCATTGCTTGAAAGCTATATTTTGAAAACAAACAAAAACGAAAAAATTAATATTTACTGTTCCAATTAAGATAGAAACATGATTTAAACGTCAGTTTAAACAGAAAAAGAAGATAAATTTTTAATGAAATAAATTTGTTTTTAGAAAATTTGAAGATTTTCGTGTTCCGGACCCCCTTAAAATCCTCAAATACTGATAAAGCAAGAGGATGAAGTTTGTTGCTATTTTTTGTCGGTAAATGAAATTTAGTGTCACTAAAATGTATGTCTTGCCTCTTTATTTGTTTACTTGGTCGGAGGTACCTTAATACACTGTGCCCTACTATGTCCTACAACGTCCAAAATAATTTGTTGGAGTATTGAAATGTTCTTTTGACCAACCAAGGAGAGCGAAACCACCAAAAACTATAAGGTAAAGCGTGGAGAGTCTGCGCGCACTTCAAAAGAATAATAATAAAAAATCTAAATTTTTTAATAATAAAAAATCTAAATTTTATAATAATAATAAATCTAAATTTGCTAAACTATGCATGAATAATTTTGACTTCATTCGTTTTTTTATGCATTTCCATCCTTATTTTGTTGTTATGCTGCAATTTAATAGAACTGCGGTAATAAGACCAAGAAAACTATTTTGCGCAATGTCTCCTTACAGGGTTAGTAAGATTGCGGACATAGGTAGAAGATATTGTTATTAATGATAACTACAAGTGAATTGTTAACAATAATAATTACTCTTAAATGACATTGTTGTAAGGTTTTTGTGAGGAAATATTATTGTATTAGGAGTGAATATGTTTAAATAATAAAAAAAGAAATATTTTAAACAACAGTTAATAAATTTTAATTTAAGAAGAAGATTGAGATATCAGTAAAAGCAAACCCTTCTAAGATTACAAAATAACATTAATCAACTTGATAACATGTTTAACTTGAAAGTTATATGATTTTCTTTCCCACAGTTTCAATGTATATTGTTTGCTAACCGAAGTTATCGTCGTCCACAATTTATGCACTTATTGTTGTAAATTATGCAGCTTTCGTACAATCACCTGCCACAAGCAATACATTGAATACAGTCAGTGGTTGAAGTTGTCTCCTGGTACTGTTCCAGATATTCAATGCATTCATCTTCATTGGCTTTCGTTTTTTTTTTCCCTTCAGTTATTTTTATCCCACTTTTTCCGGAAGCACATTGACTTCAGCTGTTTTTTTTGTAGCGGCATCCTTCTTAAGTCTTTTTTCTTGTATATTTTGTGGAGCATAGCAATAGTTTCACTCTATTTCCTTTTGATTTTGATGGCATTACAATAACTGAAATGGGTGAAAGCTTTTCCACAACATTGTAGGTGTTATTAGAAAATTTAATATACACTGCTCAAAACAATTAAAGGATATTTGAAGTTTTATATAAAATAAAGATATAAACGAAATTTTTTTTTGCCGAAAATAGAAGAAGAGAATCACAAATGCAAATTTTTCTGGTTTGCAAACTGTGGAGTATGCAAATTTTGAGTTCGACGTCAAAAACGTTGCTTCAGCGGCAGCGAATGAAATTTGACTTTCAACTGGATAAAAGAGAATGAAGACAAGGATGATCGGCATTCAGTGATTGCTTTGTTTCGATGAGTACGATGTCTCAGCGAAGTCATTTGACAGATTCAGAAGCTTTGAGAATTGTTGGTAGGTTAGAAGGGGGCCAAACTCAAGCCGAAGTAGCGCAAGCCATTGGAGTGTCACAAAGTGTCATTTCCAGGAGCTGGAACCGTTTTTTGGAGAGTGGATGTGCAGGCCGAAGACCAGGGCAAGGTCGTAGACGGGCAACAACGCCCAATGAAGATCGGTATTTAGCGTTAACAGCTCGGAGACACCGAACCATGAACGCTACTCTTCTCCAACAACACCTTCGCTCGGCTACAGGCACCGCGATTTCAACTCAGACTGTCCGAAACCGGCTCCATGCTGTAGGTCTGTATGTTCGCCGACGGATGGTATGTGTTAGATTAACATCAAGGCATCGTCGCGACCGCAGGGAGTGGGCAACCGAGCATGTCAACTGGACGAGAAATGAATGGAGCAATATTCTGTTTTCTGACGAGTCCCGTTTTTCTGTGCATCCGGATAATAGGCGTATTTTCATCTGGAGGGACCGTGGCAGTAGGAATAATCCTGCGTTCGTGCACGAAAGTGTCAGATTTGGCGGTGGAGGAGTGTTGGTGTATGGTGGCATCTCCATTGACGGGCGCACTGACCTCTACATCATTCGAGATGGAGCTCTGACTGGTCGCCGATATAGGGATGAGATCCTCAGACCTATTGTAGTCCTTTACGCTGCAGCAATCGGAGATAACTTCATTTTAATGGACGATAACTGCAGGCCACATCGTGCAAACCTGGTGGAGGATTTCCTTTTCGAGGAAGGAATCGTTCGAATGGAATGGCCAGCGTGTTCTCCCGACATGAATCCAATCGAGCACGTTTGGGACGCTCTAGGAAGACGAGTTTCTGGCCTCCAACAACCTCCACAAACTCTCCAAGAACTGGAAAGAGCTCTTCTGGAAGAGTGGGGCAGAATACCTCAACTCGTCATTAATAGCCTCATTGAGTCCATGCCTCAAAGGTGTTCAATGTTGCTGGCCGCCGGTGGAAACCATACCCCCTACTGAAAATGATTTTCTTTGAAGAAAACACCTTTTCTTATTCCTTTTTTCTCATATGCACAAATTGTGTTTTTTTCCTTTGGTACACAAATGCGCAATAAAATGCAGATTTTTCTGCCAAACATGTGTAATTTATTCTCATATAACCTACTATGTCTGTCGACCATGTATCAATCAGCTAAACAGTTTACCAGATACAAAATCCACCTAAAACTGCAATATCCTTTAATTGTTTTGAGCAGTGTAGTTAACAAAATTAATTTATTAGCAATTTAATTGTTCATAAATTAAAAAATATATGTAAATATTTAATTAATTTATTAACAACTATATTATTAATTTATTAACAAAAATAATTACATAAAATTAATTTAATAACAACTGTATTATAACTTTATTAATAAAATGTTTACCTGCAAAAGTATTATTTTGCAAATTAATTTGTTGCCAAATTTAGTTTTAATAATTCTGTGTTTTTCCGAAATTATTTCAAAATTGATTCATTCATATGTTTTACACGTAATTTGCAACTAATGCAAATTAATAAATAAGCTGTGTAATCTTTCCTAGAACTGAACCTTATGGGGAAATACGCCATCTCTCCTAAATAGCAGATGCTCAAACTCTCCCATTTTGGTAGGAGAGATTGCGCGGCCTTTTATTTAAATATGGCTACTTCTAAAATGAATTGCTGGCGTTGGCATACTTAGTCTAGATTAGTAGTTTATAAGAAATCGTTTAAGTTCAAAATATTTTGTACTACTGACATTCTATAAAAATTCTGACGAGCAGTTATGAAAATTCAAGCACTTACTTTGTTAAAACAAAACAAAATAGCAATACTTTATCCAAGACGCTTGGAACAATCAAAGTGCACATTCATGTAGACACTGTACTAATGCTGCTGGACAACTACATGGAGTCACTGCTCGCGCATACTACTCCTTCTCATCGAATCTCTTTGTGAACGATCTCTCCTCGCGTTGCCTTATTTTTATTTATGTTTTAGAACTCAAACGTATTGTAAATAGCAAAGAAAAGTAGTAGAATTCAAAGGTACAAATTATATGCCGAATTATAATTAGTTATTAAGGTCTAATATTTAATTAGGTCTAGTTTTTGAAGCGAATTTAAAGTTGTATTCATAGAAAAAGCAAAATGTTGTGTTTGGAAATATTCTAAACATGTTATTTAAATGAAAGTTATTGCTTTATTACTATTTTATAATTATCGTTATCTTCTAAGTATGATAATGTATCATTTTTTAAGCAAAACTCAATATAAGCTTCTTTATTCTTTTATTTAACTCAAATTGTTTTTTGTGAGTAAAATGGAATTTTGTAACCTGTTTTTAACAGATTTTTTAATATGCTAGAATTAAAAATGTATCTACATGGTCGTGTTTCTGATTATAATATATAATTTAATTATTTTTAGAACATAAGTATAATTTAAATGTATTTTTAGTTAGCCGGCTGAGGCTGATAAATCGCCTAACGTTCTTAAGTGTCACAAATATATTCAAGTCAAAAAGACAATGGTTCATGATATGCCAAAGTACGCTCTCCAAAATAGGACAAATGGCTGTGAAATTGCAGTAATGATTTAAAACACTAAAAAGTATAAGACCCCCAAAACATAAAATTAAAGTAACATATGTTTTACGCTTTAATCAATTAACTGTTTAATGATTAATTATCATTATACATTTGGAAATATTTTAGAAATTCTGAATAGATAGTTTAAATAATGATCTTTTTCTTTTGTTGTTGCCACATGTTGAAATAGAAACAAAGCAAAAATTACATTTAAAAATATAAATTAATTAATTTTTCTGCTATGGGTAAATCACTCTGGTGAACTTTTCATAATCGGCACCCAGGCCAAATTAACATATTGTAACGGAGTTTTTTGGAACAACGTTAATTTCTCTGATGAAATTAGGCATGATTTTTATAATAATTGAATGCTGGAAAAGAGGAATGTGTTTTTCTTTAATACTTTTATTGTTATACTTGTTTTTCCTACAGATATATAGAGAAAGTTCGTGTATTATGGACTGATCGGACAATATTATCTTCGATATCTGGCGCATACGGTGTTTCAGCCAAGCGTAAATCTGCCATACGATTTAATAGTACTCCCACGAGGCACTGTGTCCAGTTCTGTTTGGATGCCTATTTTATAAATTTTGTAATAATTATAAAATCTCATTGTCAGTGATGTTAACAAAATTATGTATAATGTTGAACAGTTATATTTATTGCTGTGTTAGTGTTGATGAGTCTTAATGCTATGACCTATATGCTCAACTGTGGAAGAGTTAACAGCTTATGTTTTTAAAGATGGTTTGTCGGGTACTATTGAATGTAAGCTAGACAACTGGTTCAAGACGAGTATAAGAATCAAAACAATTTTTCAAAAAATACGATGATTTATAGAGGATTTTCTAATGTTTACTCATTAAATATCTTTTAAATCGCTGTTTTTCTTGCAATTTTAACATTACTTATAACCCTAGTCCACTTTACTTAACTGGTTGCCTTTACCCGTAAAGCGTAACTTTTTTAAGCTTAATATCGATGCTTTTATTCCACCACTTCAAAAGTATTATAATGTGGTAAGAATATAGTCAAAATTTGTTCTTTACTAACTTTTAGTGTATCTTAATTTTTTTTCTGTTGACTTGCAAATAAAAATGTATGTTACATTATTAGATCTAATTCCGCGATTTCCTTATCTTATTCTAAATTACTACTTTATTTTCACTAAATCGTTATTCTTAAATAATTTCTATCGTTAACTCTGTTTAATTCCCTTTAATTTTATGTCTCACTTGTCTTAATCGCTTATATATTACGATTTTAGTATTCTTAAATTAAATGTTCCATTCCCGCGCTTTTTTCTTTCAACAATATTCGTTTAGCTTCCATTTTTACTTTCCCGCGCATTTCTGAGGTTATCCTTTTCCCCTTCAAATTCATCCGCGTACTCTGTCCGAACTCTTTATATGACGTGATATTCTTAATTATTCATTGGTTGAGAGCGCGACCTACGTCATATTTATATTCTTACACGTGAGGAACAAAAAGTTGATACTCGCTGTGTTTCAGGAGATTTTGAAAGATTTGAGTCGATTTTCCAGTTTGCATCCATCCCCTTGTCACCATCCTTTTATTCGATTATGTGGAACTTCGTTTAAGCCAAATTACTACTACGGAGAGATGGCTAATTATCTTGGTGGAAACTGCACCTTTTGCAAGATGTTCTAATAAAGTGCTTAGCTGATATTATGAGTTGTTTCAATTTCTTCTGGGCAAACTTCACGGAACGTTGTATTCCATTGTTTTCAGTCGACAACTGCATTTCAACAATTTGTTTTACTAATATAACAGATTCGAGTTATATGTTCTGAACACTTCTTTTACGCCATTATCGCTGGATGTGATCCACAACTACTATCGTGACAGCCAGTACGGCATTTTTAACGATAAAGCCAATCCAATGTTGCTGGAATGCAACATGTATATGGCATTCTATAATACCCAATCTACCTCTATAAAATGAAAAAAAAAGAATAATATAATTATACCTACATTTCTGAGGAAATAATGCTGAAAATATTCATGAATATTTGACATTTTTTAACAAAAGTACTCTTGCTATTAAATCTAAAATGTGTTATTGTGTAACATGATTCTTTAAAAATACCTTATTTCTTTTATTATAACACCGAAATAGAAAGAAGATTTAGATATTTCATATAATATTAGAAGTTTACGATACCGTTATTTGCTATTTAGTTTTTAAATTCAAAAACTATACTATAAGAAAATTTTCAAAGCTGTTTTTATGATGGATTTTTAAGTTTAAATTATGGATAATTGACATTTCTTTTCAATTAATTAAGCAGCAAACAATTTCTACTTCTTAAAGATTTAAGATAATGCAATAGTTTTGCTTCTAAAAGTAAGTTTTAATGCAAAAATTGTTTCAAGATCACGTAAACAGACAGTATTGTAGTAGTACTGAAATTTTTGAAATTGAAAAAAATAAAATTTACGAATATTTATAGAATAACAGTTACCAAAAAATCTGATTAGAAATGTTTCAAAAATACTTTGGAAATGATTAATTTAACCATCCCCTCCTTTTCTACGGTTTAAACCTAACAGTTTTGATTGAGGTGAGACTTGAATATCCTTAAGTTTGTAGGTGAGACAGGATGATCTGGAAGTTTGTAGGTGAGACTGGAAGATCTATGGAGATACGACTTGAGGAGCATATCGGCGCAGTTAAAAATGGCTGATTAAATTCAAGATTAGTCTAACGTGCTTTTGACACGTATCATTCTCCATCTTTCGCAGATTCGTTAACTTTGAAAAATAACTGCAAAGATTGCCAGTACAGACTTTTCCTGGAGGGGTGGTTCACAAAGCACAATCCATATACCTTGAACGAATCAGGTTGGATTTGTAATGAATATTTCTTGTTTCTAAAAGAAAAACTTTAACTTTAAATTTTACTGAGTCCAGTGTGTGTTCGAAGTTTTGCTATTCTGTTTGATGCTAGTAGTGATGAGGCTATGCGATGACATAGCGAAACGTATAATTTGTATGATTTTGATTTTAATTAAATGTTTTTATGTGTATATTTAGAATTTGATTCCTTTTTAAATGTATTCGAGTCTGTCTAATGTTTCATATTCATTTTAAAGAGGATGGATTCCCTATTTTTATGTTTTTTAATTGCATAATGCATGATTTCAATTAACCGAATAAAATCCAAAATCATAGGACCTGTTTCAACTTATATCTTGCTTTCATTAAAACTATTTTTCACATTCATCAGTTTTACTTTTCAGAGAGAAAGAGAAAATGTTTTAAAATTTCAATTAGTTTATTTTAAATTTCCCTGCACGAATCTGAATTAATTTTGGAACTCAGTATGGAATCATGTAACATCTGGAGTGTCCAAATTTAAATAATTTCTTTTATCTGTATTTAAAGATAGGAAACAGAGCATAAAAAAACAGTTTAAAATAAGCATCATACTTTTGCAGTTTTTCAATACATAATTTAAAATAAAATCGTGCCATTAAATATAGCGAATTCAAGAAGAATTATTTGAAAGAATATTTTGTTTCTTTTCAATCTTTATGTATTATTTGACTGAGAAATTTTAAAACGAAAAAAAGGGTTTAATTTTTGAAAGTATAATATAGTCTTCTTACTTATATATTAGTTGAATAGAACATAGGAAAAAATACTTTTTTTTAATTAAAAGGATAAAAGTTTAATGCGTCTCATGTCTTCAGAATTGTGTTTAATGAATAAGAAAAACTTGGACTTACGTTGTCAAAATTTAATAATTAAAAACTCTTATGATACTCATCAGCGTACGCATAAATAAAAACAATATTAAAAACACATTAAAACTTTATCCCATCGTTTCATGCTCTTTCTAATGAGCCATCATCAGGGGAGAGGGTTCTTGACCTCCACGAAGCAAAGTTACAAACAGCACAGAAATTTTCACAACATCAAATTGAAAACATTTCAGTAACTGATCATTAAACATCAAAACCAATACAGCATCGGATATGCCGCCATCAGTTGGTAGGCTATAACACTATTATCACAAATTAGTAAAATCCGAAATTGACACTACAAATGTACCTCTTTTAAAATATTTAACCAAACATTAGAAATCTGAAATGAGATATTGTCATTGCATACTTCGTTTTTTCTCAGACTAATTTCTATCGATTCACGTATAAGGACTGGAGGAGTAAGAGGGTTGGAATATTTAGAAATAATTTTTACATCATCAAAATGAACTGCCTTGACATTGCCTTTAAATTCTAATTTAGATAAAGCTGTAGACTGTCTATTTAATTTTAAAACTCTCTTATGTTCTTTAATTCTTTCAAACAGGCATCGTTTTGTCATTCCAATACATGAAGTTAATAGACCAGTATTGAGTTGCATAGGGATTTCGTAAACACCAGAATAAAATAAAATTTGTAGAGGATCTTGCTTTTTGGTTATAGCTGCAAACAGATTTTTTTGAGGAGGAGGCAACAAGAAGAATTCTGAATCTGTTAAAAAGTCTCCCTAATCTTTCAAACATTGCTGGAATATAAGAAATTTTACTATAAATAGGACGAATTAACTGAGCGCTTTAGGGATATCTACTGAACTTCTCGATTAATTTATGGATAACCTGTGGGTTATATCCATGATCCATTCAAATCTTGACAATATGGTTCATCTCATCTTCTAAAAATTCATCCGAACAAACAATATGTGACCTCTTAATAAAAGAATTAAACGCAGGCATTATATAACCCCATGGGGTTGAAGCAGTAACAGGAATAATGCTATCTATTTTCATTGATTTTCTCAAAACTTTATTTTTAAGCGAAGAACCTGATTTTATAACTAAGATATCTAAATATGGGAGGGTGTTATTGACTTCATTTTCCATGATAAATTTAATACTGTCATCGAGTTGATTCAATATCTCAAAAAAAAAAAAAAATCCACTAAAGCTGGCTTTCCTTCTTCCCATACTACAAAAATGTCGTCCACGTATCTTAACCATAATTTAGGTTTATGCTTCAAAGTGTTGAAAATAAAATCTTCCAAGGGTCTAAGCTTAGATTCAGCAAAAATACTTGAAACAGGTTTAATTAACCAGAGTAATGTATTCTATTTTAATGGTAAATATTATAAATAAGATAAGGGTGCACCGATGGAGTCACCTGTTTCAAGTATTTTTGCTGAATTCAAGCTTAGACCCTTGAAAGATTTTATTTTCAACGCTTTCAAACATAAACCTGAATTATGGTTAAGATACGTGGACGACATTTTTGTAGTATGGGAAGAAGGAAGGCCAGTTTTAGTGGAATTTTTTGAGAAATTCGCGAAGTACTTTTGAATTATGTTTTTATAACTACCTGCATTACAATCTGTTTTGCAAATATTGAAATCGAATTTAGTGAGAGTTCCAAACTTTAAACTTCCGTAACTCCTAAACAACCTGACTACATAGTTGAATTTAAGTTATTAGTTAAATTTGCATTGAATCCAAATAGGATGTTTCAATTAGATGTTAGTATTGGACACTTTCAAGTTTGGTTCAATTTCTTTATGTACACGGCTCTTTAAGTAAAATATGTTTAAACCAGTTACTGACAGAAGTTATTACTGATTGGTATCAGTCACGTTTTCATTACAGTACTTTCGGACTATTTAATGAATGTGCGTGCGCATGGGAGGGGAGTGTATCCCGTTTGTTTACGACTGTACGTGATGGATGTTTCGTATCAGGAAGCTTTTCCGTGGCTTTCTTGGAACCTTGCCTTATATACATGTTTGAAATTTTTTAGAAAGACCTCCTACGGTATTCGCTGATCCACCTATATTCCTTGCGTAGATAATCGGCCGTGACAAAATAACACACCACTATCTTATCACAAACATTGTTGAAAAAATGTTGTGATACTGAAATAAAGAACCAAAAAAATATTTATAACACCATATTATCAAAAGACGCACAAAGCCTTTAGAAAGAACTTTGTCTTTCTTTATCAGAAGCAAAGAAGACATGCTACAACTTTTAAAGTAGGAGTAATACTTCTTGCCCCTGCTTTCAAAGTGCTAGCACATCGTTTTTTTGCCTCATGAAGAAAGACAAAGTTCTGGAGAAAGGTTTTTAGCATCTCTTTTTTTTTATGGTGTTATTAAGGTGTTTTGTTTTCTTTATTTTACCATCATATGAGAAATAAATTTTTAGAAAAACTCGCAATATATCGGAAAACACTACTTGTGTAGATTTAAAGGAATATAATTACACCTCTTGCCTTCTGAGGAGTACGAAATTTTCGGTAAAAGCACTAAATTCTTCAACATATTTACTGAATCGAGAACCTTGAATACATACTTATAGCGAGAACTGATGAAATTTATGGATGATCTCTATTTTTTTCAGTGTTTTTACAAAAACTTTTAACAGGTAAAGGACTTCGTCACAGACATTTATTCTAGAAATGGCTGCGCATACAAATTTGGAAACTAATTGTGTTAATTATATGAACGATGTGCTCATAGTCTGATGTTGTTTCTGTGCTAAATAGATAAAAGTATTTAAAAAATGAGGGCATGCATTTTTGTGATGTTCTATTGTCGAAAACGAATTTTGCATTTTCTTTTGTTTCATTTCAATGAAATTATGTCTACCAAATTTATTTTTCTATCACATATTGTCGATATTTTAAATCTGCTGTCTGTTTATATCGTGGCAGTAAACATAGTTATAAAGATAAAGGAAATATAAATATTAATTTTTAATTTTAAAAAAAAACATTTTCTCATAACATTTATGATAAGTTGTTTAAGGTATAAAAAATTGGCTCTTCATAATTTTATTTACATAATTTCATCTTTAATGACACATATATAATGCAGTATAGTGTCTGGGCTTTTTACTGAAGATTAAAAAAGCACATCGTATCCAAAAGCGAATGTTTCCTATATGAATGTTCTGCAAGAACTCACACATCTGGCTTAAAAAATCAAAAAATTCACTGGGTTACATTCGACTATCTTCCTTATATTTCGAACTTATACTCGTATTCCCCGTCTACCTCAAGTTAGAAAACCTCGATCGAACGCTCAAATGGCATTATGATTAATGTGATTGGAGTTCGGCCGTGGTAGTTTCAATCACGTTAATCGTGAATTTTATGTGAGAGATTAATGGAGGTTTGCTAGGTTGAGGTAAACGGGGAATATGAACATTAAAGAAGCAAGAGAAGGAGAAAGAACTTTTGTGCAATTAGTTTTATACACTTCTTAATACTTTTTTATTATGCAAGAATTTTTTTAAAGACTCGCAATATGTGGAAGAATGTGCGCAGTTGTTAAAGAAAGCTATCTTGAAAAATATAATTGGTACATGCTTGGTAAATAACATATAAAATTTATCTATTAAAAAAGTCTTGTTTACTTTTGATTCACTCTTAATGTTATTATCTGGCAGGTGTGCGGAAGTTGGTTTTTAAAAACTAAATCGCATATCGTAAACGATTTATGTAATGGCTTAAAAAAGAGGACACTGAGAAAAAATTAATGTCTTAAACATCATATCGCTCACCCGCAGAAAAGTGACACATCTCGACAAAAGTAAATTTCACAGGAGAGGCAAAAGAAAATTTGCATGATTTTACTGTAACATGAAACTGTAGTACTTAGATCTGCATGCAGCAATAAAAACGTGCATAAAAGCTTAAAATCTAAGACTTAGAATGAGGTTTGGTGGGTTCGGTCATTTTGCCTCTCCACACAATCCACCCCTCTTCTGTGTTCATAAATGAACATATAGCGAAATAAAGTAATTTTCCGTATAACTACACTTATGAAACTTTTTGTGTAACAAGACAGTGCTGTATGACAGTGCTGTATGACAGTGCTGTTAATGGAATAGAATGCAAAATAAATTTTTGCAAGATGTGTCAATTTTTTTGCAGTTGAGCGTTATGAGCTTTCACATATTACTTTAAAAAGAGACCTCACATAATGCATTCCAATAGATGTAGTATGGATATATAGCGAAATAAAGTAATTTTCCGTATAACTACACTTATGAAACTTTTTGTGTAACAAGACAGTGCTGTATGACAGTGCTGTTAATGGAATAAAATGCAAAATAAATTTTTACAAGATGTGTCACTTTTCTTGCAGTTGCGCGATATGAGCTTTCACATATTACTTTAAAAAGAGGTCTCACATAAAGCATTCCAATAGATGTAGTACTTTCCATTGTTTCGTGTATATTACTATTTTTGTAAATATATAAATAAAAGAAATTAATATGTTCAGAAGTTGATATATGTAAAATGCTATGCCGTTCTAAATATGCTAAAATTTAACATTTAGCTTTGCAGCGATCTGAAATCAAAAACGAAGGAAAAATGAATTCAATTTAAAATGTATAAATGTAAAGATTGAAAAATATAGAGAAAAGTGTTTATTAGCTAATTTTCTATTTTTTTTCTAATTTTCTAAAATTCTCTCGAAATAATGTAATTACTTTATTTAGTGTAGATTATGAATGCATTCTTTTCTTTTCACTTTTCCCTTTATTTTATCTTTATTCGTAATGAGATTTATAAAATACTAAAAATAATTTGCAGAAATATGGCTTAAAGAAAATAATATCATTATGTAAGTTTAAGTTATACACCTATTATTTAAAAACAACAAAGAATATCTCTTTTCTTAATGAATTCACCATATTTACTTCCGCATTTTTAACAATTTCCTTAGCCTATAATTAAGTTTAAAAAAAGTGTTATTTCCTAATTGGGAGAAACACCATTTAAACTGTAATTTGGCAAAAAGAATTTGTTCCTTTGGCTAATTAGAATTTAGCAGCAAAGTGATGGATGTCTTAATTTTAGAGCATGATTACATTTCCAATATTTAATTAAGTTTGTGATTTATTGGTATAAAAGTAGTCTAAGCTAAATTTAAAGCATTTAATTTTTCGTTTTATCATAAATGAAAATATTTTGTAGGTAAAAATATAAATAACACAGAAGGAGTAATATTGAGAAAATAGTTTAATTGAAATAAGCCTATTTTTTTTAAACTTTCAAAATCAATGTGAATATAATAAAAATACACATAGTCTATTTATAACGTTTCGGTTTGTTATTCCTCAGACACATATAAAAGTTATTACAGTTATTGTAAAAATATTTTTCACAGATTATAAATGTAAGTAATGCAAATATGACTGCTTCCTAATGCTAAATTCTTTTCCTACGCTACTTAGGAATCCGAAATCAGAATTCTTAGTGCACACTAGTATTATTTTGGTGAGGTTACGATTTGAAAGATATCACATTAAAACGTGACATTAGAAAGATGTCATATCAGATGTCAAATTAGAATGATTACGATTTGAAAAATACAAGCTTTCGTCTATTATGTAGCAATTACTTCCAATAAGGTATTCCTTTTTAAGGTATTTTAATGTTTGGTAGGAATTACTATATATTAGACGAAGACTTGTCTTGCTAGAAATTTGATTACCATATTTTGTCACCCTATCTTTCGTACCACTCTTTACAATGGTCTCTCTTAGATGAGTAAGCGCAAAGAGAAATAACAACATTGAAATAACCTAACACGTAAAAATTCCATATCTTTCAATGCAACATCATTTAAATTACCAATATTGTGGCTCGAGTTACTCAATGGTTACGGAAGTAGAAATAAATATCCAGGTAAAATAAAAATAAAAAAATAGCATGCATTACATGAAAAACTGAATGCTGGCGTTTCAGATCATTGCATCATAGATCGTGATATTTCAGAATATTATTATTTATTTGTTTTGAAATAGACTCTGGTAGAGTCGAAACATGTCAAGACTCACAAGAAAGGTCTCCATACGGGCATACTCTGAAAAATCTGAAAAAAATACAGAATATTCTTCTCAGGTGTATGCATATGTTTATAAAAATTTCGGCGGAATATCTGTAGAGCGTCCGTAAAAGAAATAATGAAAATTTCGTTAATTTGGCGATTTATCACCGGTTGGCGATGAAATAAAACAACAAAAAAAAATACACTTTTATGTCGAATACTCTTTCAGGAAAAAAACTGCTTATGTTTAATTTGAAAAATAAGTCTAATTTAAATAACTTTAGTTTTGTCATTTTTATTTTTTTAACTATAGTTTTGTCATATATGTTTATATGTATTAGGTCAACCGGAATGTTCTGCCCGATAATATTAGTTCACGCCCACTTTTTAAAATTCAGATTTCTTCATTGGTATCACTTTTTTGAAATGGCAAAATTCTCACTGTTTTCACGTTAATTAATAAGTCATTAAATAAGGTGAATTATACGATTTAAAAAAAGTAGTGCCAATGACGAAATCTGAATTTTTAAAAAGTAAGCATGAAATAACATTATCGGGCAGAACTTTCCGGTAGACATAATATTTATAATGATATTTAGCTATCAAATTTTACCATTTAAATTAATTTAAATTATTTCAAGCTCAAAAATAAGTCAGACTGAGCACTATAGATTTGATTTTATTTCTATGGAAACGAAACAACGAGTTCTTTGATATTGAAATGTATAATGGCAGAATTCTTCATATGAAGTTTATTTTTCAACAGCCGTTTAAATTTAAATAATCTTGGATAGGAGGATAAAGCATAATGGCAAAATTTCATTAAAATAGGTAATAAAAAGAAAAAAAAGGAGGAATTATTTATTACTTTATAGAAAATTGTAAATTAACATTGCTGCAAATGAAATAAGTAAATAATATTTGCAATTTGAAACATGTAAAAAGAACAAAATAAATAATTAAAAATTAAATGTAAGCTTGCTATAACTTAAAATAAACATTTGCATCTTGCAAACATAGAAAATATTTTTTCAGTGATTAAATTAAATAACTAAAGCAACAAGCATCATGCATGTGTATTAAAATTTGTTTTAATAAACTCTTTCATTGATTAAGTTTAAAGTCTTTAAATACCGCGCATTCTAAAAACAATTAACAAGCAATTATCAGATTTATTAAAAGGGTTCGTACGGTTCCTAGAATTTCCAAACCAAAAAATTATTCGATACCACTATTTCGTTATAGATAATCTCTCTTGAAATAAGGCGAAAATTAGCACGTTTGAACTTGATTTATTTCTTTATAAGAAAATACTGGTATTTCGCCTTGAAAATAACGGTAGCCGTGCGAACCCTGATTAAAATCGTTTGTTTTTGGCGAGGAAAAATCCTGCTCGCCAAATCGCATGTCGCTTTCCTATTTTTGCGCCAAATATCCGAAAGAATTTTATTTTTTTACGGACTTTCTACTGAAATTCCGCCGCTAAATTTAACTTATCCTTTATTACATACATGAGTAGTTTCACTGCCATTTTTTCCGACATATTTTGAGGATGCCAAGCAAGAAGACCTTACTTGTCAGATAAAACTATTTTATTGTTTCTGAAGTTTTAATCTCACACCTTTTAGCAATTAGAAATAGTACATTTAAATAAACACTGAAATGGCTCTTTCGATTAGCTGAAACCTTTTTGGATTTAAAATGGATTATTAAGTATTTTTCAGGTATTTTAATGCATTTTAAATAGTTTTATATTATATGTATGAACCTGCAAGCAATTTTAGTGCATTTTATTTGTGCTTTTTATGTAAATTTAATTATTTACTCAAGGTGAATTTAGCAATAGAATTTTAACTTTCCTCTATTAGAGTTTGCAATAAAAAAAATGTGATTTTCGCCTATATTCTGTAACCCGGGAACCCATGGTGAGATCCTCTTGTATAATTAATTCCGATTAAATAATTAAATGTAATTATAAAACTCTGCATTAAAAGAAGTGCTAGTGAAATAAACAGTAAACTAAACGTGAGCTGAAATATATATAAAGTTATATTAACTTATTACTTTGATCTTGTATTTCGCAAATGTTTTAATGATACGATATACAAGAGATTTCATCATTTCAGTTTTAAGTAATTATTTTCAACATGCATTTGTTTGCATATTTAAAAAAATGTATATTTACCCTGAAGCTTTTATCAGATATTAAAACATCGAAAACATCTTTTCCAATGTCTGTACTGTTAGAGTCACCTGTATTTCGATAACATTGAATTATTTCTACAGACAGAGTTTATGTAATAGAGAGGAAAACGGATATGTCTAAGATAATTGCTTGGCTGGAAGTTTGGTAAAAGATTATGCTTTTGATGTTTCTAAGGATAATATTCCTAAAAAGGTTCATTTGTCTTGTATTCCAATATTGCTTTATTTATTTATACTTGAGATGAATGATTTTAACAGACGAAAAAAATTTATTCTTTCTACTTCTCCTTTAAGAAACAAATTAAACAAACTAAATTATTTCTTATAACGAATACATACGTTAATGGATTATTAATATATTTTCTAAAAATTGCAATAATACAGGGTGGTTGAAAAGAGATTAGCCATATTTTAACAGATGCTAGTGCAAAATATAGCATAAAACTTTTGTATCGGATACCAGAATCACAAACCATTTATTAAAACTTTATGAACTGAATTATGAATTCATAAAAAAATTCTCGTCTAAAGCATTTTTCGTGAATTGTATAAACTACATTAGAAGATTTACATTATCATTTAATAAATATTAGAAATATTTTAGAAGGATTAATTAAATTTGAGTTTATAGGGATTTTGTGCAGCATTTATAACCTCCCTCAAATTTTTTATTTTAAACATTTTTCTTAGTATTTTGTAGAATTACGAAATGTGCAAATATAATGTACTTACAATAGATATATAGAAATATTTCCCGAATTGAAAATGCCCCTCCATCCTTCTCCAACGCCAAGAAAGCTGAAAAGATGCAAAGGCAAAAGAAATCCTTCTTTTAAAAATACTTTTGTTTTGTATAACCAAAAATGCTTTTGGAACAAGATAAAGTAACGTATCCAAAACACATTTTAAACGGTATTACAACTAATTGATGCATTAAATCACTTTTATGAGAAGTTATTTTAAGGGTACTTATAAGTACCGACAGTAGATAAAAGGTTAAGTAAAAAATACAGGAAGTCGTATTATAATCAAAATTCGGAATTTTGTTAATAAATTTAACAATAATGATAATCTCATTAAAAAAAAGTTTGTTATAAATGGACTCGCCAAGATATAAACATCAAACCTAATGCTTTAAAAAAATTAATCTTTTAGGAGTAATGAATAACATATAATATGTTTTTTATAGAAGTAATCCAAATCTTGACATAAAGGCAAAAGCAATGTGATATTTACTAGTATGAAATTTTAACTCTATAAGTTTGTATTTGCAATTATCACATGTTATATAAATGTGAAACCATATTTAAAATAATGATTAAACATTTTTTAATAAAATTACTATGTTAGATTGTAAAAATGTTCAATAGTTCCCTAAAATTCATGTTTCACATAACATTAAGATTACTTTTTTTAAAGAAAATATTAATAAACATTATATTTGACTTATCTTAAATAGTAATATTTAGCTGTTTGTTATTTAAATCTTATTGTTTTCACTTTAAATATGTCATTGTATGCAATCAATGTTTAGCTTAGCACCACCTACTATGATTTTTAAAAAATATAACTTCATCACTAATAAGGAAATTTTTTTTTTAAATATAAAAATAATGTATTTTGGAATCGGAAATAAATACACTTTTATAATTAGAGACACAAATAATCTGTAGTAAGATAAAATACAGTAGATATCTTATGGTAAATTTGTAAAGAAATATACAAAAAGTTACGTAAGACTGTTCTGAAAAAAAAAAAAAATCTCGCTCATCAATACGAAATTTATTCACACATTTACGGGCTCATTGCTACACGTAAAAGTATGATATTTACAAACGACATTGTTAATGTGATTATTCAGCCTTTAAAATTTTTTTATCAAAGGTTTTAGGTTGGCTTATAATTAATTGCTATTTCATCCCGACCAGTGGCTGTTGATTTGTGAATGTTGGAATTAAAGGTTTGATTCCCATAATTTTCCGTGGGTACAGTCTAGTAACAAAGTAAGTAAAACATATTTTTAATATTGTCTGCCTTAGTATTGACGAGACAGTATGCTCCTGATTAAGTACAAAACTCAGAATTTAGGTAATTTACTAACAGTAAAATCTGCTTTATGTGATGCTCACATAATTGTATGTGATATACCATGATATCAGAAATTATTATTTTGTTTATACTTTACTTTTTACTTATATTTTTTATTTATGGAGAGAAAATGAGAAAAATAGGGAAAAGCTGGATGATCTCGTGCCAAGACTACAGAAAACGACGTTAACATTATTTGGTATTAAGAAACCTCATTATAGTGTCGAAACCATTTTTCAAAGAGAGAAGCAGGCGGTACACAGTATAAATGTACCTTGAATGGAAATAAAGGTTTTTTTTATGAAGAGAAAAACTCATAATGATAATATGAAATGCAGATTACAATTGTCGAAATTAGAACCGCTGATAGAAGTTGTATAGTATTGGCATGTTATGTACTTTTAAGTGTCAGACTATGTGTTTTTTTAAGTAACTAAACATATATTTTTAATGATCGTTTATAATATAAATTCATACAGACAATATAGAAGATTTTTTCTAAATAGTGTGTCCTTTCAATAAACAAAAATAACATGTAACGAAAGGTCTGTACTGACGTTGCTCTCCACAATAACAATATGCCTGATTTCATGGTATGTAAATAAACATATAAAGCCAGAATTTATTTGTACCGCCAATTAGGTAACAGACCGGGAGCCGGCAGCACAGACAACCACCTCATCGAGTTGGAGGCTGAAATTCCAGAATTAGCTACAACTCGATTCCCATATTAAAACGCTATCGGTCTGCCAAGTCATATCTTTGTGGAAAACACCTAAAAACCCGATTTTAGCGGTCGACTCGTAGGTCTACCATTGCGTTTTCCGGCAACCAAAGGTATGTAAACATGGCGGAAAGGGAGCAGGAAAACACAATGGCAAACCTACAAGTGAACCGGTAAAATCAGGTCCCTTTTAGGTGTTTTCCACCAAGATATGACTTGGCAGGCCAATTGCGTTTTAATATGGCCATCGAGGTTTAGCTAATTCTAGAATTTCAGCCTCCAACTCTATGAGGTGGTTGTCTCATAGTTCGTGCACGTACTTGAACATTGCAGACCAGAAAATTTTGCGACACCAGTATTATCTTATAGAAAATCTCTTCTTAAGGGAACGGTGGACCTTAAAATCCTTAAAAATAATTTTTTTTATTTTTGTAAATTTCAACTTAAATATTATTCAAGGGTACATTATATACATTATGGCATGCATTTATCACAAAAAAATTGAAAAAAAATTTATTTTTGAGGAAAAAATGGAATTTTACGCGTCGTCTTAGAAATCTTCGAAATGAACCATGCGTCTTCAATATCAATGAAAATCCCCAATATTTTTATAAAAGTTTGGTTTATATATAGAAATAAAATAGAGCATCGAATTTTATATATATGAATTTAAAAGTAAAAAAAAAAAAAAAAAAAAAAAAAAAAAAATTTCAAAATTTCAAAATTTTTTCGAAAATTTTTTTTAACCTTTAAATTCAAATATATAAAATTCGATGCTCTATTTTATTTCTATATATAAATGAAACATTAAAATTCCATTTTTTTCTCAAAAATAAAATTTTTTAAAGTTTTTTTTGGGATAAATGCATGCCATAATGCATATAATGTACCCTTGAATAATATTTAAGATAAAATTTACAAAAAAATTAAAAAAAATTGAAATTTTGAAAATTTTTCGAAAAAATTTCAAATTTTTTTATTTTTTTTAACCTTTAAATTCAAATTTGTAAAATTCGATGCTCTATTTTATTTCTATATATAAACCAAACTTGTATAAAAAATATTGAGGATTCATTGATATGGAAGACGCATGGGGCATTTCGAAGATTTCTAACACAAAGCGTAAAATTCCATTTTTTTCTCAAAAATAATTTTTTTTTTAAATTTTTTGGGATAAATGCATGTTATAATGTATATAATGTACCCTTGAATAATATTTAAGTTGAAATTTACAAAAATAAAAAAAAAATATTTTTAAGGATTTTAAACTCCACCGTCCCCTTAAAAGAAGGCAAAATTTTGCGCGTTTAACCTAGATTTCTTTTTCTATAAAAGATCCTGTTACTTTTCCTGGACAAATAACGGTATCCGTACGAACCATGTGTCTGTGCTGCCAGCTCCCGGTCTATAACAAAACAATTATTAGATTCATCTAAAGCAAAAACTCCATTCACAAGAATATATGAAATAATCAATCATAGTCATAATCTATATATTTCACAACCTAAATAACATAACTGATTTAAACAATAGGCGTTTAAGTAATGGAAATCTGATTTATGGAACACCTGAATAAATGACAAACAAACGTCCAAATAAACTGAAATATGTATTTGCAAGATAACTGAAAATGTATGTCCTTTACATTCGCTCATATCTCTGATTCATTCACATTATTTGCAAGACAGTAAATATTTATGGATTGTCTGAATAAGAGAAATAATCATCGTTTGTCTTGGATGGGAAATATTAACTTGTATTTATTGGGAATAAACTAATAAATGTGTTGTATGTAAGTGACAGAAATGATGAATTATTTTTCATAATATGGTATAAAGATATTGGTTCTCTATCAAATGTGGTTTTCAGATGAATTATTTCGTAGCAAAAATCTTCATGTATGTATTTTTGTTTATAATAAAAAGGGATTAGATTAATTGACATACCTTTATAGTGTGCATACGCATTAAAAAGCTTCAGATTTTTTTAAAAGTATGTTTGCATGTACGTATGTATGTAACTGCTTACAAATGAAAATTGAAAATAGAATGCAAATCGTAAAAATTAAATAAACGTAGTTATATTAATGCCTTAGAAATATACCATATCTGGTATATAATAATTGTATGGATGAAGCATCTTCTGCCATTTGTTATAAATTGGAATAATGTGAGCCATGCTTCATATATATTGTAGTAAAAATGTCGACTGACATAAATTTTTCATCTTGATTGTATTAAATTTTATTTAAAGTTTAATTTTGTGACTTTAAATTCATTATTGAACACAGTCAATAGTTAGAACTGCCTCATAGAAAGTTTTTTAAGTATAACTTCCTCATTAATACGGGAAATGTTGTTGAAACATAAAGATATGGATTTTAGAGAATCAGAAATAAATACAAGTTTAGAATTAGAGACACAGATAGTGTGTGTAAGTTTATGTACAGTATATATCGCATAGGAAATTATTAAAAAAATGAGGAAAATTTACTTAATACTGTTATGAAAATAAATGTTTTTCTCGATCAACAATACGAAATTTACTGACACTTACGGACCCATTTCTATACGTAAAAGCTCGCGATTTACAAGCATGATTATTCATGTGATTATTCAGCTTTTAATTTTTGTTTCAAAGTTTTAAATCTTGACATGTAATTGATCGCTCTTTGAAGATGACCATTGGCTGTTGATTTGTCAATTTCTGAATTAGAGATTTTGATTGCCATAATTTTCTGTGTGCACATTCGAGCCTTAGTATATACGAGATAGTATACTCCTAAACAAATCCCTGTAATTAAATACAAAAGTAAGAATTTAGATAGTTTACTAACAGAAAGATCTGCTTTTTGTAATGGCCGTATTATAACAATTCGTTAATTGATATAACATTCTATAGGGCATTATTATTACTATTTATTATTTTATTCTTTATTTTTATTTTTATTTATGAAGAGAAAATAGGGAAAGTAGGGAAACGATGAATGATCTCATTCCAAGACTATAGAAAACAAGATAAAATCATTTCAACTGAAGAATCAAGTCTCAGTATAGTGGCGAAAACGCAGTTAAAAGAGAGAAACAGACGGTACAGATTCATCAATATACTTAAAGTGGAAATATATGTTTTTTCAAGAAGACAGACCAGAGTGATATGAAATGCAGATTTCGGATGTCAAAATAAGAACCGCTAATAGAACTTGTATAGTATTGGTATGTAATGCACCTTTTAAGTGTCAGACTATGTATATAAATTTTAAGTATCTAAACACATATTTTTAATGATAGTTTGTAATGTAAATTCATACAGATAATATCAAAGAATTTTTTAAGAAAAGCAGTATGTCTTTTTAATAATCAAAAATAACATATAACGAAAGGTCTATACTGGTGTTGCTCTCCAAAATAACAATATGCCTGATAGCATGAAAATAAGAATTTATTCGTATAGCCAATTAGCCAATAAAACAATTATTAGATAAGTCTAAAGCAAAAACTCCATTCACAAGAATTTACGAAATAATCCATCATAGCCATTATCTATATGTTTCACAACCAAAATAATATGAACTATTTAAATGATAAATGTTTAAGTAATGAAAATCTGATTTATGGAAAAATCCTTTTATGGAATACCTGAATAAATGTCAAACAAACGTCCAAATAAACTAAATAAACTGAAATATGTATTTTCAAGATTACTGAAAATATATGTCGTTTACATTCGTTCTGATTCACTTATATTATTCGCAAGACGAGCAAATATTTATGGATGGTCTGAATAAGAGAAATAATCATCGTTTGTCTTGGATGGGAAACATTAACTTGTATTTATTGGGTATAAACTAATAAAAGTGTTGTATGTATGTGACAGAAATGATGAATTGTTTTTCATAATCATAATATGGTATAAAGATATTGATTCTGGATCAAATGTAGTTTTTAGATGATTTATTTCGCATTTAGCGAAAATCTTGATGTATATATATTTTTTATAGCATAATGTGATTAGATTAATTGACACCTATTTATAATGCACATATGCATTAGAAATGCTTAGAATTAAAATAAAAGTGAGTTTACATGTAAGTGTGTATGTTACTGTTTGAAAATTGAAATAAAAAAATTGTTATTGCAAAAATTTAAATAAACTTAGTAATTTGAATGTCCTTAAAAATATAATGTCATTCCTGTTATATGCTAATAGTGTAGATGAAACATCTTCTTTCATTTGTAATGAATTGGAATAATGTGAGCCATGTTTCATATCTAGCGCAATAAGACTGTCCAATGTCATCACTTTTATCATATTGATTGTATATCGGTGTATAACTACAGATTATAAAACTAAAATGTCATTATTTTTACAATTTAAGAAATATTTTTTATTTTTATAAAACATAAATAAATGAATACAAAATGACGTAATAGTCTATATTAATTACACACACATCATAATCGACTATCATACTTCAGACAATTTCCTTCATGTAAAAACTTCCTCATCCCCGTAATAGAAAAAAATCAGTTTAGCTATTGAGTAAAACATAATGGGGTATTTTATTGAATTAATATTGGTATATTTTATACAAAACATCTTAGATCATGAAGAAATAGCTGAAATGTATATTATAACAAAACTTACCCTTTTCTCTATCGTATGCAATTACAAAGAGAGAGCCAGTTTCGACTCTCTTCCATTTAACTTTTGGAAAATGGAACAATTTTTTATGATTTGTTTTCAGATAGTTCTATACGGAATTTATTTGTTAAACACTATCTATATAATGAACGGTCGGTGTACGCATGGCAATTTCAGACGATCAAATTTCGCTTTTACTGCAATTAAAAAAAAATAATAATTAAACTTATAAGCATGGGACATTTTCAATTTTTGCACCATCGAATAGGAAAAAAAAATGTGCTTCCAAATACAATTTGTTTGAAAACTATATCGCAATTTGTTTGAAAACTGTATCGCCATTTACTCAATTTTTATTGTTTTAAAAATAATTTTCAAGCATGAAATTTCTTCAAATCTAGCTCTATCATATGTAGACGATTGTGAAATATAAAACCGTTTGCACTTAAGTTTATATAAATAGCTGATGATTTGTTTCCAGATTATACTCTATACCGAAATTAAAACATTCATTAATCAATAAATAAAACAGTAAAATATGAATATAACTCAAATTTAAGACATGAAATCGAATTTCCAGCTTAAACCACTGCAATGAATGGAATGAAAAAGGCTGATTGTATCTTTGGAGAATTAATTTTTTTTTGTTAATTCCTGACCAGAGATCAACAGTAAAATATCGTAGTTAAAACATTTCAGAACTTTATTTGGGAAGAATTCCATATCCTGTTCTGGTTGACGGGATTGGCGAAATAATCCAAAATAGCGCCAAAAAGCCATTTTAGTATCATATAATTTTTTTAAAGATGGCAGAAAAACATGGTCTTTAAATATTTATAAACAAATACATATATTTAATAAATGTTATATATCTCACATGTTAAAAAAATACGATGTTAATACAGATAGTTTTACTTTATGTATATATATTACATATAGAGATATACCTTATACATACATAATATATACACCTATAAATAAATATTATGAAATATTATGTACTTGTATATAATTTTATATATTTGTTATTTTTATTTTATATATTTGTTATATATATGTCAAATTAAAACAAAAGTTTTAAAAATTTCCGAAAAAATGCAAAAAATTACACATAAAACATAGGATTAAAGTCCATTACAGAAAAAAACAACCCAAAGGCTGAAGATAGCAACCACGTCGATTCATTTAATGCCAAAAAAGCTCTCCAAAAAACCAGCACAGGATATGGAATTATGGATCTCTTCCCAAATAAATTAAATATAAAAAATCTATAAGAGTTATCAGCAGATCCGTGCGAGGCATACTCACCGCAAACATTGGGATTATTTGTTGATACAATTTTTCATTAACTGCAATTTATTTTATCAAACATTGCTTTTTACCGATATATAACTACAGGTTGTTTCACCACCAGACCGACAAACTTGCAGGAGGTGTAGGGGGGCACAGAGATGATTCAGAATCACATAGCAACGCATGGTTGAAAATGCTGTAGATCAGAGCTGTGGTGTAAAGAAGCAGTGAAAAAGAACAGAAACAGCAATACATTAATGGGACAGAAAACATTTTAATAAAAGATTGTACTAAAGAAGATGTTAGAAAATACGACCAGAAGTCATTAGGCAGGCTTCTGGAAGGTCAGGCGACACGCCAGGAATCTTCCAGAACGTAAGAAATTCCATACGGCGCCACTGTTAAGCCTGCCTGATGACTTCTGCTCATAATTTCGAACATCTTCTACAGTGCAACTTTTCAATAAAATGTTTTCTGTCCCATTAATGTGTTGCTGTTTCTGTTCTGTTTCTCCGCTTCTGCTAACCATAACTCGCAACTACGGCATTTTCGCCCCTGCACTGCTATGTCTTTCTGCGTCGTCTTGGTACCACCTACACCTCGTGCAAGTTTGTCGTTCTGGTAGTGAAACACACTGTATACTACATCAAAAGCCTCTTGCAGAACCTTTCGAAAAATACCTCATTCATCCCTGTATGTTTAGCATGTGTATTAGCATGTGTATTAGGATGGGTGGTCCAAAAAAGGTCGATTATTATTTTTTTAATTTTTTTACTGGTGCTATCCTCTTAATTTGTTCATTTTAGCTAAAAAATAAATATAATGAAGTTTGAGCTTAAAAGTTTAATATTTAGAGGTAGCTCAACACTCTTAAAAAATTCCCTTTTTTGTAAATTTACAATTTAAAGAATTCAACTGCTACTCTAATATCGAAAAAAGTTTTTTTCCATACAGGGGGGTAAGAATCTGAGAATTCTAAGTAATTTAAGTACATTCATATATTCAATATATGCTATAAATAATTAACAAGTAAATATACGCCATTAATATTTAAATAATCACGTATTTGTCAATACCTGCCAAACTCTGTTTTTTGCAGTCAGGATATGTTCCTCGATGTTCTTCAACCACCTGCAATAAGTATTGTAGTTGTGTCTCACTGTACGTTATTTTTCCACAAAACTCTTGAATTAGGGCTATGCCCCTTTCAGCATGATCATTAACAACTTTTATTGATTTGACAATTTCTAATGCTTTACAGAAAGTCTCCTGATCTTTCCATATTTCTAGGTCTACTTGGAAGAACGCATCTGGTAGGCACATTTGTTGGAATAATAAAGCTTCGTTATAAAGTCTTCAAATTTCATGTCGACAAAAGTTTCAAGTGTAATGTTAAAACGCTTTGTGGATTCTATCTTACAATTAACGTCTTTCATGGTATTTACTATGAGCCTTTTAAGACAATGAGGCACTTGGTTGTCGAAAAGAGCTAAGGCGACAAGATCCTCAGATAAATACCAAAGGTGTTTGGCTAAGTTTTCTGATGCTGATTTAGATATTTCATCATCAATATTCTTATACTGTAACAGAGATTTCATTATACTGAAATCATTGAAAGGTGCTCTTTGTGGCAATGGTGCTGTCATCCAAGCTTTTAGATATACTCGTACCGCAAATACACATACATTTTGCAATCCTTTGATTTCTCTTGAAGTAATGGTGAACTGGCTACTAAACATCCATATTTTTAGAGTATACAGCACTTTGGAGCATGGTGCATGGCTCCAGGGGCCATAAATCTGACTCCTCGAGAAGGGGTTTCGCCTGAAAAGATTAAGATAAGTTAAAAAAATTCTCGATAGTCATCTCTTGGTTGTTTATTTTTGTCCAGTAGTATTTTAGAAAAATTAATTATGTCATCTTTTATATCTGTTATTAATTCAAAATTTCTGTATTACCAAATCCCATATCATACTTCTCTTTGTCAATAAAATTCCAGTTGGCTTGGAATCTTTTAAATAGTGGTACCTCTGGTGATGAAGAAAATCATAAGCTCTTTTCGAAAACTGTCTTAATAATCAATTCCATAATGTGGTGGCGACATGCCAAAGAAAGCAGCTCTTTATTCATTTTTTGTTCAAGTAACTTACAAGTGCCTTTAATTCGACCAATATTGACGCTTGTTGTGTCAAAGCACATGGCACTTACTTTATCATCTATACCCCAATCCTGTAAGGTCGCATATACTGCGGCAGCTTGACCTTCTCCGTCTCATGATGGAAGCTTGGGCACTGAAAGTAACTGAGAGACTCCTTTTCCAGACACATTTACTGGAAGTCTATCAGCTTTCTCTTTCAAAGTTAGGTCTTGTAAGTGTTTACCATCCCAGTGAACTGTTAAGTTAATATGGTCACCAAATTCGGCTTTGAGCTGCTTCTACATTTTAGGCCGGTGTTTAATTATTTCTCGAAGAATGGAACTTCTACTAAGAGTTACTTCATCTACTTCACAACCCAAGATCTTTACTGTTTCGGCAACGACAAACACAGCTTTTCGGCCTGAAACTTTGGTCCTGTCTAAAGCTGCAGCCAGATTTGGAGTTATAATTCTCATTCTTTTTCTTTTCTTTTTGGATGAGCTGTTCGTTCCTTTCTGTGTTACTGGGAATGATGCCTGTTCAAGTCATTTTCAACTTCGTCTGATTCTTCTGACGATAATAAATGAACAGTTGCTTTTGCTTCTTCAAAAGCTGCTTTCATTCTTTGATTTCTTACAGAGATAGGTTTCCATCTTAAATCTGCCTTTTTTTCTTTCTTCTCCAAACACTTATCCACACCTAGCGTAGAACCCTTTCTCCATTTCTCACACTGTGCTAACAGGAAGTCTTTATCCTCAGAAATTTAATCATGTTAAGTGCATTAGCATGTTCAATATCAAACAGATCATCAAATTTCGAAATTAATTCATCTTCTTTGCTCTTTTGGGTAACTGTAATGCTATTTTTATTTTTCTTTAATAGCCGCCACTTCTCAAACAATTTTTACAGCTTTAACTGACTATTTCTGAGCTCTTGCACTGGGATTCTAGCTTTCTGCCAAAATTTTGTAATTTCTCTTATTGAAGTTGCTGAGACTCCCTTATCCTGAGTATTGTTCATTTCAACATAGTGATGTAAAAAAAGACCCAGTGCCATGCGTATTGAAGGTAGTTTATTGCCAGTAAGCTCAGTTATAGTAGAAGCAAGGAGATAAATGTTTGTTTTTGATCTTGTTGAAGTAGAGGATGTTGCCAAAATAATATTAAAATTAAGTATTATACTTTACAGAAAAATATTTATTTAATCTTCTTTAAAAAACAAACAAAATTGAAGACATGATCCTGATTACTGATGCTTGCTAAACATATCACTTTGGAAATCTCAACATGCTATAAGCACACTGTGAAAATGTTGTAAAGCTGTTTAAAGCCAAGGAACTATCTTAAAAAAAGTTTTGGTTTAGAATAAGCTAAAAGTTACGGTTTAGAAGTTACCTGCTAAAAAGTTATGGTTTAGGAATTAACTGATAAAAGTTATGGTTTAGAAATTACCTGATAAAAGTTGCAGATGATATTTACTCACTGCTTGCCACTGTAGTACATTGTTGCAAACTTAAATTACGTTGAGCTACCTCTATATTTTACTGAAATGCTCTCAAATTTGATTTGCTTTATTTTTTAGTACATTGGAAGAAAACAGAAGAGTAGGACCCAACCAATTTTCACCTTCCAAATTTTGGACCACCCTAAGTATCGAAAAAAACCCATTGATTACAGAAATAATATATATGAGAGTTTTCACGTATATTTTGCTTTCCGGAAAGCCGGAGTTTATCCTCTTGTTCAGATAATGTTACCAGATAAAATTTTCTATGTGTGTGTGTTACCACATTTTAGTGTAATTTATTATATATTTCGCAAAGTCACTAAAAAGACTTAATAAAAGTAACTGAATTATATGCTGAAAAATAGCATTGTAATATAATATCATTACTAATATATGTTTTTGTCACGTAACTTACTAACGAAATCTTATTAACGAAGGTGCGATGTTTTGATTCCATGTTTCTTGCGCCATCAATCATTTCGAGCAGGAAAGAAAATTTCTAATCTTCCTTTTACTTTATTTGCATCTACAAAATTATAATACCAAATATCAAATGAGAAGCCATTTTTAAGAAAAATAAATGTAATAAATGTGATAACTGCATTATCTGTTTAAAAAAACTATCATTGTGATAACATCATTACTAATATATGTTTAGGTCATATATGTTACTATCAAAATCTTATTATCGAAGCTGCGATGTTTTGATTTGATTTTTCTTACTTCATCAAACATTGCGAGCACGAAAGAAAATTGCAAATCTTCCTTCTTCTTTATTCGCATCCACAAGATTATAAAACCAAATATTACATAAGAAACAATTTAAAAAACATAGCTGTAAAAAAGATAAAAATTCCAAACAAAGAAATTCGATATATCGATAAAATTATCATAATTTGTTACCACCTAAGATATACATACTTTGAACTTAGATACAATTAATAGATTAAACTCCTGTAGCAACATATTTTATGGAATTGAAATTGTTATCCCATATCCTACATCCTAAATCTCGCAGATATATCTGAAATGTCTATTATAACAAAACTTTTCTTTCTTGGTGATGACATGCAATTACAAAGACAGAGGCAGTTTCGACATGCCTCTTTTTTATTGTTAGAAAATGGATATTTTCTCGAACATTTTCTTTTGGATTTTTCGATAAGGAATTTATTTTTTGAAGAGACTACGGATAATGTTACTAACAAGGATTTTTTTTTTCTTTTATAGTTTTGAGATGCTTTAATTAGGTAAATATTATTAGTACTCATTTCATAAAATAATCTTAAACACAGTTGAGTAACATTGTTTTTTTACACTTTATCTTCTTAAAAGAGGTGCGGAATAGCAAATCGTAGTATTTACATTTATTTGAAAAAAGGTTACTGAATTTCGCTTAAAACAGTTCTTTTTTATATATATTCTGTGTTTTTATGCGTAAAATCTATAGGAAAGATTGAAATATAATTTTAAAAGTAAACAAGAAAGAAAAAATCATGCGTCAAGCATAGATTATGAAACATTTTCCAAAACATTCAGAATAGTGATACAAAACCGAACCGTTTAATAAGTTACCATTTTATCTCTAACTCAACCATATGGAAACGCATAGCACATTTGAAAATCCAATTTATGCTGTTCCCATCTACATTCGGGAAATTATATTAGCCCTGTATGTACTGTATTGCCATATTGTATCATACTGTAGTGAAGTTCAGTGATTTCTATCGATTTCAATACATTTGAAATAATATATTTCAAATTCATTATTTCAATTTCAAATTCATTATTCATATTTCGATTTCAACATCATTAATATTTTTGTGCAACATTAAGGTCGCAATTCTATTTCAAAATTTTGCCTTAATCGTTAATCAAGATCTTGAAGCCAAGAGAGAACAAGTTAACTGAACAATATCTCAAAATAACTATCCCTAGTTGTAGAGCCTAAAATTCTGAGTAAAATGAGTACCTACACTTGATATGTTTTTCAATATTAAGGCCTCAAATTTGAGATATTGTTAAGTTAACTTGGTCTCTCCTGGCTTCAAGCTCTTGATTTGAAAAATTTTGTAATAGAATTTCGACCTTAACATTGCACAAAAATATTAATGATGGTACTCATTTTATTTAGAATTTTAAGCTCTATAACATTTGTTTTGACAACGTTTTTTATAGAGTTAGGTGTTTTGAGATAATGTTAAGGTAATTAAAAAAATGGGTTTTTTGAAAATAAATATGTACATATTTTCTAACATTCACTCAAGTACGAGGAAGAAAACATAGTACGTTCCTTTTAGACATAAACTGAATTGATTAAAAGAATTCCCAGTTTTCTCTTAATTAATTCTGAGTTCAACCTCCTGACCACGGGTCTAAAACTTTAAAGTAGAATTGTGACCTTAATGTTCAACAAAAATATTAAGTGTAGGTACGCATTTTACTCAGAATTTTAAGCTCTACAACATTTGTATTGACAATGTTTTTGACAGAGTTAGCTGTATTGAGATACTGTTATGGTATGTAAAAAAAGTGATTTTTACTATAAATCTGTACATATTTTCTAACGCTCACCTACTACGAGGAGGAAACATAGAATATTCATTCTATACCTAAACTAAATGGATTAAAACAATTTCCAGCTTTCCCCTAATTAATTCCGAATTCGGCCTTTTTTTCCTCCCCCTACCTCTGGGCTATTAGGTCCGATCTTAAAAAATAAATTGTACTTTTAATGCACTGATATTCAGGAAGAGGTACCGCTGACAAATACTGTACAAAGTAAAAAAAAAAATCTACATTTTTATCTACAGGGTGCATTCAATACATTTGCATGAACTTTGTATCTCCTTGTTTTTTCATGCGTTTCTTATTAACTTTCACAAAAAGGTATTGCTAATGGCACACTTAAGGAACGATTTGTTTCAGATATACACAATATTAGTACAATAAACCTAACACAAGTAAAAAATAAGACAGGGCCAGTAATCGAGTCTGCAAGTACGAGCCTGCGAACCAATAAGCCGATATCATAGTGCGGCTATTTCTCACGTTTAAACCACGTTGTAATTTTTCACTCGTGTTGGGCTTATTTTGTTAATTGTGTGTATCCTAAATAAATCGCTCTTTAAGTGTACCTTTGACGTCATTTTTAGATGTTATTTTAATGATTGTAGACGTTAATTTATGTACGCTTTAATCTACAGTGGGATTTATAAAAATCGAAACATTAGCCTATTTCCTTAAATATTTCCATTAGACGCATACTTCCAATTACAAAGTTTCATAAAAAAAAAGGTTCAAAATTTGATGACATAAGTTTCAACCCCAACATCATGGGTGTTCTATTTGAGAAAATACACAAACTAAATTTTTAAACGGCCCCGTAGGTTAAAATTTTTAATTAGGAAAATTTCCTTATCCATTCCTGAATGAAACACAAAAAATTCCACAACTTGGTATCTGCAAAACTCACCGAGATATGCTTTTTTAAATAATTCGTCAGGTTTTAAGGTATTAGACATAAATTGAAATGCGTGTAATTCAAGAAACAATGTTAATTTAAGGAGTCAGGGAAATATTTATTTTTTTTAATTTATTGAGTGAAAATTTGATTTTTTTGTGTTGGTTAATACTATAATTTACGTTCAGCCGGGTACGGTCCCAAGTCCGAGGCATATTTTCAATCACTACACTCGAACCGGACCGGGCCTTACTTTTTCTCCAGTCTCGAGCCTAGCTGTGCCTAGACATTATTCTTTCCGATCCGGGCCGATCCCTACTTTTTTCTGAAAGATCGGGCCGAGAAAGATCGAGCCGGGTCGAACGTATTTTTTCCATTACGGGCGGGGACCGGCTTCATTTTCCGAAATTTTCAGATCCAGCCGTTTGAAAATCTTTGTCTGGGCGTCACCTGGTCCTTTGAAAAATCAATAAAATTTGGTGAAATTAGAAATTTTTGCAAAATTGTATATATTTGTAAATTGCCATTATTCTACAATTAAACTTTATTTTCTTTTTCTTTTTAAAGAATAGTAGAATTCTAGGCAATAAAATTAAAAAACAGTAAAACCTCTAGTAAAAAATGAGCCCTGAATCCTTAAACGGAAAAATTTGCTCATCAATGCAAAATGAATAGAATAAATTTTGAGAAAAGAAAATAATGCATTCACACCTGCTAACATGTCTATAACGCATATCCCTCCCCCCTTCCTATATAATTCCGCTTTATAAGATTTTACTGTATAGCATTTTTCAAAGTATCCAATACATGGAATATGGATTAGTGATATTAATTATAACTATAATATCTACATACAAATAGAGATTCATTAAAAAAAAAAAATCACTGCCTATGGCGCTTCTTTAAAAATGCAGATTATAAATATATATAAAAAAGAAGCTTAAATAAGTATTTTTAGTCAGAAAATATTCGTAATAATTTTTTATTATATCGATGTAGAAATTCATGTTTTGTAGAAATTCAGTCGGGCCAGGCCGGACTCGGACCAAGATTTTAACTTTTTTCCTTGTCAAGCCGGTCTCGGGTTGAACTTTTAGCTTTTATACAAGGCCGTGCCAATAACTTTTTTCTACGGGCCGGGCCGACAATTTTTCTGAGGGTCGAACCGGGCTACGGCCTGTTCCGTGCATACCTCCAGTGCAGACCTCCAGCATATTTCGAAAGCATGTTTTACATAAAATATTAACGTTCCTATTTTTATGTCCAAAAGGAGAGATACTGTCTTAAATCGACTTTTAATAACGTATACTTTTTGGATGATTCCTATCTTTCATTCCACATGCATCAATATCTCTTAGCTCAGAGGTATGCTTAAGTGGTGTAAATCACAAATTTTGAATTTTAATGTCTCTTTGAGTTTTGCAGGTATCAAGATGGAATTTTTTGTGTTTCTTTCAGAAATGGATAAAGAAATTTTACCCTGCGGTGGCCTTGGACGCTGTTTTTTGCTGCAGTTTTTTGACTCGAATATCAGAGTCAACAAAATTGTAGCAACAAACAAGGTTCAACAAATTTAGAGATTAGTTCGCGTATGGCATAGTGAAGAAATGGAAAGACAGATTCAGAAGTACATCCAAGGGATCCCAAGACGTATAAAGTCAGTCACAGCTTCTAAAGATGAACATACGAAGTACTAAAAGCCATGAGTGAAGATCTATAATTATGTTCAATGTAAGTAAGGCATATGTAGCGACCGGTTCTAGTTCAGTGTATTTTTAAATTAACTAACGCTATCTTAATTTAAATAAATTGCACTTACTCAGTGAATTCCACGGGATATCATTTTCTCTCTTCCTTTTTATTGGAAGACACATATTTACAGCTATAATGCACTATAATACTACATCTATTTACACTAAATGCGAAAACATGTTCTTAAAAACATTCTATCCACACTCACCTACTCGTACAGAGAGAGACCCCAGGTGGCGAGCAACCCTACGTAAACAATAGAGCCAACGCCATCCATTTATCGCTCAATTGGCGTTAAAACATATAATTCTCCACACACTCCCCACCTGGACTCATGAGAGTACATAATGATAAATCAGCATAAACATTCTTATAATAAACATGACCTTAAATCACAACTCAAATGATAAAATAGAAAATTTTCAATCTACAAGTTTTAAAGTATAAAGAATTAAACATAAAATAATAAAATCATGATCAATATAAATTTTTAAAAAATGAAAATCTTATAGCATGTAGCTACATGACCATATAAGGCCAGAATAAGATTAACTGAAAAAATATATATACATAATATAAATAAATTAAATACCCTTATTAATTCAATAACCTTTTCAATTTGAAATAAGGTACAATTATGCATAAAATGAAACATTTTTACTAAATGGATAAACAACAAATTGCAAAACACGCAAAAAAATTCTAACTATGAATTTATAAACAATCACATTTTGATATTCAAGCACTAGTAGAAAAAAATAAATTTCAAATGAAATACTGTAATCATTTATCATTCAGCAATCTAGTTTAAAACGATTCAAAAATTGTACTGCTTTTCGCCAAAAACCGTTAGCGGTTTTTATTATACAAGCACGGATAAGTTTATCTCTGCCAAGAATGACTTCCTTAAATATTCCTAAATCCCACAACAGTTTAGATTTAGCAGTACCATCTACTAAAATAACATCTCCAATTTTTAAGTTTTTGTGTCTTTCAGGAGATTTAAATTGATGAACTGAACCTAAATTCAATATGTATTGCTCCTTCCACTTAATCCAGAGCTGTTTCAACAACTCACTTTGGTATCGTTTTCTCTTTAACAAAGTCTCTTTGGTAGAAATTATCTTTCCTAATTCTGCAAAACGTAGAACAAAACTAATGTTTTATCTTCCTAGTTAAGGGAAATGAGCAGGTTTAAGCGGCTGTGTCTCGCCAAAATCACTTGTTGTATATGTTTGTGGTCTCATTATGGCTTCTAATTCTGTCAAGATTGTTGCCAATTCTTTAAATGTGATGAGAGCTCTTGCCAAAATTTTCCTTAGGAAAATTTACGAGTCTTTCGTAAAACCCTCCTCACCATGGGGGATGATAAATTTCTATGTCACACCTTTATTTCATATAAAATCTTGATCTTTAATGATTTTTTCAAATTCTTGTAATTCTTTATCAGCAGCCTTAAAGCCTTGATTAAATCTGTTTCTTCTTCGTGAAAATTTATTTTTATCCAAATATGGACATATGAAATAAATTCTTGAGGTTTTCTTAACAGGATTTCCTCTTTCTAATGACTCAATTTCTTCCTTAAAATTTTTCATTTGTACTTCTTTGATCAATAATTCTTCAGCTTCTTTCAATTCTACAGCATATAATGTACCTTAGACTAATTGGACTTTAATTAGACTTCTTAGATTAAAAACAAATCTTTTAATTCCTGCCACTGTTCTAATTGCCTTCAAGAAAGAACTAAAACGCTCAATCTCTATAAGTGGTTTCTGTTGTTCTGATGAATAAAGGTTTTGGAAAATTACTTTTCCTTTAGCTTCTAGTTTTTTCATATCTTCATTCACTTCTCTGTCCTCCTTGGGCCATAAATTTGAATCATTAATTAACCATGGAGGCCCTGACCATCATACATCATCGCTCTCGAGGTCGAGAAGTGAGAGTCCTCTTGTAAATCGGTCAGCAGGATTTGAGCTACCGGGACAATGTCGCCAGTTCATTGGATTTGTTTGTCGGTTCGAATAACAGGGTGGTGGGGTAAGTAGTATGCCAAATTATCATTGGTCGAATTTGTTTATTGGGGTTCAACAATTTCTACTACTCCCAAAGCCTTATATTCATTAATTATATTTTTAAATTCTTTAAATAATGCAGGAATATTTACAAATCGTTTAATTAAACTTTCAAATCTCTTTTTCCAATATCATAATTATTAGGAAGATCAAGATTATCATATTTCATAGGTAGTTTATCTTCATATATGCTGTTCTTAAATTTAACGGAATTTTCAAATTGTTCTAATATTTGTTTACCACGCAAATTTTTGTTCGTATTATCTTTTTGAATCGCCAAACCTTCTACAGTGTCAAGCTGAACTGACATTTTATCATCCTTGTTATTATCCCAAATAGATATGTACATAGTACCCAATAAATTATCTACATTAACTTCTTCTGAGAATTTGCCGTGAAATGTCCAACCAAAATTAGTTTCAATCAGAACAAGAGTTGGTGAAATGCGATTATATTTTCCTGCCATAATTGATAAATAGTAATCGCTCCCAATCAATACATTTTTTTTTCATTCTCACTATCATCTAATTCATTAGAAACGTCTGATAACTTTATACCCATATTTTAATTTTTTTTATATAACTCTGAACTTGGGGCGAGTATTATGTCGGAACAGATTTTCTCCGTTTCTAATGCTTGCAGGTATATTCTATTGTCCGAATTATTGTCTTTTAGGAAAATCTTTATTATGATTAGCAACAATAGGTTTTGTTCCAGCAAAGGTATGCATTTTTAATGATTTCTGCCCTGTTACCTCTAAATTTAAACAATTAGATAAATTCTTCCCGATACATCTTCGCTGCGAGTCGCTATCTAATAATATTCGAATATTAATATTTTGTTTCTTGCCAATCATAATTCCTTTCAACGTTTGAAAGTAAATATATTTAGCTGGATTACAGCAAAGTGACGAAACTGTTATTCTTTCATAATGCTTATTTTCCGTCCCCCCCCCCCCCCCCACCACCGGTTTATGGTCAGTCGAAAGGGGATCAATATTATTTTCATTCGATGATCGTTCTGTTTGTTTTTGTTACAAAGAGAATTTTGATTCATTTTCGAAAAGCAAATTGCGCAACGAATGTTGGTATTTCTGAAACATTGCTTCATTCGGAACTTCTGGTAACATTTAAAACATTTTGCTTGTTTTAATAAAGATTCTTTTCGTTGTTCCAAATTTAAATTACATAAATTTGCTTCGTGTTTTTAAGAGCAAATGGGGCACAGATTTTCAGCAATTGTATTTAATGTAAGTGCTGAAGGATTTTTAATTTTTCCTTGGTGAAAGTGTTCGGGAGAATTTTGTCTAAATTTATTCTCATGGAATTTAGTATTTTCAAAACTGATAGAAGTAACATTAATTTTTTTTTCTACCGCTTCTGTTTCAATAAATCATTTACACAAACATCCTTTTTATAGAATTTTTCTCTGTGAAATTGTAATACGAGAGCATTAAGTATACATTTATAAATAACGGGTAATAATAAGCAACCATATTGGTCTGACTTCACACCAAGCGATTCGAGACTTCGTATTTGAATAGGTATCTGATCATACAGTTTTCTGAAAGAATGTATGTCATTTGATTTTTGTACAGCTTCTAAGTTTAATAATTTGTTAGTGTGTGCGTAAATCAAAACCTCTATTTTTCCAAAACGATCCTTTAATATATTTATTGCCGTTACATAATTTTCACTTGTTAATGGAAGTCATTAATGGCGGCAGCTGCTGAATTAGAAATTAAAGATTTTAAATAAGTCAATTTTTCAAGTTGCTAAAGAGCATCATTTTCGTAAATAGCGATTTTAAACTGAGGCCAAAATTCTTGAAATTCGCAAATGTCGCCTGTAAATTTATTTAAAGAAATTCGCGGCAATTTCGTATTCGACTTTAATTGACTGTCTGATATGGAGGGCGTAGTTGCTTTTGGTTCACTCGCGATAGTTGAATTTATCTTTAAATTTTTCAAATATCTACCGGCTCCTGATTTGCAAGTCACAATAGTTTCCTTATATTCTATCGAAGTTCCTATTTCTGTTTCTAAATTATCGTTTTCAATTTCCGATTCAATTGACTCATCTAATTTTTCTAATGATAATTTATGTTCAAGTAATGCCGCTAAAGAATGGTTTAATCACCTTCCTTTTTAATTTCACTGTAAATTTTATTGATCAATTTCGTTACTGTGGATCTAATTGACACGAGTTTTGCTATATTTCGTATTAGAATTTCACTTTGATCCATCTTTATATTCACTCATTCAAAGAATTATGTCTTCCAGTATATCTTAAATTTAAGAGAAATTTTAAATAATTTACCCGTTTAATGAATTGTCAATTAGTATGGTAGTTATCAATTTATATTCGCGGCCTTTGCACCAGTGTGGCGACTGGTTCTGGTTCAGTGGATTTCTTAATTAACTAACGCTATCTTAATTTAAATAAATTGGCACTTACTCAGGGAATTCCACGGGATATCATTTCTCTCTTCCTTTTTATTGGAAGACACATATTTACAGCTATAATACACAATAATACATCTATTTACAGTAAAAGCGAAAACATGTTCTTAAAAAACATTCTATCCACACTCACCTACTCGTACAGAGAGAGAACCCAGTTGGCGAGCAACCTTACGTAAACAATAGAGCCAACGCCAACCATTTATCGTTCAATTGGTGTTAAAACATATAATTCTCCACAGCATATATATTCGACTAATATTAAATGTAATACAATAAACTAACTTCTAGGATCATTTAAGTGTAAATTTTCCTATTTCATGATTTTTTGTTACACATGTTCGAATTAACCGAAAGTTCAATTAGTTGGGTTCGAATTATCCCATGTCCGCTGCACACCGATTCTTTCCGTTTTGTGATTAAAAAAAAAATATGATAAAATTTATGGTACACATGATGTAATAATGTTCAAGAAACATAGTAAAGCAACGCACGTCGATTGACTGTTTCATCTATCTGCGATATATCATTCTTCAAATTATAAAGTAGTGTAATTACATTTTAAAGCATTCAATCAAGTCTGCAGAAAGCATTTCAGTGAAAAGTGAGTAAATATATTTACAAAATTCTTATATCTTATAAGATGAGATTGGCCACATGTCTTGGCGATTAGGTGCAGACAAAAGGAAATTTAACATTATAATTTGATGTTATTCAGTTAGATATGCTTTGTAATTTATCTAAGTATTCAAAAAGCTTACTGTAAAATTTGAAAGGAAACACAATTTTCATTTACGTATTATCGTTTATACGGTTGTATATTACAATGACTACAGTATTCCCATATTTTAAATAATAATTTTTCGAAAAATATAATATTGACCTTTAAAATTTCATCGTTTATTTAAAAGGTAATCATAAACAATATAGATGTTAAAAATTTAAAATATTTATTTTTCCAACCTCCAAGTACTTTCGACTTGCATCCGCAGCCTTCATCAGGGGAAAATGCTACTTAAAATGTTACTTAATGCTAAACTTTCTCAAAATGCTTCTTTAATCATTTTAAAAATGAATTTTAATGACAACGTCAATGAGAAAATAAGAATTAAATAATCAAAATAAAGAGTATAGAATCGGCAAAAATGCTGAATTTAATGTTAAGGAAGCATAAGTGCTTCCATTCGCTTTTTCTTTTATTCATATTTATCTGTAAATATTGTGTTTAATTTTTCTAAATAAATAAATCAGTTTTAATTCATTTCCTTTTTGTAATTACTTAATCAACATAGTTTGTTTGTAATCACCTTTAGATTAAAGTAATTTGGTTTTTTTAGGTACTTTTTAGCTTACTTTTTTCCCACCAATTTTAATTTAGGTGTTTCAGTAAATTATTTATGTTGATTTTAAGTGTAATTAACAGTGGCGGAATCGACGTATTGAAATTACACAACGCCTTCTTTTAATATATGAAACATTTATCCACTTTATTTACAGCGTGAGAGTTTGTGTTATCAATTTGTAGCTCACGTTACCCTATTACTAGAAAGGTATTTTATATTACGATCACTATTTATGATTATTCTAAGTAAATTAAATGTACCAACACTACTTGATGTCGACGTTTGGTGAATGATGACCAGAATAATTAATGAATCCAGCTGTGTAAATATGGTGTTAATTTCTGTCCAGACGTATTATTATTAACACGTTCTATATTACCATGGATGTAGTATTCCCGTATTTTTAAAAATAAGTTTTTGTAAAATATAATGTAAACTTAAATTATACATTTTATTTAAAATTCGAGTATTTTCGGTTTGCATCCGCAGCCGTCACCATTGAGCCAATTTTCATCAACAAATTTTTATTATTTTAGATATAGGGAGACCAGGGCTAGTTGGCTACATGGGTAAGTAGGCGCAGTCCTCATAATTTGTCTGGGTCATGACGCATGGATAGATGGATAGATGACGCACACAGTCAAAGACTACGTTTCTTCTTGCTTTCTATAATCCCCATTGTAGTTCTGCAGCGTTACCCACGAGCAGTAGACATTTATTAAGATTTTCTTTGCTTTTTGCATTGATAAGTAATTTTTTGTTGCTTCATTCTTTTTCTAATTTTTAATACTTATCTCAATAATTGCGATTTCACTTTTGTAGTTCTTCATAGTGTATGATTAACTCTACCTACTCGATATGCGATTTACTTGGATTTTATTATGGTTAGACGGTTACATCTCCAATTTTTTGAAGAAATTTCTTATGGGGTTAGTAGGTGCACTGAACACGGGGCAAGTTGGCTCGGTGCTCCAACAAACCCCGTTACATTGTTTCGTAATATTTTCTGCTATTTTACCCCGTTTGATAAAATAATTACTTTTTTTACTGAAAACATTCGTAATTACGAAGGAAAAACTGAACATGTTAAAACACTGAAGGATATTATAAGAAATGATGTGGACATTTTATTAATTAATGGACGATCTATTAGGTAAACTATTAAACTTTTAATATTCCTCTAAAGGTCTGAACCTATATTTCCAAATTATGAAGAATGAAGTTTAAACGAGTGATGATGTTCATAACTCACCTAAGATATACAAGAAGCTGGATGTTCAAAAGATTCAGTATCAACTTTTTCGGTTTTATCTCTAGCAGTCACGGAGCTACTCTGATTTCGGCTTAGGCTGTTGGAAAATTATATTCTGAGGATGTTAGACTAATAAAAAAGCCATAGGTTAAAGGGAGGAACATGAATATTCACAGATTCACCAAATCTGTAGGCACTGAAAGAGGAAAAGTAAGCTTTAGAGTGGGAAAAGAAGAGGTATAACAAAAAAAGAAAATAAAATAAAAGCAACAGAAAAAGTTGGTCAAATGTAAACAGATAATAAGGAAAACTTTGTTTACACCTATAATAAAAGGAAACTTTTTATTGAGAAAAGCGCGAATCCTGATAATAGTTCATATGACGAGAAATGTTAATGCAGCGAGTTTCAGATAGGGCTAGCCAACTTTGAAATGACGTATCTTCGACACAGTAACAGACAGAAAGGTGAAAAAAGTGGTACATGTATGTTGTACAGACAGGTTTGAAATTTGTTATACACCGCTTTGCAAAAGTAGTTCCAAAATTTGACAGCAGAGGACGTTGCAGTTATAGAGCAGTTTCTTTGAAATTCTATTTGAAAGTGTGCACTATGTACAAAGGTCAACTCACATTACAATGGTTTCGATATGGTCACCCTTTTTAGCAATACGTGACGCTACCGAAGGGTAATGTAAGTCCCTCGTTGGAATATCTCTACGGAAATGGATACGCATGCCTTACTGATGAATTTTTGAAGCTGGTTAAACGTTTGAAGATGCTTAGAGTGAACAGCGTCTTTCAAGTAGCCCCATACAAAATGTCACATGGATTGATATCCGCGGAATATGAGGCCAATCCGTAGCAATGCCTGTCACTCAGGGTGTTTGAGACTACCGATTCAGCAGCGGCTCGTCCGATCGAATTCGAGGACTAAGTTTAAAAACAATTTCGACTGCTTGTACATTTTGATATGTTATGACTGATCGGTCGTATCCCACATTTCCGGCTAAATGATCGGCCACACTGCCTGTCCGTTTAAACGCTTTGAATAAATTAAGAATTGTTTTTTGACCTGGACCTTTTTTAATATTATTTTATTTTAAAGCTTCGTTTTGCCATCGATCGACTTCGGCCTAATCGGTGGTATTCCAGTACAATAAAATTACGTTGCCCCAAGGAATACGACATAATATTCTTCAATTTCCGTACAATAACTGATTCAATATAACTCCCTTACACATGTCAGCAATGAAAAAAGACTCACGAATGCACTCTCTGTATTTCTGAGTACTATTTAAAGCTTCGTGTGTTTGTGCTACTACCATTAACCAATATTGGAACTATTTATGCAAACCGGAGTATAACATATTCCGAACCTGTCTGTCCAAAATACCACTTGTTTCAACTTTCTTTCTCTCACTGTTTTGAAGTTATGTCATTTCAAAGTTAGGGAATCCTTTCTGAAATACTCTGTATCTGGTGTTTGTTGGTACTTTAGAATCAGCAAACACAGATAAAAGTGTTTTCAATTCAATCTTTGATAGGTGGAGACACTCGACTTTACATTTGTGATAACCGTAACTCTGATGAATATATTGAGTACGATAAAAGTTACTCAGTCTTAATATTTCATTCACTATTTTATGTCTGTATAATTTAGAATCTACATTGTATGGGGATAAATCCTTCGTTTAAACTCGGTCGTAATAATAAAATTTATTTCTCTTAACTGCGTGTCTTATTTTATCTTCAATTAAAATTTTATGAAGCGTGAGCCAACTTACCCCATAGGTATAGGGAACTTGCTCCGCGACGGGGTAGGTTGGCACACATTTTTTCTCTTACTTCAGGGTTCCTCTAAACACAAACTACAAAAGGTACAAACTTTGCTCCGAGTATATGTAGCCAAGTCTCTATGTTTTATAAGTGCAGTGAAATTTTGTTAAAAAACTTAAACAAAAACTTAATAAAAATAAATAACTAAAAACTGCGCCTACCCCCGTATAGAATTTTTAGTTTGCAGAAAATTTGCAGAAGTCTTGCTTTGAAAACCTGCAAAGTTGCAGCAAGCTCAGTATGACAAGACTGAAAATTCACAATAAGACTGCAGCAAGATAACGCAAACGCCGAAGTCACCACACTTTGAACTTGCAGCTAACTTGTCATGCAAGTTAAATTCATGCAGTATCATATTTATTGCAAATTAACGACAAACAAGTAATCAAAAACACTGCAAAATTACTGCAAAGTAGTAATATTTCCATGCCACATTAACTGTTTACAACTGTTACTCTATAAGTTTAACCCCTTCGATAGGGTCCATAGACCTTATCAGACCTATTGATGCATACGCACCATTCAGGGCAGGCATCGTTTTTACCACCATAATCAAGTTAGGGTAAAATATTTGCACTTTTCAATTCGAATCTTTTTTGACATTTGATAAGTATATCGTTTAATAAAACCGGTGTCGACCGAATAAAATTTCTGAAATTTCTGAATATCTGCTGATTGTCTATTCTCTCAACAGAAGTATTTTTTGCTTTCGTCACTTTCTTGAATTAAAGACAGTCTTGACATCAGTTTCCCAACAAACTACTCATGAGAGTGGGGGATGGTATACCTTGCGGGAGATTTGCAGCGAATTTCTCAATTCGAATTTGTCACAGAAATATAATATCAGAAAAATATCAAACTTGCTGCTAATGCTCATGCTATCTGGGACTAGCGCCGGTTTCCCCTAATTTTTATTTCAAAGGAATCATAAAAATTATTCACATGTTACTGTTTATACTGTTGTATATTACCATGAATATAGTATTCGAGTATTTTTTATTATATATTTTTGTTTTAAAAATTAGTTATTCCAATATGAACTTGCTGCCTTGCCTAATACATTTCGAATAATGTAAAATGCTTATAGTGTTTTATTTCAGAACAAATTATTCTTTACCACATAATTATGTGATTTTGAATCTTGAAGCAAGATTTATAACTAAATAGTTTAATTATTTTTTATAGTACTGGAAACAGTTTCAAAATATGACTTCGTTATAATATGTTTACCGCGTTTCACATTCGATTATACCACTTTTTTTCCAGTTTTAGGATTTTTTGAAATAGGAACAAATTTATGAGATTAAAAATATATCATTGAGGAAGAAACAAAACTGCTATTTAATGCAACGCTAATCCGTTGACTATTTACTATTTCAGGGAAGCGATATATCATTATTCAAGTTTTAAAGCTGAGTTCAATTAAACTTTAAAGCATCCAATCAATTTAGCAAAAGACATGTCAATGATAAGTAGACTTCCTTCTATTAAATTCTTATGTCTTATACGATAAGATGGCAGTAATTATTTTTGAAGTTTAGATAGAGATAAACGGCAATTTATTATTATAATGTCATGTCATTAATTCATGCATGCATGATATAACTATCCTGATTTATTTAAATATTCAAGAGATGTAACTTAATATCTGAAGGAAATAACATTATTTATTTGCAGGTTTTGGTTTCACACGGCTTTGTATTACATTTACATGTACGCTGCAATAAGAAGAGAAATGTTTCTTAATCAAGAAAACTATAATATAACGACATACAATAATATGCAATAACTTCTTTGGAGCTACACCCGATTCCGAAAAGCATTCTTCTGGTTTAGAAGCATCTAAAAACAAAATAATTTTACTATGTTCAGATAATGTTATATTTGAGCAATAGAATTTCCCTTTGAAGTACCAAAATTCTGACATCGTGTTCATGTTGAAATTACAAACTCATGGTGTAGATTTTTTTACTATAGTCCATGGAATTTCCGGGAAGAGACGAAACACTAAAACCTTATTTGGATTTTTAACGTACTGACCACACAAACAGAAAAGATAATTGTAATATTTTCTTTCATGTTACTGAAGAAACGGGCTATGCTTATAAATAAAAAATTAAAGAGCAATTCTCTTTTCTGTAAGAGTATCGTAGTTTCATTTTCTGTACTCTGTCTCTACCTATTTTTAACATTTTTAAAAAAGATATTAAATTTTTGAGTTCTGCAGATAATTCACCCATGTGATAAAAAAATAAGTCGCATTTGCAGACTGCTTTTAACATTAGCCCTAATGCAAGATTTTTCGTTTTTTTTTTTTTGTTGTTTGTTTGTTTGTTTCACGTGTTCGAATTAACCGAACGTTCAACTTATTTGAGTTCGAATTATCACGTTTTCTTCCTTTTCATTTTGACCGTTTTAATGATTTTTCTTTTTAAAATTTGATCAAATTTATGTCACACCAGGTACATTATTGTTCCATAAACATTTGTCAATGTAAAGCAATACAAGTCGATTGACTGTCTCACGTTTCTGCGATATAACATTATTCAAATTTTAACGCGGTGTAATCGCACTATAAAGCATACAATCAATGTTACGAAAAGTATTTAAGTGAAAACTGATTAATTGAAATTACAAAATTCATATATCTTATAAGGTGGATAGCGGTCTTAATTTTTGGCGATTAGGTACAGGAGAAAGAAAATTTATCATTTTACTTTGATGTTGTTCATTTAGATATGCTTTGCTTGTTTCTCAGCTATATTCATTTATTAAAAAATATATATATATAATAATAACAGTAATATTTGAAAGTAATCATGATATTTATTTATATAATTGTTTGTACGGCTGTATATCCCCGAATAAGGTACTCCCTTTTTTATATGTTTTTATAATAATGTGAACTTTAAAAGTTCATCGTTTACTTAAAAGGTGACCATCAGTAATATATATATTTAAAAGTTTAAAATATATATTTTGTTTAACCTCCGAGTACTTTCGACTTGCATCCGCAGCCTTCATCATGGAGCCTTCATCCTCATCATTAAAATTGGCCATCCATTCTACTTATTGCTATGCTTACTGAGAATGCTACATAAATATTTTTGAAAAGGAATTTTAATGACAACGTGTCATTTATAAAATAAGAATAAAGCAATCAAAACAAAGAGTGTATAATTAGCAAAAATGCTGACTTTAATGTTAAGGAAGTATATGTACTTCCACTTTCTTTTTCTTTTATTATTACTTATCTGTAAATATTGTGTTTATTTTTTGTAAATAAATTAGTTTTAATTAATTTTGTTTTCGTAAATATTTTGTCAGCTATATATGTGTGTGTAATCATTTTTAGATTAAATTAATTTGATTTATTTTTCAGGTACTTTTAAGCTTACATTTTCCCCCACCAATTTTAATTCCAAAAATTATTTATGTTGATTTTAAGAGTAAATAACAGTGGCGGAATGTTCAAAATTGATCGGCGGCGCATAAAAATTACACAAAGCATTCTTTTAATATATGGAACATTTATCCACTTAATTTATAACGTGAGCATTTGTGTTATAAATTTGATGCTCGCGTTATCCTATTACTAAAACGGTATTTTATATTACGATCACAATTTATGATTATTCTAAGTAAATTAAATGTACCAGCATTTGATGAATGATGGATATAATAATTAATTAATCCAGCTATGCAAATAAGGTACTAATTTCTGTCCAGCACATATTATTGTATATACCGTTCTATATTACCACGAATATAGTATTCCCATTATTTTTATAATAAGTTTTGTAAAATATAATGAGAACTTTAAAAGTTCATCGTTTACTTAAAAGGTGACCATAAACAATACAGATGTTAAAAATTTAAAATGTACATTTTATTTAACCTCCGAGTACTTTCGGCTTACATCGTAGTCTTCATCACAGAGAAATTTTCTTCAACAATTTTTTATCATTTTATATATATGTTTTTATTTGAAAGAAACCACAATATTTATTTACATATTATTGTTTATATTGTTGTATATTATCGTAAATATGGTATTCGCGTATCTTTTATAATACTGTTTTGTTTTTTAAATTATTTCCTCCAATGTAAATTTCCTGTATTGGCTAACGCATTTAGAATATCATGTAAAATGCTTATAATGTTTTATTTCAGAACAAGTAGTTATTATTTGCCACACAGTTTTCTGATTTTAAATCTTCAAGTAATCTGTATAGCTAAATATTTTAAGGTACTAATTAATTATCCCGTCGGCCAAAAAACTATCGCCAAACTATAAAATTAAATACCAATAATGGGTAATCGTAAATGTCACATTCACTTGACATTAAACGCGTTACACGTGTTTGTTACGTCATCAAGCGATTTTGAATTCGACGTTTTATTTGTATTTTTATTAATGTTTTACTAATTTATTTGTTCTTTTGTTATTTAAAAATATGTCAATAAACGATTACCTCATGATATTAAAAGAGAAAAAATATAATATGTTAGTTTCAGCTGACGTCACTAATATTTATCCATAATTTGTTTTTTCTCCAAGCCTATATCTAATGTTTACATCCATCTACGTTTGTTGACTAAACAAAGAGCAATACGTTCTTTACAATCTTCCGTTATCATCGATATTTATTATGTTTCTTAATAAATTCGATCATTAGCTTAAAATACTTACACTTTATTCACAAATTCAATATCCTAAAAATATCTGATTATGGTTTAATTTAATAATTTTGCATTTAAATATGTAAACTATTCATAGCTAGTATTCTTTTGTCCAAAATCATTGGAATAAAACAAATTTGTATTTGGTATGTCGCTACGTCATAAGTGAACGTCATTATTAAAGTAACCCTATTCTTTAGTTATTTTTTTTTAATTTAAATTCATTAATTTTCCTAACTTAAAATTTTAGAATGACAATATTCTTCCATTCGTATAATTTTGCGAATAGTATGGTGATTCGTAAAATTTGGTGAAATTAGTCGATGGGATAGACAAGTAGTACATAGTTTAATTATTTTTTAATAGTACTATTACAATTTTAAATTTCGACTTCATTAGAATATTTTTTCCACGAACCTCATTCAATTATACCACTTATTTCCAGTTTTATGATTTTTTGAAATAGGAACAAATTTTTGAGGCTCAAAATATAGTATTATGCAAGAAACAAAACTGAATCTAATGCAACGCCAATCCATTGACTATTTCATGTTTCAGCGATATATCATTATTCAAGTTTTAAAGCTCAGTTTAATTAAACTTTAAAGCATCCAATTAATTTATAGAAAGACATTTCGATGATAAGGAGACTTCCTTCAATTAAATTCTTATATCTTATACGGTAAAATTTCAGTAATTACTTGTAGGTATTAGATAGAGATAAAAGGCAATTTATTATTATAATGTCATGTCATTAATTCATGTATGCATGATATAACTGTCCAGATTTATTTAAATATTCAAGAGTTTTAACTTAATATCTGAAGGAAACAACATTATTCATTTACAGGTTTTTGTTTCACACAGTTTTGTATTACATTGGCATGTAGGGGAAGACGGGGTACAATGAAACACGGGGTACAATGAAACATTACTTCTAAAATCAGTCAAATTTGTCATAGAGAGTTGCAGTTTATATATATGTTATACAACTATATGTTCCAATTACTGATGTGATTTGGATACATTCACACTTCTACAACAGTAGCAATAGAAGATTATTCCTTTTCTGCCATTGAAAGTAACTTTCTTTACTAAAAGTAATTTAGTTTCTTTTTCCTTGTTGTTATATATAATAATTATTTTTTCTATACATTGTTATCTTTGGGTTGTTGTCTTCATACCTCCAAAACCAAACTAAAAAAAATAAATATTAGAAGTTTGAAAATAAATTTTTATTTAGTAACCTCAGTGCGGGGTACAATGAAACACTTGCAGACGGGGTACAATGAAACATGTTTTATTATAGTAATAAAAGTAGTAAATAGAATATATTAGAAGTAAGAGTAGGAAAACAGAAAAAAAGAGAGTTTTGTTCTAAGCAGGACAGTAAAAAATGCTCTTGTTAAGCAATTAAAAAATAGAAAGAGAAAAAAAGCTGAGAAGGGATTGTTTTGTAAACAAACTCTGCCTGCTACAGACTCTGACGATGATTCAGATTTTTTTCCAGGTCCAGCTGGTCATCGAGGTACTAAGAATGAGATATTCACACACAACATGTATGGCACAAGCAGTATCCGTATAAATGAAAACATAAGGAAATATATACTGTTGGAGAAATCATACATTTAAATGAAGTCAAATGTGAAATATTTGATATAAAGACTCCAACCTATTTTTTTTTTAGAAACTTACATTTAAAAAAAAACTCATTCTGTTGAAACTACCACCCCATATTCCTTCAGGATCAACTGAAATATAAACTGAAATGCTAATTTTTGAAACTGACTTGCGCCAATTTAATGTAAAATGAAAGGTATTTCTTAAACTAATAGAATTTTCTTATTTTTCATCTTAGACTATAATATTTTTATCAAGTTCCTTATTAATCAAGTTTTGTTTTTGTATTTATCTCATTTTTCATAAAATAAACTATACTGGGTGAAAATTGCTTCTATCATTTGGAGTGTTTCATTGTACCCCAGTATGTGTTTCATTGTACCCCGGCATACGGGGTACAATGAAACACTGTAAGACATTTATTTTTTGTTATTTTTCAAGCATAAAGATATTGTTTAGAACCTAATAAAAATTTATTTAGAAGGGTAAAATACAAGATTAAAAATATGCATTAATTATATTTTTGTGCATGCAAAATTGTGGATAGGAAAAAAAAATTAGTAAATTTTGTTTCATTGTACCCCGTCTTCCCCTACACCACAATAAAAAGACAAATGTATCATAATCCAGAAAACTGTAATATAACGAGGTACAAAACTATGCAATAACTTCTTTACAAATTTATGTTGTAAATGTTTTACAATAGTTCATAAAATATACGGAAAGAGATGAAACACTAAAATCTTGTTTGGGTTTTTAACTTACTGATCATACAAAAACTAAAAATAATCGTAATATTTTCTTATATGTCACTGAATAAACAGGCTATGTTTGTAAATAAAAAAGTAAAAAACAATTCACTGTTCTCTAGCAGTATCGTAGTTTCCTTTTCTGTACTCTATCTTCCTATTTTTAACAGTATTATCAGAATTACATAGTAACAGTATTAACAGAATATTAGTTCTGCAAACAATTCTCCCATGTGATAAAAAAATGTCGAATTTCCAGACTACTTTTAACATTAGACCTAATGCAAGGTTTTTCGTTTATTTATTTAATTTTTTTCCATATGTTCGAATAAATTTAATGTTCGACTTGTGGTCCAGGCAATTAGGGAATTTTACCTAGCAAAACTAACGGTAGTACTGGAAATCGGCTTTCTAGATGTTTTTTGGGTCGCTGAATCCGAATTTGTCACTTCCCACCAAAATTTCACCCGGCAACCTCCCCAAATTTTGGTAAAAAGCCCCCTAAAAAGGTTTTTATTCAAAAAATCAATTTTTTTATTGTTTTAGAGAAAAAGTATCTAGAAATTCCGAAAGTAGATAAAATTTCCAACAAATTTGATATATGACATTATGACTTAGGATGAAGGGAAAGGGGGGATCTGACTCGGAACATGCGCGCCGTGCTGCGTAAACTAAGTTGCGCAATTCCACTTAACCCCTCACACGTTTACATTCGCCCTCCCATCTCCCGTCCGAACTTTCTTTATAAGGTTTACTTTAAGATTTTTGGGTCGCTGAATCCGAATTTTCCAAAAAATTCCACCCCCCCCCCCTCCAATAGTTGTTTTTAACTTAAATTTCTTATTGTTTTAGGGGAAAAGCATTGCGAAATTCAGAAACTAGAGAAAATTTGCAACAAATAGGATATATGACATTATGAATTAGGATGAACGGGGAGGGTGAGGGCTGCCTCGGAACATGCACTGCGGCGCTAAGTGCACTAAATGATATGTCCAGGCAATAGGGAATTTTATCTGGCAAAATTAATGATAGTACTGAAAATCAGCTTTCTAGATGTTTTTTGGGTCTCTGAATCCGAATTTGTAACTTCCCACCAAAATTTCGCCCGGCAACCCCCCAAAAAATTGATTTTTTAAAAAAATTTGGTTTTTGCGAAAAGCGCACGGGGAATGTTCCGAGGCAGACCCCTCTCTCCCCGTTTATCCTACGTCATAATGTCATATATCCTATTTGTTGCAAATTTTGTCTAGTTTCTGAATTTTGTAATGCTTTTCCCCTAAAACAATAAGAAATTTAAGATAAAAATGACTTTTTGGGGGGGTTTCGGGGGGGGGAAATTTTGGGGGTAAGTTAAAAATTCGGATTCAGCGACCCAAAAACTTAAAGTAAACGTTATAGAGAAAGTTTGGAGGGAAGATGGGAGGGCTAATGTAAACGTGTGAGTGGTTAAGTGGAATTGTGCAACTTAGTCGACGCAGCACTGCGGCGCATGTTCCGAGGCAGATCCCCCCTTCCCCTTCATCCTAAGTCATAATGTCATATACCTAATTTGTTGCAAATTTTGTCTACTTTCTGAATTTCTAGCTACTTTTCCCCTAAAACAATAAAAAAATGGAATTTTTTAATAAAAACCTTTTTTGAGGGGGCTTTTTACCAAAATTTGGGGGGTTTCCGGGGGAAATTTTGGTGGGAAGTTACAAATTCGGATTCAGCGACCCCAAAAACATCTATAAAGCCGATTTCCAGTACTACCATTAATTTTGCTAGGTAGAGTCCCTATACGGTCTCTATTGCATGGACTATTATTTGAGTTGGAATTATCATGCCTCCTTCACTCTATTCTGACCGTTTTAATTTTTTTTTTTTTTTTTTTTTTTTTTTTTTTTTTTAAATATGATCAAATTTATGTCACACGAGGTTTATTCCGTAAACATTTGTGAATGTAAAGCAATGCAAGTCGATTGACTGGTTCATGTTTCTGCGATACATCATTATTCAAATTACAACCGGTGTAACTACATTTTAATGCATAAAATTAATTTTGCGAAAAGCATTTCAGTAAAAAAGGATTAAATCCTTCTATATATATAAAAAAAGGAATGGTTTGAAAATGGACCAATAAAAATCTGCGTAGATCTTCCTCGTACACTCCTAGATCGGCATCCATATTTCTGTGACCGGGGGTCTTTCTTCGTTAATATTAAGAAAATTGCTTCACATAAAAATATGAAAATTCGTGCTATTATAGAGAAATGTTTGAGAAACACGCTGATGCAGACAATTTTTTAATAGAATAATTATTTTAAGAGATATTTTATGTTAAAGTTCGTAAAAATCGCTTCAATAAAAAAAATTTATTTGAGCAAAATCTATACGTAGGAATGTTAATATTTTTAAACCATTTAAAACTTTAGAAGTTTCCAGTGTGCAGACTGCATTTATTGTTTTAATTTGACTCATTTTTTGAGGATTTATCTTCATTTTAAATTCAAATTTGTAGCATTTCGAAAGATATATTTTTTATATGCTATATGAAAGGGTATTATTTTAAACTGTTACCAATTTTTTAAAAAGCGCAAAGAATAATATTTCCTTCAAATTAAAAATTTATTTACACGTGGCTATTATAATCAGAAAAAAACTTTAAAAAAAACTTTTATGTTATTGCGCGTTAAAAATCGGGAAAATATTGAAATCAACTATTATCGTGAATTTTAAGACAGCGCAAAAAATATTTCCTTTCTAACAACAAAAGTTTTTTCATATTTAAGTTAAAAAGAGAAAGAAAACTTTTGTGAAAATTACGTTAATATAAAACGATACATTTCAAATGTGTTATTTAAAAGAATTTTTTATAGAGCTGTTAAAAACAGAGACAAATACTCTGTTTACTTAATTCATTTTACATTGGCTTATTTTCAAATTTTTAACTATTTTTTTTAATCAAATACGAAAACAGCCATTGTATCCCTTAACAAACGCTGATTTCGCTTTAAAAATCACCAATCAAAGGAATATGAATAAAAACCCGTTTACAGGGAGATCGCCACTGTTTTTTTTAAATTATAATTAAATATTTTTAAAGCCGATGAAATTATCCTACTTTTAGAATCTGGGGAGTGGGAACGAGGGTTGGCGAGCGTAACTTGTAAGGAGCAGAGCCCCCTAGTGAATTTACAAAAATCTTATATCTTTTAAGATGAGATTGCTGTTCTAATTTTTTGCGATTAAGTGCAATTAAAAAGAAATTTATCATTGTAATTTGGTGTTGTTCATTTAGAGATACTCCGCATGTTTCTGTGATTGTTTTAAGTATAAAAAAAAATTACAGCAATATTTGAAAGGAATAACAATATTTATTTACCTGCTCTTGTTTATACCGTTGTAAATTACCATGAATACAGTATTCCGGTATTTTATAATTAGTTTTTGTTGAAAAAATATTTCCTCCAATGTGAACTTCTGGTGTTGGATAACATATTTAGAATGTGATGTAAATTTCTTATAATGTTTTATTTCAGAGTAAATAATTATTGTTTCTCGCACAGTTGTCTGATTTTAAATCTTGAAGCAAGCTTTATAGCTAAATATATTAATTATTCTTTTATAGTACTGAAAACAATTTAAAATTCCGACTTCATCAGAATATGTTTGCTGCGAGCCGCATTCAGTTATCCCACTTCTTTCTAGCTTTATGAATTTTCGAAATAGGAACAAATTTATGATTCTCAAACTATATGATTTTGCGAGCACAAAACTGAATAAGATGCAATGCAAATCCCTTAACTATTTCAACTTTCAACTATATATCATTATTCACCTTTTAAAGCGCAATTTAATTAAACTTTAAAGCATCCAATCAATTTAGCGAAATACATTACATCAATAAGGAGATGTCCTTCAATGAAATTCTTATATCTCAGAAAATAAGTTTAGTAATCATTTTTGAAGATTAGATAGAGGTAAAAGGCAATATATTATTAATGTAAAGCGATGTCATTAATTAATATATGCACGATATAACTATCCAGATTTATTTAAATATTTAAGAGGTTTAACTAATATCTAAAGGGTATAAACTTTGATTATTTACAAGGTTTGGTTTCATAAGCTTTTGTAACATTTTGTAACATTGTAAAATTGTGACATTTTGTAACATTGAAATGTACACTGCCATATAAAGACAATTTTTTTCTTATCCAGAAAATATAACGACGTTCAAAACTATACATTAACTTCTACGGAGTTACTCACAAATCCGAAAAGATTTGTTCAGGTTTAGAAGCATCCAAGAACTAAATAATTTCAAGACTTTAAAACGCATGTATAAAAACAAAGTTTATTTTCCTACCAGTGATTTTCGAAAACGTTTCCGAGTAGTTTTTATTGTATAGTAATCGGATACCTCAACTCTTCTGCGGTGAGATATCCGGTTTTTCGGATGCTATCGATTCTCAAGTAGACATTTTCATGTACAACGAACATGTTTTACAGGCAGTCAAGAAGGGTTAGTAGCAATAATATTAACAATAAAATCAATATTATTTTTTTTGCTATTATATGCATAAATTCCGTTACAAAGCTGAAACTGTTTAATTGGGAATGGATAGCCACCTCAAAAATGATTTTCACAAAATGTAAGACTAAAATTTCAAAACACAGTGCTTTTTAATGCCGTGGTTCTGAATGTTATTCTCAGTCAGATGCAGATTTTTAACCTAGAACTCGAAGGAAGGATATTGTGTAGTTATAAAAGTCCGAAGGCAGCGACATTTTAAACTAACCATTTCATGCAATCTGATGTTCAATTTTCAAATATGTAATTACTTATCCATCACATAAAATATCGCAAGCTGTCGCGACAGCGGTGGGTTAGGCCATGGTAACCAAAAAATGCCCTATTCTGGCATGACAACCCGATTTCAGAAGACAGTCGTCGTCCGTGATAACATAATTCAATTATCCGTTATCGGTTAATCTTTTTAAAACAGGATGCATTACCACATTTTTAGAGGATACGAATTCTGAATGGGGGGTTGGCGAGCGTAGTTCGCAGGGGGAAGTTTCCTAGTAATCTGGTTCCCTAGGAAATTCTCTAGTTTGAAAAAAAAAAATCACAAAACCTTAGCGAAAAGAACACGTTATCTAGCACTACTATTTTAGCACTACCATTTATCAAAGGCATCCTTAATACTATATTCACTACCTTATACATAGTTATAATAGTATTACATTGGAGGAAAACAATTCTGTAAAAATACGGCCATCGTACTGAAAAAAATATGTAAATTATTTTCAGAGTGTCAAAAAAAAAAAAAAAAAAAAAAACTTTATTGAAAAAGGATAAAGTAACTAGACTTTAGCACTTTTAAATGCCAAAGATGTTCTTAAATTCATATTCACTACTTTCAGATACAGCCACGAAGTCATTACATAGGGTGAAAACAATTCCGTAAAAATACGGACAGTGTAATAACAAAGTATGGAAATACTTTTTAGAGTGTAAAGGAATATATATATATATATATTAATTCCCCAGCCTTAGCAAAAACGACAAATTTACTGGACTTTTAGCACTATTATGTGTCAAAGATATTCTTAATTCCATATTCTAAATTATAGAAATTCTTTTTAGAATGTGTAAAAAAAATAATACAATATTAATTACAACTAACAAAAGCCATTCTTTTTTCATTAAAATTAAAAACCAGCAGTAATACTTAGACTTTCGGATATAATACATTACTTAAACATACTAGTTTGCTGAAATCTTCATAAATCGAAATTTATTTTCTCGTTCATTCAAAATGCAACATAACATCGTTATTTTAGATTACACAATATCGCTAAACGTGTCAGAGAAACCGCGAAACGTATCTTCGTTCGAAAATTTCGTTATCCAAGGCTTTCGTATTCCAAGGTTTCACCGTAGAATTTATCAATTATCAAAAGAAAATAGAAAATGTTAAACACGAAAATTAAAGAGTTTTTATCTCTCACATAAAATTTTTATTTATAATTGACACAATGTCTTTGAATAAAATAATTTCTTGGTAACATCTAAGTAAATAATACTGCTCAGGATATTTTTTTTTAGATTCAACCTGTTCATTCCATCGACAATGAGCTGCTTGCTTCGGTAGATATGTTTAGCTCAACAACTCCACTAACTTTTGCAACAACGAACTATACTTTTGTTTTCAATGGTAATTTCTTCCGTATGATTGACGGTTTGGCTATGGGTAATCCTCTTAGTCCAATTTTATGCGATATTTATATGCACTATTTTGAGGTCAAGCTTTTTGAAATCAACCTGTTCATTCCATCGACAATGAGCTGCTTGCTTCGGTAGATATGTTTAGCTCAACAACTCCACTAACTTTTGCAACAACGAACTATACTTTTGTTTTCAATGGTAATTTCTTCCGTATGATTGACGGTTTGGCTATGGGTAATCCTCTTAGTCCAATTTTATGCGATATTTATATGCACTATTTTGAGGTCAAGCTTTTTGAAATCTTAAAATTTCCGTTCTATGTTCGTTATGTTGATGATGTTTATGTCCTGATTGAAATGAATTCGGATATTAATCATATTCTCTCTATTATGAATTCCATTGATCCCTGCATTCAATTTACCTCTGAAATTGAGACCAATAACTGTCTTTCTTTCCTGGATGTCCTTGTTATTCGTTGTGAAAATGGCTTTCAGACTACCGTCTTTCGTAAACCTTTTGCTGTCAGTCTCCCACCTCACAGGTATTCTTCTCATCCCCCTAACCAGAAATTCGCTGCTTTCAATACTTTTGTTTTTCGGGCTACTAATATTTGTTCCACTCCTCAGTTACTTAGTGCTGAACTTAATTACCTCAAAGCTATTGCTGTCGATCGTGGTTATTCCTCTAATATTATCGATTCTATTTATAAGAAATTGACGAAATCCGACCATTCTGAAAAGCATTCTAATTCCAACTCTAATACTTCAGTTGTATTACCATTTTTTCCTAAAATCAGTCAGCAAGTTGCTAAAATCCTAAGAAGGTTTCATTTTAAAGTTATTTTTTCTCCTGTTAATAAAATCCCTTTTTCAAATCTCAAACACCCCGTTGATCGCCTAGATAATTGGGGCATTTACCAGATCTCTTGTCAGTGTGGTCTTTCTTATATTGGTCAGACTAAACGTGCTCTTAGATTTCGTTTAAAAGAGCATGAAGGTTATGTTAAAAATCAGGAGCTCAAACGTTCTTCTATTGCTCAACATTCTTGGTCTTCTCAACATAGGTTCGATTTTTCCTCAGCCATCATTATCCAAAAATGTTCTTCTAACCTTGATCTTGATTTTTGGGAAGCTTACCATATCATTAAAAATTCTCACTCTTTAGTCAATGATTTATCTAGTACTCCAGATTTTCCAAGTATTTGGAAAGCGTTAATTTAATTCCTCCTTTTTTGGTTTCTTTTCTCTACTTCTCCGGTAGATGTCGCTACTTGTCCACCCAGTCGTTTCCACTGCTTCTCTCTCATTGGTTGTTTCGGCGCCTTCGCCACCCGCATAGGGTATAAAAGCCAGCGCGTCTCTGTCTATGATTTTGCTCAGCCTTGCTTTTTCTAGCACGCTGTTCCTTTTGCACTGAAGAAGAATCTCGCTAGTAGATTCGAAACAGCTGTTTGCTGCTTTTCATATATTATTTGTGCATTTTAAACGTTGGTTTTTCTGCTTTTTAATATTGTTGCACAAAGGCTTTATTTGCTATTTTTATGTATTGGGCGTTAACGGGCCTTTATTCTTCTGTATTTTTTTTTTTTTTTTTTTTTTTTTTTTTTTTTTTTTTTTTCGCAATGTCTCAAATCAATAGGTTTTGTAATTTACGATTAAAAAAGTACAGGTTTTTGGAACACTTACATTTCCTACTTGATTGTAGGCGTAAGAAGGTTATTCCTAAATTCATTTCCATTCGTTGTAATTTATTTTCTTCAAATAGGATTGAGAAGGTCTTATTTCGTTCTAAATTAGCTCTTTTAAGAGCTTTGATTCAAGAGACTCGCCACAAAATTGCTCATATAGAGCGCGAGTTATATTCTTTACATATCAGCCTCGCTAATTCTACTCCTGATTTTCAGTCCATTGACAGAAGGTCATGGAGCAGAGTTCTCACAGCTTCTTCTGTTCATTGTTCGGTTTTAAAGAAGAAATTTAATACGCTTTGTGGAAGTTCTGTCGCTAATAACTGCAGTAATTTGCCTCTTGTTAACCAAAATGCTGTTGTCAATCTTTCTAGTGTTCCATTAAGTAACAATCAGCTCGATGCTCTCAAATTGAATAACAATTTTTCTGTCTCTGCTATTCCTTCTTTACCTAATCTTATTGCTCCTATTGAAAGAGCCTTTAAGCACAGCGCTCTATCTTCTTCTCAGAAAGAGTCTATTAGGCATCTCATTGCCAATACTGTTGATTTCAATTCTAATGTTTATAAACCCAATCTTAAACATCCTGTTAAACAATGTCTGAAAAATTTGCGTTCTGATCCAAACTTAATTATTACTAAGGCCGACAAAGGTGGTCAGATTGTTCTTCTCGACAAAACTACGTATTTGGAAAAAACCCATAAATTAATTAATGATGGTCCGTATGTGGATATCCGCAAAGACCCTTCCACTAGTGAAATTAACTCTATTAAGTCTGCCATTAAGTCTTCTTCCATTATTCCTGCTAACTTTAAGAAGTCCCTTATTCCGTCTATTGCGCATTGTGCCAGGTTTTATGCTTTACCTAAGGTCCATAAACCTGACATTCCTTTTAGACCTATTGTCTCTAGTATCGGTACAGCTTCTTATAAGCTTGCCAAATATTTAGTTTCTGTTTTTTCCCCACTTTTGAGCAGTAACTGTTTCACTGTTAAGAATTCTTTTGATTTTGTTAAAAAACTTCATAATTTTAAGCCGCAGGGTCACATGATGGTTTCTTTTGATGTTAAATCATTATTTACAAACGTTCCGGTTGAGGGGGCTTTAGATTGCCTCAAGAAAAGGCTTTGTGAATTCCATTTCTCTTATTTTGAAATCGAGGAACTTATACTTCTCACTCGCGCTTGCTTGTCGCAAAATACTTTTGTTTTCAATGGTAATTTCTTCCGTATGATTGACGGTTTGGCTATGGGTAATCCTCTTAGTCCAATTTTATGCGATATTTATATGCACTATTTTGAGGTCAAGCTTTTTGAAATCTTAAAATTTCCGTTCTATGTTCGTTATGTTGATGATGTTTATGTCCTGATTGAAATGAATTCGGATATTAATCATATTCTCTCTATTATGAATTCCATTGATCCCTGCATTCAATTTACCTCTGAAATTGAGACCAATAACTGTCTTTCTTTCCTGGATGTCCTTGTTATTCGTTGTGAAAATGGCTTTCAGACTACCGTCTTTCGTAAACCTTTTGCTGTCAGTCTCCCACCTCACAGGTATTCTTCTCATCCCCCTAACCAGAAATTCGCTGCTTTCAATACTTTTGTTTTTCGGGCTACTAATATTTGTTCCACTCCTCAGTTACTTAGTGCTGAACTTAATTACCTCAAAGCTATTGCTGTCGATCGTGGTTATTCCTCTAATATTATCGATTCTATTTATAAGAAATTGACGAAATCCGACCATTCTGAAAAGCATTCTAATTCCAACTCTAATACTTCAGTTGTATTACCATTTTTTCCTAAAATCAGTCAGCAAGTTGCTAAAATCCTAAGAAGGTTTCATTTTAAAGTTATTTTTTCTCCTGTTAATAAAATCCCTTTTTCAAATCTCAAACACCCCGTTGATCGCCTAGATAATTGGGGCATTTACCAGATCTCTTGTCAGTGTGGTCTTTCTTATATTGGTCAGACTAAACGTGCTCTTAGATTTCGTTTAAAAGAGCATGAAGGTTATGTTAAAAATCAGGAGCTCAAACGTTCTTCTATTGCTCAACATTCTTGGTCTTCTCAACATAGGTTCGATTTTTCCTCAGCCATCATTATCCAAAAATGTTCTTCTAACCTTGATCTTGATTTTTGGGAAGCTTACCATATCATTAAAAATTCTCACTCTTTAGTCAATGATTTATCTAGTACTCCAGATTTTCCAAGTATTTGGAAAGCGTTAATTTAATTCCTCCTTTTTTGGTTTCTTTTCTCTACTTCTCCGGTAGATGTCGCTACTTGTCCACCCAGTCGTTTCCACTGCTTCTCTCTCATTGGTTGTTTCGGCGCCTTCGCCACCCGCATAGGGTATAAAAGCCAGCGCGTCTCTGTCTATGATTTTGCTCAGCCTTGCTTTTTCTAGCACGCTGTTCCTTTTGCACTGAAGAAGAATCTCGCTAGTAGATTCGAAACAGCTGTTTGCTGCTTTTCATATATTATTTGTGCATTTTAAACGTTGGTTTTTCTGCTTTTTAACTCCACTAAGCTAGAAAAGTATTTGGGATTCCATTTAATATTAAGGACAGGAGATACAGATCCTTAAAATAGAGTAACTAAATTCTATAGCATATGATGCTGTTGAAATTACTATTTTTTTTTGTATTACTATTATTTTTCAAATAGTTTATGGAAACAATTTTGTAACTGAGAATTTTTTCCATGTATTGGTAAAAATTACACTTCTAGATAAAACAAAACTACAGAAAATTCTGATATTATAATTGATGAGTATATCGAAGTATCAACGAGAGTTTGAATGCTATTCAAGTCTTACAGAAGGGCAAAATTTTAATTTGTTCTCTCTGTATTTTGTTTAAAACGCTAAAAAAGGTGATTTTTTCAACATTATATAAAAAATCTTAATTATGAATATGAATGTTATAATTGAAAGTATTAATCATTGTTCAATGTATTTAAAACGCAATAAATCAATAGAATTATATTACTTTAAATAATGCTTATATTGCAGTTCAATCTGGAGCTTAATGAACATATTAACACGGGCATGTCAGTGAGAGGTTTAATTATTGATAAAATTAAAAGTTTTTAGACTTTATTTTATTAGGTAATTCAGTTACAATAATATATGAATTCTTATGGCTTCAGGACCTTTTATTTAATCAAGATATACAATTTAGTTGTAACTGTTGTGAATTATTTTTAAAACATCTGACAAACATGATTCTGTAAGTCCGATTTTATAAATAAGAAGAAATAAAAGTCATGCACAATGCAATGATTATGAAACGGCCTGCAAATTTGCCAGATTACTGTTACGAAAATTCATAATTTCGTATGGTGGAAGGAGATACTTAAATACACAATTTAGAAAACACATAACAGAGCTAAAAATCCACTTTCAAAAATTATCGTATAATGGTGGTAATATATTCGAATTCTTTTTTTGCAGCCCTGAATACAATATATAGAGTTTTTATACACACCACATAGCATTTTAAAATGTAATTCAGCTGGGAAACGAATAACAGAACTGCAAAAGTACTTTTGAAAATTAATATTCGATGACGGCATTGCGTTCTAATTTTTTATGCAGCCCTGTATACGTTTTATAGAACTTATACATAACCCATAATGTACTTAAATGTACTTCAAAATAGATAACCACTTGATAACGCGCTTCGAGCAGTTATCCCTTGTGCCGTGTTGAAATTTTTAGTTTCGCCTGTATGTAATCTATACAAATTATATAAAACACATAATATACTAAATTTTAGTAACATTTGAAAATGCATAACATAAGTGAAAACATGAATCCATCAACTATTAGGCTTAGAGGATAAAATGTGCAGCTCTGTAAAAAAATTAGCCTCTGAAACACAAATTAAAAAAAGGGAAAAATCATTCTGCGGTCGCAGCATATTAAAAAGTTGTTTCAACTTGTGTAGAAAAGGAATAATTTGTATATCCGGTGTCATGCAACAAACCTTCTTTTAACCTTTTTTTAGGGTTTCGTTCATCTGACGAAACCCTATTCGTCTCGCTCCTCTGTCTGTCTGTCTGTCCGTCACAGAGCCCGTTCTCAGAAACTACACATGTTGGAGATTTGAAATTTTGCATACTTATAGATGACCACCACACATCATACGACAAATCACAAAACTTTGAAAAAATCGTACATTTAACCCTTTGGGCTCCCCCATGTGTATTTCAAACAATTCTTTCTATGTGAGCCCCTAATTAGGTTGGAGGCGTGAAATTTTACAAATTATAGCTGAACACCTCACATCAAGCAACAAACTATAAAATTTTGAAAAAGTCGAACATTTAACCCTTTGGGCTCCCACATGTGTATTTTAAACAATTCTTTCTAAGTGAACCCTAATTAGGTTGGAGGAGTGAAATATTGCATACTTATAGCTGAATACCTCACATCAAACGACAAATCATAAAATTTTCAAAAAGTCATACATTTAACCCTTTGGGCTCCCACGTGTGTATTTTAAACAATTCTTTCTATGTGAACCTCTAATTAGATTGGAGGCGTGAAATTTTGCATACTTATAGCTGAGTACCTCGCATCAAAGGACAAATCATAAAATTTTGAAAAAGTGGTACATTTAACCCTTTGGGCTCCCCCATGTGTATTTCAAACAATTCTTTCTATGTGAGCCTCTAATTAGTTTGGAGGCGCGAAATTTTACAAACTTATAGCTGAACACCTCACATCAAACGACAAACTACAAAATTTTGAAAAAGTCGTACATTTAACCCTCTGGGCTCCCACATGTGTATTTTAAACAATTCTTTCTAAGTGAACCCTAATTAGGTTGGAGGAGTGAAATATTGCATACTTATAGCTGAATACCTCACATCAAACGACAAATTATAAAATTTTCAAAAAGTTGTATATTTAACCCTTTGGGCTCCCACATGTGTATTCTAAACAATTCTTTTTAAGTGAGCCCCTAATTAGGTTGCAGGCATGAAATTTTGCGTACTTATAGATGGACAACTCAGATCAAACGACAAATCATAAAATTTTGAAAAAGTCATACATTTAACCCTTTGGGCTCCCACATGTGTATTTTAAACAATTCTTTCTATGGGAACCTCTAATTACATTGGAGGCGTGAAAATTTGCATACTTATAGCTGAATACCTCACATCAAAGGACAAATCATAAAATTTTGAAAAAGTCGTACATTTAACCCTTTGGGCTCCCACATGTGTATTCTAAACAATTCTTTTTAAGTGAGCCCCTATTTAGGTTGGAGGAGTGAAATTTTGCATAATTATAGCTGAGTACCCCACATCAAACGACAAATCATAAAATTTTGAAAAAGTCGTACATTTAACCCTTTGGGCTCCACATGTGTATTTTAAACAATTCTTTCTAATTGAACCCTAATTAGGCTGGAGGAGTGAAATTTTGCATACTTATAGTTGAATACCTCACATCAAACAACAAATCATAAATTTTCAAAAAGTCGTACATTTAACCCTTTGGGCTCCCACAAGTGTATTTTAAACAATTCTTTTTAAGTGAGCCCCTATTTATGTTGGAGGTGTGAAATTTTGTATAATTATAGCTGAACACCTCACATCAAATGACAAACCACAAAATTTTGAAAAGTCGTACTTTTAACCCCTTGGGCTCCCACATGTGTATTTTAAACAATTTTTTCTAAGTGAGCTGCTAATTAGGTTGGAGGCGTGAAATTTTGCATACTTGTAGCTGATCACCTCGCATCAAACGTCAAACCATAAAATTTTCAAAAAGTCGTACATTTAACCCTTTGATCTCCCACATCTGTATTTTAAACAATTCTTTCTAAGTGAGCCCCTAATTAGGTTGGAGGCATGAAATTCTCCATACTTATAGCTGAGCATCACAGATCAAACGGCAAATCATAAAATTTTGAAAAAGTCATACATTTAACCTTTTGGGTTCCTACATGTGTATTTTAAACAATTCTTTCTAAGTGACACTCTATTTAGGTTGGAGGCGTGAAATTTTGCATACTAGCTGAACACCATCATGCAACAAATCATAACAATTTTAAAAATTCGTACATTTAACCCTTTGGGCTCCCACATGCGTGTTTTAAACAATTCTTCCTGCCTGAGCCCCTTATTAAATTGGAGATTTGAAATTTTGCATGCTTATTATAGCAGATAACACCTGAGGCCAGGCGACAAAGTATAAAATCTTGAAAAAGTCTTACGTTTAACCCTTTGAGCTACCACATATGTATTTTAAGCAATTCTTTCTAAGAGAGCCCCTAATTAAGTTGGAGACATGAATTTTTGGCATACGTATAGCTGAATACCTCAGACCACACGACAAATCATAAAATTTTCAAAAAGTCTTATATTATTTACTCCTCCGTGCTCTAACTTGTATATTTTAAGCAATTTTTCTAACCTCCGCCCTTTTCACCCGGGGAGCACGTTTCCAACTTTTGCCGACACCCCTTTGACCATTCTTTCATATTATGCACCATAGTCTTACATATTTGAGTTCCACTTTTTACCGCCAGGGGCGCCTACTTATCTCGGGTGCTATAGGCCCAATCCCTTCGAGTAATATATATACGGATAGTATGTAAAACGGAGTTTTGTTCGGATAGAGATTTGTTTAGAATAGAGTGCGCCCCTGGCTGCGAAATGTGGGACTAACAGATTTTTCAAAAGGATAAAGTGTTTTGAAATGAATATTAAACGAAACCCTCTGTGCGATCTGTGATCACACTTACCCACTTGTTTAAAGGAAAGTGAAGTGAAGAGACTGTCTCCCCAACGGTAAGTGAATTGAAGTGAAGAGGGGAGTTCGGCAATAGGGGTGGGTTTTGTCGGATGTGTAGGATGCGGTAAGGCATCCGAGTTAATATTGGTTTGGTTTTGAGAAATAAGATGTGGAGTTTGGTGGAGTTTTGTTGATCTTACAAGGAGAGGGCCAACCTTGTTAATCACAGATTTTGATTATTTTAATAGATGTTGTAGGGTAGAGATTCCTTAGTGTCAGGTTCAACGGATTTTATCCAACGCTCCTTAGTTCTTGAGAAACCGAGTGTCTAATAATAGTACACAATTTAAATACTTACATTGCAACCGCAATGATAGGTTGGTTGTAGCTCAGTTGGTACGGCGTTCGCTGGCTGACTTGCGGGTCCCGGGTTCGGTACCCGAACATGCTACATTTGTTTTTCTCATTTTTTTTTCTGTAAATATACTTGTAATTATAATTTAATCATTTCAATTAAAAATTTTAATATCATACATTATTTATAATGTTAACAATCTTAAATTTATCATTTTTTTATTTTCAAACTATTATTTCTCATCCTTTAAAGAGGATTAAAAAGAAATTGTATGTATTATTGAATGATAAAAATTCCAAAATCGTGAAAAAATCTGTTGTGGTGCTATCTAGTTATGATAAAATAAAAGAATATTAAAAAAAAAAATAAAAATAAAAGCAGTAAGAAGATAAAAGTGAAAGCAAAATAATTGAAAGTGCAAGCATACGTATTACAAATTTAAAAATCTTTAATATGCAAAAAATTGGTTGTAATTTAATTCTGATGCTAATTTTTTATATAATTATGCTTGTTACTTTAAAAACAGAATAATAGTATTATAGCATTGACTTCCTTTATTAAAACAATGCGTAAATGATGTTTCTTTAAAATCATGAATTGACACAATTGCTCAATATCGTTGCATCGATAAAGAATATATGAAATACATTTTAAAAGTTATTTTTAAAGAATTAACAGTTTTATGATTTTTTATACAACTATTTAGTTAAAAGTAAAAAAAAAATAAATAGTAGGTTAAAATTATAACTGATATACAATATTATAAATTTTTATTGACAATGATATTATTAATTATACTTACAAGTATATTTATAAAACAAAAAAGGAGAAAAACAAATATAGCGCTTTCAGGTATCGAACTCGGGCCCGCGGATCAGCTGGTAGACGCCATACCAACGGAGATACGACCAACCTGTCGTTGCGGTTGCAAAGTAAGTATTTAAGTTGTGTACTATTATTAGACCCCCTGGTTTCTCAAGAACTAAGGAGCGTTGGATAAAATCCGTTGAACCTCACACTCTGGGGTCTCTACCCTACAACATATATTAAAATAATCAAAATCTGTGATTAACAAGGTTGGCCCTCTCCTTGTTAGATTACAGTAAAAGTGTATCGGCAAGTGTAAATATTTTGTACATAGGATTTTGTATTTAATGAACTTTTAAAATTAAACTTCTGGTGCCATCCTCGGTTATCGTGACATCACAGCACACACGTCTTCCGACAATCAGAGTTGTTTCTAGAAATTAAATAAAAATGTGTGTATTAGATCACAGAGTTTGGATTACTAAATAGAGGTGAGCGATTTATTTTACTTTTAATTGTGTGGCAAAATACTGTTAATTTTGTTCTAAAATGTTTAAGAACGTAACCAAAACAGATTTACTTATTGTTTTGCAAGAAATTGGCGAAGAAGCTGATTCGGGTTTGAAAGTAGCTGAATTAAAAGGTTTGTTCTTGAAATCTAAAGAGTATGCAAACGATAAGGAATTTGTAACTGATTTTTGATCGACTACAGTTACAGAGCTGTAAAATTTAGAGGAAGTAAATAAATTGCGTTTGCAACAGCAAATGGGAAACGAGAATTTATCCCATAATGAAGGGAAAAATACATCCGAATCATTAGATAAACTGATAAAAGCAGTTCAAGTTTTGGCAATTCTAGTGCCTAAGAAAAACGAAACATGGAATCTGTTCTTTGATTCTTTAGAAAGAGCGTTTAAATATAAAAATGTTCCTGAAGAATTTAAATCTGAAATCTCATTGAAATTAATAGGTGAGAAAGCAGTAAAGATTCTGGTATACATCAATGATGAAGATTTGAAAGATTATGATAAAAATAAATCTTTAATTTTTAAAAAAATACGAACCATCCCCATTCTCTTGTTTATAAAATTTTAGAAACGCTAAAATGTTAACTGGTGAAACTCATCAGCAGTTTGCTTCGAGATTAAGATCCTGTTTTTTACACTAATGTAAAATTCGTAATGTTCAAGATTTTGATTCACTTATTAACTTAATAATATCGGATATAATTAACGAAACATTGGATAGCGAGATTTGATCTCATATTGCAGTTAAACATAGAGAAATTTGGCTTTTGCCTGATTAGTTATCAACAGATTGTGATATTTATTTTACTGCAAAAGGCAGATCTTTTGATGAAACAAAGTTTGAGAAATGACCTACTTATCGTGAAATAAATCATGAAAATGCTAAATATGTTCCACCACAACCAAGGAAAAATCAAATTGCATCTGATAACAAGCATTTTCCAAAATCATGTGATTGTTATATTTGCAATTCGTCTTTTCACCTAGCTAGATTTTGCCCAAACCAAAAAAAAATAATATGATAAACCTAATAAACAAAATGATGATCAGAGTCAGAAAAAGTCTAAACCACAGGGAGATACAAATAAATTGTACTCGAAAGATAATGCAGTAGTCATTAATGTTAATTCCATACATTTACAGACTAATGATCAATTAAACGAAATTAGTTCTTATCCTTTAAAAAAAATCATCCTTTATATTGAAGGAAAGCAAATTGAAGCGATTGTGGATTCAGGAGCAGAAATAAATATTTTAAATACATTATTAGCTCTAAATTTAAAAATCGATGCTAAATGAAATATCGTTTAGAATCAGCCTTTAAAGAAAAAATGCGTGCAGATTTGGCGACGATCCTCGTAAATTATAAGTCGCCAGACAGCGGGATTTATATATGCTTAAATACACTTTTTGCTTTGACTGAAAACTTAAATGTTCCTTGTTTAATCACTCCCGATGTACATAATTCTTTAATCGAACTTCTTCAAAACAAAAAATTGTGCAACAGTAGTTCATCGCAGGTGCAAGGTCAATCTAAAATTAGCTCAGCTGTGAAGGGGAATTCAAATTCAAATGTTTATTTTATTTCGACGGATAAATAACAAAATGATCAAAATGAACTGTCAGAGTATAATAAAATTTCGTACCGCACAAAAAGAATGTTCAACTTTAAGTAATTCTTTCAAGGACGCTCGTTTAGGAAAAAATAATTTTTTGATACGGGATGACTTATTGTTTTATAAAAAGACTATTTATGGAGATAAAATTTATCAGCTCGTACTACCAGAGAGTTATAGAAATAAATTATTGGAATTAGCTCATGATTCAATTTTTGGAAATCACTTAGGAATGCCGAAAACTAAGGAAATAATTAAATGATCATTTTATTGGCCAAATATTTCAAGAGATGTAGAAAATTATTGTAAAACCTATAAGAACTGTCAGTAAAAGAACCCCGAGAAACAAATTTATAAAATTCCCATAACAACTGTTGTTCGTCCACATATCCTTTTCATACTGTAGACATTGACGTTATAGGTGAAATTGTGCCGCCTTCAGGTAGGAAACATAAGTATTGCCTAACATTAATTAATCAAAATTCGAAATGGCGGAAGTCGTTCCATTAAGGAATCTGTCCGCAAAAGCAGCATGTGATGCTTTATTAGATATTTTCATGCGTACAGGAATTCCTGAAGTTATATGTTCGGAACAGGCCACTAATTTTAGATCTGAACTGACTAAAGAATTTCAGAACCGGTTAAAGACATCCCCTCGCTTCTCAACTCCATCATATCCCTCCTCAAATGTTGCAAAAGAAAAATTTAATCGGGTGTTTAAGCAAATGTTACATCATGTACAGATCCTGTTAACTGGGATAAACATATTCCCTTTTTACTTTTTGCCTATCATGCGGTACCAAATTGTACAACTGGCGTGTCACCATTTAAGCTCATGTATGGTCTGGAAGCTAGGCAGTACCCTTGGTACCTAGGTAGACCCTTGGCAGTATTAAAGTCTTCGTGGTCGGGTGAAATTCCGTTACCACTAAATCTTAGCAGCTCAGTAATAGATTATTTACAAGAATTAAAAATAAATTTGGAAAGAGCCGCCGACCTTGCATCACTAACTGCATCAGAAAAACAAGAAAATTATGCCCACTATTTCAATCGTCGAAGTAGAATGAAAGAATTTAAGAAAGGTGTGTAGTTATTCTGTTTAGTGTATTTGCTCATACCCGATTCCACTGATAAATTGTATGCTAGATAGACAGGACCCGGTGTTGAAGTCATTTTTGAAGATGATGTTGAATTTGGTGAAACCCATCCAACACCGAATAAAGCTAATACTTTGAATGAAACTAATATTGAAGTAGACCTTAGTCATCTGGAGGATAAGAAACGATTAGAATTAAGTAAACTTCTAAAAAAATATGCAACATTATTTTCTGGTAAAATTCAAGTTGCAAATGTCGAAACACACAAAATTCGTTTATTACCAGGTGCGAAAAGGAAAAAACCCTATATTTATAAAATTCCGGAATCGCTAAAAAACGAACTTGATAAAAAATAGAAGAGTTAGAGAATTTAGGACTTATAGAAAAAAGCGAAGCTGAAATAACTTATCCTGTCGTATGTGTTGCTAAAAAGGACGGTAGTATGCGTTAATGTATAGATTTTTGTCTATTGAATGCAGTGACAAAACCTTTCGATTACCCTAGGGAAAACGCAACTGAATTAATCAATGAAATTAGAATTACCTGTTTAGATGTATTAAAAGGGTATTGGGAAATTCCTCTTGAAGAACAGAGTCGAGATCTCACTTCTTTTAAAACTCATCGTGCTTCGTACCAATGGAAAGTCATGCCGTTCGGATTAAGCAACGCAGCTGCTAATTTTCAGAAATCAATCAATGATGCTCTGGGTGAACACCGTAAATATTGCAAAGCATATCTAGACGATATTGCTATTTTTTCATGTGACTGGGATATTACATGTGACTGGATATTAAGCATCTAGACGTTGTTCTGTTTAAATTAACTGAACTGAAGTTCACCGTAAATGTCAAAAAATTTTCTTTCGCAAAAACCCAAATTAAATATTTAGGTCATCTCATAGGAGGGGGTACACATCAACCAGATCCAGAAAAGTTACGTGCCATTGAAACGATAGAATCACCTAAAACCAAAACATCTCTAAAAAGTGCACTGGGTTTATTTAATTATTGTCGTTATTACATAACAAATTACGCTGAAATTGCTAAGTTTTTAACCTACATAACGAAAATGAAAATTCCAGAGATCCTTCCTTGGTCTGATGTTGAAGAAAAAAGCTTTTCAAACTTTAAAACGCTTGTTGTGTGAAGCCCCTAATTCTTTATACACCAGATCCTAAAAAGCCTTACACTATTCAGTGTGATGCCAGTTCTTATGGAGTAGGTGCTTATCTGTCGCAGAGAGATGATAAAAAAAATTTTGCACCCTATTAGTTTTACTAGCCAAAAGTTCACTAAGGCGCAACAAAATTGGTCGACCATCGAGCGTGAAGCGTATGCTGTTGTATGGTCAATAAAGAAATTTGAAATTTACGTGTTTGGTGCTGAAATTGAGTTAATAATTGACCATAATCGCTTGGTATATTTACAGAAATCTGCACCTCAGTCTGCAAAGTTACAAAGATGGGCATTAAAGATATTGCAAAGAAAATTACAAATATATAACATAAATATTTCACATTGCCTTGGTGCGCAGTTAAAAAATGCTGGTGGTCTATCAAGACAAGTTAACTGTATAAAGATTATTTAAGAGACACTTTCTTTTATGTTTTTTTTTTTTTTTTTTTTTTTTTTTTTTTTTTTTTTTCCAGTATTATATCAAGCATCTATTCGTCTGTTGTGAAATATTTCTGTGTTTAATTTAGTATTTTTTATTGTTATATATATCTACATTAAATATTGTTATAACTATTACAACAATGCTTCTATACATCTGTTGCGAATTGTTTATTATACACTATATGGCCAAAGGTGACAGGTCACTTGCAATTTTAGACTTTTTACCAAATATCTAGAAAAATACATGAGGAATTAACCTAAAACTGCAGTTGTGTAAACAATATAGTATAGGTCATATATTTCTACGAAGAGTTTTTCCCGAAACCCCATAGGGGACCGTCAACAAATTGAAAAAGAACGAATATCTTTTGGATAACCCTGTAAAAACTAATGTAGCAAAAGCGTTCAAACTCTAGATTATTAATAAGTGGCTTATTGTAATATACTGTGTTCATTTTTATGAGGATAGCATGTATACTCATAGAGAAATTAAGGTTTTTATAAAAACAGTCCCAAATTTTGCAAAGTTTTTTGCTTATAATTTGCAGAGTTCTTAATATAAAAAAAAGTTCTTTTTAGAAAATATGACAAATAACATTGTACACAATACTCTGCAATCAGAATGAAAAAAGAATAAAAATTGTACGAAAAATGAGCAGATTTACCAAATAATGATTCACTACGCATGCTCAAACGTAATCAAAATATAATTTGCATAATGTGTTAGATAAATGTATGGAAAAACTTTTGTGAAAGTCTCAAAAACATAGTTTGAAAAGTCTGATAATAATCGTTTATAGAATAAGCTCAAAATCCGTTATTCCTAAAAGGAAGTAAAATAATGAGGGGCTGTATCCAAATACAGTAGTACGGGGAATATTGTGTATGCTATATCTGCACTAAACAATGGATATATGGATACAACCCCTCATCTTTTTGCTTCATTTCAGGAACAACGGATTTTGAGCTTATTCTATAAACGATTATTATCAGACTTTTTAAAATATGTTTTTGAAATTTTTACAGAAGTAGCGCTATACATTTAGCTTAACACAATGCACATTATATTTTGATTGCATTCGCGCATGCGCAGTGAAACATTTTTTAGTAAAACTGCTCATTTTTCCTCCAATTTTTATTATTTTTAAATTCTGATCGCAGAGTATTGTGTACAATGTTATTCGTCATATCTTCTGAAAAGAACTTTTTTTTATATTAAGAACTCTGCAAATTATGAGTAAAAAACTTTGCAAAATTTGGGACTGTTTTTATAAAAACCTTAATTTCTCTACCGGTATACATTCTATCCTCATAAAAATGAACACAGTATATTACAATAAGAAACTTATTAATAATCTCGAGTTTGAACGCTTTTGCTACATTAATGTTTACAGGGTTATCCAAAAGTTATTCGTTGTTTTCAAATTGTTGACGGTCCCCTATGGGGTTTCGGGAAAAAATCTTCGCGGAAATATATGACCAATACTATACTGTTTACACAACTGCAGTTTCAGGTTAATTCCTCATGCAATTTTCTAGATATTTAATGCAAGTGACGGTCACCTTTGGCCATATAGTGTATACCTACACAAACACATACATATATTTAAAATACACACACACATATTAAAACAGTTTATTGTCATCCATTGCCTAATTTCTGATTACATAAAAAAAAACAAAAAAAAAACACTGGTAAAACTTATATTTTTCGATCAGAATGAATCATCCGAATGATTGATCAGGCCACACATTAAAATTATAAATAGCTATTTAACTCTCTAATCGCCAAAAATTGCTACCGAAATTCCTATCATATAACCGTAAAAGAATTTTATAAAAATACATCATCTTTATCGTAAGAAGGATATCTGGAAAATTGATAGTATGTTTCAAAGCATAATTAAACCGCGATTTAGCATTTGAGGCATAATATATCTCCTGAAAGTAAAATAGCAAATCGATTTGCGCTAGAGCATCCTGATTTATTTCTTAAGGTTAAATTTTCTGCGCATTCGGATATATATTTTGTAACAATAATTAAAGTTCTTCCAAAAAATTAATTTTTCCAAAAGTTAAGGAGCAATTCGTCTTTTTTGAATTACTTGAAAACATATCAACATAAAAAAAAAAGAAATTTTGAAAAACTGTACTTAAAAAAGTTATTTATTGAATTTTACATAATTTTAACATCAAGCGTGATTTACAAAAAAAGAAAAAAAATCCATTTCTTTCAAACGTCCGCTGTTTGATATATATATATATATATATATATAATTCAGAGATTTCAAAATAAATAAATAAATTGGTTTACGTAAGAAATGTGTCCTCCCCTACTTGTAATGCATTGGCAGTATCGACATCCCATACTAGCGCTTAAGTTGTCAGGCACTGGAATATGAAGCAACGACCACACAATACATGGGACAACGCTAGTTCCACCTCATTTGACGATTTTGGAGGAAGATTTAAGACACATCTATTGAGGTAGTCGAAATGATGCTCTTACAGATTAATCTTTTATGCTCCGACGGTAAGTTACAGTACCAAAAATTTATATCCCAATTAAAACGCAATCATTGAATGCATTCGCAATGGTACTTTTAGGAAACAATAGGGAAAATACTTCTCTTGGCCGTCACTAAATAGCAATATCAGTTCCAATAAGCTGAAAATTATTCGCGAGCTATCTTGGCTTGATTGAGTGTCAATTTTTCTACTATTCTCTTATTTGAAATTGTATCCCTAACTTTTACTTGGAAACATCTTAAATTTTAAAAATAAGGCGATCATATTTTTTCTTGTTTTAAATAGATCACTTGACAATATGTTGTCATAGACTAAAAATTAATTTTCATTTGTTTACTTTACGAAGCGTTTTTCTTTTTTTTTTTTTTTTTTTTTTATTTACAAAGCGGAATTTTCAAAGCGGTACTTTTGAGTAACGTCGGGACTACGTTGAACAGGATTTTTACTTAGATTTTTGTCGTTTGAATACATATGGTGCATAAAATCAAATAAATTTAATAGGGATGCGTGGGTGCTATACAGGTGGAATTTGATACAATGTAGGGGAAAATATTGCACAATTTATGTATGACATTGATGAAAAATAATGCAAAAAATATGTAATTTTTATCTTTAGAAAAAATATTGTATTTTTATAAAACAAAATGGATAAAAATTACAAATTAAAAATATCTTTTATTATTTTTATTAATCCTTTTCATTTTCATACAAAAAAGAGTATGGAATTTTCTTTCAGATATGCTTTCCATCGAGCGATAGTGTTAAAACTGTAGAATATATTCTTCTGATGGCGAAATGCTCAATGATGATGCACCAAAAACACCATAAATTAGTAATATATACATCATAGACATATATACACTGGATATATGCTTGATAAATCACATTAAAATAATAAGAGAAAATTGGATATAGTTTCATTCTGTCTCAATTTTTGTCCAAGTGTAATGGCCCAACGGTACTTCAGAATGCTACAACAAGCAATTAGATTAACAAACAAAATTTAAGTCCTTTATTTTTAGTGCATACATCTTTTAATGTATCATAGTAACGCAAGAGGGTTATTACTACTGATCTTATTCTCTGTTTCTAATTTTCTTATTAATCTTATTATCTAATAAAAAGCTTTCAACTTATACAATCATAAAATAAAAGTTAAATGTCCTACCTGTTCTTTCCTTCGCATAAGGAGAAATAGCCGGGAACTCTATGCATTAAATAATACAACATCCAAATAATAAGTCTTGAATCTTCGAAACAAAAAAGCTATATTACATTAAGCATTCTTGTAGACGCACACAACATGCTTAGACACTCACAAAACAAAAAAATATTTACATTATATTACAATTCCAGTATTAAAGTTTTTTTTTTTTTAAGTTATTCTCTTTTCTCTACGTTCATATCGAGTTTCTGTTCTAATCTAAATCTGAGTCAATTTTCACAGAAAAAAGGAAAAAAAGTTCTGTCCGCCCTTGCGCAGTAGGATCATTCGGTCTGACGTAACACACTGTAGGTGTTTTTTTGTTCTTGTTTTTTATTCAAGGGGGAAGAGGAGTTACGTGATTTCGCAACATCCTCCCACCTTGAGTTGTGATCCATGGGAGGAACTCAACAATTTAGAAGTCCAGATCGGAGTCTCAGAGGCGGTTTCACTAGTCGCCCACTTCTGGTAACCACAGGAGAGATATCTCTGTTACTGGGTTGGTTCTTTTCTACACTGATTCTAGTCTGATCGACTTCTGGAGTAGTCTTTTGTTGTTCATTATGGACATTAAAGTTCACTTTCTGTTGAATTATGTTATCTGATGGGGAATTGCTAGCTGCATCAATTTCTAAAGGAAACAGGCGTTGGAAAGGACGGAGGAAAATGCCATTTACTTTTTGGACTTTGGCCAATCTTGCTATTTTGTCTTTTCCGGGAAATATATCAATTTTGGCTAAAGGCCAGTGAAGACGTCTTTTGTTGGTATCTTCCAGAAGAACGATGTCTCCTGTTTGCAAAGGTTTGGAATTCTTCTTCATAGACTGTTGCCGCAGCTGTCCTAAGTACTCCGTTCTAAATCGGTTTCGCAGATCATTTCTTATTCTTTGACGATATCTTGCTCGTCTGTTAAAATCTTGGGAGTCTAATGCATCTATATCTGGGACACCGGGTGTAGGCAGTTCTTGAAGGAACATCAATGGATTTAAAGGTTCGGGATCGCGATTATCTTCGGAGATGTATGTTATCGGTCTCGAATTGACAACATTTTCACAGTCACAGAGTATTGTGCTCAGTTCTTCGTAATTTAATGAGGCGCGACCCAAAACTTTTCTTAAAATATCTTTCACTGTTCGCATGAGGCGTTCCCACCACCCTCCCTACCAGGGGACTGAAGGGGGGTTGAATTCCCATCTGATCTTCTGAATAGAGGCCAATGTACTTATAGCTTGCCAATCCACACTAGAAAGGGCTCTGTTAGTGCCAACAAAATTCTTTCCGTTATCTGAGTAAATTATATATGGTCTGCCTCGCCGTGCTATAAATCTTCTTAGGGACTGCATAAAGCATTCAGCTGATAAAGATGTTATCAACTCCAAATGTACTGCTCGATAGACAGCACAGGTGAATAAAGCTATCCACACATTTGAACCATCGGCAAGGTATAGAGGACCATCTAAATCGACTCTAACCACTTCAAATATAGCTGCATCTCTGATTCTGTCTTCAGGTGGGATTCCTTGTTCGACCTCTGTTCTGGGTGTTTGGAATCTTTGACACTTAACACATTGTCTAATGACGTTTCTGATATACTTTCTTGAATTCAAAATCCAAAAGTATTCTTGAAGTTGAGCCATTAGTATGCTAACTCCAGCGTGATGATTTTCTAAATGTTTTTCAAAAATTAACTTCTATACCACAGGATGTTTTGAGGGCAAAATTATTGGATAACGAAAATCTTCTTTGTCTTGTCTACAGATTATATTTGTTTTTGCTCTCAAAAGTCCGTTTTTATCTTCTAATGGTTTTAAGGCTCTTAATTTGGGATCTGTGTTTCCTGAAAAGGATTCCTTTTGTACTAATCTGAGTAGTATTTTTTCTGCTTTTTCAAATTCATCAACGGAGATGTTAAGTGATGAAATTCTTTCTTTCTTTCTTGTGTTGTTATAAAAACGATATATAAATGCAATCATTCTTATGTTTTTTCTATAAGAGGAAAAATATCGATAAAAACGGTGTAAATCAGTGTCTTCATTGTCTAAAAGTGTTAGGATTGTCTTTTTCCTTTCTTTATTTATTATATCATCGTCAGGGTGTTCTTCCGGTTGTGACCACTGATCTTCCGGTAAATACAGCCAAACTGGTCCCTCCCACCATCGTGATTTCTCCAATTGCTCAAAGGAACATCCTCTGGATGGGAGGTCTGCTGGATTTAAATTTCCTGGTATATGTCGCCAATCTTCAACTTGGGTAAGGCTTCTGATTTCTAAAACTCTATTGTGGACAAATGTACCCCAAGATTGTTCTCTTCTTATCCACCCTAAAGCTGCTGAGGAATCGCTCCAAAAGATTGTCTTCTTTGGTTTTAACTGAAGATCACTCATGATGGTTTTAGCGAGTCTAGCTCCAATGAGGCACGAGAGTAGCTCCAGTCGAGGAATTGTGAGTTCTTTAATGGGCGCTACTCTACTTCTAGCATTGACTAACTGAACTTTAACTCCTTCTTGTGTTTGACATCTAAGATACACGCAAGTGGCATAGGCGTGTCTACTCGCATCGGAAAAGGTATGCAAGGAAATGTTATTTTCATTTTCGGGCGATACATTCAACCAACATGGAACTTGAATTTCTTATAAAAACTTAATTTGTTTTAACCAGAAGTCGAACTGTTTTCTTAAATTTTCAGGAAGTTCTTCATCCCATTTTAATTTCTGTTTCCAGGTTTCCTGAAGAATTAATTTTGGAATAAGAGTGCTCGGGGCGGAGAATCCTATGGGGTCAAAAATCTTTTGGGTAACCGATAAAATTTTTCTCTTTGTGAGTGGTTCTTTCGTTTCAATTTTTTCTTCTATTTTACACATTAATCTATCTTGCTGTAAGTCCCAGACCAATCCCAAAACTGGTGTTAACTTTGTATTTTCTTCATAAACATCGATCATGGCCTGAGGCAAATTTGATCGCCAACATCTTAAATTAAAATGACCGGATGATAAAATGCACGGTGATTCTGTTATAAATTTTCCAGTATCTGCGATCGATTTTAAACTAGTAATGGAATTGTCAATGTAAAATGAATCTTTCAAAATTCGTGCTGTATTTTCCCACTGTTCGGGTACTTGACTTAAAAGATAGTTTAGTGTACCCATTAATAAAAACGGGCTTGAAGTGAGTCCGAAGACTACGCGACAATGTCTATAAACTTTCAAATTAAGTTTGGAGTCGAACCAGAGAAAGCGTAAAAAATCGCGATCTTTTTCTGTGATTTTTATCTGGAGAAATGCTTTTTCAATGTCTGAAGAGATACCTATTTTGCATTTAAGAAAACGATTCAAAATACTCGGAATTATTTCAATCAAATTAGGTCCCTTTGTGAGACAGTCGTTCAAAGAAGGAGAGTTTGCATTATGTGCGAGGCATTAAAAACTGGACGCATTTTCGTCGTTTCACTATTTTCATTAATTACTGGTCTGTGGGGTAAGAAATGTACTTTATTCTCCTTATCGTCTGACATTTCTTCTATAATATTATTATCCTTCCACAAATTAAAAATTTCTTCATATTCTGTTTTCTTATTTGTTTTGATAAGTTTTTGTTCTGTCTTGCGCAAATGTTTCTCTGCTAATACGCGATTGCTCGCTAAAATTGAATTATCAACAATCCAGGGTAGTGTCACTTCGTAGCGGCCACTTTCATCACGTTTGACTGTTTCAAGAAAATGGTTATAAGTCTCTCTTGTTAAATCGTCTTTATTTTTATAATCTTCATTAGTGATACCCAAGGTATCTAAGTTCCACAGTTGTGATAAACTGGCATTTGAAGTAAATAATGACAGCGATAGAACTGACAACGAACTTTCTGAATCATTTCCATTACCCTCTGTTTTCCCCATAATTGTCCAGCCTAACTTTGTTTCAAAAGCTGTTATACCCAAATCAGGAAAATATTTTATATTATCTGTGAATAATTTCGCCGCCATGTCAGCGCCGATTAAAATGTGTACTTCTTCCGGATTATTCTCATATAAACATAGTCGATTATTTTCACGAACATCGGTCAGATGAACTCCCCTTTTTTCTAAGATTTTTGTCATTTCGCTATCGCGGGATAAATTTACTCCTGAACAAATTTTTCCTTCATCTAAAGCTTGTATTTTAAATCGGAAACTATGATCAAAATTACTGATAGTAAATTCATAGCGATTATGTTAACTCGTTTTTTCCACCCCTCCGAATAGTCCGTGTCTAATTGTTTCTGATCGAATTTTCCTTAATTTCAATTTATTTGCAGCATATCTAGTTATATAGCTATTGTGACTCCCAGTATCTATAATGATACGAATAAATTCGGAAGATTGATTATCATTACGGATCTCCACTATCAAAGTTTGTAAATAGACATTAGAAATTATATCCTGATTTGACAGCAATGGTCTCGTAACATCGCTACTCTCTGAATTAGTAGATTTCCCTTTTGAATTTATTTCTTTATTACACATTATCTGGGCGTGTCTCGAATTACAAATACCGCATAAATCCTTCGATACACAGGATTTCCCAATATGTCCGCGGGATAAACAAATATAACAAAGGCCTCTCTTTCTCAGTAAATCAAGTCTTTTTTCAAACGGTAAATTACAAGTGCTAAAACATTTATTTGTCTGGTGCCTGCCAAAGCAAAATCCACAAGTAGTCTCATTTTCGCTCTGAACCAATAAATCACTCGCTGACGGTAATTTTCTGTTCGGAGATTCAAATTTATTACTCTGTGTATTAAATTTATTGACGTATTATTTAAATTGGGGGGAAAGGAAGAATTTTTCCTAAATGACTGCGCAACATAATTATTTTGTGTTGATTTTTCATTTATTTCATTCAGTGATGACGCATACATTTTCTCTCTGGATATTAATTGCTTATGTAAGAACGATATTAAATCTTGGACATTAATTGAGTCTTCATGCGTTTTATTAAATTCCAAAACTAGGTCTCTCGGTAATAATTTAAATAAAATGGGGGATAATAAACTTCCATAAGAGTCTAATGAAATGTTAAGCGACTCTAGACTTCTAATGTTCGTTTCTATCTCATCAAAAAGTTTTCCAAATGATTTGGTGTCATTCGAGTGTCTTGAGTGGAGTTAAATTAAGAAGTTTATTTGTATGCACCGAAATTAACATATCCTTATTCCCGTACCTTTCTTTCAAAATATCGACGGACTTTAAATAATTCTCTGCACTGACACAAAATCCATCTGTACTTTTTAATGGAATGGGGGCTAGAAAACTTTTTAAATAGTTAAATTTATCTACTGGATCTAATGTGTCATTGTTGTGATTGGTTGTTTCAAAAGCTGACCAAAAAGAAGGCCATTCAACAAAATCCCCAGAAAATTTTGCGATATTTAGTTTCGACAATTTAATGCTTAAGTTTTCCTTTAAGGGATTTTCTCGTTTAGAAAACGAATCATCCTGTGTTTTCTTTTTATCTAACTCTTTTATTTTTCTGTTTGCTCTAAAGAGCCATGACGTAATTTCCTCTTTAAATTCGCGAGCGCCCTGTAATTCTGTATCTAATTGTGCTTCTTGCACCAATTTTTTAATTTCCCCGTCTGCTCGTGTCAGTTCCATTTCTGTCACACTTAACTGTTCCACTACCTCTTCCAAATCAAAAAGTCCTTCCGGCCAGTGCCGGGAGGAAGAGGTAGCTTTCAAATACCTTATTTTAAAAAAGCCAACTTATATTATTCAAACACACGAAGCTCAATTTAGTGGAAACCGAATATAGGAGATTCAATACTAATTTTTATCAATACTAAATCATTATGAATGAGAATTTCACGAAATTAGTCAGCTTTATCCAAGCTGCTTTTATTTAAAGTAACTTATATTTGGCTGAGATGTTGATGTATACTATCCACATGCTTTCTCACATGGAAATAGGCGAATACGTGTGTTATCGCGTGACAAATACAAGATCGTTTCAAAATGTAGCCATACTAGAAATTCAATGTGCTATAATTCAACCATTTTTTAAGATATAAACAAAAGAACAAATTTTCAGAAACAAAATCTGCTCTTTGTATCAAGGTCAAACACATAAAAAAATCTTTTTTATTTTCCAATTTTTTAATACCTCATTTTAAATTTTAAATTTAATTTTATTAAAAGGCAGCCCTTTTGAAACAAGATGGCGAATGAAGATGGCCAACGAACACGGTCGAGACATTGGTATGTACTATGTACAGACCAAGTAACATCCAAATCGGTTCATAAATACGCTTGTTATCGCGTGACAAAAATCAGGTCGTTTTAAAATGTCAGCCACAATAGAAATTCAAAACGCTATAACTCAGACATTTTTTTAGATATAGACGGAACAAAAACTGTTCCGGGATCTTTGTATTAAGGTCAAACACATAAAAAAAAATCTTTTTCATTTTCCAATATTTTGGTATCTCATTTTAAATTTCAATTTTTTTTAATTTTTTTAAATGGCCGCCATTTTGAAACAAGATGACGGATGAAGCTGACCAACGAACTCGGTGGAGATATTTGTATGTACTATGTACACACCAAAGTACATCCAAATCGGTTCATAAATACGCCTGTTATCACGTGACAAAAATCAGGACGTTTCAAAATGTCAGCCACGCTAGAAATTCAAAATGCTATAACTCAGCCATTTTTTGAGATATAGACGAAACAAAAACTGCTCCCGAATCTTTGTATCACGGTCAAATACATAAGAAAAAGATATTTTTTCGATTTTCAATTTTTTGGTACCACATTTCAAATTTAAATTTTTCTTAAAAATTTAAATGGCTGCCATTTTTAAACAAGATGACGGATGAAGCTGGCCAACGAACTCGGTCGAGACATTGGTATGTACTATGTACAAACGAAGTTACATCCAAATCGGTTCATAAATACGCCTTTTATCGCGTGACAAAATTCAGGACGTTTCAAAATGTCAGGCACGCTAGAAATTCAAAATGCTATAACTCAGCCATTTTTTAAGATATAGACGAAACAAAAACTGCTCCGGAATCCTTGTATAAAGGGCGAATACATAAGAAAAAAAATTCCATTTTCAATTCTTTGGTACCACATTTCAAATTTAAAAATTTTAAGAAAATTTTAAATGGCCGCCATTTTGAAACAAAATGGCGGATGAAGCTGGCCAACGAACTCGGTCGAGACATTGGTATGTACTATGTACATACCGAATTACATCCAAATCGGTTCATAAATTCGAGAGTTACAGTATGACAAATGTCAGATATATATATATATATATATATATATATATATGGATATATATATATATATATATATATATATATATATATATATATATGTGTGTGTATATATATATATATATATCAACTTTTGAACGGAGGGTGGTTTCGGGGTCTGGGGATCATGATCGATGAAAATATACCAAAATGTTTTGAAATCGCTTTACTCCGAACGGCTGCAATAGGTAGCTTTTTGTAATGAAAGCTACCTAAAATGTCTGGTTCTCCCTCTTTCAAAATAGGTTCTATTTTTTTTTATAAACTTATTTATGCTTTCACGTAGCACAGCTCTTTCTTTTTTGGCGATAACTAAACTTTCAGCCATTGCGAACTAATAACAACAACAACTAAATTCTATTAAAAAGTACAATTCGCTATATGTTCAACAGTTCTCAACATTTTTTCAGTTCTTCAAATTAAATAGCTTCATAAATAATTTCTAATTATTCTAATATCTTAATATCTTATTCTATTTATCTCATAATTAGGTTATATCCACGGAAGGGATGCCAAAATGTTACTACTGATCTTATTCTCTGTTTCTAATTTTCTTATTAATCTTATTATTTAATAAAAAGTTTTCAACTTATACAATCATAAAATAAAAGTTAAATGTCCTACCTGTTCTTTCCTTCACATAAGGAGAAATAGCCGGGGATTCTATGCATTAAATAATACAACATCCAAATAATAAGTCTTGAATCTTCGAAACAAAAAAGCTATATTACATTAAACATTCTTGTAGACGTACATAACATGCTTAGACACTCACAAAACAAAAATTATTTACATTATATTACAATTCGAGTATTAAAGTTTTCTTTTTAAAAAGTTATTCTCATTTCTCTACGTTCATATCTAGTTTCTGTTCTAATGTAAATCTGAGTCAATTCTCACAGAAAAAAGGAAAATAGTTCTGTCCGCTCTTGCGCAGTAGGATCATTCGGTCTGACGTAACACACTGCAGGTGCGTTTTTGTTCTTGTTTTTTATTCAAGGGGTAAGAGGAGTTACGTGATTTCGCAACAGGGGTAAAGTTTCCAGAGAATAGTTTTTTAAATTTATAATTTGGGATATAAAGATTTAAGGCTCGGAGATCGAGCTGTCCTTTCTATTCGTTCCAAACTTCGGTCCTCAAAATATTCATCAAACGCTTAGCTCATCATCCAAACCCATATTTGACCATCGTCCTATATATAGGTCAGCATACATTTCTTGCTCTTACTCATGAAATATTTGTTATTTCTTTTGTTTAAGTATTATATTACTTTGAAATTGTCATTCCTTACACTGGCTTAATTTTAATTTTTAGTTTTTAAAATTTTATTTATAATGAATTTTTAAAATATGCCAATTTTGAGATAATGAACGACAACGTCGTTGTCGACTACATAATTGTACAAAAAAATCAAAAACTATCTGCAAACAAATGTGTTGTTGGATTCTGTTTGAACTGTTTCTTACGATTCCATTTGAAAGAAGGTGTTTGAGTATGAAACTAATAATAATAATTATGTCATAACCGTGGATTCGGCCGTTTTCCTTATAGAACAGCCTGTAAAATTGAATATAATAAAACATTGGTAGGTTTTTCCATTCATGGCCTTTCTTACGTTTTTATGAAGCTAAACCATAATTTTTTAATAAAAAAGTATTTTTTTCAATACTTGGCCATGTATGCGCAAATATGAAATCATCACCAATATCACTGGCGTATAGGGCGACATACGTAGCAAGCATCTCGTCGCGGTATCTCGTATTTTCTACATGGCACACATGTAGGTTCGTGTGGTCACCCTGGCAGACCAAATCCTGAATCCACCGTCTCCCTAACTGTGCCTTTTAACAATATACACAGGTAGTATTAGGTGCCTTGTTTTCACAAGATCTGCATACGACCAGAATCACCCACCATAGCAAAACTAGTGTCTTGCCAAATTGAAACGGGCACTTCTGTATCGTATATTAAGAGGAGCATACACAACGGGTTGTCTTATATATAATCTTTGATTTTAAAGATGTCTGTGAAGAAAGCCATGTTGGGTATAAATATCCAAACCACATTAGTTTTCCTCCTCTTCAGGGACAATTGAGCTAGAGCCTGATCTTGTACATGTGTTGTAACCCGTATAGACGGTCTAAAACAGGTGTTCCCGATTGCGATTAAAAAAAAAAAAATTGAAACTGATCCCAGATTGTTTGAACTACACCACGAGACACACTAAGGCGTCTAGCAGCATCAGTCTTTGATAACTCCATTTAAGTCCATTTGAGTGCCCGTCGTCCTAACGAATCAGTTAAATAAGGAAAAGTAAAATAAGCATTCAAGTAAAATAAAAAAACGTGCATAATAGGAAAGAATACGTGAAAAATTTAATGATGGCGTTTCATAGACCGTGAAATTTTAGAATATTTTTATTTTTATTGGTTTTGAAAATGACTCGGATAGAGTTGAAACAGGTAAACAGTCGAAATAAACGTATTTTTACTGGTTTTAAAGTGTTAAATTACACCTTTTAGCAATTGAAATTAATGTAATATTACAAGGTGTTAATTTGCTAAATATATCTGTTGAAGACCGTCAATTGATATGCGCCAATGTATCCTGATTTATTTCCCTAAACTAAACTTTCTGCGTGTTCGGATATTTAATGTGTCATAATCAGTGGCGTGGCGTCCGGTCATCGCTGGATGCGGCGATGACCAAGCAATATTTTAAAACTCTTAATAAGCTCTTAAAACTCTGCGATCCAGTTTTAGCAGAACATTTGGAGTTCACGTATAAGTGAAGGTAAGATTTAAAGTTTCTTTTTTGAACATTCAACCATTGAATTTTAGAGTTAATAATTTTTCACCACAAACTTAAATAATTGCGATGACCACCGAAAATTTTCACGCCACGCCACTGGTCATAATAATCACAATTTTCAGAAAAAATTAAATTATTAATATGAAGTTCAAAATATAATGTTGTTAATAAAAATTTTCTATCTGTTCAATTTAAAGTATTCATTGACAAGTTCACTAGAGATAAAACATATATAAATGTAACGAAAAAAAAAACATGCTTTCATTAAAATTTACAAAATATATAAACAATATATAGATTTTTGAATGCACTAAGAAGTAGAAATGGAAATCTAGCCAAATTAGCCAGCTATCATAAGTTATCAGTTGGCTTCATAAATGACAACTTATTTTTGTCGCCAAATTTGGTGATATTTCGCCAAGTTGGCCAAAATTTGGCGCTATTGTGCTATCCCTGTCATTAGTTCTTTTCAACAATTACTCATTATTTCTAATTGCTAAAAAGGTGTAAGATTATTTTTTTAAACAGTAAAATACTTTTATTTGACTGTTGATATATTTCAACTCTTCAAGAGTCATTTTCAAAATAAATAAATAACGACATTCTGCAACTGCGCGGTCCATCAAGGACATGATCATTTTCATTACATCTTGGACCACGCAGTTTTAGGATGTCATTATTTATTTGTTTTGAAAATGACTCGGAAAAAGTTGAAACATATCAACAGGCAAATAAAACTATTTTAGTGTTTTAAAAAATAGTAATCTTACAACTTTTTACCAATTAAAAATAATATCTTATTACAAGGTGTTACTTTGTTATACAATTACTCATTGTTGAAGCTGATACTGGTTTTACAAAGGAAATCAACTGTTTTCCCCCGCGTTGCTCCCATTAGGGATCGAATAATAATAATAATAAAAATAATAACCTTTTTGTCCAATTCGTGTATTGTCCTCAGGAATACATATATACGTAGGGGGGATGGGGGCACATGTGAACAGTTCGCATAAATATACATTTTTTTTCATAACTGGATTAATTTCTATAAACAAAAACTACTCAATATAGTGAAGAGAACTTTCTTTTACACATGGTATTTTTTTTAAATTACCTGTATAGTTTTACTTACATTTTTAAATAGTTTTATAAAAACAAAAAGAAATGTTCACATGTACCCCATCAGCGGGGTAGTTGTGAACACTCGTTGGGCACATGTGAACACAAAAAAAAATATCCCTTGACGTGCTTTTTATTCTGTTATTCATTTGTCAACATAATCATTAGTTATATTACCTGTTAAATTCACCGTAAAGAAAAAATATATATACTAGGGGGCTCTGCCCCCTGCAAGCTACGCTCGCCAATCCCCGTTCAGACACCACAGAATCTAAGAACACACTAATCTGATCGGTTCTAAAAATATTATAGAAGATTGAATTATACTGAAAAAAGCTATGCAGATCTCCGTGTAAACGGGTTTCCATTCAATTTCCTTTGATTTCAAAAATTTAAGGCTGAATCAGTTGCTGTTAAGACATCCAATGGTTGTTTTCGTATTTGCTTAAAGATAATCAGTTAAACATTTGAAAAGAAGCTAAAATAAAATGAATTGAGTGTACAGAGTCTTTGTCTCCCGGTATTTTAAAACAATTTCTATAATAATAGCACAAGTCATGTGATTATCCTCAACAGGTCCGGGCGAACCACTTCGCTTTTTATATTCCTGGTGCCATTTTGGTACATTAATGTTAGCCAGGTACAGGTGATAAGTCGCCAAATATTATTCTATCGCCATCATTTCATCTATATTATAATAGTCCAAGTCATGTAACTGCCATAAATAAATACGCTCTGATCCCTTCGCTTTTCATATGAAAGTTTGGCCCAGATATCAGATACGGCCCCATATCGGCGCGATTTTTTTTCCGACGCTAATTTGAGGAAAACCTCAACAGCATAAACAACAACATCCGGCTTATCAAATCAAGCAAAATAACGATACTATGGCGCCAGTAAAGTATCCGTTACGTGTATGACATTGGCGTTAGAAAAAAAAAATCGCGCCAATATGGGTTCGTATATGACATCTGTGCCGAAAGTTTTCCCTTTTGATTAAAAAATCAAATTTCTTTTTCGAATAAAACTACATAAAAGTTTCATGGTCGCAAAGAATTCTTGGCACTGTTACGCTGGCCGGGCGCAAATCTCGCCAATAGCTATTTTTCAACTCTCCAGTTAGCATTTTTTTTTTTAATTTTTCGAGTAGTAAATTAAAACATTGCTTTGAAGTTGAAATTAAATGTCATCGTTTGTTACATCATTTAATATTTGGCCAGATGTCATATACGCTCCGGGTTTGGCGTGATTTTTTTAAGAAAATTTTTCGAAAACCTCGTTTTCGAATACCAGTTACATATGTATTTTTCGTACTACTTAGTTATCCCGTCGACCAAAAATCTATCACTAAACTATAAGATTAAATTTAATGGTTGATCGTAAATGTCACATTCACTTGAATTTAAGCAAGTTACACGTCCATCAAGTGATTTTTATTTCGACGTTTTATTTGTATATTTAATAATGTTATTAGGGGATCGTACCCGGGCTTCCCGGGTTAAAGAATATAGGTGAAAACTTTTTTTTAAATTGTAAACTAACACTTTTTTTACATGCAATAATTTTTTTAGATTGACCACTTACATTAAAAAAGCATTTTTCATATGGAACATACGAATTATACAATCAAATAAATTTTTGAGATTTATCAAAAGCGATATTTTCTTATTAGCCGCATGCTAAGAGCTATTTGCTAAGATTTTTTTACTTATGGCATCTTTTTATATTCTGATAATTTCAGAGCTTATACATGTCAGGTAAATTTGTGTTTCATTTATATTATTTTATTTATTTGTTCATAGGGAAGTTTTTTTAATGGATATTCGCCCCGCACGATATAGATAAATTAAAAAGTATTTCATGCTTTAAAATTGTTTTTAACCATAGACAATCAGTAAACTGGGATGAATTTTGCAAACAAATTACATTTAAAAAAAAAATCCTATTTGGTGATCAAAAAATTTTAATTGTACGATTAGAAATATGTTAAATTTGTGTTTTTTCAATATTATTGTTTTATTTGTTTATACCATAAGTATCAATTTCGTTAATTTGTCTTTCACAAATATGTTAGATTGGTGGTTTTGTTCATTATTATTCTTTTATTTGTTTATAAAGGAAGTATTAATTTCGTTATGCAAAAATAGTCGGAAACAAATGCGGTAAAATGTTTATTGCTTTATGTGCAAAATGTTTATTATTATTATGTATTGAAACCGGAACGTCATAACATAAAATTAAAAAAAAAAATCATGCTTAAAAATTACTATAGAAAATATAATACATCAGTCAATGAATACAGTTTTTAAACAAATTGCATTTGAAAGTAATTTTTTTTCCCTATGCGATGAAAATTGAAAATGTACGATGGTCGGAAGATTAAAAAAATGCAGTAGCAAAAATTTCGAGACCGAAATTTGATCGTGAAGTGTTGCCATTCGCAAAATGACGTCAGCGTTAAGCACAGATACGTTTGTTCTTTATAATTTAGATATTTAGTCAGTAAAATATAATAAAGATCAGTTATTAGGATGTGGTTATCAATTGAGGCTCTTAAGCTTGGATTTCCGGAAAGAAAACAGCAATTTTCACCTTCTCAAAATTTGCATACGCACTTCTCATATCTATATTCATCATTTTTAAAAAAATTGCATTTTGTTTGATCATTTAAAAATCATTTTTACTCAAAATCATTTAATCTTAATTCCGGAGAGTAAATATTTCCGTAATTTATGTTTTTTAGACGCACTTCTGTTAAAATGTTTAATTTTATCTCAGAAAATGATTTTTTTCTTTTAAATGTGACTTCATTTTTCACTTAAATAAGCATTTCGCCTAGTGCCTGAAACTTAGTATCAGTACAAATGCAGAAGGAAAAACATTATAGAAAATTTATGAGGAAAAATGCGTGTTTTCAAAAGCAGTACGTCGTTTTCCGTTATTATGCCCTAATACATTATTCTGCTCCTAATGGGATTTTGCACATCTAAACCCTATACAACAATTTTTATCAACAACTTTGAGTTTTTATCAGAAAATAGCATGAATAAAGTTAAAAATACCTCATTATTTCTCTCTTGTCTGCAATAATGAAAGCTACACTGTTAAAAACTTTGCAGCATTCTGGCAGGTCATTCGACCGTTTTTAGAAAAAACGGTTTCATAACCATAATTTAACTATATTCTGACCGTAAAATGGCCAAAAATATGGTCTTAATAGTGTTACAATTATGGTTGTGTAACCGTTTTCATAAAAAGCTGTCAAATGACCTGCCAGAATGCTGCAAATTTTTAACAGTGTATCTAATTTTCATCATTTTAAAGAAATTTTATAAAATGCTTTTAAAATTAAAACATAAAAGTGGGGATGTTTAAAGTAAAACAGATAGTGCGATCACATCTACAAAGGAAGAGCTTTCAGTTAAAAAAAAAAAAAAATAGTAAAATTGGTTCAGCAGAAGGATCTGGGCAGATGACTAAAAAACGCACTTGTGTTTTAAATATATAGATTATATAAAATTAGGCAAAACTAAATTAAGCAAATTATGTTATTTTAATAAAATTACAGTAGAATGTCTTAAAGACAGCATTAAAATTTTATTATTCGAGAGAATTTTCGACAAAACCTTCAGGAACACGATATTATTTTAAACCACGAATTACTTATTTGCTTGTCTAACTCAGCGAAGCAAATCCATCCAGACGAGAATCTTCAATTTCTGTAATATAAATCGCTATTATTTGCATGTCACCTCTCTTTTATAAAGACACTCTAAATTTTTGTAAACCATTGCGTTTTATCAGTGTGTGATTTCGATTACTTTATTTTCAAAAGTGAAGCATTTTCACCTGAAAAGAATTTCAAAGCATCTGGGCTGTGAAAATGACGCATTTCTACAAAACATAATTCAGGTTTAAGAATTAAAATACACACTTTTTCATAAAATGACGTCATTTGCATCTGCTAAAGCAATCTACTTTTACAATCCAGTCTTAAACTTCGTCTATAGAAAAGTGTGCTTATGACGTCATTATCACGGAATAACAGGCAATATTCTTGACATAACCCATATTTTAATTTGAACTTTTTTTTTTCAGGTTTTATAGAAATCGGCAACAAAAAGATACAGTATCTCCTATTTTCCGTTTACTTTCAATGACTTTCAATAGAAATGGGGTACTTTTGTTGCCACGATAAGAAAAATGGTATTAAAAACTGCAAAAAAAAAATTAATATCTTAAAAATAAATTGAGATACAGCTTTCAAATAAATTGCATTTAAAAGAGCATTTTTTCCTTATACGACGGTGTAAAAATTTAAAATGTGCGATGTTTAGAAGCTTAAAAATTTGCAGTAGAGAAAATTGCAAAACCAAAATTTTATTTCAAATTTCAAAGTGTTGCCATTCGCAAAATGACGTATGCGTTACGCACAGATATATTTGTCCTTTATACTATAGATACTATTTTCTTTGTTCTTTTGTTATTTAAAATAAAAATTATGTTAATTTGTGTAATTTAGCGAGTGGTTTGGCGATTTATATATTTTGGCGAAATGGGTCGATGGAATAACTAAGTAGTACTGTATTTTTAAATTATTTTCTATTATTTTTTATTTTTAAAGGAAAATAACCAAAAATATATTTAACTATAGAACAAAACAATTTATGTAATTTAAAAAACGAAAATAGGGTAAATTAACATTTATTATTAAATAAACAACAACAGCCGGGTTACAATGCAAACCAAAATAATGCCATTTTGGCGCCAATTAGGTACCCTGATGCGTATATGACATCTGTGCCTAATATGTTTCTTTTCATTTCGTTAAAAAAAAAATAAAGACGTGAAAGCCATTTATTTTAAATGTTTCAGTTTGTATTAAATAAAATGATAATTAAATACAAATTGAATTATGAATAAAAGTAACATGATAAATTTCTTAGCATATATTTTAGGGAGGCCAAACTTCTCGCCAAATTAGTTTAAAATAGTAAGCTTTTCTAAAATCTGAAAAAAAATTTGTTATGATTAAATTTTGAGTTGCCATCATTAGAGAAAAGTATATAAAATTAGAAAAAAATTAATATATCGAAAACTACTTCGAATTTAAAAATTCTAATACCAGTTTTGAGATCTGCAGATGAATACGGATTTTTGGTGTTAATTTCATCGCAAAGTATTCCGTATTTTAGGAGAAATCGCCGTGAACCATAATCAGTTGTTTAATCAGTCGTTTCATAGAATCGTTACATAAATTCGTTTCATAATATCCGTTTCATTAGGATTTTATATATATAGGGTAGATATTTCTCTTGTTTCTGGGTGATATGTTTAAGCAAAAGATTATAAAAGGAAAATAAGTAGATTGGGAGGGGGTTTTAGATGATTAATTAAGTATTGTTGCAATAAAATAATAAAAACAAAGAAGCAATTTTAAAAAAAGAAATTAAAACTTATAAATTTTGCTTAGGGCGTTTTGTTGGAGGGAAATTTTAGGGGGGCGGGGATTTACATACTATTTATCGGATGTCTGCCGCAATACGAAAGATTCTCACTCCTGCATTTGCCTTATTTATTTGTAAATTATAGATAAAGAAGGCTTTTTTTGGTTATTAAAAAAAAAAAAAATTCTCGACAATAACCCCTCCTCCTAAATTCTTTTGCTTTTGAAAGAGGATGGGGGGGGGGGGGTTATAATCGGGATTTTACGATAGATATCAGTTTAAAAATTTTATTTTCTTAAAATATTACTGATGTCTATCTCCATTCAAAGCATCATATACATAATAAATAATACATAACTGTTTTAGAGATGGAAATAAGCCATCATTGCAAGTTTAGAACAAAGGTAAATGAAAAATTTACAAAGTTGTTCAAGGTAATACTTTTGTATTAACAATGCATAAAAAATATTGATGTAAACCGTTTAGTAAAATAATACACTACACTTATGTCGTCTAGTTGCAAAACCGGCCAACTCCTCAAAAATTGAAAATGTGTTTTTTCAGTTTTTTTTAGTTCTAAGTGAAGGTTTCTATCATCTGGAAACGATAAACCATGCAAAAACCTGTCAATCCCTGTTTTATATGCGTTTGAAAATCACGATGTGGTGCAAAAGTGGCCAAATCCTTCAGACCGTGAGTTTCAAAACCGGCCATCTCCATATCCGCTAGATGACGCTTCTGCTCGACCACATAATAACTTCTCACTTGTTGATTAGATTAACGTTATCGTGTTTTCTCTCCCCTGTGACTACTCTCCCTTGGTGCATACATATTTTCTAATAATTTAGCTTCGTGTTTTCTCCGAAGTAGGTGAATAATGGGGCTCCGGCCTCGAGAGGAGGAGCGAGGAGCAGGTGCAGGTGCAGCACCTCCTCCTGCACCTCCTCCCGTGCACCTCCTCCCGTGCACCTCCTCCCGTGCACCTCCTCCCGTGCTCCTCCTCCTCTTGCGACTCTACTCTTGGAGGAGGGGTGAATGCGATAAGGATTTTTTTTTTAGATAAAAGCGGGAATTTTCGAGAGATTGTTTATTTTGCTGTGCTATAGTACGAAGGGGTATTTTTTCGATCGGTTAACTAATTAGTAATTAAAAATAGCAATTAAAAATTTAATGAGGAAATATTTAATGAGGGGACTTAGAATTTTTGAGTTTGAAATTTATTTTTAGCGGAATTTTTGGTGTGTTATGGTATGAGGGGGTATTTTTTTACTGACGGTTAACTAATTAGTAATTAAAAATAGCAATTAAAAATCTAATGAGGAAATATTTAATGAGGGGACTTAGAATTTTTCGAGCAATTTTATTAGTACAGTACGAGGTTCGAATGAATGATTAAAAATGGAAAATTAATTTAAAATATTAATTAATTAAAAAGTAATTAAAACTAATTAATAAGAAAAATTAATTTAGAAAGTTTAATGAGGGGACTTAGAGTTTTTGAGTTTGAAATTTATTTTCAGTGGTTATAATATGCAGTTGAATTTTAAGAATAATTAAAATTATTCATTCATTAAAAATAGTAATTAAAAATGATAATTAAAAAATTTGAATGAGAAAATAACTTAATGAAGAAAATTTTCGAGAATTTCATTTAATTTTGTTAATGAATTCAGTGTTTTGAGATAGTTTTATTTGAAATAGAAATTTTTTGAAAAAAAAACAGTGGAAAGTTTCAAATCTTTTTAGGAATGTGAATGTTTTTTGAATAAAATTTGGGAAAGGATTTTATTCTTTTCAGTGACATGTTTTTTAAAGATATTTGGGTCTTTATTAGGGAATCTCACACGTATTTACACATGGAAATCCATGCTTCGAAGAAAACCACGAAAACTCCGAACGATTAGGCCGACGGGCACGATTCGGTTCGAACCCAGTACTTCTTGTCTACCAGCTTCGAGAGCAGAACCTCTCGCCCTCTGGTCGGGTGATAATTTAATGCAGAAACTTCAGAAATTTTTCGAGGGTTTTATTTGATTTTGTTAATGAATTGAATGTTATGAGATATTTTTATTTGAAATAGAAATTTTTTGAAAAAAACAGTGGACATTTTTTAATCTTTGTATGAATGTGAATATTTTTTGAATAAAATTTGGGGGAGGATCTAATTTTTTTAAGTGACATGTTTTTTTAAAGATATTATTTCGAATTGCAGTCATGTTTTCACAAATATTTTTCGGTTATATATAAATGAATTGAAAGTTCTGCATTAAACGGTTAGTAATTTTAGACTATCATTAGTTAGGTAAATGAATTTATACTTTTGTGTCGTGCTTTCTGACTAAACTTTACTTATTGAATGAAAAAAATATATGTAACTAGAAAATTTGATGAATATTTGAAGAAAAAATTAAATTTTCAGTGATCTTTTAATCTAGTCAATGCATTAAGCAAAAACAAAACTTAAATTATACTTAAATATTTTAAAACACACCACAAGTATTGAGAGACTTCATACCATTCCACAATTTAAAAAAAAAAGGATATATATATATATATATATATATATATATATATTAGCTGATTTCGTTTTATATAACATCAAATTTTACTGTATGCGTGTATTCCCCATATGGAAAAATCCTTTGGTAGATAAGTGGCTCAACAGTTCGCATGATAATTACATGACTCACTTTACTTGAGGGTTTATTTGCTAACGCAGTGAGGAATAGGGATTAGATAATTCTTAGTAGTTAAATATTAATTAAAAGGGAATTAGAAATTTGGTTTAGCACTTTATTCTTTTAAATGAGATGTTTTCTAAAGGTAATTTTTAGAAATGACAGTTTTTTTCAAATCATTTTTCAATTACGTTTTTGAATTGAAAGAAATGTTTTAGACATTTTTCGGTTATACGCTTTGGTTTAGTCAATACTATTAATGAATGCACTCATATTTGGTCATTTAGGAAGCTTTCAGAAATATTGTGCTAAGAATTTAGAACATATGAAAATATTAAGAATTTCATTTAAAATGTAGGATTTTCACACATGTTAATGAAGTACAATTTAATATTAAAAAAAATTGTAATTCCCATTTAACTTTTAATCTAGCAAATTTGTGAAGCCACACAAACTTCGAAATTTTTCTTAATATAAATAAATATTATTTTGAGATCATTTTTTATAAATATTAATACATGAAAGAAATGATTGTGCTTTTATATCATGTAACTTTAATCATCAAAATTTCAATAAATATTTAAAACTTTCAAATGAAAATGATAAGCCTTTCGTTTAATATTTTTCAGTTTAATTAATGCGTAATTAAATTTTTCGAAAGATTTTCATAATTAAAACAAATAGAAGAGGAATTCTTTTCAAATTTATTAAGAAATAGGCAAGTTATTGTTAGACAATACTTCAAATCACTGCAAACTTTTAACATGATGCGTCATCACTGAGAACTTAATATTATTTCTACACATAAGTGCCATTCTGATCTTCCATGTAATGAAGCGGAATTTTTTAATTAATATGTTATTAATATCGAGGTATATGAATAGTAATACTAGTTATACTCTTTGAAATATATATATGCATTCCTATATGTGTCTTAAAAAACCTGACATAGTCATTCTGCGCAGTGTTTGTGAGATATACATTTAGTTCCCATTTATGTTACGTAATAGAGATCACGTGATTTTTCCCACCAATCGCAGTTCATTCTTTATCATTATTCTGAGATAGTATTGTAAGTATAATTTTTTAGGAAATGTATAGTGTTAGACAAATGAATGACAGAATTTGAAAAATTTCGCCAAAATAATTTACATTGACTCACTTACATAATTTTTCATGTATTAACGAACTTGCATAACTTTCTACGACCATGACTTTCGAATACACTAGGATCTGACTGAAGTTTTCAAGACATATTTATCTCACATATTTAAATTTAGATAAGCTACTTTTTTTAATTCTTGATTAAATTTCAGAAATGCATATGCTTCAACAACAAATATTTTCTAAATGTATATGAGAAATAAGTATTCACATAGAAATTAAACTTACCTTTTCTGAACACATCTACTTCAAACACTCTCTTGAAAAATGGAGAAGACAAGTTCTTATCTGATTCAAATGACTAACAAGCTGTGAGTCATTCATGTGGTTTTTCTCACGTAGATAACCTTACTGATTAGAAGTACATTAAATTTTGGACTATATATTTATATTATTAAAGTTAGGATTGCAAGTAACACATATCCTTTAATTGATTTTTATAATAATTAAAATAATAATTCAATTAATCTTTTTAAAATAAATTACTTTTAGTTTTATTCATTCTTAACAAGATATATAAAAATTAACAAAGTCATTTTAAATATAAGTGAACTATTTTTCCCTATTGCTATACTCGAGATGCGCGAAATAAAATAGAACCTTTCACTACTCTTACCTGGAGAGGACTGAGTGATAACAGCCCCGCTTATCTATTTAAGCAAGATCACGTGATACCCCCGAACATGCGCTTTGCTGACTAGTGACGTGATCGATCGCTCATAAGATTTCCTGATAAGAACTTGTATTCATTTCTTCCTCAGCTAGTGCGTGAGTTGGTCGTGTCTAGGTAAGTGGCATTTACAGTTATTTTTATAATGTGTTTTAATGAGTTTTTTAATATGTAGTGTAGGTAAAAAGGAATACACAGTTTTTTACAATTTCAATTCATTTTTATTAATATAAACTCCACCAAGTAGGATTTAGCAGATATGAAACATTATGTATTTTGTTAGATAAGTGAATGACCGGAATAAAAAAAAATCGATAAAATATTTGATCATTATTCTTTTGAAAGTTTTAGTGAGGTTTCGTAAATATAATCACACCATGTTTGTTTTGTGTTACCACGTGATTGAATGTCTTCGAAAGAGTATTTAAACAAGAGGTAGGTCGGGTAGGGGTTCAGTCTATGAGATGACGTCATGCAAGAAAGACTAGAATGAAGATGATGCGTTTTCGAGTTAATGTGACAAATAATCAAATTTTATATTGTAATGAGGGCGATTTATCCGGTTCCAAGTTACGCAGCAAGTTTTGGTGGTGTAAATGCTTTGTATCGTGCTGCCAAATGCAAAGTAGCGAAGAAGACGATTCAGAAATTGTTGAGCGGAGTCGATTCGTATACGCTTCACAAACCGGCTCGGAGAAATTTCCCGACAAACCGAGTGATCGTTTATTCTATCGATCAACAATGCAGGCTGACCTGGTGGATCTTATCAGTTTACACAAACACAATCAAGGATTTCGATACCTCCCGACGTGTATAGACATTCTGTCTAAATATGCGTGGGCGATTCCCTTAAAAACGAAACGAGGAGAAGAAATTGTGCAAGCCTTTCGTTCTATTTTTTCAACCAGAAACCCAAGTCCCTTCAATCTGACGCCGGAAAAGAATTTAAGAACCGACTGTTTCAAAGGTTTTTAAAACAAGAAGGCGTTCGATTTTTTACGACGAATAATAATACCAAGGCGTCGGTGGTCGAACGATTTAACCGCACTCTTAAAACGAAAATGTGGAAATATTTCACACATAATCATACCTATCGTTATACGCATGTTTTGGACCAGTTATTAAAAAGTTACAACCATACCTATCATTCAAGTATCAAGAGACCTGCAGTGGAAGTGACAAAGGAAAATGAAAGCGATGTGTGGTTTACTCTATACCGAGACATGGAACATGTGAAAAGAAAACCCTGTGTGTTTCAAGCGGGAGATGTGGTGCGTGTATCGAAACAGAAAATGACCTTTGAAAAAGGATATGAAACCAATTGGACGGAAGAACTGTTTGTGGTGACGGAGTGTGTACCGAGAGACCCTCCCGTGTATCGAATAAAGGACTTGTTAGACGAACCCATTCAAGGAACCTTTTACCCACAAGAACTTCAAAAAGTACAAATGAAAGAAACTTATACGATTGAAAAAATTTTAAAGAAGCGCACGAGAAAATGTCAACTGGAATATTTTGTGAAGTATAAGGTATATCCCAGCAAATTTAATCAATGGATACCCTCCTCAGATTTATCTTCCTTATAAATCCATGCAAGAATGATCCAAGATCATTTGCTAACATGTCCTTCTACCTGACGTTACCTTCGGACAGTTCCAGGAATTATTTTCCTGAGAATAAAATTTCTCATTTCATTACACGATTGCCAGCCCCTATCGAATTGAAAGGAGAATGGGAAGTAGGTCTCGTGGAATTTATTTATCCACATACCTGGTATAATGTGAATCAACACACGAACTTAATTGGATTCGACTTAAACGATGGAAGGATCATTGGTAGACGAATCCCTCCTGGATTTTATGAGACGGTACCTGATATTTTGAAAGCTATTGCTATCAAAGACATGGAACAAAAAATTTTGTTTTCCTACAATCCCATCACGAAAAGAGTCACCATCAACGTGCGAGATAAAGCTACAGTGATTTTAGAAGCTGGATTATCTGAAATGCTGGGGTTCGAACCGTGCGAGATTGCTTCCTTAGATAATAATATTGAACAAACTGTCGATAGTTCGTATGTGGCAGATTCATGTGCTCATTATAGAGTATTGATGATTTATTCGAACATAGTAGAGCCTCAAATTATCGGTGATGTTTTGGCGCCCCTGTTACGAATTGTAAATGTCACCTAAAAAGACGGAGAAGTGATTTGTGTGAAATTTGATCCACCCCATTACTTACCCATCAGTCAAAAATCATTCGACTCATTAGAAATCGTTATAAGGAACCACTTGGGTGAATTAACGCCATTTGAACGTGGACACTCGTACGTGAAACTTCATTTTCGTCAAAAATACCTCTCGTGATCTTTGTTCCCTACCAGTGTTGTGCGAAATCTTTTGAAGATTATTATACTCATCAGCCGGGTAGCGGCTTAAACTATTATCAAAGAACTACTTTACAAAGAGGATATGGATTCGGTGGACTGTTTCGATCGCTGTTTCGTGCAGCAGTACCCCTTTTCAAGTCTGGAGCGAAAGCCGTGGGAAAACAATTGTTTCATTCCGGTGTGAACGTTCTCAGTGATCTATCACGAAGAGAAGATATTAAAATAGCTGCCAAGCGTCGGTTAAAAGAAGCCGGTCAAAACTTGACGGATAAAGCAGCTACTAAAATGAAGACCATGATTGGATCGGGTCATCAGTATAAAAAGAGGAAACGTTCTAACAATGTCGTCATTCCTCGCAAAGCCAAGAGAGTGAAAGTACACGATATTTTCTCTTAAAGATGTTTGGATTCATTCATAAAGATTCTGCCGCTTGTGCCAAATCCGAATTGGATCTGTTTTTAATTCCACCTACCCAGACGGCTATTGAAAAAGGATATTTCATTGAATATCATCCCCTTGCTAATATCCTAGATGGAGGACCTGTGGAATTTAACATTTCGGGGAATGGTGAAGATTATATTGATTTGTCGGCTTCCTACCTCTACGTCAAAGTGAAAATCACTAAGTCAGACGGAACGGATTTACCGGCAAGCGAACCTGTGGCTCCTGTCAATTTGTTTTTACAAGCTTTGTTTTCGAAAGTGGATATCAGTTTGAATGAAAGAGCCATCTCTTTTTCGAGTAACACTTATCCTTATCGTGCTTATATTGAAACCCTGCTGAACTATGGAGAAGGCGCTAAGAAATCTTTATTAAGATGTGAATGTTTTTACAAAGACACGAATTTGACTGAAACAGACCCCACCACCAATGGAAACCCTGGACTGAAGAAACGCTATGAACTGACTAAAAATAGCAAAACATTGGACATGATTGGACCCCTCCATTGTGATATTTTCCAACAAAATCGACTACTCTTGAATATGGTCGATCTGAAAATTAAAATGACTCGCAGCAAATCAGACTTTTGTTTGATGGCTAAGAAAGAAGCACTTAAAACTTTTCACGACTATAAAGTGATTTTAGAACATGCCTCTGTGTTTGTTCGCAAAGTGAAAATGAGTCCCGTCGTGTTATTGGGACATGCCAAAGCCCTGGAAAAAAACTCTGCAAAATATCCCATTGATCGAGTATTATGCAAGGCTTATTCAATCTCCACTGGAAGTAAATCTTTCATGCAAGATAATGTATTTTTAGGAGCGATGCCGAAACGTATCATTGTTGGACTTTTAGACAACAGTGCTTGTGCTGGACAATATGATTTGAATCCCTTTTACTTTTATCATCACAAAGTCAACTTTTTAAGTGTCTATGTGGATGGTCAACCTGTACCCAGAAACTTTTGGAATTGGATTTCGACGAAAACAACTATATAAGAGCCTATCACCGACTGATCTCTGGTTTTAATCATGATGCCTGTAACATTGTTCAGTGGGATGTTTCGCTTAAATGCCAAAACTCCAACCATATTACAGGAACTATTTCTTTATTAAAAAAATCTTATAAAAACGGTGGTTCAAGTGGAGCCAAAATGGGAGAGAGAGACCCCCATAATACATGGGACGCCGAAGCGCCATTTCTTTTTAGACAACTTTACATCTCGAGAGCTGAAACAGAAGTGAAGTTTTTGCACAAAATCAAGAAATCTTGGCGTTGCACAGCATCACCAATTTACAACTTTTGGTGACTGCGCGAAAGTGTACAAAGGCTTTTGGCGATAAACATTACCGTAAAAATGTGGATTGCAAGTAAGCGCTTCTAATTAGGATGAGAAAAGTAACAGACAAACCGAAATTGTTTATCTTGCAGATAGGCCTTTGCCCAACTAACTGTTACATGAAATTGCAGACTGCAGATTGCTCGATGAGAAAAATGCTGAAAATCCAGGACATCTGGCTTTTAGCTCGACCACAAAACACGAAAAATACATGCTTCCCATAAAATTCGTTCATGTTTACTTTTTATTGTTAGTACATATTCAACGTTCACGTATTAGTAGCGATAAAAATTTCTTATCACTGCGGCGGGGAAAAAATCCAATGCAAGAAACTGAAATGAGACTAGCAGCTGTGCTATTTAATCCTTATTTATTTCTTTGCACAAGCAGCGGTAACGGGTAAATACAGATTAAAATAAGAAAGGGAAAAAAAGGAATGATTATTTGAGCGCTTTGAATTAAAGATGATTTTAGAAAGAAGAAAGAAATCACTTTAATAAACTCTGGATGGTTTTGAGAAATTAATTTAATCACATATTTCATTATAGGAAAGAGGGGGGGGAGATATTATGATCTAAAAGTAAGAAAGTTATGTTTTAAATTAATTTTGAATAAAAATGATAGATATGGGACAGAAACGCTGTCACATAACTCACCCCCCCACAACAGAAGAAAGCTGAAACGTGTACGTTGCAGCTTTATATGTACATAAAATCCTTTGTCCACCTTCGCACTTACAGAATATGTGCCAATACAAAATAAGTAAAATTAACTATTTAAGTTGATATCTACCAAGAAATCTATTTTAACTTGTCTGTGAAACTATTACCCTTTAGCTCCTGTAAATAATTTATGCAACTATAAGTAAGTAGAAAAAAAAATATTTGCTTGCTTTCAAAACAATTCACGAGAACTGTATTATGTCCATGACTGAGCGCTCATAATATTCAAAATAATCTTTTTTTAAAATTAAATATTCCACACAATAAAAGGGTCACATTAGTTGATAACACAGGATCCTATATTTAATTTTTTTGTGGCATTGTATTTGTGACGCTGGTACCAGCATTTTAGTCACGTATCTATTCATATAGAGAAGCGTTTACTGTATATACGACTTCTCAAAAATTTGATCTTACATGAGATCATAATATTAAATAAATGCAAACAAATAAAAACAAAGGACAAAAACACACCAGTAAAAATTGTTACTTTAAGGAAAGATGAATTCTTTCATAAAATTGAAGCTTATTTGTATTATCTTAGGTTGCTTCATTACTGGCATAAGAAACTTACAAAAATTTGTGCATAACGCACAGGACTACCAGAGACAAAAATTGTGCAAGCTGCACGCGCTCAAACAAGTGTAGCCTTAAATATTGAAATTTTGTGACTTCTAGTGGCATCAGCTTATGGCTTCTGTCTTAAATAATAAGGGGTAGTTTTTTTTAGATTCCTGCAATTTTACTAAGTCCCCGGTTTAAAAAAAGATCACAGTATGGTATAATTTAGCATTTTATGAATTTTTACACTGCCATCCTGACTTTCCGTGTATTGATCAAAATTTAACCCCTGGCAAACTTATAAAAAAATTAATAATAAATTGCATACAATTTTGTATAGTGTAACAAGATATCTTACTCGATCTGCCACCTCCAAGTAAGAAGTATCCAATGAAAGTGTAAAAAAATGTTACCTGTTAAAATTAACAACTTCGAAATGTATGTGTAGTTTAATATGTCATGCGACGGATAACTCCTAGAAAGATTAAAATCTTTGTATAGAGACAAAGTGATGATGCCATTGATATGTTCTGACATTATGCAAACTCAAAAAAAAAAACTGTTAAAAAGAAGTATTTTAATATTGAAACATGGTGTAAAATTTAAAAGATAGAAAAGTAAAAGGAGAAACTGTATGTGCGTGGAGGGAGGGGGGGGAAACTCCCAAACTCATGAACTACTTGTAATGCAACACATGAACAAAAGTGTACGCAAGCATACACAACTTGTAAGTAAACACATGAACAAATTGTATAATTCCCATGAACTCTATGTATTAATGTCTCAATGAACTCAAATTGTTATGCATTTGCCAACAAAATAAACAGACAGTATATGTGTAAAAACCCAAGACACTTGCATACGAGTGAGATTCAATTACATAATTAATGATTTATCATCAAAATGTAATGAATAAGGGTTAATAAAACAAATGAACTACTTGTAATGTGTGTGTAAACTCTGGTTAAACTCTAAACCAGCCAGTGTGTACAACTCAATGAACTACTTGTAAAAAAAAAAAAAAAAGAAATACTGCCGAATAAATCGCTAGCAAAGTACAATGTGTAGAAGCAAATGAACAAAATATGTAAATCAACACATGAACTAGTGTAATGTATGTTTAAGAATGTCCCAAAATGTATTAAAAAAACAACTGTTTTGTAACACAAACAAAAATCCAACACATGAACTACATGTGAAAGAAAACTGTTGAATAAGTGGGTGACTAAGGGTTAAAAAGAAAATAAAACTGCATCTGCCAAAGTCATTACGGTCTTAAGTTAACAGAAGCGTGCATAAAATGTATAACTCTACGCTAAAAATTGTAGAAGCTATGCAAGCCAAACATGTTCCATGAAAAGAATGAGAGGGAAAAGAAAAATAAAAAAAAACATTTTGATAGCCAAAAATAACAAGCAATGTACCTTATGTGGTATGCATGTATGTATCCGTCACAAGACAACTGTGAGACTTGAACTCACAAATTAAAAAAAAAAATTTAAATCTGAAGAAGAAAAAAATGCCAAAGATTTAGTTTAATGAGTATATGTGAATAGTCCTTTAAAAAAAATAAAGTGTGCCTAACAGCTCACATTATGCATGTGACTACATTTTATAAAAAAAACTTTTACCGATATCAAATACCATGTCAGTTATAATAAAAAAAAATACCTTATGTTATAACTTAAAATAGCAACGAGTCACCAGCCGCGCGTAAACAATGAAGTCTAACAGTACATTAGCTGCATGTGTAAAATTGTACACCCGGTTAATTATCCCTTGCAAAAAAAACTTTAAGATGACTGTGTAAACACTGTACAATAGTTACATTATGTTATAATTTCTGCAAAACTTTTGAACCCACGAAATAAAAAAAACACGTGACATTAAAAGAAAGTCTATCTAAAAACAACTACGCAGTTGTGAATGCAGTGAAAAAAAGATATGCAATCTTAAAGCTAAACACAAATGATGCTAACAGAAACCTAAACATGCACAGACGGCAATGAATGTCCTTAACCATGGTGAGTATTAATTGAAATATAACAAAATTCAGCAAAACTGAACGAGTCAATGTGTGTGTGTGTGTGAAGTACCAGGCCAAACCTGACATCCCAAACCATGTGCATGAGACGGGGAGAAAAAAAAACATGTGATATTAATACCTAACAATGCTATCTGCCCATAGCAAGTTAGAAATAAAGTGTAAATTAGTGTAAAGGTGATATCCATCATCAGCATTAGGAAACAATTACAGGTGAAATTTTAGCAATCTAAAAATAATTTCTAAAATGTAAACAATACTCCAATTGTAAATTTAATATCAGTGTAACTCCATCAGTCATGTTAGGAAACATATCCGATCCCTGATTAAGCTAGCGGCCAACTTGCTTAACCATAGATCGAAATACACACCTCAGACATTTTGCTATCCCATGGAAAATTAATTTCTGGTTTGTTGCAAAACCGGCCAACTCCAAAGTAAGTTGCAAAGACGGCCAAATCCAAAACAAAGACCTAAATAACCCCTTCCCTTCATGCGCCCCTGCCACCTTATTTCGTGTTTTCAAATATACTGCCCTAATGACTATAAAACTGAAGAGTTTTGGTTCCAAATTTTATTTGGCAAAGGTGGTAAAAAATCAGCTTTTTCTCGAAATTTTATTTTTTGGAGATGGCCGGTTTTGCAACTAGACGACACACTTATTGAATTTTAGAGAACATTAAATTTATTTAAAATACAATTGAACGTAAATTAGTTTGTTGCTCTTTATAGACTTGCTGAAAGATGTGTTTGTGGAAGTTTCAATACAAAATCAACTTTGTGTGAGGAAAACATCTTCTATTTCTGGAAAATTACAGATAATGGAACTGAAATTATTTCTCATGAAGTTAACTGAAAGGAACAGAATCGCAGGTTGATTATTGGGAAACTTACGAACTGTTCACATCTGCCCCAACTAGTCTGTTCACAACTGCTCACATGGCTGCTAGAGTTAAATTGATGAATCGTTAACATTTCTCAGTTTTAGAAGAAAAAGAACTTTATCAAAATATTTATAAGTATTCATAGTATATGTTAACATACTCAAATTCAAATAAATGAATATATAAAGTTATTCGCTTATAACAACTTGGAACAAAGATTTTACTTTTGAGATCAATAAACAGTGTTTTGGCTACAGAGGACAAACAAAATTTCAAAGAGCTTCAATTTTTGTTTACCATATGTCTACAGATTCTATCATCTTTAGTAATTTTTTTCACATAAAAAAACATATAATAACTATTGAAAAATTGCGATGTTCACATGTGCCCCCATCTCCCTATATTCCAACTTTCAAAGCTCTATGCCAACAGGATGTGGGTGAAAAATGTGTAAGAAGATTCGAATGCCACATACAAACAAACAGAACAGTAAATTAAAAGAAAGCATGAAATAATATAGCTTCTTTTTTTTCTCCACATAATACAACTACACTACGATTATAGTTTCTAGAATAAATAGCTGCTCTCATCATCACATGAAATTAGCAGGGATTAGACCGGGGAATGATAAATCTCTTTGCAAAGTTGTTTTTTATCATTGCCCTGACAACTACTCTCTGCTAATCACATTTAAAGATGAGAACAGATCTCTCGAAATTATTGTCGATGTCTGTTTGTATCATATGAAGAGAAAAAAAGTGAAATATTTTATCATTTAAATACTTGTTAAGTGGTGTCGCTCTACGGTATAAATTAAAAACATGTTCGATACTAAAGTTTCTATTACAGCATTTTTGTAAGCAGCTGGTGCTAAGATATGGATTTAGGTATAACTTATTATTAAAAAATATACATGAATAAAATTTATTTAAAAAAAAATTCTCAGTTTAAATTTTGAAATTATGTTGTATTGTCAGGGCAATAATTTTTTGTTTGTGCCAATATATTATTGGCGTTATTCCTATATTATAGTTTTTTTAAAATATATAAAATGTAATTAATAAAAATAAAAATATCGTAGAATAAAATGATTTATTTCTGTTTTACTGTACCATGTGTCCATAATTCATTGAAAATCGAAAATACATTAAAACAAAATAATACATTAAGGATTTCCATCATCATAGACAATATTGATTTAAAAAATATATATATTTTTGTAAATAAAGGTTTTATGGAATTGATGTTATTCATAAAATCTTCTACAAACATACGGCACATAGTAATTTATCCGCATTCAATAGATTTATATAGGTTTTTCAAATGTTATCAATTCTCAATTAAACTTTTTCAGCTGAGTAACTAAATTAAAACACTCAAGAATATCAAAATAATATCAATTTTGATGTAATGTCAATATTGTTAATTTTTCGTGTTTGTATGTAAAACATGCTTGTAGAACATGTAATCTTTTACTTGAGAATGAATAGCATTCGAAAAATCGATATTTCTGTTTAAGGGGAGTGGTCACACGGCTTCGGAATTCTCATCCGTAATGTTAAGTCTATGGGTCTTTAATGCATTCATATATTTTAAATACCTTCTCGAGAAATTCACATTTTTAACATCTTTTTCTGTGTACTCTTCTTAAAAGATGTCTCTTTTTTCTTAGTTTTCAAAATATTTCTAAAATCTATGCTGAATTTAATATTTTATGTGTTAAAAGCGGGTAAACTGTGAATAAGATTTTAACACTTCATACAAAATTAAGTCTATACATTAGAAATATTTTGAGGACTAAGAAAAAAAGAGACATCTTTTAGGAAGTGTACATAAAGAATAGAAGTTAAAAATATTAATTTCTCGAGGAGAAATTTTAAATATACGAATGCATACAATGTCCACAGACTTTACATTAGTGAGGGGAAATCGGAAATTCAGTGATCAGGCACCTTAAGAAAACAGATTAGTAAACTATAAAAATTGCTCGGAAATGTTCAGCAAAATCAGTGGTAGGAAAAAAAACTTTGTTTTTATAAATGATAGATTTAATCTCGAATACATATTTGTTTATGAAGGTTTCTAAAAATAAAGTTCGCTCTTTGGAATCTTGGTTAATTAGAACTAGGTTATTGTATATTTTTGTTCGTGGCCATATTACATTTTTGCAGATTAAGAATCATTTTTTTTTTTTTTTTTTACCGTGTACAAGCAAAAAAAGTGAGAAGTTTATTACAAGTTTACATAAATCTTTATACAGCTCTAAATATTTGAATATATTGTAAACTTTATTATTTTATAAAGCTTTATATATAATTAATTAAAAGATTGAGACTAATGATTAAATAAAATATTGTTTATGTTTCAAGAAACTATTACGTTATTGACAATTCGTAGTACGATATTTTTACAGTGACATTTCTGAAAATGTAGCGTACTTTTAGATCTATTTCTCTCAAGGATATATAACCCAAACGGTTAAAGTTTAATTTTATATACTATTCTCAATACATGGAATTAAGATAATTTTCTGTGGTAAATGTTTTGAATCCTTTTCCGTCTTTTATTTGTTTATTTATTTATTTCTAACTTGTCATCCATATCTCATAGCATTTACACTAAAAAGACATTTACATAAACAAAATTAGAAAATGTATATGGAATAATTGTGTGGTAAAAAGGCTATAACTACTATCATGTTACATATGTTTTCGTTCTATTCCTCCCCCCCCCCGTAGTTTCACTTAAAATTTTGTTTAATACTTTATTTATTTTAAGTGCACTATAGTCACTCAGTGCAGCCCCTAAATTAAATTTAACATTTAAAAACTATATCGCTTGTATTAATAGCCCCTCACATTTAAATTAAATTATTGTAGTTACTCATTTCTTTAATAAAAGAAAACCAGTGATTCAGTCTTACAATCCTACTTTCAGATACGTTCTCACATAAGATTTAACCTTGTAGAAAAACGTTACTGCTATCTGTTCATAACAAAGGCATTTTAACTTCTTTCACATCCTTATTTGGCCATAAATCTAACACATCATTAAAAATCACTTAACATGTAATCTATTCATTAGATTTATTTTCGCACTGCATTTTAAAATCTAGACCGTTATATTCATACGTCTGTGAATGCTGCACATTTTTGTGGTAACTGCACTCTGCATGCAAGCTAAGCTCTGCCCTAACATCTGTTTTAGAAAATACATTTACATGCCTTTTTCGCCTAACGACTCTCTCAGTTTTTCACCCTTCGTCTTTAGTCAGAAACATTTTTATTTTTACACTTAACCGCATTTGTATCAAAGTACAGACTATCTTTGCATTTTCCACGGAACAAGAATACATTAACCCAGAATCTGGCACCCCCTACGCAAGTCAAATATGTAATAAGTTTATCGCATGTCTTTGGCTGGTCCTTTACCAGCCAATGTTGTTATATCCCTTGTACATGACGCAAATACTTGTAGATTGGCGATATTGTATTTCGCCAAGCACGTGAATTGTAACTGCGTAATCTGCCCATTTCTTCTCTGACGCTTGCCTCAGGATGTTCCACTAAGAAGAGGCTAATTCTCGCCCCCACCTTGTACTTCTCCCCGCTGCTTCTCATCAGTGGATAAAGACAATCCTTCGTAAACTACATTGGAGTTTTTTTCCTTCAACATCTTGCTACGCCTGGATTTTTATTACGATCAACCACGACCTAAAGGATAAATCAACTTCACAAAGGCCTGTGTGTATAATCAGAAATCTCGCTTTTGCGGCTAACTGCTTCAGTTATGGCAGTAAATTATATGCTGATTTGCGCTTTTCTAGATATGTTCTACTTCTGCAAACATTTGAACAATTAATTATTGAGACACCGTGTATATAAGCTGTAGAATAGCATAACACATTTCTACTTTTCAAATTACTGATAGATTCATTGCAAATTGTAAAAGGTCATAAAATGTATATTTGAAATACATACACTGCTCAAAACAATTAAAGGATATTGTAAGTCTTATATAAAGTACCTGAATAAGCGAAATTCCTTTTGCTGAAAATAGAAGAAGAGAGTCACAAGTGCAAATTTTTCCAATTTTCAAACTCTGGAGTATGCACATTTTGAGTTTGACGTCAAAAACGACGCTTTAGCAGCAGCGAATGAAATCTGGCTTTCAACTTGGTGAAAGATAAAGCGGAAAACAATGATCGACATTCAGTATTTGCTTTGTTTCATTGAATGCGATGTTTCAACGAAGTCATTTAACCGAATCAGAAGCCCTGAGATTTTTTGGTCCATTAGAGACACAAGTCGAAGTAGCAGAAGCTATTGGAGTTTTTCAAAATGTGATTTGCAGGATATGGAACCATTTTTGGAGACAAGAAATGCAGGCCGAAGGCCAGGGCAAGGTCATAGACGTCCAACAACGCCCAATAAAGATTGATATTTAAGGCTAACGGTTCAGAGACAACGAACTATGAATGCCACTGTTCTTCAACACATTCGCTCGGCTACTGGCACAACAGTTTCAACTCAAACTGTCCTAAAATGGCTCCACGATGTAGCTCTGTATGATCGCATACCAATGGTACGTGTTACATTACAGCAAGGCACCGTGGCGCCCGCAGAGAATGGGCAACAGAACATATTAACTAGAGGAGAAATGAATGGAGCAATATTTTCATCTCGAGGTGACGTGGCACTAGAAACAATCCTGCGTTCCTGCAAATAAGTGTTAGATTTGGCGGTGGGAGAGATATGGTCTACACTGGCATCTCCATTTGTGAGCGCACTGGCCTCCACATCATTCGAAATGGAGCTCTGACTGGTCAGCGATATAGGGATGAGATCCTTAGACATATTGTAGTTTTATTAGATGTAAATTTCCAACTGGGCGATAAATGTCTGGACCAGGATTCGAACCCGGGACCTCCTGGCTGAAGCCGCCAGTGCCCTGCCATCTGAGCTATCCCGGACGATTCTGGTCGAACTTTTTCACCCAGCTAACCGAGCTAGGGTGGTTAGCTGGGTGAAAAAGTTCGACCAGAATCGTCCGGGATAGCTCAGATGGCAGAGCACTGGCGGCTTCAGCCAGGAGGTCCCGGGTTCGAATCCTGGTCCGGACATTTTTCGCCTAGTTGGAAATTTACATCTAATATGATTTGCTTACCAATTAGAATAATTGTGTGAAAATTAATCTAGTGCTATTGTAGTCTCTTACGCTGCAGCAATTGGAGATGAATTCATGTTAAAGGATGACAATTATAAACCACATCGAGCTCACTTGTTCGCTGATTTCCTTTTCGAGGAAAGAAGAGACGTCTTGAATGGCCATCGTGTTCTGTGGACATGAACCCAATGGATAATGCTTGGTACATTCTAGGCAGACAAGTTTTTGGCCGCTTACCACCCCCACAAACTCTCCAAGAACTGGAAAGAGCTCTTCTGGAGGATTGGGACAAAACACCCCAGTTCCCCATTAACAGCCTTACTGACTCCATGCCTTATAAATGTTCAACGTTGCTGGCCGTCCGGATAAACTAATCCCCTAATAAAAACGTTTTTCTTTGAAGGAAACACCCTTTTTTTATTCGGTTTTTCTTCATATGCACAAACTGTGTATTTTTTTTTTTTTTTTTTTTTTTTTTTTTTTTTTTTTGCTTTTTGTACCCAAATGCTCAATACAATGCATTTTTTTCTAATTTTTTCTCATACAGACTACAACGTTTGTCGATCATGTATCAATCATCTAAACAATTCCCCAGTAACCAGATCCACCCACAAGCTCAATATTCTTTAATTGTTTTGAGCAGTGTATATCACTGGAATGTCATATTGACCTTGGATTAAATGAAATTAAAACCAAATAATCTTGCTTAAAAGTTGCATTTATTTTTTTTAAATGCCGGAATATGTAAAACTTGTCACTCCATATAAAAAAAAGTTTTTTGAAAATTTAAAATTTCAATACCTCACGCCGAGTACATTCATTCACAACGTGATCACCTTCAGGGCTGTTTCGATAACGCAATGCTTATCTCTATCAGTCCTGTGTTGGGCAGTACGATGAGTCTTTTCTATTGAGAGAGGAGGAGTGGGGGGTGTTCCTTAAAACGTTACTTCCAAGTTTTCACTCCGCCCGCAATGTTTAAAAGCTTTAACCATATTTCTAAAGAAGTATGGTTAAAATTTCCTAACATTGCGTTAGGAGTGTAAACATGGAAGTAACGTTTTAAGGAGCTACCCACCCCCTCAATATAACAGAATCACCTTACTATCCAAAAGAAAAAGTGACAGCAAATGTGATATGTACGTAATCGAAGCAGCTCTGAAGATGATCACTTTCTGATCGAAAGTTCTCGGCGTTTAGACTTGAAGTTTAAAATTTTTATAACTGTTTTTTATATTTAGTGAAACCTTTTACATATTGCAACATCTCTACAGAATTTGGTGCACCTTATAAGCAAGACTACATGATTTTAATTTGTAAAAGATCTTAAAATTTGGATAAAATGTTATTTTTTTAAGAAACAATCTTGAATTACTTTACCTTATATTTCTTATATAGAATAAATAATGTTTTGAAATGAAAAACATGAAATTGCATCTTATCTATTTTGTTTTTTATTTTACTTAGACCGATCTGTTCCATTAGAGTGACGTGAATTCACTCTTTATCAGACCACAAAAACTTCCACAATTCCATTAAGCCGTTAATGTTCTTAAAAGTCCATTTATCACTAAAACACTAAAAACAAGACGTACAGGTGTCACGAAGCAGTAGATAAATTTTTATTACTCGGAACAGTTACAATGAAAAATTATTTCTGTTACCTGTAATGTAATACAGCAAAAATATACTTGAAGCTAAATTTAATTTATTTTTTAAACAAATATACATCCGAAAAATAATCGTAAAATAATTTTTCACAAAAGATTGAAATAATAATAATAATAATAATATTCTTTTAATTTAACGCTACTAAAAAAGAATTGATTTTTTAAGAAAAAACAAAAATATCGAAATGCGACTAATTAAAAAACAAAAAAATGAAACAATTACAGAAATCTCTTCAGTAGTCTACACATGTTGTTCCCTGCTACCCCTTAATTTCATAATATAACTCAAGAGTTAGAGCATTTTTTTGCTATTTGGTGGTTCTGTTGGTCGTTTGATGAAGTCTTAAGTGAGATAACATGCACTTGAGGTCTTGATGTCCGTTTTTGTTTTAATTTGTTATCACGGAGGTTATAACATATTTGTTGATGCTGCTTGCAATGTCCTAAACTGGCGTTGTTTCTGTATCTTTATAAAGGTAGTCATTATTAATTCTTCATACTATTAAAAGCATTATAAAAATTATTATATCGTTGAATATTTGTTATCGTACAGAGTAAACACTTTACATTAAGTACATAATTTAAAAGTATCATCATTTGAGCTATTTATGTTATGTAACTCAAGATTAATATGATGACATGATGTCCAACAGAAACATAAATAATTTTTTTTTACTAATTTTCTAGTGAACTCAGATATAATGTTTTCCGAACAAAATAAAAATTCATACATTAAAGGTTTAATATCATCGGACACAACTCTTTTTTTTTTTTCATTTAAAATGTGTCAATCTGTTATTGTTCTTGGATTTTGTTTAATTAAATATACAGCGCAAGTTTGAACTTTGGGACAGATTAAATTGATTTATAATATACATGATTAAATATCATTAATCGTGCCATACATGCTTGTTCTGATTCTTAGTCACTTAATAGTGAAATTCAATATCTTAGAACAATTGCGATTGACAGAGGTTACAAACCTTCTATTATCGATATGTTTTTACGTAAACTACAGCACCCTCGTTCCTCTAACTCAAATCAGCCCTCTTCTCCTTCCAGAAGTAACATGGTGTTAGCTTTCTTTCCTAAATCCAACTTTTCTATTGCCAAAATTCTTATACAGCATGACTTCAGAATAATTGAAGAGCTGATTTGAAGAACATGTTATGCTACATTGTCTTAAAAATTATTTTATCTTATGTACGAAGGCGTTATCAGGTATTCTATCACATGGTAAAGCTAAAATACCAAAATTCTATTTAGCCTTGAAGATTTAAGACATTATTCATTAATATTTAATATTTTATTATTTAATAATGTAAATAATATTAATATTTTTTAATATTTAAAAATTAAATATGAATAAGTTTTTTGATAGAGTTTAGTACCACACCTGTTAATATTTTAAACACATGGTATCAAACAGAAAATAAATCATTAAAATTGACAACAAAAACTTTCACATCAAATGTCTTCAAATGTAATTTTTGTTACTTAACATGTTTTTCCACTTAGCTCTTCAATTATTACCCCTGCGAATAAACTTACCCTCTCGAAACTCAAAGATCCTATTGAGTTTATATAACTCATGGGGTATCTATAGTATTAATTGCCAGTGCGGTCTTTCCTATATTGGACAGACCAAACGGGAATTAAAATTTCGTATTAAAGGACACCAAGAATATATTCAAAAACAGGAAACCAATAAATCTTCAATTGCTAGATATTACTCGGAGATGAACCACTCTTTTGATTTTAATTAAGCCAAAATCATCTCTAAACCTACTTCTATATTTTGAACTTAACTTTCTTGAAGCATTTCATATCTACAAAAATTTTGACAATAGTATTAATAGTGAATCCGCTATTCCCTCTTTATCAGATTGCTGGAAATATTTCATAAATCCTCTTTTGCTTAATTGCTACTAGTATTTTTTACATTTTTTGGTGGCATTACCTATTCTATTCTCCTATTGGCTGGTACCCGTGATTTCCTGTTTCCCCATTGGCTAATGAACTTCTTAGTTGAATCCGCTTTTCCTCTATATAATTGAGCAATTTTCCTTTATTCTTTGCACTGAGGACGGTACGCTAAAGGCTACCGTCTTCACAAAGTTGCATATTCTGGCGTTTTTAACGTTGCTTTTAAATTTATATCATTCTGTTGCAAGTAGCATCGTAAAAATAATTAATAACTAAATTAATTTATCTCAAGCAGTGCTTAGCCGTGCACTATTATATGTCTCAATGTCTCGGGTACCTTCCTATAAAATATTAAAAGTACAAATAATGTTAAAAAGTGGCACTAGAATTAATGCTGTTTGGAGGAAAACGTTTTGAATTTAAAAAATCCTAATATTGATTTTGAATTATAAACATGATTTTTTACATATTATTTAAATTTTAATCAAATTAATATTTTCTTTAACAACTACTACTACTGCTACTACTACTTTAACACTTTACTTCATAAACTTTAATTGTAACATATTTTCAGAAATATACCCTCCGTTGAAATCAGACGGTTGCACCTAGTTAAATCTAATTGATTTTGATGTTTTAACTAAAAATAAAAGTCAGTTTTACTATGTTTTCCTTATATTTTAGAGATTTGCAAATAATTTATTTTGTAAAACATTTTGATAAAGAAGACGCCTGATAGATAGTTATTGCATAAAAAGTTCCATGAAGGCATGAATATGAATAAAGCGACATACGGATATTGCGCAAAATTGCTAAAACTGTTAAATAGCGGTATATGTTTTTTAAAAAATCTGAAAATGGAAAAATAAAAAATTAAAGTTAAGTTATAATACTTTTGCTTCATTTTATGTGGTTAATTATAATACATTCGAAATATGTCTTTCTATACTTAATATTAAAAATTACGTTTAAACAAATATTTTGATATACTTATAATAAATCTACCATATTTCGAAAATAACAATTATTTTCATCGCTTTTAATTTAGAATAATACATCAATATATTTTAATTAAAATAATGTAATATTTATTTAAATATTATACGTCAGTCAAAAACATTTTTTTACAGGAGTGAGTGTAAAATTCCAATAAACATATTTGAGATTGTACAACATTATAGCCACCTATTACTTTAGGAGTAATAAAATGTGTGAAAATCTATCCCATATTAAAGTATTTTCTAGCCTTTACCATTTTTATCTTCACATTTATATGCAAGCAGCTGCTTTAAAAATAAAATTTTTGTAGTAGAAGAATACTATTTGATGAAAAATCGAGCGCGCGATAACCAGAATTGCATACCTCTATTTGTATTTAATTTATAGTTTGAGTTAATTGAAAGATAATAATTGTTTATTGAAAAATTATATTTCATAGTTTGTAATATCGTAATTTTTCCTTTCTATTGCTTCAGCATATTTACTGGGATAAATATATATTTCGTTTTCTATTTTTACTGCATTGAATGTTTTAGTTTAAAAGAGTACATTAATAAATACTAAAATATCTAAATAAATTTGAGAGGCTAAGAGGTATTTTTCGTATTTGTTAGCAGTTATTGTTACATATTATCAGTAATTGAATATTTTGTTGTAATAAGCTTCCTGGGCTTTATTGATGCAGCCATTTTTTTGTTCAGATTTCTGCTTAACACATATTTTTAAATATTCTGAATTTTGTTAGAGTAAGAGTTTGAATTAATTAGTTATTTATTAATTTCAAAAGTTGATTAAGTTTATAATTGATATAAACTTAGGAAATCTTGAAATTAATACCATTCAGGATTTTTTTTTTTTTTTAGAACATTTGAATATACGGTGACTATAAATGAAAGTGTTTAAAAATAAGTAACAAGGAAGATTGACCGAAACTGAGGCTGTTTTTACGGGAGATTGATGTGCGAAGTCGACGATTTCCTTAATATACTTCTGTGCATTAGTTTTAGATATCACTGACAAATGTCGCCGCGCTGTTTAAAATTGTCAGAATTCACAAACTAAGCGCTTATAGAATACGATCAAAGTTTAAACAGCTTTAAATTTCATTCTGCTTAATTCTTTACACGTCGAAAAAGGCTTTGCGCATTGAAATTGAAATGTTATTTTGAACGGTATTAAAGATTAAAACAGTACGACGCCCTTTATCCACGATGCTTGGAACTGAAACAAGAAAGCTTAATAAGAAATTACTGACTTCAAATAATATTTTTCTGTATGAATAACTTCAATACTAGTTACTATTTATTTTTAAGGAAATTTTTAAATTTGAGCAGATTTAAAGAAGTTACTTAAATTCATGTTGGAGACATGGTACGAGATACTGTCTGCTACAGAGGGCTTGACATACACTGTAAAAAAAAAAAAAAAAAATACTGCCACTTTTCCGGTAGGAATGGGAAAAATAGTTGCCCTATCGTACCGAAATAATTTTTGACCCAGCTTGGAATAAAATCCGTAAAAATAAGGAAATAGTCAGTAAAACGGTATTTTAAGGATTTTATTCCAAGCTGGGTTGGAAATTATTCTGGTACGATAAGGACAACTAATTTTTATTCCTACCGGAAAACTGGCATAATTATTTTTTACAGTGCAGGAGAAAAAATTCCAAAGTGGGTAAGGGTTTTAGGTATTACTTGATTATCCCATTAACCGAATTAGCCAAATTATACAAATCGCCAAACTACTCACCAAATTATACAAATGGAAGAATATTGTCGTTCTAAAATTTTAAGATAGGAAAATTAATGAATTTAAATTTAAAAAATCACCAAAGAATAGGTTTACTTTAATGATGACGTTTACTTATGGCGCAGCGACATACCAAATATAAAATTTGATTAATTTTGATGATTTAGGACAAAAGAAAGGTAATAGTTTACGTGTTTAAATACAGAATTATTAAATTAAATCATAAACAAACAGCTATTTTTAAGATATTGTATTTGTGAATAAAATATAAGTATTTTAAATGTAATAATAGAATTTATTAAGGGACACAATAAATATCAATGATAATGGAAAATTGTAAGTAACCTAATGCTCCTTATTTAGTCAAAAAACGCAGAGTGATATAAGTATAAAATTTATGTAAACATTATATATACTAGGCTTGAAGCGAATTTGCAAAATTTGCTGTAATTTTAAATAACGGAAGAGCAAATAAATTAATAAAACATTAATAAAAATACAAATATAAAGTCGATTTTAAATGACATGATGACGTATCAAAAAAGTGTAACATGTTTAATGTTAAGTGAATGTAATATTTACGATCATCCCTTACACTGAACAATAGCGGTTTTGTTCTAGAACTAAAATTAGTTGTTTCTAGATCAATTTTTAGCGCTGATTCCGAATATGCTTTCCATTTATCCCTAGGTGGTCCAGGTTTTGAGAAATTTGCATATTTAAATTTATGCAAATTTAAGCTTTTTTGTGCTATTTTATGCAAATTTTAGATACGATATATGTCACATCTAATTACGTTTTCTAGATAATGACTACTTGACTATTTGCTTCAGATAAATGTCACGATTTTCATATTCTTAACATTTATTTATCAGTTATTAAGCCAAATTTGCATAATTATCAATGGTGTAATATTTACATAACTATCAACTTTAAAATAGTTGCCACAGAATTGACGTAAAGTTTTCCTAGACTAGATTTTTATGCGGATTTCAAATTTGCAGTCTGTTTTCTTATGTCATGTCTAGTTTTTGAGTAAGATGAATTTCTACTTTTGCACGGCATTAACACAGGTTTGATATAAGATGCTTTTTAGGGGGGTGTAATTCTTTGACAAGAAGGTGAACAGGGCCAGATTCATATCAGAGACATTAACAAAAATTTATATAATCGAAAAAAAAATAAGTAGTAGAATCTATCCTAACTAGTTGAAGTTTATCATACAAAGTATCATAAAAAGCTATTTCTGGCTTTTTTTGACCAAAAAATAAATTTCACTTTTTTCAAAAACTAGACGTGATATAAGAAAACAGATACAAGATCTGAAATCAGCTTAGAATCAACAGGTTTAGAAACATATTAGCGTACTCGTGCGGCAGAAATATTTGAACTTCAGGAAACATTATTAGGAAAACATGAAAAATATGCAAATTAGGTACAATATTTCACAGTCACATGTCAGTATAATCTCAGAAACAACGTTTTTGTGAAGTAAATTAGGTAGTAATCATAACATAAAACAAAAAACCCTGTCTGATATTGCTTTATACCTTAAATTTGCAAATAATTGTATAAAATTTACTAAATTTGAATAAATTGAAATATGCAAATATCTCTCAAACTTGACGTGCTTGAGTAAATCTAAAACTAGATTTGGAATCAGCACAAAAAACTGCATAAAAAACAACTAATTTCTGTTTTAGGACTGAGCAAAAGTTCAAATTTGTTGACCAGTGTTATTGGCATCTAACCCCTTAATTCTCGCTCCCGTCATATTCACGGGCTGTGTCTTTTTTTTTTTAATTTATTCAGATTTGCTTGATTCCCACCAGTTTTATAAACTAGAGTAATTAGATTTATTAAGGTATCATTTTACCTGTCATTAAATAAGCTGAATATTTCTTTTTAAAAAAAGTGGTGCCAATAAGCAAATTGAATTTTTAAACCGTAATTTAATGCGGCCGTTAAGGGGTTAATCTTACTGTTGGCGACAGTTTTTTAGTCGAGGTGATAATCAAGTAGCATCGGTTTTTATATCACTAAGGATATAATCATTAAAGATATATAACGTATTTTATTTTTTTGTAAAGACGTCATTAACAGTATTGCGAAAAGACCTACCAGTCAGTGAAATTGAATTTGGGATTCGCATAGTGGAAGCTGTCGGACATACTACTTGATTCTTTGCGTATCGTGAGATATGTAGGGATAGTATACCTCATGGATTGTTTAGAATGAAACGCAATGAAAATTATTTAAGAATAACACCGTTTTGTCAGGCTAAAAATTTCTAAATTTTCTATTTATGCACATGAAAGTCTTTTTTTTTTCAAATTGTCATAAAATTAAAACGGCCCTTTAGGAACTACAGAAGTAGAGCATGTTACAGGGAGTGAACAGTAACCAAAATTTTAAGTGTGGCCTATTTATTTATTTTCCTTTCAGAACAATATTTTCAAAATGTGACACGCTAGCTCCACATATCAATAAAATTATTTTTTTTATAAATAATCATCACATATTTTTCTTGTATATATTCTACAATTGTAGTTTCTTGATACCTATTCTAAGAATTTCCATTTTATACTACATGTTTGTTATCTTTCTAGGTATTTATTTAATATCATTTTAACAAAATCATCTCACTGCTGTTAATAAATTATCAATAATGTTACAGTTATTAATTGCTGCTAAAAAAATTAAATTAATTATTGTAATAGGAATTGACGATGATTTGTAATTATATTATGGCTATATTTTATCATTCAAATTTCTATGCTGCTTATGCGCAAGTTATTATGAATGATCACTATTTTTTATTATACCAGGGGGCTCTGCACCCTACGAGCTACGCTCGCCAACCCCCGTTCAGGCACACAAAAATCCAAAAAGCACGCTAATTTTATCGGCTTTAAAAATATTGAATTAAAATTTAAAAAAAAAAACAGTAGCGATCTCTCTGTAAACGGGTTTCCATTCGTTTCCCTTGGATTGGGGATTTTTAAGGCCAAATCTGCTGCTGTTAAGAGATACAATGGCTTTTTTTGTATTTAATTAAAAAAAATTAGTTAAACTGGTACTCCTTAGTTATACCGTCGACCATTTTCGCCAATTCATATAAATCGCCAAACCACTCGCCAAATTATACACATTGACATAATTTTTATTTTAAATAACGAAAGAACAAATACATTAGTAAAACATTAATAAAAATACAAATAAAACGTCGGATTAATGGTGTTATTGGCCATTATTGGAATTTAATCGTGCAATTAATTAATTAATGGCAAACATTATTGGCATTTAATCTTACAATTTGGCGACAGTAATTTGGTCGACGGGGTAAATAAGAAGTATAAATCTATGTCTATCACTCACAGACGATTACGTAAGATAAATTCGTCTCTACTTAATTATAATTAGCTCAGCATTCTTTTCCAGCTTATATGACATAACGAAATTAAAACAGTCATCATTGAATAAATAAAGCAATCATATATAAATAAAATACAAGTTTAAGACCTGTAATCAAACTATGTACATAAACCACTAAAATGATCAGATTAAATAAAGGCTGATTTTAAATAGTGGTCTTTGGCAATTTCTTATGCTGATAACTCCGGCGCGAGGCCAGTATAAAAGTATCGCTTTTAATATATTTCAAAACTTTATTTAAACTAATTACTATTTTTCAAGTAAATATGATTTTTTGTATTGTTAGTTCGTATTCTAAAATAAAAAAGTGAAAAGCCTAATATAGTTATCAAATAAGAGGTTTTCATATATATTCGTAACCTAAGAAGCCCTAGTATATTCCCTTATTAATATTACAAGAAAGTTGAAATGCACGAATAAAATTAATAAAGAAACAAGTTGCATCTTCGGAATATTTAACTACTGCTCACAAAGTCCTAAATAAAACTTTAAAACGCATTATCATTTATTAAGACGTTGAATTAAACAAAATAATTTGTTTGGCTTATAACACATCTAGACGTCATTTTGCTCAAACTACTTTTAAGATTAACAGAATCTAAAAGAGTTAACTTCATTTCCACTCAATACATTACATAAAGACTGAGAAGCGTTCTGAAAGACGGTTCTTTAGACAAAATTAATGATAAAGCATAAATCTTTAAAGAATTCAAGGATAGTAAAGTTCGTGTTTTAAACAGGATTCAGAACTAAACTTCAAGGAATGATTTATGAAGCTGCACAAAATTAATAATGAGATGGATAAAAAAACTTCGTTTAATTCTTTATTTTATAATTTTGAAACTTCCTATTTTTAAAAGTTTATATTGTCTGATGAATTTTGATTAAGCTAAATAAATTATTTAAAAAAATGTTTATTTTCAAGATTTAGAAAATCATAATTTAATAATAAATTAAGTGATTTCTGTTGTGTCAGAACTTTTAAGTGTTAATTATATCTGTCATCTTAAGTAAGTAAATTAAAATTACAAAATGCTTAATACACAAAATGCAAAATTACACAAGTAATTTTGTTTATTGTGATATGGGGTATTCTCACAATCTTTTGACTTGTATGTCCCTGAATAATAATTTTTATTTTAGTACGTGTTCTTGTGTTTTTTTTTCTTTCTTTCATATACTGGGAAACATCCCATTATAACAATATTAACGAGATAAATAAATTTTGGACGATGTTGGTGGTCCAAATACCAGGAAAACTCCTATATCGCCAAGTGTCCCTGATGCTGATTTTTAAGTTTGGAGCTGTCTGTATGAAATTGTTTCAATAAAAGTAATTCAACTTAACTTTTTTTCCGAAACTGGGACAATTGTGTTATATATATATATATATATATATATATATATATATATATATATATATATATGTAGCAAAAAATTAACCTGCACACATTTTTACGGTTGATATTATTTTTTGAACTCTGTCCCTGGGTTTTTCATCCTTACCGTCCCTCTTGCTAAACATCCCATCTTGCTGAACACCCCATTGCATGATTGCATAACAATATTAACCAGATAAATAAGTTTTGGACGATGTTGAGGGTACAAATACCAGGAAAACTCCTATACCGTCCCGAGTCCCTGATGCTGTTTTTTAAGTTTGGAGCTGTATAAAATTGTATTAATAAAAATAATTCGATGTAATTTTTTTTCCGGAACTTGAACTATTGTTTTATATAAATATGTAGCAAAAAATTAACCTTCACACATTTTTAGGGTTGTTATTATTTTTTAAAACTCTGTCCCTGTGTTTTTGATTCCTTACCGTCCCTGCATAGAAAATAACTTCAGATGCAGCCACAGAATTTTTTTTTCAAGTTTTTTTCTCATGCAGAGGTATGCAAGAGAAAGAATGTCTAAAATTCTTTGACAGGAAATTTACTGCAGAATTTAAATCAGCATTTAAATATAATTTCAAGGATCGAGGCTTTATTGGTAGTCTTACCGTCCCCAAGGTTTATTCCTGCAATTTTCGAGGTAAATTATTTTTTATTATTATTTAATCCAATGTAAATAACTGTTTCTAAAAATCAATGAACATTATGGCTACCACTTAGTCTTAACATTATTTGCCTAAAGAAGGTGGTAATTTTCCTTACCGTTCTATCCTTACCGTCCCTTTTTTTTTCCATTTTGTCACTTTTTTCTTATACCGCCCCCTTTTAAATACATTACCGTCCCTTCTTTAACACCCCTTTAAGACTATGTTATACCAAAATTTTATACTAAAAATACTACATTGTTATTATTTCTTATTTGAATGTCCTGTGGGTACTACGCAAATTCATTATAAGTAAAAATTTAGAAGAAAATAAAAAGTTTTAGTGGTAAAATGGTAAGGAAAATTAAACTCGCAAGTTTAACATAAACCTCAGTAAAATTAAATTTTTTTCACTGCTGACCATTTTTTCTTTATTTTGAATCATTAAGGTATTCGTCTATCAGATTAAAATGTTATTTTAGCAAGTTTAATTTCACCATATTTTTATTCCCGAAAGTCAAAAGATTGTGAGAATGCCCCATATACAAATAATACAAAAATACCTATGTATATGAAAATATTCTGCTTCATAATACAGGTAAGTGGTTTGCTAATACATTGTTGAAACAAAAAAATACGTGTGCTTGAGCGTAGTCCTACAAATTTTGTAAATAAGATATCATTTTAGGTATTATTAAAGCTTGTTATGCAGGTTGATTAAGGTATGTGTCTACCCTCAAATCACTGTTTTTGTGAAAATTTTCTATTTGTATTTATTATTTTAAATTAAAATTTAAACATATAGGATTCCAAAAATGTCTTACTTTTGTTTCAGCGATAATTATAATCAAAGTTATAGCCCAAAATATAAACCGGAAACGAACCTTCTGAAACCGGAAGTGACCGTTTAAAGAATCACAGATAAGAAAACAATACATTTTAATACACAAATATATAATATATAATATATGAACAAATATATAAACACCTACAAATATGGTGGATTTTAACGTTGTAAACTTTATAACATAATGTTTTGTGCTATATCAAAATCTTAATTTGAGTTTTCTGGAAAACTGCGTTTTTTATTGTGTAAAGTTTATAATAAAATACGTTGGAAGGGGTGAGTCCGAGATAGCTAACCCAGTTTAAATTTTAAGTTATTGTATTGAATTGTTAAATAACAATAATGGAATATAAAATGAATTTTCTTACCTTTCTGGTAAGAAAATTCTGGTAAGAAATAAAATTAAATTAGAAAAAAAACATTGTAGAACATGAAATCCACGTAGGAGAAGTAATGCTCTATTTAAACAAAGGCTAGCGGACAGAAACTTGAGCGTCCTGGCTTGACCAGCGTCAGCCCTTCAAGTGATGGAAAACTGGGCCCTTGAAAGTTACAGCAGACTTAAAACAAAGGTAAAATTGCTTAATAAGCGAGTCTCTTTCTTCTTTTCTATCACGAACATGGTTGAGTCTAATTAATAAGTCAAGATTGCTGGAAAACATCTGTAGTGCTGCCATCTGTTGACTCTTTTCAATAACACCTGATGCGCACTTCGTGGATGGAGAACTCACGAACAAAATAGAGGGTCACAAATAGATAGTTAGGTTGCATATGCCGCGGGTAAATTGTCGTGTTACACGCGAGGGGATGTTTGGCATAAAATACTAAAGTGCTGAGACGATTTCCATCACCCCCGCTTTTTATGTCAAACCGACGAGCGTAAAATATTTAACTTATTTCTCCAGCACTCGAAATGAGGTTTTGGCAACGGCTTGGTGAGGACGTCTGCTAACATTAATTTCGATGGGCAATAAGTTATTTTAATTATGCCATTCAGGCATAGGTGTCTGATATGGTGATACTTATCATTTCCACATGTTTAGTTCTTGTCTGTGCTTTTTCGTTTTCAGTCAATCTTATAGCTGGCAAATGATCTTCGTACAACGTCACAGGTAGATGTTGACACAGTTCGATATCACTTAATAAGTCTAATAACCACGAGATTTCTTGACCTGCATTAGCGGCAGTGATATATTCAGCCTCCGTGGACGAGAGTGCTGTGCAACTCTGTTTCCTCGATGACCATGCCAATATATTATTTCTTAATTTAAACAAGTTCCCATTGGTTGACTTCGTGTCTATTCTATCATTGCTCAATCGGCATCGCTATATGCCGTTAGGATTGGGGGTTTCGTTTTATCTATGACAAATTTCAGATCTTTGGTGGTAAGTAGATATCTAATTAACTTCTCAATAGAGTGCCAATCGACTTTCCTTGGGGATTCATTCCTCCTTCCGAGGATATTAACGACTGATACTATGTCGGGTCTAGTTAAAGTTGCAATGTATAGAAGCCCTTCTATGACTTCTCTAAATTTTACAATGTTTCCTATTAGTTTCCCGTTTGGATCCAGATTAAAGTAGTTTGTATTCATGGGTGTATATATAGGCTTACCATTTAACAAATTGATTTTTTCTGCGATCCGTATTATTTTGTTTTCCTGGTCTAATTCTAGATTATCGTTTTCTGTTTCCTTTATTTTTATTCCTAGATATTGTGAAACTTGACCTAAATTTTTGATTTCATATTGCTTTGACAATTCAGTGTATATTTCGTGTGTATCTGCTTTATCTCCCGCGACTAAGATGTCATCAACATATACGATTATGTATGATATTTTTTCACTATATATGAGATTATGTATGAGATTTTGGACTCTTTTGTACAGACATTGGTCTAATGCGCATTCTACGAAATTTAGTTCTCTTAGCGATTTACTGATTTTTTTTGTCCACGCCCTAGCTGCCTGCTTAAGGCCGTAAATTGCCTTATTTAAACTACGCACTCTATCTTCTTCCCCTTTTGTTATGAATTCCTCTGGCTGGTGCATATAAAATTCCTCTTCTAAGTGGCCATGTAAGAAAGCAGTTTTGACGTCTAGGTGGGTTATTTTAAGGTCTTTGTACACCTCTGCGTTTAAGAACGCTCGCAGGGTGGTATGAGCAACAACAGGTGAGTAGGTCTCATCAAAATCGCTTCCATATTTCTTAGCATATCCGTTAGTGACCAATCTAGCTTTATATCGCTCTATTGATCCGTTGGCTCCCCTTTTTGCCTTGAATGTCCATCTACAACCTATGACGCGCTTTCCCGGGATAGGTTTTATTAGTCTCCAAGTGTTATTTTGCTTTAGAGATTCTATTTCCTCACTAGTAGCTTTATCCATTTATTTTTAGTTTCTGCGTCAGTGATGTTTATTAAGTCTGTCCATGACTTTGGCTCCTGAATCTGGCACAGATTTGCGCTTATACCAAAACGGTGATTTTGTCGTTCCGATCTTCTAGGTTCAGGGGATTTGTCGGTTGGGGTGTTTATCTGATCATTATCATGTTCTAGATCAATTTCGATATTATCTGCGGGAGTTTGTTCGTTGTTTTGATTTTCTTTGGCGGGTTTAATTTCCTCATCTTTTATTCCTTCTTCGAAGAATTTTACGGTTCTAGATATTACAATTTTGTTTTCATCCGTATATATCCTATAGCCCTTGCTCCTGAAATCGTATTCCAACATTATTCCCCCGATGGCTTTCTCATCTAACTTACCCCTTTTATGTTTGTCGATATAGGCAAATGCCTTACATCCGAATGTTTTAATGTTCGAGAGATCAGGTTTTCTTTTATGCCAAAGTTCATAGGGTGTCATGTTATTTTCGTTAGCTTTTGTTTGTAGTCGGTTAATGAGATAGGTGGCGGACATGACCGCTTCCCCTCAGAATTGTTTAGGTAACTTAGCGTCTATCAACATGATTCTAGCTATTTCCACTATCGTTCTAATTTATCTCTCCGAGACGCCGTTCTGCTGACTACAATATGGAACACTTAATTGACGCTCTATCCCATTTTCGATCAAGCAGTTTTCGAATTCATCACTGATATATTCTTTTGCATTATCGGATCTTACTGATTTTATCAACTTGCCAAATTTATTTTTTGCTACCGCTATGTATTCCTTTAATTTGATAACGGCTTCCGATTTAAGCGCGATTAAGTATGTTATTGTGTACCTGCTATAATCATCCGTGAATGTTATGAAGTATCTTTTCGCTCCTATCGCTTCTTTTTGCATGGGGCCAAAAATGTCGGAATGTGCAAGGGTACCGAATTCTTTGCTTCTGTTTGTGGCAACTTTAGGTTAGGGCAGAACGGATAGTTTCTCTTCAATGCGCTTGGTGCATTGCGTATCGTGTTTATAATTATTAATTATTATCCCATCGGCTAATTTATGGTTAACTAGGTATTTAATATCATAAAAATTTTTGTGTCCGAGTCTTCGGTGCCACATTGATATACAGTTTGTATTGTTACAGAAAGTTTGAGTACTTATAGTATAACCGTAATCATCTTCAGGGTTTAACACGTAAAGATTATCGTTTAATTTAGCTGTCAAGATTATATTATCATCTTTGACAAATAAGCATGCATTTTTCTCGAAAATTACCTTTATGTTATTTTCTGTGGCTTTCTTAACTGTCAATAAATTGCTTTTTAGTTCTGGGCAATACAGTACATCTTTTAGTGTGATGTAGTGGTTTTGTCTGTTTTTAGTTTTACGTCGCCCATACCTTGCGAATTAAGCCTTTTTCCATTAGCGATCGTTATATTTCCAAAGTTCCCGGCTGTGAATGTAGCAAAGTCTGTTTTTGTGGATGTAACGTGCCTGGTACAACCGGAGTCAATTATGTATGTGTTTGAATCTGTTGTTTGTGTTTGGTTAATTTTTACTGACTCAATTTCAAAATTATTTTCCACTGGGAAGGGAGGAATGATCGATTGGTTGACCTCATCCTCTATATTTGTTTTGCTATAAAAGCAAAAATTCGAGGAGTCGGTTTTGTTACCATAATATTGATTTTTGGGGTTTCTCGAATTGGTTTTAAAGTTGGCATTGTTGTTGGAGAATTTATTCCTGTTATTATTTTCATGTTTTTGGTAGTTATTTTCCTGTTTATATTTTTTTTGTAGCATTCTGAACTGACGAGTCTTTCTCGTTGGCAAAAATGGCAATACTTTTTACTTCCTTTATTTATTATTTTGTACGGAGTGTCCCTTGGACGTGTATTAGTATTTTTGTTTTCAATTCTATGCGAATATTCATCAATCATTTTGTTTTTGACAAATTCAAGGTCCAAGTCCTTTTCGTCCGTGTCCTCCATGCTTGTTATGAGAAGAGCGTAAGACTGGGGCAAGCTGCAAAGCATGATTGCCACTATGTGTGAATTATTTATTAGCTCTCCGATAGCAGCAAGTTTGTCGCGGATATTCAGTATATTGTTGCTATGCAAGTTTAAGTCCCCCCCTTCATTTAACCTTTGGGAGTAAAATTTCCTCAAGAGGGATAATTTTGAAGATAAATTCCCCCATTGGTGAACATTTTTCAGTTTGTCCCATATTTGTTTAGGGAATGTAAGTTTTCGAATATGTACAATTTGTGTGTCGTCAATGCACAAACAAATGATGGCTTTCGCCTTAGAAGCATTTTTTGTGTAACTATCATCGGGTGTACTAGGTAAAGATTCTTTTACGTACTTAAATAAATCGTCTTTAATTAATAGATTTTACAATTACTATCGTTTAATTTTTCAACTGCAGTAAATTCTTTTGAAGCAGCCATTGCGTGTTATTCAAATATTATGTATTCTTTGATAATACATATTTCATATAAAATAGTTCAGTGTTTTATATAAGAAGTTTTGTAACTTTCTTAATTTCTTAGTATATATATATATATATAAGTGTAATCAATCATAAATTCATATAACACTTTTTATGATATTATATGTATCAGTTTTATCATATAACACTTTTTTGTTATATTATATTTATCATATATATCAGTTTTAATATTTATAAACGGTATCAATTTTCAAAACAATATCAAATTTCCTTTGTGCACATTTATTTTCATATATATCTTTCAATAATATCATATTCAGATATTATGCGTGCATCTTTTTCATTTTATCACAATCAAATAAATAGTTTTATTACTGGGTTTTTTTATTTATTTATTAATTTTCCCCTTCTTATCAGAACTCATAATCTAATAAAATACGTTAGAAGAGGAGGTGAGTCCGAGATAGCTAACCCAGTTTAAAATTTAAGTTATTGTATTAAATTGTTAAATAACAATAATGGAATATAAAATGAATTTTCTTACCTTTCTGGTAAGCCCACGCAGAATTCTTTTCATCTTACGTAATTCACCTAAAAATATTTATTTGATTTTATTTGAACATAATTTGTAATCATATGCGGGATGTATCTTTATCGAAGAGACGGTTTTGTAGAGAAAATCCCCTTTAAATGGAGATATTGTCTTGATTACATTATGGTTACACTACAAAAGTAATCAGATTAAATTAGAAAAAAAAACATTGTAGAACATGAAATCCACGTAGGAGAAGTAATGCTCTATTTAAACAAAGGATAGCGCACAGAAACTTGAGCGTCCTGGCTTGACCAGCGTCAGCCCTTCAAGTGATGGAAAACTGGGGCCCTTGAAAGTTACAGCAGACTTAAAACAAAGGTAAAATTGCTTAATAAGCGAGTCTCTTTCTTTTCTATCACGAACACAGTTGAGTCTAATTAAAAAGTCAAGATTGCTGGAAAACATCTGTATTGCTGCCATTTGTTGACTCTTTTCCCTGACATCTGATGCGCACTTCGTGGATCGAGAACTCACAAACAAAATAGAGTGTCACAAATAGATAGTTAGGTTACATATGACACGGGTAAATTGTCGTGTTACACGCCAGGGGATGTTTGGCATAAAATACTAACGTGCTGAGACGGTTTCCATCAGTTTACGAGAGAGATAATTTCTTAAAGAGTTTTTAAGATATTGAAATAAATTTTGTAACAAGGTTCTTCTCATCTATTGGTATGTTATGAAGCGAAATAGAGCTTGTAAGTTTGTATATATTAAATTTAGAGCTATTCTAATCGAAAAATACGCAATAAAAAACCATTTTATGTATGTAAAATTTGGTACATATTAGTAAATTTAAGAGGTATTGTAAATATTATGCTTCATAACACAGGTAAGTCGCTTGTTAATACATTGTTGAAAAAAAAGTGATATATATTGAATAGATTTCGTTATAGAAATTTGGCTAAAAGCAATTCTTTACTAAAATTTCACTACGTATTGCCTAAATTTGAAAAGAATTAAAATTCCATAAAAATTCATATTAATTCATAGTTTTATTTCCTGTTTTATCTAAAAACACATGTTTGATAAAAATTTCATATTTTTCAAAAAAAAGTTCCCCGACAGTAAGCACATACCTTAAAGGAAATTTGCAGTTTGTTTAATTGCAATTAAAAGTGACTCTATGCATGATGTAAAATAGCATATTGAATTGGATTTTATTCAAAATTTCTTCAAATATGCCAGCTACCACCAAGCTGGCACCTTCTCAGCGATTTATGTTTAACACCAATTTTTAGACTTTTTCACCAGGTATTGTCAATTGGAGTATATTTGCGAAGTATTGTCAGTTGGTGTACATTTCGAAAACATACACTGAGAAAAATAATATACCGCCTTCACCTAGAATGAATAGGTAGACATTTTCTGAATCCCTTAACTAGAAATATGGATTTGCGAGATATGCGAATAGAGTAAACAGCTAAGCTGAATAGATGAAATGATCTAGAAATTCTAGTCCCTTGTTTTCGAGGTGACGAAACGACAATGAATCGCTTCAGTAGCGAGAAATTATCGCTTTATTTCTGGAAGGTTTCATAAACTAGAATTATAGTTACTAAAACTAACCTCTTGTGTTCGCATCTATTTGTGGAGATTTTTAAATAGGTTTGACACCGAGAATATAGGAAAACGCTCTTGAATTCTAGTAAGAAGACTCTAGAAGTCTCTAGCAAAGAGAACTAGAATTTATAAGGATGACATGGAACTATTTTTTCTAGAGCCACAATTTAGATTCTAGATGCCAGAACCATATTTTTTTCTGAGTGTATTCATGTGTGTGTAGTACATGCCTACCAGCAAGAAAGTACTTCTTCAAAAGCTTCAAAAAAAAAAAAAAAAAAAAAAAAAAAAAAAAAAAAAACGCGAATTAAAGATTTTTTCCGTTGCTCTGATTTCGTTAAAATACAAAAATTTCCTCATGGATGAAATTGAACCATCTTTCTTCAAAATACCGAAACTTCTCCTATATAACGTAAAATTTAAGTTAAATTCTCCAATTTAAACTGTATTTTCGTCAATTTTTGGCCAATTTAAACTGCATTTGTGCCAAGTTTTGCCAAAATATACTGCATTTTTCTGAATTTAGCATGTGCACTCTAGCAACTCTGCTGTCAGCACTTTTTGTTTTAGAAATGGAATTTTTATGTATGTCCTTTTTTCGTCAAATCAGCTAAACTTTGAGAATTTAAACTCAAAATGTCCTGATATCCGCCAATCAAAAGACGGAAATTTCGTCAAGTAACAGAAAAATTTCTTGAAATCACCGGGGTGTTCGGGCAGCTGTGTTACCTGTAATTTTTGCGTTTTTTCACGAAAGAATTTTTGGAGTGGAAATAAAAATAACAATAGTAAAAAGAAATATTTTGTCCTTATTTACAAATATTTTGCAATAGAACAACATAAAAGTTATCATTAGGTAAAATTACGTTTCTTTTTAAAATACAATTTTTTGTTAGTATTATAGAGTTTTTACGCATGCATTTTCATGCACGGCATTTAAGAAGAATTTTGTGGAACAATAACGCATTCTAAATTATGTAAGCAATCGCGACTGTGTTTCAATTAAACCTTTGGCGTTAAGTCTATGGTACTTATGACTTCTAATTATTGATATTGACATGATTTTTGTCAGATTTATTTTTGGAAAACCATGATGAGAATGGCAGCTTTTCTTTGCTAAATCTGGCGGTCACTGGCTGGGCAGATTTGGAAGAATAGCATAATATAACTTCAGTTTGTTAAGGTGAAAGATGATATATGAATAAAATATTTGAGATGCGCATAACACATTTGAAAATTTAATTTTAGAAATTACCATCTATAATCGGAATAATATAGGATATATTTTATGTAGCCATATGCATGGCTACATAATATCTGTATTTTCGTATATATACTACATAGTATGCTAAATGAGTTCTTTAAAAAACGCATTGTTCGGTTGAAAATTCTTCTACAGCAATTTCTGTAAATTAACGAGGATGTACCCCAGATCTTTTGTGCACATCTGCATACCATCTATAGAATTTATACACACCAAGCAACATGCAAAAATAAATTATTTAAACTTAAAAATACGTACCACAACTGAAAATGCACTTCCAGGATTTATTATTCAAGATATTATTGTAAACGTATTCTTTTGTGTGTCCTTGTAAATGAACTATGAATTCTTTTCACACTATATTCTACAGTAAGGCCTCTTGAAGTGTATATCAGTGATATACATCAATTTCAATATACTTGAAATAGTGTAATATCATTAAAATACACCACAAAAATTTCCCCCACATACCGTAATGTAACAGAATTCTTTTGAGTGTCCCTGTAACCAAACTATAAATGAGAACTGAGAATGAGATACTGTGAAACACACTTCATTTTCAATACCGAACATGCCATAGTAAAACATAATAATACATGTGAATTGTATAGTAATCAGAGGATATTTACATGAGTTACAGCATAGGGATACAGCAGACAAACAGAAAGACAAGCGGCAGACAAACAGAAAGACACGCGGCAGACAGACAGAAAGACACGCGGCAGACCGACAAACCGGAGTTATAAATACTTTTCAACTATGTTGGGAAGTGTTAAGGGGTGTCAGGACTCTTAAAATCGGAAAAAAATGAAACAAAAATATATTTTCAACATTTAATATCTTAAAATGTATATGATTTAAGAACACATTGTTTATTGGAATTAAAAGATATAAGTATGTTCTCTCTTTTCTTGTATTAAAAAAAATGCAAGATACAGAATTAGTATATATAGGGCGCTCCAAATTGTCAGACATCTGTCACGAAGAAAATTGGTATAACACTTACGCGTAGGATTACGAAATAAATTTTGCAACTAGAATGAAATTTTTTGCTCCTAATTATAATTCAGATTATATTAATTACCCTGAACCTAAATAAATTTGTATTTAAAGCATTTTTTATATTTTTAATACAAAGTTGTATTTAGCTATTACAAAATCTTGAAAATTTCAACAGTATAAAACCTAAAAAACCTATTTTTTTTTACAATAAAAGTGAATTTTTAGGTTCAGTTTATACATATTAACATGAAACATACGATTTGAAAATTTCACGAAAAAGTGTTTAGAAGTGAAGACATGTTTTATAGCTAGGCATGCGTATCACTTCAGTTCAGTTTCGTCGTGTTTTTAACTTTTAAAAAATCTGCTAGTGAAATAATACTTAAAGTGTTATCTATTTATAACGTCACACAACTTTTTGGGATTTTTCCATTTTCCCCCATACCACACTCGGGATAACCCTTACCTTTGTTGTGATGTTACATTTTATCTAACTACTTATTCAGAGCTAATTTTATGCGAATGAAATACCGGGTGTTTATAAAGTCCCGGACCCATTTTGATGTTTAATAACTCATAAAATAATAAAGATAGAATAAAATTAATAACATAAATAGTTAGATAGACTCAAAAAGTTTCATGACCCTTGTGCATGAACTTCCACGTGTGCCCCCTTCGTCTCACGGAGAATATCAAGTCGATAGTCAGTTTCACGCCAGGTAGCGGCAAGGATGTCGGCATGCACAGAGGCTATTGCGGTTGTAATTCTGCCTTTTAAGTCATCACCTGATATAACGCCGCTGGACTTTTTCCTTTGGGGATTTGTAAAGGACAACGTTTACAGGAGGAGAGTGTCGAAGATTGATGACTTAAAAGCCAGAATTACAACCGCAATAGCCTCTGTGGATGCCGACATGCTTGCCGCTACCTGGCGTGAAATTGACTATCGACTTGATATTCTCCGTGGGACGAAGGGGGCACACGTGGAATTTCATTGACAAGGGTCATGAAACTTTTTGAGTCTATCTAACCATTTATGTTATTATTTTTAATCTATCTTTATTATTTTATGAGTTATTAAACATCAAAGTGGGTCCGGGACTTTATAAACACCCTGTATATGATTTCATTATTATATTCGGATATAAAAGTTAATTAAAAATTAATATGAAACCATTATATTGTTTACTTTTATTTCAAGTTGTTGATTTTCATAGTCGCGGGAAAAATATACCAAAAGAATCAGAATAAATTTCATGTTTTTAAAATTTACTTTATCATATTGCTTGCAAATAATCCTTATCTAATTCTTCTCATATTTTAGTTTGATATCACAAAGTATTAATCTAACTACGCAAACCTACCACATTGTGTCACATTTTATTGATCCCCCCCCCCCTCCTCCGCCACTTGAAATGTGACATAATTAATGGTTATTTCTTACAATTTCAATGAAACAGAAGAAGTACGATTAGTTATAAAGCTGCTGTCATTAATAAAATCTATTTTTCCCTGTTTTTATTATTGAGTCTTCCTTATATTTTATACCGTAAATTGTCAACGTGTGTACTCTGACGGGCATATATGATTACTTTAGACCGTCCACATGTTGCACAATATTTTCGGGTGGATTACGGTTCTAAATCAAGATCTAGGTGCAAAAACACTTGTTTAGAATCAATTAATTGGAAATTCAAGAATTTCAATTGCACTTAATTGAATTCCAGTCTAGTTTAATATGGAATACACCATTTTACAAACTTGATTTGTAAAGTACCAGAAACGAAATGCATTTAAAAAAAGATGATAAAGAATTATAAATTGGATATATGAAAAGAAAAACTGGAAATATTTTGCTTTATATTAAGCAATAAAATTATGTAGTAAACAGAATACAGAAATTCTTTTTTTTTCTGTGTAACAACAGCTGTAGACATCAAAAGAATCACAGGAGCTTTAATATAAATGTGTTATAAATACAAAATGATTTTTTAATTTATCTTTTCAAAATAAGAGCATTGCTATATTTTTTACAGCTAAATTTCTTAAACATATATAACCTTAAAAAGAATAATAAATGCATAATGAATACCTGATGAGAACTTCAAAATTATCATATCAAAGTATCAACTTTGTAACTCTTTAAAATTATATAATCAAAACAAAAGCTGTCTATATTATAGCACTTATTTGAATCATACTGAATTATTAAAATCTCGATTAATAACACATGATTTTATTTCTTACAAACAATAGTTTTATAAGAATGGAGGTAAAACTTATTTTTGTACATTCTTAGAATGAATAAAAGCTTTTCTAAATTAAAGTAATTACATTTACCTAATGCATCATTGTTTCAAAATCTTCTGAAGTTTTCAACTTTTCTTTGAAAGGGATTGTCTGAGTATTAATAGAATCTCTTTATTAGATTACACTTTGAAGTAAGAAATAAAAGAGAAAGGGAATTTCATGAAAAACAATGAAGCAAATACTGAAAAATGTTTTGAATTTAAATTTTAAGAACATCTAAATCATTTTTTCTATGTTAAAGTAAAACTTTTAAGCAAGTTAAACCATTAATCATTTCTCAAAAACGTGTTATAAAGGGGATTTAATTTACATTCTTTTATTGCCCGTGCTATATTAACACAGACAATTTCTAGAATAAATATTTAGTTTTTGTTAAATATCATTTCAAGAGGGGTAAAAGACATTCTTCTCTATAATCAATCATCATACATGAATTACTTTTAAACATATTTTAAATATTTGAAAATTTTGAAATTGAAGCATTTAATAATAGAAATATTAATTGTTGAATTTTATTCAGCTCAGTTAAAAGGTGTAAAACTAAAAGAGCGAAAATGTGTTCAATCCTGGATTTGAACTAGGGTCATTGGCATTTCGCTATCCACTCCACCACTCAGCTACTTGGACAAATACCAGCGTAGCACTACACACCCTTATTTACTTCCAGGGCAAGATGAAATATTTTCGTGAGCCACCAACTCTGGGGCAAACACGAAGCGATAGAGAATCCGTACTCGAAGAAATTGATTATACATATATCGGGTGTCCTAAAATGGATTAACTAATTTTTAAATTCAATTACTTGGAAACGATGACAGCTATTAAAATTTTCTAGCAGGGAGGTTATGTAAGATGTCAGAAGTTTTATTTATTGCGGATCTTGATTTTAGCAGCGATAGATGGGGCTGCAAGCAATAGGCGCTAAATCACGCCACGATTTTTGCCCTTTTTCTTCTCTGAGCATTGATGGGAACAAAGGATGTTAAATATGTGGAGTGGGCTCCTAAGAGCACAATTGCATTGCCGACTGAAAACAACTCCAAATTACAGCGCCTAGAATACATAGTGTGGAAATATGCGATCCAAACATCGCTAAAAAATTGTATCCCTTAAATGTGCAGTGATACTGAAATCTAATGAGCCGATCGCAGCGACATCTGCGTTATATTTTCAAATTTCAATGTACACATTTCATTATAACAGCGTCTAGACCAAATCGTTACAGCGTTTGAATACCTAGTGTGGAAATATGCTATTCAAACAGTGCTAAAAATTTGAATCCCTTAAATGTGCGACGATACTGCTAAAATCGCAAGTGTCGATCGCAGCGACATCTGCGAGATTTTCGCATTACTTGTATTACATTGTATAGACCAAAGACTTTTAAGATGCATAGACCGGCAAACTGTTAGTTTAACTGAGGATTTTTGATCACAGCTGTTGTACGGCAGTATATACGTTTTATATTTTAATTTACCTAAGAAAATACTTTTATCAGCGTATTTTTTCATTGCGGATCATTAAGTATTAGCCTACCCTGTTTCATTTAGGCCTTTTTTAAAGAAATACCTTATTATTATCATTTTTTTTTTGTTTTTTTCGTATAGCAAGTAAGTATTTGAATAAACATCCTCCAAATATAATGTTACTTTCGTTAATATTCATTTTTTAATTACTTTTTAGCATAAAAATTAGTTTAAAAAACCGATATTTCTTTACAAGTAATTTAAAAGTTTGTAAATTACTATATTATGTTACAGTTGCTACCTTTAATCTAAACTTCTCTACCAGCTACTTTTGTAAGTCAAACTTTAAAAAAGGCGGGATTATAATCTTTAACAAACTGTTTCCATGTAAATTTTGACTTTATTTTGGTTTATAAGGCATGTTAAAATTAGATAATCTTTTTCAAAGGTATCATCCATAAAATTATTAATAAATCGCTTTATTTAACTTTATTTCTGAAAATTCAATATTTATAACGCATATTTCGATATAAAAAATAGGTTCATGTAGAAAATATACCATAAACTTCATATATGTTGATAAAAATTAGTTTTTAAGCTCATTCTAGCACTCTAGCTCACTCTAGTAAATAACCACAGCTGACGTACAAACTTCGCGGTTCAGGTGTTTCAATTTACTTCAGATGGCTGCCATGATTTCGCATGCTTTTTAATGGGAATTGCCGGTCTATGTATCTTAAAAGTCTTTGGTATAGACTAGCAATTTCTTGCAATTGTACAAAATATCCTGTAGATGTCTCTGCGATCTGCATATTGCAGCAGCCTTATTGTACATTTAAGGGATACAATATTTTAGCGTTTTTTAACTATTACAGGGATAGACAATTTCCACACTGTGTATTCTAGTCGCTATAAAATCGCCTTGGTGTTTCAGAAAAAAATCCCGCAGATGTCGCTGCGATTGACTCCTTGGATTTCAGCATCGTTTTACATTTAAGGTATAAAATATTCCAGCACTTTTTTAAGCACTACTGGGATAGCCGATTTCCTCACTATGGCCGCGTCCAGAGGAGCCACCGGTTAGTGACCGGTGAGATCGGTTAGTCACCAAGGCGCTCAGTACTGCTAACCGGGTCGCAACCAATGTCGTTCAGCGCAAGTAACCAAAGTGACCGGTGAGAGACCGAAATAACCGAAGAAAATTCTTGGTTAGTTGGTCACGTGATCGGTTACATGAAAGTTTATTTACATTTGCATCGGCAAATGGCAGCAATCAAAGCTCTGGAAAGAAGTGTTGATGTATTTTTTTTTTATTGATTAAGGATTAAAAAAAAAAAATTAATCAATCAGATTTTCACGATGTTATATAAAGATTATCGGTAAATTTAGTATAATTTACAAGTCGTACGTAGATGTATAAATTAGATTAAGCTTCGTAATTTCACCTGAGATTAATTTTACGAAGCATGTTAGAAATTAAAATCGTGTCATGAAAAATAAGTTTTATATCATATTTACAGACCCAGTATGTTGTACAAATATTTTTCTGGTTCCTTGGCATTTCTGTTTTTACTCATTTTATTGTGCGTGGTTCAGGAAAACATGGGATAACGAAAGCTGTTTATTTGCAGCTATATTTTTATTAGTAATCCTTTTAAATTACTCATTAATAAGCTCGTTTGCAAAATTTTACTCTTTATTTGATGAGTAGTAAATATTTTCCTAATTGCGTTAGATTTAAATATTTTAAGAAAGTCACATGAAGCTATTTCTAAAGCAGTGTTATTTGTCAATAAAAATAAAATAATAATGTAATTGCCATAGGATATTACAAAACAAATGAAATAGAATATTAAATAAAGTTGTGTATTTAAGAAATGAATTATATGAAATAATATGCGGTTCCTTCTGTTGAAATTAACAAAACTTTACATGGAATTTCACCAAATTACCTTTAATTATTTAAAATATATTTTGCAGGTGATTTAAAATAACTAAACAATAAGAGTAGAAATATATAATTGATTATAGAGGTATTTTTATTTATTATAAGCCATTGTATTGGCTTGCTACAACATTTACAGAAAGTTTTGCTAATCAACTGAAAAAAATGTTGATGGAATGAAAATGTCACGCCTGATATGATAAAAGCGCCAAGCTGGTAACCTTCTACATACATGTTTTCTAGTAAAAGTGAATTCCCGACGCATGCGCTGTTTATCATTTTTGCTATAACAGTTGGGATCGGCGAAAATGCATTTCCACAACATGATAAAACAACAATAAAAGAATAATTACGGTAACGTAATACAGATGGCGTCAATAGTATATAACACCAGTGCCGTCCAGTAGGTCTGTCGACCGGTTAGACACCGGTCACTTACCATGACGTCACGTAACCAATCTCACCGGTGACTTTGGTGAGGTCTGCTGGACTCGCCCTATATATTCTAGACGCTGTATCCAAATATTTAACTTTCTTCTTTCATATCAATGCTGAAAAAAAGAAAAGCCAAAAACTCGGCCCGGATTTAAAGCTTGTTGCTTGCAGGTACATAAAGTAAAATCGAGAATCGCATAAAAAAAAAAAGAAAAAGGAAAAAAAAACTCCTGACATCTTTTATAACCCTCCTACAAGATTTTTTAAATAGCTGTCACCCGTTTCCAAGTTATTGAATTTTTAAATCAGTCAATCCACTTTAGAACACCCGGTATATGTAATTTAGAAATTTTATTGAAAATTTCTGACGCCTATTTTTTTTAAGTAATTAAAAAAAACCTCGTGTGAAATTTTCTACAAAATTTCCAAAATATATGCATGTGAATTGAAGCATTTATTTAAGAATTTGTTTACCTAAATAAGGCAGCGGTTCAGCGGTAACCGAAAAAATTAGAAAAACAGGAATTCTGTTTTTTCATAATTTAGTGTCGCCACTGATATAAAAAAATGTGTCTATAAATATTGATAGTACAAAACATATTTCAGTTTTAAAACTTAAAAGACACGTTTTTATTTTATATAAAATGGTGTCATTGCATCGGCTGAAGAATTCCTCATTTACAAACTAGTATTAAACAACATCTACAGGAAAGTATGCAAATGACGTCACTATTCCAGAATAATACACAAGCGATGCCGTCATTCAACTCGACAAAAAAAGGCTATCTAATGATTCATATGACCTCATTTGTTTGTAACATTAGTATAGATACCTAAAATTAAATATTGTTTATAATAGCTTCATGTTATATCAGAAATCATTCATTTATATTTTTTTAAAAATAGCACGTATTTCAATAACATTTTTTTTCAGCTGTTATGGGAAATTGGCAATAAAATGTCTAATAATCTACTATTTTCCAACTATTTGTCCTTTACTTTTTTACAGAAATGGAGTACTTCAGTTCCCAACATTAAAAAAATTCATTAAAAACTACAAAAAAATTAATATCTCAAAAATAAATTGAGATGCAGTTTTCAAACAAATTGCATTTAAAAGTACTTTTTCCCCCCTATACGACGGTATACAAATTGAAGATGTGGGATGCTTTGAAGTTTTAACCAATTCAGCATGGATTATCCCGTACAATGATACTGTCTTTTACGGATGGCTTATGTTACGTAACGTTATTTTTTAGAGACGACTTTTTAATTACTAACCGAAAGAAATAGCATATCGGGGGCTATAAAATGTTCCACAATTCTAGCTTTTAGTTCTGAGATTATACAATACAATATTAATGTAGATTTTAATATATTACCTATCTAAATATTCAATTCGCTTATAGCTACAAGGGAAATCATCAATCAGTTGTTCAGGTATTTACTTAATTTACTGCTTAGACGAACAAATATAGGTTATAGAAATCCAGTTAACACTAATGGTATACAGTGCTCAGCAAAAGTTTAGACAATGATCTATTATGCTTCTGTACTGTGAAGTTGTACTAACGAATTGTTATAACTCACCTGTCACATATTCCTGGCGGCTTATCCTTTGTTCACAAACAATAAATTTTAAATTATACCTTTTACATAATAAATAATGACAAAAAAAAAAACCAAAATTAACATGGTGGCAAAAGTATAGACAATATGTGTATTTACAGAAAAATAACCATTAATTAAAATCGAACTACACCTACATTGTGTGAAATTAGTGCAAATATGTGACTAGGAAACTAAACTGTGTGAGGAAACTAAATCCTGCATCACTTGGAAGTCTATTTCGTACCAAACACGTTCAACAGTAGTTCTACGATCATTAACAGAGGAGTATTGTCAAAAAATTGCGAAAAACTGTAGGAGATATGACGCCGCAAACGTTTTCGATTGTGTTCAGATCAGAGCTACACGCGGGCCAGTCAAGAACAGTAATATTTTGAGAGTTAAATCAACTTTTGTCTTGCATGTAACATGAATGAACGCATTATCTTGCACAAATACATACTTTGAAATAGCTAACAGTTCACCAAATGGCTGTAAATTGTTTTCCAATGTATGTATGTAGTCTTACGCTGCATGGCAACCATTGAGGATCTCCAGAGATACTTGAGCATTAAATCAAAGTGAGGCCCGAATCATTAAAGAGTCACCACCTTGTTGACGACCAAAGAAAGCCCGAGGCTTTTTACGCAAGTCATGTTAATTGTATTCCACCCTATCTGGGTCATCCAAATTCCGCTTTTTTTCGTCACTCAATGTCACAGTACACCACTTTGGTTCATATGACATATCTTTGCGAGCCCATTGCATTCTTGTCAATTGGTTGTGAGATTTCAAGGCTGGTTGTTTTATCATTTTCATGAAAATTATTTTACATCTTTCTTTTATTCCTCTACGAATCGTATCCATTGACACAGAAAGATCTGACTCACTTTTAATGCGACTAGCAATCATCATTTGTCTAGATGACAGTTTATTGGTCCTTCTACCATCTCGTTTTCTGGCCACGCAAGGCCTTCCAGATCTATGTTTTGCTTTGAAAGAGTGACCCTTAGACAGAACTTTATAGACAGATTTCTTTGTACGATTCAAAACAGCTGAAATTTCTGCAATAGTCTTCACTTTCGATTCCAGCTTCCATGCTACAATTACTTCATCAGACTGAAAATTTCTAGCTCGCGGCATCTTCACTAACCAATGCTATTGCGAAGTGCACTTAAATACTTCATGCATGTGGCGTCAAAATTTTGAGATTTGCGTTTTTCTGTGAACAGTTGCCAAAAAATCACGAAAGTGTTTAAACTTTTGCAGTAAGCAAATGTCACATTTTTCAGTTAAATTAAATATTTCCGACATTAAAAACGTTATTTACATCCTAAAATATTTAAAATATGTTTAAAAATAAGTACAGCTATTTGTATAGCCCAAGTGTTCGTATTTTTTATTTAAAGGTCAAATATCACCAGTGTCTAAACTTTTGCGGAGGACTGTACATTACAATTTTCACATTGACAAATATAAGTATAGGAAATCACCTTGATTCCTCATTTAAACCTTTTATTCGGCCATAGACAGTTCTTTAAAAGATTCAGTTAATATTCAAACTATGGAACTCCTAAACATAAACACCTCTTGACATTATTCGATTCTTCTATATATCCGTTGGCACATCTATTGCGTTCTTTTTCACGCTCTTCGTGTTATGCTCTTTATTTTCCACAATACTGCGTATTAATTAAATAAACCCTTGAATCTGTCAAGTTACATTTTTGAGAGTATTTATAATCCCACATTCGGTCATCCTGACAGTCCGGTGACCCAACGGAACGTATTTTCAAATCTCGTCTACATTGAAAATGAAGGAACTATTACACTGATTGGCTCTATTCTTGTATGTACCATATCCTCTTTCAAATTTAACATTATGTTCTCTATAATCAAAATTATTAGCGACGCCTGATGTCTGCTCACGTTTCCTACAATTACTATTTCTCCACCGTATAAATTTCTACGCTGACCATTAAAATATCCTTTAATGATTATTTTATCTTCTAATTTCCTATGTTCCCTTTTACACGGTTCTATATTTTTCTTTTAAACATAAATGTTTTATTTCTATTTGTTGCACATATAAAAATTTTCTCCGATCTTCGTGATATCTGTGACGTTTCCCAACAAAATTATTTCTCGGATAATATTTTTCAACATCCTTCATTTCATTTTTATTTTCATTCACGCATGCACATGAACTGCGTTTTCCTTTTAGGCCGCCCATTCGTATTATTTGTGATACCTCATTTCCTTCATTCAAATTTTTGTTAATAATTGAATTTAAGTTTTTCTCACGAGACCTTTCCTTTTTTCTCATTATTACATTTCTATTTATTTCATTGGCCACACATTTTAAATTTTTATAGATATTCCTTACAAATCTAATGTATCTATAACACATAATGGTTTTGCCTTTGGCGTTTTCTTCCTTGGCGAGATTTTTTTTTTTATTTTGACACCTTCTTCTGTGACTGATAAGTCATTTCCTGATACTGCATTTATTCCTAAAATGTGTCACAGTCCAGACCTGACACTACACAAAATTATCTGTCAGTTTCACGCCGTCTACTTGTATTTCTGTATTAAGATATTGTAGGTACTTTAACACCTTAGAAATTATTTCTATGTGCATGATTTGAGTGCGCAAATGCTTTTACACAGCAATTGAATTAATGCAAATAAAATTGTTTACGTCATTTTCTTTGCCCAGTACCAAAACTATTCACTCCATTTAACATTTATTTCTTGTTTAGCAAGTAGAAATTGCACTTTGATTTTGATCTCAATTTTTTCAACTTCTAAGCATCGCACATTTTTAATTTTTATACCGTCGTATTGAAAAAAAAAATACTTTTAAATGCAATTTGTTTGAAAACTGTATCTTCATTTATTTTTGAAATATTAATTTTTTTATTTTTTAGAGACATTTACTTAATATTGGCAACGTAAGTACTACATTTCTGTAGAAAGTAAAGGAAAAATAGTTGTAAAATAGTAATTATATATTTTTGTCCTCATTTTCTCATAACAACCAAAAGAAAATGTAATTAAAATACCTGCTATTTGAAAAAATATATAAACAAATGAATTCTGTTAAAACAATGGAGCTATTATAAACTATATTTAATTTTAAGTATCTATGAATCATTAGATAACCGTTTTTTTTTTTTTTTTTTTTGATTTTCTTGAATGACGGCATCTTTTTGCTGCATTTGTGCATTATTTCGCGATAGTGATGTGCTATGCATGCTTTACTGTAGATGTTTAAGAATAGATCGTAAATGTGGAATTCTTAAGCGTATGCGAATGACGTCATTTTACATAAAATAAAACGTATGCTTTAAGTCTTAGAATTGAAATATGTTTTGTACTGCAGTAGAGTCCCGCTTAACCGAGTTATTTCCTTCTGATGGACTGATGCCTTCTATTATTAGGAAACAGCTATTATAAATGAAGTGTTAGGTGAAGATGAAAGAGCAGCTGTAAAAAGTTAGACCTCTGATTTTCTGGTCGGAATACAAAAAAAAAAAAAAAAAAAAAAAAAATAAAGGCTATCATTTTTTTTTTTTTTTTTTTAATGCATGGCTTTCCACTCTTTCCACTCTGACCAGAAAATCAGAGGTCTAACATTTTATAGCTGCTCTTTCATCTTCACCTAACACTTCATTTATAATGGCTGTTTCATAATAATAAAAAAACACCAGTCCACCAGAAGAAAATGAAGTAATGGAAATGTCGGGGGCGACACTAAATTCTGAAAAAGCAGAATTCCTGTCCTCTAGCTGTTTCATTTATTTTCTATGACATCGGAAAAGAAGAAAAATCATTATTTGAACTATCTATTGATAAAATCTATTATAAGTAGTAAAAAAATAACTACTCGTGTTTTTCTATATTTTCTACTTTTTACTCCTTGAAATGTTTCATTGTTGAAGTCTCATAGGCAGTTGGTATGCTTCGGGGAGTCTAGTTCAACACATAAACGACTCCATTGTGTTTTATAACTAGTATATGATTGTAACACTAATGAATGTTTAACGATTTATCACCAGCGGCCGGCTAACTGAAAAATGATTTAAAACTAGATTATTAATCTATAATTCACTTCTAAAATATTAAAATGATGCGCCGTCATGTGAAACACTATTAATAACCCTAGTTTTTAATAATCCTAGGATATCAGAAAGTGAGTTAAAATTCAATCTTAAAAAAAAAAAAAAAAAAAAAAAAAAAAAAAAAAAAAAAAAAAAAAAAAAAAAAAATCAAAACACACACAAAAAAAAAAAAAAAAAAAAAAAAAAAAAAACACATAGAATGAAATAAAAGAGCGTAAAAATAGCGGAGGCGTTTCAAAATTTCGAATGTTTATTTTTAAACTGTGCTAATTTGAATGATTCTTAAAGCATAATTTATGAGTTTTTTAATTATTAAAGAACTTTTGATTGTTTTAAATATTCTCGTTTTTTCTATATACAATTTAAGTAATCTAAAAACGCTCAAAAACACTTCTTGAAAAGCCGTTAATCTCTTTATCTTTTTTTTTAGCCTCTTTAATTGCTTGCGTTCCCTGTAACATATTTGTTTCAAGAATAAAAAATGGTCACACGCAAGAGTGTGAAAATGTACTTAAAAATTAGGAAAACGACTAATTAATTAACTCGTTTGTTCAATTTTTAAAAAGTAGGAAATCAAAGTAAACTTAGATTTAAGTAATTATTGTGAAGAATTAATTAGACGTTTAATGTCACTCTTCACAGAAGAAAAAAAAATTGGAAATGTTTTCTAATTTTTGTGAACTCGTATAATCTATGTTTGAGCCAAACATTTACTTTTGAGAAGTACTTGAGTAAATACTCGATGTTAATTTGCTAAACAGAATGGCAAAAGATTTCTGATCGTTTTATATTTTGCATAAAAATTGGGAAAAATTTAAAAAAAGAGAAAAGGAATAATATTGGCATATTTATTTCCGCTTTTGTTATATTTTGGCTATAAATTAGTGGTTGCTAAAATTATAAATTAACTACAGCTTTAAATCCTTATTATTAGCTGTTAGAACTGTTTCATTTTAATACGAAAACGTGTTTTAATGCATATTAACCACTTGAGTACAGGAATGTACTCCAAGAAAAATATATTCATTAACACGAAGATTACTATAACGAATTACTGGTATTAAAGTATAAGAGCGAATCGCACCCAGCTACTTCGCCATAATTACACCAACGATTCTGGAGGAAAGTTATTGCGTGTTTTTAATACCTCCTACATGTTTCCAAATACCCCGCAATACTGTGGTATTTGCTAACATCGTTTTTGATATCAGGATCAAGAATGTCTAGGGTATGTTAATTTGCCCAGTATTTTTGATACCATGCTTTGGCATGTTCACAATTACTCTAAAGTGGCGTTTTTATTATCCCAATAGTAAATTTTCATAGGCAGTTTCTGAGTTGAAAATGGATGAAATTTAACTCAATGATTTTTTTTTTTTATAAACTAATAAGAAAGGAAACAACAATTTAGGAGTCAACTACAACTAAATTTCTGAAATATATAAAATCGTCACACGCTTTATGGTTCAAACTTTCAGTATTCAGTTGAAAACTTTTTCTCATCGCATTTCACTACCTGAAAACAAATATGCAACTTTCCTTCCTTCGTTCTTCTCCTCGGGATTAAGAAGGATAGCTTTGACTTGGATATCTTAAAATTGATAAGTTGCTATCATTATCAACAATAACAAACTTTTATTTTCCAGAATTTGTAGTTTTGAGCCTAGTGACTTCCCAAATCATTTTTGACATTTTTTTTGTCAATCCCGTAAACATAATCGTGATACGTCATTAACCTTGCATCTCCAATAATATCAATTAGCACAAACATATTATCTTTTAAGTTATTAAAGAGGGTTTACGATAGATTATTTCCTCAGAACAATGAACCACAATCTTTTAAATATTGATTTGAAAATACAGTTAAAATTTATTTATACTCCATTTAGACTATCACTGAACTTTCTTCATCTTCCTTTTCACTGCCATGTTCACAAGTTTTCTTTACTTCTTGATGATAAATTAAATTCTTCCTCCCGTCTTCTTAAATCTTCCTATGTATTTACCATAGGTTTTTCGATTTCTGTATTTAAAAATCCATCTTGCTATTTTTCATATTCCACTAATGGTGCATATTCATTCTTTTTAATTTTGTTTCTCGCAATTATATTCATTCTTTTCATGAATTGCACACTTATAGTTCTGATCAGTAGATAAACCAAATTTTTATAGTTCCTATATTAGTTTAACAGTTTTTAGTTTTTTCAATACATCTCCAAATGTAAAATCTTCTCATATGTTCGGTCGTAGTATCAGAAACAGCATCTTGCAATCCTGCAAGTGAGTAGCTGTAGCCAATTTCCTCTCATTGCTTGATGGCATATTTTCCAGCCTTAAAGAACAAAAGAGATAGCACAATTATGAATTGTTTTAGCATTAGAAACTGTAAAGATACACGTTATTTTATCTTCTTAAATACAATATCCTAAATATAAAAGCTTGTTCGCAAACACCTCGCGTAATAAAATTTCTGGTGTATTTCTAAACAAATAACTGCAGGATAAAATAACATCACACATTGCGCAGAAAGATGTTACTATAATAAATATGGCCTACAAATGAAAATTATATAACATATTGCTACCTACCATCATTGCGCTTGACAAGAAGGCATGCCAAAATAAGACAAGTCAATCCATCCCTTGACAGTCTTTAGTGGAAAACTTTTATCAAGCATCACACAAATTTAACTATATAGCGCTTGAAAATACTGGAATAGCTGATACTTCTTCTTCTTCTACACCCTCAAATTTTGCTGCACTCTTAGAAATACTTTCTTCAATTCGCGGAAATATTTCTGGCAGCTCTGCTACCAGTATATGTCCGAGAATTGAAGAAAATTCCGTTCTTTTTTCCGTTCTAGGGCAAAAAATTTCCGTAATCTGAAAAAAGGAGGTTTTTTTTTTAAATACGTGTCTCGTTTATCCGTGGATCCCCTTGCCTTTGAACCTGGAACCGCGCATTTCGAATCGAGCACCTTAAGCACTCGGCCAGCGAGCACTTGGAAGAGGGCGAGTTTAAAATGAAGATATGGGTATCTTTAAAAAAATATGTACACTCTCAGAAATACTTTCTTCAATTTCCGGAAATATTCCTGGCAGCACTGCTGCCGGTTTATATCCGAGAATTAAAGACATTTCCGTTCTTTTTTCCGTTTTAGGACAGAAAGTTTCCGTAATCTGAAAAAGCAGTTTTTTTAAATACATCTCTCGTTATTCCGTGAATTGCCTTGGCTTTGAACCTGGGACCATACATATGGAATAGAGCATGATATCCACTCGGCCAACGACCACTTGGTAGGGGGCAAGTTAAAAATGAAGATATGGGCATATTTAGAAAAATATCTACACTCTCAGAAATACTTTCTTAAATTCCCGGAAATATTCCTGGCAGCACTGGTACTGGTTTTTTTTATCCGAGTATTAAAGGAATTTCCATACTTTTCTTCCGTTCTAGGACAGAAAATTTCCGTATCCTGAAAAAGCAGGTTTTTTTTTTTACCATTTGGAAAAATGGTTATTGTCCTCGGTCAGGGTAGGAAATCAAAAACATATCTGAAGCGTTTCATTAGTTGAATCCCGCATTTTATTCGTTTTCTGATTGGTCTATACAGTAATCTGTATTTTCTCTTTAATTTCAACAGAGATGGATACTTCTGTTGCCACTACGACAAAAAAGTAATAAAAACTACAAAAAAAAAATTAATCACCCAGAAATAAATTGAGATACAGCTTTCGAACAAATTGCATTTAAAAGTACAGTCGTGGAAAAAAAGTAAACCCCCCAACTAACTCCCGAACAAATTATCGTAGAAGAAAGTTACTGATACCGAACGATTGGAAATAAAGTCTACTTTTAAATGATGTGCATAAAATTTACTTAGGGAGGCATCTACATATTAAAACGAATCCAAACTTCATTTTTTTCAATACGAATACCCAATTTTAACGAGATATTTCAAATCTTCGGTTCAAACTATGCCTAGATACCGAATTTCAAGTCATTAGAATGATAAGTTTTTGAATTATAAACATTCAAAATTTACTGCTTCTAATGTTAAATTACATTTTCATGTTTTTATTTATATCTCCAGAAATTATGCTAATTTTTTGTGTAGCAATAATACTAATATACCCAAACATAAATACGCTGAATTTGCAATTTTTATAATTTTATGATATGAATTATGAATTATGAAATTAATAATCGAAAAAATTATGAATTGCAACCTACAATTTTTTTATGCATTTAGATTTATTAAGTCCTGCTTTATGGAAATCCAAAATTTCACATTTTTCTTCACGTAGTTTTCAAATTATGCTTAAAAACGGCAAAATGATGGTTTAAGGTGTCGTCAATAATAGAAGTGACTAGATATTTTGAAATTTTTTCTGCTGTCCTGTACTCTAGCAGGCTTCATTGACTTCTGAAGGTGCCTTGATCAAGATGGGGGATCTCTCGGTTAACAATCGAGTTCCGAACTCCAATTTGGATATACCCCTTAAAATACGCTCGTTTTAAAATAATTATTTTCTCAGAAACTTATGGTACGAATTGTATAGAAAATTGTTTTTAGGCTGATTGAAGGGTGTAGAGTTCATTTATGCTGTCAGAATTGTGTACTGCTATTGAAAAAAAAACAAAGTTATGGTTCGTTTTAATATGTAGATGGCCCCCTAAGAAAATTTTATCTGTATCATTTAAAAGTAGACCTTATTTTCCATCGTTCGGTACCAGTAACGTTCTTCTACGATAATTTGTTGAGAAGTTAGTAGGGGGTGTTTACTTTTTTTTTTTTTGAACGGCTGTACATTTTGTTTCTCTATACGACGGTGTAAAAAGTAATATTGTGGAATGTTTAGAAGTTTTAAAATAAAATTTCATTTAAAATAGGTCCAGGAATATTAATGTTTAATCCATGGCGTAGGTAATGTACGCCCAGCTCCGTAGAAGTTTAAAAATTTACAGTACCGAAAATTGTAAAACTAAATTTTTTTTTAAAAAATTGTTCATGATGTGTCCAGGAATGTTAATGTTTAATCCATGGCGTACGTAATGTAGGATCAACTCTGTGCAATTTTTGATGTCTTAAATTTAGTCTTTGAAAAAATCATTTTCCAAATGTAATTTGTTAAATTGCATCTATATTAATATTTGGAAATTTTTCCAGAGAGAAGCATTCGCCTTGCATACAATATTTCAAATGAAAATCAAATTTCAAATTATTTTTGCTTAAAAGGCGCAAAGGCCAACCTAGTGAAAAATATTCTGGATATAAGCTGGATTTAATTAAGTGTCTGTGTTTGCCCCATGTTGGTGGCTCACGGAAATATTCCATCTTGTGCTGCGTTTGTAGCCTTGCCAACCTGTAATAGTGAGAATTTCCAGGCTGGGTGTCGTTCCATGTGGTTTAGTCGGTAGAACGTCAGTGCGCTATACTGATGGCCCGGGTTCGATTCCCGGCATGGAATATTTTTCACTAGGTTGGCCTTTGCGTCTTTTAAGCAAAAATAATTTGAAATTTGATTTTCATTTGAAATATTGTTAAATTGCTTTTTTTTTTTTAATACAAAATCCTTCTCCCGTAAATCCAATTGGTTTTTAACCTGGGACCGCCAGTTTCTATTCCAGCATCTTATCAAATTGACCAGCAAGCACATGGTAAATAGCGAGTTTAAAAGGACGATAGAGGTATTCTTCAAGTGGGGAATTAATAAGACTTGTTAAATTTCTTGTTCAGAAAGCTCGGAAATGTAAACTTAATTGCAGGGACAATTCGTCGTTATGAAATAATGGTTGGTGTTTTAACACTTACAGAATAATAGAGGATAAACATATTTACATATTAGATATATTTTAACAACACATAATTTGATTGTTAGATGTAAAATATGAATATTACATTTTTAATTAATTTCGAAAAGAAATGCTTGCTTTTTTTAAATAAAATCTTTTTTTTTCACTTGATTGAACTTCTATATATTTTTTAAATGTGTTCGTTTAGAATATGTTTTACTTCCGAATATTTTTTTTAATACGCTAAAAAATAAATTACGAATAAGTTTAAATGAATGAGAAAATTGCTACATTATTAAATTTGAAAGCATTATTTTTGTCAGTTTGTTTGTAAATAAATTAGAAATTTTAATTTATTCAATTTTCGATTTTTCATTAAAAAAATAAATTAGACTTTGGTATTAATGCATTCAATACGCATGCGTGCAAGGAATAAACGGGAATTTTCCCTCTTCTTCAGACTTGCGAGAAGAATTAATGTAAAAATCATGTTTTTTAAGCGTACGGAAATTATTTGTTTAAAAATGATGCATAATTTACTGTATAAAGAAAAAAAATTCTGACATGTGAGGCATCTTATTTCGATAAGTTTCTGGTAGGCAGCTGTGTCACAACTGTTTTCAGTTATCGTTGATTTAATCGCTGACTCTGCATAATTTTCCCTTTTGAAATCCATCACCATAATATAATTAGTTATTTCAGAACTTTTCAATTAAACAAACACCATTTCACATAAGTACAAATATTGAGCTTAAAAGCTAATAATAGTACATTCAGAAATGTTTTGAAATGTCCAAACGGAAGCTAACTTTGATAAAAGACAGGGAAGGTAACGTACGTGATATACGATTGATTTAACACGTTGAGTGCCATGTCAGTTACCTGTGACTGACACTGAATTTTCCGTTTATACCGCGTCAGTCATCAGTGACTGACTCTGATGGATTGCGTAACGTGTCCGATTCGTGGCTCAAAAAGGAAAGACAGACAAAATAGACTTGGCATTCAACGTGTTAATGAATTGTATAGCTATTTTAAAAACAAAAAATGTATAGAAAAATAGCAAATAATAAAAGCAATATTTCATGAGGAAGGCGGCATAAAGTTAACGAATTAAATTAGAATTACGACAAAAGTCTATTTTTTTCATGCCAATAGCGCTCTAAAAATACAATGAAGTGTGATTCACATCATCGGTGTCCAGAAATATACAAATCGAACGGTAGTTTTTAGAGGAAAGCGGAAATATTGAAATCAGATTTCGGTATCCATATGTTTGCTCATTGGCTATAGCAACAGTTTAGTGATTCGAAATCCAGAATGCATTATCCTATACATTCATGAGCATTTCGTACAATATGAGTCACATCTTTATTTTTGAGGAGAGTTTAAATCATACACTATTAAAAATTTTCAGGAAACTGTTCAGTCATTCGACATTTTTTATTGAAAACGGTTACAAATCCGAAATTTAACACTATTCCTGCTATATTATTGTCCATATTATAATCAGAATAGATTTACATTATAGTTCTGTACTTATTTTCTATAAAAATTGTCGAATATGACTGGGTAGTTTGCTGCAAATTTTTAACAGAGTCGAGCTTTCATAAAATCTGTAAAGCATCTTAATATATAAATACAGGGTGCTTCATAAAAAATGACCAGAAATTTAAGAGGTGATAGTACACATCCGAGCAAACAACTTTCATCAAAGAATGCAGGGTGGGAAATAAAATCCAAAGGTACTGGCGCATTTGGAAACATTGTCCATGCAAACGTTAAAACTCCATTCCCGTTGCGAGTTATCGAGTGAAAAACGACACTGGAAAGTCATATGAGGAAGAACGAACGTGTACGTAATAATTCACCTCGATTAATGCATAAAGACCGCTGATCTGAGTGTGCAACTGTAAATCGCGGTAGGAACTTATCGGAAGATGTTACCACTCACTAATTGGGAAAAGGTTGATATGCATTTTATCTACGAAACTGAAATGGGAATGGCTCAGAGGCTCAACGATAGTACAGAGAGCGGTTTCCCATCTTGCTTTTGTCACTTAATATCGTTCTTTATGTACTTTTGTCTGGTATAACAACATCACTTTCGGCTCTCTCTAGCAACTTTGTATTTTAATTCCGACAATGCATTCTTTGATGAAAATTGCTTGTTTGGATGTGTAATATAACCTCTTAAAATTTTGCCCATCTTTTATGAAACACCCTGTATATATATATTTATTGAAACAAAGAATTCTTGAGAGATAAATATAAGTAACGGATTATATTTGGGTTATTATATACTTCTTGACTAAAAATAAACAGCTTACCACATACGGCGTTATAGCGCAAAGATGTGACCGATGCTTATTTAATGGGTCATACCATTGTTTTTTATCTAGAGCACAGTGCACGAGAGCACACTAGAGCATGTGTTAGTGCTTTAATTATATTGTAATGTTTAACTCTGCATCACTAATTGTTATTGATTTACTTTTTTTAATTATTTTATTTAACTTAATATCGATCATGTACGTAAAGATGAATTTTCTAATTGATTCCCTTGATGTTCTAGATTTCTGACATTTTGTATAGTTGTAATTTTCCCCTAGGGCAATGCGATTTTGGGTACTTTTCGAGCATAGTCATTTTGGATAGACAGAGACAATGGCATTCACGAGAGAACGATGTTTACAACATATTTTCTGGCAACAAACTATTCACTGTTTCATGTACACAAGATTTTTTTTTCAATATTTGTATCAACCAGGCATTATCTATTTTTAGGTATAAACAGAAGTAAATTGTATATAAAAATCAATACTATATATATATAATAACCCGGTCTCTAATTTCCACAACTTATCTGTGACGAGGCACGAGAGTAAAGCGGCTGAAGCGCAGTCCTCCGAGAAGATATTGAGTTTACTAAAAGCTTTCTGAAGAGCGTCCAAAATCGCCCCTTTGATCGCATGACAGTGAAAATAATATGTATGTATGTATGTATATATATATATATATACTATGCATATACATATACAATGCATATATATATACAAGCATTAATATAACTGCTTGTCTAATACAAGAGACAAACTAAAGGAAAATGTATTAATACAGAATTTTGTTCTGTTTAACGTACTGCTACACTGTTAATATCTTCCAGAAAACTGTGCAGTCAGTTTTAGATAAAAATGTTACTTAACCGAAATTGCGGTCTCCACAAAGGACGAGATTGTTGAGGATGGTCAGTTCCGTGAGGCCGATTGGTTCATCGTTTTCACTGTCATGTGATCAAAGAGGCGATTCTGGACGCTCTTCAGAAAGGTTTTGGTAAATTCAATATCTTCTCGAATTCGAGGACTGCGCTTCAACCGCTTTACTCTCGTGCCTCGTCACAGATAAGTTGCCGAAATTAGAGACCGGGTTGAAAGTTGAGGAATCAAGGTCCATATGCTCTGGATGAAAGCCCACATTGGTTACATTTAGAATGAGCGTGCCGATGCACAGGCTAAGAAGTCTCTGGCTCATCCCAAGGCAGATGTGCAGATTCCTCTCTCTTGAAATCAGGTGAAGAGGAGGCCCTTTGGTTGGGCACTTATTGATTGGCAGAGTAGGTGACACGTTCTGGGGATGGTCGGGTGACATATGCGATCTTCCGGAGAGTCTCCACTCGGAGACTCCAGGGCATTTCTATGTAAACCATGTCTTATCGGGACATGGGGCCTTTGACGATCATCAAGCCCGCTTTTTCAGGAGCAACCCTGCTTGCTTCTGCAGGACTAGGAATAGAATGATTAAACACTTCGTCTATGAGTGTCCCTTCTGTAGATCTGTTAGGTATAATCATTTTCATCGCGGTTTTCATACTTGAACGCTTGACGATATGTGCCTTGATCAAGATAGCAGGAAGATGGATAATGGCTATTGTCAGCGACCTTCTGATAAGGACTTTAGTTCGGGTTAGTGGTCGTTTGTTTTCTTAAGTTCTGACACATCTTGTCTCGAAGACTTCGAACGGAGATCTCAAATAATTTGAACGCAACACTCTTTTAGAGGAGTCCGATGATGTAGTGTCGGCGCGATTTGGACAGGCGATCGCACAAGGCTTTTCAATGTTTTTCCTTGTGTGTAACGATAGTTTGGGTCACTTTTCCTGTTAAGTCCTCCCTGAAGACAGAGTCTCACACTTCAGTGGTGTGACTCATTCTACATTTATCATCTTTGGGCCAGGGCATGGACTTATCGTGAGCGCATGGATATCGTCTGGGTGACATTCGTGGTCTGCGCCGGGTTCTAGCTTGTCCCCTCATCGTGCGGGTGTACAGCCGCTTTGGATGGGCTTCTCTCTTGGGTTTCTTTACCGACATGAGATCCTCAGATCCTGGCTTAGCTTCACTTCCCTTCATTAACCGAAATATAATTTTATTCTGATCATTATATGGTCAGTAATATGGTCAGACACGCCTCATAATACACTGTTACCATTAACTTGGTGAAATGACTGTACAGATTGTTGTCAATTTTTAACAGTGTAGATTTACATCTCCATGAAATTCAATTAATAGGATTACCGCAACTGTTTGTGAAAGATAAATTGTATTGTGAATATCTTCAGGCAATAATTTTGTAGAATAATTTTATTATGCACCATATTGTTAGATAAATATATAGATCCATTTAAAATTATATAATAAAAGTCAGATTATTTATTATTGGATCTTTAAGTCAAGATGAGAAAGTATGTTAAATAGAAAATATTAGAGCTATGCTTTAGAGAAATTTGTTACCAATATTTGTTTTGCAAAACCAGTATTTCTTATTGGGGCAATCCATTTCAAGTGGTCCAGCACTGGTTGCTCGACCATTTTTTAAAAATCTGAAAGTTTTTGTACAACAACCCTAACATGATGGAAGTTCAAAATGACTATTATTTTAATTTTATCAATTTTTGTTTGTGCATGGCGGCCATCTTTGTTTCATCGTATGCAACAATTTTCTCACAAGAAGGGTTTACGGAATTGTAAATAATTCATCGTTTATTTATCCGATTATACTGCGAATTAAAGCAATTTGGTACAGAACACATTGGGATAAAATTTGGTAATGGAGTAGTTTCCTAAACTAACTGCTTATTGGTAAAATTTAGGCATAAAGTTTCAGTTTTTTTCCAAAATTTGTCCGTTTACAAGAGGAATTTTTTCTAGCAAGGAAAACTGTCAACATGACATAATTTATTCTACAAAAAGGCCGAAAGTATTTGTACTCACACGCCGAGTTCCAGATCTGGGACTTGCTTTCTCTTCGCTAAAAAAAAATCCCAAATTTTTCAAAAATGACAAAAATCGCACTTTTCAGGCTTTGATATTTCTGGTAGGGCACGAGATAAAAATCTGAAATTTTTTTTAATAAGAGTATTTTATGGTAGTGTTATGCACAAGAAATTTCAAGATGGAGATTTGACTAGAAGCTGAGATATGGCAAGGACAACATGTCAAAACAATACTGCCAAACTATTGTTTTGTTGTAGTCACAGCTAAGTATTTACCTCAGAGTGTCATTTAAATTTATGTTTTTGATTATCTTTAAAGAATAGTAACTGAAAATAAAGCCCTTTGCAAAGCTTAGCAATTAATTAAAAAAATAGTTATGCCTAAGGCCATACATTTCGTATGGTTTCAGTAATTTTTGTTGAAAGTAATTTTAGTAACTAAAAGAAACCTCAGCACTTTTACATAAAGAAAAAAAAAATATTTTTACACAACACCTGAGGCAAAAACAACATAGGGAAAAAGAAAAGCTGATAATGTTGTCATACTTGTTGAGACATGATCAAACGTGTTCTTGCTTGTTGGTTCAAAAACCACAATTTTGATCTTTCTCAAAATTTTATTTGTAGGAACCAAGTCTTGTCATCTCTTGATAACTTGATTGAAGATCTTGGCCCTGATGTCTCATAGAAATATACTTTGAAATCACTATGTGCAGAGTCTCAATTCATTAATAATTCCTAGCTTACTTCTTATGAAAAAATGTGATTTTTCTGCAGTATAAATTTTGAAAAGGCTTTAGGTATCTTTACTTTCTGAAAATTACTTGAGGCTGATGCATGGTAACATCGCATAATGTTTCATTTACAGGATACTTATGGTACGAACAAGTTTCAGGGACTAGCAATATATATATATACATATGTGTGTGTGTGTAAAAGTGCTGCGGTTTCTTTTAGTTACTAAAATTAGAACTAAAATTTCTGAAACCAGACAAAATGTAGGCCTTGGGCATAATTATTTTTTAAATTAATTGCAAAAGGCTTTCTTTTATGTTACTATTATTTACAGATAACCTAAAAAATAAATTTAAATGATACTCTGAGATAAATACTTAGCTGTGACTACAACAAAACAATAGTTTGGCAGTATTGTTTTGGCATGTTGCCCTTGCAATATCTCAGCTTGTAGTCGAATCTCCATCTTGAAATTTTTTGTGCATAACACTACCATACAATACTCTTATTAAAAAAAATTCAGATTTTTATCTCGTGCCCCCCCCCCCCCCCCCCCCGAGATATCAAAGCCTGAAAAGTGCGATTTTTGTCATTTTTGAAAAATTTGGGATTTTTTTAGCGAAGAGAAAGCAAGTCTCAGATCTGGAACTCCGCGTGTGAGTACAAGTACTTTCGGCCTAATTGTAAAAAAATATGTCATGTTTACAGTTTTCCTTGCTAGAAAAATTTCCTCTAGTAAACGGACAAATTTTGAAAAAAAACTGAAACTTTATGCTTAAATTTTACCAATAAGCAGTTGGTTTCGGAAACTACTCCATTACCAGATTTTTAGCCCAATGTATTCTGTACAAATTGCTTTAATCCGCAGTTGAATTGGATAAATAAACGATGAATTATTTACAATTCCGTAAGCCCTTCTTGTGAGAAAATTGCCGCAGACGATGAAACAAAGATGGCCGCCATGCACAAACAAAAATTGATAAAATTAAAATAATAGTCATTTTGAATTTCCATCATGTTAGGGTTGTTATACAAAAAATTTCATATTTTTTTAAAAATGGTCGAGTAACGAATATGACATTTTCTGGACCCCATGAAATGGATTGACCCTATTAATATCGTATATTATAATGCCAACAAATCCTGTGTCTATATTTGTGTGTATACAAATTTTATCTAAAATTGGGCTCTAACTATGTTGACTAAATTTTATATTCTAACGTTTTGGTGTACGAAAAGACCATCGGATATGTTCGAAAAGTTCGATTAGTGAGCCATGTTGGGGTCATGACGGGTCAATGTATTTCTATAGGGACGAAGGTTGAACAGTCATCCAGTTCTTATACAGATGGCAGTAAATGAAGTCGCAAAATTAACAACATTTCGCCAAATGTGGAGATATTTGGGGATATATTCACCACATTGGCGAGATTTGGCGGGAAAACAGGCTTCTAAAATTACCAATACTCAAGCAGAGGAATTTTCTACAAATTCGCAATAGGACCCGAGATACATAATTCAACGAATCAGAGTCCAACTAAATGTTAGTTTGGAAGTATTCCCTTTCTTTATAAATGTACAAGTAACATAAAATCCATAAATATGTACATACACTGTTAAAAATTTGCAGCATTCTGGCAGGTCATTTGACCATTTTTTCCAAAAACAGTTACACAACCGTAATTTAACACTATTCTGACCATATTATTGGCCATTTTATGGTCAGAATACAGTTAAATTATGGTTATGAAACCGTTTTTTCAAAAAACGGCCGAATGACCTGCCAGAATGCTGCAAAATTTTTAACAGTGTAGTTGTAATATTGATTGCTTCTGTAAATAAAACTGCTATAAAATAAAATGCTTTAGAGCAATAATACAGCGAGAATTTATTATTATATCGAACACAAAGCTAATTTTAACTGAGCGTAGCTTGGTCTTCCCGCGGCTAGTCTTTAATTAATTCATTGCATTAAAACAAATATTTTTCATGGATTTCATTACATTTATTCGTTTAAGGAAAATTTATTCCTGGAACATTCGAAAAAAGCGTGTTAATGGAACTTAAAAATCTTATATCCCGTATTTAATTTTCGCAGAAAAGATTTTAACACACTTAAAGGTAATACATAAATTTGGTAATAATTTAATATAAATGTCTTAGTTTTGAAGGTTTTCTCTACATTACTTACTCCGAAATCTATGTCTGTGCATCCATGAAACTCAGTAAATAGGATTTCTTCGTTATCTTCTTTTGTTTTTTTTGGGAAAGTGAAATGCGCTGTGGATATTGTTAGGAAACGGTTTTGTAAAATAATTTCGTTATGTAACGCATTATGAGTTTCCAAAGAATACGAATTGTTTGCATTTATGTAATCTGCCTCGGGTTAAATAGGTTAATAATATTTATTAAATCTTTTACGTTGGCTGAAAGTCTTATATTGTTTTTCTCGATGCTAGTGTAAATTGAAACAAATATTAGTGCAAAAATTAGTTGTTTCATCTCCAAGATTATTATTAATTTTAAAAATGTATACTTTTTTACATCATTACATGACATTCGAACAAACCAAAAAATGTTTTTTAAATTGCTTGTAAAAAATATTTCTTATAAATTATATGAAAAATATAAGTATTGTATGGCATTAGCTTGTAAAATGGGCGTAAATATAGCTCCACTTAAGGGGACACATATCCTTTAAAATCTTCAAAAAATCAATTTTTTGTTTTTTAATTCATTTGACGGGTAATGTTTTTCTGAAAAAATTGTCAAAAACCGCATTAAAATATCCGAAATTTTTCGTTCGTTATAGTAAAAAATGTAAATTAGCCTTCGTCTGTTTCAAATGAAACATTTATGTTTAAATAGATTTTTCTCAAAATCGATATTTTTTTACTTGCGCGCATCATAACTCCAAATGTATTAAAGGTAATGATTCGATACTTTCTAAATATCTTTACCAGATCATTTTCTTCAAATTGAACTAAAATCTAAGAAATTTAATAAAAATTATTGAACGTATGTGTATTCGAGTGACAAACATTATCAATATTTTCATATTTCTATTTTGAAAATCAAAAAGCTTTAGAAATTTTTTGTTTATTCATTAGATTTTATTTTATTTTATTTTTATAATATTCTTAAACTTACATTAAAATTTCAAAGTTCTTGAGGGTATAGATTTTTTTAAATCATGCGCGCAAACTATATATTATATTATCATTAATAAAAAAGTCATACATTAAGGAATAATTATTATTAATTAACTGTGTTATACAGTGTTTAACGCAGATTATATATTATATTGCACAGATAAAATATTGTAGTATTAATAAAACAAACAAAAAAACCTGATGTGGTTAGTGCAAAAATGAGTGCATGTGGTCGCATAAAGTATTTCTCTCCGAGTTTAAAATTTTCACCTGTTTAAAGGGTATATGCCCACTTAAATATTCTACTAGCACAGTATTGTGTAAAAAGATGTAACCAGGGGTGTAGCATACATCGAAGGTTGGATCATTTTACTACCAGTACTATTATACGTAAAATTGATCTTTATTTAATCTTTGAACCTTATTCGATTAAATAAAATAGAATTTAGCATACAATAATACAGGTACTAAAATGATCTACCCCCCCCCCCCCCCCTCCTCCCACACACACACACACCTAACACTACGCTACCGGGTGTAAATGGGATGCTGCACTATAATTCTTACTCAAATATATTATTTTTTATTTTCCTTACAGTCATTTTAAAATAGCAAACACTAAACTGTAGGAACTTCTCTGTGCGGCCTTAATACATTTGTGGAGCAAACATGCAAACCATGCTTTCTCCTTTAGATACAAATTTTCAAAAAACACAAAAAACTGATAATTAAGAAAATAACTTGTATTTAATTCTCATTTTTATTGTGTATTTTTATTACTGTTTATTAGAAAGAATTGCAAGCATACCTAAGGTATTAAACATAAAACAAATTAATAAAATGCATTTAATATTTGGAGAAATCACGTTTTGACCGAATTCAGAGGAGGAAGCATGTTTTGATTGTTTGACAAGAGGATAAAACGCTTTTTGAATGAAATAAGTTCTAACTCACAAATAATACAATAGCATTATTTTATTTGAATAAATACCGAATTTCAGTTGATTATTGTTAAAATAAAATGGCAGATTATGGTACCTAGTAGTATTCATTAAATATTTACTAAATAAATACTCGTTTGCCAGAAATCCACTTCAAATTTTAAAACCAATATCTTCATTTAGACAGTTATACACACCCCTCTCTTCTTTATTGCAGGCTTATCAATCATGGATAATGTGGTTGTATCATTTGAATATATCATCAGGTTGATTTTGCCACTGTTCACTATATATTACCTTCAAAAGTTTTTTAACATCTTTGTTCTTTTCAACTGGTATGGCGTGGATAAGAGGAAGATATTCTAAAACAACCCTTTGAACAAGGCAACAGTAATTCCCTTTTTAAGAAGATTTACATCATATTCTTCATTTAGATCTTGAAATCTATAATTCTGGAAGACTTTAACTTTAACAGTTCTCTTATTTTTTTTCTAAAACAATCCGTTTCAATTGTGATATGTATGGTAGGTTTCGAAAGTACACATTAAGTGACAACTGTGATTGGCAGACTGGAGAAATCACTGCTTGATTGAATGCAGGCTTTGGAGGAAACACTCTTTGATTGAAACGTCAAGTTTTAAAATTGATTTATAATCGGAGAAAAACATTTTTTAGTAAAAAATACCATTTATTTCTGTGCAATTTAACACAGAGTTCATAAAAATAACAATAACTCATTTTTTATTTTTTTTGTGAGAAAACACGGTTTGAATGTTTGCTCCACATATATGATGACCTTTTCCGCATAGAAGCTCCACAAATGCACATTTCCGGTTATTTAAATACATACTTCTGGTTATTTAAATAAATATTTACTGTTTTAAATCTAAAAAATAATGATGTGTAACTACAATTTAAAAATCATATGAAGAAAACATAAGTCGTTTCGGACATTTAACTGTGTAGTCTTTCTAATAAAATAATAAAACAAATTGTGGTATTTGCCCCAAAATAACTATTTAAATGTAGTGGAATACCTTATATCTTGAAACAGTCTCAGAAATAGGAAATGATAGAGGGCTTTGCTATTTTCCAAAAATCTCTAATAGCACTCAGAATATTCCTTACTTAGTTCATTAGATTAAAACAGATATTTTTTGGCGATATAATTACTTTTAGTTATTTTAGGAAATTTTATTGCTGCTGTATTAGGCAAGAGTGTTATAATGAAACTTTAAATATTATTATGTAACTTATTCACTATATCAGTATTTCGCAGAAATGGAATTAATAGACTAAATGCAGAAAATATATAACAAAGAATTTGGCCAGTACTTAAACGCGAATGTTTTAATGCGTATTTTTTTCTGTATCAGTAAATGCTATAGCTATGCTTAAATATCCATAAAATTCAATTAAAAAGATTTTCTTTTACCCTGTACTGATATGTTTAAGGGGAAAAGATAAAGTGCGTTCTGGAGATTGTTAGGAAACATTTTTGTGAGATAATTTGTTTATGTACCAAACTGTATGTTCTGTTATGTCCTATTAAAAAAAAGAGTGATTTATTTGAATTATATAACAAATATCAGGTTATTAATGTTTATTAGATACTTGAATAGAAGATCTCATAACTAGGAAATATTAACGTTATAAATTAAAGCAATTTGTTTTTAGAATTTTTTTCAAAATCGGGTTCTTATCATCAAACTATACTTTCACTAGTATTAAAAAATGCTCTGACGAGCACCAAAAAAGGCTAATATGTTTTTAAGTATGAAAAAGGGTTTGACAAGTGCTTCTAATTGAGCATGGAAATGGACAAGGGGTCCCTTCTTGGCTGCAGCTCACTGTCAATGCCAACTTTGAAAAAATCATATTTGCGCTTTTTCCATATAAAATAAATTCGCGGTACTTTAGTAAAACTTTCCGACGTGCTTTACATGTTAACTGCACTGCTGCACTGTTGTACTGCGCATGCGTCTGCAATGCAACTTTGTACAGTGCACCGTGTACCATTATTTCTCTATAAATTATACTACACCGTACATTCCTATTATGCTTTTGATTTTTGAACCTCAGCGGACACTCACACTGTGCTTTTGTACTTCCGTATTAAAGGTGTATGCGTCTAATGTTCGTTTATAATTTACATGCATTGCTGTACTGAATAGTACATTGTACAGCCACAGCCACTTGCATATAATTTCAACAATCAATGAATGCATGCATTATACTGTTATGCGTGCACATGTGGAATTGTTCCTGTGCAGAGTGCTGCAACAGTCTGCATGCACTACAAATCAGTTTTCTGTACAGTTCTACACTGCGGGCGTGATTAGTGGCCCTGCATGAGTGTGATACGCTGCTGGAACTAAGTTTTTTGGTACTATGTTGCCTTACATTCATGTTTAATCAGGTTGCGTCTTTACTGGATTTGTCTTTATACTACACATTTTTATCGTAACTGCGGCTGATTTTTTTTTATATGAAAAAAGCGCAAATATGATTTTTTCAAAGTTGGCATTGACAGTGAGCTGCAGCCAAGAAGGGACCCCTTGTCCATTTCCATGCTCAATTAGAAGCACTTGTCAAACCCTTTTTCATACTTAAAAACATATTAGCCTTTTTTGGTGCTCGTCAGAGCATTTTTTAATACTAGTCATTTAAATTTTTTGATAATTATACATTGAATATAAATAAACCTCAGTTGCTTTTAAATATTTCCAATACTTTTTTCTTATTTCGCACAATAATGCACTATTTAACCAAGTAATGCACACTGTTTTAAGAGGTTCCAGGTTTTTTAATCAAATTCACGTTATTTTTATTCATAATTTAATTTACTTGGGCTCCCTTAAATATAATTAATATAATTCCTTAAACTGATATTAGTTTTTGTTGTGCATTAAAATATCTCAATTTGTTGATTCTCTCTAAACAAGTAAACACTATTGGTTTACAATGGAAGTCTATGGAATTTGGCGATATATCGCCAAGTTGGTGACAAACTTGTCGGTATTTGGCGACCGAACAGGGTCCCGCCTATGGTAACCCCCTTATAGGTATGGTGATGCATTAAATGCTGTTCTATAACCAATGAGATGCGTTTCATTCGAGCGTTGCCATTAAACAATTAACAAATAATCGCGATTTCTGTGACACATAGCGTAATATATATATATATAGAGAGAGAGATAGATTATCGTGGAAATCGAAGGTTTAGACCACATCGTATCGTTTAGCTAGACCGGTTATACTAACATCGTTCTCATGTTTTGCTACAATTTCTTTTATTGAACAGTAATTCGCTTAAGCTTCTTACTACTGCTATCACTAAGCACTTTTTCATTCTTAGAAGCCATAATGAGAGCTAAAATTAGCGCAAACCTGAGTAAAAGTAAAACAAAAAGTTATTTTTTTTACAGTAATGAAGGTACACAAAGCACTCTGATATGCACACCTTACTCCAAACTTGACTAATAACAAGAGTTATGTGAGGGTTTCAACTGAACTATTCGGCAGCCTTGTCCGTGAACCGAGATATTGCACGCCAACCGAGTCAAATTTTGATCACCGAAGTTGGACATAAACCGAACTGGTCATAAACAGTGGCGGTCGTGAACCGAGGCTCCACTTATATTTTGACCTATAAGTTTGCAAGTATGGCATTATTTATATATTCAATGGCGATTATCATTAAGCATCTTGGCGATTTTGGCGATGAAACTCGCCGATTTCAAAGTAACGTTCCGAAGTGTACTTGAACCGCCACAGATGTCATATACGCATCACGTTGACGCGATATTTTTCTGACGCCAATGTCATACGCACCGGGGTACTTAACTGGCGCCAAAGTTTTGTTATTTTGCTTGATATGGTAACCCGGGTGTTGTTGTTTATTTATTAATAAATTGTTTATTTACTTTTATTTTCTTTTTTAAAATTATATAAATTGTTTTGTTCTATTGTTATTAATTAAACTTTTTTTAATTTATTTTTAATCCCTTTTTAAAAATATATGTGTAACTGGTATTCGAAAACGAGGTTTTCGCCAAATTGGCGTCAGAAAAAATATCGTGCCAACATGGTGCGTATATGACATCGGTACTATACTTGGTACAACTTGATTATCCTAAATAAAGACACAATCTTGCTTAATGGTACACAAAACACGAACTTTAATAAGCTAAAAGTTAATTTCCGTTTCGAGCTGTTTCTACAGCCGTCTTCAGGAAAATATGATGGTAAAAAGTCTCAAAGTTCAGAGACGAAAGCTTCTTGTGCAAGAAATAATTAGTCGGAACTTGACCAATGATTTCATGTGTTATTGATTATCCTGTCGACCAAAAAATTATCGCCAAACTATAAGATTAAATGACATAATGGATGATAGTAAATGTTACATTCACTTGACATTAAACACGATACACCTTTTTGTTACGTCATCAAGTGATTTTTAATTCAAGTTTTGGTTTAATTCAAGTACTATTCGCCAAATGATACAAACTGACATAATTTTTATTTTAAATAACGGAAAAATAAATAAATTAGTAAAACATTAATAAAAATAGTAATAAAAATTTGGGCACAGATGTCATATACGCTCCATATTGGCGCGATTTTTTTTACGCCAATGTCATATACGCACCGGGTACTTAACTGGCGCCAAAGTGTCGTTATTTAGCTTGATATGGTAACCCGGATATAGATGATATATTAACGAGGTTTTCACCAAATTGGCGTCGGAAAAAATCGCGCCAATATGGAGCGTATATGACATCTGTGACCAAATTTTTATTAATATTTTTATTAATGTTTTACTAATTTATTTATTCTTCCGTTATTTAAAATAAAAATTATGTCAGTTTGTATCATTTGGCGAAATTGGTCGACGGGATAATCAAGTAGTACTGTATATTTTTGCTGTACATTTTCGACAATATCTCAAGCAAAAGTACCTAAAGTTAAACGAAACCCTAATTATTTAAGGAACAGATGTCATATACACAACGGGTTTGGTGCGTTTTTTGGCACAGATGTCATATACGCCCCATATTGGCGTGATTTTTTTCCGTTACCAATTTAGCGAAAATATCAACAGCATAAACAACATAATCCGGGTTGCCATATCAAGCAAAATAACGACACTTTGGCCCCAGTTAAGTACCCGTTGCGTATATGATATTGGCGTCAGAAACAAATCGCGCCAGTATGGGCATCAGTATATGACATCTGTGGCCGTTTTTTCTTTTTTTTTTTTTTTTTTTTTTTTTTTTTTCTGACGCCAATTTGACGAAAACCTCGTTTTCGAATAGCAGTTACATATATATTTTTTAATTACTTTCTATTATTTCAAAAAGGAAATAACGATAAATAATGAAAAGTTTAATTAATAACTATGAACAAAACAATTTATATAATTTAAAAAAATAAAATAAAAGTAAATAAAAAAATAATCAATAAATAAACAGCAATAGCTCAGTTACCGTATCAGGCAAAATAACGCCATTATCGCGCCAGTTATGTATGGGTATATGACATCGCTTCCTTATTTAAAATAGATGGAATGCTATTTTTTAAGGTATGCTTAGTTTGTGAAGTATTTATATTACTGCATACCTATCGCTTGTGTCAGGATGTTATGATGTTAATTAAAAAAACGGTATATGTTAGTTATCCCGTCGACCAAATTACTGTCGCCAAATTGTAAGATTAAATGCCAATAATGGTTGATCGTAAATGTCACATTCACTTGACAACACGTGCTTATGTCATCAAGTGATTTTTATTTCGACGTTTTATTTGTATTTTTATTAATGTTATACTAATTTATTTGTTCTTTCGTTATTTAAAATAGAAATTATGTCAATTTGTACAATTTGGCGGGTGGTTTGGCGATTTATATAATTTGGCGAAATTGGTCGACGGGATAACTAACAAGTACCGAAAAAACTTACATTTAGCTCCTGAACAGAAGCTTGGGATTTACCCTGTTTTTTTTTTCCTGTCAACTCGTTTGTGCTCCATTGTGTCTATTACTCCAGTTCCAAATATTAATCAAGAAAGTTTATATATATATTTATGAAAATTATGCATTATCTGCTTACGTTGACGTTGGTTTCAAAAATACAAAAATCTATCAGTTGAATTTCAATTTTTATTGACTTATAAAAACAAAAGTACACGTGTTATCCTTTTTTTAAAATTATTGTACTTCTTTTTAGGGAGTGGCAACACGAAAGAAATTATTGAATTAGAAAATTAAAAAATGAAAAGGAGAGATTGCTATAATTTTATGGAGACATTATAAAAGACAAATTTGATTTTCTCAGCGACCGTCAAACATACAAAGATGAAAAAAAAAACCTATTCTAAGTATTAACAAGAGGATCAAAATAAAACAAAAACGAAGTTAATCCACCCACTGGAACGTTAGCTACACTTTGTTGAATTTTGTGTCTTCATTTTTCCGTTTAAGATTAAATAAAAAACTACTGAAAGCTACAGTAATTTTTTAAATGCTATCAGTTTATTCGTCTCGTCGAGTTCTATCTTTCAAAAGAAAAATCATTGTCGTATGTCAACTGGTTCGCCAGAAATTTAAGAAAATCGTTTGCATTTTCTATTTCTTAATCATATTATAGCTTAACGCTACCGCGTTTGCTATGATTATTTATTTTAACAAAATAAATATTTTTTTCATTTAATTGCTCAAGGAAAATGTAATTCTCATATAGTCGACAAAAAGGTATTATTTTGGAACTTTAATAATCATTGTCGGTCATATTTTCTATTTTAATATTCCACAATTTTTACAAAATCGGGCAAAATTGACAAGTTACAAGATAATTGCCATTAACATATTCCATAACAGAATACTCTTTATATGTACAGGGTGGCTACTAAATACTGTTACAAATATTCAGTCATTTTATTTTACAATTATAAAATAAAAAATGATAACTACACTAATATGATAAACATCAGAGATGAAAGTTTACCGGGAAAAAATTTCACTCGAATTGACCGCCATCTTTATCGATTACCAAAGATAATCTCTTATGCCACTGCCAAACTGCGGCACGAATCATTTTAATAGGTAATCGGTACCAATAGGTAATCGGCAATAGGGAAGCTTTGTGAGAGTCCAAACTTCTGTGTGTTTTGCTATTTACTTTACCATCTAAAATCCCCCAGACGCAATAATCTAAAGGATTTAGATCTGGTGAAGAAGGTGGCCAATCTTCTTGCATGATAAAGTTTGGACAAGTGACAGGCAGCCAAGTCCGTGTTGATTTAGCTTGATGCGAAGGTGTAGAATCTTGCTGAAATGCCCGATTCTTTTTATAATACAACTTTTCAGCGTGTGGCAATAAATGTGTACCGAATATGTTCTGTTTGTAATTTTCGGATTGATTTTTATCCCTTTATCGATGAACTTCAAAGGTAATTTTCCATTGTTGACACTGCAGTCCAAACCCTAACAGAATTCTTGTTTTGAAAGCGTTTAACAATTCGAAAGGTTTCAGGTATATCCTCGAGGGTTGTTGAATATAGAACATCATTTTTAACATTATAACACTGTTCAGTGCATAATAGCTTCCCATCAGAAAATATTATTCTGTCAACAGTTTCCTACCATGCCGATTCATCAATTTCTTCTTTCTTTGTAATCTTTTTATTCTTTGTGCAGCCTTGTATTTTTATTTTGCGATAAGGGACATAACCCAGATCTTCATTTATATTAACCTGAATAGTTCTGCGACTCGCGTTCTCTTTTGCAGCCATTTTATTTGCCTGAACGTTGTGGATTTCTTCACAGCTTTTCACGAATTCTTTTGATGCGCTCTATTGTGCGAACTGAGCGTGGGCTTCCTGGCCTAGATCGATCTTTACATAGCTATTAGTATCCAATAATCGATCTATAGTTCTATATAGAAATATTCCATTAAAATCAAGGCATTTTAATTGCTTAAAGATTTCGCCAGCAGAAAATCTGCGATCAAAGATTTGTTTAATCATCATTCTTTTGGCTTCCCTCTTTAAAATAATTCTAAATATTTGCTTTATAACAAAATTCGTCTGCACTAATAGAAGATTGCCAAAGGTTAAAATAGAGAAATAAGTTATTTTACCAAACGATTAATATTAATTTGTATTTTTGGAGTGTTACAGTATTTAGTAACCACCCTGTAGAGCACGGGGTCGCACGGTGTAAGATTTTGCGAATCTAGCGGGTCAAAATTCAATTTATGAAAATTATCAATGTTAAAGTAATAAAACTAATCTTACTAGAGATAAAATGGTTTTGTATTATGAAAAAATATATCTTTATTCATTACATTATACAATTTAAATCATTGTTATTCCATCATCATTATCGTAATAGAAAAATGGTTTGTCATTTTCATACGCTGACGTTTGCGTAGTGTTATTGTATTCAGTGCAGATTTTTAAAAATGTAGTACATACTTATTTTCAACAAGAAGAGTTTTCTTTATTAAAAAAATTGTAATCAATTGACATAGCTACTGATATAGCATACTGACATAGCTACCAATGTTATTATAAAGTGAATCACTGTCATTTTTCGTTGTTTGCTTCTTTTATTATTTGTGTATCCGGTGACCGTGTAAATGTTATATTTTCAGGGTGAATTTCAACCGCTCTAAAATTGTATTGGGATTTTAGTGTCATGATTAGTAATACTTAAAGGCAGATATATTTATCTCGTATCGACATGTCACGTAAAATTATATAAAATCGCTCAATAAGAGCTTATCAACACATGTTATGCTAGCGGTCGCAGCAAGTATCTTTAAAAAATCGTTTATTTTTCGATTTCCAACACCTTACTTTTATCTTATTTTGTTTTGGACTGTTTAATATTAATTCTCTTTCGGATATAAATCTTTCAATTATATTTTTTTCTTTCTGCGATATACTTCATTTTTCTTCAGGTTTTCGGAACTTCGGTTTTCAATTTCTTTACATGAAATATACAACCAATATTTAAGAGGTATTCCATAGATCTTAATTGCGCATGTAGTTCCGATAAGCCCCAAGAAAACTTGCAAGTATTATTCGTATATCATCGAATCTTTTTTAAGTTAATCATCACCTTGGATTTTCCGTTACAAACATTGCATTTTTAAGTTGCTTTATTTGAAGATAGCATGCTGTGCATTGTGCTATCTACCACTGTGTCTTCAAATTTGTGCTCTATGTCTTATGTCTGGACATTGAATTCTACTATTGTTAGTGCAAGAGCTTTAAAGATTTAATTTCTGACAATTTCAAAATTTTCTGTTATTGGCTTACCAGTTTCCATGAACTGATTATTATGAAACTTTATGGGTTTAGTGTAAGAAGTAGATGACGGGTGTGGATTTAACCGTTATAAAATTTTGATTTTCTTCATTACAGCCCTTTTATATATGACGGGCACCGGGTTTTTTGAACGATTTTTTGAAATGTCGTTGCTTTTTTAGGGCGTTCAGATATTTTCCTTCACACACCCGCTGCATCCTTTTATCCAGATTGTCTCAGTTTTAAACACGTGGCACTTGTTAATTCATTTGTGTTCCATTAATAGCTAATGTACCTTTCGTCTTTTGATTTCGATTCACTTAAATAAATAATTTTCTTTGGTCATCCTACTTTTATCGGGCAGTCATTATTATTTCTTCCCTGTAAATATATTTATTATTAATATTCGAATCTGAATATATCTAATTTTACTTCAAAAAACGCTCTTTAAGATATGGCAATTTCTCCATCTTCGATTACTGTCAATTATAAATGAATGGATCAGCCGTTTAATCTGGTCTAACATAACAGTTGAGCAATGTTGAAGATTCTGTACATGAAAAAAATACTTATATTCAAGAGTTTCAAATAGTTGCAGCTGCAATTGATTTATTTCATATCTATATTCACACATAATTACAAAATATAGGGGATATATCCAAATAGCCATATTTGGACCGCCTCTTTAATTGGACCGTTGCCATTCTCCGTTAATTACAGGAAGAGACTCCATCTACCACTGAAATCCTACCCATCAGAATGACGTCACTCATGATTAGAAGAAGCAGCAGCCTACCACGTGCTGTTTTCAGACAGTTTTTAAAAACCCAAAGTTAGCTGTTTTGATCTAATTTTTTCATATTAAACGTAAGTGAATATTTTAAAACTGAGGTAAGCTATTATGTTTTTATATACATATATGAATTCATCTGTTTATTGTGCATATTTTTCACGCGGATTTGTTTGATTTCGTTTTTGTTCTTAGTCTTGAAATTAACTGTTTTTAAAAATGGCGCAGTTGCCGTAATTGGACCAATTTAAGGTGCTTAAATTGGACCGGATATGCGATCGTAAATTTGAAAAGTAAGTAATGAATTTCGAGGACGGTATTCTTTGTACACTATTTGTTTTTTTTTTTTTATATATTTTATAATGGATTACTATCTCCATACAAGTTTTATTTTTGTATATCTGGATTATATTTTTTTACACAGTTTAGGCCTATATAAACATAACAATATTTTTACATGTCTATGCAATAAATTTTGTTTGCAATGTCTTTTATCTTATAAGTAATTGTATTTATTTTCTTCGAATTCTTTATTTCTACGGCGTATTTGATTTACAGAGTTGAATTCAAACATTTTCCTCTTGCAGGATATTTGTGAAGGAAGACTTTTTACAGTTCTGGAGGGGGAATTATACTTTTTTGTCATTGAAACGCATAAAATCTCAAACCTTGATGAAATGTTGAAAAAGACATAGACAAAATATCTGGAAGAAAAACACCCGTGACAGCAAAAGCTGTTAAAGATATAGGAAACGAAAAGAAGACAGTAAGTTGTGAAGAAATTGAGCTGCAACAAGGTTGCAGCTACAAATCCTCCCCAAAAGCAAAAAACCGTTATAAATGTTATTTCCCTTGCTAAATTTAGTTAAATCAAAGTACAAAGGGAGCCAAAAAACAGTTGTGCTAACATCATCGCCATATAAACTAAACCTTGAAATGAAAAAAAAAGACAAAAAGGAAGCTTTCACAGCACAAAAGCAATTGGAACATCGTTTTAAAAAATAGGCGTAATGCAATTAGCAAGAAAATGATAGAAGAGAAGAACTACAAACATAATGTAAAGAAAACTTCTGTTGCAAAGAAGAAAGTCTGATAATTCAGAATCTAAAAAGAAAAATATAGACAGTGATGATTGGTTTTGCCTAATTTATAAAAAAAAAAATAGCAGTAACGATTCAGTGTTCAGATTGCCATATACGTTTCCCCGTTGTGTGCGCTGAAAAACAAAAATAATAAACAAAATTCATGTATAAGCTTTGCATCACTCCTTAAATGATATTCAAGTAAATGACAATTAGTTCCATAATTTCTATTCTGAATTACTGATAACTTTGATTTATATTTTGAATACATTTTGATATAAAACAATTTCTCTTATTTTCAGATATTTGATTTCATTATATTTCATTGCTATTATTTTGTTTGATTGTTTCATTAATTACAAACTTTGCTTTTAATAAAATTAGTTGTATTTCCTAGTCATTAAAACAATCTGATATTATTTGGTCCAATTTAGGAGACTGGGGGGTCCAACTTAGGCGACCAGTTGCTGAATTTGGATCACTTTTGACCAATTTTTCAAATTAAAATAAAATTTAAGATTTTCAAATATACATGGATCTAAATATATATTTAGTTAGTAGATGAATAGATTGACCCTGTGAAGTGATCTTTTGCAGATATTCCAAAAATTAAGTGAGTTACACCTGAAAATATGTGAAGTGGTCCAAATTCGGATACTCTCCTCTCTCTCTATATATATATTACAATATTCAAGAATGTACAAAACTTTTGGCAGGTTTTTAAAATGTATCATATGCTATTAATTTTTCAAATATTTTTATATTGAGGTAAAAAATTATTTTTTAAATATAACATTTCTAACGAACATCATGGCAGTAAAAGGCAAAGTACCTACATTGTTGTAAAGATTCCATACTGTCAAAAAAAATATTTACAAAGTAAGTACGTTTGTATTCAAAAATATCAATAACAATTACAACAATAGCAATCGCCAATCTAAAAAAGGTTTAGAAAATGGTTTTTGAGCCGATTGTTAATGGTGCTATTGTTGAGTTAGATTGTTATCACTTTACCTTTTTTTTCTCGAATGTGTTAGATGTTAGTAGTAATGTCTAAAATTGAAATTACTGCAAGTCAATTTTATTACTTTTTTCGAGCTAGATTTGCAAAATCTCACACTATGCTGCGGTACAATATTAATTTCACAAAATCAAAAAAATAATAATAAATCTGTAAAAAAAGAAATTTCGAAAGAAGAAACAGGGCGTTAAAACATGGAGATATAATAAAGAGTAAATAGAAAATTGTTGCTAACAAAAAATAAATTTATTTGGTGAGCCAGAGTTTGATTGGTCAATAGAAAAATCAATATCACTATATGATGCGTATCTAATCACTGCAGCTGAGGTTTTCCGTTGGCATTCGCAAATAGTTACACAACATTACACATTTTACAAAAAAGAATTGATCACGTAATTAGCAGACTGGCATTTTTTCCCTCATAGATGTGTTAAAAGTAGCATCGCTCCTCACTGTAAACTACTTATTTTTATCATCGCACCCTTTACCACATTATATATTTTTTTAATTGAACGCTGCACTACAAACTTTAAAAATAAGTATCTACTGTGGAAGTTTCACTACTTCACATGCTCTACTTCCGACCACCGGGTATATCTAAACAACCAAGAAATCCAATCAACAGAATTTTCCTATTTTACTATATTTGTTCATTGGAAAAGAGAAACTGCGTAGTGTGTATAATTTTTGGAATATATTAGTTATTTAACATATTATTAGACTTTAAAATGAGTTTCATTTATATTTATATAATTAGTCCCAGGTTCATAATATTTATTAAAGCTTTTAAGTACGTTATCTGTATAGTAGGCATGGGTTGTTACCTGCTTTTTTATTTGTGAACGGTGAATTTAAGTTTGTTGCCTGGAGAAACAAATGTTTCGTAGCTGGAGCAGAGAAAGGCTGGCAATCACTGTAGCTTGAAGCTTCCATTTCTGAAAATTTTCATAAGTTATGTAATATCAAATCATGGTGTTTTGGAGTAGTTTTCTATCAAACAAGCGAAGATATCTTGTGGTATATAAAGTTTCTTAGATAAAGGTTTCAAACTATAGTATTTTCAGGCCTTTGCCCAAGAACAAGCAACAAAGTTAACAAAGTTAGAGTCGCCGTTTACTAACAAAATGGCCAATATAAAAATCCCGAGCTCCACATTTCACTTATCTTGCTCTTATCTCGCGATACCTATAACACTATTTTAGTAAACGTTACTCTCTGCGCCACTGTGTGTTTTAGAAATCTTCGACATGTTTTTTTTTTTTTTTTTTTTTTTTTTTTTTTTTTTGGATTAATCATTAGAATATTCTTTAATGAACTCATTTCACATCAAAACAAATATCTTTCATGGATTTAATTACATTTTGTCATTTAAAGATATTTTAATGTTGACCTGTTTGGTAAAAAGCGTTAATTTGAAACATAGAAAAATAATATCAATCTTCTGTATTAATATTCTGAGGATAACAAATTAACACACTGGTTGAAATGAATTACTGACTCGGAAATTTGTTAATAAATAAATTTAAATGTTTTAAATTTCATATTTTTCCGCTTCCGAAACTGCGAAATATCCTTAAACATCCATGAAATTCAATAAACAAGCTTTCCCCTTTATCCTGAATTGATTTTCTTTTTGCACGTGAAAATGCACAGTGAATATCGTTAGGAAATACTTTTGTGGAATTATTTGATTATGTAACATATTATTTGATAAAAAGGAGAGCTTTATTTGCATTTATATAATCTGTCTCATATTACTAATGGTTTAGATTTTTAAAATCTTCAGAAAGACCCATAAGTAAAACATATTAAAGTGCTGATTTTTTCCAGAATATATTTTGCGACCGAAGAATGTCAGTTAATTTTTGTAAAATTTGTATCTTTTTTAGGATATATTACAATTAGTCCGTTGCATTGTTAAAAATATACATTTCTTTATGTGTATATTATTAATTTGTTTCGTATAATAAAACTTTACTGCCGATCGACTTGATATAAAGATGTCCTTTTTTAAATTTGAGAATTTTAATAATTACTGACAATCTTGTTTTCTATGCCTTTTAAGTATAAACATATCGAAAAGATAAACTAAAATTAGATTACATAAATTTGTCACAAATGAAATATTATTATATAAGTTAAATTTGACTAATGTAACAGAGTATTAATTAAACGAGAGCTTAAAATCATGCGTTAAGCATAGATTATGAAACACTTTTCAACACATTAAGAATTCTATAATAAAAGTGCACAATTTTAATACATTTGAAAGCACAATTTCATCAATTCCCATCTAAAGTCAAAAGAAAAAACAATCGAAATTTTTCGCTTAGACCTGTGTATGAACAATAACTTTATCATATAATATATAGTATACTAAAATTTAGTTCAGTTAGAGAACGCATAGCACTTCTTCATCAATTTCCATCAACATACGGAAATGCATTTCGGATATTTTGTGCAGACCTGTATACGATGTGTGTAATTTATACACGTTAAGGAATATTTTATAAAACATTCAATTTAACAACTTGTATTACAAAAAACGCACTTGCAGCAATTATTGTTCACGGAAAGTACTGTACTCGAATTATTTTGTGTGTCCTGTATATCAATGATGAGTCCTTACACATAATATTATATAGTAAATATCTTGCTGTGTACCTCAGATATATATATATCAATTCCAGTATGTCTGAAATAGTGTAGCATTAATAAAACACACAGCAAACGTATATTCCCCGTAGACCGTAATGTAATGGAACTAACTGGAGTGTCCCTGTAAATGGACGATGAATGCTATCCATAACATATCTTATAGTAGACATCTTGTAGTGTACATCAGAGACATATATATATTTTAATGAGTTTGAAATTGTTAAACATTATTAAAAATCCCCGCAAAGGGTTTTTCCTCATAGGTCGTAATATAAAGATATTCTTTTGAATGCCCCTGTAAAGGAAATGTAATTGTTGCAAGCTTCACTTTCAATACCGAAAATTGCCATAGTGAAGATCAATAACATGTGTGAATTTTATGGCGATCCGACAATATATACTCGAGTTAAAGCAGGGACAGGCAGACGGCAGTCAGACAAACCGAAGTCATAAACACTTTTCAACTATGCTAGAAGGTTTGAAGAAAATTCATTTGCATCGTAAATAAACTCTCAGATCAATAATTTTTATTTTTTATTTGTTTATTTATTTATTTTTTATTTATTTTTTTTTTTACTTTTGTAAAAGTTTCAGAAATAGGCAATTCTCGGAAATGTTTAAAATATATTCTCGAGATTTTGTTTACCGAAGTTTATCAGATATTTTTGTAAAGTCTGTATTAAACTTCAGTCTTCTCCTTAAATAGTGCATTATGTTAAAAGACTATTTCAATTCTTTACCTTATCCACAAAAAATGTTATTTTGAAATTTTACAAAATAATAGCAATCTTATATTCCATGAAAGTATTGTCAGGAAAAGGCCTTAATAAATTTGCTCCTAGAGGGTTATTAATACGAAAATTCTATAAAAATAAATATTGATGAAATATCATGTCAAAATTAGCTAATAATAACAAAAAATATAGAGGTTGTTACAATTTCAATATGTATAGGACCCCCAAAGAATAATTTAAGCCGAAGATTATATAGTAGAGGTTAGAATAATTTAAGCAAAAGTTGATACGGTAGAAGATATTACTAGAAAGTTTCACCTGTAGATGGCGTTATCTGAAAGAGAATTATACGTACGTTACAAATTCTCGTACAAGTGATCACAACTGATCATAATATGTAAAAATATTAAGTCCGGAAGATAGAGATTTGCACATATTTTTTAAATCACATAAATACAGGGTCATCGAAAAAAATGCCTAGATTTAAAAAAATCATAACATCGGAACCTTTTATGTTAAATGAGTAATTCTTTTACAACACGATAACTGGTGAACGCAAGTTTGGTTTTAGCTCACCAGAATTCGTTTGCGTGTCTGTGTTATGCGCGGTTTAGTTGCGCAGACGTCAAGGTCAGCCGACGCTTGAGTTATCAGGAGCAGTTTGACTTGGATAAATTCTCCGAAAAGGCCGCGGACACTGACTTTAACTCCACATACAAATCACGCACTGTGCTTTTTGTTGCCCGGTCAACATCGTACTGAGCAGCTGCAGTCTGGCGCGTCGGCTGACCTTGACGACTGCGCAACTAATCCGCGCATAACACAGACAGGCAAACGAATTCTGGCGAACTAAAACCAAACTTGCGTTCACCAGTTATCGTGTACTGAAAGAATTACTCATTTAACATAAAAGGTTTCCATGTTATCAATTTTAGGGTTCCGTACTTAAAAAGTAAAAACGGAACCTTTATAAGATCACTCCTGTGTCTGTCCGTCTGTCACAGGCATTTTACTCGTAAACTATGGAACGTGGAAATTTCAAATTCGGGGAAGTAATAAAGACTATTGACCCACATATTTTCAGATCATTAAACATTCATAAATATATTTAGTATAAATGTATAGGGGCTAATTAAGCTACTTGAAAAAAAACTTATTACCTTTTTATATCATGTCGGGTATCGTGTGAAAGCTTTCGTAACGCTGAACTCAAAAATACATTCCTTTTAATTTTAGGTATTATATTTTCAAAGATTGCGTTCAAAATGTAGAGCAAAAATATGTCCCCCCCCCCCTCATCTAATTCCGAATCTACTGAAACTAAAATTATGAAAAAATCAGAGGTAGTAGACGCTAACTTAAACCTTGAAGGAAAATTATAGCGATTACCCTAAATCACATAGTTTTTGAGAAAATCGCATTTTTCTGTTACACACAAATTTTGATTTACGGGCATTCAGTAAAATTGTTAAGCAGTGCTGAAGGTACCTATCGTAGCAGAAGTATAAAAGCATTGTAGATAATTATTTTTGGAAAAAATGTCAGTAATTAGCCGAGATATTAACCCTTAAAGATACGGATATTTTGGACATACATAATGACAGGGGCGGCATAATCTATGCCTAGTTAACAACTTTTAATGATATATAAGTGAAATTTAATGCCCAGTAGTAGTATAAAAGCAATAAATGTCAAATTTTTAAAAAACAGAATAATTTAAGGTGTCTCGGGACAATTAAAATTGGAAAACAAGAAAAAAAAAAGACCAATTGCTACATTTAAGGTCTTAAAATGTATATGATTTAAAAACACAATTTTTATTGTGATGGAAGATATGAATATGTTCTTTCATTTCATGCATTTAAAAAATTTCAAGATGCAGATTTAGAATTTATAGGGGGCTTGAAAGTGTTGGACATTTGTCGAGCAGAAAATTGGCATAAGATCTTACGCGCAGGATTACAAAATAAATATTGCAACTAGAATGAAAATTTTGGTACCTACTTATATTTCAGACTGTAATAATTACCCTGAACTTAAATACATTTGCATTTAAAACTTTTTTTATATTTTTAATGCAAAGTTGTAGTTAGCTAATACAACATTTTTAAAACTTCAACAGTATAATGACCTAAAAAAATATTTTTTGAACAATAAAAAGGAAATTTTAGGTTCAATTTATACAGACTAACATGAAATATATGTTTCGAAAATTTCATGGAAAAGTATTCTGAAGTTTTTGAGGTACCCTGCGCGTTATGCCCAAAAATTTGTTTTGCAGAAAAATGAACTCAAAGTTTCGGAAACGCCGCTTCAGCTCGTGAGCGGGTATAATTCTAAAAGCCATAACTTCTGTTCTAATGGTAATTTCAAGGAAACAATTATATAAAAATGTTCAGTAAAGATAGGAGTTTAACATCTAATTAAATTTAATGCTCATATATTTTGAAGAGTCCTGAGACCACTTAATTAGAATGAATCACATAAATACCATGGGATTCGCGATTAGTTTGTATTGAGTGCATCTCTCAATACATCTCAAGTGACTTTAAAAGTTAATTAAAAACCTATTTGGAAAAACGCGGCACGGACCTAGGCGTAATTGAAACTTTGCAACCTCCTTTTGAAGCGCCCTTAGCACAATGCCAAATTTCAACTTTGAAAAAAGATTTTGTTTTAGCTACATTGTAGAAAGAAAAGTTATTACCACGCTGAATTTAGTTTTATGAAATGCCAAATGAAGTTTAATTATGCACTGCTTTTATTGTCAGTGCCGAATTATGCCCATCATAAACAGATTAGGATAATATTAAAAAATGGGTTGCACAAAATAGTTATATTCGATATTATTTAGGTTCCATATCTCTTTGAACTTTCGTGGTACTAGTATATACAGCTATACCCAAAACTACGTTGTATAGTTTTTTACAAAGTCTTCTTTTAACAACAATTACAAATTCATATATTTATTCCTGTGCGAGTAATACTCGCACTTGACTGTTTATGTTAAATCTAGACATTATTTTTCGATGACCCTGTATAAAGATATATGTTGGGATAAATAAAGCGTCTAGTATTACGAGCTCCTCAAATAAGGAGAAACTGTTACAGGCGAATTTTACAGCCAACCGTTAAATAATTTGTCAGAAAAAACTCCAAGAACAAGTAGAAATTAAATAAATAATATCAAAAAACCCGACTGCGTAAAAAACGAACTAATTAATTATTTCTTATCAATGTGAAACTATTTTTTATATTACTTACCTATTTTTGTTTATTTATTTGTATTTATGACTTTTAAGTTGTGTTTAATTGTTGTTTCTTATCTATAAACAGTGTTTTGATGAAGCCTATAGATGCCTATGAAGGTTAGATTTGCACTAAAGCTAGAGATATTACCTACACAACTTCCAGGTTGTGTAATATTTAAGCGGAACTTCTGACTGTAAAATCGTGTATGAAACTTCGTCTTCATTTTGAAAGACCAATGATATGCCACTCAATAGGGTACGTAATTTTTGTGGTCTCTACCGCCATTTTGGATTTATAAAAACAAATCCTAGCCTATAACCATCGGAAGGTTAGGACGAATCTATAGAGACCTCATTCATTAAAATCCATCCAACCGTTAGGATATTTCGAAGATATAAAAAATCCACATACCCAAATACGCGTGAAACACATAACCCTTTCTTGGCAGTTGGGCAAAAAGTATTTTATATAGATCGGGAGCGGGCTGCACAGAACACCACCTCATCGAGTTGACGGTTAAAGATCCAGGATTAGACAGAACTCGATTATGGTATTAAAATTCAGCTGGTCTGGCAAGTCATATCTTGGTGGAAACCACATGCAGACAGGATTTTAGTAGGTTTACAATTGCGTTTTCCTTCTCCCATAGGTATGAAAACATGAAGGCCTGGTAGTAGAAAACACAGTTTAAACCCACGTGTGAGCCACTAAGATAGGGTCTGCGGGAGTTTTCCAGCAAAATATAACTTTGAAAAACAGCTACATCTTAATATGATAATCGAGTTTTAACTAATCTTGGAATTTCTTCTGTCAACTCGATAAGATGATGGTTTGTGCAGCTGCCTCCCTATCTAATATTGGCGTCGACTAGTGATTTTAAAGCACGACAACGTTAGGACACATAGGAGTTTCGTGGCTTGCGAAATTTTAAATAATCTGCAACTGAAAAATTTAATCACATCGGACTTACTCACCAGAAATTACATCACGCAATTATTAGCTTAAACAGCTTATCTTAGAAGCAATATCAGCAAAAAAATAAAGTTCGAATAAGTATAGAATTTAAAATTGTTTAAAAACCCTTTCTTTTATAAGTACTCAATTTCTATTCTGAAAATCACGCCTAATTACGTGACAGTAATTCATGATTTTCCAAAAGATCCGTTTCAGCACGTTAATTTGGCATAGGCTCCGAATTCTATTACGGAAAATACACCGCTTTTTTTACTCTTGGTAGAAAGTGCGATGTTTGAGAATTTATTATTAAAATTACATTTTTTACTCTGTTTTCTTTTTACCGATTTCAAAAAGGAGGAGGTTATCAATTCGACGCGTATGTATGTTTTTTTTTTATGTATGTTCACCGATTGCTCCGGAACTTTTTGTCCGATTTATGTGATTTTTGTTTTAATTGAAAGAGGATACTCTCGAATTGGTACCACTTCCGTTTAATCGAAATTGGTTAAGTAGTTTTTTAGTAATTCAACAAAAACCAATAAAATGAAGGATTTCACCCAAATTATCTATCATTGTTGTAACCGGTTTCTCAATCATAAGCATAAAACTATGTATTCATATACGTTAGCGCCAAGTTGTTGCAAAACTTGGCGCAGGTACGTGAATTATCGCCAAATTTGGCGACCAAAATAAGTCGCCATAAATGAAGCCAACTTGGCTGTAACTGACTAATTTGGCGATATTCCCATTCAAATTCAGTAATGGATCTTCCCCAATCTGTTTCTTCGCATTTTCTAATCGACAGTCATATTTAAAATTCTCAATTGGCAATCGCAATCAAAATAGTACTTTAATATACATTAATTAAAGATGCACCATTATTTCAAATGCTAAATAATACAGAAACAAACTAACTTAATACAAAACAATAATTTAGTATACAATAGTACAATAGTTTAGTTTAATTAAACACATAACATCAGACTGGCGGCACATAATATATATATATATATATATATAATAGGTACTTCTTAGTTATCCCGTCGACCAAATTACTGTCGCCATATTGTAAGATTAAATGCCAATAATGGTTTGCCATTAATTAATTAATTGTAAGATTAAATGCCAATAATGACCAATAAAACCATTAATTCGACGTTTTATTTGTATTTTTATTAATGTTTTACTAATTTATTTGTTCTTTCGTTATTTAAAATAAAAATTATGTCAATTTGTATAATTTGGCGAGTGGTTTGGCGATTTATATAATTTGGCGAAATTGGTCGACGGGATAACTGAGAAGTACCATAATATTATATACATACCTATATTATATTATATTAAACAGTTATATGTATGAATGCTTTTTGATTGTCTTTAATATTTCCACTAAACAACATTACTGATAACTTTCCTGTATAGGGGCCTTGGAGAGAAAATGAAAATTTCACTCATATTTTCTGACAACCTATTAACTGTCTCGGTACTACTTAGTTATCCCGTCGACTAATTTCGCCAGATTATATAAATCGCCAAACCACTCGCCAAATTATACAAATTGACATAATTTTTATTTTAAATAACGAAAGAACAAATAAATTAGTATAACATTAATAAAAATACTAATAAAACGCCGAAATAAAAATCACTTGATGACGTAAACACATGTATCTTGCTTAAAGTCAAGTGAATGTAACATTTACGATCAACCATTATTGGCATTTAATCTTATAGTTTGGCGATAGATTTTTGGTCGACGGGATAACTAAGTAGTACCCCTGTCTCATGTACACAAGCAAGTTTTTCAATATTTATAAATTAATTTATTGTAAACAACCATTTGTCTACTTTTATATACAAACAAAAGTTGAGCCAAGATCTCTATGCTGTTAAAGTACAAGATAAATAACATAGAAAGAAATAAAAGGAGTTACTCTAATTAGTATTACAGGCAGCATTGTTATGGTGCGGTGTATTTACATGGCACAGAACTTAAACATCAGTAGGCATAAGCATAATGGTGAAAGCAAGTCAGTGAGTTACGCAGTCATGAAAACATTTGAACTGTATCAAGAAATGAGAGCAAGTAAATTTGAATCAGATTGCCCGATAAAAGCAAAAAGTGTGTGATACTAACAGCAAACATAGTTTAAAGGAAATGCGAATATCATAAGTTGCTTCCGAAAGTTCTATATGTTCTATATGTTTTGCAGTACTATACTCACTAAAATACGTCAGTTAACTATGCAGAGCAATGACACTTTGACCAAGACTATTAAATGAGCATGACGATGAATTTCTAATCTTCCGTAATCGAGCCCACAGTTAAGGCTAGCGTGAAAAAAAAAAAATAGCAGCAGCAATTGGATTAATGTAAATGTGGTATCATAAAATATTTAATTTGCAAAACACTTCAATGCACCAAATCATATTAGCTCAGAAACAACAATTGGCAGTGGACGCAATAACGGTAGATTACTTAATAGTTTTAAAATATCCACTGCCCAACGTATTGCAAATGATGATGCAATAAGAAGCATAAATGCCTAAGTGAGTTAAGCTGATTTTGTCAAGAAAGATTACAAACAAAAGTAAACAAAATGCCGTCATGATGCAATGAGTTCTCAATTCAGAATCTTTAGATTTGGCGAAAGATTAAGCAAATAATTTAAATTATGAATAAAAGTACTCTGCTGAAATGCTTAGCATACATTTAAGCACATTGGCATTACGTATACATTATACATTACATATTGGCACTTGCATAATATCTCCATATAAGAAAACATTAATACCACCAAAAAATAAATTGTTTTTAAATTCTTGAAACCTCAAATGAATTATATATAAATTCTCTTTTGACACCATAGAAATTTCATCTATGACCAGCCATTTGAGGGAACGTCATTTAAGGCTTTCGCCCTGTAGTCTTTTCACGATCATTTTTTGATAAGTTATTCGGTTGTCATGCACCCTAATGGCTCCTGGTGCATGTAAACTCCGTCGATAGTTGCGAAAACCTCGAATTTACCTATGAATTATACCTCTGAGGTCCCTTGCCAGATGAAGGTCTCGTTATCTGATTAAGCTTCTAAATTACAAGATCAACATGAGTAGCAATGAAAGGTGTTCAACAACAAGATATAAATGTTAAGTAACTGGCATAAAAAAGTTCATAATTAAGAAATAGGCACTGCCGATAGTAAAACGATCTAGGCGTTCATCAGGTTTATTGCCGCTACGTGGCGATTAGGTGGTCTCCTACGCCGATGCCAGGTATCAAACCCGTTCTTCTAGGGCAACCCGGAAGATAAAGGCCTGGTCATCGGTTAGAAAGTATGAAAAATAAGTCATTGGGTCTCTCTTCTCTATTTCATAGAGCATTTTTAGTAAGCCGAAGAACTTTTTATTGTCAGTTTCCAAAGTTCGATATTTTTTCATGCGAGCAGCATCTCTTGTCGTTCTACCCATGTCCAAATAGAGAAACAAAAATATTTAATTAAAAAATAAAGCTATTAAATCTGAAGAAGAATAAATGTAATATATATATAAAGAATTTTCACAAAAAAACCTGTATTATTAATGTATACACAAATCTGGACAAAAGTATTTACTTATCAAAATAACATCTTTAAAAGTTTCTTTAAAAGTCCACAATTTCCTCCAAAAGAATTATGCAAAAATTGTAACTAAAAAAAAAAAAAAACTAAAAAGTGAAAAATAAACTTTTTTACCAAAAATAAAACCGACTTCAAAAACTACTACAAAGTAAAAAATAATTTTTTTTTTTACATAATATAGTTAATAAGAAATTAAATTAAGAGCATTGTATTTACCATGCGTATTATTATATTTATGTGCCTTAATTTGATTTTTTGGAGTCGGTGCCAGCCAAGCAAAGTTCAAAATTAAAATTGCTTATCCAATACAAATCGTAACAATATTCAACAAAACCGTTTAGGAAAAAAATTCCATTCTCAATCAACTCTGACACCATCCTGCATTTGAAAATCTGTTTGGCTACGATTTTTTTACATAATAGCCTGTATAAACGCATTAATTTTACAATAATCCTTAATTTAGCACACATAATTACAACTAATGTCACTTGAAAATACACCTTTATAAAATCAGATGAAATGTTTAAAAAATGGTAAAATTCAAATTTTTTAACTAAATAACAAATCGTAAAAAAACTCGTAGATATTTGGATGTGTGTCTGTTGTATAATTATACTTAACTTCGTTTGGCTGGCACCGACTCCAAAAAATCAAATTAAGGCACATAAATATAATAATACGCATGGTAAATACAATGCTCTTAATTTAATTTCTTATTAACTATATTATGTTAAAAAAAAATTATTTTTTACTTTGTAGTAGTTTTTGAAGTCGGTTTTATTTTTGGTAAAAAAGTTTATTAAGATAAGGCAACAAAAAGAAAAGTTTGTTTAATCTATCTATTCAGGATTTCAAAATTGTTTTCTTAATGTGTAATCATAATTTAATTACTATTAAACTATTAACTGATAAAATAGAATATTTTTTTAATGATTTTACTCCTAATATTTTGCTATAATTTCCTACATTTTAGTCTTTAAACTATTACGTTGTTGCCGTTTCAAAGCCAGTTGACATTTTTTAATGAGTGTAGTTTGGTGCTTAGATAAATCCATTGTTGTTCTAACTCGTATACAATTATAAGCTTAACCCTTTCAGGGGCAAAGTACTTCTACTCATAAAATGCCGAAATGAGTGAACGACACAGGAATTTACAAACAAATTTATTTAAAAATAAGCAAAAGCTTTTGTTCAAATACTTGGGACACCCAACCAGGACGCCAACCGCGAGGTTAATGGAAATAATGTCCTGGCGGAAAAAAAAGAAAGCATCAATATCCAGCTCTACCACAGCCCAATGTTCCCTTTGTTCAAATACTTAATAAAAGGAAAATTTTCATTCCATTATTCTGGTTCCAATGTGGCTTTTAGGAATTAAAATTAGGTGGTCCAAAAATGAACCACAGCCGTTGAAGGGGTTAAAGAATTGGCGCCTATCACCTGTGTTAGGCTAAAGTTGCCTTAAAAGTGTGTTAAAATTGAATAAATGCCTTAAAATCGCGTTATTAATTTATAAATATGTTCTAAAAATATTAAAATGTATTGTTATCTTCAACACCTTTGTACTTAGTATTTATAATTCTGTTATACCAGGAAATGAGTTAAAAATCGACTACAAGATTCCACTTTTACAAAAAAAAAAAAAAAAAAAAAAAAAAAAAAAAAAATTGAGTTAAACAAGTAGGAAATTGTACGTCAAACGTGGCAAAAAAACGAGGTGCGTTCGTATTATAACTAGTTTTGTAAATATTCAGATTTTGGAGCAATAGCTGTTGCACTCTTATGCACATATGCACGAATAAAAAATTTATTATGATTATATATATTAAATTCAGTAATATTGAAATAATAGGACTCCATCTTAAATAGGACGTAATCAACATGGCAACCTAGAATCAGTACCTAACATGGGATATCATTGTATATAATTACGAATGATAGGATTTAATAGAATGAAGAAAACTTTTATTAATATATTTTTAAGTTTTGATTCGATTTTCATAAAATTTGAAATGACTCCATAAAATTCTGCAAAGATTATATATATTAAATTTCAAACCATTCGGTTGGGAGATTTTTCGCTGTTATATGCGAACAGTGAGACAGACAGATGGACGGAATAGGTACGGACTTACGCACTACGTATTTTTCCCTTTAATATCTGACCTACACAATTGTGTAAATGGTTGATGAATTGATTTATGATTTATGGTCATGGATGAGTTTATTTATAACAATTTTGAAACCACATCAAACGACTATAGAAATAAGAAATAATTAAAGAAGACAAATTTAACCTAACTTCCATGAATTTCTGATGGCAAGAGAAATGAATAGCGCTTACAAAATAAAATAATACTTGATAAGTATAAACTGTATTCATTATAAATTAGATTACTACTAGGAATAACTAACAATAAAGATTAATTTGTTTTGTTATAGATTTCATTATGTACAAGGTGGCCATAATTAAACGGGCGGTACTCAGAGTAGTTCTGCAGAGCGATCTAATTGCGAGAATGGCTTCAAATTTTGTAGGAAGATTAAAAAAGACGGAGGACGAAGGTTTCCATAAAAATTAGAAAAATCCAAAAATCACCGCCAGGGGAATATGTGGCGCTGTGTATTCGAAAAAGAGAGTTTCAAAAAATGAAGAATCAATACTGAAATAAAACTACCGTTTATTTAACAAATTTAGCAATTTAATCCAAGCTCAAAATGGTAACAATTTATATAAAGCTAAAAATTTACATAAACACTGCTAAAGTTTCTTTATCTGCAATTTCACAGCCAGAGCCCCAAAGAAAGCAACAGCAGAAGAAGAAGTTCTTTATTCAAATTTCACGTTACATCTTTTGGCCCAGTGCCAGCTTGTTCGGCTTTAAAAGGGAATGTGCTACTGTTAGAAGCAATTTCATTGAAAGTTATCTTTCATAATGTCTCCTTCTTTAGTCGAGTAAGCTCTACTAGTCAAATTCTTTTCCCTGAACCAGTGCAATGAGCCAGCCGCTCTTCGTGCTTTTAGAAATCGAAAAAAAAAAAAAAAAAAAAAAAGATAACGGTCTATTGTCAGTTAATGGTTTAAAAGCAATGGTTGAGAAGTTTGAGTAAACAGGTTCTCTAAATGTTCAGTCAGGCAGAGGAGGAAAACACGTATCACAGGATACAATCGAAGAAGTGGCAACGGCAATTGTTGAGAGAGCACCAGTCCAGCTACCACTTCCAGCGCTCGTGGGATAGCTCGGAATCTGGATATGCCTTACTGTACGGTATAGAAAATCCTACGAAAGATTATCCACTTCTATTCGTACAAGATCAGCCGTGTACAAGAGTTACGTTACACCAATCATGATAAGCGATTGACTTTTCTCTCACTTTTCTTGCCAGAATGGAGTTGGATGATGCTTGGCCCTGGAAAATCTTATGGGGAGACGAGGCCTACTTTTACAATAATAGAACTGTAAATACCCTGAAATGCCGAATTTGGGATTATAAGTCACCAAAGAGCATTCAAAGAAATTCCTTTGCATTCACCAAAGATTGGTGTGGTTTCACAGCAGATATGGTTATAGGTCCATTTTTCTATGAGACATTACTCCTACAAGACCTGTAACTTGTTCTGTTACCGAAGACAAATATCGCCAAATGCTAAACAACTTTGTTATTCGGGTACTTCAGTAAAAACAGTGCCTGGAGAAAATCATTTTGATGCAAGATGGAGCCCCTCCACATATCGTTTTGCGGGTACAGCAGCTGCGTCGACAGAAATTCACAACAGAAAGAGTCGTTAGCCGCTGTTTTTCAAATACATGGCCGCCTCGGTCCCCTGATCTTACACCTTGCGACTTTTGGCTATGGGGTTACCTAAAGTTCAAGGTCTATCACGGAGGTGTCCAGGACCAGGCTACGTTGGAGGATAACATATCGCGAACTGTACGGGAGATTCTTGCAGACATGTTATTCTCTGCTGTTATAAATGCTGTGCACAGAATGCAATATGTGGTCCACAAAAACGGCGGCCACATCGAACCTGAGTTGGATGTCCTAAATAAACGGTAATTTTATTTCAGTATTGATTCTTCTTTTTTTAAACTCTCTTTTTCGAATACACAGCGCCATATATTCCCTTGGCGGTGATTTTTGGAACTAAGATTTTTTTTTCGCGGAATCCTTCGTCCCCCGTCTTGTTTAATCTTCCTACAAAATTTGGCGCCATTCTCGCAATTAGATCGCACTACAGAACACTCTGAGTACCGTCAGTTTAATTATGGCCACCTTGTATATACCAATAAAGATATAACTGTCTAATATATAAACTATATTACGGTTGTGGTTTATATCTATATATTTCATTTATAAAATAAATATCAAAAGTATGCAACTGCGTGTCAAACGCGCTAGTATATTCTCAAATGTAATTTTCAAGATTTATTACGCATCTGCGAATTTACGAAAGTTGCGTAATACGTAAGTCGGGTGATGCCTGTATTAATATTCTTAGTTCATGCGAATAAAAGTACCTTGGAGTAGTAAGTTGTTATTTATTTTACCTTTCTCAGAAATAAATTGTAATTTTTTTATAGCTTCCAAAAAAGATGCTTTATTTCCTTAATGAAATTTCTTTGTCAAGTTTATAATAAAAGGCAAACATCTTTCAAGAAATGAAAGGAAACTAATCAATTTTACAATGTTTTTTAAAAGAAGCTTCAATGAGTTTTGAAATAAAAAGAAAGGAATATATGCAATGAAAATTGGAGTACTGGCGTCATAAAAGATAGCAAAACGAGAAAGCCATACAATAACTCATAACTGAGGTAACATATTAAATTTTAAAGTATTTTTAAAATAAGAAATCATTTCAAAAAATAAATTGCATTCGTGTTTAAGAAACTGTTTATGAAGTTTTTGAAAGTCTTGAAATGATTGATGCGTTTTTAAAATTCAAGCATTGGAGTTGTCTTAAAAATAGAAATGAAACAAATACTTTTCAGTAGCGATAACATGTCATACGTCAAACGTCACCATTTGAGACTTTCTAGAAATATTGTTATTAAAATATTTTATCCGAAAATTTGACTTATAAAACTAAATATTTTAATAAGATATTTTATTTTGAAAATTACATTTGTAGCTATTTATTAGTTATAATACTTAATTTACACATTATTACGGAGGTTTTCAGAAAAAAAAATATCAAACAATGTTGGCATTGACATTGCATTTGGTTACTATATTATATGCTACTTAACAGAAAAAAATATCAAACAATGTCGGCATTAGCATTGCATTTGGTTACTATATTATATGCTACTTAACAGAAAAAAATATCAAACAATGTCGGCTTTGACATTGCATTTGGTTACCATATTACACTAGACGCCTATGGCGACCAGTTTGGTCTGCCTTAAATGTACGCTACGCATTGCATCTTGTTACTTTCATTCTTAAACTAATTTACTTGCTCAATCCTTCCCCAAATCCAAAGATTCTGATAGAGAAATCAAAAATTCTTTGCGATCTAAATAACATTTCATACATTGTTTGTTGTTATGCGTATTTCGTCTTTTTTGACAAATACTACTTAATTTCTGTAGCTGTAAAAATTCTGTAAAAATGAGTGCAAATTCAACTGCTTAAACTGAGATTTGTTCATAAATTATCTAAATTAAACTTATTTCAGTTAAACATGCTGTTACTTCAATGTTATTTTTTAGTATAAATAAATTTACTTAAATTTTGCAAGTCATGCATTTATGAATTTTTTTCGCTACTTAATAATTAAATAACTCAATATATATACTTTTATTTTAATAAATTTGATTTCTGAGATCATAAATCTAATATATAAAAACGAAAATTTGTCTGTCTGTAATGCTATACACAGTTTGGAAGCGAGAATTCTGAAATGTTACGCATATGTGTATTAAAACACGGCCGAGGCAACTAAAGTTATCCGGAATCGAAATAACTTATAGTTCATTTTTAATTAATAAAAAACCACAAATTTAACAGCAATTTCCTATCAAATTTAACCATTTTTCGTTATAGCAGTTGCCAAAAATTAAAAATCCACAATAAAATTCTTACCACAAATATTACTTTTCTATTGCAAGCTACTTAACAGAAAAAGTTCTCTGATTTTGCTTTTTATTTTCAAATAGATACATTTAATAATGATGATTGTTTCTAATTGATTCATTTATCTTCAGTTTTCATTATTTTCATAAATATGAAAATTGTTTAAATTTTTATATAATTGTATAACACGAATAATATGACTGTATCTCCTATCGAGAAAACTATAAAAATAACAAAATGGTATTTGTTCTATTTCTACAGAAAAGGATCAGTCTTAAAAATTTTTAAATATTCTCTTATAATATTTATTTGTTTTCTATAGAATATGTCTTCTATAAATTCACATTTGTTTCACATGATGATGATATTATTTGTTACAATGTAAAATATTTAACTTGCTTACTGTTGTCTTCTGTTTTGTTTCCTTATTAGTCCAGTCAATAGAGATCGTATAGGGGCTCTACCTAGCAAAATTCATGGTAGTTCTGGAAAAAGGCTTACTATATGTTTTTTGGGTCGCTGAATCCGAATATTTAACTTCCCACCAAAATTTCCCCCGGCACCCCCCCCCCCAAATTTTGGTAAAATGCCCCCCAAAAAAGGTTTTTATTAAAAAATCCATTTTTTTATTGTTTTAGGGGAAAAGTATCTAGAAATCTATCTATTGTTTCTTATTGATTCATTTATCTTCGTTTTCATTATTTTCATAAATATGAAAATTGTTTACATTTTTATGTAATAGTATAGCACGAATAATATGTCTGTATCTCCCATCGACAAAACTATAAAAATAACAAAATGGCATTTGTTCTATTTCTACAGAAAATGATCTATCTTAAATAATTTTAAATATTCTGTTATAATATTTATTTGTTTTCTATAGAAAATGTGTTTTATAAATTCACATTTGTTTCACATGATGATGATATTATTTGTTACAATGTAAAATATTTAACTTGCTGTCTTCTGCTTTGTTTCCTTATATCAAGAATAACTTTTAAAAATTAATTAAGTGAATCATTATTTATTACTTCCTTTTTTTATAATTTCGAAGAAAGTTTCTTTGTAATTCTGGTGTTACTGTCTCTCAAAACGTTTCTTCGCTGTTACGTTAATAACTTCATAAAATGTACTGTTTCAATATATAATTTATACCGAGTGATTCAAAAAGTCCGGTGCGAAAGTAAAACGCGATAAAAAAAGAACTATGTATCGGAGAGATATGCGGTTTGCAGATAAAGATTCAGCATGGTACGTGATTTTGTAAGGCACCAACAAAAAAATTACTTCAAAATGTCGATAATAGAGGGCGCTATTACAGATAATTCTGCGGAATAATTCCATATTGCTTACAGAACGCAAGGTTTGTATATAAAAAAGTGTATATGCAGTATTCCCTAATGTTTTTGTATCCAAATCTTGCGTTGTGTAAGCAATAGGGAATTATTCGATGCAAATATCTGTAATAGCGTCCTCAATTATCGAAATTTTGAACTAGTTTTTTTTTGTTGGTGCATACAAAATGCCGTACCACACTAAATCTTTAACTGAAAACTGCGTGTCTCTCGACAAATAGTTCTTTTTTTTATCGCGTTTTACTTACGCACCGGACTGTTGATTCACCCGTTATTGCTCTGCTCAAAAGGTTTTTTATTCAAAAACTGAAAAAAAAAAAAACACAAAAAAACACAAAAAACTGTGTTTATTAATATACAATTAATAATTTAAAATGTTCTAGCGTTTTGACGGTTAACGTTTAAAATGTACTTAAATTACATGACACATCACATATATACTAAAACTTAAAATACTGAACATTTCAATTCCTGACAAGGGAGATTACCATGTCGGGAACACAGAATGCGGTGAACATTTGTGTAAAGATAGAGTATAGTAAGTATATAAATATATGAAAGCCATAAAGCAAAATACCCAGGGAGGGTCTTGAGAAAATGTGTCTCAAAATTCAAGTTACAGTTTATAATTTCATAAATTTCAATTTTTGGTGAGTGACACATGTTTATCAATTACTTTTGAACCGAAAAGGAAAAAATAGGTAAAATAATTGAAATTGACGAGACATATAAATTAAAAATATGTTTTGCAGCATATAAGCACAACTTTTCATGTTAAAATTTTAATGAAAGTAAAAGGGGAAATGTATGCTATTTATATTAGTATAGACCAGAAATATTTGCTGTTATTAAAAATTATTTACAGTTATTCAAATGAATAATCTACTATTTTTTCTCAGAGATATAAATTAAAATACGTAATAAAAATATACCGTATATAATTTAAATATTGTTTCACTTTCGAAATATTTAATGATTTTTTTAAATGTACTTTTGAATTTTTACTTTCAATTTTTAATAACTCGAAATCTTGGTTTTGTAGTTATTGCCTACATAATAACTGTTTTTAGCAATTTAATATCTTTTTAGAACTTATTTTTAAGTACATAGACAGTTATTCAAGTTATGAAAACAAAAATTCAAGCACTAAATATACACAATATGAACTTTAAATAGCTCACCGTTTTACTTAAAAGGTTGACAAAGATAATAATAATAATATAAATAAATACTAGAAAACAGGAATTCTGCTTTTTCAGAAATACCTTTGGAACGGATCATTTTCTTCTGATGGACTAATGACTTCCATTATTATGAAACAGTCATTATAAATGAAGTGTTAGGTGAAGATGAAAAAGCAGTCGTAAAAAGTTGTTTTTTTTTTTTTTTTTTTTTTTTTTTTTGAAAAAAAAGAATTATGGCCATTTTTTCCCCCATTCTGACCAGAACATCAGAGTTCTAACTTTTTATGGCTGCACTTTCATCTTCACCTAACACTTCATTTTAATGACTGTTTTATAATAAGGGAATCCGTCAGTTCATCAGAAGAAAATAACTCGGTGAAAGCGGAAACGCCGATAATCGGGACTCTACTATATTTCAGTTTTAAGACTGATAACACGCGATTTTATTTTACATAAAATCGTCTATACACTTCTTTTATGAACACCCTGTCTATTATACAAGATTAGGAATTACTCGATTTTTTTTTTTAGATATAAATTTATATTACTGTAACATTTTAACAAATATCATCTTCATTATAATTTTTTTAAACTTTAATGTCATTATAATAGCACATATTTAAAATAATATTTTGCCAACATAAATGCCATTGAATGGAGATATAGTTTAAGTCAAATATCATTTATCTTATGCACTAAATTTCATATCTTTAGAAATCTCATAATGGTCATAGATTGCCATTTAATTTTGGCACTGTGCTAGTGAATTTTAAATATTAACATGTATGAGATAGAAGAAAGTTTTAGGATTGGCACATCCGGCAAGTTTCTTTTGGGGTTTTATTAAAGATCGTGTCTACGTTCTGCTTCTACCTAATGGTATGCCATAGTTGAGACATAGAATTGAAGAGGCTATTGCTTAATTTACTCGCGACTTGTTAACTAAAGTGTGAGAAGAATTATACTTAAGGTTGGATGTGTACCGTATAATTAACACGTTCACGCCGGCGCGGTGGGTCACACTCGACTGTCTCAGAGTTGTCAAGTCTCCGGATTTTTGCACACCACTGTTATTTTATAGAAAATATTGTTCCTTTAAATCACCCAATTGTTCTAATTAAATAAAACAACATTTTCTGTATTAAAATATTGGTATCCAAAAAGCCGGAATCTTCGCAGATCTGAGAAAGTCGAGTGTGATCCACCGCGCCGGCGTGAACGCGTTAAATGTGCACATATTGAACATTTGTAAGAAAAACTAGATTAGTTTACCTTCAATTTGATGTATGATTTGTTATAAAGTATAAATTAAATTGTTATAATACACCATTGAAACTGGGACATTCTTTTATGGACACCCTGAATTTTTAACCCTTAAATGCCTGGTGTTGCTTTTCGGCAACATACCCAATTTAGGTTCTAAAATATCATTAGAATAATATTGAAGCCATAATGCCTAATGTAGCCAGTAAAATACATTCTGAAAATATTATTAAATCGATTTTCAGCATTTAGATGGCAACATCTGTGCTGTTTAAGAATAAAGATAAATTTATTTTTTCAAATGTTGCTACTTGTTCTTTTTGTTTTGTTTGGAAGCTTGCGAAATACCCTATTTTGGCCTGCAGTGAGCAAGTAAAATTTATTTCTTATTATAGTTCCTAAAATTCTTGTGTGTTTAATATTATAGAATTTTATCAAGAGAAATTATTTTTCCAATTAAACACCAGTATTGCCGATTAGTAACAAACTGTTTTTTAGCCGTAAACAATACTTAAAACAAAATATGATTTTTTAAAGTATTTTTCCCATGATTTATTTAAAAAATGAAAGCCGAAAAACATTATTACAATGATTTTTGAAAAGTCAGGCATTTAAGGGTTAAGTTTATTTCCTAAATTTCTGTATTTGTGGAAAAATTTGTAGAAAGCAAAGCATTTAATTGTTGTAATAGAGCAAATTTAAGTCTTTTAGACAGAACGAAAATTGAATATTTTCATAAAGAAATTTAAAATGTTAAAATGTATTAAAAAATGTTTTTTTATAAAATTCCAGAATGCTCACAAATGAGATAAGAGAACTTTAAAAGCAAGTCTTAAAAAAATAATAATAATAAAAAATAAAGCATCTCGAAGTCAGAAAGTATTTTCCCTTAAAATATACAAAGTGCATTCTGAATTTTTTTTAACTCTAAGTGGAGGATTTTTCAACACAATTTATAGAGAAATGCCTTTGCTGCTTGATGTACCACCATATTAGCTTCAACACTGTGTGGAAACGAGAAAAAAGGGGCAAAAATATGAAAATGATGGATGAGCTGGCTAAGAATGAAAATTCAACAAAACTTTTGGCAATTTAATAAAACTTTCTGTAAATAAAGTCTAAAACATTTTTAAAGTTCTAACTCTATTTTTTCCCAGTTTTTTATTTATTTATTTTAATCTATAATATTTCTTTTAAAAAGCGCTTTTCAATTTGTGAGAATGACAAATATGTGTTTTTAAGAATTACTAATTTCGTAAGAATATGTTTATATATATTATCTATTTTATAACTATATGCATATATAACCATTATAAACCAATACAAATTATTATCTATACATATCCCATATGGGATATGTATAGATAATAATTTGCATTACGGCCAATTGGAAAAATTATTGCAAGTGAATTTCAATGTTGTTAGAGCCTTCCGAATGGTCTGAAATTTTAAATATATAATTGTTTCAAAATTTTGTCGAGCCATTTCAAATTTTATGAAAATCGGATGCATAGTTTAATTACAGGGACAGTCAAAAGTTTTCCGTTACATTACGGCCAATAGGAAAAAATTATTGCAAGTGCATTTTAATGATGTTATAGCCTTCCGAATGATCTGAAATTTTAAATATATAATTTTTGCACAATTTTGTCGGGTCATTTCAAATTTTATGAAAATCGCATGTATAGTTTAATTACAAGGACAGTCAAAATTTTTCCGTTACATTAGGGGGAATGGGAAAAAAATCATTGCAAGTGCATTTTAATGATGTTACAGACTATGCACTTGTGGAGTGCAAAAAATATACATTCGGTACAATATGCGGTGCAAAAAAATATTATAAAACTAGTTATAGTACGAACGCACCTCATTTGCCATGTTTGACGAGCAATTCCAACTTGTTTATGTATGACGTCATGAAAGAAATTGGCCTATATTTCGTGAAGTGCTTCTAACTAGTTTACTAAATTATCATACAAAAAGCTACATTCATAATTAAAGCCAGTTTTAATTAAATGCAGTTTCAGTTCTTTGATTTTTTAGTAAAAACATCTCCCGATTAGCTCACGAATAACGAAACATTTTATTTGAATCATTCAATTACATTCAATTATTTTGTTTCAAAAAACATTTTTGCTTTTTTGGAATCGACATAAATTCTTGCGTACTTCATAATCGGCAATTTCAATTTCAGAAGCAGATTTTGAAAGAAAGAAAAATTAAATGCAAAACTCCTTAAAAATTTCTTTTATTCAAAAATTCAACTTAAAGTCAAATATTATTAATTTCAATTCTGCTCCCCATTTTTTCCCCCATTACTAACGGAAACGGAAAAACACATCATTATATTACAGAATTTCAAAGAATATCAAATTTATAAAAGAGAACTTCTGTATAATGATTGGAAATGTTATGTCATAAATAACTGAATAAAGAAAAACGAAATGAATAAAGAAAAAGAAAACAAAATTAATAAAAACTATTAAAACAAATAAATGATTTTGAAGATGATTTACTTTTACAAATGTATTCAAATTTAATTTTTTTTTAAATGCGTTTTCAATTTTAGATAATTAAATATCACTAACAGATTTTTTAGTATTTTCCTCTCCCATTAAAATTTTACGAAAATATCAGTTTACATTCAATGACAATCTTTTTAAAAATATGCCTAACCACTTCAGAACTACTAATTAGTATTGCCACGTGTCTGCAATTTAAATAAGAGGTGTGAATACTGTGGACACCACTAATTTCTTACAATTTATTTCGCCATCTTTAATCGCAGATAATTTTGAAATTAGATAAGGAGAACAAATTTGCTTTAAAATACTGGTGTCCCAAGCGTTTGGAGTCCTGATTTACACGGGACAGCTGGCAACACTACTGCTGATGCATATATGCACCGCCAAAAGGTGCATGCGGAATTTGCTTTTGGTACCATTAATAAATAAAAGAAAAATTTATTTTCTCTAATTAGAGCATTTTCGGTATTTTATATCTGGAGGAAACTGCTTAAAAAATACATTGCAAACCGAATAAAATTTGTGATGCGAGTCCTGAAAGGATTAAGAGATGTTTTGTAATATGCAATGCGACCATAATTAAAATGACAATAATCAGCGTATTCTGCATCGCGATTTAATTGCGAAAATCGGGAACAATTTTTTACGATGTTTAAACAAGATGAGGGACGAAGGATTCCCGGCAAGAAAATTTTGTTCGAAAATTAATTGCTAGGGAATATATGGCATTGTTTTTATCACTTAATTATTCGTCTCCGTATTGTATAATCATCCAGTGACAATCCTTTTTAAAATGTATTTAAGAGTTTTTTTTAAATACACAATACGGCCATAATTAAGCTGACAATACTCAGCGTATTCTGTATCGCGATTTAGTTGCGAGAATGGACGCGGTATTTTTACGATGATGAAACAAGACGAGGGACGACGGATTCGGCAAAAGAAAATTTACTTCCGAAAATAACCGCTAGGGAGATATGTCAATGTTTTTGTGTTTTTTTTTTTTTTTTTTTTTTTTTTTTTTTTTTTTTTTTTGTGAAATTCTTCTTCTCCCGCCTTGTATGATCACACTAATCATCTAGTAACAATCTATCTATCTACATTATAAAAGACAAACATATATGAGCGTAACGCATGCGTCATTCTGCGAATGGCAACACTTAGAAATTTGAAATGAAATTTCGGTTTTGCAATTTTTGTTACAGCATATTTTAAAATTCTAAACATCGCACATCTTCAATTTTTACACCATCGTATAGGGAAAAAATGTTCTTTTAAACGCAATATGTTTGAAAGCTGTATCTCAATTTATTTTTAAGATATTAATTTTTTTTGTAGTTTTTAATAAAATATTTGTAATCGTGGCAACTCAAGTGCTCCATTTCTATCAAAAGTAACGGAAAAATAGTAGATTACTATATATTTTTGTTGCCATTTATTTCATCATAAAAACAAAACAAAAAAAATAATTAAAATACGTGCTATGTCAACAATATTGTCTATTATAAAACTCGGTGAATTTTGGTTTTATTTCGTTTTTATTTATCAAACAAGTAATATAAAAATTTTGTTTTTAAAGTCAATTCCTACTTAGGTCATCAAAGAAAAATTTAATATAATCCCTTAAGCTAATTTTAATTTTTGATGCATTAAAATATCTCAATTTGTTCATTTTCTATAAGCAAGTAGGTTTACAATGGAAATCTATGGGAATTTGGCAAAATATTAGAGATATCGCCAAGTTGGCGTCACTTTTGGCCGACTCATTTTGGTCGCCAAATTTTACGATATATCGCCAATTTGGCGACAAACTTGGCGGTATTTGGCGACAGAACAGGTTCACCCCTATGGTAACCCCCCCCCCCCCTTATAGATATGAAGATGCATTAAATGCTTCAATAAACAAAATGGTCGCCATTTTGTCTCCGGGACAATCCATTTCAAATGGTCCAGAAAATCACTTATTCGTTGCTTGACCATTTTTAAAAAATCTGAAATTTTTTGTACAACAAACCTAACATGATGGAAGTTCAAAATGACTATTATTTTAATTTTATTGATTTTTGTTTGTGCATGGCGGCCATCTTTGTTTCATTGTTTGCAGCAATTTTCTCATATGAAGGGTTTACGGAATTGTAAATAATTCATCGTTTATATCTCCAATTCAAGTGCGGATTAAATCAATTTGTACAGAATACATTGGACTAAAAATCTGGTAATAGAGTCGTTTCCGAAAATAAATCCTTATTGGTGAAATTTAAGCATAAAATTTCTGTTTTTTTCCAAAAATTGCCCATTTCTAAAAGGACATTTTTCTACCAAAGAAAACTGTGAACATGACATATTTTTTTTTTTACAAGTAGGCCGGAAGTACTATTACTCATACGCCGAGTTCCAGATCAGGGACTTGTTTTTTCTTAGCTAAACAAAATCCCAAATTTTTCAAAAATGTCAAAAATCGAAGTTTTGAGGCTTTGATATCTCTGGTGGGGCACGAGATAAAAATATGAAGTTCTGGTTTCTGACAGTATTGTATAGTAGTGTAATTCACAAGAAATTTCAGGATGGAGATTTGACTACAAGCTGAGATATGACAAGGGCAACATGTCAAAACAATACTGCCAAACTACTGTTTTGTTGTAGTCACAGCTAAGTATTTATCTCAGAGTGTCACTTATTTTATGTTTTTGACTATATTTAAATAACAAATCAGAATTTGGTCGTTTTTCCTTTTGTCATACCACATTGGTCACCGTCCGATGTATTCTATTATCTCTAACTTTGCTTAACTCCTAAAGTACTACGATGAAGCGATGACTGAATATCTTGGTAGAAACTGTGTCGCCTAAAGATGTTAAAATAAAATTCTGTGTTGACTTTATGTTTTGTCTCAATCATTCTGGAGAAACTACACTGGATAAATGAGTTCCATCGCTTTCACTCGTTGACTGCAAATACTTTCGAACAACCATGTTGATCTACTACAGAAACGTTCTTTTGAGCTTATCCTAATGCGCGACTTTCAGATTGATTATTCAATTGCTATCGTTTCGAAGTTATCTCCATTTTCGAACCATCATATAACGTAAATATCGTAACCTTTAACACGACAGGATTTCCAGTATTTTGTAATGTAACTTTTATATTCGTATAACATAATATTCGTAATATATAACTATAGTGAGTCTAACAAAATTTCTTCAAGTTTTTAAAATAAAATGATGCTAATTAACGATGATAATAGTGTACATTTACATGATATTTCTCTTTTTATTTCAAATATAAGTATTAATATAGACCTTTATGATAAAAGAAATATTTTTAACTTTTTCACAAAAAGTTCACATTATTGGTTCTCAAATTTACATTGAAAAAAAATTAAAACAATTAGTAATCAGATTATCAGAATCAGTAAAATATGTAACAAAAATTTCAACTTTAATAAGCATTATTAAAGCTTTAATAAGAATTATTTTTAGAAAATTTGTTTTACAATAATAGTTATCCATATAATTTTTAAGGCATTGTATAAAGTTGCTATTTAAGAATTGGCAACACTTTGGGCTGGAGGAATAGCCTGAAATGCCTGTGGTTTCTGTAGCTTGTTACATGATGTGATTATATGAAAGTCTGAGTATTAGAAAGGATAATGGCTAATGGCGGATGATAGAACAAGATGAAAGAAACTAAAGATTCGGAAAAGTGATGATACTGTTTTTATGATTAATAGAAAGAAAATTAAAGTTTCGTCTTCTTGTCAAGTCACGGGTATAATATGTGATGGCAAGACTCACGCAATAAGAAGTAACTGCTATCTTTGTATTATACGGGAGACTAGGGAGGGTTGACCCACTTTTTACTAAATTATTTTTCATTTTTTAAATATTGAACGTATAATAAAGTTTTATATATCATTTTATTCGTTATACAATCAATTATCAAAAGAAAATGACTACATAAGTGCAATATATAAGATATTTGAAAAATGATTGATTTTAATCATGAGAAAATAATGGGTCAAGGCATCCCCTAAGGTCCCCAAATATGGGAGGGTTGATCCACTGTATGGGAGGCATGACCCACTTTGTTTTATATTGAAATATTTGTGAAAAAAAAATAAAGTCAGTTCTAAAAAAGAAAAAAAAACTTTATGCTACATGCTTTAATTATTATAAAAAAAATTTTGAAAATGTGACGCTTAAACAAATCTGTTTAGACACAATCGCAAGTCAGAGGAGAAAAATGTTGTGTTAAGTCTTTGTCTAAGCAGATATAATTGTACAATAGGGACAAGGAAATTTTAACATTTAAGACAGCATTCCTTTAGAAACAGGTTCCGTTCTCATAGGGTTTCATGTATTATTATGTCCGGATTTAGGAGCCACTGTCCCGCTTTTTTCTGTCTGCTAGTCCTACTTTTTGTGACACTCGACCTGACAACTCTAGTTGTCACATAGTTTGGCTCCATCTCACTGTATTCATCCGGGTGAAATTGTCTACATACATTCGTGAAGTTTTTCGATAAATGATATGTTCTTTTGCAGCCGCATGCGGACTTAACTTATCATTAACATGTCTGAACCCTTTCAGGGGCGAACACTTTCAGTACTAAAATGTTGAAATAAATGACTGGCACCGGAATTTATGAACAAATTTATTTGGTAAACAGAAAAGGACTGTATTTCATATACATATTAAACGAAAAAGATTTTAGCAAAGTTCTGGTGTCATTGTGAATTTTGAGAATTAAAATTAAGTGGTTTTATGAACATACTACTGCCCCTGAAAGGTTTAAGACTGCTGCTTTCATACTTTCTAGTCCTTTCTAGTCGTTTCAATTGTTTCTATTTACCTATTGTAAGTAATATTTAAATGTAAAAAGTTCCTATCAGTATTCCCATTTACATTTCATTAAATGAATTCTTGCTTCTATAGCAATTTTTCACATCTTTATTTAATCAGTTTTAAACAATTTCTTTTCCATCACCCCATACATGAGTTTTTATATATAACCATTAACATTTCATTATGCACAGTGTATAATAAAAATATTTCCAAAACCAATTAATTAAGGGAGCGTTGAGCATCTGGTAAACCCTCCCTCACATTTACTGCGTCAAACCTCCCATATAACCCTTTTTTTAAAGAAAGCCCTTTTTTACATTGATATGTTAAGCCTAATTTACTGTAAAATCTTTATACCTGGAATGAAAGCTCGCTATGTCTGCATTCCTTGAAACCTACTAACTTAAATTTCTATGATATATTTTATCTGAAAAAAGGTAACAAAATATTTCTAAACACCACAACTTGTAGGTTGAAAACGCCCCATAATGGATTTTTTCCACACCTATTTCTATTATCTGTATGAAACAAAGACTATTGTTTGAGCATTCCTGTAGCTTTGCTTGACACCTATTGATAAAACTCTGAAATTCTTTTAAATATAAAACTGATGAGTGGGTCAAGCCTTCCTATGGTCAAGCCTCCCTAGTCTTCCCTAATGGTAGATCCGGGCAAAGGTCAGACTTGGCTTGCATTTTACTTTAATTTTTGAATAATTCTGTTTGGTTTATTTGATTTCGTTAATTTTTTATTTGTTTTTAATAGTATTTTGGCCTTTAATTATAGTTGAAATATTTCCATTAGTTATTACTTTGCGTTTAATGTAAAGATCTTACGAAACTTGCCGATACTAATTTTCATTGAATTTAAAATAAGAGGTGTCGCTTATAACGCCATTCCGCCTGCTGAAGAGTAAAAGTATAAAATTTAACTTGCGACATTGATATGTTGTTTCTATGTTATTTTTCAAATGTTTTTCAGAATTTTTACAACTATATACACATGCTCCTAAAATGTAAACGCACTTAATATCCTTTGTTTTTCAGTCTCTCTCTCTCTATATATATATATATGTATGTATGTATATCCAGGGTGATTCTAAATGCGTGGTACAAACTTTAAGGGTTGGTTCAGGACACTGTAACAATCATTTATTGTATAGGAATGTATGGGTTTAAGTGACGCTTTGACGTACAAACGCCAGGGGGCTAGTTTGGCCTTTTTTTTAATTTCAAAATTTCACATTCATACCAGAAAATTCCTGTACAATTTTTAACCATTTGGAAAAATGATTATTGTCCTCGGTCAAGGTAGGAAATCAAAACCATATCTGAAGCTTTTTATTAGTTGAATCCGCATTTTATTCGTTTTCTGATTGTTCTATACAGTAATCTGTATTTTCTTTTTACTTTGAACAGAGATGGATACTTCTGTTGCCACTATGACAAAAAAGTAATAAAAACTACAAAAAAATAATTAGTAACTCAGAAACAAATTGAGATACAGTTTTCAAACACATTGCATTTAAAAGTACATTTTTTTCTCTATACGACGGTTTAAAAAGTAATATTGTGGGATGTTTAGAAGTTTAAGAATGAAATTTCATTTAAAATCGGTCCAGGAATATTAATGTTTAATCCATGGCGCACGTAATGACCAGCTCCGTAGAAGTTTAAACATTTACAGTACCGAATAATGTAATCCATGGCGTACGTAATGTATGATTAACTCCGTGCCACTTTTTATATTTTCAATTTTAGTCTTTGAAAAAATAATTTTCCAAATGGTCGTTGTAATTTGTTAAATTGCATTTTTTTTTTTCTTTTTAAGAAAGACATTTCACGACTACATAAAGAAAAAATTTCTTCTTTGAAAATTTCCGGTATGAAATCGAAATATTTGAATTAAAAAAAAAAAAAAAAAAAAAAAAAAAAAAAAAAAAAAACATTTTTTTTTTTTTTTTTTCATATATTTCTTGTGCTTGACAGATTTATCAGTTTTGCGTTTTTTTTTTTTTTTTTATTCAAAAATTTCGATTTCATACCTGATATTTTCAAAGATGAATTTTTTCTTTGCGCAATCATGAAATGTGTGTTTTAAATAAAGAAAAGGATAGTATAAGATTTTTCTGGTATGAATGAGAAATTTGGAAATAGAAAAATGCCCAAGTTGGCCCCCTTGTAATTGTACCTCAAAGCGTCACTTGCAGACATACATTCCTATACAATAAATGATTCTTAGAGTGTCCTGTACCAACCGTCAAAGTTTTTACCCTGAATTTATAATCACCCTGTATATATATATATATTATACATTTCGTAAGCCTTTCTAAATATACTCTAATTTTGTACAAGAGTTTTCAAATTACATGCGGAAGAATATATATATTTTTGTGTTTACCTTGTTTACTTATTCAAAATTAAATCAAATCTGTTTCTATAAGCTTCAGATTTGCTAATCTAAAATTACAGCTCTCTCCATCATGTTTTGAATTATGTTTAAAAAGTAAACCGCATGGCAACTGTTTTTCTATGGATAAAAGTTAATTTAACTTTAGGAGTTCCAAATTTAAATCTCTGTAATTCCTAGACTATTTCATCGAAGAACTTCCCCTTCCGTATCCGGCATTAAAATTTACCGAATAATTTAAAAATTTCCGAATTTAAAATTACAGCTCATTCCATCAAGTTTTCAATTATGTGTGAAAAGCAACCCGTATGGGAACTGTTTTTCTATGGATGAAAGTTAATTTAACTTTAGGAGTTCCAAATTTAAATCTCTAAAATTCCTAGACTACTTAACCGAAGAACTTTCCCTTCCATATCCGGCATTAAAATTTACCGAATGATCCAAAAAATTGCGAATCTAAAATTACTGCTCATTCCATCAAGTTTTGAATTATGTGTAAAAAGCAACCCGCATGGCAACTGTTTTCCTATGGATAAAAGTTAATTTAACATTAGTAGTTCCAAATTTAAATCTCCATAATTCCTAGACTACTTCACTGAATAACTCCCCCTTCCGTATCCGGCATTAAAATTTACCGAATAATCAAAAAATATATATACAGGGTGCAAAGGAAAGTCCATTTAACCTGAAAATACTTGCGAACGGAGTAAGTTATAGCTATGCAAGTGAGATAACGGTATAGTTACTGCAAACGACAGCAGCGCCCCTAGTGGCGATATTTGGAAGATAGCCATTGCAAATCAAAAATGAAATGAGATAAGAAAAATTTCCGATTAGAAAGTTTTAGAGCATCAATTATTTAGTACGAAACGACATTTGGTTTTCATGGATAAGATAAATCTTCGCCTCTATACAAAAAAATGCCCGAAATCGATGCACTCCATTTTGTGTAATCCTTTGAATGGAATAGCCAGAAGTGTGAAGAAATACGCACAATTTATGGTATAAATACGTACTTATCTCAATGCATTTTGATAATAGCACACAAAAATCCAAAAAAGACAAACTGTCTCACAACCACTAAAAAGTTAATATTCAGTATGCTCGAAAAGTTTGCCATTGCTCACGATACACGTTTGTATTCGTGAGAGTAATTCTGCATTAGGGTGGAACTTAAGTATAGGGTAAAAAAAAAAACTTTTTTATTTTAATGTGTAATAGCAAAAACTTTTTTCCTTTTTGGATGTCTAAACTTTTGGCTGAAAAGGTTTTTTTAAATTAATTTATTTTCCGGTTCCTCAAGGGCGCCAAAGTTTTAAAATTTCAGTATAAAGTAACTTAAAGTAAACAACGTAGCTGTTAGCTAATATCTGTGTATATTAAGCAATTACTATCCAGAAGTCCCCATGAGGAGATGGATAAATATCAACTTCTACCCTCCATACCTTCCTTTGTTATGGATTAATTCAATTGGATATCCAACATACTGGCTTCTTAGGAAAACTTTGTCATTACATTGCGGGAAATCAAATTTCCCAAGATAAAGCCATCTCTTGCTTAATAGCTAAAGACGGTTGATGCAGCTCTTTTGACACAACTTTGACAAACGTTTCCACTATTTGAGTATGGCAAGGAAAATCTAAAATTCAGGTGTATCCCCTGTTTGTACTTTTTTTTAAAGTTCTTTATCCGATCAGTCCATCAAGACAGGATCCATGTTTTTATAGTCTATAATTTCAATATGTTCGTATTTTTTCAAGTTGATTTTCTATTGGTCCAGAAAATTCTTTATAACCCATAGTTTTTCCAGTAAGATGTTGAAATAAGTATATAAAAAAAGTTCATTTGCATGCAATAAGCAAATTATCTATTGTAAAGTTTTTAGTCTTGCTTCCGATGTTTTGGCAACTCCAGATTTGCGCCCTGCATTAACGACGTTTCTGTTTCATCGAGTAAATTTCAAACTTGAAATGTCTGTATTATTATTTTGAAAATACACCAAAATTGCAGTGGCTATATTAATATGAAAAGAAGATGTCAATGAAATATGACCAAAATATAAATGATCCTGGTTTTTGAACAAGACCATGAGTTCTTCTTTAATGATTCTTAGTTGTACTTATTTCCCTTTGCTTCTGTTATCATAGTGTTATCCTTTCTTCCATCAAAATACAAACCTTCTAAAATTAACTTATTTCGCCTTTCTTGTTCTTTCAAATTCTTCCTTTTCTTTTCTCTTTGTCGTCTTCAAGTCCTTCTTTCAGTTACCTTTTCTTCATTATCATCAGACATACCCATATTTTCAAGATGCCATTTGCAATAATATTTGCAGTTCTGTCTAATACTCCGGTTCCTTCACCTTGTTGATTATCAAATTCAGGCTTAGAACAACCACCGATTGAACTATTTCCTCCCGAACTATTTTTTTCACTTGACGATCATTTAATCAAAACATCACTTTTTTGTTTTAAAATAACTTTTTCTTTCCTTAATATTTCCTTTTCCCGTCTTGCTACACATTTTTTGTAGTTTTTATATATATTGAAAGTGGTTTTAGAAAGTGGCGTTCTTGTTCTGATACACGATAATATTTAGTGCATTTACACAAAGAAAAGTTTTTTGCACGATTACCTAACATTTTGCAATTTTATATCAGATATGTGATTATTCTTTCCAATCTTAAGATTTTTCTTCAAATTTTGACATTTCTCACGATAATCTAATCATTTTTTTATGATTTGTGTATCAGAAACTGTTGGAATTGAAAGTCTTAGCAAAATACTTTTAATTGTATCAGCAACAGCTTTATATATTTCAGAAACAGTGTGTTCCAGATTCCAGATAGTAGATTTTAAGTTAAATTTAACCCAGAAATAATGTTTCATAAAATCTTCATATGTTCGCCAAAGATGACAGTCTAATGTTAATTATTTTGGTTCGCAAAATACAAGACACTTCAACAATTTTCAAGATTTAGGTACATTAGCCGACATTGTCACATTTGACACCGACTGTTTATTGAAAAATAATCGAAGAAACTGTTAACACATGCTAAATCGGGCTAACTTGTTATGGGTCTCAGCCAAATAAATCAGAGACGATGAAAGCCGACGCCCCCGACGCTGGCTTCTACAGAAGTCAAATAAAGTGGGGCCATCTTTTCCAAGACACTAAGACTAAATTATTCTCTTTATTACAAGACATTAAAACTTCATTAATTTAATTTTGCAAAATATAAATTTAACAATAAGCATAGAAAACTTTATATGCAATTAATGGCTTTTATTCATTTTTTATGGCAAATCAGATGCTTTGAGGAACCGGAAAATGTAATTTTAAAATTAAAAGAAAAATATCTTCTTTTTATGGAGTTAAAAAGGAAAAAAATAATCACTATTAGAATATAAAATTCGAAACTTCGTTTTTTAGTTCCACCCTTGCATGCATGCATATTTCTCAGCATGAAACGTTTATTGCAAGCCTCTTCAATACGACGACATAGATTTAACCCTTTCAAGGGCGGTGGCTAGACCGTCTAGCCACCTAATTTTAATTCCAAAACTGACAAATGACACCAAGGATATTTTAGTAAAATTTTGCTTTTGTAATGAAAGTGCAAATTAGCGGTATTTTATTTCCTAAGAAATTCGTTTGAATATTCTGGTGTCAGTCTGTTATTTCATCAGTTTACGAACAGAATTCTTCTGCCCCTGAAAGTGTTAACCTAAAGTTTTAAATGCATTGGAAATTAAATTTTTACAGACATTACAGCACAGTACAACGTCACAATCTGCAATTGTGTACTGCTACATCTCCGGAATGTGAATATGCAAAGTAGAATCGTCACTCATCGATTTAGGACATTTTTGGATATACAGGCGACGATTTATCTTATCCGTTTTATCCAAATGTCGTTTCCTACTAATTAATTGATGCTCTAAAACTTTCTAATTGGAACTTTTGCACTATCTCTTTTCATTTCAGTTTTGCAATGGCTATCTTCCAAATTTCGTCACTAGGGGCTCTGCTGTCGTTTGCATTAGGTCGGGCGTTGTTGCTTTACTGTACCGTTACCTCACTTGCTTAGCTGTAGCTCTCACCGTTCGCAAGTATTTTTAGGTTAAAGGGACTTTCCTTTGCACCCTGTATAAAATTTAGTTGTTGGTATTGAAATTTTTTTTAATTCGTTACAATTTCTCTATTTCTCTGAGCAGACAGCCTCTTACAAGGAAGGTCTCCATAAGCGCATACTCAGAAAAAATTGAAAAAAAATACAGTATGTTATTCTCATGAGGTTATATGTGATTATAAAAAAAAATCCGATGGAACCTCAATGTAACGTCTGTAAGAAAATTAATTGAATTGTCGCTTTTTTTGTGATTTCTTATGCTTGTTGTCGAGACAATAAAATTTTGCTAAATACTTTCTTTTGATAGATGTTCTTTAAGGTAAAGAAAAAATCTACTCTTCAATACGAAACTAGTTAAAGTAAGTTTAATTTAAATAAATACATTTTTATAACTAAAGTTTTTGCATATGCACTTATGTGTGTATATATTTAAATTTATCGATCATAATTATGCGATTTACATAAAATTCAATATGATTAAAATTGTTTCAAACTCAATATTAAATTCCGAATCTGGGCACTGGCAATTTGACTTCGATATTGATAGTGTCAAAGATAATATGAGCAAAATATTTTTGTCACGGAAACGGCCACTTAATCAATATCAGAAATGTTTAAGGACAGAATTCATAATTAGACAGGTGCTTTTAAAATACGCTTAAAACTTATACAGTCGATGAAACCGTGTATAATTAAATAATTCAAGAAGTACGCAACATGTACCAAAAATAGAAAACATAGATTAAAAAAAATTATAGATACAATAACAAACTGTTTCATCATTAAGTTTAAATTCATAGAGTATTACGCATTTAAATGCTCAACTAACATGCAATTTCAAAATGCATTTGAATCTCTTGTATTTGGCGAGGAAATATTTTGCTCACCAAATCGCGTGGAGTGTTTGTTTTTTGCTCCAAATACTAAAAAATATTTTATATTTTTTACTGATTTTCTACTGGGGTTCCGCCCCTAAATTTGACTGATCCTGTATGACGTGCATGACTAGTTTCATTAGCATTTTACTTTTAAATATTTGAGTATGCGCTTTAAGTAGGCCTTCCTTATTATTAAAATTTTAAGCATAGCATTAATGAGTAGATATTATTACAAATAAATAACTACTATTCACAATTAAATACGGCGAATTGTGGCAGAGTAATTAGATGTGATTTTTTTTTCCTCACGACTGCGCCAATGTGATTTGAATGATTAAGCAAAAAATTATACCCATTAATCTATTTATATAAAATCCAAGTCTCTGTGTGTCCCTCACAATTCCGGTTGGACCACCTCATTAATAGCGGCCGCCATGTTAAGTTTCCTATGGAGAAATTGGTATCAGCTTCAACAATGAGTAATTGTTGAAAAGTACTAATACAGGGTTTTGCAATAGCGCCAAATTTTGACCAACTTGGCAAAGTATCGCCATATTTGGCGAAATGCCGCCAAATTTGGCGACAAAAATAAGAAGCCATATATGAAGCCAACTTGGCGATAGCTGTGTAATTTAGCGAAATTCCCAATGAAACTCTTTGATCTTTATAGTCGAGCTCACTACAATTTAATCGCATTTAGCGCATTTAAGTTTTTTTCAAAATCTGTGGATCAGAATTTAAAGAGTAATATACGAAAATGTACGTTTTTACATCCTCATCAGGATGCTACTAATAAAATAACCGCCTAACTATCCGATTTTAATGTGCTTTACATAGCCGGATGCAGAAATTAAATTCTCGGTACTTTTCCAGTATAGGGGCCTTTGTGAAATAGGAAATACTGCCTTGGCGAAGAAGGAAATATAGTAACATATATTCTGGAAACCTATTCACTGTTTCATTTCATATACACATGCATTTTATTTTTCAATATTTATAGAATTATTTAATATAAAAAGCCATTTATCTAATTTTATGCAATAACAGAAGTAATTTGTACATAAAAAACAACAATAATATACATTTAATTAAAATACATATATAAACAAGCAAAAAAAAATCCTCACGTTTGTTTTCATAGCTGTTTATATAATTTGGCAACAAATCTCACTTTCTGATGCCCGAATTCCGCGAAGACCCCTATAGTGGAGAAGTACCAAATTCCCTATTATTTTGCAATGTCTGCACCATAGTTTGTACTATATGCAGAGGGGGGACGAAAAGTTGTATATATCTTTATATTTTATACTCCGCCATTTTGACGGGCTATCTTTCTAGTATGAATATAAATAAGTTTATTTGAGAACTAGCTGACCCGCTCGGCTTTGTCTGGGCCCGTGGTAATATTTTTAAATGAATCTTAAATTTATATGATTTTATTTCTTTAACTCGATTTTTTCTGAAATACGTACCTGCTCACTGTGTGAAAAAGGGGGAGAAGCTGCTAATTTTTGAGATTTCTTTCGTAAATTTTTTTGATGATTTTTGGAAAATTGTATTGGGTACTAATGAACAAATAAAAAGTTTAAAATGTCCTCTACTGATGAAAAAAATTAGTTAAGGGAAGAGGAGTGAGTGCTTAGTAATGTACAGGCCAAGAGCTTTAATACGATATGAAAAAAAATTCATCTCCAACCCACCCCCTACATGGGGTTCCCCCCCTTATTGTCTGGGGTCAAAAATAGATCTCACCAATCGAAGGCTAGAGAAGAGTTTCGCCTTTGGTCAAGTCTTCAAATAAGGTCGAATCTTTCTGTAGCTGAATTAGGAGCTGAGTTAGATAATTGCACCCTCCCCCAGTGGGGGACAAATTTCAGTGAGTGGTGTAGAAAGGTTCATAATATGAAAGAATGGTCCGAGGGTTTTCCGATGACATATAACATGAGAATTTAGCAGGCGTGCGTACCACGTGGTACGCACGCACTGCAAAATCTTTGAAAAAAATTGATCTCGAAACTTTTAGTTCCACATCCAACCACCAGGGATGGAACTCTATTCTGAAAAAGAAAACTGTTTCTGAACGAAACTCCATAAACATACTGCCCGTAGATATATTAGTCAAAGGGGTGGCGTACTTAAGCAAGAACTTTGAAGATTTGATGAAATTATTATTTGAAAATAGTGGTAAGTACGATTTTGAAATTTTTATATTAAATAAGTAATATTTATCCCAGGGCTTCGTCAAAAAACCGCATCTAAAACGGTAGAAAATTGTACGGTTTCAAATATTTGATCGCAATCTGAACGCAATCTGATCGAAATTTGATCGTTCCATCTTCAAAAACTCACGTTTTAACACTTTTCATCATAGTTGAAAAATATTTACGAATTCGTCTGTGTCTAGCCGTGTGTGTGTTGCAATTTCCATAAATGTGCTTGAATTACGATTATACTGATATATACTAGATTACTAAAGTTTGCTATAGCATATCTACAGAAAATGCAGTTTGTAGCACATTTAGTAACACACAGGAACAGACAAAATAATTTCGTTACATTAGGGTCAATGGCGAAAGAATGCCCAAATGTACTTTAATGGTATTGCACTATCTGAAATATAAAGAAGTTTGTAGAATAAGTGCACTACAACATACTTACTATGGGATATAACGTGTGCGTAGTATTTATAATTAGTTTAGAGGGACACACACGAAAAACTTTGCTTGCATTACTGTCTTTGAGCGATAACTGCTGAAAACGTTTTTCAAGTAGCAGTATGTGTTTTGAAACTAACTAAAGTTTATTATATAACCCTTTAATGCATGATTTTTTATTTGTTTAGAAAACGTCATATTTGAGTATATTTTTGTTAATTACCCAATAGAAAAATAGTAAAAAAAATATTTATGTTTTTGTTGGACATAATTTCATAATGTCACTCCTATGTTACATAACAAAGATTGCTCCGAAAATGATAATTCTTAATTATATACTTACTTTAAAGTGTTTACACTGCACAATAATAACTATTCAACGATCTAATAATTTTTATAATGCTTTTAATAGCTTGCAGAGTTAATAATGACTGTCTTATAAAGATAGAGAAAAAAACCCCCAATCAAATACATTGCAAGCAGTATCAACAAAAGATGTTATAACATCCCCGGGATAACAAATCAGAACAAAAACTTCACGGCCTTAAAAGCATATTATCACACATAAGTAACACATAACAGTTTACCGAAAGACCAATAAAAAGCGCCAAATGGAAAAAAAAAAACTAACTTCTGAATTGCACTATGCATGGTTAAGTGGTTCATAAGATTTCTGTAGATCAGGGCTCCTGTAGATCACAAAAGACATCGGCCCCACCAGTGGCTAAGTGGTTTTACTCTCGAAGCTGGTAGATTGGAGGTGCTGGGTTCGAACCCAATAGCACCCGATTCTTAGAACCTTAGGAAACCTTGAGTAAATACGGGTTAGTTTCCCTTAGAAAGATCCCCACGGAGCACACTCCCCATAGGGCCTATATACTAAGTACAGATAATCGGCCATCATAAATAACACTACACCACAAAAGACATCGTAAATTTTATTGTCTATAGGTGAGAAATGCTTAGCGTGCGTTTTGCTTTGTGCTATGCTTTCGTTATAAAAAGTATGAAGATATGTTTGTAACATATAAATATACTCCTATGCAGGGCTCCACAAATCAGTTGGATACATTATCGTCAATGAATTTTAATTGCGGAAGCTCGTTTTTAATAGTATTATGCGTTTATTATCTTAATTGCATTTTCGCATAATGTGCAGTAAGTATAAAAAATTATGAAACATAAGAAAGCTGCAAAAAAGCATTCGAATGCTTCACGGACTCTAGACAAAAAATACAGAAAGTATTGGCGATTTCTCAGTTGGGTATTTAGATATCTGCTTACATTATTTCAAATGATAAACTTTCCCAAGAATAATCCTGATATTTTGTAAAGTGTTTCATAACATATGTTTGACGTACGATTTTTTTACTTGCGTTTCATTTCTTTTTTTTTTATTCAAGTATATGAAAATTCTTATCTAGAATCATATAAAAATATGCTTAAAATATATTTAAAATTTATATTTAAATTTTGTGTAATTTATTTTGCTAAATTTCCATAAAGTGTGCTAAAGTTTTTAAATTCCTGTGTCTGTAATTTATATTAAAAAAATTTTAAAAAGCGATAGAATGTATGTATTATATCACAATAAATATTTGAATATATTTACTTCAAAATATAAATACTTTTTATAAAAGCGTCCCTGTTGAATTTTGACAGCAGATAGTTTTTTTTATAAAATGACGGGCATCAATTTTGAGCTTTGAAAATGTAAATATATTCGATGCCTTAAAATCCATTTGCTGAAAGAACGTAAGTGATTTTTCTTTTTAAGATTGATATTTGTCAGATATTTTATTTATTTATTTATTTATTTTTTGTCGTTGTTTTTCATCCATGTCATTTACAAGACATTTTTTGACAGATTCTATGGTACAGAAACAATGATGTATCTTGAATATGTATATTAGTAAATACTTGTAGTTATCCATATTTTGTAGAACAATTTTTTATTTATTTATTTATTTATGTAAAACGATTCTAAATTAAAACTGAAACAATTGTATGTGTTTATTTTAAATGATGTGACTTTAATTCATTTAATAAGAATGTAACACTACTAATAAAATATGCAGTTTTAATGAACTGGTTTTAAAAACAATTTTTCGAGTGGAAAATAATATAATATTTTTTACTTTTGAGATAAATCAATCTTAGCGTATTCTGAACCCAAAAATTTCATTTACATTTTATAAAACTGTTTGAACTATTGGATGAATACTTTTGTAGAATAGATATTTGTTTGAAAATATTTATTGCCCTTTACTACAATACATAGGAATGAAATTAACTTTAACGTTTGCATTTCTAAATTAACTCAAATTATTACAAATGTGAAAGTAACGAAGGAAGTATTTCCCATCCAATAATACCTATTAATCAATATATTTTTTAAATATATTTTGATTAAAAATACTATTTATATTTGGATTATTATATTTAGAGTTTCTTATCCTTCTTTCTTTTTTAAAATCCTTATAAAATGAAAAGTACTGGACCAAAATTAAAACTCTTGAAAGTCCTTCCGGCCAGTGCCGGGAGGAAGAGGTAGCTTTTATATTCCTTATTTTTAAAAAGCCAAATTATATTATTCAAACACACGAAGCTCAATTAAGTGGAAACCGAATGTAGGAGATTCAATACTAATTTTTATCAATACTAAATCATTATGAATAAGAATTTCGCGAAATTAGACAGCTTTATCCAAGCTGCTTTTATTTAAAGTCACTTATATTTGGCTGCCAAATTTGGCGATTTCTTAAAGTGCCTGCCATTTTAAGACAACATGGTAGATGAGGCTAGTCAGTGAACTTGGTCGAGACCTTAGTAATTGCTGTGCACATGCTCACTCATATCGGAATCGGTTGATATATACGAGTGCTGTCGCAGGCAAAAAATCCGATTTTTCAAAATGTCACCCACTTTAGAAATTGAAACTGCTATATCTGAGCCATTTTTTAAGATAAAGACAAACAAAAAATTCTCCTGAATCCTTATATCAAGGTCAAATACTTAAGAAAGAAACCTTTTTCAATTTCTAATTTTTTTGCACCTCACTTTAAATATAATTTTTTTTTTAATTTAATGGCCGCCATTTTGAAACAAGATGGTTGATGAGGCTGGCCAGCGAACTTGGTCGAGATATTGATGTATACTATCCACATGCCTTCTTCCATCGATATAGGCGAATAAGTGTGGTATCGCGTGACAAATACAAGATCGTTTCAAAGTGTTAGCCATGATAGAAATTCAAAGTGCTATAAATCAACCACTTTTTAATATATAAACAAAAGAACAAATTTTCAGAAACAAAAACTGCTCCAGAATCTTTGTATCAAGGCCAAACACATAAAAAAATCTTTTTCATTTTCCAATTTTTTAATACCTCATTTTAAATTTTAAATTACATTTTTTTTAAATGGCAACCCTTTTGAAACAAGATGGCGAATGAAGCTGACCAACGAACTCGGTCGAGACATTGGTATGTACTATGTACAGACCAAGTTACATTCAAATCGGTTCATAAATACGCCTGTTATCGCGTGACAAAAATCAGGTCGTTTTAAAATGTCAGCCACAAAAGAATTTCAAAATGTTATAACTCAGCTATTTTTTTAGATGTAGACGAAACAAAACTTGTTCCGGAATCTTTGTATTAAGGTCAAACACATACAAAAAAAAATCTTTTTCATTTTCCAAATTTTTGGTATCTCATTTTAAATTTATTTAAATTTTTTTTTTAAATGGCCACCATTTTGAAACAAGATGGCGAATGAAGCTGGTCAGCGAACTCGGTTGAGTTATTTGTATGTACTATGTACACACCAAGGTACATCCAAATCGGTTCATAAATACGTCTGTTATCACGTGGCAAAAATCAGGACGTCTCAAAATGTCAGCCACGCTAGAAATTCAAAATGCTATAACTCACCCATTTTTTAAGATATAGACGAAACAAAAACTGTTCCCGAATCTTTTTATTAAGGTCAAACACATAAGAAAAAAATATTTTTTCAATTTTTAATTTTTTGCTACCACATTTCAAATTTAAATTTTTCTTAAAATTTTAAATTGCCGCCATTTTTAAACAAGATGGCGGATGAAGCTGGCCAACGAACTCTTTCGAGACATTGGTCTGTACTATGTATAAACGAAGTTACATCCAAATCGGTTCATAAATACGCCTTTTATCGCGTGACAAAATTCAGGACGTTTCAAAATTTCAGCTTCGCTAGAAATTCAAAATGCTATAACTCAGCCATTTTTTAAGATATAGACGAAACAAAAACTGCTACGGAGTCTTTGTATAAAGGTCAAATACATAAGAAAAAAATATTTTTCCATTTTCAATTTTTTGGTACCACATTTCAAATTTTAAATTTAAAAAAAAAATTTAAATGGCCGCCATTTTGAAACAAAATGGCGGATAAAGCTGGCCAACGAACTCGGTCGAGACATTGGTATGTACTATGTACACACCGAATTACACCCAAATCGGTTCATAAATACGAGAGTTACAGTGTGACATAGGTCAGATATATATATATATATATATATATATATATATATATCAATTTTGAACGGAGGGTGGTTTCGGGGTCTGGGGGTCATGATGGATGAAAATATACCAAAATTTTTTGAAATCGCTTTCCTCCGAACGGCTGCAATAGGTAGCTTTTTGTAAAGAAAGCTACCTAAAATTATTTCAAAGGAAGTTATGCGATTAAATATTTTTTTTCTTTACTTCATCAGTAGGTGTGATGACCTTTAAATAATTTCAAAAAATGGATCAAATGCAGACTGAAAAAATGGTTTTTTAAAAATTATAAAAAGTGCTTTAATGTAGACATGAAGTACAAGAAATACAAAACTTCGTTTAGAACCTTATGAAAATGTTAATAGCAGATATAAATCATTTTATTAGGAGAGTAGATAAAAAATCCAGATGCAAAGTATTTTTTTTTAAATACTCGAATGAAGTGAAGAGGGTGTAAATGTGTGCAATGTAATCCTGAATAAAAGTTGTGCCTGTATTTTCATAAAAAAAGTGTAAAATAAAATAATAAAAAAGTAAGTCTCTCTATGTTTAAAATTTATTTTCTAAAAGTGTATCCATTTTCGAATTTCAAAATCAAATGAAAAAATGTATTCTATATTTTAATATTGGATATATCCTTGCATATTTACTAATTTAAATATTTTAAAGCAATTTCATTTCATGGTAAAAAGTATATTTTTGTGAAAATTTTTAAAACTTAACTTCTTTCAATGTATGAGAAAAAGTAAAAGAACCCGGTTTCATCCAAGTGATGTGTTTTTCCCCTTGTTAGGTGCCAAAACTAGAGGGTGATTTGAAACGTTTGCGAAATGTATCACAAATGGCAGCACCAGTTAGAATAAAATATATGCAACAGATAGCATCAACTGCCTTTTGCACAAAGTCAAATTATATATTGTTATGTTAAGCATTAAACAATTTGGCATTGCTATGAATAAAGCTAGTTTCGTTAGTATTGCAAAATGGAAAAAAACTGAAACGCGCTCAGTTATAACATATTTCGTGAAAAAAACATTTGGAAGGCATCCAAAATTCTATCTAGATACGCATGAAACTTTAGGAGACTCTACTCCATCACTTAAGACTGTGCATAAGTGGGTGACAGAATTTAAACACGATTGTGAGAGCCTAGAAATTGACCCGACTGAACGATCAAAAACAGCCACAACGCCTGAAATCGTCGAATACATCCCAAATCTGTTTACGCAGGATCGTCGATTTAAAGGTCTTCGAAATTTATAAGGATCTCAGATGAAAGAGCATTTCATATCTTCACTGTGGAATTAGGCATGAAAACGCTTTCGGCAAGATGGGTGCTGCGCATATTGACAATGGATCAAATCCGTCAGAAAATTTATCATGAGGTTCTAGTACGTTTTAACGCAAATAAATCCGATTTAGTGCTTCCATTATTTACAACAAATGAAACTTTAGTTCACCATTATACCCTGAGACCAAACAGCAATCAAAACAATGGAGACATAGTGCTTCTGCGGCAACAAAGTAGGCACTGTCCATGGCGTCAGTCATATGTGATGCTAAGGGAATATAACTCGCTGACTATCTTAACAAGGACCAAACAATTAACAGTTAATATTATGCTAAAGGTCCAGACCAAGAGGATAAAAATGCATGAAAAAAGACCTGGTTTGTGTAAGACAAAGCTCATGTTTCACCAGAACAATGCACGCCACCATACAAGTGTGGCAGCAATCGAAAAACTGAATGAACTGAAGTACGGTTTGTTGCTACATCCACCTTATTCGTCTGATTTGGCTCCTTCTAACTTCCATCTATTTGCTAGACTAAAACATTTCACGGTGAAAATAGAGTTTTCAAGAATGAAGAAGTAAAAGCAGCTGTAGAGGTCTATTTTGGGGAACTTGGAAAAACTCTTTCGCGATGGTTTTAGAACGTCATAATGGTTTTAGAACGTCGTTAGATGAAATGAGCAGAACTTCAAGGAAATTATGTAGAAAATAAAACAAATATATATTTTTAAAATTTTCGTTTCTTTCTCATTTCACGAGCTTTTCACACTCGTACTTTTAATTAGAAAACGCTAAATGTTCCAAACAGTTAAATTTAAAAAATCAACTTTTCTATAATAGAATAAACTAAATGTTTTTAAAAATATGAAAAATAGATGCATATTTATCGTTTTATAATAGCTTCGTGTAATGCGTTAAAAATAAAGTAGCATCTCTGGCAACCGAATGGAAATGGAACACTTAGTCAGCAAGCAAACCTTGTAACTTGATTCCATGGTATAGTTACTCAATACAACTCTCATTAGCAGTCAAAGAAATTTTTGTCTCCAAAATATGAAATATTCAGAGAAATCGCGTAAAATACTCTGACAATGCTAATTAAGTTTTAGATCCCTTTAAAAAATTCATCAAAATCATATGATTACAGGTCCCTTTTGTAGTATACATTAATACAAAAATGAATAAAACTAGAAAACTGGAATTCCGCTTTTTCAGAATTTCTCGTCGCTTCCGATGTTATCTATTGCCGATCTTTAATTTCACAACCGTTGGTCGTAGACATATGGTTCTAATTATAAAAAGTTTCAAATGAAATAAATATTCATACTGTGGCATTATTTAAAGTAAAAAAAAATCAATTTTATAAAAATTACGAATTCTAACTTTTTATTGGTCCCCCAGTCCCCATAGTTATATTTAGTAAAAGTTTACACATATCATAACAGATGTAACACAAAACGTTTGACACCTGTACTACAAAAATTGACACAGTTATTAAATTTCAAATTTTGAGATTTTTGCACATGATTTTGTCTTTCATTGAGGGATCAGTTAAAAGACGAATTAAAGTAATTCGAGATCAAAATCAGCGTGCTATGTCCTTTTACGGCGAAACCCCTTTAGCCGGTATCACCAAATCGGCGTATCAGTAAAGAGGGTTATTAAATCTAAAAAATTGAGCTTTTAGGGGTCTTATATAAGGCGAAGAATGAAATATTGAAACTCAACAGAAAAATAAATATCAATTTATTATAATATCAGAAAACGGTCTAACAATAAAATGAATACATACAACGCCGCAAACTATTAGACATACTGCTCAAAGTGGTGGCAATGCACAATGGAATGCGTGACAGTACTGAGTCCTGGACACGTTAGATCATAGCAGGTATGCAAACTGTGCGTCAATCAAGGATGATGATCTGCTTCAGATAAATCATAGAAGTAGTCTCAGTTGCATAGACTTATGCCTTGATGCAATCCCAGAGGTAGAAGTCTATGGGATTCAAGTCTGGGGAGCGCGGTGCCACTCTACTGGACCACCATATCCAAGGATCTGCTGACCGAATTCGGTGGCCAGATACGCCCGGACGTATGATGTTTTATGCAGAGATGGCTCCATCATGTTGAAACCACACTCGGCATGCATGTCGGAGAGGCAGGTCTTCATACCAGTCACGTACCGTGTTTTGTAGCAGATGCAGGTAACGATCATCCGTTAAGGTCCCATCGTAGAAATTGGGTCCAACAATTTAGGTTCCCCATATACCGCACCCCACATGTCGTATTGTTCGGGCGATGTGGAAGTTTCCAGGTCGCATCATCCTTTTGATTGTCGCACAGTTTACATACATTCTATAATTAACGTGTAGGCACTAACGTGTCCAGGACTCACTATTGTCACTCATTCAATTGTGCATTGCCACCAATGGAGAATATTTTGAACAGTATCTCTAGTAGATTCCGGCGTTTTATGTATTCATTTTTTATAGTAGACCGTTTTCTGATATTATAATTAATTGATATTTATTTTTCTGTATAATTTAAATATTTCATTCGTCACTTTCTAAAAGACCCCTTAAAGTCAGCTCAAATTTTTAAATGAAATAACCCTCTTTGGTGATTCCCGATTTGGCGATACCGGCTAAAGGTGGTTTTGCTGAAAAAAGACATAGAACCCTGATTTTGATGTCGAATTACTTTAATTCATCTTTTAACTAATCCCTCATTCAAAGACAAAATCATGTGCAAAAATCTGAAACTTTGAAATTTCATAACTGTGTCAATTTTTGTAGTACAGATGTCAAACGTTTTGTGTTATATGTATTATGATATGAGTAAAGTTTTACTAAATATAACTATAGGAACTGTGGGACCGTATAAAAAGTTAGATTTCGTATTTTATATAAAATTTATTTTTTGCTTTAAATAATGCCACAAGATGAATATTTACCTCATTTGAAACGTTTTTGTAAGTGGAACTATATGTCTACGACCAACGGTTGGGAAATTAAAGGTCGACGATAGATAACATATTGCACCTTGTATATATATTGATGTATATAAATATAGATAGTACAAAATATAAGACTTAAAACACACCCTTTTATTTTATATAAAATGAAGTCATTCACATCCGCCGAAGTATTCCACTTTTCAAAAAAGAGATGTCGTCATTCCAGAAACTCGACCAAAAAAATCGCCTATCTTGTGATCATATGCCTTGGTTTGTGTCTAATATTAATATAGATACTTGAAATTAAATATAGTTTATATTAGCCTCATATGTTATCACAAACTAGCTAAAGTACCCGCCGTTGCCCGAAATTTTAAGAACGTTTGTTTTTTTACGAAATTTTCACCCTTTTTTCATTTAATTTAGACGACAGATTACTTTACTTACATAGTAAATATAATATGTGATCTGGATTAAAACCGATATTAAAACCTTTTGGTGAAATGTTGTTTTTGAGTATTTTGTTATTTAATTATTGTTTTCACGATTAAAGAAAAATGGAAGGTACAAAAATTCTATGAATTTTATTTTTAAAAAATCTGAAATCTTTATTTCAGTTCGGCCTAAGAATGAGCTCAAGGGACAACCTTTGTAGAAATTCCATTTTACGGGCATGCAGGCACACACACACGTATATATATATAGTATAGATTTAAGAATGGCGAAAGTAAATTCAGAAATCCTCAAAATGTTAAAATATACCAATATTTCCATAATCGGGTTTTATCATGTTTCAATGCGTTTTTTCAAACTCAAATGAAGTTATATATTCACCCGCTGTGGTCCATTATATCTTTGTATCTCCAATATGACGTATACCATACATTAAAAAAATCGTCAAACTATTTATTTAATTTTTCACGTGTAAATCTTGCAATAGAAAAGTTATGACGTAATATTCACTTTAAAAAACCCATCAAACTATTTATTTCATTTTCATTTTTCACGTGGAAATCTTGCAATAGAAAATTAATTGTTGTGGTAAGAATTTTATTCTGGATTTTAATTGTTGGTAACTGCTATAACAAAAAAATGTTTCAATTTAATAGGAATTGCTGTTAAATTGGTATTTTTTTTTTATTAATTAAAAATTAACTGTAAATTATTTCGATTCCGGATTACTTTAGTTACATCGGCCGTATTTTAATACACATCTACGTAACATTTTATAATTCTGGCTTCCAAACTGTGCATTAGCATAGAATTAGAGACAGACAGACAAATTTCCATTTTTATATATAAAATCATTCATTTACGCATTTTTTCGAAATATCACGTGTTTCAATTACTTTTTTTCAGTTATTATGAGAAAATGGCAATAAAAAGATATAATTGCTATTTTCCGTCTATTTTCTCTTTACTTTCTAGAGAAATGGAGTACTTGTGTTAAAAACATTAAACTTTTTTCCCCCAATACGGCGGTATAAAAATTAAAAAGGTGCGATACTTAAAAGTTTAAAAAATTGCAGTAGAGGATTTAACTGTACAATGTTACATCCGATTTGTATTACGGCTGTCTTCTGTAACACGGAACGTTATTTTTTAGAGACGACACTTTAATTGTAGACAGAAAGAAGTAGCATATCGGGGATTAATAATTACTGTCGTACTTAGTCATTAACACCGTTATTCTGACCATATACTGCTTTTAAATGGATTTGATGAAATGCATTAACATGCCTAGAAACTTCTAAAAAAATGCTGTATTTTTAAAAATAAATATAACTGTAAGTAATTTGATATTTCATTAAAAAAATAAAAGAGAATTTTAATAATAAAATAAATAATAATCGGCAAAACTTAATTAATATAATAGTACTGAATATTCGATTTTCTTTTTTGCTGACTTTTTAAGTGGTATAGCTAAAAAATATATTATACTTTAAAGAAAAATAGTTAGTCCTCGAACGACTTTACATTTGTGCTTTTTAATTTACTGAAAACACTTGACATTTAAAATATGGCAAAAAGACAAAGAAATAGAAATGTCACTCTCAACCATTTATATTCATGGGGTTGAAAGTCTTTCAAATGATAAAACAACTAAAGCCAAGTGTCAATTACCTTCTAATTTAAATAGACTTTGATGTTAAAAGGTTTTCAATTTTTCTTCTTAAAGAAAAAGGAAAATATTTCACTTTCAACGCATTTAAAACGTTTTAAATATTGTTTTTGACTTAGACGCTGAAAAAATTGCAAATAATTTAAATATAATAAAGCTAAATGGATTAAATATTTCAGGATTAAAAATTTCAAAAAGGAAAGGGATTCATGCAACACGCACACACACACAAATAATTACGGGATTTGAATTTCGTCAATATTTTCTTATTTCATATGCGGGTCATTTTTTTAAAAAACGTAAAAATTAGCAAAAAAGAAAAAAAATCTATTTTATAAAAGTGTGTAGAAAATCCTAAAAATTGCATGGTTGTTACGTGACTGAAAAGAAGAGTTATATGTTTCACGCGTATCTGTGTAAGTGGATTTCTTTACATCCTCGAAACATCCCAACGGCTGGATGGATTTTAATGAATGAGGTCTCTATCTATTCATCTTAACGACCCGATGGTTATAGGCGAGGTTTTGTTTTTATAAATTTAAAATCGCGGTAGAGACGAAAAAAATTACGCACCCTGTTGAGTGGTATACCACTGGATAGGTCTTTCAAAATGAAGACGATGTTTTATTGACTGTTTTACAGTCAGAAACTCCGTTAAAATACTATACAACCTGGAAGTTGTGTATGTAGGATCTTTAGCTTTACTGCAACTCTAACCATCATAGGCATCTATAGACCTCATCAAAACAGTATTTACAGATAGGATCTAACAATTAAACACAACGTAAAAGTTACCAATACAAGTAAATAAAAAAAAAACAGTTAAGTAATATAAACAAGTAATATAAAAAGAAAATATTTTAAATCAATTCCTACTTAGGTCAATAAGAGAATTTTTCCCCCATTCTTCTTTCTTCTTGACTGGCGCTTAAAATGCCTTGTTCAAGAAGAGGGCTCTCTCGATTATTGAAAATTAATTAATTAAATTTAATTAATAAATTAATATTTGAAAAAAACTGGATTAACATCAATTGTCACCCACTACAAGTTAAAAAAAATTATTTGAGTTTGATTGGATGAATAATAAGCATTTTATTAACGATTGGAAATTTGAACAAGATATAAATAGTGAGAGTGTGAGTTAATAGTATGAATTGAAAAAAAATTGTTTCACATTGATGAGAAACAATTAATTAGTTCACTTTTTACGCAGTTGGGTTTCCAGCCACAACGCCTGAAATCGTCGAATACATCCCAAATCTGTTTACGCAGGATCGTCGATTTAAAGGTCTTCGAAATTTATAAGGATCTCAGATGAAAGAGCATTTCATATCTTCACTGTGGAATTAGGCATGAAAACGCTTTCGGCAAGATGGGTGCTGCGCATATTGACAATGGATCAAATCCGTCAGAAAATTTATCATGAGGTTCTAGTACGTTTTAACGCAAATAAATCCGATTTAGTGCTTCCATTATTTACAACAAATGAAACTTTAGTTCACCATTATACCCTGAGACCAAACAGCAATCAAAACAATGGAGACATAGTGCTTCTGCGGCAACAAAGTAGGCACTGTCCATGGCGTCAGTCATATGTGATGCTAAGGGAATATAACTCGCTGACTATCTTAACAAGGACCAAACAATTAACAGTTAATATTATGCTAAAGGTCCAGACCAAGAGGATAAAAATGCATGAAAAAAGACCTGGTTTGTGTAAGACAAAGCTCATGTTTCACCAGAACAATGCACGCCACCATACAAGTGTGGCAGCAATCGAAAAACTGAATGAACTGAAGTACGGTTTGTTGCTACATCCACCTTATTCGTCTGATTTGGCTCCTTCTAACTTCCATCTATTTGCTAGACTAAAACATTTCACGGTGAAAATAGAGTTTTCAAGAATGAAGAAGTAAAAGCAGCTGTAGAGGTCTATTTTGGGGAACTTGGAAAAACTCTTTCGCGATGGTTTTAGAACGTCATAATGGTTTTAGAACGTCGTTAGATGAAATGAGCAGAACTTCAAGGAAATTATGTAGAAAATAAAACAAATATATATTTTTAAAATTTTCGTTTCTTTCTCATTTCACGAGCTTTTCACACTCGTACTTTTAATTAGAAAACGCTAAATGTTCCAAACAGTTAAATTTAAAAAATCAACTTTTCTATAATAGAATAAACTAAATGTTTTTAAAAATATGAAAAATAGATGCATATTTATCGTTTTATAATAGCTTCGTGTAATGCGTTAAAAATAAAGTAGCATCTCTGGCAACCGAATGGAAATGGAACACTTAGTCAGCAAGCAAACCTTGTAACTTGATTCCATGGTATAGTTACTCAATACAACTCTCATTAGCAGTCAAAGAAATTTTTGTCTCCAAAATATGAAATATTCAGAGAAATCGCGTAAAATACTCTGACAATGCTAATTAAGTTTTAGATCCCTTTAAAAAATTCATCAAAATCATATGATTACAGGTCCCTTTTGTAGTATACATTAATACAAAAATGAATAAAACTAGAAAACTGGAATTCCGCTTTTTCAGAATTTCTCGTCGCTTCCGATGTTATCTATTGCCGATCTTTAATTTCACAACCGTTGGTCGTAGACATATGGTTCTAATTATAAAAAGTTTCAAATGAAATAAATATTCATACTGTGGCATTATTTAAAGTAAAAAAAAATCAATTTTATAAAAATTACGAATTCTAACTTTTTATTGGTCCCCCAGTCCCCATAGTTATATTTAGTAAAAGTTTACACATATCATAACAGATGTAACACAAAACGTTTGACACCTGTACTACAAAAATTGACACAGTTATTAAATTTCAAATTTTGAGATTTTTGCACATGATTTTGTCTTTCATTGAGGGATCAGTTAAAAGACGAATTAAAGTAATTCGAGATCAAAATCAGCGTGCTATGTCCTTTTACGGCGAAACCCCTTTAGCCGGTATCACCAAATCGGCGTATCAGTAAAGAGGGTTATTAAATCTAAAAAATTGAGCTTTTAGGGGTCTTATATAAGGCGAAGAATGAAATATTGAAACTCAACAGAAAAATAAATATCAATTTATTATAATATCAGAAAACGGTCTAACAATAAAATGAATACATACAACGCCGCAAACTATTAGACATACTGCTCAAAGTGGTGGCAATGCACAATGGAATGCGTGACAGTACTGAGTCCTGGACACGTTAGATCATAGCAGGTATGCAAACTGTGCGTCAATCAAGGATGATGATCTGCTTCAGATAAATCATAGAAGTAGTCTCAGTTGCATAGACTTATGCCTTGATGCAATCCCAGAGGTAGAAGTCTATGGGATTCAAGTCTGGGGAGCGCGGTGCCACTCTACTGGACCACCATATCCAAGGATCTGCTGACCGAATTCGGTGGCCAGATACGCCCGGACGTATGATGTTTTATGCAGAGATGGCTCCATCATGTTGAAACCACACTCGGCATGCATGTCGGAGAGGCAGGTCTTCATACCAGTCACGTACCGTGTTTTGTAGCAGATGCAGGTAACGATCATCCGTTAAGGTCCCATCGTAGAAATTGGGTCCAACAATTTAGGTTCCCCATATACCGCACCCCACATGTCGTATTGTTCGGGCGATGTGGAAGTTTCCAGGTCGCATCATCCTTTTGATTGTCGCACAGTTTACATACATTCTATAATTAACGTGTAGGCACTAACGTGTCCAGGACTCACTATTGTCACTCATTCAATTGTGCATTGCCACCAATGGAGAATATTTTGAACAGTATCTCTAGTAGATTCCGGCGTTTTATGTATTCATTTTTTATAGTAGACCGTTTTCTGATATTATAATTAATTGATATTTATTTTTCTGTATAATTTAAATATTTCATTCGTCACTTTCTAAAAGACCCCTTAAAGTCAGCTCAAATTTTTAAATGAAATAACCCTCTTTGGTGATTCCCGATTTGGCGATACCGGCTAAAGGTGGTTTTGCTGAAAAAAGACATAGAACCCTGATTTTGATGTCGAATTACTTTAATTCATCTTTTAACTAATCCCTCATTCAAAGACAAAATCATGTGCAAAAATCTGAAACTTTGAAATTTCATAACTGTGTCAATTTTTGTAGTACAGATGTCAAACGTTTTGTGTTATATGTATTATGATATGAGTAAAGTTTTACTAAATATAACTATAGGAACTGTGGGACCGTATAAAAAGTTAGATTTCGTATTTTATATAAAATTTATTTTTTGCTTTAAATAATGCCACAAGATGAATATTTACCTCATTTGAAACGTTTTTGTAAGTGGAACTATATGTCTACGACCAACGGTTGGGAAATTAAAGGTCGACGATAGATAACATATTGCACCTTGTATATATATTGATGTATATAAATATAGATAGTACAAAATATAAGACTTAAAACACACCCTTTTATTTTATATAAAATGAAGTCATTCACATCCGCCGAAGTATTCCACTTTTCAAAAAAGAGATGTCGTCATTCCAGAAACTCGACCAAAAAAATCGCCTATCTTGTGATCATATGCCTTGGTTTGTGTCTAATATTAATATAGATACTTGAAATTAAATATAGTTTATATTAGCCTCATATGTTATCACAAACTAGCTAAAGTACCCGCCGTTGCCCGAAATTTTAAGAACGTTTGTTTTTTTACGAAATTTTCACCCTTTTTTCATTTAATTTAGACGACAGATTACTTTACTTACATAGTAAATATAATATGTGATCTGGATTAAAACCGATATTAAAACCTTTTGGTGAAATGTTGTTTTTGAGTATTTTGTTATTTAATTATTGTTTTCACGATTAAAGAAAAATGGAAGGTACAAAAATTCTATGAATTTTATTTTTAAAAAATCTGAAATCTTTATTTCAGTTCGGCCTAAGAATGAGCTCAAGGGACAACCTTTGTAGAAATTCCATTTTACGGGCATGCAGGCACACACACACGTATATATATATAGTATAGATTTAAGAATGGCGAAAGTAAATTCAGAAATCCTCAAAATGTTAAAATATACCAATATTTCCATAATCGGGTTTTATCATGTTTCAATGCGTTTTTTCAAACTCAAATGAAGTTATATATTCACCCGCTGTGGTCCATTATATCTTTGTATCTCCAATATGACGTATACCATACATTAAAAAAATCGTCAAACTATTTATTTAATTTTTCACGTGTAAATCTTGCAATAGAAAAGTTATGACGTAATATTCACTTTAAAAAACCCATCAAACTATTTATTTCATTTTCATTTTTCACGTGGAAATCTTGCAATAGAAAATTAATTGTTGTGGTAAGAATTTTATTCTGGATTTTAATTGTTGGTAACTGCTATAACAAAAAAATGTTTCAATTTAATAGGAATTGCTGTTAAATTGGTATTTTTTTTTTATTAATTAAAAATTAACTGTAAATTATTTCGATTCCGGATTACTTTAGTTACATCGGCCGTATTTTAATACACATCTACGTAACATTTTATAATTCTGGCTTCCAAACTGTGCATTAGCATAGAATTAGAGACAGACAGACAAATTTCCATTTTTATATATAAAATCATTCATTTACGCATTTTTTCGAAATATCACGTGTTTCAATTACTTTTTTTCAGTTATTATGAGAAAATGGCAATAAAAAGATATAATTGCTATTTTCCGTCTATTTTCTCTTTACTTTCTAGAGAAATGGAGTACTTGTGTTAAAAACATTAAACTTTTTTCCCCCAATACGGCGGTATAAAAATTAAAAAGGTGCGATACTTAAAAGTTTAAAAAATTGCAGTAGAGGATTTAACTGTACAATGTTACATCCGATTTGTATTACGGCTGTCTTCTGTAACACGGAACGTTATTTTTTAGAGACGACACTTTAATTGTAGACAGAAAGAAGTAGCATATCGGGGATTAATAATTACTGTCGTACTTAGTCATTAACACCGTTATTCTGACCATATACTGCTTTTAAATGGATTTGATGAAATGCATTAACATGCCTAGAAACTTCTAAAAAAATGCTGTATTTTTAAAAATAAATATAACTGTAAGTAATTTGATATTTCATTAAAAAAATAAAAGAGAATTTTAATAATAAAATAAATAATAATCGGCAAAACTTAATTAATATAATAGTACTGAATATTCGATTTTCTTTTTTGCTGACTTTTTAAGTGGTATAGCTAAAAAATATATTATACTTTAAAGAAAAATAGTTAGTCCTCGAACGACTTTACATTTGTGCTTTTTAATTTACTGAAAACACTTGACATTTAAAATATGGCAAAAAGACAAAGAAATAGAAATGTCACTCTCAACCATTTATATTCATGGGGTTGAAAGTCTTTCAAATGATAAAACAACTAAAGCCAAGTGTCAATTACCTTCTAATTTAAATAGACTTTGATGTTAAAAGGTTTTCAATTTTTCTTCTTAAAGAAAAAGGAAAATATTTCACTTTCAACGCATTTAAAACGTTTTAAATATTGTTTTTGACTTAGACGCTGAAAAAATTGCAAATAATTTAAATATAATAAAGCTAAATGGATTAAATATTTCAGGATTAAAAATTTCAAAAAGGAAAGGGATTCATGTAACACGCACACACACACAAATAATTACGGGATTTGAATTTCGTCAATATTTTCTTATTTCATATGCGGGTCATTTTTTTAAAAAACGTAAAAATTAGCAAAAAAGAAAAAAAATCTATTTTATAAAAGTGTGTAGAAAATCCTAAAAATTGCATGGTTGTTACGTGACTGAAAAGAAGAGTTATATGTTTCACGCGTATCTGTGTAAGTGGATTTCTTTACATCCTCGAAACATCCCAACGGCTGGATGGATTTTAATGAATGAGGTCTCTATCTATTCATCTTAACGACCCGATGGTTATAGGCGAGGTTTTGTTTTTATAAATTTAAAATCGCGGTAGAGACGAAAAAAATTACGCACCCTGTTGAGTGGTATACCACTGGATAGGTCTTTCAAAATGAAGACGATGTTTTATTGACTGTTTTACAGTCAGAAACTCCGTTAAAATACTATACAACCTGGAAGTTGTGTATGTAGGATCTTTAGCTTTACTGCAACTCTAACCATCATAGGCATCTATAGACCTCATCAAAACAGTATTTACAGATAGGATCTAACAATTAAACACAACGTAAAAGTTACCAATACAAGTAAATAAAAAAAAAAACAGTTAAGTAATATAAACAAGTAATATAAAAAGAAAATATTTTAAATCAATTCCTACTTAGGTCAATAAGAGAATTTTTCCCCCATTCTTCTTTCTTCTTGACTGGCGCTTAAAATGCCTTGTTCAAGAAGAGGGCTCTCTCGATTATTGAAAATTAATTAATTAAATTTAATTAATAAATTAATATTTGAAAAAAACTGGATTAACATCAATTGTCACCCACTACAAGTTAAAAAAAATTATTTGAGTTTGATTGGATGAATAATAAGCATTTTATTAACGATTGGAAATTTGAACAAGATATAAATAGTGAGAGTGTGAGTTAATAGTATGAATTGAAAAAAAATTGTTTCACATTGATGAGAAACAATTAATTAGTTCACTTTTTACGCAGTTGGGTTTTTGAATTTTTAAATTTAATTGTTTATTTACATTTATGCTTAATAAATAACCTTTCATTTTATTTTTCATAAGTGTTTGACTTTTTAAAATTCTGACATGGTCACAGACGCCATGGGACATTTAAATTACAAAAATTTTCATGAAGACATAATTGGTTTTTGTTGGGCGTATTTAGTACATATTTACTTCTTTCAATTAAACTTTTAAGGGTTATTCTCGCAGTAGAGCAAAATTGGATTAAAAAATTAATTGTTTTAAACTTATGCATTTATAGAATGTAATTTTCGGTAAAATAATATGGCAACAGGGTTTCAGTACTTTTCAAACTTCTTTTTGTATCTAATATCTCCTTATACTGCACACAATGTTTGGTGACAGATAAACTAGACAATATTTGTAAAATTAGATATGCGAAGTACTGGGAGAGGACAAACATTAAGTTTTCATTTTTTAGCTAGAATAAAAATCCCAGTTATTGACACTTAAGCAGTAACTGACACTTCACAGAAAATATAACTGAAATAAGCATTATCTTGTTAAATTCTGAAAAGTAATGTCAAATATTGCAGTGTGAAATGCTTGCACGGTTCTACTTATTTATTTTATAAACAAATTTCTGCTTCGAAATTGGTATATTTCGTGTTAACTTGTTATGAGATGTGAAATCAACGAGGATTTTGTATTTTACTGTGTTTAACTTGAGTGGTTTTCTGTTAAAGCTGAACACATTCACTACACCTTTAAACTCGTCCAAAGCTTTCTATTGATCTCCAAAAATATTGTTTAAACAAGTCTTTCAAAGCTTTAGGATACCCGTGAATATTTCATGTAGTTTTCTATTGAAGCTGGACATTGTTTGCATTCTTTTGTAGCAAGAGGGATGTAATCCATATCATTCAAACAATACTATACGTTTCATATTAAAATAAGAAACGTTTGGCAAATGTATCGAAAATTGTGACAGTTTTTCAGTGCAATGATAAATTCAGTTATTTTGTTTGGCTAAACATATCGGGCAAATACGCAATTTTCAGTCTTCAATTATTTAAATGTTTTGCTAGTTGAGAGTAGTGAATCTTCTAATATAAATGTGCGTCGTTTCAGCAAACGTGAAAACTCTCCTCTTGCACATAACCATCTTATTTAGATATGCAGGACGAAGGGCAAATGCTGTATTCTGATAATTTCACACGTAAGTTTAAAAATTTTGCCTTTAAGCGTTCGACATTTTACATAGTTTATTCTTTCAGTGGTTCCATTCAACCTTTTCATAAGTTCAGAAGACATTTTCTCGAAGATAGAGTGAATTTATAAAGAGCACAATTGATGCTACAACAGAGCTTTGTCATTTCTTTAGTTTTTGCTATTGCTCCATTGTGACCCGTTATTTCTTTTTTTATTATTATTATTTGCATCATCCATATTTACATGATCGTATTTTTTTCATATCTAAACATACTCATGTCCAAAATTAAGGTCACAAGCATATAATCTGTGAAAGCAGATGAACTATTCGCTGCGTTGCCACGAAATTTGGCATAGAGGTATATTACAATAGGAGAAAGAATATAGCAATTAACAATATGGAAATGATTTTAATGTTGAATTAAGATACAGGGTATGTCAAAAAGTCTTAAATAATGAATCAGAGATAAAACATTTTTGCGAGATCGTCTCTTAACGTCCAATATAGAGTGAGAGAACCGTGCACGGCTATACAAGCCTCACGACGAGCTGTCACACAGTTTATGAGAGTGTCAATAAATGTTTGTGGCTACAAAGATCATTCTTCCAAAAGCGCGGCTTTTAACTTCTGGCGTATCCTGCGACGAGGGGAGGGGGGTTACGCTGTACAATGGCTCTTTCTAGACTGTCCCAAACATGTTCTAAATGATTCATGTTCGGAATCCTCGAGGACCAGTTCATACAGCGAATATTCTATTCTTTAAGGAAATCATCAACAATGTGAACTCCGTGGGGTTTCACATTATCTTCCATCATCTTATATCTTTCATCATCTTATTAAAAGATGATGTCTGGGCCTACAGCATACCGGAACAACCTCATATAGGCTTCAAGGACCTCATACCTACGCGCTATGCGCTGACAGTTCCCGCATTGAAGACGTGTAATGGTGTACGACTGGCCAGCATTATGCCGCACCAGGCAAGGATTACTTTTCCACCAAATCTGTCAATTTATTTTGCGTAAAAGGGATAATAGCGAGCTCCACGTTCTTTTCAGATGAAGATTCGACGAGAATCACTCTACGTGGTGAATCTCGACTCATCACTGAAAAGAATACACCCCAATTCTTATTGTGTCCAAGTCTTATGTCTTCGGCTCTACAACAACTGGGCTCTATGTTGGATGCAGTGATAGGGACACACACGACTGGAAGCCGGGCGTTAGGGATAAGGTCCTTGAAGCCTATGTGGGAATGTTCCGGGGTGCTGTAGGCCCAGACATCATCTTTTTGGACGATAATGTGAAGCCACAAAGTGCTCACATTGTTGATGATTTTCTTGAAGAAGAGGATGTTCGCCGTATGAATTGGCCCTCGAAGTCTCTCGGGTCTCAATCCTATTGAACATGTTTGTGATGGCCTAGGAAGAGCCATTGCACAGCCTAACCCCCACCCCCTCCCAGGATCCGCCAGGAGTTAAAAGCCGCGCTTTTGGAAGAATGAGCTTTGTTGCCACAAACATTTATTGACACCGTCATAAACAGTATGAGATTTCGTTGTAAGGCTTGTATAGCAGTGCACGGGGGTCACACTAGATATTAGACAGACTTTTCCCGAGATGAATGCTTTATCTCTGATTCCTGATTTAACACTTTTTGGTATACCCTGTTTCTTAATTCACAATTAAATTCTTTTCAGATTATTATGTTGCAATGTCTTTACCTTATTGTAATATACCTCTGTGCCAAATTTCGTGGTAACACAGTGAATAGTTCATCAGTTTTCATAGATTTTATATTTGTGACCTTAATTTTGGACATGAGTGTATTTCGGCTGTTAGTGTGCTGGTTTGACAAGATCTTAAAACAACATGATCTTTATAATTTTGTGAAACCTCTTTGAAACTAGCGTGGTTAAATCATCTAATTTTAAGTAAATTTTACGGTCTTAAACATTATAGTAATTCATAGATAGCTCAATAATAGTTCCGGATCGCCCGTTTTAAAAACGTAAGTTTAGACTCTTATATGTCTTTGTCTGAATCGGACTGTATATGTAACGGAATTATACTAATATATTATTACCAATATATATTTACAATTAGTATATGTAACAGAAGAATACTAATAAAACTGCCAATCCAGTGACATTAGAAGATTCACCCACTTGTAGTTGCTTTTAAAGGGTTTCTTTTACATCATCAGTCATATCTTTAAATTTTCAAAAAAATAAAAATAAAAAAATAGAAATTATGATGTTTAATGAAGAAGCTCATCAGTTAAACGAAAAACTTTTTGGTGATGTTTCGTATTTGGATTCGTATAAGTAAAAAGTATCCCTGCCGGTTCGGCCTAGAAGCACAGGTTCATTTCGAAGTACTAATTTCGCCAACAAAAGCTAAATCAAGTTTAGAGATAAACCCAGTTTTACAATTTTATCTGGCCACTTTTGACGAATTTTTAATTTCCTTTTTCTGTAAGAGAATCAGAATAAGAATCAGAATCATATTAATGTTATTTTTTCTTCTATAACCCCACCCCTCTCTACTTTTATTTTGTTTTTAATTTTCTTTCGCTGTAAGATTTGGTCCTGTCAGAAATTTGTCAATATAAAAGTTTTAAAAATATTAAGAAAATTTATAATAAATTTAAACGGATTTGTGAATTTACGAAGTTACGAATGTTTTTCGCCTTCAACCCCATCTTTTTTTCTTTTTAATTTTTTTCTGTAATAGTTGGTCCTATAAAAAAACTTGTCAATATAAAAGTTGTATATAATATTAAGAAGATTTATAATAAATTTAAGTGAATTTGAAACCTTGAAAATTTCCGAATTAATAATTTTTTTTCTTCTTAAAACACTTTTTTTTGGCTTTTGAGGCCATTTTTTATGATATCAAAAATCTGCATACATACATTTTTTCTCATTTTCCCAGAAGTAATAATAAATTTAAACCGATTCGATGTATCATAATTAAGAAGTTATGGTGTTTCATCTGTTTTTATAAAAACCTTCCCCATTTCCATCACCTTCGTCCGATTTTGCCCCTTACCGACCTTGATCGAGATTTTCCAACTCCTTGATTTTACGTATCAGTTTGGAAGAGATATGTGCAGAATTATAGAAGATATTGTGTTCATAAAAAAGCGATATATATATATATATAGTTTTGGACTTTTTGTTGTTTTGTGTTCTGAGGGTTATGATCGGCGTAGATCAGCAAAATATTTTCAGAAATTCCAACCAGAATGTGATAGGTAGTGTTTCTTACGAAATCTATAAAAAGAAGTAAAAATTAAATTTAAAAAATCAAAAAACCCGACTGCGTAAAAATCGAAATAATTAATTATTTCTCATCAATGTTAAACTATTTTTTATCTATTTTTTATTTACTTATTGATGACTTTTAAGCTGTGTTTAATTGTCAGTTCCTATTTATAAACAGGCACGTAGCCAGGGAGGGGGCTAAGGGGGCTGAAGCCCCTCCCGAAAGTTTAAAAAGACTATGCAAAATTATTTCTAATGATAATAAAACTTGACAATGTTTTTTCTTGTTTTATCTTCCATTACTTTAAAACTACATACATGTTTAGTTGTAAAAATATAAATTTATTCAATTACAGTTATGGCAATTCCTCGTTATATCGCTCATTCAAGTATATTGTTCTTTATTCATATCTACCACTAAAAATCTAAGTTATTCTTAAAATGTAATTTTAACTGCGTCTTTACGCACAGTAAAATACCATAGGGGTAATTCCTTATCATTAATTTCACTAAGAAAAAGTAAGTGTAATACATGTAATGGTGTATAAGTTAATTTTAGGAGTGAAATATAAAACATTTGCTTGCATCTTTCTTAATTTTCGCTATCCTCATTATATCACGCATATAAAGAAAACATATAGTGGTCAATGTCACAATGTTTATTAGAGAAAGGAGCCCGAAACATTAATAGCCGCCTATAATGTAAAATCATGTGAAAATTAATAATTTTGAAGAAAGTATTTTTGAAAATGGTGTTATAGCTGTAAAAGTTTATATATATGTAAAAAAAAAAAAAAAAAAAAAAAAAAAAAACCTAGTAGCAGGAAATTTTGAAAAGAAATGGTTTGAAGTAAAACGGATAGGGTATCGAAAAACCTTCAAAGGCTCCCCCCAGGCTGTTCACTGAGTAACTTTGCTTTAAATTGTTTGCGTATGAATTCTTAATAGAAAGAAAATGTGCACAGTCTGTTTGTCTGGGAAATTTTTTTTTTTTTGTATTTTGAAGAATTATCAACTTTAGGGATTGATACCCCTATGTAGGGATTTTTCGGCAGTTTTTCACAGCGCTCCCTAGAGAGGTTTCTGGGGGCAACATCTAACATTCAAACAACCTTATTTTGTGCAGAGCAAGAAATGCCACGTAGAGATAATAGATGATAGCGGTCAGCTAACGTTAAAGAAACCGATAAAAAGGCTGCAAACTAAGAATGCTTTTAAGATTTAGAGCAAAATCTTGATATGAAGAATTAAAACGACATATTATAAACAGCCATAAGAAATGTTACTTACTTCACCCCAGACAATCAGAATTAAATCATTCAAACATGCTCGGATATAGTCATCGAAAAATTAATTAGCAAAATAAAACACGCGGCGTTCTGTTTTATCTTGATTGCTGATGAAACTGTGGACATTTCAAGTACATGCACAGAACAGCTTGCCCTTTGTGTTACATATGGGAGCTATTTACAAAATTCACAAAACCCATATTTCGAGGAGATTTTATTTTAGGTTTCATCCCAATAAATGACTTGCCCGCCGAAAATTTAACAGAAGTAATATTACAACATTGTCATGAACTACGTCTTGACATGTCTAAATGCATCGCTCAGGCGTATGAGCGAGTGGCTAACATGGCTGGTTATGTTAGTGGGGTCCAGTCTAAAATTCGTCAGAAATACCCAAATTAATAATATTAATTACCCAAATTAGATACATCCATCGTGCAAGCCACCAGCTAAACTTTGCATTGTTCAACAGAATACTGATTCCTGCCATCCGAAACTGTGTTGGAAGTGTTGATGACAATTCCAAACTGAAATAAAAATCAAAAGACTAACATTTAGGCAGACATCACGCGCAAACCTTCCAATTTCATCTGCCGAAAAATATTACGTGATCGTCGTCTTTATTGTCTGTGTAGAATGTCTTCTTCAAAATTTGAATGACGAATTCGTTTTGAATGAAGTCATTCTAACAGATTTACAAGTACATACTTCTAACACGATTTGCTTCTCCGGAGAAAGCAAGCATATTAGAGAATTTCTCTCAATATTTTGACGATAAGTGACAATGTTGCTAGTGAAAGCTGAATATGAATTGTGGTGTGAGAGAATTGATAATGTTGACACAAATACAGAGGTCTCAAAATTTTTAGAGTACTGCAATTCAACGTATTACAATACGACCAAACATTTTGCTGACAGTCTTGGCTACAGTCCCAGTAACAATAGCCTTTCAGCCAGTGCTGAAAGGTTATAATGAAAAGGTTACAATGAAAATAATTAAATCTGTACCTCGAAGCTTTATGGCCGATGTGAAACTGAGTACACTTGCAATAATTTCCATTCATTAGGACATTGCTGTAGATCTCGATAAGGTAATCAGTCTCATGGCTGAGAAGAAATCATGAAGATTGCTTCTGTAGCACTAGTAAACTTATTGTACCTAGAGTACTGCATTTATAATTATTCTAAATCTAATCAGAGAATGTGAAATAAAAATATAATTTTTATGATTACATATATATGTAACAATGATTTTTTTTCTTTTGAAAAATTTATATGTGTGATTAATTTCCTCTATGGGCGAGAAAATGATGAACTATATGATAAAAGAAACAAATGAATGCAACAGACTCACATGCTAATATTAATCCTGTGCTTTAAATCCATTCAAATTACTTGCATTTCAATATTTTTTTAATCTTTTTCTCATAGGATATATGAGGCTCATCTCAAAAATTGTTAGTTTGTGCTTTTTTAACACTTTCCAACAAAGTTGAAAAGTGTTTATGCATTCGGTTTGTCTGGCCGTCAGTCCGTCTGTCCGTCTGTCCACGCTCTAACTCCCGTAAATATACTCAGATTTTCATGAAATTGATAAAGGTTATTTAGGGTCACCAAAGCATGTTTGGTATTGTATATGAAGTATGTAGGATTAATCGTTCATTTACAGGGCACTCAAAATTATTCCATTACATTATGGTATATGGGGAATAACTCCCGTAAATATACTCGGATATTCATGAAATTGATAAAGGTTATTTAGGGTCACCAAAGCACGTTTGATATTGTATATAAAGTATTTAGGATTAATCGTTTATTTACAGAGGCACTCAAAAGTATTCCATTACATTATGACATATGGGGAATAATTCCCGTAAATATACTCGGATTTTCATGAAATTGATAAAGGTTATTTAAGGTCACCAAAGCATGTTTGGTATTATATATGAAGTATGTAGGATTAATCGTTCCTTTACAGAGGCACTCAAAAGTATTCCATTACATTATGGTATATGTGGAAAAATCGTTTGCAGAGTATTTTAATGACATTATGCTATTTCAAATGTATTGAAACTGATATAAATCACTGAATTTCACTACGATCACGTTAGAACAGGACATTCATAGCATTTTTTATTTATTTACAGCGACACACAAAAGAAATCGATTACAGTACAGTACTGTCTTTGAGTAATAATTGCTGGAGTGCACGGTTTAACATTCGGTATGCGCTGTTAAACTTAATTTTTTGCATAGTACTCGTTATATATAAATTCCATACCTCAAATACAGGGCTGCACAAAAGTATTCACGGACCGTTCTCCTTATTAGAGGAAATTGCTGAAAGTAAATTTTTAACTGAAGTATATGTATGTCTTAAGTGAACTAAATTTTGGCTTGCATGTGGCTAATAGATCCAAATCTATAAATCATATATAGGCTGCTGAAAAAAATCGCATAATTTTCCAATTGTGGATAAGAACAGCTGAAATTGGGTTTTGAAATGTATTATGCGTTTCCATATGGTTGAATTAGACGTAATATTTTAATTTTTTAAACAGTGCAGTTTTGTTACTTTATTCTGAATGTGTTGAAAACTGTTTGATAATCTATGCTTGACGCATGATTTTTTCTTACTTGTTTTATTTTTGTTGCAGTCTTTCCCTAAAAAACACTTCTGGTTTGCAAACCGGTTCGGAAACTGGAAGTGCTCTTGAAAGCCATAAATTGTAACAGAATTTGAAAAGAATATGAACAAACAATTTTTGACATGGACATTAAGTATCCTATGCAGAAATATACCTTATTTTAAGCCTTGCTTTTCTTTTTAATTTAAGCTTTAATTTATGGAAATTACTACTGGTAGATCAGAAAAAATCCAAGATTAAGCCCCCTCCGAACGGAATTCCTGGCTACAGGTCTGTCTATAACCACTGTTTTGATGAGGCCTATAGATGTCTATGATGGTTAGCGTTGCAGTAAAGCTAGAGATCCTACCTACAGAACTTCCAGACTGGGTAATATTTCAACGGAGCTTCTGACTGTAAAATAGTCAATGAAACATCGTTTTCATTTTGAAAGACCTATCCGATGATATGCCACTCAATAGGGTGCGTAAAAAAATTTTCGTGTCTACCGCCATTTTGAATGTATAAAAACAAAATCTTGCTTATAACCGTTGAATAGTTAAGACGAATCGATAGAGACCTCATTGATTAAAATCCCTCCAGTCGCTGAGATTTTTGGATGGTATAAAGAACACCCAGATACGCGCGAAACACACAACCCTTCTTGGCAGTCTGGTAAAAAGACTAGAGAATATTAGACACTAAATAAACAAGCTTTCCATAAAAGATATTCTAGACCATATCAATTTTACAAACTTCATTAAAAGTCTTTGTAATTATATGAGCTTAAACAACTCATGCTACTCGTTAAATTATGTGACAAAAAGCTTCAAGGATTTTAGGTGCTGATTTAACGGGGACAAAGATAAAGACCAGTTAAACATCAACCACAAATTTTAGAATGTTACTTTCGTCTTTATTAATCACAGTGATTAAATAGGGTAAAACAAAATGTTTATTAGTGGGAAGTATATCTTATTGTCTATTTGCCTAAAGTAGTAATATAAATAATTGTTTGGTCCGGAAATTATTTACAGAAAATTAATTTTACTTTACTAAATAAGTTTATGTAATTGCAGTCTGTTATCAATTCTTAGATATTTTTGTAAAAAAAAAAAAAAAAAAAAAAAAATCATCCGTCCACATATTGAAAAAATTCCCTATGTTGGTTTAATTCAAATTTCTTTATTTTCGTAAAGTACGGTGAAGCCCCAAGGGCTTCGCAGAGCACAGGTTGGGAACCTCTGGTTTACCATGCGAATTTCAATTAGCACATAGGAGTAGGTAGCTGTAGCATTAATCTATATCTTACCGTCCTTCCGAATTCTAGATCTACTCGGCGACACAAAAATTGGGACTGTCATACACTGTAAAAAAAAATCTGTAAAGTTACTAACATATTTCTCGGAAACTGGGATTCCAGGAAATTTTTATGTAACGACAACAGAAAAAATTTCTGTAACAGCATTTGTTACAAGAATTTTTCTTGTTTCCGTTACATAAAAAGTTCCTGGAATCCCAGTTTCCTAGAAAAAGTTTAGTAACTTTACAAATTTTTTTTTTACAGTGTAGGCGGATTTATTTCAACGTTTGTATGGTCTCTTGAATTTGAATAGCAATCTTTTTAAAAGTATTCTTGCCCTTCTTTTTCTGAGATTAAGTAAGGCGAAGAATTTATTTAGAAAATACTGGTATTTAAATTCAAGAGACCGTACAAACTCTGAAAAAAATTGCTTACGACAACTGCAATTTATATGTTAGCTCGTAGGCTTAGAGTTCAGAGTCAGTGCTTACCTGGATGTGCAACTGTTTATTTGACCTACTACGTCTGAAATATTAGGTATTCCAATGTTGGTCCATGTTCTAATGTTGCCCATTCTTCCAAAATATTAAAAATAACGACTTTAAAAATGTCAGTACTAAAAATTGTACTTGTAGAATTGTTTTTAAGCACAATATATTATTTAAAGGAAATTTTATCAGTAAATGATATAATTACTTATAGTTTGAGATATTTTACGATACACGGAAATAATATTTACTCACGTATTCGTTTTAGGTAAAGTGTGGCAGAATGTCGGTAATTATTAAGTAAATTCATTCCCTGGTTTTAAACAAAAACAAAGTATGAAACACTTATTGTATCAATTAAATTTCGTTAGTATTGTAATATTTCAGTCAATCTTTCTAGAATGCTTCCTTGTGAATAAAATAATCTTTCCTAACTTCTCTCATGATTTATTAACTATCTTATTTACATTTACATGAATAATTCTTATTAATTAAATTATTTTAATAAATTTCTGTTAATTTTACCTTAGATTCATTCAGCTTTAATTAAATCGCTTTACAAGTAAAGAGAGAAAATGCAATTAGCCGATTTCACACATATTATGCAATATTCATTTATTAGGGCTCAAATTTGTTGTAATAGTCTCATTCTACAATTGGAGGTGCTTACTAGTTTCATTAAAGTAATAAACTTTACTTAAAAGAAGTTTTTAAATTTGTGTCTTATAAATACTATTATCTAATTATTTTTCATTACATTTTAACACGAACATTGGGTTTTTCTTCTGTTTTGTGTAATTTCGAAATAATTTAAAATGCGAAATATGGATTTGGAATAAAATTTATGAAAAAAAAGCACAAAAAAACCATATTTTTTAAAACTATCAAATATGCGTATTTTTTTAATTAACCCGTTAGTAGTCGCGCGTTGGTCTTTTCCCCGCCCGAAATTCGTTATCTTCCTGTAACTCATTTCCCGTTAAAGTTACGATAGCGAAATTCCGTGTAGCTGACCTTGAGTGTTCAAACTCTTGTGTAGTAAAATTGCAAGTCATTCCTGCTATTTCTTAGCATTTTATCGCATTCTTAAGTTTCAATCGGTCTAAATGACCGCGATGCGACCACTTGCGTTAGTAGAATTTCTCCCCCTCGTGTTCATCCTTTCCCATTTCCGCGAAATCTGTGGGGGAAAGTTTCTTCGAAGTACGGACTCTCTCCCTGTTGTTATTTCGTCTTTCTTTCTGCTATTTTTTACTTTTAGAATGTGACTTAAAATTGTTTTATCATATCAGTTGTGAAGTCAGTTCGCACAAAAAACTGATGGATGGTCACTTACATTTTTTTTTTTTTTTTTTTCATTGTCAAATATTGCGAGAATAAATTCTCAAATTGATAATCGTTTAAATATGGAAAAAAAGGGAAATTCATCATCATTATTTGAAAGAACTTGCTTTTCATTTATTACCGGAACAAATAAATGAAAGAAAACAGACAATACCACTGCCAAACCATTAAAAAAGAAAGAAGAGAATTTTGTGGGAATCAGTAAAAAAATTGCCGTACCTCCAAAATCTGAAAAGTATCGTTTTTGTACAATAAAACAAATTCGAAAGATAAAACAATTTTCTCAGAAATGTAGTATGTATATCTGCGAAGAACATACATATAATTTATTTGTACAATAAGAAAAATAATGAGAATTTTATAATGTAGGTTAGAAATTGCACAAATAAAAATCTCTTTTGGATAATTCAGTGAATGTTTATACTATGATTTTAAAAAATACTTTAAGTATTTTTCTAAAATTTATCTACTGTTAAATTTTCATACTGTAAGTAAAAATATATATTTTTTAAATAATGCCGCAGAAAATGTTTTTTTTTAAAATTATTATTATTATTATTATTATTGAAATCCAATAGAGGCTTGGGGACGGTATCTGACAAATTTAAATTGTTGTCCTTCATCAATTGTTCAAAATATTTTTCAGAATAATGTTTTCCAGAATATGAGAGAAAATTCATTTAAATTAAATTATTGCTGCATATTTATAATTTCGGAGAAAATTTTATTATTGTGTTTATTATTTTAATGAATGTTATTATAAAACAACAAATTATAACATTAATACCTTATTATGAAATGTACAATTGAATATTTATTTTATTTAAACAGTTGCTGTAAAATACATCCCTATTAAGATGAACCTTTCAGTGATTCTATTAATTAAAATAATTTATCCATCTTAGGATTTAAATCTACAATTTCAAATGTATTTAAATGGCTTATATTTCGATGGCTTATTTATTATTTGCTTTATATAAGCGAAGTTCTTATACAGAGTTTTTATTCAGGGGCGCTGCTCCCACCCTGAAATAAGTAGAAAACTACAAATCGTGCATTTTCATTTGAAAAATCGATTTAATCATAAAATCTCGAGAGCCCCCCCCCCCTCCTCATACACACATAGACACCCCACAAAATAAATAAATAAAACGTAGTTACAACATTTACATTTATAATTTCGAAATTAAGTATTTTTTACCTTTTTCTTTATTATATATATATATATATATATATATAATATGCTGTGAATTAGTGGTATTGTATTCGATTTGCTGTTGCATGTCATAGGTTCCATTTTTATTTTCAGTTTAATTGTTCAATTTAATGTCAGTGTAATATATTGATGCTAAATTTATTAATTTTATTTTATTAAATGGATATAGAGTGCCGGATTATCATAAAAATCTACCTGACTCTGATTCTTTCATTCCCAAAAAAAAAATAAAAATACTCCTATCACGAATTTAGATTCATATTCGTAAATGTTTTCCTACTAATTATTGATTCATAGTAACATCAGAAATTCAATCAAATCATTTACTATTTACTTTTAAGTACTTATGCAAAACGAAGAAAGAGTTATTAAAAACATTTATCTAGATGCCAACTGAATATATACTTAAGCGAAATAAATAATTTGCTGTAAAAGGTTGTAAAATGAATAATTGCCGTAATCTTTTAAAGTTCAGTCAATATTTTCACCCTACGTTATCCGTTTTCGATCATCTGATAACACCGGCAAGTTTCCCCTTCGTTTTCGGCCTGCTGGTAACGGCGGCAAATGGACCGAACGCGACTACTAACGTTCTAAAAAATGTCGCGACTACTCTCGGGTTAAGACTAAATTTAACGGAACTTTTGAGTAAATATAATTATGTTATTAATAGTTTTTCTTTCTCTCTTTTTTTTTGGGGGGGGGGGCGAGATGGGTGATTGTGGGTGGGCCTTAAAAGTCAGGGTATCAAAACTAAAATCAATGAAACGAAAAAAGAGAAGTTAAACAAAATATGCATAGCAAACGGAACTTAACCTTTCAAAACAAAAGTGTTTGAAATATAAAATTTATAATTACTAATGTGAGCAACTTCAATTTTTTATATCCTTGCAACTCTCATACTCAGACATGAAGCTTGATATGCTTTATAGGTTAAGATATTAAAATACTTTTAAGCTTTAGAATAATTACTAATGCTAAAATAATAATAATGAAAAAATAAATTGATAACACGAAAACATATTATGTATATCTGCTGCTATATGGAAATAATAAAATTCAAAATTTGTTTCAACTTCTTTAAAAGAATAAATAGCATTTTGAACGGAAGTTTTGTATTCAAATAACTGCGAAAACTGCAATGAGGACATTCCGTACAAAAAGGGCAAATCTGCTGCGGCTAACATGTAACAAATTTCATAGAAAATCAGCGTATAAATAGATTATACTTTTTTATGAGTAAATTCAAAAGAATATATTTCAGGATTGTTAATTTAAGTATTAAAACTAACATTAAAAGTCGATATAAAATCAAGGTTTTGTCTACATGCTTGAAATTTCAATTTTGTTATTAGCCTTTGGAATATAAAGACTGCATCAAAAATTATTTATAATTAAAAATGAAAAATAAGTAACAGATTAACGTAATTTAGTAGTTGTATTTCTATTCTTTAATGAGGGAAAAAATAAATAAATGAAAAACTTTTAGGTAGAAAAGGAATATTTCTATTAGTTCTAAAATCTAGAACTAAATAGTTCTGAAATCTAGATTTAGTTCTTAAAATCTTAAAATTATTTTACATTATAGATAAAAGTGTATATTTTAAAAACAAAAACATTCATTTGTGCCTTTTTTTTCCTTAATGAGAAAAAAAATGTAAATTTTGTGGGGAAAACGAAATATTTATATTACTTGTTTGAGCATGAAGAAAAGCTCTTAGAATTGTAAAATTATTTGGCATTATAGAAAAAAGTATAAATTTTAAATATACAAGATTTCATTCTTACTTTCAATTATTTTTGTCTCAAGAACATATTAAACTGCAATAGAACAATTGATTTAGTTGAACAAATAATTGTATATTAATCCTAAATCAATTTAGAGGTCAGAACTAATTTTTTCCCTAAAAAGACGAACAAATTTGAAATTATTCTCCTTAAAATTATTCTCCGATAATTATTCTCCTTAAAATAAACATAAATTCTCTAATTGAAAGCAAAAACATAATTCGATAGATGTTTTAAAGATACATCGTGATTGTTTCATGTAAAGATGTATCATTAAAACATTGCAACCATAATGTTATGAGTTGGAAGTGAAAAATGTACTGTAAACTGACTCACTATGGCATCATTGTATGAAACATAGAATGTAACAAATGTTAACTTTTTCAACCCAGTTCTGTTATGTTAGGAATCAAACGGCAGTCATGAATGTTTAGCATGTCATATGATTATTGGTCTCACTGCTTATGCGATATCGTTCATGTCTGACATTTCCTTCATTTGATTATTTGTACATACATAAGAGAAAAAATGTGATTTTGTAATTTTCCTAAGCTATTTCGAAGATGCAGTAAATAAATGGTAACTTACAAACTCGAGCAATTTGAATTTCACTAGTAACACTACAACAGGCAGCACATTCGCAAATATTTTTAAATTCTTTTAATTTTTATAACGCTTTTAATTTTCTCAAAATTGACAAATTTTCAATTTTTACAATCAATTTAAGATTAAAGATGGTGTTAGCAAATTATTACTATTAAATAAATATGAAGATGGTTTTCCAGAGGTTACAATATCATAAAAAATTTAATTGATGTTAAATAGTTTTTAAGATCCGGAACTTCAAACGATTGCAAACATTCCATTCTATGTCACAAGATATAAATGTCCAGAACTGCTAAACTATTTTATTTTTAAAGATATTTTTCATAGCTCTATATAAATTGAATCAGTGTAGAAAATTTCATTAAAATCGATTACTATGTGGCCATGACATTTGTTTTTTAATTTTCGTTCATTTTTGTATTGAATGACCCAAATATAACAGATAATTTTCGAAAAAAAAATCGAAATATAAAACTGTTTTGACATCTATTTGCACTCGCACGCATTTAAATGTTTATAAATTTTAGCTTAAAATAATTATATCTCTAAAAATTTTTAAGAAGAACAAAACTCGGAGTTACTATTTTTTGTATTAGAAAACTGTCTTCTCTGGAGAAAGTTTTGTTGTTACTATCCATGCAGACGGTCCCAAGTTTGGTTATAAAATGAATGTTTTTAAACTATTGCTATGCTAACAAATTATATGTTTTTTTTTCTCTTTTTTTTGGCCATTTTAAAGGTGTTATAATCCTGTCTTCTTCAGAACCTTTAAATGGTTTGACGTCAAGTTGTGACGCATACTATCTAATGCAGTATTTAAATTCTACTAATGCTCTTTTGCTAACTTAGTTACGTTTTTATTATTAAGATTATCCCAGAATACTCCTAAAAACTAAAAACTGAGTGGACACTAAAAACACACTGGTTAAAAATGCTAGTTATATAATTGTTGGGATTGTACTTTTATTTAATATAAATTATTTTCCAAATTGTTAAGTTATTTTAACGAGAGACATCTCCTTTAACTAGGACTTCCCTCAGAGGGATTAGTCTGAGCTATATTGCTGAAAACATAGGTTTAATAATCACATGTGGAAACAAAGAAAATGAGATATTATCTTTAATTGTCCATATACTGCGATAAATTGAACTGATGAAAATAAACGAATCGTAGAATTACAAAATCTTATATATAAATTCGTATACACTGTTTGAAAAAATGGAGAACCAAACCATGCAAGACAGCCACCCATGCATGGATATAAAATTGAATGTACGCAATATATTAAAAGTAAAATTGAAAATGAAACACTAAATTATCTTATATCGGAATTTTAACTTTATAAAATGATGTCAAAAGCATAATCAGACGCTTAGCACCAATTTCAATAACTTTAAATGACAAATATATGGTGTTTGAAAAGAATGAACTATACTTTATATGGTGTGTGCTCCACCGGAGTAGTTAATATTGTACAATATCTGTTTTCCAGGGATGCAATGAGGTTGTCGATAAGAGTTAAGGAATTCTCTCTTCAAAATCTGATATAGTATCAAAGTACCGAACACATCAACAGTGGCATGCAATGCGTCGTTAGATTGTGTTTTAGATATGCTCGATCGGATTTAAAGAATGAGCGTGTGCTAGCCACTACATACGCTGTATTGTTTTGTTTTCAAACATATTCTGCACAAGTTGAGCTGTATTTAGAATGTATTAAATAAAAGAAATCGGCAATGATTGCAGCATAAAGCATGGCTCAAGATCTGACTATATCGTCTGCATTGAGCTGTCAAAGTGTCATTTGAAGTAATTTACAAATCCATACATATTTTTTCAGTAAATCATGCAATCAAAAATACGCCAGTATTAAACCGATTATGAAATTTCACCAGAATAAGTTAATATATTAAAAATATTCTAATGACAATTGAGAATACGACCTTATGATAAAATGTCTAGAAAAATGAATCAGAAAAAAATCATATCAAATTTAAAACGGCACTTCCCTCTATTAGCGGTCTTGGCGAGAGAGAGGAAAGCCTAGAGGAGGAAAACTTTAACAAGTACTTTCGGGCAACCTACTCACTGTTTCATACAGGTCTTTATTCAATATTTACACAATATATTTAATGCTAGGTGGGTATCTATCAGTTTTGTTGCATTTAAATTGCATGTTTTGTGGAGGAAATGCAGAATTATGCAATATTTGAAGTTTCTATACCTAATAATTCATAATTAATGGTAATGGAGAAGGCTTTCCGTTCATTTCATCTTTTTAAATTTTAAATTTTTTAGAAACAATTCATAGATCAATTTCATATTTTAAAACTAACCCGAAGTAAAATTTCAAGTTTTTGGGCTCAGCAGTAACACAGAAATAGAAAATTTTCGAAAGTTTTTTGTTCCTGCAGGGTTTTATATAGCGACATTTTTTAGAAATTTTTCTATTGCGAGAATTTACGTCATAATAAATACAGCCATGTCAATTTTCATGTTTATATTCTTAACAGTTTCATGTACTTCGTTACTTAGATCGTCTTTAGATCTTTTTCCGCTTTGTTTAGTCTTTCGATTTTTTAGAATTCGTTCTACAGCGATCATTTACATCTTATAAATTACTACCATGCCAAAGTTCTAGTTTCTAACACCAACAGTGTCACAGAAATTTCAATATTTCAAATAAATCATAATTTAGAACATTTGTAGAAATTTTTACGTTTATCTGTCAAATTGAATTTTCGAACCTTTTAGAGAGCGTTCATAACAAGTATTTAAATCTTAAAAGTAACCAACACACCGAATTTAAAGTTTTTAACCCAATTAATATCACAGAAATCGCAATTTCAGAACTTTTTTGCTCCTGTAGCGATGTACGTTGTTGCAGTGACATAATATATAGTCTTTTGTTCGGAGCAGAGATAGCCACCAACATTTTTTTTAAGTTGGCTATGTAGTTTCAGAGATACAAACTCACAAACATTAATAATATTATGCACTTTATAAATTGTATAACGCTTTATAATATTAGATGTACACAGATGTAAACAGAAGCCATTTATCTGCTACAAACTAAAACGCCCGGCGTTGCCCAGAATTTGAAATTTCAAAATTTAACATACAACATAAAACAAACATTCAATTAAAAGAAGTCGAAGTGTTGTACACATGAATCAAATGAAAACACAATATAAAAATGTATAAATGTATATAACAGACGCAAAAGTATACAGCTATAAATGAACTTATTTCAATATACCATTGGAGCAATAATTTTAAAATACGCCAATATTTCCATAATCGTATTTTATCATGCTTGAATAAGTTTTTTCACACTCATATGAAGTTATACTATATTCACCACGTCTTTTATATTTCCAATATGACGTAATATTTTCCTTTTTTACGTGTAAACCTTGAAATAGAAAAGTTATGAAGTTATATTCACTTTCATTTAAATTCGTCAAGCTATTTATTTCATTTTCATTTTTCCCGTGAATATCTTGCAATAGAAATGTTATGACATAATATTCACCTTTTTTTTTATTCGATATACTATTTATTTCATTTTCATTTTTCGCGTGGAAATCTTGCAGTAGAAAATTAATTGTTGTAGTCAGAATTTTATTCTGTATTTTAATTGTTGGCAACTGCTAAAACGAAAAATGTTTCAATTTGATAAGAAATTGCTGTTAAATTGGTGGTTTTTTATTAATTAAAAAGTAACTATAAATTATTTCGAATCCGGACTACTTTAGTTGCCTCTGCCGTGTTTTAAGGCTGTTCTTAACTGCTCTGCTCAACAAGCGCAAAACGTTTTGACACATTTACAAATTCATTTTTTAACGAAAATGTATGAAATTGGAAAGTCTGGCCATGCAAGCGATTTGGAATTGAACTGTTTTTTTTTCCTTTTATTGATCAACCAATTACCTATTGATTTATAAGGAATTTTGATCTCGTGACAAACATGTTTTTCGCCCGCTCTTGAGTCTCTTTCTTCCTTCGCGCGGAAATTCGGTTCAAAATGCCCATTTTGACGTTATTTTCTGAAAGATCTATTGCGTTTGCAAAAAAAAAAAAAAAAAAAAAAAAAAAAAAAAAAAAAAAAAAAAAAAAAACAGCTCAATGACATAGTTTCTAAACAGCAACACCAGCTAGTTTCATGCATTTTCGATCAAAAATAAATTAAAACTTACGTCAGAAAGTTGCCCTTTTGGATTTGAGAACACCCTTAATAGACATGTACGTATATTTTCACAATTCTGGCTTCCAAACTGTGGATTTGTATAGAATTACAAACAGGCAGATAGACAATTTTTCATTTTTATACATTAGATTATGTACAAACATAAATAACTTATCTAATGCGTGTTAGCAGATGCATTTTTAAATAGATATATATATAAACCAGTATAATACTTATTCTGTTTTATTTTCGTAGTTATTTATATCATTTGGCAAAATTCTCACTTTCTTAACCCCGGATTGCGTGTTTTTTACAAAAGCGCCGAAGTCCATATAACAGCGAAGTACCATGGAAAGCATTAAATGCATGGTAATAAGGTACGTAGAATGCGACATTTACAATTAACCATTATTGGCATTCAATCTTATAGTTTGGCGACAGATTTTTGGTCGACGGGATAACTAAGTAGTATCAAATACTGTACTGCAGTTTAACTTCAATTTAACTTAATCTTCTCTATTCTACTATTTTAAGATTTTTAACTTCTAAACATCGCACATTTTCAATTTTTATACCGTCGTATTAGGGAGAAAAAGTAGTTTAAATGCAATTTGTTTAAAAACTGCAACTCAATTTATTGTTGAAATATTATTATTATTAATAATAATTTGCAGTTTTTAGCGCCATTTGTTTAATTTTGGCAACTCGATTACTCCATTTCTGTAGAAAGTAGGGGTAAAATAGTTACTATGCAATTTTGTTGCATTTCCCCCTTAACAACTTAAAAAAAAAATGTAACTAAAATGCGTGCTATTTTGAAAAAACATAAATGAATGATTTCTGATAAAATATGGAGCTATTATAAACAAAATTTAATTTTAAGTATCTATATTAATATTGCAAACAAATGAGGGCATATGAATCATGAGATAGCCGATTTTTTTTTTTTTTTTTTTTTGTATAGTTTCTTGAATGACGATATTTTTTTTTTTTGTATTATTCAGCGATAGTGACGTCCTATGCGTAATTTACTGTAGAAGTTGTTTAAGACTGGATCGTAAATGAAGAATTCTTCAGCGGTTGCGGATGACGTCATTCTGTACAAAATAAAAGCGTGTGTTTTAAGTCTTAAAACTGAAATATTTTTTATACTATCTATACTTATGTATTTTGTTTTTCATCGTGGGCGATACTAAATTCTGAAAAAAACATACGTCCCGTTTTCTAGTTTTTTTCAATCTTTGTGCAGTTTCAGCCTCAAAAGTGAGATTTGAGAAAAAAATATATAAATAGCTATGAAAACAAACCTGATAAACGTTTAAGCTGATTTTTAGAAGTAAATATGACATAGATGCACTGATATATGCACTGAGGTACCTCATTGGCGCCAAAGTGGCGTTACTTTGCCTGACATGGTAACCAGTAGCAGCTTGTGACTGTCATATTTTGGGGCACTAAATTTATGCGGCGCAAAATCTCAAATCAAAGTGTTTATGTCTTTTTTCTTTTAAATGGAAAAACAAACAGATTTCTTTTCCTGTTTCATTAAATTTAAATATGTGCGTATTTTTTTATTTGCTCCATGTGTTCAAACCAGTTGTCTACGAAAACATCCACCGGTGAAAGTGACGCACACTAAATTTCTGTGACGTATGCAGATAAGTTGTACTTTTTTATCAGTTTTTTTTATATAATTTTTAAACGGATTGGAACTTATTTTTCATAGTAGGTGCATGCAGTAGTCGACACTCATAGGTACCTTCTGGTGCAATCACAAACGAAATCCGACAAATATTTTTTGAGTTATGCTTGACGAAAGGTTTTGTTAGGCTTTTTTTTGTTTTTAGTAGGACATGGCGTTAATATCCATCGTAGCTGTATGTGTCCGGACAGTAATATTGCACTGAGTATTAGCCTTCGCTTCGCTCAGACAATTACTCTAAGTAAGTTTCTCAAAAGAAATTTAATATAATTAAATATTTAAAAAGGTAACAGAGTATTTTTCTCACTTCCTCCCATCACCAAAGAAAAGGTTGACAAAATTCGCATAATACGCTAATAAAACATATTTCATTTTATTTTTTTATCTAACAAATTTCGCCTGACATCAACAGCAAAAAAATGATTAATTGAAACACGCATTCTAGTTTTCATGAAAGATTCCGCTTTTGAGCCGTACATTTTTCTTTTGTTTTAGTTTTTAAGAAAGCAATTTACTTAAGAAAACGGCATCCTCGGCAGGGAATGAATTAACAAAAACTACATAAATTAAGGTAAACCTGTATTTGAATAAGCACATAATTTCTTATCCTATATAATTAAACACAATTTTAAACTAGTCGGATGTGCCAATCCCGAAGCTTTCTTCTTTTTCCTACATGTTAATACTTGGAAATTCGTCACAGTACAGAAATTAAATGATAATTTATGCCCATCATGTGGATTTAAGCTATATGGGTTCCTTGTATTGTGTGCGATTAAAAAGAAGATGCAAGCATCGATCTTTCAAGCAAATCATTGAATTTCAGCAGCCTCCCCCTTAGATCTCTGCAACCAAAATTCCCAACACAAAAAGCATAAAAGCGACTGCGTTGTATATACCCAAGCCTAATAAGTATTTATTTATGTGAAAGTGTAACATAATATGAAGTTAGATTAAATTCTGTGCATTAGTTTTTAAAATCCTGCTATCTCAAAAATCGTGATAAATGCAGCATAGCAGCGCCACCCTTTAATCGATTAACAACAAAACTTAATAAGCAAGAATTTTGATAAAAATCCTTGCCTTAGTTTTTAAGATGTAGTAAGATGTAGCTATTGCGTAATCATGGAAAGCTCAGCATCGAAGCGCCACCTGTCGGGCGTTTTACACCATAATATAATCAACAGCTACCTATATAAATGTTTACCTGAATCTGAAGTTTCATGAAAATCCGTGCATTAGTGTTTCAGATAGAGCTATTGTTGTAATCATAGAAAACGCAGTACTGCAGAGACTCCTGTTGGATGATTTACACCAAAACATAATCAACGTCATCATCACCCCCCCCCCCTTAAAATAAAATATTTACTTTAAATTTGACATTTTATACTTAATTTCATATGTCGTTATTCATTCTCCCCCCCCCCCCCCCTCACACTACTGTAAATTTCCCTTTTTACTTTTTAAAGCTCGTTTTAAATACAGGCATCATTTATCTCAGTTCCTCTTTCACTTTCACACAGATAGAAAAATATCTTAACTGTAGTAATGTTCCGTTGAGATAAAATAAAAGAATAAAATAGAAATGAATGTCTTTCGCATCGCAGCCGACAATATGTAATGCATATTTTCTCAGCCTCTTGGCTTGCATTAATAATCAATTCTCATCCTTGTATTTTGTCGGATAAAAGCCATATGCCCCTTGCTGACAAATTTCAGCTGTCTTTAAATCTGTAACGTGCATCTAATATCACGTGTTAGCTATTTCTTTAAGTCACCAGAATTTTAATTCTGGTAACCATATAGCCCGCCATGGCGTAAGTTTGAGTTCTATGTAATACTTCGGGATGCTTCTGATTCTTTTGTCCACGCCACACATATTTATCGCCAATATAGTACATATGTTCCTATTAATCTCGCCAATGAGTGAGTGATTGTAATGAATATTTTACCACTACTCACTCTGATCTTGAACGTGACGGACCTCGGCTTTCCGTCTTTCGGGGTCGCCCCATCGGGCAGTCTTGTGTTTGACTTCTCCTCGTCTCTCTGTACATCTTCACGGCACTCCTTCTAAAAGTTCTTTATAATAAAAAGTTTAAGTCTCCTAAAGTATTGTGTTCGAGTTTTTTTTTTTTTACGTTCTGTGAACCTGGGTATACGAAATCACTGTCACAATCAGCACCTACTAATATCAAGGTATAATTGAATCTGAAGCTTGATGAAAGTCCGTGCAATAGTTCTCGAGGTATAATGGGGAAATCGTGAAAAAGGCTGTATAGAAGCGCCACCTGCTGAGTGATTTGCACCAAAAACTAATCAGCACCAAATCATATCAATGTCTAACCGAATCTAAAGTTTTGTGAAATTCGGTGCATTGGTTCTTGGGATAGAGCGCCCACAAACATCAGTCAGATACATCAGTCACATGCAGTCAGACAGACTCACAGCCTGACAGACAAACTCACAGAGTGACAGACAGACATTTTCTAAAAACCATCAAATCGTGTACATGACCTTCTAAAACGTATAAATCCAGCGAAAACTGGTAATCGAAATTTTTCACGAATCCAATACGTTCTTCTTGTAAAGATAGAAGGAAGCAAAACTACAAATTTTCTAAACATTTAATTCGATGTACTGGAAAGCATCTTCGTTGTTTTCCGGTACATTCGTAATTATATAAATACCTAGAACCTATAGTCGTCTTTCGGTCCGTCTGTCTGTCTGTCTGTCCACTGATAACAGAGCAAAAACTACCCAACTGAATGGTCTGAAATTTTAAATGTATAATTGATTCAAAATTTTGTCGAGTGAATTTACAGCCTTTCGAAAAGAATGAAATTGATATGCACTTATGAAGTGCACTGAAATATGCATTCAGTACAATATGCGGTTCAAAAGATATTTATAACTATAATTTTAAATTTTAATTTATAATTTTAAAACTAGTTATAGTAGGAACGCATCTCATTTCCCACGTTTGACGTGCAATTTCCAACTTGTTAAATTCATTGAGATAAAATTCGACAAAGAAAAAAAAATTAAACTGGACACCGTTACCTTGAGGGATAAATACATACTAAAGGAATTTAGTGAAAAGTAGTTTTGAAAGCAGTGAGAATGACATTTTTACAAGCGCTATTTATAAATACTCTTGAAGCATTTAATATCAATTTCTGCTTTGTATTTTTGAGTATTATTAAAAAAATAATAATACATTACGGAATTATATCCGTAAATATGCATCAGGACAAACATATCTCTCCTAAATCTATATTTTGTTTCCAGATTTTTCTGTTGTTTAGTTTTTTTTTTTTTTTTTTATATTGATGTGGTACTGAACTTGTAAATATTTTTTCTTGTCGAAGTTGTTTTTTATTTATTTTGTAAAATCTTTTTTTTTTGCGTGTTTATACAGTTAATGACTTAAAAAGGACGTAATTTTTCATTATAGATAAATAATAAACATTTCAAAATACCGGGTGTTTGAAAAGCTCGGTGCGAAAGTAAAACTCGAAAAAAAAAAAAAAAAAAAAATCTATGGGTTGGAGAGACGTGCGGCTTTCAGATAAAATGTTCAGCGTGGTACGGGATTTTATGTGACGCAAACCAAAAATTAGTTCTAAATGTATACAATAGATGTCGCTACTGCATATAATTAAGTGGAATAATTCCATATTGCACACGCAACGCAAGCTTTGGACACAAAAACATTAGAAAATACTACATATACACTTTTCTGTATCCAAATCTTGATTTGTGTTAGCAATATTGAATTATTCTATTTAATTATCTACAGTAGAGCCCTCTATTCTCGAGATTTCGAACTCATTTTTTTAATTTGCGTCATACAAAATCCCGTACCACACTGAATATTTATCTGCAAACCACATATCTCTTCGACTCATAGATCTTTTGTATCGCGTTTTTTTTTTTTTTTTTTTTTTTTTTTTTTTTTTCACACGGAACTTTTGAAACACCTGGTATATAAAGGTTTAAACAATAAAGTTCTAATTAATGTTTTATACACTTACAGTAAATTACTCATTGATTGCTTTCTGATCTTCTAAAAAATGCGCAATTGTAGTACATTTATACTGCTGAACAATACCCATGTACACATATAACGTTACCTATAAAACTATATTTTTTAATTCTGATCTACACCACTAAAACTAATTATTAAGATAACAATTATTTCGTTAGGTTAACAAAAATCAATAAAAGAACAACATTTTATAATTTTTTTTATCAAAAATAGATGTTTTTATAAAACATTAAATTCTGCTGGGTAAGCTGTTATTTGCAGCTTTTCAAGTGAATTTATTGTCTTATCTATTACAAATGTTTTTGAAATACTATAATATAATGTAAAATTTTATGTTTGAAACTTTAATTTTCAGGCTTAAATAATGATATATTTCAGGAAAACATACAGAATATTACATTGCATGACTACACAAAGCATTATTAATGTACGTGAAAAGTAACAACTATTACAGTCGAGGTATGTTTTGTTGAATCATTTTTCTGAGAAGATTGATAGACTTTTTTCTTTTAATACAAATCTTCTTTATTCCCCACTCTTGCCTTTTCTCTCTTTTTTCCCGAAACACATTATAAGGCATGATATATGTGTAAGTTGTTTTTATAAATAAAACAAATACGGAACAATGTTTGTAAGAACGCATATATTGCCCATATATTTCAAGAACTTGAAATAACTCTTAAAAAAAGAAAAGAAAAGATAGAAAGAAAGGAAGAAAGGGTAAATCAAATCGTCCTCTAAGATGATTAGATGTATCCATAAATTTCAATTTAATATTTAATATCTGCATTCAATGGCATTTATGTTGGCAAAATACTATAAGCTGTGCTATTATAAGGGCATTGAAATCTGCAAAACAAATTTAGAATGATGATGATATTTGTTAAAATGTTACATTAATATAAATTTATATTTAAAAAAATCATCGAGTAATTTCTAATCTTGTATATTACTAGGGAGCTCTGCCCCATATCGATCTACGTTCGCCAATACCGGTTCAGATACCGCAAACTCTAAAATCACACTAATTTGACCGGCTTTAAAAAAATTCTGAATAATGAATTATAATTTAAAAAAATCCCTTTCGGCTTGGTCTACAGGCGCAGGTAGATTTCGAAGTTAAGTACTAATTTCAACAACAAAAACTAAATCATAATTAGAGATAAACCCACTGTAACAATTTTATCTGGCCGCTTTTGACAAGTTTTTAATTTCATTTTTATATAAGGGCTCGTTTTATCGAAATCATGCTAAGGCGGTTAAAAAAATACTTTTCCATGCTCAACAACTCGAAATTTTTTCACACATTTTCAGATTCATTTTTAAAAGAAAAAACATGAAATTTGTTGACGTGATTTTTGAAGATAGCGTGATAAGGAACCCGTTTTTTTTTGGTTTTTCGTTCAATTAATTTGAACTAGAATTATAAACAATTATTTTCTCAGTAACAAAATATTTTTCGTTTCCAAAACAATCGTTTTAGGGAATTCCGTTCAAAATGACCACTTTGGCATCATTTTTTGAAATATATTCTGCCTCTATAAAAAATTTGCAAGATTACGGTACATTATATAGTTTCTGAATATGAGAACCTACCCATTGGATGCGTTTCAGAGTCAAAATGAATTTAAAAATGAGTCAGAAAATAAGCAGTTTGGATTTGAGTACACCTTTAATACGATGATTGTTTTCTTCAAACGCTATGTATTTTTAATTTCTTTTTGCTGTAAAAATTGATCCTATAAAATACTTGTCAATATAAAAGTAGTAGATAATATTAAGAATATATGTAATAAATTTAATTAGATTTGATATCTTGAGCTTGAGAATTGACGAAGTTATGATTTTATTTCTAAAACTCTATTTTTTCGCCCCTTGAGACCATTTTTATTTTATCAAAAATCTGTCATACATAAATTTTTGGTGCTGTTTATTGAAATAATAATAACTTTAAACTGATTCGATATGTATCATAATTGAGAAGTTATGGTGTTTTTTCGGTTTTCACAAACCCCCTCCCTATCCCCCTCCCCCTTGGCCCGATTTTGTCCATTAACGAACTTGACCGAGATTTTATGCACCTTGATTTTATGTATCAATTTGGAACTGATGGATTTTGGAATGTTTGGATTCGTGCAGAATTACGGAAGTTATTGTATCCATAAAAAAGTTATATATATATATAGTTTTCTACTGAGGGTGATTTTGGGTTCTATGAGCCATGATCGGTGTAGATCTGCAAAAAGTTTTAGAAATTTAAACATAGTGCAGATTGCAATGGGTAGTATTTCATACGAAATCTACCTAAAACAGTGACGATCTCCCTGTTAACGAGTTGTTTTCGTCTTTGATTAAATCAGATCAGTAAAACATGTGAAAATAAGCTAATGTAAAATGAATTACGTAAACAGAGTCTTTGTCTCCCGGTATTTTTTTAACAACGCTGTAAGAGAGTTTTTTTTTCCTTTTTTTTTTTTTAAACAAGATATTTTAAAGGTATCGTTTTCAATCTGAAGCAAATTTCACCAAAGATTTCTGTCTCTTTTTAATATTTACGTGAAAATACTGTTGTTGTTGGAAAGGAAATATTATTTGCGCTGTCTTAGAGTTCTCAACAATAGTTTTAAAATATTATCTCAAAATATGAAATAAATATCGCCCGCAAATATATTTTAAAATTAAACTGTTTTGCAATATTATGGTTTGGCAGTTTTAAATATGACGTAATTTGCTCCACTAGATTAATTTTAACACAATTATTCTAATTGGTAAATAAATCATATTAGATGTAAATTTCCAACTGGGCGAAAAATGTCCGGACCAGGATTCGAACAACGGATCTCCTGGCTGAAGTCGCCAGTGCTCTACCATCTGAGCTATCCCCAACGAATCTGGTGGAACTTTTTCAATTTTTTTTTTTTTTTTTTTTTTTTTTAAATTCGCATATAAATACTTTTTTTGTGACGTAATTATCGATATTTTCCTGCTTTTAAACGCAATCATTTAATTCTCATTTGAAAGCTTTTTTCTATTTATGATAGTCACGTGTAAATAAATTTTTAATTTGAAGGAAATAATTGTTCTTTGCGCTGTTTTTAAATTTGGCAACAATTTAAAATTGTACACTTTTTCTAAAAGTTGTAAAAAATATCTCTAGAAATGCTGAAAATTTGAATTTAAAATAGAAATAAAACCTCAAAAAATGAGTCAAATTAAAAAAATAATAATAAATGCAGTCTGCTCACCGGGAACTTCTGTTACATAAAATGATCTGAAAATGATTAAATTCTCATATAACGTAAAGCGAGGAGAGTCTGCGCCCATTTAAAAAGAATAATAACAAAAAATCTAAATCTTAATATTTTGCTAAACTATGCATGAATAAATTTGACTGCATTTGTTTTATATGCATTTCCATTGTTATTTTGTTGTTATACTGTTATTTAATAGAACAGCAGTAATAAAACCAAGAAAACTATTTTGCGCTATCTCTCCTTACAGGGTAGGAGAGAATGCGCATATGGGTAGGAGAGATTGCGCACATAGATAGAAGACATTGTTATTAATAATAGCTACAATTAAATTGTTAACGATATTAATTACACTTAATCGACATTGTTGAAAGGTTTTTGTCAGTAAAAGAAAGAATTTTAACAACAGTTAAAAATTTTAATTTAAGAAGATTAAAATATCAGAAAAAGCAAGCCCTACTAAGATTACAACATAACATTAATCTAGTTGGTAACACGTTTAACTTGTAAATTGCTTTATTTCCATTTCCACAGTTTCATTGCATTTTGTTTGCTAACCGAAGTTGTCGTCGTCCACAATCGATGCACTTATTGTTGTAAATCGTGCATCTTTCGTGCAATCACCTACAACAAACAATACATTGAATCCAGACTGTTGTCGAAGTTGTCTCCTGGTACAGTTCCAGACATTCAGTGCACTCATCCTCATTGACCTTCGGTTTTTTTCCTTGAGTTTTTTCATCCCAATTTTTGAGGAAGCACGTTATCTTCAAATGTTTTTTTTTTTTTTTTTTTTTTTTTTTTTTTTTTTTTTTTTTTTTTTTTTTTTGTAGCGACATCCTTCTTAAGTCTTTTTTCGTGTATATTTTGTGGATCAGTAACATTAGTTGCACTCTGTTTCATTTTGATTTCGATGGCATTACACTACTTGGAATGGGTGAAAGCTTTTCCAAAATATTGTATTAGAAAATTTATTTTAGTTAACAAAATTAATTTATTAGCAAATTAATTGTTCATAAATTAAAAAATATATATAAATATTTAATTAAATCATTAACAAATATATTATTAATTTATTAACAAAAATAATTACATAAAATTAATTTAATAACAACTGTATTATTAATTTATTAATAAAATTTTTATCTGCAAAAGTATTTTTTTGCAAATTAATTTGTTGCCAAATTTAGTTTTGATAACTATGTGTTTTATACGAAATTATTTCATAATTGATTCATTCATATGTTTTACACGTACTTTGCAATTCATACAAATTTATCAATAAGCTGCGTAATCTCTCCTAGGTCTTAAACTTATGGGGAAATGCGCCATTTCTCCTAAGTAGCGGATGCGCAAACTCTCCTATCTTGGTAAGAGAGATTGCGCGGCCTTTTATTTAAATATGGTCACTTATAAAATGAATTGTTTGTATTCACATACTTAGTCCAGGCTAATAGTTTATAAGAAATCGTTTGAGTTCAAAATATTTTGTATTAGTGACGTTCCATAAAAATTTTGACGAATAGTTATGAAAATTCAAGCACTTACTTTGGAAAAACAAAACAAAATAGCACTGCTTTATCCAAGACGCTTGCAACAATCAATATGCACATTCATGTAGACACTGCACTACTGCTGCTGTACAACTACCTGGAGTCGCTGCGCGCGGTCTTTACTCCTTCACATCGAATCTCTTTGTACGCAATCTCTCCTATCGCGCGAACTCTCCTCGCTTTACGTTATAGTTTTTGCTCCTAAAAAACTTTTTAATGGAACGATTTTGACCAACTTTAACACTAAACATATCTTAAAATAATTCTTCGATTTGAAAACTGTCTGCATCAGTGTATTTATCAACATGTGTCTATAATACCACTTATTTTCATGTTTTTGTATGCAGTAGTTTTCTTAATATTAACGAAGAAAGACCTCCGGTCACAAAACGTTGTTGTCGGTGACATCGTTATTTACTTTTTACCTAGAATAGAGAGATACAGGGTGTCCATAAAAGAATTTCCCAGTTTCAATGGTATGTTATAACAGTTTTATTTAGACTATTTACAACAAATCATACATCAAATTTAAGGTAAAATAACCTTTTAAAATAAACTTTTCTTAGTATAATGTTCAATAAGTGCCCACCTAAAGTCTAATTCTTCTCACACTTCAGTTAACAAGTCGCGAGTAAATTAAGCAATAGTTTCTTCAATTCTGTGTCTCAACTACGGCACACCATTAGGTAGAAGCGGAACATAGACACGATCTTTGATAAACCTCAAAAGAATCTAGTCGGATGCACCACTCCCAAAACTTCCTTCCATCTCATACATGTTAATATTTAAAATTCGCTAGCACAGTGCCAAAATTAAATGGCAATATATGGCCATCTTGAGAATTCTAAAGATATTAAATTCTGTGAATTATTTTTTGAAATATGACTGTCGCTAAAATCGTGTAAATCATGCAAAATGCAGCATGACAGCGCCACTTGTTGGGTGATTTACACGAAACCTAATAAGCAACAACATGTGTCATCCCGCGAAGAGTTTGTGAAGTGTTTTTAAATTTTGCAAATAACTATTTCTGCTAACTAATTTTAAGCCTCTGATAATTTAAAAAGTAGCTTCTAACACTTAATAATGCAGTTAAAGCATTAAACTTTGTGCCGATACATCAAGAAACAAAAGGACAGCTAGCTTTAAATAGCACAAATTGTGAAAATGTGCATACAGCTTTTTCAGAGATTCTACAGCTCCTTCATGAGTGCAAAGTTTAAAATTAATGTTTAAAATCTAGCAATATACTATCAGACACGAGAGACACGCAATTCACAGCTCGTGGCCAACGCGCAACGGCGAAATGGCGCTGATATCGCCGTTGGCCGCAAGCTGTGAGTTTCTAACACTTAATAATGCACTTAAAATGAGAGCATTAAACTTTGTGCTAATATATCAAGAAACTAACGTGCACCGTTAAATAGCACAAATTGAAACATGCGTATACAAAAGCATGCATACAGCTGTTTCGATGATTAAAAGCTTCATCATCAGCGTAAAATTTTAAATTAATGTTTAAAATCTAATAATATGTGTGTGAGAGAGAGAAGCAACTCACTGCTCGCGTTCAACAACGATATCACCGCTATTTTGCCGTTGGCTGCAAGCTGTCAGATTCTAACACTTATTAATGCATATATTTTTTTCTTTTATGGTGAACTGACATTTTGAAGTGATAAAGTGTACTACAAAACACGTCGACATTAAGACATACAAAATAAAATGTAAATCTCTCAAATCATTAAACTGTTTCAAAAATTGTTAAAACTAAAATGAAAGCATTGTTTCTCTGATATTTTTTTTCTACAAGCCATTTTCTGATTCTTTGAAAGAAATAATCGTTTCAACTCATTATGTCTTTCATCTTTTATCAATCTTTAAAAAAAATTTTCAAGAAAAGAACACTATATGTGCATATAATGTCTAGCTTCACAAAACAATATATAACAATATATATATTCGCTATCAAAGTATATTTCAAAAAAATATTCTGCGAAAAATTATAAAATAAAGTTTCAACGAACAATATTACACTCATTCAAGCAAGGTGTTACTAACGATCATTACATCCAATGAAGTTTATGTCATCAACTTATAAAATATTTTTTGCATAATGATATGAAAATCCATTAGAAAATTCCTAATAATAATGACACCTGTTTTAGTTGCTATATAAATTTAATATAAATTTTTAAGATGCTTAAGATATTTTCTAAAAATGTACATTAATTATAAAATGAAATTTACTCAATTAATCATGCTTAAATTCTTCTGTAACATTGAGAATTTATATTAGATTTCATTTATTATAAAATGAGAGAAAAAAAGAGTTGTTACTCAGAAAAAATAACATCAATTATAAATGACATTTATTAAAGCACTGAATTGCACTTATGTAAACTGTTATTCATAAGAACTTTAAACAGTAATTTATTATCTAAACAAAGCCTTTTGGTATTATTTAACATGGAAAATATTAAGAAAAAATATTTTAATCTTGATGGTTTTTAGTTTTAAAATGACAAATAGGACTTATAAGGCGGTAATATTCAAAGGGTTTTTTACAACAAAATGTGTGCTTCTTTTTAAAAAAATACTCTTGTCAGATAATTGTGCTTTTTAACACGTTCCAACAAAACTGAAAAGTGTTTATGAATTATGTTTGTCTGTCTGTCTGTTCGTCTGTGCTTTAATTCACGTAAATGCAATTCCGCCACCAAGAAATTCATAGATATTTTGGGACATCACTATGGCATGTTTGGTATTGAAAATGAAGTGTATAGCATTTACGGTTCATTTACAGAGACATTCAAAATTATTCCGTTACATTATGGTCTATGGAGAAAAATCGTTTACGGTGTATTTTCATAATATCACACTATTTTAAACATACTGATATTGATGTATATCACTGAGGCGTATACTGTGGTATTTGTACAGCACTTATTGTAGAATATGATGTGCATAGAAAATACCGTTCATTTACAAGGACATACACAAAATAAATTTGGGTACAGAAGGAATTTAACAAGAACAATAATTGCTGCAAGTGCGTTATCAGTTGTGGTAACCGTTTTTAAATTAAACTATTTATTTTAGATATTACTTTGCGTGAAAAATTATAAAGATCATATAGAGGGCTGAATAAAAGTTAAGAACATTTCCGTTTATTTGCGGAAATTGCTGAATGGAAATTTTCAACTGTGCTATTCCTTTTATTGAACTAATTTTTAGCATACTATATAGTATACCTTTAAATCTATAGATCATATATAAGACTGCACAATATAAGAATAAAAATCCGACATGATTGTAATAGCAAAAATTGGATTTTAAAATGCGGTATGTGTTTTTCAAAATGCTTATTTAGACATAATATTTCAACTTAAGAAACTATGAGGTTTTGTTAAAGTATCCTGATTGTGTTGGAAAGTTTTACACAATATGTGCTGGAATCATGATTTTTCGTTCTTGTTTCCAGTTATTTTGATTAATTTATTAAAGAGGTAGACAAAACGTATGTCCTTGCATCACAAGTAACTGTAAGAACATTTATTTTCTTTATTTGGACATATTTCAAACGCAGAAAATAATCTCCTGTAGAGTAAAAAAAAATAAACGGTCAATTGCGAGTATTACTCGCACTCAGAGGGTTCCGTACAATAAATATATGAATTAGTAACTGTATTATTAAAAAAATCGTTTCTGAAAGATTAATAAGACTTTGTCAAAAAAGTATGCAAATTAGCGTTGGGTATATGCTAGAAAAGTATGAATGGGTATACCATAAAAGTAAAAGAGATATGAAGACTAAACAATATCAAATATTGCAGATCGGTATAACCTTTTTATTAACCTTATCCTAATTTGTTTATGATGAACTTAATTCGGTGTTGATTATAAAAGTAGTGCATATTTAAACTTCATTTGGTATTTCATCACAGTAATAATATTTTCTTTTTACTGTGTAGCTAAAACAAAACCATTGTTCAAAGTTTACTCTTAGCATTGTGTTATGCGTGCTTCGAAAGGAGGTAACAAAGTTTTAACACGTGGCGCGTTTTTCAAAATAAGTTTATATTTAAATTTTAAAGACACGAGAAGAGTATTGAAAGATCCACTGAATGCAAACTAGTCGCGAATCCCATAGTATTTGTGTGATTAATTCTAATTAAATTAGTCTGTTTTTAACAATTTCACGTTTATTGCTTTTACACTGCAACAGGGTATTGTATTACACAAATATATCATTAAAAGTTATTGTCTAGGCTTTAAAATCAATGGTTCATTGAGTACGCCGCTTCTGTCATTCTGTATTGTCCAAACCGTCCGTGTCTTTAAGGATTAATATCTCGGCTAATTACCGACAATTTTTTTCGAAAATCATTATCGTCAATGCGTTTATAATTCTGATACGATATGTACCTCAAGCGCTCTTTAACACCTTTGGTTTAAATTAATGTGTACTAACTCTAATTTTTTCATAATCTTAGTTTCGGTAGATTCGAAAATAGATGGAGGGGAACATATTTTTTCACTACATTTTTGACGATATTTCTGAAAAAATAATACCTAAATTTAAAAGAAATGTATTTTTGAGTTCAGCGTTACGAAATCTTTGACGCGATACCCCATATGGTATATATAGAAAAGTCTTTTTTTTAACTAACTTAATTGTCCCCTCTACCTTTTTCCTAAATATACTTGTGAATGTTTAATAATCGGTAAATAGGTGGGTCAATAGTCTTTATTACTTCTCCGAATTTGAACTTTCCGCGTTTCATAGTTTGCGAGTAAAATAGCTGTGACAGACGGACAGACAGACACAAGAGTGACCTTATAATGGTTCCATTTTTACTTTTCAAGAAAGGAACCCTAATAAATAAATCTTTTGTGATAAGAGACATTGTTGTTAACTATCATTACATTCAGTTTAGTTTTTGATAGCAAATGATCAGAAAATAGATTTATAATAAAATCAGAGATTTCTGAATAAAAATGACATCTGTTTATGACATTGAGTTAAATTAAGTTTGTATAAAAATATTTAACACATAATACCGGGTGCTTCACTTGGTATGGCAACCTTTTAGTTGAATGACTTTGCAACGAGTGAAGCTAGTGACATGAAAGTGGGCACGCATGCGCAGCGTAACAAAGGAAACTTATTTACGGATCGATGGATATATATATATTTTTTTTCTTTGCCAAAATGTACAGACATTCAATCGAAGATCGTGTTCTTTAGTCAAAACGTTTTATCTATGTTATCAGAGACCTGATGAAACACTCTGGAAGTAGTCTAGTGCCTTTAAAATAAGCCAAAGTCATCTTCAAGCATGTTAAAAGCATTAAGTCTAAAAGAAGAGGTTCAGTGAATGATGACAAATTGGAAATGAAAAGCAAACAAAAGACAGCAAGGACGCTCGAAAACGTCATTTATAACAAAAAAATAATGAAAGAGCCATCCACATCAACATCTACTTTTGTATGACACATTATTTAAATCTAAACTTTTCTTCACTAATTATCATTATTTTATGTCCGATTTTTTTGAGCGTTTTTAAAATTCCAGATATTTGATATCACTTAAAAATTTTAATGAATGAATAAGAGTTGAATTTCAATTTTAGCGTTTTCTACAATAAATATAATCAAAGATGTGGTTTTTGTACGGCGCCCGCTGATAAATATTATTTATTAAATATAAAAGTTTTAGATAAGGTGGAGGCTGAATTCTGGGTGTATTCCGGAGCGCGAGTTTTTTCCAAACCCCTCATGTGATAGATCATTGGGAAACCTGTGACCACTACTTCATATTAAGCACCTTTCGCCCTCCTCCCCTCACTTTGCCCTCCCCCCACTTTTCTATCTTTTTCCGACACACCACATGCGATATACCTTTGGAAAGCCCTGAGACAACTCTTTTACGCACCTCCCGCCCCCGTCCCCCTCACTGCCCCTCAGCCGTGTACCTTTCTAACTTTTACCGAACCCCCTTATGTGATATATCATTGGAAAGACCTGTGACCACTATTTCATAGTATGCACTTCAAGTCCACCTCCCCCCACTTTGTACAATGGGGTACTTCTCTAACTTTTGCCGAAATCCTCATATGATACATAATTTGACAATTTGTAAAACGGAGTTTTACATAGTTCAGATAGAGGTTTATTTAGAATAGAGTGCGTCCCTTGGTGGTGGAATATGGAAATAACATATTTTGCTTTACGTGCACAGCAAGCCTGTTATACTGCACCCTACGCTGAGGGCACCAGTGTCCAAGTATCGTATAGAACAAACTGCGGCGGTAGAAGATGCAACTAAAGGATTTTGCAGCATTTGGGCAGCACGCCTGCTGTACGTTACGGCGGGAAGTGGGAAACTAATATTGATAAATGATAAGAATAATTATAAACGTTTGATTTATATTTAATTAAAGATAAGTTGTTTAAAAATTAATATTAAACGAAACCCTTCGTGCGATCTGTGATTACACTTACTCACTTGTTCCTACACTTTCCGCAAACGTTCTTTTTTCTCCAGCAGGATAATATGGAAATATACATTCTTCGTTTTTTTTTATTCGTCATTGGATGATTCAATTGAAAATGAGCAAAAATTAAAAAAAAAAATCGTGGCCACATAGTAACCAATTTTAATGAAATTTAGTATAATGATTCGATTCAATTCCTATTTAAATAGAGCAATGCAAAAATCTTGATAAAAAGTAAAATAATTTGTTAGTTCTGGACATATAAAAACTTGTAACATAGAATGGCACGTGTGTATATTCAATCGTTCAAAGTTGCAAGTTCGATGTTCCGTATCTTAAAAGCTATTTCACACCAATTTATTATTATTTTTTAATATTGCAATTTCTTTGAAATTATCTTCAAATTTACTTAGTAACAATAACTTGGTAACAGCATGTTTAATATTAAATTAGCTCTAAAAGTTGCAAATTTGTCAATTTTGAGAAAACTAAAAAAGTTATAAAAATCAAAGGAATTTAAAAACATATGTTAAATTGATGCCTGATGTAGTGTTACATATGAAAATGAAATTGCTCAACATTATGGTTTTAACGTTTTCACTGAAGAAAAACTGAACAAAAATACTGAAACTCAATCTGAACAAAATATGTCACGATACATCTTTAATCGAAATAACCACGATACATCTTTACTCGAAACAATCACGATACGTCTTTACTCTAATTAATCACGATATATCTTTAAAAGATCTATCGGATTATGGTTTAGCTTTCAATTACACAATTTACGTTTATTTTATGGGGAATAATTGCACTTCAAATTTATGTGTCTTTTTTTAGAAATTAAATTATTGCTGCCATGTATATTGATTTAGTATTACTATATAAATATTTGTTCAACTAAATCATTTGTTCTACTCTACTTTAAAATAATCTTGGGATAAAAATAAACTGAAGGTAAGAATGGAAGTTAATGTATTTAAAATAAACACTATTAGCTATTATGCCAAATAGTTTTAGGTAGCTTTCTTTACAAAAAAGCTACCTATTGCAGCCGTTCGGAGGAAAGCGATTTCAAAAAATTTTGGTATATTTTCATCGATCATGACCCCCAGACCCCGAAACCACCCTCCGTTCAAAATTGATATATATATATATATATATATATATCTGACCTATGTCACACTGTAACTCCCGTAATTATGAACCGATTTCGATGTAATTCGGTGTGTACATAGTACATACCAATGTCTCGACCGAGTTCGTTGGCCAGTTCATCCGCCATTTTGTTTCAAAATGGCGGCCATTTAAAATTTTAAAAAAATTTTAAAACTTGAAATGTGGTACCAAAAAATTAAAAATGGAAAAATATTTTTTTCTTATGTATTTGACCTTTATACAAAGATTTCGGAGCAGTTTTTGTTTCGTCTATATCTTAAAAAATGGCTGAGTTATAGCATTTTGAATTTCTAGCGTGGCTGACATTTTGAAACGTCCTGAATTTTGTCACGCGATAAAAGGCGTATTTATGAACCGATTTGGATGTAATTCGGTGTGTACATAGTACATACCAGTCTCTCGACCGAGTTCGTTGGCCAGCTTCATCCGCCATTTTGTTTCAAAATGACGGCCATTTAAATTTTTTTTAAAAATTTAAAATTTGAAATGTGGTACCAAAAAATTGAAAATGGAAAAATATTTTCTTCTTATGTGTTTGATCTTGATAAAAAGATTCAGGAGCAGTTTTTGTTTCGTCTATATCTTAAGAAATGGCTGAGTTATAGCATTTTGAATTTCTGCGTGGCTGACATTTTGAAACGTCCTGATTTTTCTCACGTAATAACAGGCGTATTTATGAACCGACTTAGATGTACCTTGGTGTGTACATAGTATATACAAATATCTGGACCGAGTTCGTTGGCCAGCTTCATCCACCATCTTGTTTCAAAATGGTGGCCATTTAAAAAAATTAAAAAATAAAAAAGATTAAATGAGATACCAAAAAATTGGAAAATGAAAAAGATTTTTTTTGTATGTGTTTGACCTTAATACAAAGATTCCGGAACAGTTTTTCTTTCGTCTATATCTAAAAAAAATGGCTCAGTAATAGCATTTTAAATTTCTCTTGTGGCTGACATTTTAAAACGACCTGATTTTTGTCACGCGATAACAGGCGTATTTATGAACCTATTTGGATGTAACTTGGTCTGTACATAGTACATACCAATGTCTCGACCGAGTTCGTTGGCCAGCTTCATTCGCCATCTTGTTTCAAAAGGGTTGCCATTTAAAAAAAATTAAATTTAAAATTCAAAATGAGGTATTAAAAAATTGGAAAATGAAAAAGATTTTTTTATGTGTTTGGCCTTGATACAAAGATTCCGGAGCAGTTTTTGTTTCTGAAAATTTGTTCTTTTGTTTATTTCTTAAAAAATGGATGATTTATAGCACTTTGAATTTCTAGCGAGGCTAACATTTTGAAACGATCTTGTATTTGTCACGCGATAACACACGTATTCGCCTATTTCGATGTAAGAAGGCATGTGGATAGTATACATCAACACCTCGACCAAGTTCGCTGGCCAGATTCATCAGCCATCTTGTTTCAAAATGGCGGCCATTAAATTAAAAAATATATATATATTTAAAGTGAGGTGCAAAAAAATTAGAAATTGAAAAAGGTTTCTTTCTTAAGTATTTGGCCTTCATATGAGGATTCAGGAGCATTTTTTGTTTGTCTTTACCTTAAAAAATGGCTCAGATATAGCAGTTTCAATTTCTATTGTGGGTGACATTTTTGAAAAATCTGATTTTTTGCATGCGACAGCACTCCTATATATTAACCGATTCCGATGTGGGTGAGCATGTGCACAGCAATTACTAAGGTCTCGACCAAGTTCACTGGTTAGCCTCATCCACCATGTTGTCTTAAAATGACAGGCACTTTAAGAAATCGCCGAATTTTGCAGTCAAATATAAGTTACTTTAAAGAAAAGCAGCTTGGATAAAGCTGACTAATTTTGCGAAATTCTCATTCATTATATTGATAAAAATTAGTATTGAATCTCCTATATTCGGTTTCCACTAAATTGAGCTTCGTGTGTTTGAATGATATAAGTTGGCTTTTTTTAAATAAGGATTATGAAAGCTACCTCTTCCTCCCGGCACTGGCCGGAAGGACTTTTTAAATTTAAAGAGGTTTCTTTAGTGTTCAAACAAATAATATAAATATTACCTTTTTCCCACTAAATTTATAATTTTTTTCTTATATAGAAATAAATAAGCAAGAATGAAAGTTTCTTTATTTAAAATATATACTTTTATCTATAACGTAAAATAATTATAAAACTTTAAGAGCTTTCCTCCATGTTCAAACAAGTGATGTAAATATTGAATTTTCCGCTCAAAATTATTATTATTTAGATTTTTTTTCTCGTTAAGGAATAAAAAGACAATTATTAACATGACTTTATTTTTGAAACCGTCCTTCCGTTGTGATAAAACTCTACATCCTACACGGGATGATAAAAATCACATTGGAAAACATTAATGGAAGAACGCGAGTCCAAACTAATTGTTCAAGATTTATTATGATTTTTTTAAACTGATAAACAGGTAAAGATCTTCTATGCCATTTTAAAAATTGTAATAAGGGATAATTATCCCTTTGTCTTTAAATAAAAAATAAATAGCTGTACTATTAATATTAGTTTATCTTCTTAGTTAAAGATGTAAAATAAATTATTTTGTTCCTTTTTAAAAGTATAACTTTTTTTTTTTAATTTCTGGTCCGATTAACATATCCATGTAATCCTGTTGTGGTTAAATAGGATGATTTTTTACTTCATATGTCGCAAATTTATTAATGAAAATATCATGAAAAGCTTTATAATTGAAATAATATTGCTGTAGTTCCTTAGTTAAACTTTTAAAGCAAAATATAATGTTCCAGTTGAAAGTCTTAACTTTTTTATTCTTAGTGAGATTTGCATATCTAGGCGGTCGACTGCGATAAAATCGGATGATTTGACGATTATACATAACAATTTATCAATAAAAATGTCATGAACTAATCATATCTTTAAAAAGATATTATGATACAAAGTTAGTTCAGAATATATACCCAAAGTACATTAGATTCTGTTGTAAATTCGGATAAAAAAAATGAATAATAAGGAATGTAGTTTTTATCTCTCGCTCACTTTTTCCTATATAGTCTTTACATAATGACCTTTTTGACGAATAATATAATACTTTTTTTTTACATTAAGTCAATATATATTTTTTTTTAATTTGAAGAAATATATATTATTTGTTTATAAATGAAGTTATTTAAACTGTGTATTATCATGAGGAAATTAAGGTAATTAAAAAATGAATATAAACAAAAATACCATAAAGATCACTAATAAAAATTACATAAAACATCAATATGCTACATAAAAAAGAAAATTTTTAATAAGGTAAAAATGTATTTCCATAAAATATATAAATTGCTTTTAATGACTAAAACCTTATAAAATCATTCTCATTCACTTCATAATCCTATTCAAAATAAATAAAGAAAATAAATAGAGAAATACTTATTTAAGCGTAATGTTGTTTACAGTTTCAAAAAATGCTTTAACGGAAACAATTACAAATAACATGTTTTAGGAAGTAGAATATTTTAAATAATAATTTAAGAGAAAATATTTGCTTGTAAGAAGCAATTATGTTCTGCTCCAATACGTAATATAATTGCCCCTTTTATAAAGAATAAGAGTATATTTTACAAACTTTAAATAAATAAACATATAAATGAATTTTTAATGAAATAAATTAAATGTTTATAAATTTATGAATATTTTTTTTTTCTACGATGTCGGTTATTATAAGGAAATTGGAGTAATTAACAAAAAATATTTAATAAACAAAATTATTAATGAGCCAAAACAAATATATATATATAAAACTTTATATAAAAAAATAACATTTTTGTACATATAATAATATAGAAAAGAGGGGTTTTTTTTAAATGAAATTTATAATGTGCCCCAATGAATCAAACATTATAAAGTTTTAGTTTAATTCTCAGCGACTTTACAAAGCTATTCGGAAATTATTTTCCATAACAAAAGAGAAGGTAATAAATAAGTAAACACTGTTTTAAACACAATGGCATTAATGACGAAAAAACATGCTTTAAAGGAAACAATAAAAAAGAGGTTATCGAAAGCAAAATATTTGAATTAAAAATTTACGAGCCGCAAAAAAGAAAATAATAATAATAATAATAATAATAATAATAATAATAATAATAATAATAATAATAATAATAATAAATAATAGCTTTTAGGAAGCAACTGCGTTTGAAACCTATCTTTAACATAAATATCTGCTTTGTTAAAATGAGATGAGATTTTTAAAACTCTGAATCCATATGGGTTTTAAGAAACTTTAAAGGAAAATGGATTTACTCGTTATTTATTCATAAATGCAATTTTTTAGACTGTCGATTACAATGGGGGGAAATGGAAGTGATTTAGAAGACAAATTTAATTGAAACAAAATATTGAACACCATGAAAACATATTTTAAAAATATAGTTTATATGTGTCACATAATATTTGATCTTTGTTCTGCTTATTCATTAAAGATAATAATAATTCAATTAAATGTTTAATTAAGAATGTCTTTTTCCAAGATTTACATTATTTTTCTATATTTTATTTTAAGAATAGTATAAATTTCTATTTTCGTGTAATATTTTGCCATAGCTATATTGTTATAATAAATATAGAAGAATCTATTTTAAAATAATAGTTAGAATTTCATAGAATTTTTAAAAAATTTATTGATAATTATTATTTACTATTAAAAAATTAAGATATTCTGAAAGAACAATTACTGCCAAATTTCATTGTTTACCAATCAAATGCTATTAAAAATATGCTTTATTGTGTTATTATCGATATTGTTTTCTATTTTAAGGATTACTCACGTATATTCATTATTGTATAATTTAGAACATTAATTGATTATTCTATAACTAGTTTAAATGCCCGTTCTAGGACAGTGGGTATAAATCGTGGTTTTCACTTAATATTAGAAATAATTGATAAAAATATTCATATTCTATTACTTCAGAAGTTATATTGAGGCCCCGACTAATGTATGGGTCTGTGAAGTTTTACCAACAAGCTTTTAATCTAATATAAATGAAATGGCAAAATAGAGGAAAATTACAGATCTATCTTAAATAGTAAAAGGAAAGACATATAGATTGAATGCAATATCAGTACAAATAGCTTTTACAGACTTGTACTGTAAGAAAAATTAACATGTTTGGCATCAATAAAAATAAAATATTGAACACAATTCAACGTTATTCATACTTTTGGGCTTCATTTCTGTGCACTGTAAAAACAATATTACCACTTTTCCTGTAGGAATCGTAAAAATAGTTGCCCTTATCGAACCGGAAAAAGTTCCGACCCAGCTCGGAATAAAATCCGCAAATACCGTTTTATTGACATTTTCCTTTTCTTTACGAATTTTATTCCGAGCTGGGTCGGAAAATTTTCCGGTACGATAAGGGCAACTATTTATTCGATTCCTACAGGAAAACTGGTCGGATTTTTTTTTTCAGTGTGCGTACTTTTAATATTTACGTATGCAGTAAGTTGTGCAAGCTGGTTCAGTTGTTAAAAGTTAAGCTAAATCTGTATTTTCTGCTTTTTACAAACGACAATTTCCTACTAGCCTCTTGCAAGGATTTAATACCGAATAAATCACCACAAACTTTAGTAAAAGAATTTTTTTAATTGTGATTATTTCCGTGTTTAAGCCGACAGTTCGATGACATATTTGTAAAATTTGTGCTTAATTATGAAGTCGTAATTTTGTTATGTTACATTAGCCGGAAGTTAATTACTTAACTATTTATATTCTTTTAAGTGAAAATGTGTTAATGTTCCGCAATAAAGCTGTATATGTGTATATTTTAAAATAATAAAAAGTCAATAATTTGGAATATAGTTTTCATACATATTACATTTAAAAATACACTTCGCCCTATTTATTGATGTAAAATTTATAATTATGCAATGTTGAGAAATATTGATTTTGGATAAAAGGGAAATGGATCCTTCATTTACAAATCAATTTATGTTACCAAAATAAATTATACATGGAAAATTACTTGAAAGAAACAAACGTCCCACAACGTTCACTGTAAAAAAATATGACCAGTTTTCCTGTAGGAATCGGAAAAATAGTTGCCCTTATCGTACCGGAAAAATTTCCAACCCAGCTCGGAATAAAATCCGTAAAAAACCGTTTTAGTGACTATTTCCTTTTTTTTACGGATTTTATTCCGAGCTGGGTCGGAAATTTTTCCAGTACGATAAGGGCAACTATTTTTCCGATTCCTACAGAAAACTGGTCGGATTTTTTTACAGTGTTTATTACCTTTATCGAGTTGAGTTGTCTAAAGGATTTCTTTTAAAACAAAAACTAATTTTAATGCACTGTAAAAAAAAAACGACCAGTTTTCCTGTAGGAATCGGAAAAATAGTTGCCCTTATCGTACCGGAAAATTTTCCGACTCAACTCGGAATACAATCCGTAAAAAAAAGGAAATAGTGAATAAAACGGTATTTTACAGATTTTATTCCGATTTTAGGGATTTTATTCCGAGCTGGGTCGGAAATTTTTCCGGTACGATAAGGGCAACTATTTTTCCAATTCCTACAGGAAAACTGGTCATATTTTTTTTACAGTGTGGTCCATTAGCCGAATGACATCAAAGTCCTTTTTAAGTTCATTCTTAATTATATAAATACGTGCCACCTATAGTCGCCGTCTGATTCGGCCAATTGTCTGTCCATCTGTCCGCATATAACAGTGCAAAAACTACTCAACTGAATAATTTGAAATTTAATATATACAATCTTTGCAGAATTTTGTCATTTCAAATTATTTGAAAATCGAATCAAAATTTAAAAAGATATTAATAAGAATTTACGTTATTCCATTAAATCCTACCATACGTAATTAATTCAATTATATCCCATGATAGGTACTGGTTCTAGGCTGCCATAGTGATTACGCACTATTTAAAGCGGAGTCCTATTATTTCCGTATTACTGAATTTAATATATTGGGTGAGTGCAAAATTGTTACCCGTTTTGAGCATATGTATATGTCAAATGGAATACGGACGTCACAGCTGACATTTCGAACACAGGAAAGTGGCCAATAACACGTGGAGCAGTAACGAATATACAGGCACAACATTTGTCAGAAGAACTCATGAGGAACGAGAAGCTACATGGCAAGTGAGAAAGACCACATGAGATATTGTTTAGTGTACGATTATGATAAAGGCGTTACAGCAGCAGCACCTTGCCTGAACGTTTTCCAGTGTATATGGTGCATGCTGCGAACAATATTAACTGTCGCCGTTGGTTTATGAAATTTCGGGACGGAGGCAGGAGCAGTACAGATCATGCACGTTCTGGACACCTGTCAGGGGTTTCTGACGAGGATCTGGAAACGGCCATAACAAATTACGCACATCCAATCGTGGAAAAATTAGCTGAAATGTTCTCGGTACGCAGAACAACAGTCGGATGACGGGTGCATGCGTTTGGCTTTTTTACCATGCTCGATAAGTGGATAATTATACCAGCTTAGAGCAAGGCAACGAGAACAGAGGATCAGCACCTGTGTTTCTTAGCTTTCCCATAACAGTAAGGAAACCATTTTCAACCGAATTGTAATGGGTGATGAGAAGTGGTTACTGTACAATAATGTGAGGCGTCGAATGACCGTGTGCCGAGTTGCAGAAGGAGATTGAACGGGCTATTTAGGAGGACTTCATCCCGAAAATGTCTTGCGCAGTGTTTGGTGAGATGCCAAGTGAATAACCTACTAGGAGGTCCTCGCACCGAACCAGACGATCAATGCAGACCTATATTGCCAACAATTTGACAGACTGTGAGCGCAACTCACGTCTAAGGGGCTAGTACTCATCAATCGCAGAGGGGTTCTCTTTCATTACGATAACGCCAGGTCTGATGCTGTTTTAAGGACTCAGCAAAAAATAATGGATCTTGATTGGGAAGTTTTACCGCACTCGGTGTACAACCCCGACCTTGCACTTTCGGTCAATCACTTTTTCCGATGGTTAAACAAACTCTTCGCTTATCGAACCTTGAGTAATGTGGAGACTGTAAAAACGGCGTAACAGTAGTTTTTTTACTCTAAAACAGAGGAGTTTTAATCGGCGTGGGATCCACTTATTGCTAGACAGATGGCAAGATATCATCATAATGATGGTACTTACGTGAATTCATAGGAGCTTAACTTTTTGCGTTCTCCTCCTTTCTGTTTTCGCCCAAAAAACAAGTAGAAGTTTTGCACGCACCCAATATATAATAGCAAAATATTTTGTATTTATGCATTTTTGTATAAGAGTACAACAACCATTGCACGAAGATCTGAATATTTATAAAATTAGTTACATTACGAACACATATCATTTGCCATGTTTGACGTACAATTTCCTACTTGTTTATGATTTTTGTCCTTCGTATTAGCAAATTTAAACAAGTCTATTTGGACATGAACTATTAAAATACACAAAATTAAATTAAAATACCCAATGCGCGATCCTTTTTATCAATAAGTCTAAAAAATGAATGACTTATAACACAGCTCATTGTTTGTTTTAATTTTCAAAATTAAATACGATTTCTGAAATGATTTGTCTATTACATAAATCACCGAATTTTGTTTGTTTTGAATGCTTTACAAAACTGTGCTCTATTGAGCTGATAAGAGGTAGAAGACATTTGTAATTAGCAGATACGTTTTCTGATACACATGACAATTCGAAATTAAGCGTATCATGGCTCCATCTTATGGCTGACTGGTAAGATGAGAGGGTCCGCACCGGAATCGTTACACTGTGTTTTATTATATTTAGATTATTTACTATTTTATTAATTTCTCAAGTTAGCAAATATTAAAACATTGCAATTAGTTGAATTAGACAGTAGTCAGAATATAGTTGTAATAACATAACATTTGTAATACTTTTCACAATTAATTAAGTCGTTCAGTTTCATTATGAATCATATCTAATTTTCAATGCTTTTTTCATTTTCAATAATGCGGTTAAAGTTTTCAACTTTCATAATTATAGCAAAATTGTTTTTTAAATGAGAGTTATAAATATGTAATTGATAGTGCAATGTCATTAAAGAAAACATTTAAAAATTGGAAAATGCTTCTTTCAAGTGGTAATTGTGTTTAGAATACTTGGCGTAATTATCTTGTTAATGAGCTAAATAAGGTAAGCTTTCTTTGGAAATTCTAAATCGATAAAAGATTCAATGAGTCTTGAAGGAAAAGAAATCGACAGGTTATTAGTTTTGTGAAAATAATTGTTTATTCACTTTAATATTACAGAGAAAGAAAATTACTGTTGGAGTTTAAGTGGCCTATCAAGCCAAAAGCACCCCATTCTCGATAGCAGGAATTCGCTGTCTCATATTTAAGCAATTAGAAAAAATCTCTTGTGGCTATGCTGCTTTTGAAATGGAAAAAGGTAAAATGCTCTTACCTGGGATTCATCAATATCGCGATGACGTATAACTTCATCGGTGTGGCGTGGCCAGGGATTTATCCAAAAGCTTCTTGAAGAAATTATTTTTATTTTATTTTGTGAAGCATTATTTATCCTTTGAAGTATCCTTTGAGAGCTTAATATGAATCGCTAAATCCATGGGAAGATATAATGTAATATGAATTAGTATTGTGTGTTTTTACGATAAAGAAAGATTCAACTTTTAGCTTTAAATACTTATAATTAAACATATTACTGGAGTATAAGAAACTCCGTCTTAACAGAGAGGCTACATGATTAAGAGTGATAATACATAAAGCTGCTAAAACACATATTCGCAGCGTAGAAAAAATATATAATAATTAAAGGTGTCTGGCAACAGTCAAAATGTTCAGATGTTCCTTTTTGGTTACATATGAGTGGTGAAATCTTAGTTATTAGCACATATGCTTTAGAGAGTTACTCAAGTGGTCTGTAATAGCACTCATTATTAAATGCGGAAGTAAAGAAACAGTTCGTAAATTGGCTTGTTAAAATGATCTGTGTATGGTAACAAGTTCTTTCTTTCCTTTTTTTAATCACTTTTAGGAGTTGCCGAAGAACATCTGGGGAATTAAATTTAACACCCCTCCTTAATCTCCTCAGATGGATAAGGTAACAAGTTCATAGTCTTGATGTCACACAAAAGTTGAGGTTTGGGTGTGGGCTTCGTCAAGCAGTCAGCAATCATGTATTGCGTGGGACAATATTTTAATTCGATAATTTTATCCTCCTTTAATTGTCTTATGGCATGAAAGCGGATATCAATGTGTTTTGTCCGCTTCGAAAATTTTTCATTTTCTATCATCTTTATACTGCTTTGGTTGTCATGGTAAAGTAAAATAGGTTTTACTTGATACAAGTTAAGATCTTCTAGCAGTTTTAATAGCCATAAAATTTCTTGTCCTGCGGTTGCTGCAGCAACATATTCCGCTTCAGCGGAAGAATATGCAATGCTTGACTGTAATTTTGTAGTCCATTGAATGGGATTATCACCCAGAAAAAAAATATTGCCGGTGGTTGATTTTCTATTTTTAGTGTCCCCAGCCCAATCAGCATCAGCATACGCGATGAGTATTGGTGGTTTATTTTTACTTATTGTTAGGCATAGGTTTTTTGTGCAATTGAGGTAAATAATAATTCTTTTTGCCGCTTTCCAATCCTTCTCGCGTGGCGTTGCACTTCTCCTACTAAGTATATTTACTGGTGCCATAATGTCGGGTCGAGTGACTGTGGCAATATACAAGAGCGAACCGATCGCTTGCCTAAACTTTGTATTGTTCGGAAGTAAATTGTCGCTATCTTCTAATTTATAGAAACCTACTTCCATCGGTGTACCAATAGGTCTTGCATCTGTTAAATTTAACTTTCTAACCAAATCTTCTATTTTTGACTTTTGGTTTAATTTGTAACCATCATTCGTTTTGATTATGTTGGTTCCTAGGTACTGACTTATTTCGCCTAAGTCTTTTACTCCGTACTCATTTTGCAATTGTTTTATTACATCTTTAATTATTTCACTTTTACTCGCGATTAAAATATCGTCAACGTAGACGATGATATAAGTGAAATTTTCCTTTTCTTTTCTAGTAAATAAACATGAGTCAGCAGTGCTTTGCACAAAATTCATGTTTTTTAATGATTCTGCGATCTTTTTGTGCCAGGCTCTAGCTGCCTGCTTTAAGCCGTAGATTGTTTTATTCAGTTTACACACTTTGTTTTCACAATTTTTTTCTATAAAACCCTCTGGTTGTTTCATGAAAATTTCTTCTTCTATTTCGCCGTGAAGAAATGCAGTGTCGATGTCAATGTGTTGAACAGAAAGATTTTTATATGCCGCTGAGGCTAAAAATGTGCGGATTGTTGTGTGTGAAACTACGGGTGCGAAGGTTTCATCATAATCTTCGCCGTACTTCTGATTATATCCTTTCGCTACTAAACGGGCCTTGTATTTTTGTACATTTCCTAAATTATCTAACTTTCTCTTAAAAATCCACTTGCAACCAATAATTTTCTTATTTGGTGGGGGATCCACTAAGTCCCAAGTTTTATTTTTCTTTAATGAGTTGATTTCTTGTTGAGTGGCTTTGAGCCAATTTTCTTTTTCTACTGGGTTGTTCATGTTTGCTATGTCATAAAAATCGGTTGGTTCGAATGTGTCATTTGTTTTTACGTGACATACGTATCTGTCGGGTGGTACTCCTCTATTTGACCTCTGAGACCTTCTCGGTTCTACGTCGGGTTGTTTGGACGCGGTTGGTTCTTCGTCCGAATTACTTAACTCTGTTTGAATGTAGTTGTTGTCATTGTCTGAGTTTTCTACCTCTTCGCTTTCTTTTAAGTTGTTTTCACTATTTTCTATAAATTTAACTGTTCTCGCTATTATTATTTTGTTTTCTTTTGTAAATATACGGTAACCTTTTGATTTGTTGTCATACCCCACAAGTATTCCTTCCTGCGCTCTATCATCTAATTTGTTTCGCTGATGTTTTTGTATATAGGCATAAGCTTTACAGCCGAATGTACGCAGGTAGTGTAAGGTGGGTTTTCGGTTGAACCAAATTTCGAACGGTGTTTTGTTTGTTATTTTGGTTGGTAGCCTATTCTGCAGGTGATTGGCGGTATTTATGGCTTCTCCCCAGAATTTTTGAGGTAAGCCTGCTTCGGAGAGTAGACTCCTAGTCATATCTAATAATGACCTATTCTTTCTTTCCGCTACGCCGTTTTGGCTCGGACAAAATGGTACCGTAAACTGGTGTTGGATACCTCTTGCCCTTAGGTATTCTTCCGTTTGTTTACCTAAATATTCCCCTCCATTATCGGATCTAATAGCTTTAGGGAATCTGCCGAATTGGGTTTTCACCATGGCTACATAATCTTTTAACTTTTCGTGAACTTCATTTTTATGCGAAAGTAAGTAAATTACTGTGAACCTTGAATAGTCGTCTATAAAAGTGACGAACATTGTTTTTCCCCCGATAGTAGGTGTACCGATAGATGTGCACACGTCCGTGTGTATCAGATCGAGCACTTTGCTTGTTTTGGGACAGTTTGTTGATTTCGGATATGGGGCATCACTTATTTTTGTTTGGATACATATTTCACATAATGCATTATGATTACAGTTATTTATTTTTATACCGTCTGCTAAGTTTTTATTTATTAATTCTTTTATCGCATTATAGTTACGATGGCCAAGCCGTTTGTGCCAAACTTCTATGCAATTTTTATTTTTACATTCATGTGCAATGTTTACTTTATTAGTTTCAGCGCTTTCTAATAATTCGACTTGATATAAATTATTTTTCATTCTTGCTTCAAGATAAATATTCCCGTTTCGGGATAACGTGCATTTTTCTTTATCGAAAATTAATTTATAGCCATTCTGTGTTGCTTTGCTTACCGATATGAGGTTCGATTCTAATTCTGGTACGTATAATACTTCTTTTAATGTGATTGTGTTTATCCCTCCATCGGATGTTTTTGTTTTAAATGTCGTTTCACCTGTACCGTGTGAATTCAGCGTTTTTCCATTGGCAATGATGACTGTCGTCTTTTCAGTGTCGTTAAATTTAGTGAATGCATCTTTACTGTTTAGAATGTGTGTCGATGAACCTGAGTCGATTATCCAGGTTTGTTTTCCTGGTTTCTGGACTAAAAAAGCTGCGTCGCTGCCTTTTCCTGAATTGCCCTGTGTTTTGTTAATCCGAATTGGTTCTGTTTCACGGTTTTTGTTTTCTCTATAATAGTTTGCGTCTTCATAACATAACGATGATGTGTAATACTTGGATTTGTGCGGCTGTTGTTTTTGTGACGGTGAGTAAGTGTTTCTGTTCTTAAGATGCCAGCACTCCCTGTATGTATGGTTTTTTAATTTACAGTATGTGCACTGTTTGTCCTTTTTATTATAGTGTTCAGCCGGAAACTTTTTATGCGTTTTAAACGCTTTTGAGGAATTCTCGCTCTGATCTGTGTTTTCTAAACGTCTTGTATATTCATCAGTGAGTTTTCCTTTTATAAACTCTGAATTAAGTTCATTTTCTGGACGGGCCTCGAGGGCTATAATTAAGGTGTTGTAGCTAGGTGGTAATGAACAAAGTAACAGAGCTGAAATGTGCGAGTCATTAATAGTTTCGCCTATGGCTGAAAGTTTATCAACAAGTTCTAAAATATGTGTAATGTGTTTTATTAGATTGCCGTTTTCTGGGAGTTTTGCTCCGTATAATTTTCTCAGCAAATATAACTTGCTTGAGAGATTAGCCCTTTCATGAATTGTTTTTAAAGCTTGCCAGGTTTCTCTGGCAGTGTTTAAGTGCTTTACATGCACGATCTGTGAGTCTTCAATACTCAAGTTGATAATTGCACGTGCTTTACGGTCCCTCTTCGTCCAGTCCGTGTTAATTGGATCTGGGGGATTTTGTGTTATTACATCAAACAATTCTTCTTTTATTAAAATCATTTCTGCGCGAAATTTCCAATTTGCGTAGTTTGTCGAATTTAATTTTTCGACTATTTGAGTTTCTTTTATCCCTGCCATGTTTATTTTTATTTGTTTATGCGACCAACCTATTTCCTTTTTATTTATTTTATTTACTGTAAAATGTAAAATGAACGATTTCTTTTTTATTATTATTATTACTCACAACCAACACATTGTTCATTCACTAATTATTTAAATGTTCATTACATAAAACATAAATATATAAATGTTTCTTTTTCATTCACCTTAATATTTCTGGTACAATAACATTCATAATTTTATTCAATGCAGCATCTTTTTATTTTTTTATTCAGAACATGAATATTTTTAATATTTATAATCTAAGCCACTATATAAAATTTTTCTTCTTTTTCGCTAAACATGAGCACTTTATCAGTCTCATAATCTTTTTGTTGGAGTTTAAGTGGCCTATCAAGCCAAAAGCACCCCATTCTCGATAGCAGGAATTCGCTGTCTCATATTTAAGCAATTAGAAAAAATCTCTTGTGGCTATGCTGCTTTTGAAATGGAAATAGGTAAAATGCTCTTACCTGGGATTCATCAATATCGCGATGACGTATAACTTCATCGGTGTGGCGTGGCCAGGGATTTATCCAAAAGCTTCTTGAAGAAATTATTTTTATTTTATTTTGTGAAGCATTATTTATCCTTTGAAGTATCCTTTGAGAGCTTAATATGAATCGCTAAATCCATGGGAAGATATAATGTAATATGAATTAGTATTGTGTGTTTTTACGATAAAGAAAGATTCAACTTTTAGCTTTAAATACTTATAATTAAACATATTACTGGAGTATAAGAAACTCCGTCTTAACAGAGAGGCTACATGATTAAGAGTGATAATACATAAAGCTGCTAAAACACATATTCGCAGCGTAGAAAAAATATATAATAATTAAAGGTGTCTGGCAACAGTCAAAATGTTCAGATGTTCCTTTTTGGTTACATATGAGTGGTGAAATCTTAGTTATTAGCACATATGCTTTAGAGAGTTACTCAAGTGGTCTGTAATAGCACTCATTATTAAATGCGGAAGTAAAGAAACAGTTCGTAAATTGGCTTGTTAAAATGATCTGTGTATGGTAACAAGTTCTTTCTTTCCTTTTTTTAATCACTTTTAGGAGTTGCCGAAGAACATCTGGGGAATTAAATTTAACAATTACAACAATACATTTGAATACATTTTAAAAAATCCACAGTCAGATATGAAATAATAATAAAATGAAAATTTTACCATTGCACAAATCTTGCTAAGCGGGCAATGGATTTTCAGATGGAAAACCTTTATTTTTAATTTTACCGACTAATGTACCATGACTAGGTCACATAATGCCAGATAGCGTTTCTATTAATATTTATATCTATATGTATATACAAGGTGTTCCAGAATTCCTGGGATAAACTGTAGTGGAAGGTAAAGTACACATAAAGAACAATTTTGGCACAGCAATGTGGTGTCGGAAAACAAAAGTTTTGGCGGAAAACAAGAAATGTGGAGGAAATTAAAACACATGTTTTATTGACATAACACACAAAGTAAGAGCTCAAATGTACCCCCACAACATAGATACATACCTGGCAACATCTAGCAAGTGGTTGGCGTACCCTTTCATGGTTCCATATCTCTCATTTATGAGATACTAATTGACTCTGTTTAGGACCTCATTGCAAGATTTACATTCGTTGCTGAAAACGTTCGTAAAGCAATTGGAGTTTGAAAGGGTACGCCAATCACTTGCTAGACACTGCCAGTGGCACATATAAGCACTTTCTGTACATGTTATGTCAATAAAACTCTTGTTGCCGTTTCCTCCGCATTTCTTGTTTCTCGCCTAACTTTTCATTTCCACATTGCTTTTCAAAATTTACTTCTTTATGTGTACTTTACACTCCCTTACAGTTTGGTCCATGTATTCGGGGACACACTTTTTATATATAATATACACTATATTGCCATTAATGACCGACAACTTTCAATTTTAGACATTTTGTCGAATATTTAGAAACATACTTGATAGATTCTTCTGGAATTTCAAGATTGAAAAGAACAGGTATGACCTCATATTTAGCAATGTAGATTTGATAAGGGGGGCAATTAGGGGGCCAACAAAAAAATAAAGAAAAAAATAATACTTCGGATCACCCTGCAAAATGAAATGCGCGAAATGATCTGTCGCTACCGAATATAAATAAACAGACATTGTGCAATATGTGTTTTCTTTTGTGTAAGAATAGCATGTATATTAAGAGAGATATAGCGATTTATTTAAAAAAAATTAAAAAATTCCTGCATGTTTTTTGCTTATAACATACAGGGTTTTCAACCAAATTTAACGCCGGTTTCAGAAAAATTGACAAAATATAGTAGAAACAGTATAGTGCAATTGGAATATAAATATATCAAATATTTTAGGAAATATGAGCAGTTGTATGAAATAATTTTTATCTGCGCATGCGCGAACGATAACAAGGATCATTTTACATAATTTAATAGTCAACTCTATGGAGCAACTTATTAAAAAAAATCTAGTGAAATATCGTAAAGATTCAGAAAGATATCGTAATCAGAAAGATATCGTATTGTAATCAGAAAGATCAAAAAGAAAACCTTTCCATCTAATATTGGTATTTGTAGCATCACAGCCTACCAAATCTAAGTATTCTCATGAAATACCTTGTTCAGTAAGACATGATACTATGAAAGCTACAATGACTTTAGTAGATTCGGAGTTTAGAGACATATGACCTAAATAAACTCAGCCACGTTCTTTTATGATAGAGTAGTGTTCTTCTTTAATAGTTCGACGAACCTGTTTTGATCCAAACCTTTCTGTAACTAGAGTATCGTTCTTTCTTCTGTCAAAATATATACCATGTAAATTCATCTGAATCCAGATGACTTTTGCTGTAAATTTTATGGAGTTGGGTGAGATTAGGTGGAAGCGCGTACCCGACTTTAGCGCTGTTTTGCAACGTGGCTAGCGGCAGTTGCGTGAACTACTAAAGTTTTCAGACCTGGAACGAACTCTTCGTGGTAAGCTCAATGTTGTTTAAAAATGACCTAATATGCTCAATAGTATCAATTAACATTTAAATCTTAACCTCAAACTGCAAACTGGCCCCAGTTGATTATATTCTCAATGCATGAAAATCACTCAAAATGGAATTTTTGCCGATTTTTATTGAGCTTGCGCAATCGGAAGATATTCTCTAACCACAACTTTTTTAATTATTATTATTATTAAACAGTACAATCTGCAGATATTTTTCACTATAGCGATAAAAAATATATAAACGTAAAAAAAAATATATATATATATTTCTGAAAAAATCGAAAAATTTCAATTGTTTTTAATGTTTAGGCGGTTTGCGGGATCGGAAGATAAAATCCGATTTGAAGATTTTTTTTTGTTTTTCTTGTATTTAGCAATCGCAACTTTTCCGCACTATAGCGACTCGGAAATATCAACTTCACTTTTTTCGCACCACCCTACTATATAGTTTGTCGTCACCCGCGTTTCATTCCTCCTCCCGGAGCTAGGTCCTATCGTATTCTGCTCTCAGTGCGTCCTTCTGGCTATTTTTTGCGTGTTTTGTCATTTATCGTGTATTGTATTCATACGCATGCAGTTTTCGCAAGGATATAACCCGTTGCATGGGCTAGGAGACGTAGAATTAGACGATTATTGAGTTGCTCAATTAAACCACGCCACCTGGAGTGTTTGTTTTTCCTGAATCTTCCTCATTTGTTCTAGTGGTACATTTTTCTACGTAGCGACTGCCCGCTCATGGATCACCTATAACTAGTGGAATTTGGTGCATTATATGGTCGATTAATAAACATTTTGATGCATCTATCGGCTTCGATTATTTATGCTTCGGGAAACATTCCAATGGACGATAGCCTTACCTTCCTCTCTTCCATCAAGATTGTTCGATTGCAAAAAAACATGATTTCTTCATTAAGTATATAATGTGGGTATGTAAGATCTACTTATTTATATGATACGAGTGAAATCGTGTCATATATATTAACTTTGAAATAAGATGAAGATTGATGCTTAAATTTTCCTTTTTTACTATTTCTTATTTTAATGAAATTATCTTTTTTTCTTCGCCTCTTACATTTAATCTCTGCGTCAAAATAATCTTATTTGAATCAAGTATAAATAAAAAATTAAGAAGGTATATTTGAAACTATTAACTACATGTTACATTTTTATAACTTTTCATCTGTGAGTGTTCTAAAGCATTTAATTGAAAATCATGTAAGATAGATGAATGTTTTTCCATTAAACTTAAAACAGCCTATATCATGTTAAAGTATGATTAATTATGTCAAAATCTCGAGCGCATATGTTATTAGGATTTTTACTTTCCGTAATAGGAATGTGTTTTCCATATTAAATAAAAGAATAAGTAGATAGAATTTTTTACTTTTGATGAAATAAAGAAAAGTAACCAAACTCTCTTAGTCAAATGAAAGAAAAATTAGAAAACTGAATTTGGAAAATTTTACTATTTCTTCTTTTTATATATTTTGTCGGTATACTTGAGTCATTTATTTTTAATAAGTGACAATATGTTAACTTTTTTGTATATTCCTCAAAATTTAGTATTGCATCATTCCTTTATTTTCTACACTACAATGCCAATTTGTGAAATTGCGACACCAGATTGCATTAAGTAACAACTTTTTTGCATTTATAAATTTGGAAGATTTAAACTATTTTCTCTAGAGAAATTTGCCCACTGTGCTGTACAATGAAAAAGAACATCGCCGCCTTATACAAAAATCATCTCTAATATACTTACATTTCTTCGGATATGAATTTTTTGTTTATTCCTCAAATTTTAGTATTGGATCATTCCTTTATTTTCTACACTGCAATGCCAATTTGTGAAGTTGCGACACCAGATTGCTTTAAGCAACAACTTTTGCATTTATAAATTTGGAAGATTTAAACTATTCTCTAGTGGAATTTCCCACTATGCTTGACAATGAGAAAGGAAATCGCCTCCTTATACAAAAATCATCTCTAATATACTTACATTTCTTCGGATATGAATTTTTTGTTTATTCCTCAAATTTTAGTATTGGGTCATTCCTTTATTTTCTACACTACATTGCTAATTTGTGTAGTTTTGACACCAGATTGCATTAAGTGACAACTTTTTTGCATTTATAAATTTGGAAGATTTAAACTATTCTCTAGAGAAATTGGCCCACTATGCTCAACAATGAAAAAGGACATCGCCGCCTTATACAAAAATCATCTCTAATATACTTACATTTCTTCGGATATGAATTTTTTGTTTATTCCTCAAATTTTAGTATTGGATCATTCCTTTATTTTCTACACTGCAATGCCAATTTGTGACGTTGCGACACCAGATTGCTTTAAGCAACAACTTTTGCATTTATAAATTTGGAAGATATAAACTATTCTCTAGTGAAATCTCCCACTATGCTTGACATTGAGAAAGGAAATCGCCTCCTTATACAAAAATCATCTCTAATATACTTACATTTCTTCGGATATGAATTTTTTGTTTATTCCTCAAATTTTAGTATCGGGTCATTCCTTTATTTTCTACACTACATTGCTAATTTGTGTAGTTTTGACACCAGATTGCATCAAGTGACAACTTTTTTGCATTTATAAATTTGGAAGATTTAAACTATTCTCTAGAGAAATTGGCCCACTATGCTCAACAATGAAAAAGGACATCGCCGCCTTATACAAAAATCATCTCTAATATACTTACATTTCTTCGGATATGAATTTTTTGTTTATTCCTCAAATTTTAGTATTGGATCATTCCTTTATTTTCTACACTGCAATGCCAATTTGTGTAGTTTCGACACCAGATTGCTTTAAGTAACAACTTTTTGCCTTTATAAATTTTTTAAGATTTAAACTATTCTCCAGAGAAATTTGCCCACTATGCTTGACAATGAAAAAGGACATGGCCGCATTATACAAAAATCATCTCTAATATACTTACATTTCTTCGGATATGATTTTTTTGTTATTAACTTTTTAGTTTATTCCTCAAATAGTAGTATTACATCATTCCTATGTTTTCTACACTACAATGCCAATTTGCGAAGTTTCGACACCAGATTGCTTTAAGTAACAACTTTTTGTATTTATTAAATTGGCAGTTTTAAACTATTATCTACTAAAATTTGCCCACTATGCTCTACAATGGGAAAAACACATCGCCGCTATATGCAAGACTCGTCTTTAATGTACATACATTTGTTTCAAATATATTTTTTTTGTTATTAATTCAAGTATTAAAAAAAGTTTTTATGACATAAGGTTTATTTTACAAATCATTCGATCTGTATGTTTGTCGGCCTGTATCAAGATTTCTTTGTACTTCAGCAAATTCTATGATACATGCAAAATATTTTTATTGCAAATTGTATAACAAATGTCTTTTGTGAATATGTAATTCTATTAAAATATTTTGTTTGTTTTTTCCTATAAAAACTCAAATAATAATAAAAAAAATAAAATAAAAAAAAAATAAAATCGCGAAAAGTTTAATGTCGAATATTTTTTTTCTTTTTTACTTCTATTTACCTGATAGAATTTACTTTCTTTACCTATTGCCTGCATTTTGCTTTTTTAAATATCTGAATCAAAATAATTCTGCTTCAATCAAGTGTAAATAAAAAATTAAGTATGAATATATCTAGAAAATCTCCATATAATGCATTTTGATAAAATTTTTATCTCTTTTCAGTTAGAGCAGTAAATCGTATCGTGATGTCAAAGAATATTTTGCATTAAACGTAAAGCAAATTATGTTATTATTCAAGTACGTTTAATTATATCAAAATTTTTCAAGCGGATATTTTTATTGAAATTCTTCTTTACATAATGGAATTCTGTTCAGCATTTCACGTATGTTAAAGTACATAGTCAATGGCTTATTTTGAAAAATAAAATAAAATTTGCGTTGAATTTTCAAAGAAAAATATTTAAGCCCGATAAAAGTCGCAATAATGCACTGGTCTACTTCAAACTGACCGAAAACTTTTAGATGGCTAATATCTCGGCGGGGATTGCAAATGGTCAAAATCGGCCCAAGGGGTAGTAATGGGGAGGTTTAAAAATTTTGAATACCGCCTTAACACGATTCTGATACAACCATCTTTTACAGAAAAATGACAGGCAAATTTAAACATTTTTCGTTATATCAGTTGCCAACAATAATAAAAAAAAAAACACACACACAATAAAATTCTTACCACAACAATTACATTTCTATTAAGTACATTTCTATTGAAAGATTCCCACGTGAAAAATCAAAATGAAATAAATAGTTTGATGAATTAAAAAAAAAGGTGAATATAACGTCATAACTTTCTTATAGCGAGATTTCCAAGTGAAAAATGAAAATCAAATAAATAGTTAGACGAATTAAAAAAAAGTTAATATTACGTCATTTTGGATATATAATGGAAGTCCGCAAATGAATACGTAACGTCATGTGAGTTTGAAAAAACGTGTTGAAGCATGATAAAAACCCGCTTATGGAAATAGAGGCATATTTTAACATTTTGAGGTTCTCTGAATTTGTTTTTGCCATTTTGAAATGTATTCCATATACGCTGGTAGACAAAACTTAAGGACCACTGTTATTTTCAACAATTACAGTTAGAAAGAGATATGCAGCAGCACGTGTAAATTTTCATGAATGCGGGATGTACTCTGTTTTTTGAAACTTTTGCAAACCTAAACTACCGCTTTTTCCGATCACGTGATAGCAGAGATAAGAGATTTTAGGCAATCGGCGGGTGCTGTGAGTTGTCATTACATGTAAAAATTGAAGGAGATTTCTGATATTATTATATCTTCTTAATATATTTTGCTTATGACACAGATAAATAATTATATGGAATATAGAATTCATGTCTTACATAACTGCAGACTTTTTTTTAGTTAAACTTTTGAATATGAACAGAGCGAAGTATAACACAGAAATAAAAATCCACAAAATCATAATTAAAAAAAAAAAAAAAGGTAAAGCTAGTTGTCATAAAATAAATTAATAATATTTTTTACTAATCTATTATTTTCTGATACTTCTTTAAATTATCTTTTACATTTCGTACTATTTATATAATACTGTCTCAATTAAAAAAATAATAAATAAAGTGTATATGTGTACAACTATCTAAATGAACACATTTTATTAAATACTTGTACTTACTGAAACAAAAAAAAAAACATGTATTAGAAGTTAATAATAATTTAATAATTTTTATAATCATGGGTTGTGTTCCGCAAATATTTCTGAGTGTCATGAGCAAAATAGCATATTAATAATCAATAATATAAGCACAAAATGATATATGTTTTATAATGTAAATACCAATTAGAGTAATTTTACACAATTTGAATACGAGAAAACTGCATATCTAAGCGCATTTTATTGATTATAAAAATTATGGAACAGATGCATAAAAAAAATAAAATAAAAGTAATTTAAGAAATTTATGTTTCCTGTTTAAAAGTAATAATACTAAATAACGCAAAAAGTCATTTATACAATGTGAAAATACAACAAGGAATGGCGAAGGAATTACAAGAAAGATGAAGTAAAACAACGTACTTTACCTTAGAATTTTCAGTATTAGTAAAATCCTAGAATCGCCGGTAGCCATCTTGGTTTTAGCTGGGAAACAAAAACGAAATTTATTCAGTTCTTTTTGATGATTGCCCCCTCCCCTGCTTTCTTGGGCATAATCCATCTATTTTATTCTATACCATTTTTAAATCAATCAAATTATAATTGTAATATTGTTTTAATCATGTAGATAACGCTAAGCTTTGAGGCTTGAAACAAACAAGCGACTCTCTTTTCAAAACGGTTCTCGGTTCTCCCTCTGCCAAACTATATATCGCGTTACATGATTTCAACCAATAGGGAAGCTTCTTAAACCGTTCTTTTAGAAATATTTTTCTGTTCCGATCTGAAATGAGCGGCCCTTTGGATGCTACTCATAAAAGGGTGATTTGGCAAACCAGATTTTTGTGGAAAATGTCTCTTTTTGATAAAACAGATACTCAGAAAGAACAAAAACACGCGTAAAACTTTTCGTTCTTTTGTTGAGTTAATAATTCGTTCTTTTCAATTAAGAGTGTAGGCTATTGTTATAGAAATTGTTTTAAAATACCGGGAGACAAAGACTCTGTACACTTAATTCCTTTTATTTTTAGCTTCTTTTCAAACGTTTAACTGATCATCTGTAATCAAACACGAAAACAACAATTGGATGTATTAACAGCAACTGATTCGGCCTTAAATTGTTCAAATCAAAGGAAATTGAATGGAAACCCGTTTACAGGGAGATCTGCACAGCTTTTTTCAGTATAATTCAATCTTCTATAATATTTTTTAAACCGATCAGATTAGCGTGTTTTTAGATTCTGCGGTGTCTCAACGGGGGTTGGCAAGCGTATCTTGCAGGGGGTAGAGCCCCCTAGTATATGTATATTTCTTCTCACACAGTATTTAGTATGTGGTATGTCAGTCATAAAAAATAATTTTCAAAACTGTTATAAAAGGCTATAATGAAACTCAATAACATAATTGCATTACAGATAGTAGAATTGTGAAAATTTCATAAATGTTGATTTCGCTTGTTACATATTTCTAATAGATTACAAAACATAACAGTCGTAATGTTGTTTTAGTCAAAATTAGATCTAATATTGCATTTGTGAAAAATGTGCGAAAGGAGATATAAATTGAGTGTGAGAACTTTTGGCATAAGTTATGGATGGGTAAGAAACCTACAACAAAATTTGGGTGCCTCCTAATGAATATTCCGTAAAATTAAAATAAGTAAAATCAAAGACTAGAATTTTTAGATGTTTAGTAAAATGAGACCAAAGTAAAAATGTCACTCGCAATACGTTGGAGGCCAGTGACATGTAGACTCAGTATTCGGATAAGCAGTCATTCAGAACTTATTATAAAAGATAAATCATTATATTTTGTGTACATGTGCACTAAAATCGATACTAAAGTTTTATGTATGAATAAAAGTGATTAAAATCCTATGTCGCCTGTATAAAACTTAATTATTTTTGTATTTTATTTACTTAAACAAATATCCTTTATTAGAGATGAATACTTTACAACATATTTTTAATTAGTTTAGAATATAATGGCAAATGATAAATTGATTGAAAATTCATATAATATTTTATTATACATGTAAAATTTGAAAAAAGTCCCTTTAGATAGATAAAATATAAACGCTTGTGGTAAAAAAAGTTTCCAATCGAAAATTTATTTAAAAAACTTTACTCCAATTTGAAGCCCTTAAACAAATTTAGTGTATGAAAGATAAAATGTATAGACTGGAAAAATATTTTATTAAAATAAAATCGCTTTCGCATGATGAATTACTTTCCGAACATTTACATTACATAAAAATGTAATTTGTAATACAAAATTTAATTATGATTACTTTTACGAATGCGATAGCCTTTCATTCCATAACCAAAATTATGAAAAAGAGATACAACACAGATACGAGTTACATACGAGAATTATGATAAAGAGACATACGACAATTCCATGTCGCGAATCCAATTCACATATTTTAATTATTCAATATTAATCCATCGTATATTCCGGCGTATAGAGCTCATTATATGCCGGTTAGAAAAATGCAAGAATAAAAATTAATAAAAGAATAGAGTGTCGTAAAAATAAGTTTTGTAATTTAATAAACATGCTATTTATAAAACAAAATATCGATGAGATTAAATGAATAATAATATTCATTATTTTTTATAACAACCTTTATTTTATTTGATAAGAATGGAATTCATGTTATATGGGGAATATACCTAAAAAAAGACAAATGAAGTCTGACAGTTTAGGTGAGTGTTCTACGCCGGAGTATACGGTAATTATATTTCTGTAAAGAAAGCAAAAAACACCTCACTACTATATCTCTAGGCAGACTATAAATTTTCATTGCCACTTCCGAGTTTTCTCCACCGAGAACTCAGTGGCGGAAAGTTTTTTACAGACTTTAATGCATTATTAATTGCTTTATATATCTTTGTGAAACCCTAACAGCATTGTAATTTAGATGAAGTGGTGTCATTAATCTTAGGATTGCAGTCATCAGCATTTATCAATAAAAGGAAAATTGACATCTTTCCCATTACCTTTGAACTGAAATCGATTTTTATGATTCATGTCTCACTGATGGTGATGTAAAGTCTTATGATAGATCTAATAGCTTTGTCTAATCTCGCAACAGTTAAAGTCTTATATTTTATTTGTTAAACAGAAAAATATTCAAATTATTGTAATTAATTGTGAAATTATTGTAATAAATATTGTAATTAATGTAACTGAAAATATTGTTAAATATTTCGAGAAAAATTGTTTCCAAAATTCCCGAAAGTAAGAATTTTGTCTGTAAATAAATATTCCTTGAAGATCTAAACGAAAATATAACGAATTTAAAAACTCGCCATACAATAATCTCCGAAAACCATACGCATGGTACGTCAAAATATGTTGCCAAACAATATTCTTGCGGAAAAAATGTATAATCATTTTCACCATTTTACTGTTTTAAGTTAATATAGTTAAACATAATACAGGATGAGTCATAAGTCTCCATACAAATGGTTAATGCCGTAAATAATTTCTTTTTCGTTTTCCGGAAGGTGAAACGATTGAAAAGTGATGCCAGTAACGAAGAAAGAAAGGATTGGCATTATTCTGCCGCCGATTCAAGTAAATTTGCAAGACCAAAAACGGCAACAGATTGCATTAGCTTGCCAAAAAATAACAGGACAAATATTATCACTAGTTCGCAAAAAACTGGTTAGAGGACTGTCTTTGCTTCTTGATATGGAAGGAAGACATGTGGAACATATCCTGTTCGAATAAAATAAACATTAATCACCGCTTTCACCATTTTTCTTATAACTCAACATATAGTTATTAAACGTTAAAGCAATGCTACCTTACGAAATGAATTTCTCCAACTGAGTCAAAAAATGCCGATGCCGGGAGTCGAACCAAAGATCTTTGACTTAAATTGTCAACACTTTACCTCTTGAGCTACCTGGACTGAGAGCCGAAGGACACAATCCACTCAGAAAAACTTATTAAAAATAGATACTGATTTGCCATGTTTACAACTTAACAGAATAAACCTTCGTTAAACGATAAGTATGTATATATATACATATAAATAAATAAATATATATATATATTTTAAATCTCAATGATACATATTGGTAAAGATATCAAACGAACAAAATTTTTAAAAATGAGTGAAAGAATGCCCAGACCGGAATTTGAATCGAAAACCTTTGACTTAAATTCTAAACTTTCTACATATTGAGCTACCTGGGCAGTCAATCGGTTGACACATTTCACTCAGAAAATTTTAATTGGCATTAGCATCTGCTCTGTCATGTAGACGGCTCAACAGAATAAAACGTCAGTAATATAAATGTAGTAAATGATTGAGACGTAGATACGCTTTTTATTATTTATATGTACACTCTTTATGTTAAATCTATATGTACTGTACATCCTTTATATTAAATGTGTATCTACATATCCATCGTTTAATGGAGTACCATTACCTGCGGTTTATTCTCCTCAGCTGTTTACATGGCAGATTAGATGCAAATAAAAGTTTTCTGAGTGAAATGTGTCCACCGGTTATTTGTCCACGTAGCTCAATAGATACAGCGTTGACCATTTAATTCAAAGGTCTTAGGTTCGATTCGCGGTTTGGGCATTTTTTAACTCAGTTGGAAAAATTCTGTTTATACGATATCTTTACCAATCAGTAGGGTTGAATTTACAATAATAAAAAAGTGTATTAAACCAATCGATTAAAATTAAACTTATAAAAAAAATAAATCCTAATAATAATATAAATGTGAAAGTGCGTGTGACTGTTTAACTGAAGTCAACATCAAAACCCATGATTTAATGCCTTTGTATCTTTGCACATAGAGGGATCATAACCCAGAAATGAATATATGCTACATTATATTTATTTTATTCGAATATTTTTATTAATAAATCAAAATTTCATTATTTTCATAAGGAATCAATTAACATTTTTCCTATAAAATTTAATTATTTTTTTAATATTAATTATATTATATTATATTATATATATAATGCAATATTATTAATAATAATTTTTCCTTAACAATTAATTTTCAATTAAAAGATTTTCACGTGAAAAAGGAGAATGAAACATAAAAGATTGAGAATAAAAAAAGAAGAATATGACGTCATATTGAAAATAAAAAAGATATTTTGAAGTATATGTTAATAATGCAAGGTGCATAAACATATGTAAGTACGTAAAGCAGGAGAATCTTACGTAATATATGGAAAAGAAAACAGATATGCTTTGGTGTTGAAATAAAATGGTTTTGAGTTGTGGTATCATTTCTTATTATTTTCTTGCTTTTTTATCACTTTCTTTTTTCTTTTTGTTTTTCATATCATATGTATATAGGAAATATTAATCGTTACTTTAATATTATTCATTTCTTTCTGTCTTATATTACTCGTCTATGACTGTAACCACATTCTTATTGTTTCATTTTCATTCTTATTTTATAGCCTTTGGCAATGAACGAAAAGAGAAAAAACGACATGTGACGTAATGATTGCGTAGAGCGAGGCTAACGAGAAAGACAGGCTACCGCGGTGGGTCCGATTCTTCTTTTTTTAGAGACCGCTGGAGTCACGTGATGCTCGAATGCACCACTGAAGATGTGCGAAAAGAGCATCACGTGACTACAGCGGTCTGTAAAAAAAAGAAGAATCGGACCCACCGCGGTAGCCCGTCTTTCTCGTTAACCTCGTGCGTAGAGGTAGCCGAGTTGAAGGCAGCAGGAAGCTGCGATTGTGATTATGCGATCCTTGTATTTTAATTGGGTTGTATTTATCATTAAATGTTGTGTTCCTTAATTATAATGACTGAAAAATTATTTACCCTTAGACAAAGCCGACCCACATGTATATGTTTTAAATGTATATAATGTATGTATTTTAAATGTGAGCAATATATGTATTTTGAATGTGTGTGTTTTATATTAAAATTCTGTATTTTAAAGGAAAATAATCCAATATAGATGATCGCGATGGGGACAATTCTTGGCTGTCTGTCATCTGCACAGGGATGCGAATAAATAATTAATTTTTAATTTAAGATTTATAAGGTTTGAAAATAAAATAAATAGTAACTGTCAATAATTTTGGCCGCAAAATTATTTATGTCGAAAACGATTAGCGGGAAATAGTCATATTCTTTCTAAAAAACTAAAAAAATAACTCGATTGAAAAAAAAATCGCGAGTGTTAATTCTTCAAGCCGTCCATTTTAGGAAATATAAATAAAAATCTCTCTATTTTTTTTAAAATAATGTTCCATTTTCGTTATAAAACATAAAAATTTAATATGATTGCTTCAATGTGACATCTTTTTCCTCTGCCAGTATCGAAATAAAGTGACGGGGGCTCGAAGAATATTGCAAACATGTTTGTAAATCGTGGTTTAGCAAAAGAAGTTTAGCAAACGATTAAAATTACATTGTAGTTGTTTAAAAAAGCTTTATTTAGGTTTTTCATAATACATTTCTGCAATGTCTTATAGGAAGAGAAAAATGTCATAGGTTTTAATGCAATTCTTACGTAAATTAGCGATGTTAAAAAAAAAAAAAAAATAGAAAACAATGTTATCGAAACTAAAATCGAATTTATCAAGAAATTCGCTTAAAGCAAGAGCAAAAAGAAATAAAAATGTAACGAAACAAGTAATATTAAATAGTAATGTAGGACGAAATATATAACATACAAATAAACTAAGTATATAATGATGCACATTTAGCAATGCACTTATATTAATTTCACAATGAATACGACCTAAAATATACTCTTGCAGTAGAATTTTCCCAGCGTTGTTTTTGCGTTTTACGCATAGAGATTTGTCGATTTCTACGATTTTACCTGATCCTCCAATTTACATTCGTTGCTCTTTTATTCCTGCGATTGTTTACAAAATTCGGCAGAAAAATTTATTTTTTTAGGACTCAGATATGTCAAAGCCACTATAAATAAGGAACACCGCATTGGCTCCTATAAAATTTGATATAGTATTGGGCAATTATATATCTTTTTAATAATTGGGTGAAATGTTTTGCTTAATTAATGCATGTATCTTTCTTTTAATGTTACGTGCACGACGTCACGAATAACAGCTAGTAACATACATAGACATTTTATTTCGTAGCGTAACTATTGACACAAAATATGATTGTTACTAGAAGAGAGAAGTTTTATTGCTTTATTCGTAGAATCTTGATTGACATACAAGCAGCTAATAGTTACTATAATAATATTATTATATAACACTGATCAAGAAATTTGAACTTTTGCTCTGTTCTAAAACAGAAATTAGTTGTTTTTTATGTGGTTTTTTGTGCTGATTCCTAATCTAATTTTAAATTTACTCCAGCACATCAAGTTTGAGAGATATTTTCATATTTCAATTTATGCAAATTTAGTAAACTTTACACAATTATTTGCAAATTTAAGGTATAAAGCAATATCAGACAGGGTTTTATGTTTTATGTTATGATTACTACCTAATTTACTTCACAAAAACGTTGTTTCTGAGATTATACTGACGTGTGACTGTTAAATATTGTACCTAATATTGCATATTATTCATGTTTTTCTAATAATGTTTCTTGACGTTCAAATATTTTTGCCGCACGAGTACGCTAATATGTTTCTAAACCAGGTTTCTGAGCTGATTTCAAATCTTGTATCTGTTTTCTTCTATCACGTCTAGTTTTTGAAAAAAGTGAAATTTTAGTTTTTGGTCAAAAAATCCAGAAATAGCTTTTTATGATACTTTGTATGATAAACTTAAACTAGTTAGGATAGATTCTATTACTTATTTTTTTTCGATTATACAAATTTTTGTTTATGTCTCTGATATGAAACTGACCCTGTTCATCTTTTTGTCAATGAATTACACACCCCTAAAAAGCATATTATATTAAACCTGTGTTAATTCCGTGCAAAAGTAGAAATCCATCTTGCTCAAACACTAGGCATGACAAAAGAAAGCAGACTAAAGATTTGAAATCAGCATAAAAATCTAGTCTAGAAAAACATTACGTCAATTCTGTGGCAACTACTTTAAAGATGATAGTGATGTAAACATTACACCATTGAAAAAAATTCAAATTAGGCTTAATAACTGATAAATAAATGTTATGAATATGCAAATCGTGACATTTATCTGAAGCAAATAGTCAAGTAGTCATTATCTAGAAAACGTAATTAGATGTGACATAAATTGTATCTAAAATTTGCATAAAATAGCACAAAAAAGCTTAAATTTGCATAAATTTAAATATGCGAATTCCTCAAAACCTGGACCATCTAGACATAAACGGAAAGCATATTCGGAATCAGCGCCAAAAAGTGATCCAGAATCAACTAATTTTAGTTCTTGGACAAAACCACTGTTGTACAGTGTAACTAGTGGACTTCATTGGTTAGACTAGTTAGGACCGTGAACTTCCTAAAACATTCACACACACTTTCACATTTACAATATTATTAGGATTTAAAATTTTTATAAGTTTAATATTAATCGGTTGGTTTAATGTACATTTTATTATTTTTATCTCAACCATACTAATTGGTAATGATATTGTATAAATAGTGTATCGAAATGACAAATTCCTACGACACAGGTGAAAATTCTCTTTTTATTAATGTTATACTATAAGGTCTTACTTTCTTTCCTAAAGTTTACCAAGTATGTGGAATTATTCTGTAAATTCTACAGTAAGAAAAAACATATTTTTTTCCACTTACATACCGTCTAGTGCAGTTTTTGGAAGCAAATCTATCGAAGAATTTGGAAAAATAGGTGAGAACCAAAACATGAGTAATTAATGAAAAAAGAATCTTTCGTATGTTCAATTTTTTAAATTGTTGTAAATTATATTTTTGCACTATGAATCAATATTCTGAGCCATTTACTTTTTATTAAATGGATTTTCATACTTATGTATTTGTTTTTGATTATATTTAAATTTTCAACAATTCCATATTATAAAATAAAGATCCCGCAAAAGTGTTGGTATGTTCCTTATTAGAATGTTTTAGAAGGATGAGAAACGTAGAAAATATCGGCATCCAAGTAGAACTTTGGCAGTTAGCCGTATTTAACCACTGACTGAGTGTCCACGAACAAGAAACAAGCTTCAGGACAAAAATAATAAGAAAACTAGAAAACAGGAATTCTGCCTTTTCAGAATTTAGTGTGTGCCCCCGATGAAAAAAAAATATATATGTATATATAAATAGTACAAAATATATTTCAATTTTAAGACTTACAGCACACGCTTTTATTTTATGTAAAATGACGTCATTCGCATCCGCTTAAGAATTCCACATTTACGATCCACATTAAACATCTACAGTAAAGTAAGCATAGGACGTCACTATCACGAAATAATACACAAATGCAGCAAAAAGATGCCGTCATTAAAGAGACTCGACAAAAAAAAAAAAAAAAAAAAAAAAAAAAAAAAGTCTATCTAATGATTTCTAGGCTTTTATTTTTTTGTAACATTAATATAGATACTTAAAATTAAACATATTTTATAATAGCTCCATGTTTTAACAGAAATCATTCGTTTACATTTTTTCAAAATAGCACGTATTTTAATCACATTTTCTTTCGGTTGTTTTGATAAAATGGCAACAAAAATATATAATTATTATTTTACAACTATTTTCCCTTTACTTTCTACAGAAATGGAGTACTTCCGTTGCCAATATTTAGCAAATGTCTCCAAAAACTACAAAAAATTAATATTTCAAAAATAAATGGAGATGCAGTTTTCAAACAAATTGCAATCAAAAGTACTTTTTTTCCCCAGTACGACGGTATAAAAATTGAAAATGTGCGATGCTTAGTAGTTTAAAAAATTGCTATAGAATATTTAATCGTACTTCTTTGTTTTACGGCTGGCTTCTGTAAGGTCACGTTATTTTTTGGAAACGACACAAAATAAGCTTGAAGAAAGAAATAGCATACCGTATCGGGGGCTAAAAACATACTTTTTTTTTGTTTAAAAATAACTAAAATTTGCGATTTTTTTTTTTCAAAATGTATAATATTAATGTTTTGCATAAAATTAACAAAAATTGTTATTAGACCGGAAGGCGACAGCACAAACCATCACCTCCTTGAGTTAACAGCTGAAATTCCAGGACTAGACAGAACTCGATTGGTATATTAAAAGCAACTGATCTGCCAAGTCATATCTTGGTGGGAACCCCTAGCAGACCCGATTTTAGTGGTTGATCGGTAGGTTTACCATTGTTTTCCTGCACCCAACGGTATGAAAACATAGAAGACTGGGAACAGGAAAACACAATGGTAAACTTATCAGTCAACTACGGAAATTGTATTTGCAGGTATTTTCAACAAAGATTTGACTTGGCGGCAGGGATGTAGTGGAGGGTATACGCGGTGATACGCCGTATGCTATCTGGATTTTTTAAAGAAGTACCGTATACCCTCTGTTTCTCAAATAAAGCTATAGCGTATACCCTAGGCATGACGTTCATGACTTTAGCGTTTACTCTCGGCGTATATCCTCTGGTTTTTTTACGACTACATCACTGCTTGGCAGACCAGTGGCATTTTAGTATGCGAATCGAGTTTCAACTAATCCTAGAATTTCAGCCGTCAAAAGAAATTGTTTTTGAAGCCGTCTTGCGGTCTACATATTTGGAACTTGTGAACATATTCGATAAACACTCAAAACCTGTTTGTCGAAGGCTGCAAAAAATAAAAGCCACTTCGTCAGTGTTTGGACCGTTAAGAGGCTTTCGCAATGCAATCTATGAAATCAGTTCATGATACTTTTATCATTAATTTTAAATCAAACTCACTTTTTAATCAAACAACGTGTTTTAACGAAATATGGGTGCATTAGGTAAAAAGTTTGTTCTGAAACCGTTCCTATGACATATAATTCATCGTTATGCGTCATTATATGTGCGTGGTAAAAAATGGATGTTAAAAATTATTATTGACAAAATATTTTAAACATTTTTGTTTATAGTTAAAATAAGCATTCTACTAAAAAAAAAAAATGAATAAATATACGATTAAATTTGTAATATATAAATATATATATTGTATCTTTTGTCTCTAACTGGTAATTGCATCAATTTTGGTCAATTTTCATGTCTTTAAATGGTTTAATCGTACAGAAAGTTTACATATTTAAGTATTGAGCGGCAGCGCAATACTTATTTATTTCCAGTGTCACTTCTCAATGTTAATTTAACATAGAACAGGCCTATGAAGCTCATAACTTTTTCATTTTTTCTTCCCACCTTTTTGTCCCTGATGCCATAAAGTTTTAATTCTTTGCTAATTCTAATAATATTATAAATTCAACGTGTAAAAACATTTGCCTGACGTCAGGGTTAAAACCGATGATAAAATGCCTTTGCCTACAGGTGGATTATAATCTAGAGAGTTACATGGGCTAATTTTTACTTACATTATTCAAATATTTTTCTTAAAATTTCCAAATTTCGCTTTTCTTATTGAGAATCAACGAACATTTTCTAATAAAATTTAACATTTTCCCTTCATTGTTGTATGTAATTCAAAAGCCGTAATAATAATTTGTCTATTTTTAGTTGAATAATTTTCACGTGCAACATGAAACTAAAGAAACTGAAATAGTTTTTTTTTTTTTTTTTAAGCATTAAAGAAGATGGATATGGCGTCATAGTGAAAAGAAAAATGACATTTTCAAGCAGATTTTTTAAGTTCAGATTGTATTTTTTGACCAACCTACAGCAACCTGCATTACTGCACTGGTGAAATATTTCTAATTATACATAGGTAAATTGTATCACAAATTACGATGTGATATCGCATAAATCAAAGGCTGATGATGATACCCTCCATTAATTTTGAAATGTGTTCGCCTGAACGATATAGTTATTAAAAACGTCCTTCCGACCAGTGCCGGGAGGAAGAGGTAGCTTTCATATTCCTTATTTTTTAAAAGCAAGCTTATATTATTCAAACACACGAAGCTCAATTTAGTGGAAACCGATTATAGGAGATTCAATACTAATTTTTATCAATACTAAATCATTATGAATGAGAATATCGCGAAATTAGCTTTATCGAAGCTGCTTTTATTTAAAGTAACTTATATTTGGTTGCCAAATTCGGTATTGGGGAGTATAATCTTATAAGATAATACTCCCCATGCATGGATCACATACGTAGACGATATTTTCATCATATGGCAACATGCAGATACCTTGCTCAATAACTTTTAAACCAGATTAATAACCTTGATTCTAAAATTAAATTCACATTGGAAATAGAGCAAAATGGTACGCTACCTTATTTAGATGTATTACTAATCAAGACGCACCAAGAAATAGAACGCACTGTTTACAGAAAACCCATAGCCAGCCAATCCATTATCCCTCATAATTCTCAAGCACCTTTTTCATACAAAGTTTCTTCATTTAGACATTCTATTCATAGAGCATTCACTGTTTGTACCCCCAAGCAATTAAATAATGAAATAAATAAAATATATGCTATTGCAAGAAACAATGGATACAAAGAAAGCACCATAGAAAAATTAATTAAGAGCTTGAAGAATAAAAAGAAAAGAAGTTTCAATCCACAAAACTCCATGTTATCCACTTTACAATATTTTCCTGGTTTCTTCGAACGTTTGAAATATAAACTCAATAAATTCAATATCTCCCTTGTCGCAAAACCTTCTATGAAATTAAAAAATATAGTATGCAAGAAAATAGATCCAATAGAGTCAAACCAGTTATCAGGAGTATTCGAAATACCCTTCACAAACAAAGATGGAACAAGACAGTTTTATATAAGTATGACAAGTAGAAAACTTAAAACTAGAATCAAAGAACATATAGCAGACATCAAGCACAACAAAAGAACCACAACTTTGGCCAGAATATGCAGCGAAGAACCGTTACAGATTGATTTTAAAAATAGCAAGTTAATTTATATATCAAGATTTTATTTACCATCCATAATCCGAGAATCAATAGAGATATTTTTACGCAACAAGATTATTTGCAATGATCCAGTTTTCATTGATTTACCTAAAATTTGGAAAGAGATGCTATGTAATTTTAATAAAAATAGTCAAAATTAATCTACACTCGCAAATAGCCAAGATAATTTTATTTTTATTTTATGTTTTGCAATGTTTTTCATTATGCATGTTGTCTCGTGACATTGTTTACCATGTTACTGTTTTGTTAAATTATATGAAAATTAATCCACGCTCACAAATAGCTAATTTAATTTTAATTTAATTTTAGGTTTGCAATATTTTTCATTATGTATCATGTCTCGTGACATTGTTTACTATGTTTATTGTTTTTAAATTATGTGAAAAGATTTTCTATCATAAATGATTTTGAAAATGTCGCCGTTGGTGCGACGAAACGATCGTCAATCTTAATAAAGATATTTTATCACTTTTTAGCATTATTTTACATAATAAGTTAAACCAATTGAACATTAAAAATAAAAATGAAATTCAAACAATATAATACTTTAAGCACCTATATACTTAGATTCCATTCAAATGAAATCCAAATAAATCTTAGTATTTTTCCATTTTTAAGTTCTAAATATTTGTACTGCAGATTTTGCATTATGTTTATGACAATTGTACATAATATGATAAGATACATGCAAAATACAAAACTTTAAAAAAAAGTCTAAGATTTATTTCGATTTCATTTGAACGAAATCTAAGCATTTAGGTGTTTAAAATATTATATTGTATGAATTTCATTTTTATTTTTTAGTGTTCTATTGGTTTAAATTATTTGTTGCAAAAATTTAACATTAAATGTAGAACGAATTGAATGAAATATTTTGATATCTGCCCCTTCTCGGGCTTAAACAATTTAGGAAATAAATTTTGTTTTTTTTAATTTGTTCTGTAAATTAGGTTTTTGTTATATATATATATATATTCGTAATGAAATTTGCAAGGAAATGTGCTTAATTTCAAGTTTATGTCATGTAAATGTTGCTAAAGCTACTTTAACTTTAATGTTTATTATGTAAGATGAATAAAAATAGACTTTATCATTGCACATACAGGGACATTATATTTCGAGTTAACTACTGAGAATAAATTTTATTTTTACCTGAAAGGAGCAATTTTCTTTTCTTACAGAAGCATGCACGATAAACATTTAAATATATTTCTAGAGAAGCTAGCAGCTTACTGTAAACATAATATTTAAGCATACACTTATTGTATGCACATAAGTACTGTATATATGGCATACTGTAATCACACATTGAAACATACTGCCAAAGAAGCTAGCAGCTTACTGTAATCATGATATTATTTAATTATTTTCACAATTATTTTCTTTTATGAAAACTAAGATACATTATGGCATTTTGGTACTTCAGTATTTATTAGCACGGATCGAAATCAGATTAAACTTATGCATAAATCGATAATTTTGTACTAAAATGCGCGAATTAATTGAGTTTAATTCAAGTTTATGTGGTGTAAAATATTACAAAAAAAATTATTAATCAATGCACTAATTTAAAAAATAAACTACGACCTATTTCATTCATTGAACTTATTACAGATATTCTTTTTTTTTTTTTTTAAATTAGCTATTGACAACAAATATTATTTTTAACTAAAAGAAGGTTTTCTTTTTGCATTTTCTCTTGAAATCAAATAAATATTTTCTCTTTAAAGGTTTCTGGATGTTTTCAAAACCAACTTATTTCTAAAAAAGGATCGGCTTAAAAATGTTTGCGAATCTGAAATGGCATTATTTTGTTCAAAAGAATCTTTGACGAAACTATCATAAAATCGAAGTCCTTTTATTCTTTACAAAATCGTACTAAGCTTTATTAAAGGACTTTCAGCAAATAAAAAAAAATGGAAAAAGTTTAAAAACCAATAAAGATTTAAGTTTGAGTATATGAAACAGTGAATTCAGTGGATTTTGGAGCAAACAAAGTCTAATTTTAGAATATTTTCGCATTATGTATTTCATTTCTAGTATATTTTTCGTAGATGTATAAAATTTAAACTTTGTATAAAAACTCTTGCGTTTATTTAAACATCAATGTAAATAAAACGCACACTACATATAAACAAATAAGGAGTTATTACAATATGAGTAAATGACAGTTTTTATAGAGCGGGAAGACAATTGGATTAAAAAAAAAAATTAAATGTTAAAAGTTGTATTTTTTTTTTTTTTAGATTTTTTTGCTATATTTACCAGGCGCACGAAGTGCATACGTGTATAATAGACATCATGGAAAATGATTCACTCGACAAAAAATTACATAAAGTAAAATCATGTATATTGAATATAAGTATTGTAAACACTTCAAATTTTATTTAAAATTTTTTTTCTTTTCATAACAGGCATCGGCGGTGGCTTTAAGAAGGTCACAGCAGGGTGTCTCAAAATGAGAGGTGTGACATACGGGATACCAAATTGGATTGGCTGAGACAATTCTGGACAAAAGTGAACAGCCAAGCACCTTGGCGAACCTGCCACTATTGCCAAGTTAATGCTTTTTAACTTGTCTTACTTGCATATTCGAACTCGTGCAGGTCAAGTATAGCCAAGTCTGAAATTTAGGTGTTCCATAGTCTCGACAGATACATCTATCTAAACACAGTCTGAGCACACACCCTTTGCGTATAATACCACTCTCACACAAATGCATCATGTTTTATAGTGTGATGGAGAAGAATACGATGGGACTTCATTAGAAAACTATAATATACTTTAATTAAAAATTTTTAAATAAATTGTTTACAAAGCAGAAAACATAGAATATTAAATCTGCATGACGCCGACAACATTATTCGACTCAAATGTACACAGGCTCTAGCGTCGGCAAAAACAACGGAGAAGAGTTGTTTCAATTCTTCTGAATTATCGTCTGAGGGAGAAAACGTCAGAATAATAACAAAATATGTCATTCGCTTAGTCACACAACTCCCCCGCCAGCCTAACACAACTAGTAAAAAACGAAAATGAACTTTTCTTCCAGCTCTAGTAGTATAGGTCAAAGAATCAAGTTCTTTTCTGGCAAAAGAAAAGCAAGTTTTAACCTATTAATATTTATAAGCTTTTCCTGATCATGAATTCGAAGTATAATGTCCTTTTCCGGTATCTTTACAACCTTATACGGTCCCTAATAAGTAGGTTGTAATATCCTCTTAAAAAGATGTGACAAAACGTGGTTGCAATTATTGAGTTCTTTTGGAGTGTAGATTTTTTGCTGTCCATGCTTTGAACGTCAAACGCGTCTGAAAGCACACATTATTTTCTGTATTTTGGCTATATAATTTGGTGGGTCTAACAAGGATCTATCATTATACAACTTTTCCGGAAGCAGTACGGTGGTTTCATATGTTAATTCAGCTGTGGAAGCAACAAGTACTTCACGTACTGTAGTTCGAAGAACTAGAAAAACTAGAGGAAGAGCTTCAAACGATTCAACTTTATTTCAGATTAAGCCCTGTTTTAAAGGTCGATAAAGTCGTTCTACCAAACCATTACACGGAGGTGTATATGAAACAGTCATAGCTAGACTAGTACCGCGTAACCTTGGCATAGTCTTGAAAAGTATAGGCTCAAATTATCTACCGATATCGCATGTTATCCTCAGAGGTGTACCTAAACGAGAAATCCGTGTCTGCACAAAAACCTGAGCGGCGGTTTCAGCAGTTACATCTACTATAGGAACAGCCAATAGACATTATCTGAAACCAAGTACTAAAGGCAAAGGATCGATTATGTCTAGATGTACATGCGAAATCTCTCATGTGTGACTAGAAACCGTATCAAAGGAGATTTAGTATAGAAGTGCACCTTTGTCGTTTGACCGGGATGCATGCTCTACACCACTCAGCAACATCCTTATTTAGTCTTGACCAAATATACTTTGAATACATTAAGCCCATATTCCTGGATGCGACAACCCATGCATTCACAAAATAGTTTTTCCCTTAGAACCTGAGGGACATAAAACCAATTTACCTCACCAAGCGTTTCACAATTCAAAAATGCCTTAGGATCCGGAATTTGTACTTTATCTTATCCCCCGCTAAACTCAACCTTTCCATACAAAATAGCCTTTAGCTCCCCATATTTCGTTTGCAACTTTGTCTATAACTCTGAATCAGCAAGTGTCGAAAACTGAATCTCACAAATTCTCGATAAACTATCAGCAACAAAATTTCCTTAACAATGCAAATAGCGTATACCTGTAGTAAACAGGGATATAAAATCTAATTGCTGAAACCTTCTAGGGGAATATTTTTCTTGTTTCTGGTAGAATGTAAAAAATAAGGTATATGATCCACGTACAACGCAAATACGAGCCTTCAACACGTGCGTAAAAAATTGGATCGCTGAATATTCCGCTAACAATTCCAGGTCATACGTTGAATAATTGAACTGTGCAGGTAATAACTTATGTGAGGAAAATCCAAGAGGTTTTGGACCATCTGGGTAAACAAACGTCTTATTTCGCACCACTCATAGCAAAATTACTGCAATCACTTTTAAGTGCAAGCTCCGAATTTTGAGAAAAATTGTAATAAAGTCATCTTAGCCATTGCATCTTTAACTTGTTCGAAGCTACTTTCAGCATCCGCATGCAACTCCAGTTCTCTTTTATTCATCTATTTCATCCTATTTAAGAACCTACTAAGCGGTATCAATATTGCACCTATATTTGGTACAAACGATGATTATAATTTACACCTAAAATCAACTCAGATCACTAACAGTCTCTGGTTTTGGAAAATCAACAATCGCTTTTATTTTATGTTCGTGTGGTCTTTAGCCCTGACTATTTATAGTGTGGCTAAGAAAATCTATTGTTTCTTTATCTAACTTATATTTTAATTTCTTACCATACTCCATAATTTCTAATCGACTCCATCAACTCCATAATTTCTAAATTGCCTAAAAACCTCCTCCATATATGCTGCATGTGTTTAGCATCAGGACATAATTTGCGCCAGAGCCCAACGGTGCTCAGCTCCGGTACTTCTCTGTTTTTAGTAAATATTTAAAAATTGATTGGAATTTACCGGAGCTCATAAATACAGCGCTTCGGAGCCCAGTGCTATAGCACTTCCGTAAAACCGAAGCCTAAATTACCTTTTCGTTTCACAACCATCTCCAAGCTTTTGCATTGTTTTTATGAAAACACTTATGTGTAACATAATGTGTCGCACAGGTAGGTGATGGAAATGGAACAGGCTCATTTTTTATATCAGTCTTTGGGCTTGGGCGGGCTCGAGCTCAGCCAGTTGTCTTACATGCAAAATTTTATTTATTCATGTATAGAATAGAAATTGTGTCTTTTATTCTAGCGATTCTTGCAGATTTATTTCTAGTATTGATGGCGGCGACATGTGGCATCACTCAAGAGAGCAAGCAAAGAATTTGCTTTCAGTTCGATTTTCTTTTGTGACAACAGGATATATTTTAATTGGATAATTTATTTTATTTTTTTATTTACCTACCTAATCAAAATAATATTTTCTTCTGTTTTTAGTAAACGAGCATCAACTTGAGGTTTTTAGTCTTCTATAGTGTACGAGTATGAAAATAACGTTGGTGATTTTTCTATTTATTTTTCATCATGAACACTGCTCATGCTAAGACTCTGCTCTACACATTTGCGAAGTCACTTTCATTTGTAAGTAGATATAATTGCCATGTACTGTTATTTTGACAGAAAGCAAACGAGCAGGTTTTTCTTTTTCTATAAAAGTATCGAATCTTTCGGATAAAGGCGTCAAACTTTTAATTTAATCTGATATTTAGGGACTCATCACGAAAGATTGTTATACGGAATACAGTTAAGGATTGATATGCAAATAGTATAAATTTACAAATTTCGATGAAAGATTCACGCTGTTTCATACATCTAAAGAGTGAAAAAAAAATAACAAACGAAATTATGTAAATGGCATACGTAACGAATAGTTACAACCCTAATAGAATGTTATCAATAACATGAATTCCACTTGACTGTTGTTTTGTGATGAGTAACCATATGACATGGAAATGAAGTCAGTTGGTGAGGTCAATTAAGCGCAATTGCTTCAGTCCACCGTGGATTCCCCATGAGTGTGCTTTGTAAGGAAATCATTGAATGACGTCAAAGTGAATGCACCTGTTGTCTGCCAAATAACCCTCATTTGAAGACTTTACTTTTAATTCACCATGATCAATACATTATGACAAGTCACTCGGTAAAATTGTTGTGAGTGACATGGGGAATCGACAAAAAGAGAGATCTGTCATTGGGGAGTCTGCCATGGACACTTGACACTGCTGTCTTTAAATCACGGTCACATTAGAATCACTCGGTTACTTCAGTGGGGCATCAGTTAAAGATTCGTTACCAATCAACTGTCTGACTTCACAGTGCAGTCATAAAAAAACACTTGAAAGGAATAATAAGGCGAATGAAAAATATGACATTTTTGTTCACGATTATCACTTAGACAGGTGTGACCATTTGTGACTTACAGTGACGTTACAACGACTGTCTATGCATTTTGGGGTAAGTCATATTTCCTAATTGGTTTAAAATCAATTTAGTTTTATTTCAAAATTGCTAATCTAATTTTTGGGATGAATGTTTAACTATATCTTATTTTTATATCGCATAGAATTGCACGAAAATTTATATTTTATCAGTTTACTGAATAAACTTATGTATGTTGATCTAATTTTTAATTTTATATACAACACGGGTCACTAATATTATACATTTTAACCCCTTTCCTGTGACACCCGAACTTAGTTCGGGCAAAGCAAATGCGTCAATTTTGGAATGCCCAACCTGAGTTCGGGCAAGAGAAAAATGGTGTTTCAATTCCGTGAATGCCGAACTCAGTTTGTCCAATGCATAATATGGATTTACCATTTTTAAAGTAGATCACGATACATTCCCTTCAAAATTTCAGCAGTTTCGTGCCATTTGTCGGATTTTTTAAATTTTGCAGTTCTTTTCAAATTTCATTCAAACCACATTATCTTACTGTATAGAATTTTGAAATTCTAAGGAATCTGAGGGACATGGAATGCATGACAGTTGATATAAATAATAATATTGCTGCATTAGTTTATTATATTTATCTTGAAAATTAAGTCATCTGAATATTTTGCTATAATTCGAGAAAATATTACTGTAATCCATTAACATTTCCAATATATGTGAAAATATTAAATATAAACTAGTTATTTCGTTCATTTATATTTTTAACAAAATAATTCTAACATTTTGAAGATAATAACGAACAAAATTAAAGAGAATTTTCTTTTCCGTTTTTGGCACGTTTTTCTCAAATATGTTCCACAGGAAAGGGATTCCCTGATCGTTGATCACTGCAGTGGAATTCGAAAAAATGTAGTATGATTTATATTCATAATCGTTGATCCCATTATAAATTAATATATTAGAATGATTTAAAAAAAAATTGTAGCTGCGACATATTACTTTATTATTCATTTAAAAACATTTGAATTTCTCAACATTATGTTCTTTACTTAATCATCCAATTTTGAAAATATTTGGAAACTGTTCTTCGTGAAACTAATTTTCAGAAAATTGAAACAGATTCTTAAGAAACTTTTACTATTAATGTTTTATTGAATATTGAATTTAGTTGCACTCAGAAAATTAATCGTCTTTGCCTCACAAATATACCTCTCAATGCAAATTATAATGCTCTCGGGGGAAATATTTTAAGATTAAATATGAGTGATAATAAAATTTAAAGGGGCTGTAAAATATTACCTTTCGAAAAGAAAGAGAACATTTAATGTAAACTACATTTTAATTTTTTTAATTTTCAATAACTAGGCTTTTACAATTCAATTACATATTCAAATGAAAGATATATTAACATTATTAGCATTTTATGTTATTATCCTTCTATATATAAAAAAAAAGTTTTGATTTGAAAATGGATCAATGAAAATCTGCGTAGATATTCCCCTTCAGATCGGCATCCAATTTGAATGCCTAAGCATGGCCTTTCTTCGTTAATATTAAAAAAACTGTTGCATACAAAAATATGAAAATCGGTGAAATTATAGAGAAATATTTTATAAACACGCTGATGAAGACAGTTTTCAAATCGAAGAATTATTTTAAGATATATTTAATGCCAAAGTTGGACAAAATCGTTCCATTAAAAAAGTTTTATAGGAGCAAAAACTGTACATAGGAATTTAATCATTTTTAGATCATTTTCTGTGCCAGGATTTTCCGGTGTGCAGACTGCATTTAGTTTTTTAATTTCACTCATTTTTGGAAGTTTTATTTCTGTTTTAAATTCAAATTTTCAGCATTTCGAGAGATATTTTTTCATATTTTAGAAAATTGTATTAATTTAAACTGTTGCCAACTGTATAAACAGCGCAAACAATAATGTTTGCTTCAAATTAAAAATTTATTTTACACGTGACTATTATAAACAGAAAATATAAAAAGCAGGAACTCATTGAAAATTACGTCATAAAAACTATATTTACATATGAATTTTAAAAGAGAAGGAATATTGTAAAATAATAAATTCATTAACATGCGTTAGAAGACTTAAATAGGAGAATTTACGTCACATTACACTTAGTACGTAAAAGGAACAAAAAATAATATTGCAAAACAGTTTAAATTTAAAATTGCGCGAGACATTTATTTGATATTTTAAGATGATCATAATATTTCATTTCCAACAAAAGTATTTTTACGTGAATATTAAAAAGAGAAAGAAAAGTTTGGTTAAAATTACGTCAGATTATAATTGTCAGATTCAAATTATAATTCAATCAACCGAAATCTTTTTAAAGCCGATTAAATTAGTGTGCTGTTAGAGTCTGCGGTGTCTGAACGGGGGTTGACGAGCGTAGCTCATAGGGGGCAGAGCCCCCTAGTTTAAATAAACAAATATTTTAATCACTGAGATCATTCTTTGAAAGAAATCAACTTTTAATAATTTATATATCTAAAAGAAAAGGCTGTTTTTTTTTTTTTAGTTTTCTGGTTTGAACTTTCTATTGAAACAATTTTGATAATTTTATTTTTAGACTAGCTAATCTGCCCAGCGTTTCCAGGGTCCATCAAAAAACAGAAAGAATTGCGAAAAAGCTCTGAAAATCACAATAAAAAATAGCGAAAATTTTAAAAATCGCTGAACGAATTTCGAATAAGCTTAATCGGAAAGAGAAAAAATATATATGCTTCGCTGGACGATTGAAACTGGATTCCTTTTAATAATGTGTAAAAATCGTAGCAATTCGCGAAAACACACTAAATATCACATAAAAAATTCACGAAAAATCGGAACATTGCTGTACGAAATCCGAATAAACTTTATTGAAAAGAAGGCAGAATATACTATAATATCAAAAATTCGCAGCGGATCACGAAAAAAAGTTAAAATTGCATTAAAAATCGCAAAATTTTCAAAAATCATGAAAGTCAAAATTTACTGTGTTTCGTTAAAAGTTTCAATTCTAATTCCTTTGATAAATGTCAAGTCGTGAAACGCAGAAAAACTCTAAAGAAACGCGATAAAAAGCAGTTAAATATCAAAAATCGCACAGGAGAAAATTTATTATATTGGGCCAAAAGTTTGATACCGGATTCCTTTTCCGTATCTCAAAAAGTCGCCGCAAACTCTAAAAAATGAAAATAAACGCTAAAAAATTGCATTGAAAATCGCATTAAGAATAGCTATACTTCAAAAATAGCAGAGCAGAACATTTCCCATAATAGGCAAAAGGTCTGGAAAGGTCTATTAGGCTAGAAGTATGAAACAGAATTCCTTTTAAAAATGCCAAAAAACCATTGTGAAAACCCAAAAAATCGTAAAATATTGAAAAATCGCAAAATATTGAAAAGTCTCCAAATATTAAAAAATCACTAGGGTAAAAATTTACTATTAAGGGTTAAACATGTCAATCGAAAAATTTACTAAATTAGGCAAGAAATTTGAAATCGAAATGAGTTTCCGAATATCAAAAAATTCGGCACGTAATTCGAAGAATTCCTAAAAATCACATTGGAAATTGCATTAAAAATCGCTAAATCTTTAAAAGTCATGAATAACATCTTCTTGAATAACAAAAAATGGACACTGAACGCCAAAAATCTCTAAAAGTCGTTAACAATCACACTGAATATCGCATTAAAAATTGGTAAAATTCAAAAAGCGTAGAGGACAAAATGTACTATATTAGGCTAAAAAGTAGAACTTTTAGTTTTAGTTTAACATTTTACCAATGTTAAAAAAAATGGTCGGAACTCGAAAAATTGCATTAAAAATCGTTGAAATTTAAAAATCACGGATGGCAAAATTTACTATAGGAGGATAAAAGTTTCATACCAAATTCCTTTCCCGAATGTCAAAAAATCGCCATGAGACTCGAAAAAATGCTAAAAGTCGCATTGAAAAATGGATTAAAAATCGCTGATTATTCAAAAATAGCAGCGGACAAAATTTACTAAATGGAGTAAAAAATTGTAATCTGAATTCTTTTACTAATTAGAAAAATACCAGCCGGACTCGGCCTACAGGTGGAGGTATATTTCGGAGTTAAGTACTAATTTCACCAACAAAACCTAAATAAGGTTAGAGATAAACCCAGTTTCTCCACTAAGATTAAGCTCTAGGGACCTAAGGGCAAAATTGGCACAAGGGGATGGAAATGGAGAGGGTTAATAATTTTGAATACCGCTTTAACGTGATTCTGATAAAACCAGCTCTTACAGAAAAATGACGGGAAAAAATAAACATTTTTCGTTATACCAACAATGAAAATAAGAACAATAACATTCCTACCACAACAATTAATTTTCTATCGCAAGATTTCCACGTGAAAAAAGAAAATGAAATAAATTGTTTTATGAATTGAAAAAAAAAATGTATAAGTTTTCTAGAGGAAGTTTTCCACGGGAAAACCGAAACTGAAATAAATAATATGACGAATTAATGCGTATATACTATATATATAGGTATTACGTCATATTGGAAATATAATGGACGTCAGCAGTTGAATATGTGATGTGAATTTGAAAAAAACGTATTAGAACATGATAAAAACCCGACTATGGAAATATGAACATATTTTAACATTTTGAGGTTCTCCGAATTTCTTTTCGCCATTTTAAAACCTATTCCATATATATGCTTGTGTGTTCGTGTACATTACAATTTTTTCGAAAAGTTTAGGTCTCTAGAGCTCATTCTTAATGAAGAAACTGGGTTTATCTCTAATTTTGATTTAGGTTTCGTTAGCGAAATTAGTACTTAACTTCGTGATCTAACTCTTTCTGTAGGCTGAGCTAGCAGGGATTTTTTTCTTAATTCGTCAAAATATTTATTTCATTTTCAGTTTTCCTGTGTAAATCCTGCTCTAAAAAAATTATGACGTAATTATTCATTTTTTTTTTTTTAATTCGTCAAACTATTTATTTCATTTTCATTTTTCACGTGGAAATCTTGCAATAAAAAAATAATTGTTGTGGTGAGAATTTTAGTGTTTGTTAATTGTTGGCAACTGCTATAATGAAAATTTTTCCTGTTATTTTTGTGTAAGAGTTGGTTTTATCAGAAACATGTTAAGGCGGTATTCAAAATTTTTTAGCCTCCTCCATTTCCATCCCCTTTCGCCGATTTTGCCCATTTGCAATCCCAGCCGAGTTATTAGCCATCTCAAAGCATCTCATGACAATTAGAACTGATTATTTTCAATCACTAAAGTTTAAGTATGATTTAAATTCATTGTTAATACAATCTATTACAATAAATACATTGTTTCTTATTTAATAGTGGTTGAGGTTAGATTTGCGAGGGCTTTGAGCACTGTGAGTTCAAAATTAAGTTTGTTTCTCAGACACTTTAGTGAAATATTTTGCATCTGAAAATTTTCAAAATCGGAATTGGGGGGGGGGGGGAGTAAATATCCTTCTATATATAAAAAAAGTTTTGATTTGGAAATGGACCAATAAAAATCTGCGTAGATATTCCGGGTAGACCGGCATCCAATTTAAATGCTTAAGCATGGTCTTTCATCGTTAATATTAAAAAAACTGTTGCATACAAAAATATGAAAATCGGTAGTATTATAGAGAAATGTTTGATAAACACGCTGATGCAGACAGTTTTCAAATCGAAGAATTATTTTAAGAGATATTTAATGCTAAATTTGGACAAAATCGTTCCATTTAAAAAGTTTTATTGGAGCAAAAACTATACATGAGAATTTAATCATTTTTAGATCATTTTATACGTTATAAGTTCTCGGCATGCAGATTGCATTTAATTTTCTTATTTGAGTCATTTTTTGAGGTTTTATTTTAATATTAAATTCAAATTTTCAGCATTTCGAGAGATATTTTTTACAAATTTTAGAAAATGATATTAATTTAAACTGTTGCCCGTTGCATAAAAAGCGCAAACAATAATGATTACTTCAAATTAAAAATTTATTTACACGTGACTATTACAAACAGAAAAAAAAACTTTAAAATTACAATTAAATGATTACATGTTTAAAGCATGAAAATTACGTCATAAGAACCATAGGCACAGATGTCATATACGCTACATATTGGCGCAATTTTTTTCCGACGCGAATTTGGCGAAAACATAAATAGCATAAACAACAAAATCCGGGCTACCATATCAAGCAAAATAACGACACTTTAGCACCAGTTAAGTACCCGTTGGGTATATGAAACTGGCGTCAGAAAAAAATTGCGCAAATGACATCTGTGCCGAAACATACTTACACTTGCATTTTAAAAGAGAAACAAAATCTTAAAATTAAAAAAAAAATCATTATTATGCGTTAAAACTTGTAATTTGAGGAAATTACGTCATATTTAAAATGGCAAAAAATATAGCAAAACAATTTAAATTGAAAAATATATTTGCGCGAGATATTTTGAGATAATCTTTTCAACTATTATCGTGAATTCGAAGAAGCGTAAATAATATTTCCTTCTAACAACAAAAGTATTTTCACGTGAATATTAATAAGAAAAATAAAACTTTGGTGTAAATTACTCAGATTTGAAACGATACATTTAAATTAAATTATGTAAAAGAACTATCTTATAGCGCTGTTAAAAAATACCGGGAGACAATGACACTGTTTACTTAATTCATTTTACATTAGGTTATTTTCAAATGTTTAACTAATTTTTTAAATTGATTACGAAAACAGCCATTGTATCTCTTAACAGCAGCAGATTTGGCCTTAAAAATCCCCAATCCAAGGAAAACGAATGGAAACCCGTTTACAGAGAGACCGCTACTGTTTTTTTCTTTTTTTATTCAATATTTTTAAAGGCGATCAAATTAGCGTGCTTTTTAGATTTTGGTGTGCCTTAACGGGGGTTGGCGAGCGTAGCTCGTAGGAGGCAGAGCCCCCTAGTTTTATAAATTAATATATAGATCTGAGGGCCACTGGGCAAAGTCCCGATAATAAGGGCCTGCTTCCACATCTTCATTCAGCTTTAAAAATCACTCCGGGGACAACCTTATCAAACAGACGATGAAGTAAAGGAGTGCGTGCGCAACCGGATAAAGCAGCATGCAAAGGTTTTGAGTTTCATTAAATAAATTGTTTGAAATAGCATCTGCCTCGTTCTTTATTGACTGCAACTATTACATTGGAAATGAATAACTTGAATTTCGATCTCATCGTTTTACATTCGACCAAATTTAGACATAGATTCGTTACTCTAGTATCATTTACTTTGTGTAATTTCAACTTATTTTGACATAGAACCTCAATAAATCACGAGTCGAAAATAATTTTTCGAGTGTCACACATTCGCCGTCCCTTGTAAAGGGCGTAACCAAAAAGCGCTAGTGGGAATTTAAACTAGTAAATGTGCAGATCAAGAGCCTCAACGTTATCTCTGCAACTCATTGTTTTTATCAAACTTTGCGTAATATTAATCTTTCTACAAAAACAAAATTTAAACTATTTAAATTACACAAACATTTATAAAAGGAAAAAAATATTTCGATGGTTTCAGACATTAAAAGAGTTAAATTAAACACGTTGTTATGTAAGGATATTCTGAAATTCTCACGAGCTACTTATTCTAGTAATTTTTATAAAATAAAGCAAATTTCTTCAGGGGGGCTCTGCCCCCCTGAACCCCCCGCTGTGTAATTTATTTTGCATTTGTAATTTTCTACTGATTGAGTTAATGATTACCCTATATCTTAGATTTCTTTTTACACTGCGATTTATAAGGATATTCAATAATTCGGTCAAGCATTTTACGTTATCCTAATATCCTTACAGCAGTATTTACTTGCCTGCTAACCACAAATACCTGTATCTAATGGATAAAGAACTTTTGGAAATGTAAACTGAGACATCTAATTCAGAAATCTAATACCTTTATAAATTTTGTTTCCAAAAAATAATTTTGATTACCATTCTGTAAATCCATACAATCTGTTACCATCAAAAAATGTACTCGATAACATTAACTTACGAAAATCACCCTAAAGTACGGGGGCTTCTAAACCTAACGGTTAATAATTCATCATCGTTAAATAGATAAACGTGATTTGGCGCCTTTAAGTATTTTTTGTGATATTCTTTTAATAGTATCCACATTTAATTTAAAATCGTGATGTTACAAATACCGTTGAAATTTGACGCAAACCTATGTTCAGGTCAAATTACGAAAGGTTAACTAACATTTCATTTCCCTTAGCCGGACTTTCTGTTTCGTTTTTCGTAATAAGGATTATTTTAATAATTTAATTTATTTTACACTCTACAAGCTGTTACACGGGACGTTGTTCACGCAGCATTAAAATAGAGATAAATGCATTAAGTAAAACATTTCACTTCCCACCAGACATGCCAAGTCTCAAGCTTTTTGCACATCACTATTATCTTACAGAAAATGTTCTTTTAAATCGCGCAAATGTTTCAATTAAATAAAGTAACATTTTCTGTATTAAAATACTGGTATCCAGAACGCTGGAGGCTTGGCAGCTCTGCTCCTCTTAATAAAAACATATATCATTAACCAACACTTTATCACATTTTATAGGAGACAAAACGGAATTTTTTATTAGTATGGCCTTACATATATCTCAGTCATAAAAATGTAAAATTTTGTGCCAATTAATGCACGCAATTGCGAAAATGAAATCGCAAACAATGAGAAAAGGAAGGGCAAGTAAAATCGTGTAAATCGAGGAATCTTTCTTCGTAGTGCTGGGAAAATACTGCTACAAAAACTATTTTAGGTGGTATTTGGTGTGAAATGTTTATATGTATTCATTCCTGTCCTATTTATCTTTTTTATTATTTATAATTTGTTTATTCCATTTTCCTTTTGCACGTGAAAATCTTACAAATTAAAATTACTTTTTTGGGAGAAATTGTTATTCCTTTATTTTTTTTTTGGCAACAATAAAGTTTATAAAGTTTAATAGAATAATGTCAGATAATATGAAAATAACGAACTTTTTCTTTTATAATCAAAATTGTTGAATAAATAAATAAAAATATTATTCTATATAGTATATAAATACTATTTTCATTTCTGCGTTTAAATCAATCTATATGCAAATATCTATACAAAGGCATTCATTAATTCATTCCTTTTAACTTTGATTTGAACCATACATACTTTCACATTCATGATATTTTTAGATGAGATTTAGTTGCTACGCAACGGTTAAAAGAAAAAAAAATGAAATATAAATAATTTCATAAAATAAAATGTTTTATATTATTCGAACACATGTATACAATTCCATCATAAGTTATACACCTAATTTAAAAGCTCTGACAAATGTTTTGACAAAATTGCAAACTAATAGGAATAAATTAATACTCTTATTTAAAAATTTCAGCATCCAAAATTTACCATTTAAATATATTATTCATATGAGCTATTTCTTTCAACAAATGAAAATTTGAAAATCGTCTGACTTCCCATAGAAAAGCATTATATCACAAAATAAAATGTTCTGTATATTCCGAACGAATGAACTAAATTTAACCCAAAACTATACAGCTAAATCCGGGGAGCTCACCAATATACGTCCTTAATTTCAAGCTAATCGGATGCTTTTTACGGCAGTTATCGCGGGACAGACATACTAACTAACTAACAAACAAACAAACAAACAGATGGAAACCAAAAAATTTCGGGTCTCCACAGTAAGCCTTTACTGACGTTTCGGCAATAATCCATTCGAGGAGTAAGATAATCGGAAGGGACACTTAAAAACCTTCAGGTGCGACACTGATGACTATTATGAACTGATTTTTTTTGCAAATTCGAATTTCGATTTCGATTTTTTATGTATGTATGTATGTTTTTATGTATGCCTTGTATCAAATCGATAAACGTAATAGCTATCTTAATTTTAATGTGTCCTATTCATTCCTGCCTTATTCATTCTGCCAACCTCGACTTATGATAACCCCTTTCTCGCTACGAATCGTCGATGCAGGTGTTGATGCGTTTAACGGTGGTTTTTGATGAATTTTTAATTTTTAACTTGGCTAATTACCAAAAATTAAAATTCAGAGTCTCAGGTGCATCAGGATCGTACTTGGACTATTCCTCAGAATTTTCAGATTTCTAGGTGCTTTAAATTTCGATTGCTATGACATACATACACAGAGAGAGAGCAAAACTTTTTTGAATTCAGGATGTCAGCTACAGTATTTAAATTTTTCAGGCATTTAGTTTTTTTTTGTTGTTGTTATGAAAACTGTATATTTTATATTTTTTATTTGAAAATAATTGTTTTATTTATTAATCTCTCTTATTTCACACATTGCTTCTTTGCAGAAATGCTTCTTTTAAACCTCGGATTATGGGGCTTCTAAAAAAAAGGGAATATTCTTCCGAATCATGGCTAACTCGAATTAGGTTTATATTTTAATGAACTTTAATAAATACAACCGCTATATTAATGAACATTTCTCATTTAAAGTGTATGCAGATAAAAACACAATTTCCGTGATGAAATCTGTCAGATCATTATAATTTAATATATTATTTTTGAAAGATAGTTTAACAAGACGATATTATTAGTTAACTTTAAACTGAGATGCCATGTTTAAAAAAGAATCCACATCAACTAAGATAGAGTAAGTGAATTATTATAAAACTTTCTGGTGGTTTAAAGATGTAATTGAAAAGGAAAATATCTAAATTCCATCTGAAAATCTGTTTCCTAACTGTCGAAAGTACTTTCTAAAAAACTCTTTCGAATGCCTGTCAAACAACACTGAAACGTGATATTTTGAAAATTCTGGGAACTAAGTAATGATTCTTTAAGATGTAAGGTTCCTGATTTCTGTAACGGAAATCCGAAAGGTTAAAAGAAGAGTTTCCATCATAAACTAATTTTAAAATGTTGGTTATGTAAGATATTATTAAATGATATAAGCGTAAGAATTCTTTTAAAATCGATTAAACTTTTCTTTTACAAGAATCGTTTTTTATCACTATTACAATGGCTTTACATAAAACATTAATAGGAACAGTCGATTACATCACGCATTTTGACGATATTGTTGTTTGAATTGGTAAAAAAAGTTGCTTATTACACAGAAATTTATTTATTTAGTTTAAGAAATATAATATTATTAAATTAAACTAAAACAATACTTAAATTAAAATTTAAAATAAAGATAGATTTAAACAAATAATATTTAATCGATTTTCTCTTGTGTCAATGAGACTTAGGATATTTCTGAGAAATTAGATTATAAAGTAAAGTCGTGTCCTTCAGTATCGCTGGAATTATTGCGATAGTAGCCTAACTGTAATAGGATGCAACAATGTGTTTACAACTGTATCAAATTTACAGAAATCTTTTAAATTATAATGCACATGTACACGCATCTAAGTATCCCTAGATTTCAGTTATTTTCCCGGTGTAATAGAAAAAAATGTACTTTCAAATAAAATTACTTTTTAAGCTGTATCTGCGTTTAAATGTTTTTAGATGATTTCTAAATTTTTAGGTTCCGTACTTAAAAAATAAAAACGGAAACATTATAAGATTACTCTTGCGTCTGTCTGTCTGATCGTCTGTCACAACCGTTTTTCTTATAAACTATGAAACGTAGAATGTTCAAATTTGGTAGAAGTAATGAAGGCTATTAAACAACATCATTGTAGATTATTAACCATTCACAAATATAGTTAGGAAAAATTTAAAGGCCGGGGGGCGGGGGGGGCATATAATATTCTTGATTTTTTTATCGTGTGGGGTATTGTGTGAAAGCTCTTGTAACGCCCAACTCAAGCATACGTTTGTTTTAATTTTAGGTATCATATTTTCAGAGATATCATCAGAAAGATAATGGAAAAATATTTCCGTATCTACGGAAATTAAATTATGAAAAAAAAAATAGCAGTAGAAGCTTATTTAAACCTTGCAGGAAAACTATAGTGATTACCCTAGGTCACAGAACGAGGTACAGTCGTGGAAAAAAAAAAGTAAACACTCTCTATTAACTCCTCAACAAATTATCGTAAACGAAAGTTACTGGTACCGAACGATTAGAAATAAAGTCTACTTTTAAATGACATATACAAAATTTGCTTAGGAGGCCATCTACATATTAAAATTAATCCAAACTTCATTTTTTTTCAATCGCAATACCCAATTTTAACGGGATATTTCAAATCTTTGGTTCAAACTATGTCGAGGCACCAAATTTAAAGTCATTTGAATCATAAGTTTTTGAATTATAAACATTCAAAATTTCGTGCTTCTAATGTTAAATTACATTTTCAGTATTTTATTTATAACTCCTGAAATTATGCTCCTAATGTGCTAATTTTTTTGTGCACCAATAATATTATTATACCCAAACATAAATATACTGAATTTGTAATTTTTATAATTTTATGACATGAATTATTAATTATTAAATTAATATTCGAAAAAATTATGAATTGCAACCTACAGTTTTTTTTGACGGATTTAGATTTATTAAGTCCTGCTTTATGGAAATCCAAAATTTCACATTTTTCTCCCAAGTAGTTTTCAAGTTATACTTAAAAAACGGCAAAATGATGGTTTAAGGGTCCGTCTATGATAGAAGTGATTAGATATTTTGAAATTTCTTATGCTAACATATAATCTAGCAGACTTCATTGATTGCTTGAGTGGTGCTTACGGTGCCTTGATCAAGAAGGGAGCTCTCTGGGTTAACAATACAGTACCGAACTTCAATTTGGATATAGCCCTTAAAATACGCTCGTTTTAATATAATTAATTTCTCGGAAACTTATGGTACGAATTGCATAAAAATTTGTTTTTAGGCTAATTGAAGGATGTAGAATTCATTTATGCTGTCAAAATTGAGTACTGCTATTGAAAAAAAACAAAGTTATGCTTCGTTTTTATATGTAGATTTTCCCCTAAGCAAATTTTATATACATCATTTAAAAGTAGGCTTTATTTCCAATCGTTCGGTACCAGTAAATTTCTTCTACAATAATTTGTTGAGGAGTTAGTAGGTGGTGTTTACCTTTTTTTTTTTTTTTTTTTTTTTTTCCCCACGACTGTACCTGTCGTCGCGGAAGTATAACAGGATTGTTGATAATGATTTTCGAAAAAGTTGTCTGTAATTAGCCGATTATATTAATCTTTAAAGACAGGAACGGTTTGGCCACACATAAAGAATGGGGTGGCGTACTCTGCGCGCCAACGGCTTTTAACCCTTTATGTACTGAATTATGAATTCATGAAAATTTTACCATTTAAGCATTTTACGTGAATTTTTGAAACTATATTAGAAGAGTTACATATTCATTTAATAAATTTTAGAAATATTTTAGAAGGATTAATTAAATTTGAAGTTATAGGGATTTTGTGTAATCTTTATTCCCCAACTCAAATCTCTTATTTTAAATATTTTTCTTAGAATTTTGTAAAATTAGCAAATGTACAAATATAATGTTCTTACAATAGAAATATAGAAGTATTCCGAATTAAAAATCCCCCCCCCCCTCCCCAACGCCAAGAAAGCTGAAAAAGATACAAAGGCAAAATAAATTTCCCTTTTAAAAGTATTTTGTTTTGTATAACCAATATTGCTTTTGGAACAAGATAAAGTAATGTATATACAACTCATTCTATGCTGTATTGAGACTCATACATATATTAAATGATTTTTATAACTAGTTATTTTAATGTACTTATAAGTACCGTCAGTAGATAACGTGTTGAAGTCTAGATAAAAAATTTCAACGATATATTTGTGTAATGCAATTCCCAGTTACTGTTTCATATATTGTTTGTACTAAGCCCTCTGTGCGTGTGTAACACTCGCACTTGACCGGTTATTATTTATCTTAACTAGCCGCCCTTGGCGACCAGTTTGGTCTCCTTTAAATGTAATGATAAGCATTGTACCACATTACTTTTATTCAGAATTTAATTTACTTGTTCAATCCTTCGCCAAATCGGAAGTTTCTGATAGAGAAACCAAGAACTCTGTATATTTATGCTAGCCGGACGCAGGGAATAAATCGCCAAACATTGTTCCTTTCGCATTTTTTCGTATTTTATTAATTTCATTTAAAATATAATCCTTTCCCTGATTTTAACTGAAATATACAGATTTAATTTAAAACTGAAACATTTAAAATTTTGACTTGTACTTACTTCTTAAAAAAAAAGAAAGAAAAGAAAAAGAATAAATGATACTATAAAGCATGACATTTAATTTAAACACCAAAGCAGTGTATTAATTTACCACGCGAGAAATAAAAAATGATAATCGGCAAGTTAAAAAATCCTAACTGGCAAGTTAAAAGATGCTATTATCGAGACTGTTACCAGGTTAACATAAAAGTACCTAGAATTTATTGCGATCATAGCAAATTTTATCTTATTTTTATTAGAAAAAAATAATCTTCATCGAAAATGACTAAGCATAATAAAAGCATATAGTTGTTTTTGACAGTCAGATGACTTGAACTATTATAACACAGATGAAATGATGGCGATGGAACAGTATTTGGGCGATTAATCACTTGCGCCAAGTACCAAAATAGCCGGCTGGAATATAATACCGAAGTGGTCAGCCCGGGACTGTTGTTGACAGTCATATGACATAGTCTATTATTACAGATTTAGGCTATTATTACTCTCTCTATGTGTATATATGTGATGGCTAGCGAAATCTAGAGAAACTAGAAGTCTGAAAATTCTGAGGAATAGTCCAATGCCGATCCTTGTTGTAATTCGAGGTTGGCAGAATGAATACGGCATGAATGAATAGGACACATTAAAATTAAGATAACTATTACGTTTATCGATTTGATACAAGGCATACATACGTAAAAATCAAAATCGAAATTCGAATTTTCAAGAAAACTCGGTTCGTAATAGGCATCAGTGTCGCACCTGAATGTTTTCAAATGTCCCTTGCGCTTGTTTTACTTCTGGAATGGAAATGGGGCTTGTTTTACTTCTGGAATTATTTAAATTCCCACTAGCGCTTTTTGGCGACGCTTTTTACAAGAGACGGCGAATATGTGGCACGCAACAAAATATTTTCGACACGTAATTTATTGAGATTCTATGTCAAAATCAGTTGAAATTACACAAAGTAAAACGAAGCTAGAGTGACGAATCTATGTCTAGATTTGGTCTAATGTAAAACTATAAGATCGAAATTCAAGTTATTGATTTCCAATGTTTAATCTACAATCAATAAATAAGGAGGCAGAGGCTTTTCATTCAATTTATTTAATGAAACTCAAAATCTTTGTCTGCTGTTTGAACCAGTTGTGCACACACTCCTTTACTTCATCGTCCGTTTGATACGTTTGTCCCCGCAGTGCCTTTTTGAGCTGGATGAAGATGTGGGTATCGCATGGGCAAATCGGGATTTTGCCCAGGTGCCCCCAGATCCATACATTAATTTATAAATTATTTACCTTTTTCCCCAATTCCAACTCTGAAAATTTTCAAATACAAAAGATTCTCTAAACTTTTTGAAAAAGAAATTTCATTTTGAACTCACAGAGTTCAAAGCTTTCGCAAAGCTAACCTTAACCACTATTAAATAAGAAATAATATTTTTATTTTAATAGATTGTATTATAAATGAACTTAAATCATAATTAAACTTTAGTGATTGAAAATAATCAGTTCTAATTGTCATGAGATAAATTTTCTTCCGTATTTAAAGTTTTTTTCTTTTAACTTAAATATGATAACCAAACCCAAAATTGCCATTTTTATTAGATTTATTGTAAAAATACTTTCTACTTGTGAAGTAGAATGTACTTGATTTGATATTATGGTGTGTGTAGCACAACTTAAAATGATGTAAAAAAGTAATTTGATTAACACATATTTACGTGAAAGGGTATTTGACCCTCTTCCATAAATTGAAGCTATTGAGTTCATCTCAAAATAATGTAAAATTTTTCTAAAGTTATATAAAAGTTCTGCTCTGTACTAAGAAAAAAAGGGTATTATTATTAATTAAAATACTGAATTTAGAATCGGCGGAGCTAAGAATTTTCTTCTATTTAAAATCCAAGGTGCGAAAATATTGGCTATGCATTACACACAGATATGACTGTCTATTAGTTCTATTCAGATAATGTTGGTAAGATTCGAATGGAGCCATTTAATTTATCTTTGCCCAGGGCCCCAATTAGTCATGATTGGGACTTGTGTGGAAATAACATGGGGACAGACTTAATGAGTTCATCCCCTTTCGCAACATGCTGATCTCTATTTTCAGTGCTCCGCTCCACGCGTCATCGCTAAGTGACATTAGTCTTTCGCGAAAGCGCTTACTCTACTGATTAACCCTTGGCAGGAATATACATTTCTTCCCATAAAAATTTTCCATTCGTCGATGGATTTCACGAACTCATATACCTTCTGCTGTCAAAAAGAACACAACACCGCTGTGTTCCTCTTTGGATGCCTCCATTACGCATGTTTTTTAGAAACGGAATGAATGGACGTGTCAGCTGCTCGTATGTTCACAATACCTACTCGGTTCAGATCCTGTACCGTTCTCATTGGCTCCCAGATTCAGATATCCAGATCATACTGACTTTAAACGGCTTGGAAGCAGTGCGGTGAGTTAAAATTTTGTTCTAAACACTTTTTAAGTGCTTCGTACTAGCTATGTGGCATGTGGTCTGTCTAAAATATCGTAGATCCCCAGATCGAATTCAAGCAGCGGAGGGTATGAAAAAATGATTTTTTTTTAAATTATTTCAATAGTTAATAAAGTTATATGAAAAAATAGCAGTGTAAAAATGGAAAGTTTCTATTTTTCAATATTTAATTAAGTTAAAAAAATAATTTTAAACAATATTAGCAATTTATATAAAAAACTTTTTTTTTATACTCTTTATAGTGATTGTTATTCTGGTTTTAACGAATTTAAATCATTTTTGAGATTTCTACACTACATGATTGAAGCAAAAAGAGTTTTTTGTTGGTTTTGTATTTTTATGTCTTCATGGCCGCGAATCGATCATTCATCATAAAAAATATATATGCTAATTTACAAAATTTACAAATCCCTGCACAAACAATACTAACATTATTAAAAGTGAGAAAGGAACGGAAGTTGATTTATCGTTCTTGTAGAAATTGAAAGAAAAAATGATAAATATAAGTAGATTATTTATGTACATATTTGCATAATTTTAAATTATTCACAATCACCATTAAGTTGTGTTATAATAAAACTTTGTGCAATAAAAAAACACGCTGAACGATGTAGTCGATCATCACTTGCAAAACATTAAAAATCAGCATGGCCTGAATCTAGAGAGCAAATCAGAACGGCTCAGAATCTGAACAGATAGTCCAGGCAATAGGGAATTTTACCTAGCAAAATTAATGGTAGTTCTGGAAATTGGCTTACTTAATGTTTTTTGGGTCGCTGAATCCGAATTTGTAACTTCCCACCAAAATTTCTCCCGGTAACCACCCCCCCCCCCCAAAAAAAAAAATATTTTGGTAAAAAGCCCCCCAAAAAGGTTTTTATTATGAAAATCAAATTTTTTATTGTTTTAGGGGAAAAGTATCTAGAAATTCAGAAAGTAGACAACATTTGCAACAAATTAGATATATGACATTATGACTTAGGATTATGGGGAAGGGAATATCTGCCTCGGAACATGTGCGCGGTGCTGCGTGGACTAAGTTGCGCAATTCCACTTAACCACTCACACGTTTACATTCGCCCTCCCATCTCCCCTCCGAACTTTCCTTATAATGTTTACTTTAAGTTCTTTGGGTCGCTGAATCCGAATGTGTAACTTACCCCCAAAATCCCCCCTCCCCGAAAACCCCCCAAATAGTTGTTATTAACTTAAATTTCTTATAGTTTTAGTGGAAAAGCTTTACAAAATTCAGAAACTAAACAAAATTTGCAACAAATAGGATATATGACATTATGACGTAGGATAAACAGGGAGAAAAGGGGCCGCCTCGGAACATTCCCCGCGCGCTCTTCTCAAAAAAACCAATTTTTTTCAGAAAATCAATTTTTTGGGAAGTTGCAAGGTGAAATTTTGGTGGGAAGTTACAAATTCGTATTAAACGACCCAATAAATATAAAGTGAGCTGAAATCCTGAACTAGTATTAATTTTTCCAGGTAAAATCCCCTATTGCCTGGACTTCATAACTTAGTGCACGTAGCTCCGCAGTGCATATTCAGAGGCAGACCTCCCCCTCCCCGTTCAGCCTACGTCATAATGTCATATATCCTATTCATTGCAAATTTTGTCTAGTTTCTGAATTTCGTAATGCTTTTCCCCTAAAACAATTAGAAATTTAAGTTGTAAACAACTATTTGGGGGGGGGATTATGGGGGAAGTTAAAAAATCGGATTCAGCGAACCAAAAAACTTAAAGTAAACCTTATAGAGAATGTTCGGAGGGGAGAGGGGAGGGCGAATGTAAACGTGTGAGTGGTTAAGTGGAATTGCCCAACTTAACTGACGCAGCACCGCGCGCATGTTCCGAGGCAGAGCCCCCCTTCCCCTTCATCCTAAGTCATAATATCATATATCTAATTTGTTGCAAATTTTGTCTACTTTCTGAATTTCTACATACTTTTTCCCTAAAACAATAAAAAAATTGATTTTTTTAATAAAAACCTTTTTGGGGGCATTTACCAAAATTTTGGTGGGAAGTTAAAAATTCGGATTCAGCGATCCAAAAAACATATTAGTAAGTCTTTTTCCAGAACTACCATGAATTTTGCTAGGTAGAGCTCCTATACGGTCTCTATTGCCTGGACTAAGAGTAGGTATTGTGAATATGCCAGCTGCAATGGAGTTATGAATAAAGAGGAGGAGACATATAGTGTATTGTCTAGCAGTTGCCAGTGAAGTAACTGAGGAGGTTGTCGCAAAATGGCGACTGATTTTTTACATCGGATCAATAGTTTCTGATTACCGCCGAAGCAAACTTCCACCAGTAAATTTTGAATAGAATATTTTTCCATATTTTAGCGGTGTTTTTTTTTTAAAAATTCTCTCAGAAATGTGGAAAAAATTTCTAATAGTTTTTATAATTTGTGCAATTTGTTTGAAAACTGCATGTCAATTTATTTTTGAGATATTAATTTTTTCGTAGTTTTTTATACCATTTCTGTATTGGTAGCACCTGCATTTCTGCAGAAAGTAAAGGGAAAATAGTTGACAGATAGTAGATTACTATAACTTTGTGTTGCCATTTTTCATTAACAACTGAAAAAAAATAATTAAAATATGTGCTATTTTGAAAAATATAAATGATTCATTTCTGATAAAACATGGAGCTGTTATAAACTATGTTCAGTTTAAGTATCCATATTAGTGTTACAAACAAATGAAGCCATATCAATAGTTAGTAAGCCGATTTTCTTTGTCGAGTTTCTTGAATGAAGACATCGCTTTTCGCTGGGTTTGTGTATTGTTTCAAAATAGTGAGGTAATATGCATAATTTTCGATCGATGTTGTTTAAGACTGGATAGTAAATGTGGAATTCTTTATTGGATGCAAAGTCTGAAAACTGAAATATGTTTTGTAGTAGCTGTATTTATATATATTTTTTTCTTTTTTCATTGGGGGCGACACAGAATTCTGATAAAGCAGAATTCCTGTTTTCTAGTACATGAGTATTATTTATTTATTTATTTATTTATTTATTTGCGGCAATCTTTTGCCATCGTAATTTATATTTTTTATATCATTAGGGCTTATGGAGCTAGAATATTCTGCTCAATGTAAAAGTTTTATATTCTGGTCTTCAAAAAAGGAAATATAGCGCCTGGTTTTCCAACATCAGTTTAACCATTCAGAAAAAAAATCTACCTCCATATCTAGGAAACTATCTGGAAGTAAGTCGGATTTTTGCAAATTCTTTGTATCTATGTTGTCTCTTGTCTCCACGAATAATACAAAGGTTTCCTAACTTTATGATGAAAGAGTATACTTGACAGAATCCGTGTCTGCTTCCCTAAACCAGATTGCGTATTTTTAGGTGTTTTCGTGATTATATAAATACGTAGAACCTACAAGAACTAAAGGATCTTCTTAAAACAGCATCAAAAACTTTTAAATGCGCTAGGTCTTTCAAAAGATCTGAGTCTTTCTTCGTCAGGCGCAAAGGAGACGTGCTTCTGCTATGAAAGCAGCAGCAAGACTGAAATGAGAGATAAGGGAAGGAAATCAGGCTTATCTCTCATTTCAGAGATTTCCTTATCTCTCATTTCAGTCTTGCTGCTGCTTTCATAGCAGAAGCACGTCTTATTTGTGCCTGACGAAGAAAGTCTCAGCTATTTCGAAAGGCCTAGCGCATTCAAAAGTTTTTGATGCTGTTTTAAGAAGATCCTTTAGTTCTTATTGATTCACACTAGTTGCAACTTATTTTCTTTGTAGAACCTATAATCGTCGTTTGGCCCGTCCGTCTGCCCGCATATAACAACGCAAAAATTACCCGACCGAATCGTTTGGAATTTAATATATGCGGACCTCAGAAGCCAAACGGAATAAGTGAAAAAATTGAAAAGACTGAACAAAGTGCACCACAGGCTATCTGGTGGCTATGCATGTGCTGCTCTCTAGAGGTCAACTACTTAAGCTTTTAAACAACTTAACAACTTAACTCTTTAATCCCTGCTTAAATTTTAAAAAAGTATTCTATTCCAATTTGCTTTAACATTTATTGAAATAAGAGTTCAAAGACCGCTGTGAAATAAGCAACAGTTTCTTATTTTAATTCAGTCAATTACTATTGATGTTCCGAATTTGAACTCAATTTAATTCAAATCTTAATTTTGTCGCTTGCATCCCTCGGCATCTTAGGTCCTTATATATAATCTTTTCAGAATTTTGTCGAGTCATTTAATGTTTTATGAAAATCGAAACAAAATTTAAAACGATATTAATAAACGTTTTCTTCATTCTATAAAATTCTATCATACGTAATTTATTCTATTATATCCCATAATAGGTATATTGATTCTAGATTGCCATGGTGTTTACGTCCTATTTAAGATGGATTCCTATTATTTCCGTATTACTGAATTTAATATATATAACCCTAATAATTTTTTTATTCATGCATTTTTACCTAAGAATGCAAGAGCTGTTGCACCAAGATCTGAATATTCATAAAACTAGTTATAGTACGAACGCACCTCATTTGCTACGTTTGACGCACAATCTCTGACTTTTTTCTTCTGATCTAATGTATACATTTATGATCAGTATCTAGGAAATAATATTAAGCTCTTTCTTTTATTTGAAGTAATTTCTTTGTGTTGTATTTTTTCGCAATATATATATATATATTTTAGTCTATTCCAAAATTCACAAGGTTTAGCTTTATTTGAGAAATTTGGTTTAAAAAGATTACGTTTAATGTTGAATTTACTTGAATTTATTTGTATGGCATTTTTTAAAAGTTTGATTTTGTTTTAATTTATAATCACACACATACATTGTATTTTCCAAAAATGTTTTTCCGTTTCCTTTATGCTCTGTAATATGTCTTTTAAATAGTTTTATAAATTAATTTCATAATAAATTTTGTTTTTAGTATAAAATAAGTGTAAGTAAAATGTAATTTTATATTTATGAAAATTACTTTTATCGCACGCAATATTTATTATTATATTAGGTAAATATTTGTATTCTTAATACATATATTCTTTCAAGAGATTAATATAACATCCGCGTTTGTGCTTTGACAATTCCTTTATGGTGGTAAATAAAAGCATATACCGTTAAAATCTAACGATAACATATGGGAACGTCCATTCGTTACTCTTTTGATAATTAGAGCAAATTTTCAGATATAATTCCAATTATTTTATTAAAAAATATAATTAAGATAAAAATTGATATAACCAGCTAAATACCACTGTGTTCCACACACAAACATATATCTAATTTGTAACAAAAAGCATTTTACTTATGTATATATTAAATGACTCTTGTGACACTCTGGCCACAAGAGTAAAAAAAAATTTGATTGATTATACAGACAAGGGAAATGCTTTTCTGTTACAAATTAGATATATTTTATGCGAGTGGAACATAATTGTATTTAACTGGTTATATCAATTTTTGGCTTAATTATATTTTGTAATAAAATAATTGGAAGTACTTGTGAAAATTTGCTCTAAAGGTCACAAGAGTAACAATGGACGTTCCCATATACAATATTTATATACGTCATTGAAGTGTATCAAGAATTTTAGACATTAATGAGTGAAAAGTGTAAATGTTAAAGGGAAAATTGCAACATACTAACGCTGCCGTAAATCATCGTATATAAAAATGTGACAGGTATCTCGCAATTAGTAATATCTACTAATTTATTTTATCCATAAACTTTGCTTCGTGGATCGTTGTCTACGTCTTGAAATCCGAAGAAACATTAAAATTTTCAACTTTAGCAGTTACATTTGCCACAATATTTTTTTTTTTTGGTACATTTTAGTTTCGGATACCAAAAGGGAAATTTTTCCGGTTAAGTAGTTTAAGTATTATGTTGGTATAAAATGTGTTATTCCTAATGCTAAATTCCAGCATAACGTTAAAACTGTCGTCGGGGTGACCTGTGATTTTGGAATCGCATCGTTGAAGTTTCTGGAAATCGACTCCTGGTAAAATATTTATGTTATAATTGAAATTTCTATTTAATATATATTGTGAAAATAACATTAAAAAGTGAATTGAAACAAGAAAAAAATCATCGATCAAACACTGATTTCGAAACACTTTCCAGCAACGATATAAATTTTTTAAGATATTCAATTTTGGTAGAAATTTCTAAATAAGCAATTCAAAGAACAATTATCGCCATTCAGAACCCATTTTTAGCAATTACATTCCATATGCAGTATTTATTTTTTGCAGATCTGTTTTTTATCTGCATACATTTATGATATCGCGTATCGTATTAAAATTTAAATCGGACTTAAAACGCATAACGCATTTGAATATCATCTTCGGCCATATTCATCCATAGACATCAATGTATTTATTCCCTTTTCCGCAGACCTGTGTAGAACTTTACTAATATTATATACACAACTTACTAAAGTTTAGTTTAATTGTAAAACCCGTAACAGACATGAAAATGTACTTTTATCAATTCTAATACATAGATTTGATTTTATATTTTTTGGGGCAAACCTATATATAATACATTTATATATTATCCGCCCTATTTACTCTTTAACATGCATAATAAAACTAAAAACATATTGAATAATTATCCCTCATACATGACAAAGTATATAAATTATTTTGTTATGTCTCGTAAAAGAATGTTAAACGTTACATGCTCTATTTCCTATACGAAAGATACTATTGTGCATGTAAATACTATATACCAGTTGCATAAACTGCACTCAAAAAATGACAGGCAGTCATGCAATTAACTTCTTTTGTGAGTTCCTGAAAATGAACTATAAATTCTACTCACACACCTTTCTGAAGGAAACACCATATAACTGCGTATCAGCACTACATATCAATTTAGCAATATTCATGTATCTATACTAATATTATAAAGAGGTAAAAATTGTTTATTTGTAGGAGGTAAGCTCTGGAACTACCGAACCGATTCCAAAAGTAATGGTACCAAAATGATGGTGTTAGTTCAACTTAGAACATAGGCTATATTTTATGTCGGTGCCACTACCCCAAAGGGGTTACAAGAACGAAAAACGTTCTAAAAATGGGATTTTTACGTTACTGAAGGACCTAGCAATATTAAATTTGGAATATTAGTTACTTATAAGATATAAAGGATTTCTAAGAACAGTTCTTCAACAATTCGAAATTTAATAGGGGTGAAAATGCACAAAAAGCATTCTAAAAAACGTTCTAAATTCTAAATGGTAGTTTCTACACAATCTCAGGAAATACCAAACCGATTTAAAAAACATTGGTGTCAAAATGACGGTGATAACGCTTGCTCTAGTATAGGCTATATTTTATGTCGATGTCACTACCCGAAAGGGGGTGCAGGAGCAAAAAACGTTCTAAAAACGCGACTTATGTGTTACTGAAGGGCCTAGAAATATAAAATTTGAAATATTAGCTACTTATTAGATATAAAGGATTTCTAAGAACAGTTCTTAAACAATTCGGAATTTGATAGGGGTGAAAATGCACAAAAAGCGTTCTAAAAAACGTTCTACATGGTGGTTTCTACACAATCTCAGGAAATACCAAACGGATATAAAAAATAATGGCCTCAAAATGATGGTGACAGACATTGCTCCAACATAGGCTATGTTTTATGTCGGTGCCACTACCCCAAAGGTGGGGGGGGGGGGTGCAGAGAAAAACGTTCAAAATTGCGGTTTTTGCGTTACGGAAGGGCATAGAATCGTGAAATTTGGAATGGTAGTTAGTTATAAGATATCAATGATCTCTAAGGACATTTCCTAAAAAAATCGAAATTTAAAAGGTCGTCAAAATGCGTAAAAAGCGTTGTAAAAAACGTTCTAAATTGCGATTTCTATGCAATCTCAGGAAGTACTGAACCAATTTCAAATATAATGGTGTAAAAATGATGGTGACAGATCTTTCTCCAAGATAGGCTATATTTTATATCTGTTTCCATTACCCCAGAGGAGATGCAGGAGCAAAATGCGCGAAAAGCGTTCTAAAAACGTTCTAAATGCCGAGTTGTCAGCAATATCTCAGGAAGAATCAAACTGATTTCAAACGTAATAGTAGGAAATTGATGCTTACAGCCTTTGCTCTAACATAGATGCTATTTTATGTCGGTATCACTATCACCTAGACGTTTTAGGAGCAAAAAAGCGTTCTAAATTTCGATTTTTGTGATCGATAGGGTCTAACAACTTAAAATTAGGCAAGATACATATTTATTAGATATAAATGATCTTTAAGAACAATTTCGAAAAAATTGGAAATTTAAAAAGGGGTGAAAATGCGCGAAAAGCTTTATAAAAACGTTCTAAATTGCGATTTCTACTCAATCTCAGAAAATACCAAACTATTTCAAAAGCAATGGTTGGAAATCAGTGATGACAGTCCCTGCTATAACATAGGTTATATTTTATGTTGCTGTCACTACCATCTGAGGGTTGCAAAAGCAAAACATGTTCTAATTTGCGTTTTTTGCACAACTGAGGAGTGTAACACTTTGAAGTATGGCATGGTATTTACTTACAAGATGCAACTTTTTTCTAAGAACAGTCGAAAGAAATTTAAAAAGTTGAAGTGAGCCAAAAGCGTTATAAATTACAATTTTTAAGCAAACTTATAAAATACCAAACCGATTAAAAAAATAATGATGACAAATTGTTGGTGATAGAACCTGCTCAAACATAAGCTATATATTATGCTCAAACATAATATGCTTTATATGCTCAAACATAAGCTATATTTGTCTGTGCGACTACCACCAGAGGATTGCAGGAGCTAAAAACTTTCTAAATTGCGATTTCTGTGATACTGAAATGTCTAGAAACTTTAAATATTGCATAATAGTTACTTATAAAATATAAATGCCCTCGAGGACTGTCGAAAATGAATTCAAATTAAAAAGGGGTGAAGCGAAGGGAAGGTGCGAAAAGCATTCTAAAAAAGTCCTAAATTATGATTTCTATGTAATTTCAGAGAATATAAACCGATTATTAAAGTAATAGTTGCGAATTAATGGTAACAGTCTCTTATCCTACACAGGATATATATTATGCCGATGATTCTACCACCTGGGGTTCACAGGAACAACAAACGTTCTAAAAAAGGCCTTTAAAAGTTTTCTAAAATACGTTTCTGTGGAATATTAGGAAATAACAAACCGATTTCAAAATTAATGTTGGCAAATTAATGTTTACAGTTCCTATTTCAACATAGCCCTTTATGTTGAGAGAGGTGGTAGGACTTGGAATTTGACATGATGGTTAATTTTAAGATGTAAGAAGATGGTTTCTAAAAAATTCAAAACTTCAAATGAATACTGAAATGAGCGTATTAATTGAGCATAATAGTTTCAAAATATTTTGTAAATTATCATTTATTTAGTTTTATTTCGTTTTATTAATTTAAGTCTCATTTCTGCCTAATGCAGTGATATAATGATATTTAATCAAACTGTGTTTTAAGTAGTAATTTTTAAATTATTCCTAAAAGTAATAAGTAACTTTTAATAAAAAGAACCTTTCAATAAACTAAAATATTACCATTAAATAAAATAAAATATTACCATTTAATAAAATAAAAATTTAGTTAGTACCTTTTAATAAAAATTAGACACATAAATATCACTTGGCATATTTCAAATATTACGCGAGCAAAGCCGCGGGGTTTGCTAGTATACTATAAAATCCTTAAAACTTATTTCAAACAATTATTTTGTGTATAACATAACATATCCGAAGCCTTTTGCAAGTGCCAGCTAGACACTTCATTTTCAATAGGAAACATGTTGTGGTAAACTCAATAATATATATATATATATATATATATATATATATGTATGTATGTATGTATATATACGAGTAATTCATGGTAATCCATGTATATGTAAGACAGCTATAGCGTGGCTGACGGACCCTAATCATAAAATTTTTTCAACAATGTTTGGAAGTGTTAATGAACTAATTTTAAACAATATTCTACAAACTTAATATGTTAAAGAGTATGATATCCAACAACGCTTGAAAGTGTTAATCAAGTAATTTAAACAATATTGTGAAAACTTAATATGTTAAAGCGTATGATATCCTATCAAAGAGATCAGAAAAAACTTAGAAAACGATTGAACTTAATGTAATTCTTATACTATCGAACGTAAAGTTTCAAAATTAGATGAGCAAGAATGAATCGACAAACTTATGTTATCCACTTTCAAATAAGTAAACCAAAAAAAGGAAGTACAATACAGAACGTAAATTTCAAGTGTGACTAATAATTGATCATAGAAATATGTAACAAAATTTGAATTAAAAAATATGCTAACTGAGGGACAAATACTTTTACAGCATTCTGTAAGTTAATATGATTTTTTATAAGTGTTACAGCTGCTACGATTTCAGGAAATTAAAATTTTCAACAAGAATATTAGTATTATTCTGTCAAGTAAAGGAAATGAAAGTTTTATTAAATTTGAGATATTTTATATTAAGTCCGTTATCTCTAACACTGTCTTTAGTTTTGTATATATATGTATAATGTACAAAATAATTAAACAAATGTAAATTTTATCATATTACTGATGGAAATGTTCAGAAAATGATATTAAGAATTTACGTCAGATGCTTTTAATATAAAATGCTATAATTTGTTAGTTTAGCTTGTCATTGACAATGGATATAGATTTGATTTCGCTATAATTGTTTTCAATCAAAAACGTTTAAGTGAACAACACTGTCGCCACAAAACCACTCTCCTTATAAGACACGTCCCTGAAATTTCTTAACTATTCTTTGTAATAACAATGGACATGTGCACAAAATTTGAACAAAATCGTAGTTAAATCAACGGTTTCAATCAAAAAGTGTAAACGATTTTTTTTTTGCTCCTAAAGTTTTCCTCCGATTTAGTACTACCTGAGTACGACTTTGAACTTTGCATTGTCATAGGCATGAACTTGTTTGTAAAATGTGAACAAAATCTGTTTGTTAAATCATTGGTTTCAATAATAAAAGTAAAAGAATTATTTTGCTCCTCAAGGTTTTCTCTGATTTAGTAGTTAGTAGTCTGATTTAGTAGAAGACTTCAATTTTGCATTGTCATCGGCATCATCTTGTTTATAAAATTTGAACAAAATTGGTTAGTTAAATCATCGGTTTGAAGTAAAAAATGTAAAAGTATTTTTTGATATCTGAAGTTTTCCCGCGATTTACTACGACCTGAGAAGGCTTGAATTTAGCATTGTCATCGGTTGTTTGTAAAGAATTTTTTGGTACCTGAAGTTTTCCTGCGATTTAGTACGACCTGAGAAGGCTTGAATTTAGCATTGTCATCGGCATCACCTTGTTTGTAAAATTTGAGCAATATCGGTTCGTTATGTAATAGATTTCAATCAAAAACTTAAAATAATGTTTTTAGTCCTGGATTCCTCTGTTGAGGAATCTATTATTATACAATGACAATACAGTGATGGTGACAGCCCTTGCTCCAACATAGGCTATGTTTTATGTCGGTGCCACTACCCCAAAGGGGGGGTGCAGAGAAAAACGTTCAAAATTGCGGTTTTTGCGTTGCGGAAGGGCATAGAATCGTGAAATTTGGAATGGTAGTTAGTTATAAGATATCAATGATCTCTAAGGACATTTCCTAAAAAAATCGAAATTTAAAAGGTCCTCTGAGGAAAGTAGAACGTTTTCGAGGTTTCGGCGACATCATAAAACACACACGCACACACACAAAAAAAAACCAATAGAGAAAGAAAAAGCAATAACGTACAACTAATGGCGAATATTGTACCCCAGCGTAACGTATAACACGTTTAAAATCAACTCACAGAATTATACCTTTGTGCGTGACCTTGGCAAGCTGCTAAAAGAAGGTATTGCTACGAGATGTAACATTCGCACTTTTAAGGGGTGGAAGTGTTTTTATCTGGGAGTCGCAGAGTTTGTGAGACCACGTCACATCAGTTAAATGTTAAAATTATGTATAAAAAATACTACGTATTTCAAGTAACGAAAGTCATATAATACCACAGCAAAATCCCATGAAATATTCTTGAAATGAAATTGTTATTAGGCACCAACGAATGGATGATATTGGAATAAAAATTAAAAGAGCTATAAAATAATAAACATTTTACAAACTATTGATAGGAAAAAATATATGCTGAAAAAATAGCTTCATTTCTCCAGAAAAGGTTATCTCAATTATTCGACAGGTTGTGAAAAAGAGGAACTCAGCTCTTTTCCATGGTGACGGAGCAACTTTTAGAACCAACTGTAATGCTTTGATTAGAAGTACTATCCTATCATAGTCAATATCAAATATATACTCATAAAAACGATTTTTAGGAGGAAACACACCGTGTGTTTATCTCTGGCAAATTCGTCACTGACGAACTTATCGATATTTGTATCTCCTACGATAGCTCCTTTAATCACAACAATCAGTGCGCTCTAAAAATAGTTGTTCTCAGTTATTGGACTTCACACTATTTTTAAAAACACTCAGAAGCGATTACTCCCCAAAAGTTTTGTTTTAATGCTTTGCGCATAAACTCGTCCCATGTTTTCTTCAAAATAACCCTACTTGCAGCACAAATAATCCACTCCAAAGGAGTGAAAATCAACAGCATTTCTAAACTAAGCCAAAAATACCTAAAAGTGATAAAACATTATACTTAAAAAGGCATATAAATACCTTTTTTCAGATCGACATATGTTTCATCGCTTAAACGGCGACATTTTCAAGATCTTTGTTAATACAAATATTTTCGCAAATTTTTTTATAAAAATAAGAAATTGGAAAATTTATAAAAATTTTCGCGAAAATATTTATATTAACAAAGATCTTCAAAATGTCGCCGTTTGAACATATGTCTATCTGATAACAGGTATTTATATGCATTTTTAAGTATATTTTTCAATCACTTTTTGCAATTTTTAGCTTAGTTTCAAAGTTTATAAGTTATTTTCGTGCATACTTCAATGGCATATCTTTCAGATCGCATGATAGTGCGTGAAACTGGAATTTTAGAAAAATTCTCTAGCCAAGATACGAGAACATGCAGTCTTGAAATGTCTGGAACAACCTGTGAACTTCTCCCAAATGACTATTTTTGACAGTCACTCGGTTAATGTTCGAAGCCTTGCTGCCACAATTTTGAGTAGCACCGGCATATACTGGATATAAAATTAATAATGAAAAAAGAACTATTCCACACAGTGTGAATTGTAACGTATTATCATACAGACTTTTTAAAGTCGTTTACATATATTGGTTTAAGATGAGAATAACATATTTTTTCCATATAAAGAGTGGAGTATACAACTATTGTTTCTAAACTGTATGTATAATTAATTACGAATATCACAGACTATAAATGAAGAGCTAGTAGTAAATACATAATTAACACTTAACAAAACAATCCGTCACTTCACATTACACTAGACATCATAGGACAGAATATACTATTTACTCTGATACTTATCTATCATGAAATCGGGAGAAATAGTTTGGTACTGCCATCTATACATTTTAATTTTAAATTAGAAACGCTATATTTCGCCCCCGCACTACATTTTAGTTGTTCAGGAGCTCTTCTGTTCCTACTGAATCTTCTAAGTACCCGTGGAGAAGAAAAAGAATTCTGGAACAATTGGGAACAGAAGTTTTTCATACCGATATACTTGGAACTATGGAATCAGAGTCAGTGGATTTTAGAGCTGAGAAATTAGGATCATGACAGTCAGTTGGTACAGGACGTGGAGTATTTGGATCGTGAGATTCAACTGGCTACAGATCTGGGATACTAGGCTGTATTGACGGAGAATCACCTTATTTAACTATTGCATTTTCACTTCTGAAATTTCTTGTATCACTTTCTTCAGAATTTGGATCATTAAATGAAGAAAGCTTTGAATTTAGATTAGTTATTTGATCAACATGCATTTTCCAAATATTTCAACCAATTTGAATTCTATAATGTAATTTTCCTTTTCTTGCTATAATTCGACCAATTTTTCACTTGGCTTCTGGAGTATAATTTCTTACAGCTACTTTCTGGTTAATTTCAGATTATTTTATTTTACCTTTGAATTTTTTCGCAAATTGTTTCTCATGAATAAAATTTCTAACACTTGGCACTGCCAAATATACTTTTGCTCCAATATGGCATCGTTTTAGAAATAAAGATGCAGGATTCTCCCCCGTTCTATCATGAGGCATATTTCTATATTGCAAAAGGAGGTTATTTAATTTCATTTCCAAAGTACCAGGTTCGGAAACTATGGCTTTTAATCCACGGTTGAGATTTTGCACATATCCCTCCGCCTGTTCATTCGTAGATGGATGGTATGTTTTACAGCATGATTTTTCAAGAATCTCTCCAATTCTGCAAATGCATTTTGTTTAGCGTCATCGGATACTAATGATATAGAAAAACCTTATCGTACAAAAAGTGAAGAAAGACAATTGTATTTTCTGTAGTTGTACTAGGAACAATAAAAACTTCTGCCCATTTGCTATGGGCATCATCTACCAAGAGAAGCATTTTCCCCTTAACAGGACCAAAATAATCAACATGAATTCTTTGCCATGGAGCTATAGGCCATTAAAAATTATCTGTAACTACTTTAGGAGGATTACACAAATAGTGCAATTTCGTGCAAGAGATCTTCAATATCATCGTCTAATCCAGGCCTTCGTCTAACACAAAACTATGGCTAAAGACTTCATTTTTACAATACCAAAATGGCCAAAGTGTAATTCTTTTAATATTTGCTTTCTACGAATTACTGGGATAACTTATCTACATCCCTTTAAAGTACAACTATGCTGAACAGTAAATTCTTGTTTACCATCAAAAAGTAAGCTTTTAGGAATTTCAGAACCAGAAATGAGGTGATGAAAAATTTGACCTAAAAAGGTATCAAATTTTGTAGTTGACGCTATAGATTTAGAAGTTAATGGCAAAATAGTGAGTTGATTAATTTGAAGAATTTAAGATTCATCAATTACACAATTTGAATTAAATTGTTAAGGTAAATCTTCACTACGTAATGGAAGACGTGAAAGAGCGTCAACATTTTCGTGTTCAGTAGTTTTCTTATAGCGGATATCATATTGAAACGTTTGTATATAAATTGCATATCATTGCATTCTAGAAGCTGATAAAACACTAATACTTTTATAACGTGAAAAAATAGAAAACAAGGGTTTATTTTCAGTAAAGAATGTAAATCGTTTACTTTACAAATATCGAAAAAAATCTTTGCAGTAAAAATTATAGCTAGTGCCTATTTATCAACTTTACTATATCATTTTTCTGCATTAGTCAAAGTTCTCAACACAAACCCAATAACCGTTCAGTGTTATCATCATGAAATGTGAAAGAACTGCTGAGATACCATAAGGGGAAAGACCAGTTGCTAAATCAAAAGTAATTTAGTATTAAAGGTAGTAAGAATCATGTCAGTAGTAATTTTTTTAATACTTTTAAATGCTCGTTCACACTTAAAATACCAATTAAGCTTTAGATTCTTATTAAGCAAATCATTTAAAGGATGCGCAATTGTATATAAGTTTGGTGAAATTTAGCATTCTTTGTAACTAAGCCCAGAAAAGCTTTAACCTGAGATACATTTACTAGTCTTGGAGCATTTAAAATAGCCTCAATAATATCTTGTGTTTTATGAATGCCATGTTTATCAACTTTATACCCACAATAAGTAATCTCATCTGTCATAAAGAATGATTTTTATTCATTTATCCTAATATTATATTCCCTTAATCTTTCTAATACTTGCTGTAATCGTTTTAAATGAATTTCGTCTGTTTCAACAGTAATCCCAATATCATCTAAAAAATGGTAAATCCCTCAATTCCGCTTAAAATATGCTCAATTTTTGTTTGCCATATAGCAGGAGAACTAGTAAGATCCATGGGTAACTAAAGAAGTTTGTATAATCCTTTTCGGGTATTAATGGTCAACAATTCTTGAGACAATTCATCTACAGGCAACTGAAGATATGATTTTTTAATATCAATTTTCGTAAAATGTAAACAACCATCTGATGTAGCTAATATATCTTCTATCCATGATAAAGGATACTTTTCAACTTTCAGTAATTTATTTAAAATTACTTTAAAGCCATCACATAAACGAATTTTCCCATTAGGCGTAACCACTGGAACTATAGGAGTTGCCCACTTCCTGTTAGTAACTGGTTTATTAATACCTATGTCTTGTAACCTTGAAGAATAACAAATTCTTCATTGATTGCTGCACGTAGTGCATCAGTGACCGTCCTAGCTTTGTAAAATATGGGTGTAGCATCTTTTTCAAGATAAAGTTCTTCCTTCAATAATTTCATTTCCTTAGCTTTATCAGTAAACAAATCAGAAAAATCATGTAACAGTTCTTGTAATTTATTACAATAATTCACAATTTCATTTACATAGATAAACTATGAGAGAAAATATCAAATTCAGATACCCAATCGCTGCTAAATAATAATGGAAATTATCTTCGTTTAGCAGATACAACTTTACCTTTCTAGTTTTATTTCGTAAGTAACCTTCACTTCAACATAATCTACAGGCTTAAAAATTTCACCATTTGCAGTTTTTAAGTGAACATCTGGAGGGAAGATTTTATGCTCTGAAAAAAATCTGCGAACTTTTTTTAAACGAACTGCAGAAACTCCAAGCCGAAAGCTGAGCCATTTTCATTCAGCTCAATTATTTTCCGTAGAATTTTACCAGAAAAATTGTTTCATTTAAATCTATCGTCGCCAATAAACTGTCTATATAGCTAATTAATTATTAATTATCACAGACTATAAATGAAGAGCTAGCAATAAATACATAATTACAATTTAAGTAACATGACAAGTTTGTTTTATATTTAGGGTTCCGTACTTAAAAATTAAAAACGGAATCATTATAACGCCACTCATGTGTCCGTCTGACCATCTGTTACAGCCATTTTAATCGCAAACTATGGAACGTAGAAAGTTCAAATTTTCTGAAGTAATAAAGGCTATAAACCCATATATTTATATATTATTAACCGTTCACAAATATATTTCGGAAAAATGCAGAGGGGTTAGGCTAATTAAGTTACTAAATAAAATATTTTCTTTCTGTATAGTGTGGGGTATCGTGTGAAAGTTTCGTAACGCTGAACTCAAATATACAAATAAAATACATATGAAAAAGCACAAAAAATTACTCTCAGATGCATAACTATAATATATAGATACTTAAAATACATTTAAAATATCTTAAAATGCATTAAAAAAAAACAGAACGTTTTCTGCCATTACAAGGCCGTCATCAGTGGGATTAAAATTTTGTTATTCCTTTCTTTGCGCTTATTCGATAATTGTCCAGAATAAAATATTTGAATTTAAGGATTGTACGTCGCATGAGATGCCAGTTAAAGTTATTCAAATTTTCAGCAAAACGAGCGTTCATCTATTGTACAGAAAATCTCTCCATCCTCCATGGATATCGTATGACAGTGCATCGTTTCAAGCTGTAACTTTATTAGTAATTATTTCAATTGATTCTCTTATAATAGCTTCCTGGCAATTATTTGTACGAAAGATAATTTTTGATTTATGTGATCTATTATATCTGTCATCTCATCTTACTTACAACCTTTAAATTACAATATTTTCTTCCGGACAATTCTCCAATAAGCGCGAAAAAATAATAACAACATTTAAATTCCACTGATGGCGGCCTTGTAATGACATGAAAATGTTCTGGATTTTTCTAATACATTATAAGGTATTTTTAATGTATTTAAAATATCTTCATATTATATGAATGCAAATGAAAGTAATTTTTGGACATTTATCTGTGCTTTTTTATAAGAATTTTAATTATTTAACCCGAGGAAAATATAGCACTAGAACTTTGACTTTCATTTACTGAAATATATATTTCTTTTAATTTTAGGTATATTTTCAGAGATATTGTCGAAAATGTAATTCGAAAACAATCCCTCCACTCCTTTATTTGATTAATTAATTTTTAAATAATGATTATTAGTAATGATTAATAATGATTTTCGAGAAAAAAAAATGTCGGTAATTAGCCGAGATATTAGCCCTTAAAGTCAACGACAGTTTGGACATACATAAAGGCACGGCAGCGCATGCTTCATCGGCTTTTAAAGCCTAGATAACAGCTTTTAATTATATATTTGTGAATGCAATGCCCAATAGTAGTATAAAAGCAATAAACGTCAAACTGTTAAAAACAGACTAAATTAATTAGAATTAATCACACAATTACTATGGGATTTGAAAATAGTTCACACTGAGTGGCTCTCTCAGTACGCCACCTGTGTCTTTAAAGGTTAAAAAACTATCTTGTAAAATGCCGCACGGACAAAGGTGGTGTTGCAGCTTTGCGACATCCTTTCGAATCTCGCTTAGCACAATGCAAAGTTTAAACTTTGAACAAGACTTTGTATTAGGTAACAAAAGATTATTACTACGATGAACTTACTTTTATGAAATACCCACTGAAGTTTAAATATGCACTACCTTTATTGTCAGTACTCATGTATACAGAATAGCCATATTTGATATTATATAGGCTTTAAGTCTCTCTGAACTTTCATGGCATACTTTTCATATACTTTTCTAGTATATACGGCTATACTCAACCGTAACAAAGAAAGAAAGTTATTCAAAGTCAGAAAAAGAAGCGTAGTTTTTACAAAGAAAAATATATAAATCATACGGTTTCTCTCTATTCTAAAAAAAAGTAACTACCGCCGTCACCGCCGCCGCCGCCGGTTTTGAATTTTTTGCGGCCGGAGGTCTTTCTTCGTTAATATTAAGAAAAATAATGCATACAAAAATATGAAAATCGGAAGTATTATACAGAAATGTTTGATAAACACGCTGATGCAGACAGTTTTCAAATCGAAGTATTATTTTAAGAGATATTTAATGCTAAAGTTGGACAAAATCGTTCCACTTAAAAAGTTTTATAGGAACAAAAACTATAAATCGGAATTCAATAATTTTTAGATCATTTTATACGTTTGAAGTTCACGGTGTGTAGATTGTATTTTTTTTTTAATTTGGCTAATTTTTTGAGGTTTTATTTCTATTTTAAATTCAAATTTTCGGCATTTTTAGAGATATTTTTTACAGATTTTAGAAAGTGATATTAATTTAAACTGTTGCCAACTGTATAAACAGCGGAAATAATAATACTTGCTTTAAAAAAAAATTATACGTGTAATAAATTAAAAATTTATTTACACGTGACTATTATAAACAGAAAAAAAACATTTGGAATTAGAATTAAATAATTATGTACAAAAAGCAGGAACTTATTAAAAATTACGTCATGAAAACTATAATTACACGTGAATTTTAAGAGAGAAAGGAATTTGTAAAATAATAAATTTATTAACATGCTTTAGAAGTCTTAAATAGGAGAAATTACGTCATATTTACGTCACATTACAGTTATTACATAAAATGAACACAAAATAATATTGCAAAACGGTTTAAATTTAGAAATTGCGCTAGACATTTATTTGATATTTTGAGAGGATACTTTTCAATTATTTTTCTTAGGAAAGCGCAAATAATATTTCATTTCTAACACAAGTATTTTCACGTGAATATTAAAAAGAGAAAGAATAGTTTGGTCAAAATTACGTCAGATTAAAAACGATTAATTTAAAATGTCTCATTTAAAAGAACTTTCTTTTCGCTTTGTTAAAAAATACCGGGAGACAAAGATTCTGTTTACTTAATTCCTTTTATTTTAGCTTATTTTGAAATGATGTTACACGTGTCTACGTCATCAAGTTATTTTTATTTCGATGTTTTATTTGTATTTTTATTAATTTTGTACTAATTTATTTGTTCTTTCGTTATTTAAAATAAAAATTATATGAATTTGTATAATTTGGCGAGTGGTTTGGCGATTTATATAATTTGGCGAAATTAGTCGACGGGATAATCAAGTAGTACTGTATTTTTAAATTATTCTTATTTTAAATTATTTTTATATTTCCCCAATCAAAGAGAAATGAATAGAAATCCGTTTATAGGGAGATCGCCACTGTTTTTAAAATTATAATTCAATCTTTCGAAATCTTTTTAAAGCCGATCACATTATCGTGCATTTAGAGTCTGTGGCGTCTGGACGGGGGTTGGGCGAGCGTAGCTCGTAGGGGGGCGAGCCCCCTAGTTATATAAAAATTATACGAAATTTTTTTTCTGAATAACAGCACTTAACATCAAGAAATAGGAACTACGGACATCTTTAGAAATTATGAAAGCTTTAACAAACGAATGTTTTCAACCGAACAGTTTTAGGAACATTTTGTGCCTTTAAATTTACTAGAATGGTATGATTAAAAAATATAGGGCATTTCCGCCTAAGTTCAGAAAATGGATTGATTTTAGCTTAAAACGTCCTGAAATATTAACAGAAAAATAAAATTAAAAAGTTCTAACACTACACAACTCTAACTCTTACGACTTTAAACATAATCAGAACTACTTATCCTGTGAACAGCCATATGCACTTCCTTTAACCAAATCCTACATTTTGTAAGCTGAAATTTTATAACATTAATGGAAATCAATATTCAAATATCAAATGAAAATTGTTTCTTTATTTTCTATTTTCCGGCACGGGCGTTGGCGGAAATTGTACGTAATGCGTTCAATGGTGTTGTAAAGATAAGGAAGGAAAACTCTCGAGTTAATACATATAATAATACCCGTTAATACCCGTATAGCTGTTAAATGCTCGTTATGTGTAAACATTTATATTAGTTTCAACTACACATATAATTGCACAAAAATAGGGCTATTTTACCGATTAAGATAGTTTTCAATCAGTAACTTCAACCTATTTAATAACACTTTCTGAACATTATCTAACTATGTTCCTTTATGTGCATACATAGTACGGGTTTTTTAGTTCAATCTCATTTCGAATTTTTTTTTTTTTTTTTTTTTTTTAATATTTACTTGTTAGTTATTTACGTATTGAAAGTAATTAAGAAAGATAATACGTATGTTAATATAGGATAGGTTCTGTCTTGAACTAACGGCAAGCATTTTATAAAGTAAATTTAGGTATTTTTACATAGTAATGAAGAAAAATACATAACGAACGTTAATGCATTTTTGTAAAAAATATCGTCACAAAACTTTAATTAAAAAGTTTTAATTTTTTGAGGTGAAAACAACGTGATAGGTTTCTAAAAGTTGATTACTTTTAAAAAGTTCAATATCAACAGAGTCTTTATATTTTTTTTATTTTACATTATCATGATTTTTTTAAGAGATTGTCATATTATGTTAACCTATAAGTAAACACTCGTATTTTTGCATAACAAACTCCTTTTTGATTTGTTCTCCGCCAGGGTTTAATTAAAAAATGAGGGATAGATAGATACAATGTTAATAATAAATAAAACACGTCGCTCTATTTATTTTTTTATAGCACGAAAAGTTAGTTTTATGTACATAACTACTTTGAAATTGAAATTATTAATATAGACTATTTAGATGTATGAGATAGTAAATAGAAACGTTTCAAAAATGAACTAATATGTTTTAGAAAGAACACTTTTTTATGAGACTTTTGTATATTATTAACTAATAACATTATGAAAGTTCTTTATGATTATATTCTTTATGTAAACTCACAGTTTTTCAGCATTTTTTAAAATTTACAAAACAAAACTTTACAAAACTAAAGGAATGGTATATTTAATGCAAAATATTGCTTTATATTGATTTTAAGGTGATGGGTTTTTACATAATAATGCGTGAATATACTTAGTTAAAGATAAATGTACAATTATTTTTATTTAATTATCATTCCTTCCGTTATTTTGTTTGTTTATGAAGGCTTTTTGAGATAATTTTTGCTGTACGTAATTAAAAACTGGCAAACGCTTTTTGATTTATAGTTAATTAATGATACAACATACTTTTCATTGTTATTTTTGCATTAATTTTATAATATAAAAAATCATTATCTTTAATAAAGTATTTTGTAACAAAATGCTTTTAAATAATTGATTTCTATGTTACATTTTTTAAACAAAAAATATTAACATGCTTTGATATATGAAAGTGCTATAAAAGCTGTAATTTATCTTTATTTGAGATGAATTATCTATCAGTAAATAAAAAGTTCTTATATGAAATAATAAACTTTTTTCTATTTTTTTAATTAATTTACGCAAATACACAAATTCTTATATATTTAAAAAAGGGTTCTATAAAACATTTATGATTATGTAAATATTAAAATGAATTAATTATTATAATTATGTTAAAATGCTTTTTTTGAAGTGTTTATAAAATGAAATGCTAAAAAGTGCCAAGACATTTTACGTTTATCGTCTTATTACGAAGTATATCCTTTATGTAACTATTATAACAGGTGTACATGATTTTAAACTCATTTACAGTATGCCGAATGTACTAAATGACTTATAAAACTTAAAGGCATTATCACACATGGACAGCTTTTAAAAATTTGTTTTTGTTGAGACAAATATATGCTTTTTGAAGCATTTTTGATATGGAGTTTTTTTCTCTATTGGTTTTATTTAATTTCAACAATAAGCTCTTTGTATAAAAGTATTTAGATAGGCAAATACTTTGTCAGGATTAGCAGCTGTAAAGTGTCGACTTTATTATCATCTAAAAACTGTTATTGAGCGAAATGCTTTTGAACGAAATTATAACCAAGTTTCTAAACCGAGATTGATTTTACTTATCGTAGGTTAGGCAATCGTACAACATACCTATACACGTGCAATTGCTCTATAAAATTAGTGGTTTTTTTTTTTGCATTTGTGAATAGAATATACAGCGTGTCCATAAAAGAATGTTCCGGTTTCAATGGTATATTATAATAGTTTAATTTAGACTTTTTACAACAAATCACAATTCAAATTGAAGGTAAAATAACCTAGTTTATCTTACAAATGTTCAATATGTGCATCTTCAGTTATACGCCATACATCGAATCTAAAGTCCAATTCTTCCAACACTTCGGTTAACAAGTCCGGAGTAATGAAAGCAAGGGCTTCTTCAATTCCGTGTCTCAACTCTGGCAAATTGTTAGCAAGTGGCGGAACGTAGACACGATCTTCTAAAAAAACCGAGAGGAAAACTTCGCACGGCTCTAAGCTCTAAGGGTTTTTAAATCTTCAAGCCAGCAATAAAACTTTACGCTCAGTTGTCATTATTTTCGGTATGTGGTACTGCAAGTGGGTCAATAACAAAGTAGTATTCGCACATGCGCTTATCACTGTTTGAGTTACACTTTATTCGTGACCTTGAACCAACACGCTACAACGCATGCAGTTGATACTATTAAAATTTATAACGTGACATTTTTTATGGACACACTGTATAACGTAATGTGGTATATATTTCATTGTGGATGATATTGCATGGTTAGATGCATGGTCATATTCTCTGTGATTCAGTAACTTTGGAGAGAAAGATGTAAAAAGCAAATCTATATCCTCTAATATAGATGGATTATAGAATATATTCCAGTTATCCGTTGCAATATCACAATAAATTCTGGCTAAATCAAGAAAAAAAGTTGAATTGCAGCTAGGTAGTTAGTGAGAAAATGTCATAGAAATATTATAGACTTGAGGAAAGTTTTGCAATCGTTGTAGATTTAAAGTTATTGCCAAATTATTGTTTGCAAATTTCGTATTAGTGCTGGATCAATTTTTTTTGTTCTTCTTATCGTATCTAACTGCTTTAAATTTCATGCATTTTGTAATATAGTAGTTAGTAATGCGAAACTAGTAGTAGATGCATGACTACGAATAGTAGTCAGTGCATTTCTAATGATAGATTATTTATGCAAACTTTTGAGAAAAATCATAAGATAAAACTTTCAAAATACTACTGAGATAATCTTGCAAAATATTTCATAATCTCAGTGGAGCAAGATTGTTCGTTCTTATTACACAGGTAGGTCACGATAAATCGGACTGTTTAAAAAGACACCTGTTTAAGAATAGCAAAAAGCAACGTAACTTTACACATCATCACAGTAAACGTCGAACATAGCCTCCATGAACATTTAAAAATATTTGGACAAAGTTTCCGTACTAATACTGAGTTTCCGCACCAAATTTTTATACTTTTAACTTTTCGTATATATTAAGACGCAAGAAAAATTTAATCGATGTGTAAAGCCTCCCCCCCAAAAGAAAAAAAGAAAAAATCTTGAGTGATATCCTAACTTCTTTCGAATAATGTTGTCCGTGTCCTATATATATATACCGGGTGTCCCAAAAAGGACTGACTGATTTTAAAATTCAATAACTTCCAAACGGTGACAGATATTAAAAAATTTCTTGCAGGAGGGTTATGCATAAAGTCAAAAGTTTTATTACAGTGATTTTCGATTTTAGTTCGAATTACAAACAATAGATGCCGATGTAAGCAATAGTCGCTAAATACAGGCTCGATTTTTGGTCCTTTCTGTTGTTCCATGCAGAAAAAGGAGATGGAAATGTATTATCCGGGCCACGAAGTACCAAAAATCGACCCTGAATTTAGCCTCTATTGATCGCAGCGCCATCTATTGTTTGTAATTCGAACTAAAATCGAAAATCACTGTAAAAAAACTTTTGACTTTATGCATAACTCTCCTGCAAGAATTTTTTTAATATCAGTCACCATTTGGAAGTTATTGAATTTTAAAATCAGTCAGTCCTTTTTGGGACACCCGGTATATATATATATATATATACTAGGGGGCTCTGCCCCTGGAAGCTACGCTCGCCAACCCCCGTTCAGACACCGCAGAATCTAAAAACACGCTAATCTGATGGCTTTTAAAAATATTAGAGCAGATTGAATTATACTGAAAAAAACTGTGCGGATCTCCCTGTAAACGGGTTTCCATTCAATTCCCTTTGATTGCAACAATTTAAGGGCGAATCAGCTGCTGTTAAGACATCCAATAATTGTTTTCGTTTTTGATTAAAGAGGATCAGTTAAACAGTTGAAAAGAAGCTAAAATAAAATAAATTAAGTATACAGAGTCTTTGTCTCCCGGTATTTTAAAACAATCTCTATAACGATAGCCTAAGTCATGTGACTATCATCAACAGGTCCAAGCGGACCACTTCGCTTTTTATACTCTAGGTGCCATTTTGGTACTTTAATGTTAGCCAGGCACAGGTGATAGGTCGACAAATATTATTCTATCGCCATCATTTCATATATATTATAATAGTTCAAGTTATCAACTGCCATAAACAAATACGGTCTGATCCCTTCGCCGTTCATATGAAAGTTTGGCACAGATGTAATATTCGTCCCATATTGGGGACGCCAATTTAGGGAATGCATCAACAGCATAAACAACAACATCCGGCTTACCATATCAAGCTAAATAAATTTGGCGCCAGTTAAGTGCCAGTCCGTATATGACATTAGCGTCAGAAAAAAATCGCGCCAATATGGGACCGTAAGTTTTCCATTTTGATTAAAAAATTAAAAAAAAAATTCGAATAAAACTACATAAAATTTGCCATGGTTGCAAAGAATTCTTGGTACTGTTACGCTAGACGGATGCAAATCTCGCCAATAGCTTTTTTTCAACTCGCCAGTTAGTATTTTTTTTTTCGAGTGGTAATATTTGGCCAGATGTCATACACTATGACGCAAAAGTTTAGACAATGAAGAAATTCTTACATACTTTGAAAAATATTTATTCAATTTTCAAATCACTGCTTGAAATTAATGTGCTGTACATATAAACAATATTTATAACAAAGAAAAGTGGAATTGTGCATATTGCAATAAATTAAATGGTAACAAAAATAAACTGCTGCCTCAAAAGTTTAGACACAAATTAAATAAAATCGAAATAAACAATTTTTAAAACCTGGTTGCGCATCCATGCTTATGTATTACGTCATATACACGAGATTGCATGGAAGAAACTAAATCTTGCATAGTTTGTGGATCGATATCGTACCATGCATTCTCAATAGATGTCTTAAGTTCCTTTTCAGAAGAGTATTGTCTAGCGTTGCTATAAACTTTGCGACACATGATGCTCCAAAGGTTTTCTATAGGGTTAAGATCTGGGCTACATGCTGGCCAGTCGAGAACTCTTATATTATGGGAATTAAACCACGATTTTGAATGTTTTGCAGTGTGAATTGAAGCATTGTCTTGCTGAAATTCCCACTGAGGACCCCCTAGAAGCTCAGCAAATGGCAGTAGGTTTTCTTCTAATGTCTGTGTATAATGCTGTGAAGTTTGACGACCACTGGTGAAGGTCAGAGATACTTGTCCATTATAGCAAAAGGCTGCCCAAACCATCACCGAGCCCCCTCCTTGTCTGCGACTAAAAAAACGTCGAGGTTCCTTCCGCAAGTCATGCCAATACGATAAACAACCATCTGGACCATCCAGATTCCACTTTTTTTCATCGCTAAATATGACTGACTGCCATTTCTCTCCATATGACATATGCTTTCGAGCCCACATAAGTCTTTGTAACTTATGATGTGGTTTCAGAACTGGTTTCTTCTGCATTTTGCTATAAACAATTGTTCCTTTTTCCAAAATTCGTCTACGAATCGTATCCTTTGATACAGAGAGTCCCGATGAGCTTTGAACTCCACGTACGCTCATTTGTTGAGTACTCGCTAGTCTTTGTATCAGGCGATCCTCTCGTACATTTGTCACACGTGGCCTCCCAGACCGACATTTTGCTTTATATTCGGAACCACTCGATAAAACTCGATAAATAGATTTTTTTGACCTATTAATAATAGCAGAAATTTCAGAAACGCTCTTCCCTTCACCTTTCAACTGCCAAATCCTTGAAACCTCATTCACTTGAATTTCTTTAGCTCTCGGCATGTCGACTATGAAGCGCAATCGTTTGCAGAACTTAAGTACTCCAAATCTGTGACATCATCGATTCTAAATTTGCATATGCCAGCGAATATTCAAAGAAATTTAGAATAGTGTCTAAACTTTTGCGACAAGCACATTTGAATTTTTATGAAAAAAATTAGTATTATAGCAAATAAAACGACTGTCTTTTGTACATAGCATTTTAAATCAGTTTTTGAATATATTTACAGGATTTTGTAATTCTGACGTCATAATTCTACATTTTAAAGCTGAATGACGTCATTGTCTAAAATTTGCGTCATAGTGTATACGCACAGCAGGTTTGCCGTGATTTGTTTTTTCTTTAACGAAAATTTGGCGAAAACCTGGTTTTCAAATACCAGTTACATATGCATTTTTGGTATTATTTATTTATCCTGTCGACTGAAAATCTATCGCCAAACTTTAAGATTAAATGCCAATAATGGTTGATCGTAAATGTCGCCAATAGCTTTTTTTTTCAACTGGCCAGTTAGCATTTTAATTTTTTTTTCCGAGTGGTAAATTAAAGCATTGATTTGAAGTTGAATTTAAATGTCATGGTTTGTTGCAATATTTAATATTTGGCCATATATCACATACGCAACCGCAAGTTTGGCGTGATTTTTTTAAATGAATATTTGGCAAAACCTCGTTTTCGAATACCAGTTACATATGTATATTTGGTACTACACAGTTATCCCGTCAACCAAAAATCTATCGCGAACTATAAGATTAAATGCCGATTATGGTTCATCGTAAATGTCACATTCACTTGACTTTAAGCAAGTTACACGTGTTTACGTCATCAAGTGATTTTTATTTCGACTTTTTATTTGTATATTTATTAATGTTATTCAAATTTATTTGTTCTTTCGTTATTTAAAATAAAAATTATTACAATTTGTATAATTTGGCGAGTGTTTTGGCTATTTATATAATTTGGCGAAATTGGTCGACGGAATAACTAAGTAGTACCGTATTTTTTATTTATTTTCTATTATTTTCTAAAGGAAATATAAAAAAAAATAATTAATAGTTATAGAACAAAATAATTTATATAATTTATAAAAAGAAATAAAAGTAAATAAACATTTTTTATCAAATAAACAACAATAGCCGGGTTACCATGTCAACCTTTTCTGAAATATGAAAAAAATATCTGTTTGATTAAAATTTGAGTTGCCATCATTAGAAAAATATATATAAAATTAGAAAACATTAATATTTCGAAAACTAATTCGAATTAAAAAATTGTAATACCAGTTTTGAGATCTGCGGATCCATGCTGATTTTTGGTGATAATTTCATCGCAAAGTATTCGAAATTTTAGGAGAAATTGCTTGAAACATAATCAGTTGTTTAATCAGTCGATTCATATATCCGTTTCATAAATTCGTTTTATATAACCGTTTCATAAATTCGTTTCATTAGGATTATATATATATTTATGGTAGATTTGTAGGATTTAGTCTGAAAATTATTAAAAGATTTACTTGGCTTATAAATACAAATAAACGCATCTATTGGTTTATCAATTTTATACGGTATTTATTATTCACGCGAACAGATACTATGCTTAAAAGATCACAACAGTTCATCCATATCAATAATATAATACATTTGTAAACATAAATACTGGAATTCACTTAGAATTCTTGCCCAAATCTTTATTTGACATTTAACGAATCTCCAACCTTCATGTTGAGATAAAAACTATAAAACTTCTAAAAAACATAAACATACCTTGAATTTTCTTATTTTTCCATCAAACAGTTGCCACACATTTTTAGATTTTTTCAACGCTTATCGTGTTGTACTTTTTATTTCACATAAGATTGCATATTAAATAAATAAACCCTTGATTTAGTCATGATGCACTGTTTAGAATATTTACAATCCCACATTGGTCATCCTGACAGTCCGGTGACCAGACGGAACTTGTTTTCAAATCTCGTCCATATGGTTAGATACTTATTCTTTGAATTCCACATTTGAAATGGTTTCAATTTATACATATATTATTGTAAAACGGACACTACATAAAATGACGTATCATATGATGCGCAACACTTAAATCATTGGATACATGCTAACTCATTTATATTTCCTTTACGAAAATAATTATGCTGACATCTGCCTTCTCTATCCGCACCCACATTGAAAATGGAAGAAATATTACACTGCTTGCCTTTATTCGTTAACCCATCATATTCTCTTTCAAATTTAGCTGCAGGTCCTCTATAATCAAAATTATTAGCGATGCCCGATGACTGTTCATGTCTTCTACAATTGCTATTCCTCCAACCGTATATATTTCTCCCCGGACCATTAAAATACTCGTATCTTTTAATGCTTATTTTATCTTCCAATTTCATATTGTCTCTTTTACTGGGTTCAATCTTTTTGCTTTCAAAAATTTCTTGTTTTCTTTCTATTTGCTGTACATCTAAAAATTTTCTCTGATCTTCGTGATACCGTGACGTTTACCAACAACATTATTTCTCGGATAATATTTCTTTTCTTCTTTTGTGTTTTTTCGTTTATAATATTAGCCCCCGGTACGGTATGCTATTTCTTTCTACCAGCTTATTTTGAGTCAACTACAAAAAAATAACATTAACTTACAGAAACCAGCCGTACAAAGAAGCAGTACGATTAAATAATCAATAGAAATTATTTAAACTTCTAAGCATCGCACATTTACATTTTTTATACCGTCGTATTGGGAAAAAAGTACTTTTAAATGCAATTTGATTGAAAACTGTATCTCCATTTATTTTTTAAATATTAATTTTTTCCGTAGTTTTTAGCACCATTTGTTTAATTTTGGCAACTCAAATACTCCATTTATGTAGAAAGTAAAGGGAAAATAGTTGAAAAATAGCAATTATATCTTTTTGTTGCCATTTTCTCAAAACAACCGAAAGAAAATGTAATTAAAATACGTGCTATTTTGAAAAAAATATAAACGAATAATTTCTGTTAAACATGGAGCTATTATAAACTATATTTAATTTTAAGTATCCTCCAAACAAACGGTTGCTATGCGTCGTTTCTTTTTAAATATAAATCGTGAAAAATGTTACAAGTACATACCAAGTATAATACTTAGATATGAGATATACATATAAGATATAGCTGCAAAACACAAACAAAATAGAAAATACAACATAGCAACCGTTTGTTTGGAGTCAGTTTCCAGCCAAAACGTCATGACTGACGTCACGTCTGAAATCGCCTATATTAATGTCACAAACAAATGAAGGCCTATGAATCATTAGATAGCCGTTTTTCTCTCGAGTTTCTTGAATGACGGCATCTTTTTGCTGCATTTGTGTATTATTTTGCGATAGTGACATCCTATGCATGCTTTACTGCAGATGTTTATGAATGGATCGTAAATGTGGAATTCTTAAGCGGATGCGAATGACGTCATTTTACATAAAATAAAAGTGTGTGCTTTAAGTCTTAAAATTGAAATAGTTTTTGTACTATTTATATATACATTTTTTTTTTCACCGGGATCAAGACTAAATTCTGAAAAGCAGAGTTCCTGTTTTCTAATCTTGTCTTTAATTTTTGCAGTGGCATTGTGACGTGACCCACCATTGCTTTCACATCATCAGTGCATTAATGTTCATATGTGTTTTCCTATGTATTAATGGTGCTCAGGGCTTGAAACTTTTCAAAAAATTGATTTTTTTGTATCTATTTTGATTGTTCAATTACTTCTAAACACAGTGCAAAAAATCGCATAAAAATATTTGCATTTTTAACGGAATTATAAGCAATTATGTAACAATCACTTTCATAACCGCACCCATTTAATTGGAACTTTAAGTCACGTTTTCTCAAAACTTGATTTTTGACGACTATCCGTAAGATTTAAAAAAAAAAAAAACTATTTGATGGAATGGCTTAAAATTTTTTTGCATGCATATAACATCATTATCTATAGAATGAATTAATATATTTTAGATAGCTTAATATTTTGTGTATTTAAAAGGGGAAAAAACTTGTAATTTTTAGGGTTTTTTAAATTTTCAAATTTGAGAGTTTTTTTAATAAGGTTTCCATTGAGTGATAATTATATCCTTAATTCATTCTATAGAGTAAAATTTCCTGAACATTTTAAAGCAAAAATTAGGTTCTTATGTCAATTCAACGTTAAGAAATCTTCCCGGTGGTGATATGACACCTAAATTTTCTTTCGAAAATTGTGTTGTATAGATTTTACTGTATTTTTTCTTTTATTCCATTGAAGTACTTCATTTTATAATTTTATAAGACTACAAAAGTACTTTAAAAATATCAGAAAGTTTAAATTAGTTATATAGAATACTTTTTTTTTTATATGGATTCGAAGCGAGAGCTCTGTTTACATGTTTTTCGGTATCGATCAAGCCCTGAGCCCCCTTAATCAAAAAATATTTCGTCCCTTAGTGCTTTGGTTTCTAATGATCTACAAAAAGTATGAACATGATAGTTTTGTGAAACCTTTTTCAGACTGGCTTAATTTTAATCAAGTTAATGTTCTCAAACACGATAATTGTCAGAGATTGCGTGTAATTAATCTAAAATTTTAGACGATTATTCTTTTACATAAAACATTATTTATTTCAGACATATAAAATAGCCACCTCTTTCATGGATGACTCTATTAGAACAACAACGAATAAAGTCGGTTGCCATGCAGCGAAAACAAGTTATAAATTAAAGAAGTGCGTGCCGATAAACCATGGACGTAACAGTAATAATAGAAAAGTCAAATTGAATTCCAGCAGTCCGTTTCAAAAAAGTCAGTTAAGACTCTTAACTTCCTTGATCTGAATGGGATATTAATGTATGTAACTGAAAAATAATAACAAATCTACAGTGATATCAGTAGACTGATTCATTTGTAGAGCAAATTTTGTACATCTGAAATGCTGTCAAATATCTTGTTTGGCTACTGAAATTTGAAGGAAGGCCTTCTTTATATCATACGTTACCCCGATTTCTTCTTGGCAAAATTTCATAAGCACTGAAGGAATTTCTTCCAAAAAATTAGTCCCTTTCAACAAGCAAGCAACAAGCAGTCAACAGCAAGATAGATTTTTTTTGGTTTGCTTGCAGGATGTATCAAATACAGGACGTGTTTTTTGCGTAGAATTTTCTTTAAATACTCCACGATGAGGCAAATAGTGGTTTCAACCTTCTCTACTTTCTTCTATAATACCATTTGCCAACCATTCTTTGAATACATCATCATAGGCATTTAATTTACCATCTCTTTTCAAATTGGAAGTGGTGGATCTCAACCGTCTTTCAGCACCTTCTCTATTACTTGGAAGGTCAAATTTATTTTCTTCCCAAGGAAGACTAACTTCATATTATCCATCATCATTAATATGGACTGTCTTTCTGAAATGGTGCAATGCAGCTTCTTCTAACTCTTTCTGATTTTTACGTTCACAAGGATCAGTAATACCTATAGTTTCCAGATTCCATAAATTAGCGATATCATCACATTGAGCTAACAGAGATTCGATACAACTGTTGACGTACTTTACATCTGGTTTTCGCATTACCAACCAACCTAAATGTGTCTTCATAGCGACGAGACCACATTTCAAATGAAACGTCAATCCAAAAAATAATTTTCCATCGTAATACGCCCCTATTAACATCTATATTTGAGGAGAAGTCGCTCCCACATCGTGTAGCTGAATACCCCTTTCTTGAAGTTCTTTAAAGCAAACACCCTTTTTCATTCAAGGAACACTACCACAAATTACCGGTTGATCTAACACTTGTATATTGCAAGAATGATTGCCTCTGAATTCATTAATTTTTAACGTATAACATTTATATATTCTTCTATTAGTGCTTCCTTCAAACATCGTATGGAGCAACACTTCAGACCGAGTTGGTTTTAAGCCAAGCCTTTCTGCTGTTGAATTTAGAACGTAAGATCGTTGAGAACCAGTATCAATAAGAGCTCTGATGCTCGATTTTTTTTCCATTTACTTCTACGTTAACCAATAATGTCTGTAGTAAAACTTTAGAGGAACCATTATAATTGTACAGCGTGGAATCTGAATTAAATTTTCGATCATCTTCTGTTGGAGCCTTAAAATTATGTTTCAACTCAGAACACGTAATGGTCCAATGTTTTTTACCGCAAACGACACATTTTACGTAAGTTTTACAATTTTCGATAAATGACCTGCCTTAAGATATGAAAAGCAGCATTTATTACGCTTTAAAATACTTTGCTTCTCTTCTAACGAAAAATTTTGCCCCTTAAAACAATTCTTAGTCTCATGGACCTTATCACAAAATAAACAACGTACAGCAGTTGGTTAGGAAGTAAATCATTAGCAGTTGGACTCGACTCAACTACTCTATATTTTTGCTTTCTCAGAGGAGTATCATTTTGATTGATTCCTATTTTTTCCATTAAAACTCGCTCTCCCCCTTCAACTTCGGTGCGAAGAGATAACAACAACTGTGATAATTTATCTCCATACGAATTCTCACTTGTATTTAACACTGGGTTCCTAAGCCAAACTCTAAGCAACTCTTCAGGAATACACGATTCAACTAAAGGAAACAACATAGCCGAATATTTATCAGACGACATACCAATGGATTCAAGAGATAACAAATAAAACTCTAATTTATCATAAAGGTGAACTATGTTACTTTTTATTTTCGTGCTCGTAGTCTTTTTTACAACTAGACTTAAAAGTTTACGCACATAAAATTCTACAAGCAATTCTTCTCGTCCGAATCCTGCCTTTAAGCTTTCAATAGCTTTGCTATAATTTTCTGAGGTTGGACGATAACTATCAATACTTTTTCTTGCTCTACTACCAGGGGACATGCACTGTATTAAATAGTGGAATTTATCTACATTCTCTAATGATTTATCTTTGTGAATTCTGCTAAACTGACTCCAAAATGTGAGCCAATCTCCAACTTCTCCGCCAAATTGAATAAGCTCAGTTTTCGGAAGTTTTAAATTAGTCTTAACAACGGCATTCTGTTGTTCGAAAGCAGAAATCTGAGTTAAAAGCTTAACGCGAGTTTTCATTTCATCGAATTTTTCTCTGTAATTTTCTACAATCTCAAACTCGCCTGCGTATTTCGTATCAGAAACATCATTTAATGATAACCCTAATATTTCGTTATCAAGTTCCGTTAAATGGTAAAATATTCTCTCTAAAGATGAAAATTTCACTTCCATATTTTCAATTACATCGTTATTTTCTAATAGAGTTTTTAAACAGTGGTAAAGTTTTGTAAAATTAGCCCTAACCGGAGCTCTCTGTTTAATCAAAATATTCATTTCGGATCTCTAACAGAATACGAAACTTACTATTTTTCAAACTTGAAAATAATAAATAAATATGAAAACTGACTTTTAAAAATTCATCACGTCCGGGGTTTCACCACTTTGTCAGAGGTTGCGTGTAATTAATCTAAAATTTTAAACTATTATTCTTTTATATAAAAACATTATTTATTTCACACATATAAAATAGCCACCTATTTCATGGATGACTCTATTAGAACAACAACAAATAAAGTCGGCTGCCCTACAACGAAAACAACTTACAAAATTGACGAAGTGCGTGTCGATAAACCATGGACGTAACAGTAATAATAGAAAAGTCAAATTGAGTTCCGGGTGCCCGTTTCAAAAATGCCAGTTAACACTCTTAACTTCCCTGGTCTGAATGGGATATTAATATATGTAACTAAAAAATAATAGTAACAAATCTCCAGTGATATCAGCAGACTGATTCATTTGCAGTGCAAATTTTGTACATCTGAAGATGCTGTTAAGTGTTCTTTTACGTCGCCTGTTATAGAGTTAATTAAAAAAAATGATTGGTTTAACAAGGAAATATTGCCACTAATAACTTTTTCATAAATCAAATTCATAACAATATCAATTTTACGAGATTTATTTTTCAACTTTCTTAATTTCCTTTTTATTTTCGTTCGCGCATGCACATAATTCAAGTTTTTCTTTTAGGTTACTCATTCGTACTATTCGTGATACCTCATTTCTTTCATTAAAATTTTTGTTACTAATTGAATATATTTTTTTATCACGAGATCTTTCTGTTTTTCTCATTATTGCTTTTCTATTTATTTCATTGGCCACACATTTTGAATTTTCATCGGTGTTCCTTACAGCTGTAATATATCTACAATACATAATTATTTTACCTTTGGCGTTTTCTTCCTTGGCGAGATTTTTTTTATTTTAACACCCTCTTTTGTGACTGTTAAATTGCATCCTTATATTACACTTACACCTAACAATATGTCATATTTCAGACCTGATACTACGTGAAAATTATCTGTCAGTTTCACGCCGTCTACTTGTATTTCGTGCTCAAAGTATCCTATTGGCTCCGTTTCTTCTCCGCCAAATCCAATCAATATACTCATATTTTCTTGGTATAATTTGGGTGTGCCTATTTCGTCATAGTATTCTTTATTTATCAAACTCACATCACTTGCTGTGTCAATGATAAATACTTCTGGTAATCAAAACGGGGGGATACAATTTTTTGTCAAAATCGTTTAAGGCGTTTTATAAATAAAATTAGTTTGACCCACAGTGACCCTAAAAGCCCACTAATCTAATTTTCTCGAACATGTGACCCAGCTCAGGGATCTTTTTAAGACCGAAAACGGTAGAATACAAAATTTTGTCAATATAGTTTGAGCTGTTTTTTAGATACAATAAGCTGGGCCCGGACACGAGAGGATCATTAGAGCCGTTTCCTAGATAAAAATAGCTTGACCCACAGTGACCCAAAAATGACCAATTAACCTAATTCTCTTGATCCTGTGATCAAGCCCAGTGGTACTCTCAAGACCCAAAACGGTACAATACAAAATCCACTCAAAATCGTTAGAGCCGTTTTTTTTTTATAAATTTAGCTTGACGCGTAGTGACCCATAAATAACCCATTAATCGAAATTTTTCGATCATGTGATCTAGCCAAATGATCGTATCGTGCCCTAAAACGGTATAATGCAAAATTTTGTCAATATCGCTTGAGACACTTTTAAATGCTTGACCCGGACTTATAGTGACCCAAAATGCACCGCTAATCGAAGTTTCTTTACAATGCGATCTAGCCCAATGGTTTTCTCGAGCCTGAAAACGATAGATATAAAATAATGTAAAAGTAGGATGACGTGAAATTATATCACGCAATTTCTGATTTAGAAGCTGCATAAATTTATACGTTTATAAGGCAAATCTCTAAATTTTAACAGAATAGGAAAAGGACTTGTTACAGCTATTCCCGTTCATTTTTTCTTTCATATAGCATGGGGTCGTAACAGCGCTATAATTCCATTACTGAGTGTTGGCGTGAACACATTGAGTCTTTTAGATGGAAATCACATTGAAAACTCTGCCATTTTTTTAATTATATTTTTTTATTTTACAATCTACATCTTTAACGTGGATATATTGAGCTATTGTTTTCCTCAAAGGAGAAAATCACCAATTACTGTGGTGAATATTATTCTGTCAAATGGGTATCTCTACGACTCTGAGATTTTTTGTATCAAATTTTACTCACCCATCATACATTACCCATAATATAGGGTAAGTCTTGTAATCGTTTTAAAAATCGAAATTCTTTTTGACTGATTTACACGTTTCAGGCACTGGAGATTCCGTAAAACATATTTTTAGAAAAAAAAATTGCCGTCCGTCTGTCTGTGTGTGTGTATCCGCGCGTCTTTAAACGCTCTATCTCCCGAACGAATTGAGATAGAGACTTGAAATTTGGTTCTACTTAGTATGTAATAATGAAAAAAAGCTTATTGAATATCAGAAACCTCAATTATACGGAACTATTTTTTTTGGAGACTCGAAATTTTCTTTCTGATAAAAAGTACATAAAATTTTTCGAAATTGTTTCTTTTAAAAAGTGGATATAAAAGACAATAAAAAACATAAATTTTTAATAAAGTGTGAAGTCGAAAGGATAATTAGTTTCCGAGATATTTGTAGTCATATTTTTACTTTCTTCGATTTTTCATGGCCCTATATTTCATTCAAATTTCAATTCAAAGACGTATTTAATTGGAAATAAGACGCTTAATCCGACGTAGTAAACTACTGGTTAATATGATTAAAATATTTGGAGCTATAAGGATGTTTCATTTTCGATATTCGTTACTACTTGATTATCCCGTCGAACAAAAAACTACCGCCAAACTATAAGATTAAATGACAATAATGGCTTATCGTATATGCCCCATTCATTTGACATTAAACACATTACGCGTGTTTGCTACGACCTCAAGTTATTTTTAATTCGAATTGTTATTTGTAATTTTATTTATCTTTTACTAATTTATTTGTTCTTTCATTATTTAGAGTAAAAATTATGTATATAAATTTGTATAATTTTTTTATAACAATTTGTATAATTATATATTTACAATTTGTATAATTTTGCGAGTAGTTTGGCGATTTATATAATTTGTCGAAATGGGTCGACGGGCTAATTAAGTAGTATCTTCAATTCAGTAATAGAGCATTACTATCTATTAAACATATTTAAATATACATTTAAATTTTATTTTTGAATTGCAGTGCATTTCATAAATAGTTTACTCATGTTTTATTTTCATATTTTATACTATGCGCTTCCTTGATGGATAAGCATTACGGTGGCCCCCCAACGACTAGTTTCGTTCGCTGTAGAATTTGATGAAACACCTGGAACACCTGATGAAACAACCGATATTTCCAATGCTGTTAATGCTGAATGTTTGAAATATAAATTTAGGTTGATCTTTCCTACTTTATCTATATTATAACATAATTCTTTTTAGTTTCCCTGTAAAGGAATTATACATGTTTTTTCTTTTACTTTCATCAGGCATACTATAAAAAACTTCATAACATATATCAATTACATGAAAATCCCAGTACATTTACATGTGTTATAGCGCGGCGATATAGAGAGATGGCCAGAGAAACCGAAGCCATAAACAGATTCCCTTTAATCTGGAAAGTTTTAAAAATTAATTAAAGCTTTGCTCGTTTTCTTATGGAATAAAAAATCTTGAAGAACTTTCATTTCAATTTCAAACTTTCATGTTTTCATATTTCTTATTATTTTTACTAAAGAGAATTTATTTTGTTTTACAGAATATACCATCTAATATAACTATATAATTAACTTATAAAAATAATATCGTTTTTTTCGTGCAACATAACTCTTATCATATTTTTTTACAGATTATTTGTTTAAATTTATTCTCAAAATATACTGAGCAACATCTGGAAATACGTTTCCATACTTTAATAATATACGACTGTTTAATCCTGCTCCAGAAACTAGGATTACAGAAATGTTGTGATTATGTGAATTTATTAAAGTTTCAAAGAAGTAATATTTTATCGTCAATAAGTGTTTTAGAAAGTTAGTGGCATGTTGCAATGCATTATTAAACATTTTGATAGAAATATTATTGTTGTCTAACGCATTTTGGATAAATTATTTTGAACAAAATCGTTTCTTTCTAGATCACGTACAAAATATATCACGTCTACACCAGGTGCGAAAAATATTTCGGGTTATTTTTAACAATAATTAAAAATAGAAGGCAGACATTTGAGAAAGCTAGAAATAATTCTCAAGTTACAAATCGAAAACTGATTTTATTTGAAATACGACTCGTGAAATTTCAAATGCCTTAAATAGGTATATTTCTATTACGAATAACATAAAGTCGAAACATCCAAGTTTAATTTTAAATAAAGGAAAAAAAAATGTCTAAACTTTTCTAGTAAAAAAATATTTTAATCCACTTTTTTTTTAAAAGTATGATTATACATTGACAGAAATATACTGAAAATAATTTCAATGGATAAAATATAATAGAATATAGTGTTTAATTTTTTTTTCATTTGCAAAAAACAGTATATAATAATAGAAATGATGAAATACGCCTGAGTAATAGTAAATCTGAATATAATTATGTACATTTTTATTCACATTACTAACAACGCGTAAAACCAACAGAGTGAAAGAGCATACAGGCCAGGGTTCGAAACCTGGGTCTTTCGATTCAGCGCACCAATGCTCTACTAACTAAACCACCTGGAAAGAAACATCTGACCTGGAATCCTTCAATCGTATATATTGTTAAGAATGCAACCGTTTTACGTCTTGATAGCAATGTGAAAAAAATCACGTAAATTCAGATTTAAAAGATAATGTTTTTTTAATTCTCAGTGATACAATAACTCTGACTCGAATACTGATAAAGAAACTATTGTGAAGCTCTTAGAGGGTCCAATTTCTCATAAAATTGCCTTATTTAAAACTTTACTAATTTGAGTCATTCTTTATTGCAATAATAAATAACAAAATGAAATCGAAAAGAAAATGGTCTTTAATGGTTTGAAGAATAATAGATATCTTTTAAGATTTTGCAACATATTTTTTTCTGAAATTATACATGCCTATATATTAACTCCTCCACCTTTTCAACGGAATGCTATCAATTAATTCATGATCATACCATATTAAAGAAACCTATCGGAAAAAATCTCCCATCTTTAAAACCATTTGGTATTTTTTCATTATTTGTCCCACAAAAATCTTTACAACGTTCCCTTTGTAATTTTAAATAAAAATAACTCTATTCTCAGCAGAATAAAATAATCTGGGATATCCCATATAAAAAGTGCGATACTATATATAGCGGAGAGACTAGCCATATCTTGGAGATACGGTTAAAAGAACACTAGAAAGATTTGAATTCAAGAAATTTAAATTCTAAAATTGCAGCCCATGCCATACAAACAGATTTTGAGATGGTCTAGGTCATTAAATAAAACTACAACGTATAGAGGAGTCATATTTTACTGAAAGTATAGTTTATTAGATCGACGAAATTTCAATTTAATGAGGCAAGCTCTGTTCCAGCGGAATATGCCATTTCAATCTGGATCAAATACACAACTACGTGTTTAGTTGCTTTTCAAACATGCTCTCAACCGCAAATTAACATTTATGTCATCTCTCGTGAATTCGCAATTTATTTACATTTCTGATGATGAACTTTAAATACATTTAAAACGTTTAATATTATTTTTAAAAGATTTTATGAGCTTCTTTATTGTTTAATTAAATTGTCTATATTTATGTATTTCTTTTAATTAACATTTTTATTAAACTTACTTATGGTTAAATTTTATTTTATAAAGAAATTTCTGGTTCGAATGGAACTATTTTCATTTGGTACTGGTTAAAGGACTATTGTTAAATGACGGTTGTTTCTATATATTTAATGTTTAAATTTGGTGATTTTTGTTATATCCATAACTGCGCAATTAAACATTTAAAATACATTATGTTACAGTCGCATTATTTATGAGTTAAATTCTGCTTAATAATGTTCTTTAAAAAGTAGAACGAAAAGTAATAATAATATATGAAAAAATTTTAATACCAAATGATCTGTAAAAAAGCTTAACATTTCTTTAAATATCGGAACATGCTAATAATTACATCGGATGGCCTAATTCTATTTTGGCTGAAGTAACTTGGGAACTGAAATAGTGAAAACAATGTGTATAATGATAGGTGCAACATGTGTATGTATCTCTCATACTCCTACCGATAAATTTCGGTGCTTGAGTTTGTATATAAAAACTATACCTTCAAAATATCAATGACAAAGCTTTAGACACAAAACTAATTTAATAAGGAAAATGTCACTTATAAACAGATTAAGTAAAATAATGCTAAAAAATGATAAAATATCTTTATTAAGATTGACGATCGGGCACAGATGTCATATTCGCCCTGAGGTGATTGCTCAGTATTTCAATAAATTTATTATCTGACTCATATCTTAAATTAAAATAATAAGTTTTATTTCTTTCACCAAAACTACTCCTTTTTTTCAATCTGCACATTCGAACTACAAACTTATTTCTAATCCACCTGTACACTGGAGGGTTGCCACATTGGAGGGGTTGCCATACCACTAACAGACTGGCGCGTTTATCGCCCGTTGGGCGATAGCATTTAAAAGATCACCACAGAGTATCCCCCCAGTGAACAAGGTGAACGACAGTAACATTGGTAACATGCAGAGAAAAAAAAAGAAATATATATACACAAATACAGTAATATAGAAATACAATTATATAAACAAAATTAAATAACAGTTACAAGTCTTTTGGGAAAATGTACATGCGACCACTATGCGTGACATAATTAGGTGAATTACTGCCATCTTTTTTAGTAGAAATTGGACGTTGAACAGAGTCAGGAATTTTATTATCATATGATTCTGATAACAGATAAGCTGGCTTAACACGGTCGATTGATGCTCGCATTTTTTTTCCTTAATCATTATGGTCATGTTTTTATTAGTGCGGGAAATAACAGGATGTGGACCATGGTAGGGCTGAGATAATGGCGGCTGCACTCTGTCTCGTAAAAAGATGTGCGAGCAAGTTTGTAAAGATGGGTTAACATAATACTTGTCAGTGCAATGAGCAGATGTTTCTACTGGATTTAAGAGTCGCATATTGTTGCGAAGATTCGTAATGAAATCATCAGTACAAGGTGGGATAACTGACGTAGATAACATGTCACTAGGGTGTCGTAAAGTTGTGCCATACACTAGTTCAGCACAAGAAGCATGCAAGTCTTCTTTAACGGCTGTTCTGATACCTAGGAGAACTACAGGAAGTATCTCGGACCATCTATTATTCTCGTGAGCTTTCAGAGATGATTTAAGATGCCTGTGAAAACGTTCGATAATTCCATTGGAAATTGGATGGTATGCCATTGTGCGTATTTTATTCGTGCCTAACATGTGTGTAAATTCGGCATATATAGACGATCGCATTTGGGGACCTTGGTCTGATGTGATGACTGAAGGACAACCAAAGCGGGAGATCCATGTATTGAATATCGCACTGCATACAGTCGTTGCTAGCGTATCTTTGATAGGAATGGCCTCTGGTCATCTAGAAAAACGATCAAATATCGTTAAAAGATGAGTATAGCCATCAGATGGAGCTAAAGGGCCTACGAGATATATATGTATTTGATCGAAGCGTGCATCCGGAAGAGCAAATGTACCCAAAGGTGCTTTAGTGTGCCTCTGTATTTTAGAGAGCTGGCATGGTTCACAACATCGAACCCACGTTTTAATTTGACGCTTCATGCCTGGCCATACATATCTGGCGCATATGAGCTTAGTAGTAGCTGCTATACCAGGATGGGAAAGTTTGTGAAGATGATCGAAAATAAGCTTTCGAAAGGAGTTTGGAACAATTGGACGAGGAGTTCCAGTTGAGATGTCACATAGCAAATTACAGTCAGACATTTGACAAGATGTTAGTTCAAATTTAGGAGACGATGTATTATTTTCAGAAAGTTTCTGAATTTTAGGATCATTTTTCTGTGCATCTGCGAATTCATGAAAATTTAATGCTGGATATTCTGTAATTGAATCGATTTCAATGCGCGAAAGTGCATCGGCAACAATATTTTGAGAGCCTTTCACATGCCGAATATCAGTCGAATACTGTGAAATTAAATTTAGATGGCGTAATTGCCGAGGGGAGCATTTATTTGGATTTTGTCGAAAGGCATAAATTAGTGGCTTTTGATCCGTGTATATTTGAAAATGTCGTCCTTCTAACATATACCTGAAATTTTTTTTTTATGGCAGAGTAAATAGCGAATAATTCCCTATCATACGTTGACCATTTACGTTGGCTCGAAGTGAGCTTCACTGAAAAAAAAGCTATTGGTTCCCAATTAGTCTCAGAAAACTGCATCAAAGTGCCCCCAACTGCAACACCGGACGCGTCTACCCATAGGCTAAGGTGAGCGCCAAGAATTGGATGCTTCAAAAGAGTAGCGTTAGCAATTGCATTTTTAGCAGCATCGAAGGCTGCAGCAGCTTGATCATTCCATTCAAGGTGTTCAGTTGGTTTTTGAGCATGGGAAGGATGTTTTTTCTTATTTTTATGCCATTCTAATAATTGTACTAAGGAGGAAAGAATATTGGCAGCGTTCGGAATGAAACATCTGTAAAAATTGAACATTCCTAAAAATCGACGCAATTGGGTTAAAGTGGTTGGTTGAGAAAATTTTATTATACACTCGACTTTATCAGGAAGAGGTGAAATTCTCTTTTCGGAAAGATTAAATCCTAAAAAATCAATTGTAGATTTTCCAAATACGCATTTTGAAACATTAATACAAAGTCCATATTATTGTAATTTTGTAAAAAAAGTTTTAAATGTTCCAAATGTTCATCAGGGTTTTTAGACGCAATAAGAATATTGTCAACAAAGGCATAAATACCTGGCCAATTACGGATGATTTCATCTATAAAACGTTGAAAAGTCGCAGATGCGTTGCACAATCCAAATTGCATTCGTGTACTTTCATATAATCCAAAGGGTGTTCATATAGCAGTTTTATGAATATCGTCTGGGTTGACCGGGATTTGATGGTATGCCTTTATAAGGTCAACCTGACTGAAAAATTTTGAACCATGTAATGAACTGGTAAAATCTGCTATACAAGGGATTGGGTATTTATCTTTAATTGTTTGAGAATTAAGAGCCCTCTAGTTACCAACAGGTCGCCACTCCAGCGTACCTTTTTTGGGTACCATATGGAGAGCAGATGCATAGATACTACTAGAAGGTCTCAGATGCCCTAATAGCATCATGTTTTGAAATTCTTGTTTTGCAATTTGTAAGCGGTCAGGAGCTAACCTTCGCGGTTTTGCGACGACAGGAGGACCTTTTGTTATTTTATGATGTACCGTATTATGTTTAACGGGTTGATTGGAATCTGGCAATTTCGTGATGGATGGAAAATGCTGTAGGATTTTATGATAAATGGTATCACTAAAAAGAGATTTTACTGAATGGAAATTTGTACGTTTTATATGGACAATAGATTGGAATTTAGTTTTTATGTCCTGAAGACATTTATTACGAAGATCAGGCACCAATTCAAAATAATGGAGAAAATCAGCTCCAAGAATGGGTGTGCTGACATTGGCAATTAGAAAAGTCCATGTAAATTGTCTCCTTAATTTAAAGTCCAATGTGAGTGTTTTTTGTCCATAAACATTAATTGTTGATGAATTTGCTGCAAAGAGCTTTTGTTGAGAGGGATTTCTCTTTTGAAAGTTATTAGCACATAATAATGACACATCTGACCCACTGTCGACCAAAAAGGAAACGTTTGTCTTTTGATCTCTAATAAATAGGCGACGTGATTCTTGGGGCAAAGAATAAGTCGCCTCTATTCTTTGCTGTCTGCATTTCCCGTCCATGAACAAGGTTTGACACATTTTTCCTCCTTACACTTATTTCCAAAACGACGATGCAACCAACACACAGGAGAGTCGCGCTTAGTAGAATTACTTCTATTACAGGGATTTTTATATCCGCGGAATGGGGATCGACCTCGTGAGGTTGAAAGCTGATCAATTCTTTTATTTAATTTTTCAGTTTCGCGAAACAATTTACTTTCGAGTGACTGGTCATTTATTTTAGAAACTGCTAAATTTTCAACAGGTGATGGGGTAACTTCAAGTATTTTATCAGAAATTTCAGCTGCTTTATCTAAAGAAAGATTTGAAACAGCGTCTAAAATTGACTGTACCGAAGATGATAAACGTTGAAGAAATAATTCCATCATTAAATTTTCTGGAACGCTAAAAGATTCGGCACGACGTTTCATATCGCACAATAATTCTGAGGGTTTGCGGCCTCCTAATCCCTCTCCTGGTAAAAGTTTACGAACTTCCCGCTGAGAAGATTCACCTGAACGATTAATAATTCAGTTTTCAATTTAGTGTAAGGATCACTAGTTTTTATAAGAACACAGGTTTTATAAGAACATCGCGAACTAATGATGCAATGTCAGGCGGGAGATGGGATACTAAATAATTATATTTAGTAATCGATTCAGTAATTGGTTTTAGGGTGGCGAGAGCAAATGTGCTTTCGCACATTATAAACCATAAAGCAGGGTCAGATCTGTATTATACAGGAATTTGTACTGCGTTAACTTCCGACATTGCATGTTTATGCCTCCCAACAAAATACAAATAAAAATTTCAAAATTGAATCAAGTATAAAAAATATAATTTACAATTCATAAAAATAAAAATAAAGCATGCTCACATAAAAGTTTAAGGGGATAGCACAAATAAAAAAGCTTAAAATGAAAATCGAGAACAAAATTAAAAAGAATAAGAAATTTTTTAACTTATCTTGACATCGTTAATCCTAATATGAAGTTGCATAATTCTCCGTAATATGCAGATATATGCACAGATGCAGCATTTCAGCATTTAGCTGATTATTCCACAATTTATTTTTCATTTGTAGAACATAAACACATAGAACAAAATCACTTTGGTTTTGTCATTCGAAGGCGCGAAAACTGTAGCACATTCTCTATATAAAGTCACAAAATAAATATGCGTTCAAACACCGGGTCACCATTGAGGTGATTGCTCAGTATTTCAATAAATTTATTATCTGACTCATATCTTAAATTAAAATAATAAGTTTTATTTCTTTCACCAAAACATTTCACCACTCCTTTTTTCAATCTGCACATTCGAACAACAAACTTATTTCTAATCAACCTGTACACTGGGGGGTTGCCACATTGGAGAGGTTGCCATACCACTAACAGACTGGCGCGTTTATCGCCCGTTGGGCGATAGCATTTAAAAGATCACCACAGACCCATATTGGCGCGATTTTTTTTCTGACGCCAATCTCATATACGCAACGGGTACTTAACTGGCGCCAAAGTGTCGTTATTTTGCTTGATGTGGTAACCCGGATTATGTTGTTTATGCTGTTGATGTTTTCGCCAAATTGGCAACCGAAAAAAAATCGCGCCAATATGAGGCGAATATGACATCTGTGCCGACGTTCGTTTCGTTGCACCAACGGCGACATTTTCAAAATCATTTATGATAGAAAATATTTTCACAAAATTTAAAAACAATAAACATAGTAAACAATGTCACGAGACATGATGCATAATGAAAAATATTGCAAACCTAAAATTAAATTAAAATTAAATTAGCTATTTGTGAGCGTGGATTAATTTTTATATAATTTAACAAAAACAATAACATGGTAAACAATGTCACGAGACAACATGCATAATGAAAAACATTGTAAAACGTAAACTAAAAATAAAATTAACTTGGCTATTTGCGAGTGGGGTGTAAAAATATAGTTTGCACGGGAATACCGGTAGTTGATTCCAGCAAAACCAAATTTATCTTAAAATGCTAACGATTATCAATTAAACATATTTAACTTCATAACTGAATTTATACATCCAAGAGTAACCTTCACGATATTAATTTTAATGTGTATATTAATTCTGCAATTTTTCATGATTGTCTGCAAAACATATTTTTTTAACATGAAAATGTTTACTTGGAAATTGATAGCATCCGAATAATCTATATTACAAGTAGAGAAATCTAGTTAATGTACTTTAAAAAAAAATACTCGCAAGGTAGGTCTCTATAAGCGTATACTGAGAAAATTTTGAAAACATCACAGAATGTTCTTCTCGTGAGGATATATACGGCTATAAAATAATTTTGGGAGGAACCTCAGTATAGTGTACGTAAAAAAATAATGAACATTTCGTTTTCTTAGCGATTTATCGCTAGTTGGCGACACAATGATTTTTTTTTGACAAATACGCTTTTACGACAAATATACTCTTTAAGGAAAACCTTTTTCTACTCTTCATATTGAACAAGATACACTGACCTCCAAAAGTTAAGGTACTGGGACTGGATGCTTTCGATTGTACACTGCTTGTCGAATATCAACGAAAATTGTTGGCGAATTGTTCTTGAAATCCTGGGATGTAAAGAACATGTTTGATTTCATATTTCTCGGTGAAGATTTAGTTGTGTGGACAATGGGGGGGGGGGGGGTAATAATAAATTTAATAATAAAATAATATTTACGATCACTTATGCTGGGAATGGTTTGTTGCTGACTTAAATGGCTATTTGAGTCCTGTTTAACGTTTGTGGGCAATTGTGTAATCTTAGCACTCATACTCGTGAAGAGGTTATTGTGCCTGTGAAAAGTTCACAAGTTTTTTGTTTATAGCATACAGAGTTTTCAACAAAATTTAACACAACTTTCCGAAAACTTGACAAAGAATAGTAGCAGCAGTATACTGCAATTAAAACATGGATATATTGAATATTTGATGAGATATGGGCATTTTTATGAAATAATTTTTAACTGCGCATGCGTGGAAGATTTAGAAATTGTTATTTCATAATTTGGTAGTCAGCTATTCTGGGCAACATCTATAAAAATTCCAGTCAAGTATTGTGAAAACTCAGAATGATATAGTGAGCTGATTGAAAAAATGTGGAAAATCCCTTATAATAAAGCTATTTTTAGAAAGCAACTCACTACATCGCCCCTATCTTTGTGAATCTATCTTTGTGTTTGACTAGAATTTTTATAGAAGTTGCTCAGAATAGCTGACTAGCAAATTATGAAATAACAATTTTTAAATCTTCCACGCATGCGCAGGTAAAAATTATCTTTTAAAATTGCCCTTATCTCATCAAATATTCAATATATCCATGTTTTAATTGCAGTATACTGTTGCTACTATTCTTTGTCAAGTTTTCGGAAAGTTGTGCTAAATTTGGTTGAAAACTATGTATGCTAAAACCAAAAAAACTTGTGATTTTTTTTCACAGACACAATAACATCTTCACGAATATGAGTGCTAAGCTTACACAATTGCACACAAACGTTGAACAGGACTCAAATAGTCCTTTAAGACAGCAACAAACCATTTCCAGCATTTTCTGTTACATAAGTGATCGCAAATATTATTTTATTATTAAATTTAGTACTAGCCCCCCAATTGTCTTCCCGCCTAAATCTTCACCGAGAAATATGAAATCAAACATGCTCTTTACATCTCAGAAGTTCAAGAAGAATTCGCCAATAATTTTCGTAGATATTAGACAAGCAGTGTACAATCGAAAGCGTCCAGTCCCTGTACCTTAACTTTTGGAGGCCAGTGTAAAATAAATATTACTTAAATAAATGCACATTCATAACTACAGATTTATCATATGCATTTATATGTATCTATAATGAAATTTAATGATCTATGCCTGATGATGATGATTGTTATCTATCGCCGGTTATTAATTCTATCTTAAAAAGAAGAAAGTATTGTAATTGAAATTTTTTTCGACTTCCGGTTTTCGACGGATTTACAAGTTTTAGGGGTCAGAGATCCCAAAAAACATGTTTATAGAAAATGTCTGTCTGTCCGTGTGTCCGTCTGTCTGTCGCCATTGTACCATCAAAAAGTGTATGAAGTTATGCATAGAATTGAACCAAATTTTTATTTTAAGTTTTTGGCTATGGCAAGCAGGTCCTCCCTGAATTTGGAAAAAATATAGCCGGTAGAAGGCGCTGTAATAGCGATTTTTGCGCGATTTTGAATATTGTACCATCGAAAAGTGTATGAAGTTATACATAGAATTGAACCAAAAATTTTTTTTTATGTATTTGGCTATAGCAAGTAGTACCTCCATGAATTTGGAAAAAAATCGCCGGTAGGGGGAGCTGTAATAGCGATTTTTGCGCGATTTTGAATATTGTACCATCAAAAAGGGTATGAAGTTATGCATAGAATTGAACCAATTTTTTTGTGTTTGTTTTTAGTCATGGCACAAAGGTCCTCCCTGAATTTGGAAAAATTCCGCCGGAAGGGGGCGCTATAATTGCGATGTCTGTACGATTTTCATAACTGTACCATCGAAAAGTGTATGAAGTTATGCATATAATTGAACCAAATTTTTTGTGCATGTTTCTGGCTATAGCAAGAAAGTCTTCCCTGAATTTGAAAAAAATCTGCCGGAAGGGGGGAGCTGTAATAGCACTGTCTGTGCCATTTTCATTATTAGACCATCGTAAACTGTATAAAATTATGCATAGAATTGAACCAAATTTTTTGTGTATGTGTAAGGCTATGGTCGGTAGGTCCTCCCTGAACTTGAAAAAAATTCCGTCACAAGTGGGCGCTATAATTGCGATGTCTGTGCCACTTTTATTATTGTACCATCAATAAGTGTATGAAGTTATGCATAGAATTGAGCCAAATATTTTGTGTATGTTACTTGCTATGGCAAGCAAGTCCTCCCTGAATTTGAAAAAAAAATCTGCCGGAAGGGGGGCGCTATAATAGCGATGTTTGTGCCATTTTCTTTATTGTACCATCGAAAAGTATATAAAATTATGCATACAATTGAACCAAAATTTTTGTGCATAATTTAGGATATGGCCAATATGTCCTCCTTTAATTTGGAAATATTGCGCGGAGAAGGTGCTCTGTGATAGCGATTTTTGTATACTTTTCTTGATTTTTCGTAGTTCTATTGGCCATTGGCGTCTCGCGCAGCGGCGGGAACTCGCTTCCTGCTAAGCCAGCTATTCGCAAACAGCTGAGAACAACAGAATAAGGAAAAACTATTAATTTTAACAAATATCATGATATAGATTAACTCTTTTTAGTCCGTTTAATTGACTGAAGCAGAAATTTAAGAAGAAAATGAAAGTTGGTATAGCATTGAACTAATAATATTGAAGTATTAACATGTGTAACTACTTTTTTTAATATTAAGATGTATGAGAGAGAAGGAAGTTTTGGGACTGGCACATCGAACTAGTTTTCTAAGTTTTTAGATATGGCAAGCAGGTCCTTACTTAATTTGGAAAAATACGCCGGTAGGTTACTGTAATAGCGATTTTTGTGCAATTTTTGTGCCATTTTGATTATTGTACCATCGGAAAGTGTATGAAGTTATGCACAGATTTAAACCAAATTTTTGTGTATGTTTTTGGTTATGACAAGAAGGTCCACCCTGAATTTGGAAAAATTCCGCCGGAAGGGGCCACTGTTGTAGTAATTTTTGTGCCATTTTCAATATTGTATCTTCGAAAAATGTATGAAGTTATGCATAAGATTGAACCAAATTTTTTGTGTATGTTTTTGGTTATGGCAAGAAGGACCTCCCTGAATGTGGAAAAAATACGCCGGAAGGGAGCGCTGAAATAGCAATTTTTGTGTAATCCTCTTAATTTTTCGTAGTTCTATTGTACACGTGTGACTAGTGAATCGATGGGAACTTCCCATCCTGTTAAACCGACTATTCGTGACTATTTGTGAATTTAATAAATATCATGGTATTGATTAACTCGTTTTTACTCCGATTAATGGACTGAAACTGAAATTTATGATGAAAGTCAATGTTGATATAGTATTGAACTAATAAAAATGAAATATTGACATCTGTAACAATATTTTGAAATATTAAAATGTATGAAATAAGCGAAAATTTAGGGAATGGCACATCCAACTAGTTAAATATAGAAATGCATTCTTAATAGGGCAGTTACATTTGAAATACACATAAAACTTATCCAACCAGTGAAGCCGTTTAAAATTAAGTAACTTCAGCAACATGTAAATTGTGTACATTATACAAGCTTATAGAAAAGATAATAAATTGTTTTAACGTTTAACCCTTTCAGGTGCAAGTAATTTGTGTTTCTGTAGTGTTGAAATCACACAGGAAATTTTGAAAAAATTTATCAAAAAATAAGTAAAATTTAATTAATAGTTTTTGGTACAAATTTTGACTAAAATTAGGTTAGATATAATATATCCTACCGCCCCACAAAGGATTAAACATAAATTCATTTAGTACTTCGCATTTAAACACTCATTTAACTAGTAATTTCCAAATGAATTAAAATTGCTTGCACTTGGCGAGGAATGGTATTGCTATCCAAACCGCTCGGAGCGTTCGTTTTTTCGTGCCAAATATTCGAAATTACTTATTTTGTGAACTCTCAACTGAAGTCCTTCAACTAAACTTCGCTGACCTTTTATTACTAGGTTGAGCAAAAACTCCTGGGAAATTTGTGAAAGTTGCGTTGTTATGCGCAAATTCACAACAAAAGCAACAAGGAATATTCTTTAAAGTAGAGACCATCATAGTCCACGACATTCTGCCAGATTCCGGATGTGCTGGAAGTACGAAGTTTGTCGCCGTACCAGCACCTTCATCCTCATTAATCTCACCGACGGCTTTCAGAATCAGTAGACCTTTTCTCCAATAATGCCGAATCTACATACGAGAATAGGTATCAATGTTCAATAGGTATTTTGGAGCCGAAATTCCTGAACTCCTATAGATATACCACTAGTACCCCTATATGCGGCGCAAATTCTGATATCTATTAGATTAAAAATGTCCCAGAACTTTTTCCTCAACTTAATACATACATAAGCAGTCTTATTAGCATTTTTTTTCAAAATATCCTGAGTATCTGCTTTGGCGTGACCTTCCTTGTCAGAAATGATTCACAAAATCAGTGGCATCAAAAGAAACCCTTTTTTCCACAAATGCTTCTTTAAATCTCTAACATATATTAGTTTTGGGGTTTCTGATGGTTGAGAACTTATTCGGAAATGTTTGTTAGTCAGAAGAGGTTTGTTGGATGTTTTCCTTATTTTATATTTTCCAAGATTAAAGAAACGGTTGTATTTTTTTAAGTGTATGATATCTCATAAATTGCAATTAATGCTTTATGTTTTTAATATACACATTTTGAAGAAAAAAGCAATTCCAATTAAAAATTTCGTATAATGCCTCATTGCTGATATCTTTTATCTATTTCATTCTTTCAGAAATAAACCAATTTTGTCTTGTTTCTAATGGACCTTGGATAAAAATGCTGTATTAGCCTTCGAGAAAATTCAGATAGTTTTGTTAAGTCAATATTGCTTTTCCAATAGTTTTTCTTGCGGTTAGAAGGATTCTTAAACTGTCAGAAGAAGTATTTTTACTCTAAAGTATTATTAAAGAAAAAAATGTTGTACAGATACTTCAGGATAATTAAATCAACAAAGGAGAAATTTAAAAGAAACATTTAATTTAAAAATTGTATTAAGAAGGAAGTTTCTTTCACGACAAAAAAACACTTAAAGTGCTGTGTAAATGTTTGAAAATTTTCTGGCACTTATGGTATTTTTTGGAAAAAAGAAGTAACATTAATTTTGCATATTATTTTTCATTTCATTCACTTCACAAAACAATTGTTGTCGATTGATTTTCTTCATTTTAATGAAGAAAATCAATCGACATCATTTGAAGACTAAATTTATGCATCAATAGAACAAATGTAAAAATATAAATAAGTAGTACTCTATTATCAACAAAATTATAATTTAAATTAAATATTATTTTTTATGTTTGTTTATAACTTGTTGCATTTAACGTATACAGGACTAAACTAAAGTAAGAATATGCATCAATAATGTTTTAACGGAAAAAAATACTAAAGCTATGTAACGAGACGGAATCTATTTTGAAAAGAAACGACTGTGAGCTACCGTATGATAGTGATTGCACCACTCCTTGTGTCAAAAATGTGAAGATATTGATCCTACCTAAAAAAATATATAAGATAGCAAAAAAGGTTAATTACAAAAGTATACTGCACAAAATTATACTATCCTACATTTAGTATGAAATTATGTTTTACACGTAACTATAATATTATTAAAAGACCATACGATATTCAATAACAGGCTGAGATACTTAGTAATCTGCTGCAGAAGAATGACATCATAAGACAGATACATATTTAATCATAAAAGTAACACATGTATGCAAATTACAATTTATTTTGTGAAATGAATGTACTTGAGTATGTTCAATGTATCCATCATCGGTAACAATGCACTTACAATCTCATTCATTCATGTATATTGTCTTAGATATGTAAAAAAAATAAGAATATTTTAATTTATTTGATTTAAAGAAATATTTTTTTTTTCTCTCTTGAACGTGTTAGTTTCATTAGTAATTGTGTTTTTCCACTGAAATATCGCATTTGTGCATGCAATTGGTGAAAAACTTACATTTCAACAATTCTAAGTTATTTTTATATCTAAAACATAATTTTCTAGTATATCGAAAACGCACTGCTCTTTTGTAATTAATTTTTTCCGCTATCTCTCACAGTTTTCCAAAATGACGGTAGCATCAAGACGTCGCCACATGGTGCGTTGCATTCTTTCTAACATAATAGTGCATAGCTGTTTTAATATAGGTAGACACTTATTCCACTATTAAATCTTTGTCTATTCAAAAGATATCTGAGTGTGACTCGATTTCAGTTTACACCCTATACAGTAAGGTGGAGTGAAAAAATAAAAGTTGGAATTTTGATTTTGGATAGCAGCCAAAAGTTGCCTTTTATTACCTCCAATATATGCTCAAAATTTCACGAATTTTGAAAAACTCCTTCAGGGCTCTACCAGGTCTTTTATATTTTCACCGTTTCACTCAATGAGTTCTTATCATAAATCGTACATTTACATTGTTTTCTGGTAATCTCGTTCGACATTTTTTATTTAAAATGTTTAGTGTAATTCTCTTTATTATTTTCTAGCTTTCAGTAATTTTTTTTAAATATTTGAAACGTTTTATTGAGTTTTAAAAATTGTTTGCTCTCATTTTTAGAGTTATTTTTAAATGAGTGCGCGTGGAAGCAAATCGAAGTTTACCAATACTAGAAGTGCAGTGGAATATCCCCTACTTGGTGCCCCTTCAAAACTAAATAAAGCTGTTTTGCCAACAATGGCAGATGTTAAAAAATACTATTTTTATACAAGATAATAATTAAAACACATCAGGAATGGTAAAGATCCCCCAAAGTCAGAGGTAATTAAAATCTTAAGAGAAAAGCTGGAAGAAATTTGGAAGAAAGCATCAATTATTGTAGTTTCCCAGAGGCGTATAGACCAAATGATAGACAATATTTTTTCTGAATACCAGAAGCTTATTAGATTCCTCAAATCCAAAAGAAATGATGGGAAATTTGAGATAGATTATATCGAATAACTATAAGTGAAGAAGACGTATGTCTGATTGAAGAGTCAAATTCACTCTATCTGGGACACATTACACCATCTTCTGGATCAGGAAAGAATATTGCAGAAAGCATTTTAAAATATTGCACTGAAAACAACTTAAACCTTGATAAACTTATGGCTATAGGTTGTGACGGAACAACTGTAAACACTAGGAGAAAGGATGGTGCTATTAGATTTTATGAAACAAAGATTAGCCGTCCGCAGCAGTGTTTAATATGGCAGCAAACGAATTGCCATTGCGTCATTAATTTTCAGTACTCGATGGACAGACTATTTGCCCATGAGCCTTTTCTGTTCCTATTGGAAAATCATTGGAGCAATGTGAACAATAGACAATTGCGGAATTAAAAAAAAATATATGTTCTTGTCTTCCAGAAATGAACTGTGGAGAGTTAAGTACAGACCAAAATTATTTTTACGACACGTGTCAAACATTTTCATCTGGCCAATGCTCCTTAAATCTGGTAAATCGCAATCAATGTAAAATGTCTCACTCTAGATGGTTGACAACTGACAATCGACTACTTAGATTAGGCAAAGTGGCTTTAAACCAATTTAAACTCCAGACGCTGAAATGTATACCCCCCGGGATTTCACTGCAACTCTTCAGCGAAAGCTGGGTTCCCGGAGGTGGGGGGTGGGTCATCTCTGTACATTGGAAGCCGGAATTCTTCCCCAAATCTGTAAATCATGGCTGAATTTGTAAGGAAAAAGTGTATTCACCTATCTCGTATCTCGTATCACATTAAAAAAGATTCTTCCTGCAAAAATGGAGCTCAAAATGTTTTAAAAAAAAATTAAGTTGTCTTGTTATTTCAGGGAACATTTAAAGAAGATTGTCGATTCCGTTATTCAAAGATACGCACAGATCTGTCATTGAGAAAATAATTAATAGTGATGATTACTGATGAAAGAAACCATGTTCGATAACTTGGATTCCGAAGAATATTGTAGGCAAGGGAAATGGAGTGTTCAAAAATAAAGCACTTTCATATTACAATATTGAACTTCAGTGCTATATATTATATTAAAATTAATGACTCGTAAGAATGTGAAATCACATCACCCCGCATTCTTAATAGAGTATCCAGAGAGGAGCTGAAAGTTCTCATAAAAATATCGGAAGTACCATCTTTTCAATTCCCCAAGTTTCCGTGTTATATTCAAGCAGTTGAAAGATACCTGAAATTAGTTACTGAAGCATCATTAGCGGCTGTAGGAGGAAGTGCAAGGGACGGATGTATGTGAGCTAAAATCAAATCACGAAACGTATTGCCTAGTTTTGGGACCAAAGGCCAATATAAATTAGAGTGAAATGAAAGATTATTTTACAGTACATCGCATATATTTTTTTTATTATACTACTATATGTCCAGAAAAATACCTTTCCTATATATTTAGATAACTATCTTTTATGTACATTCGAAAAATAAACTGCATGTCTAATTATTGTGTTTTTTCTTTATCTTCTTTGCAACAATGCAATTCATATTTTAACGTTATCTTTACCATTTAAAGTGTAAAAATACAACGAAACTTCCATTGTTCAGAAGTAATACGTTTATTAGTAATTTTTATGATTTATTTTAGTGAAATCAGAAATTTAGTAAAAAAAAATGTTTTTAATAATTTATACTACATAGTGAAATCTTGGTTTTTCACGTATAAAGGGCTTTATCTATAAGAGCTGGTAGAGCCCTAAAAATTAATTCCAAATGAAATGAAAATTTAAACTTATATTCGGCGTGCCAAAAGGCAACTTTTTAGACCTATCTGAAGATAAAATTAAAAAAAAAAAAATTCAGGTCATTTTCACTCCACCCTACTATACAGTGACTCTAATTTGAATAACCATGTTTCGAGAATACCTATTAGAATTTCCCAAAATTTAATACTTAAGGAATCACAGATAACGCTATTCTACAAAACATTCGTGACAATAAATTTTACTGCTAGGAAACGAAAGATTTAGAACAATATACCAGTCCATATTTACGTTCATTTTTCTTTACCACGCTGTCTTCGGTTTTAAAAAAATGATCAATATTAAGCTTTTGAAAAGCGTTTGTTTCCGTAAGTCATTTTTGCGAATTTCTCATTTTTGCAGTGTTTAACGTTATTTCTGCGGAATTTTTTTCAAAATATGAAAAAAAAACAAATCAGACTCGGTTGATGAGCGTACATTATGCGTTCAAAAGACGCCTTTAGTTAATAAAAAAATACGATTACTAAGTCTTTGAAAAGAATTCTTTTTCGAATGTAAACTGTGCTGAATTTGGTTTTTCCATATGATTTACATTAGATACATTTTGATTAAAAAAACACATTTTATTATCTACAATCGCTGTAAAATGTCAATACGATATACTAAACTGTTAGATAATGATTCAGTATAAATTTGGTTCAGAAATTTTGATATTCATCGGGAAATCATATGTTTGAATATAGAGTACCACACGGTTAACATTGGGTATGTTTATTTACATACATAACGTGAACTTATTTTTGTGCAAGCTTTAAAAGTTCAATATCCCAACTAACCTTTTTGCTGTTGCTCCTGTAACATTTTGGTTTAGATATAATAACATTTAGGGGTAAAATAATCTTTTTAAATGTAAATAAATAAATAAATAAATAAATGAAAATCTGCAAGATTTCCACGTTTAAAAAAAAATAAAAGTTTAGAAAGGGGGGGGGGGGTAAAGAAAATTACTTTTTAAAGAATTGTAAAAAAATTGTAAAAATTATCAATTGTAAAAAAAGTTTTTTACAACTGAAAATTTATATATTTAACACGAAAATTATTCAAAGGATGTCTTAATATTATAACTCATAAAAATTTTAAAGCACTGTGGCTTTAAGCACTATTTTTGTATATATTTAATCACCAGATGTAAAAAAAAGGAGAAAAGAAAACACTCTTTATCTGCCGACTGCAGTAAGGCCCCCATAATAAGGTTTGTTTGAAAAGATTGTCATTTAAATATATAAATTCATTCAACACTGAATTGAGGTACATTTAAGGCTATGGCTATATCAGTCTTTTGTTTAAAAATAGAAATTAGACTCGAGAGGGTGTAGAATCCTCAATCTACGCTGCCGAAAGTAGTGAGGCCGCCAACTCCCAGATAGTTTCGATAGATTTTCATTTGAAAATAAAAAAATATATATATTTATACAAAATCAAGGGTGTTTGCTACTGAAAGAGGTATGAGCTGCCAGAAGTAGGATCATTTAAATACATAAATCATTCAACATTGATTTTAGTTGTATTTAATAATATTATCACGGATTCGGGCAATGCCTGTAGGATCTTCTAGTATGAAATAAAAAGTTTATTTTGATTTTCGCTTTAGTTTTTCTTTAATCAGTGTGGATGAAGTACAATAAATTCATGATGACGGATAGAAATCGACGGGCAATTGGGTTACATCTCTTGAAGTATGTCTGTAAAGCTGAAAGTAATAGAATAGATGGTAGTACTACAAGGATATAAAAGTGAATTGTGTCCGACAGAATCGTCCAAGATAGCTCTCTTCCTAGAACTTTAAAACCTTAAACCAAAGTCCTGTGTGCGACTTCTAGCCTAGACACAATGTAGAAACAAAAATTTTTTTCCTTAAAAAAATCTTTATTTCTTCTATTAAAAGTTTATTTTGATTTTCGCATTAATTTCCCTATAATCAATGCAGATGAATTTTAATAACTTCATGATGTCTGATAGCAATCGACGGGCAATGGTATTACATGTCTTGAAGTACGTATCTAAAGCTACAAGTTACAGAATGATGATAATATCAAAAAGATATAAAAGTGAACTGTGTCCGATTCTTGTGTTCGACTTCTAGTCTGTAACACAATTTAGCAATAAAAAGTTTTAATTCCTTAAAAAAATAGATCTTTATTTCTTTTTATTTTAAGTATTTTGTTTCGTTCAATTAACTCCCTTTAATTTTTCTTGTAACGTAAAATTTATACTCGTAATCAGTACAATCGTCATACAATAACAGATGAAAGAATGTTTTTTAATTTAATGATATATTTCCTTTAACAACTCAGAAATTCAATCGTTAAATTCAGAAAAATTATTCAGATTTTTCATATTCCTAGATTTAATATATATATATATATATTTTTAATCATCCTGATGATATCTCTTGAAGCTAATAATTATCTTTGCCAGAATGTATATAAAAATAATCCATTCGTTTAATATTTTCTTTTGAAATATTTAAATTGAATGAACTGGAAATGTGCAATTTACGTCAGATAAAATTATCTTTTCTTGTTATATCATACTTTTTCTCGTTTAAAGATTTGACATATGACGCTGAAAAATCAGATAAACTTTCTTTTTAATAATGCCGATTTCCATATGAATAGGAGTATTGTGATAAAATTTCTTAAAGTAAAAATAGTTTGATAGGAGAAAATTTAGATAGATATGCCAGTTTAGGCACATTTATTATTGCAGAAAAAAATTATTAACTTTTTAATTTGTATTTTCAGAAGTAGTTTTTCCGAAAATATATTTTTTCTGTTACAATATCTAGCAGAGAATCAAGTAAGATGAGAATACGTTATGAATGCTGAAAGTGAAATTTGATTTAATTTTTTCAATTTTAATCGCGATTCAAAGAGAAATTTTTATTTTTCTTTATACGAAATAAGATTGCTGACGCTATAAAAGTTTTAATACAAGGTATTTTCAATCGAATATAAATATTATTATAAGAAACTTTCTAAAGAAAAAAGTTTGGAATCATATTTAAATAAATATTCTAGTTTAAATGTTTTTATTTTTGAAAATAATTTTTAAATATTAAATCGTGTTTTAAAACTTTTTTTCTTCAAGTATCTTTTGCTGTGAAAATATCTGCACAGAATCATGTAACCCAGCCTGAATATTTTTATGAGCACACATTTACATGCACACATTTAGACACACACATTTGGACAGACACATTTGGACACACATATACATATATATATATTTATATATACACTGGTGTGCAAAAACTAAGGACGAGAGGATTTTTCGAATGTAACATCGTGCAGAAGTGTTCCACATCGACTGAAATCATACCATAAGCTCTCCAAGATGAGAAAATATCGGACATGCGATAAAAAATATCTAAACAAGGAGTCAAAATAATACAAAAGCACTTTACTGAAAAGGTTACTTCCAGCACAACTGCAGAGAAGACAGAATCGCCTATCTTACAGGCACCTGGCAGGGAATATCCAGTCTCTAATAAGGGACATGGTCACACCTGACTGCAATGCAGGAATTACAACATCTGTTCATGCTGAGGACGAGGTTTTCAAGGAGCTGTTGAGGCATCGAATCCCATTCCTCTTGTGATGGCAATTGCAGCTGAGGAATCATCGTTGCTGGTGCGTGGTCACGTTCTGCCAAGTGTCTCCTGAGAAGTTCCCACACGTGTTCTATGGGATTTAGGTCTGGGGACTCCATGCGTTCAATATCTTCACTCTCCAAGAGCTCTTCGACAGCCGCTGTATGATGAGGGGCAGCGTTGTCGTTCATGAAGAGAAAGTCCGGACCCACAGCACCTCTAAACAGACACACGTGAGGCAAGAGAATCTCGACGCAATAGCGGACACCAGAGACTGAACCTCCTTGGACGACGTGGAGGTTCGTACATTTATCAAGCATGACACCGAAGCAAACAAGAACCCCACACCTCCAAAACGGCCCCTTTTGATGATGTTGTTGGGTGATTACGTGTTCCCAGATCTCTCTAGATGTGTATACGTCCAGAATAGCTCGTCAGACCAAATCGGCTCTCATCCGTAAAGAGTATTCGACCCCACTCCTGATGTATCCAGTTCTTGTTCTCCTGACATCACAGAAACCGGCATCTCCGGTGAGCAAACGTTAATGGTACACATCGTACTGGTCATTGTGTGTATAGATTATCATTGTGAAGCCTCTTAGCCATGTTAAATCGTGATATATGACGTCCAGTAGTCTGCTCCATCTACATTTCGATTTCTCCAGCTGTCTGCTGCCTGTTTCTTTTCGCCTGTAGGACAATATAACGGTCTTCCGCTGTTGTTGTTGCTCATGGACGACCACTTCTGAATGCTCTAACAGCTGTTCCCATCATTTGAAATGCATTCCAGGCTCGTGAAACAATGCTGTGAGCTATCCCGATCTCATCTGCAACATTTGTCATACTTCAACCTTCTTCCAACCTTCTAATGATGCGACCTCGAGTAAGGTCATCCAGATGACATCTCCTGTATTGTCTCTTGGTTGTATCACACAATAGTAACAAAAAAACCTGTCGTTGGAATCACTGTACACCGTGCAATAGATTTCACAGAATTGCTGAACGTTCACCGCCTCTGTGCTTTATTCCCTTAGGACCTCCTCCTTTTACGTCATATGCCAAATATACGCATGTCCTACTGCATTTCTTCCAAGTCTACTTCCTGTTTGGTCTTTCATTTCATTCTTTGTCTTTTTCGACTTTTATGCTAACTTATCTGCTCCGTCCTTAATTTTTGCACACCAGTGTATATATCGCCTAAGTGCAAACTTTCCTATTTTTTCCATAAAAAAAAACATATTTTGAAACAGAAAATTTAAATAAAATGATTCTGACTTGCTGTCATTTGGTTTCATTTATTAAATGCATTTTCTATTTACCGGGTTTCCTAAAATGTAATGGCTAAATTAAAAATTCTGTAACTCCCAATCAATGACATATATTAAAAAAAAAAAAAAATGTAGAATGGTTATGTCAGGTGTTTTTGTAATGTAATTCCTGGTTTAAGTTTCAAATAGCAGCAATAGATGGCACTGGGAGCAATAGGGCTCTCAGTTGAGGCCAAGGTTGACATCGCCAACCATTGATGCGAAGGAAGAAAATTAAATATATTTTGTTCACCAATATAATCTGGTTCTTCTGTGCTCATTCCAAATATTTAACTTGCTTCCTCCGCATCAATGACCGGTGATGTCAGGTTTGGCCTAGACCGAGAGACTATTGCTCTCAGCGCCATCTATCGCTGCTATTTGAAATCAAATAAAAAACCACAGTAAAAAAAAATTCCTGACATCTCGCATAACCGTTATGCAGTTTTTTAAAAATATGTAACACCATTTACAATCGGGTCACAATTACAAATAGAGTTCTGTGTTCGCCCCAAATTAACATATTGCAGCGAATTTTCTTCGGAAAATTCATGCATACAACAAGGATTTTAGACGGGATTTTAAAGGGAAATATTAAATACTTAGAAATGAGAAATACTTAGAAAAACTATTTTATCATTTATGTACTTTCTTTAGCATTCGTAACAAATCGGTTCATTAAAATATACTGTAAAATAACTAACGAAAATTTACAGAAATTAACAAAAGTTATTACGATAGACGATTCAATAAATAAGCATGCAATTTCCTTTACGAATCTCCCTCTTTCTCTGACTTTTTTTTTTTTTTTACTATCATATGATAATCAAAAATGTTTTATTATAAGAGTCATATTTAAACTAGTATGTTGTGGCCATCACGAAACTCTCTTCTATAAATTCCGTAAACTCCATATCTATTGTGTCAATTAAATCATTTAAATAATACTAGAAATTACGTCAATTTAGCACCAATTCATATCAAATTATATCTGAATTTGAAGTTTGATGAAAATTCGTGCATTAGTTCTTGAGATAGAGCTATAGTGGAAATTGTGAAAAATGCAGCATAGAAGCGTCACCTATTGAGCTATTTGCACCAAAACATAAACAGAACTAATTCCTATCAAGACATACCTGAATCTGAAGTTTGATGAAATTTCGTGCATTAGTTATTGCGATAGAAAATTCTGAAAATTCTGAATCTGGAAATTCTGAAAAATGTAGCATAGCAGCGCCACCTGTTGAGCGATTTGCACGAAAACATAAACAGCAGTAACTCATACCAAGGTATACATGAATCTGAAGTTTGTTGAAAATTCAAGCATTAGTTCTTGAGATAGAGCTATTGCGGAAATCGCAAAAAATGCAGCATAGCAGCGCTACCTGTTGAGCGATTTACACCAAAATCTTAAAACATCAATTCCTGTCAAGCACTAACTGAGTCTGAAGTTTGATGAAATACGTACATTAGTTCTGGAGATTCAGCTATTGTGGAAATCGTCAAAAATGCTGTATAGCAGCGCCACCTGTTGAGCGATTTACACCAAAAACTAATAGGCACCAATTTATATCAGGGACTAACTGAATATTAATTTTTATTAAATTCCGTTCATTAGTTATCCCTTTATTAGTTATCCGTACATTAGACTCACAGACAGACATTTTGTAAAAACATGTTTTTCGGTTTCTCTGACCCCTAAAACGTGTAAATCCGTCGAAAACCGGATATCGAAAATTTTTATGAATCCAATACTTTTTTCTTGTAAAAATAAAAGGAAGTAAAAATATTCATTTACACAGAATTCACCATAAATGTATCAAAGAAGAAACATATTTCCTGCACAGTTTTCAAAATATATTGAATGGATTTTCATATTTTTCCGCCTTCGTTGATACATCAAGATGTCTTTATTGGAATGCTGAATATCTCTTACAAATTCACTTCATATCAGTTTCTTTACAAGAGCTTTGAACAACATGATCTCACAAAACAGTTTAGTATTTGAAGCGCGAACGAATCAAATAAAACCAAGAATTTTCAAGGAATATCTATGTTGAAAGTAATATTTTGCATAAAAATAAAATTACTAAAATGTGCAGATTTAACGAAGAGGATAGAAAACTGATAAAAAGAAAGATTGAAGACGTACTAAATTAAGCGAAAATTTAATGTTAGGATATTTTAAATAGACTTTTTTGTTTGGTGTATTTTAAACTAAAAGAATCACACATTTTAAGTTAGAACAAATAATTCGGCAAATATTTAATTTTTGCACATATAGAGTGAAGTTTCATGAAATGCCAAGCTTCACACACGTCTAACACATCTAATGTTGTCTAACACACATATAGTAAACTTTAATACCTATTTCGGGAATAAATATTCTGGTAAAAAATAGGAGAAAAACAGTTTTACAATTTTTATTGGTTAAAAATCTTACAGTTTATAAAAAAATTACATGATATTCATAATATACTATTTTATATTTTGTCGCCACTCAACAGTTTTTTATATAGCGTCTAATGTTCATTTAATGTATAAAGAGAAAGTCCTAATTTTAGTTCTCATGTATTACGTGTGCCGCAAAATGTAATAAAATTTCGATGTTAAAACGGTGCGACATGCATGAAATACTACTTTGATAATTGTTACACATTCTAATGTCTGAATTTTGCTCTTCATATGCCTCATTAAAAAGGAAAAGAAATTTACGAGGTTTGTTCAATAAGTTTTGCCTCCATGTCTGTAACTATTTTTTTAACAAAACAAAATGAAATATTTTACATTGACAAGTAACTTTGAAATGTCCGCATTTAAAGGGGTACATTATTTTTCGATGTAGTCACCAGTGGCGACGATGCACTTCCGCCACCGATACACTAGTTGTTTCAAGTCGTCACAGACGAATGAGACGGCTGTTGACGATACCAAGAACGCACTGCATTTGTTATTTGCTCGTCGGACTTAAAGCGTGTTCCCTTAGGATATTCCTGCATCTTGTTTTACGTCCGCTTTCAAAATGCGAGGCACCAACTGGCAGCCCACATTCGTGAAGCCAAGTTCATCCTCCACGATGTGAATCACTGTTCCTAGCGATATTCCAAAAATGATGCTAAAAACTCTCTGCTTAAGGGGATTCTTCGCAGACAGCCGCCATTAGAAGGCATCCCATGTTAACCTATGGAGAACTTTACTTTGCACTTTATGAGCTTAATATTTTAAATAACGTGATGAGAATTGCTGCAATCGATAAAATAGAAGATTAATCACTACGAATCTTTACTATATTATTTTTAAAACGTTTAAAATTATTTTAAAATTTGGCGAAATTTGCAAAATCAGAAAGTTTATACTTTAAAAAATTATAAAAAATCATTCTAGCATCGTAGAAAGGAAAGAGAAAAGTGCCATAGAAGTTTCAAGTTTCTTCTTTTCAGTGAAGAAAATTAACAATTACTTTTGAAACTAGTCGTTGGAGGCCACCGTAATACTTACCCATCATGGATATAGATAATATAAAATATGAAAATAAAACATGTGATATTTGCTAAGCAACCATTTTTTTATTCATAATTTAATTTATTTGGACTCCCTTAAGTATAATTAAAGCACATATGTCATATACGCCCCATATTGGCGCGTTTTTTTTATGACGCTAATGTCATATACGCAACGGGTACTTAACTGGCGCCAAAGTGTCGTTATTTTGCTTGATATGGTAACCCGGATGATGTTGTTTATGCTTTTGAAGTTTTCGCCAAATTGGCAATCGCGCCAATATGGAGCATATATGACACCTGTGCCATAATTAATATAACCCCTTAAGCTAGTATCAATTAAATTTACCCGGCGGGATAATCGTGTAGAACTGAATTGCGTAAAAGGAACATACTTATAACTCGAAAAATTATAATCGTATTAACTAACAGTTTACTGCGTCGGATTAAGCGTCTCATTTCCTATTAAAATATATCTTTGAATTGAAATTTGAATGAAATACAAGGTCATGAAAAATCGAAAAGTGTGAAAAATAGAATTACAAATATCTCGGCAAATAATTATCCGATCGAGTTCATTCATGATGCAAAATTTATGATTTTTTAATTTATTTTATATTCACTCCTTCAAATAAACAATTTCGAAAATTTGTGTATACCTTTTATCAGAACGAATATTTAAAAAGTTCGAAAAAAATTGTTCCGTTTAATCGAGGTTACGGATATTCAATAGGCTTCTTCCCATTATAATTCCCTGAGTACACACCCAATTTCAAGTCTTTATCTCAATTTGTTCGGTAGATAGAGAGATTAATAACACACAGACATACAGACGGACGGACAAATTTTTTTTCTAAAAATATGTTTTTCGGAATCTCCTGTGTCTGAAACGTGTAAATCCGTCAAAAATTTTTTTTCGATTTTCAAAACGTTTACAAGACTTACCCTATACTACGTATGATGGGTAAGTAAAAATAGCAAAGTGTGAAGGAATTTTTCTCACAAGTAATCTGATTTCTAAGCGTGTGGGGTGATACATTTGTCTAAAACTACAGCCGATGGTGGGTGGAATGGGGAAAATTATCCCATGGCCCGGTGCTCTCGAATCACTTATGTGACACGTTCTCTATGTTCTGCACTATCTGTTGACTTCGGCATCTACAGTGGGGCTTATCATGCACACTCGACATGCCCGGGTTCTCCGTACGGCTTCGAAGCACCCATCTCCTGACGTTTGTTTCTATCCACACATGCTTCGCCATACAAAACACTGTTTCGCATGTGGTTATTGATTGGTGCAATAGCTTCCGCTGTCAGGAATTCGATCACATGCTTCATGACACGCTGTTTTAACCGAACTTCCGTATAGTCCATCATTCTCCGTTGCATTGTTTACACGTTAGTGGTCAAACCTGAAAAATAAAAAAAACCTTTAGATGAAGGATATTTCAAAGTTATTTTTCCATGTAAAATAATATTTCATTTTGTTCTGTTAATAAAGTAGTTACAGACGTTAACGCAAAACTTATTGAGCAATCCTCGTATAAAAGTTATCCTTACATGTTTATTAAGTGAAAGTCGTTCACGAATTAAAATTTTCGAAACAATGGGAATAGGATATTTTCTGGGTAGTGTTGAATATTTAATTCTTTTGTTTGTTAATTCTTTCGATTTCTAATATTTTTCAGAACACAAATAACTGAAAGGTATACTTCAAAAGTCACTTTTTTTTACACACAATTTGTGAGAGTGATATTTTTTAGGCATTTGCACGATTACAAAGTAAAGCAAAATCGGTTTCATTTCAAACAAATACTGATTTAACCAAATAAAAATCAGTAAAATTTAGATCTTTTAGTGAAAGAAATGACTTCAATTTATATATCCCTATTTTTGATTCTAATACCTTTCCTATTTAGGCATGTTTTTAGCACTTGATGACATGTAAGACCACGCAAACAATTGGATACATGGCCGTTTATGGATGATAATTTCTGGAAGTGTTATTTCAGTAGTTTTAAGCGTGTTTAATCTGAATTAAATTTTAGCTAAATCGTGGCATGCATATAAAGCTAGTAGGTAAAATACAGGGCTGCACAAAAGTATCTAAGTATGTTTCCGTCTATTGGTATAAATTGCTGAAAGTCAAATTTTAAGCTATTATTAGTTTTCTTGCTAAATCAAATTTTCGCACTATACAGTATATACACCAACCTGTAGATCAAATACAGGGTTGAACAAAATAATTGGAATACATATTTGGCTGTGGGCGGTAATTGCTGAAATCAGTTTTTCAAATGTTTTATGCGTCATCTAAAATGTTTACTTAGGAATCTTATTTATCTTATTTTCCTAAATAACGAAGTTTTGTTAAAGTAAAATGGAGGTGTTGGAAAGTGTTTCATATTCTATGCTTAATGCATGATTTTTCCTTCTTGTTTAATTTTGAGATACAATTTACGTATGTTACTCTCGTGCGTTACAAGCTCATTCCCCACTGCAGTCATATTTACTATATATGGAAATTTCAACATGTTTTCTCAGTATCAGATAGCAAGGAAAATCATATTTTTTTAAGCAAACTATCCTACACACTCTACAAAATATTGTTGATATCATATTTATAGTAATACTACAATCTGTACAAAGTATTCTTGTTATCATATTTTTAGTAATATTTCAAAGTTATATTAAATAAGCTAAACACATTCTATTTTAAAACTATTTATATATATAATAGTTCTTATTGAAGTTTTGCATTGTGCAATGATATTTTTATACTATTCTATGTCAGTATAATTCACTATAGAGTCTGTTTGTCTGATTTTTTATCTATTCTTATGCATTCAAACATATGAAAAATGTTCAAATCGATATGAAAATTAATTATGTCCTAATAGATAAGGTGCTAATAATTTAACATGCATAGATCTTTCATGTAATCGAATTAAAAAAATATTAATTATGTCGCGATTAGGTTTGCATGAAATTTGTTTTGATGGGAATAGGGTTTTTCAACCTCTAAGGAGTTTTTTTAATATTATTTATAAAGTACGTATGACATTAGCCTTTTGTCTTTTTGACTTTTTGACAGGTGAAATTTCGTGCTTTAATTTCTGAAAACACTTTTTGGCATTCCAAAGGAATTTTAAAATTTTACCAAGGTACAATGCGGTCTCTTTACAAGAACGGTCAGCCCTACATACACAGTAGTTCATGTTTAGTTGTTTTAAAAATCGATTAAACTTTTGCGTAAAATAATTTACTATGCGTTGACGAAATATGGCACAACATGAGAAAATGATACTTCGAAAAACGATTTTATCTTTCTGCTCTCAGAAGGATTTTTCTTTTTGCTTTAAGAACGAGTTTTCTGAGTTGCTCTAAGAACGATTTTTAACTTTTGCTCTAACAACGACTTTTCATTTTTAGAGTTCTGTACTTAAAAAGTAAAAACGGAACCATGTCCTGTGTCTGGCTGTCTGTCTGTCACAGCCATTTTACTCGTAAACTATGGAACGTGGAAATTTCCAATTCGGGGAAGTAATAAAGACCATTGACCCACATATTTTCAGATTAATAAACATTCATAAATATATTTATTAAAAATGTAGAGGGGCTAATTATGCTACTTGAAAAAAATCTTTTCTTTGTATATCATGTGGGGTATCATGTGAAAGCTTTCGTAACGCTGAGCTCAAAAATACATTCCTTTTAATTTTAGGTATTATATTTTTAAAGATATTGTTGAAAATGTAGATGAAAAATATGTTCCCCCCATCTAACTCTTAATTTACTGAAACTAAAATTATGAAAAAATTAGAGGTAGTAGACGTTAATATAAACCTTGCCGGAAAATTATAGCGATTACCCTAGCTCACATAGTTTTTGTGAAATTAGCATTTTCCTGTTATACACAAATTTCGATTTACGGGCATTCAGAAAAATTGTTGAGCATCGCTGAATGTACCTATCGTTGCAGAAGTATAAAAGCATTTTTGATAATGATTTTCGAAACAAATCATCGGTAATTAGCCGATATATTAACCCATAAAGATACGGCTAGTTTGGACATACACAAAGACAGGGGCGGCGTACTCGATGCCTAGTTAACAACATTTAATGATATATAGTGTAATGTAATGTCTAGTAACAGTATAAAAGCAATAAACGTCAAATTGTTAAAAACATACTAATTTAAGGAATCTCAAGACTCTAAAAATTGGAAAAAATGAAAAAAAAAAACCCATTTTCAACATTTAATGTCTTAAAATGTATATGATTTTAAAACACAATTTTAATTGGGAGGAAAGATATAAGTATTTTCTTTCATTTCATGTATTTAAAAAATTGCAATATGCAAAATTAGTATTTATAGGGGCTCGAAACTGTTAGACATTTGTCGAACAAAAAATTGGCATAACAGTTTACGCGCTGGATTACAAAATAAATATTGCAACTAGAATGAAAGTTTTGTTGCTTACTTATACATCAGATTGTAATAATTTCCCTGAACTTAAATAAATTTGTATTTAAAGCATTTTTATATATTTAATGAAATGTTGCATTTAGCTAATACAAAATTTTGAAAATTTCAACAGTAAAATCACCTACAAAAATATTTTTTGAACAATAAAAAGGAAATTTTAGGTTCAATTTATACAGGCTAACATGAAATATATGCTTTAAAAATTTCATGAGAAAATATAAAGAAGTTTTTGAAGTATCTTGCGCGTTATGGTCAAAAAACATCATTTGGAGAAAAATGACTTCAAAGTTTCGGAAACGCCGCTTCATATATTGAGCAGGTATAATTATAAAAGCCATAACTTCTGTTCTAATGGGAATTTCAAGGAAACAATTATATCAAAATATTCAGAAAAGATAGGAGTTCAACATCTAAAAAAAATTAAAATTTCCTAAATTTTGAAGCTTTAAGAGTACTGCGATCACTTAACCCTTCCCGGCGCAGAGTAATTCTATTTATAAACTTATGAAATAATGGACTAACACCAGAATTTATAAACGAATTTATTAGAAAATGCGAACTTGCTTATTTTCACGTACATGATAAATTAAAAATTTTAATTAAATATTCTTGGTGCCGTTTGTCTGTTTTGGGATTAAAATTAGGTGTTCTTTTTTTAAGGGCACCGCCATCCGCCATCGAGAGGTTTAATTTGAATGTATCGCATAAATACTGTGGGATTCGCGGTAGTTTGCGTTGAGTGTATCTCTCAATGCGCTTCGAGTGATTTTAAAAGTTAATTAAAAACCTATCTGGGAAAACGTGGCACTGACCAAGGCGGCGTTGCAACTTTGAGACCTCCTTTCGAAGCGCACTTAGCAGAATGCCAAATTTAAACTTTGAACAAAGGTTTTGTTTTAGCTACACTGTAGAAATAAAAGTCATTACTACGCTGAATTTAATTTTATGAAATGCCAAATGAAGTTTAAATATGCACTGCTTTTATTGTCAGTGCCGAATTAAGTTCATCATAAACATATTAGGATAATATTAAAAAAAGAGTTATACGAATAGCTATATTTGATATTATTTAGGTTCCATATCTGTTTGAACTTTCGTGGCATACCCATTTACACTTTTCTAATATACACAGTTATACCCAACTCTACGTTGTATAGTTTTTTACAGAGTCTTAGTATTCTTTTAGCATTGTTTTTTTTTTATTTAAATAATACAATTACAAAATTCATATATTTATTCTACGGAACCCTCTGTGCGCGAGTTATACTCGCACTTGGTCGTTTTTTTTTTATTGCTATAAGAACAATTTTTAGTTTTTGCTCTAAGAACGACTTTTCCTTTTTGCTGTAAGATCTAGTAGGAGAGCTGTTGAACATTTTTGAGTAGGTATTTGAGGCACCCTGAAAATTTGTGCAACACTTCTTTTCTAATGCCTGAATACAAAATCGAATGTCTGGCTGAAGGATCATGGCCCAAAAACTGTGCCAGACAAAAAATGGCACTTGACACGTGTCTGGCACAGTTTTTGTGCCGACTAAAGTGTCTGTCATTTTCAAAATATTTTTTTTCTAAGTATAAATATTATTCTGTCTCAATTTCAGCGTGCCTCAAATACCTTTTTTGGGTAGTCCAAAAAAAAAAAAAGGCACTTGACACGTGTCTGGCACAGTTTTTGGGCCACGATCCTTCAGCCAGACATTCGATTTTGTATTCAGCCATTACAAAAGAAGTGTTGCACAAATTTTCAGGGTGCCTCAAATACCTTCCCTAAAATGTTGAACAGCTCTTGGACTAATCGGTTTTTCATTTTTGTTCTAAGAGCAATTTTTCATTTTTGCTCTAACAACGTTTTTTTCATTATTTCTCTGTTTGAGAAACTCAAGTATTCATGTATAATACACATCTAAAACCTAAAAGCGATTAAATACCCAAATTTCATATTTTTTTTTTTTTTTTTTTTTTGAATAACTAAATATCAGGATTCAATTTTCGAAACATACAACGATATTTCTTCAGCAAGATAGAAGCATATTATATTTTATTCCTTAAGTTATAAATGTATTTAATTTACTGAATCATGTTTCAAATACATGAAATAAAGTTATAAAGATAAAGGGATTTTAATAAAATGCTAAGTAGAAAAATGTACGATTAAAATATTCTGCATGAACGTATTTGCGATTTGCAGGGCTGCAAATTTCTTGGGTTGTTTACTATTATTTTTGTACAGAAATATTTGCTTTCTTTGCTGCAGAATTTTCTCGATTACATAATATAAAGTTAAAAAAAATTAATGGCGTTAAACAAAAATGATTAACTCTGGATGAGTATTAAATCTGAAAAACGTATTTTAACAGTTATCATGTTATTATTATTAGCATATAAAGTAGAATTAGTATATAATTATTAAATATATATATATATATATATATATATATATATATATATATTTAAATTAGTCCTAGTAACATTTACTATTAAGTATTTAATAATCAAATAAGTTCAGCTATACAGAATTTCAACATTATTTAAAAATACATTTTTACTAATTGTCAGCTAATTAACTCAAAGTATATTAAATATAATAAATAATAATAATTAGAAAAACCCGTTAAGTTAATATTGAAAATCTAGTGATCAGTGGTAACTAGAAATTCGGCATAACATTTTTGAATCATATAGTTACCTACACAGACAAATATTAGCATTTTGATTAAATTCCCTTAATCTGAGTAACATAGATTAGAATTGATATATCAGAAGACATCTTTCCAATACAATTTCTTTTGGAAAACAAATTGGATTTACAGCAATTTTTTCAATTGAAAATTGAAAAGGGAAAAAATATGCTTGAAATCTCAAAAACTTCATGTTTTCTTCTTTAATGAGTAAATCAATATTCCATTTCTAACGGTTTTCGTCATGGTAAAACCATTTTAAGAATATTTGAATACAATTTTTAGCTCAAATTACTTTTAAATATGAAACGCTTGGAATGCTATTCAATCATATTTGTTGAATAAAAATGTTTACATGAAAATAATCTGTTTAAATTCTTTTAAAATAAACTTTTATTTTAGGGGTGAAACCAGTCAATTTAATGTAATTGATTTTGGAATATTATTTTATCTAATGTATTATATCTTATATTAGGTATTTGTTAAATGTAACCTTTCATTATTAAGTCTTTGTTCCAAAATATTTTTTTAAGAGGGCGAAAGCAGTTGAAAATGACCGAGACCTTTAAATACGGTTGCAAATTTTATAACCTGGTTCTCCCCGCACTGATTCAACTTAAATATGAGGAAAAAAAATTACCATTTTTTTCGATAATGAAAAGAGACTTAGAAGCTAAAATTATACAATTGGAATATTGCATTTCTGATTCTGATATATTTTTCTCATAAAACACTGAAGCGATTTGAATATTTTTTTCAATATATTTTTCCGTTGACAAAAATTTTAATTTGATAGTTTGGCCAAAAATAAAACAAAAATCTGAAATGACTCCAATCAACCTTCCAATTATTTTGGTGAAAATAGCAATATGCAAAAGAAAAGGTGGATTTTCATTAAACAAGAAGGAAAAATTATGCGTAAAGCATAGATTATGTAACACATTCCAACAAATTCAGATTACTGTAACAAAACTTCAGCTAAAAAGAAAGTGAAAGATGATATTTAAATGAATATTTGTAAAACGCATAAAACGTTTGAAGACTCCATTTCGGCTATTACTATCTATAGTCGTAAAACAATATAAATGATTTTGTGAATCTCTGTATATGTATATATGCGCTACATATTAATATTAAATATAGTCCAGTTTAGAAACTCTTAACTCAGTTAAAAATCTTATTTCCACAATATCTTTCAAGAAACGGAAAAAATATTCAAATTATTTTGTACAGCCCTGTATATGATTCATATATTTTATAAACACGGTGTCATATGCAAAAAATTTCTTAAATTTGTAAATGCATACCACAACTGACATTCACTTCCAGCAATTATTGCTCACAGACGGTGGTACTGTAATTGAACATATATGTGTGCCCCTGTACATGAATGATAATTGCTATGCACATCATATTTAACAATTAGGATATTGTTGCGAGCCTCATTGATGTGTATGAATTTCAATATGTTTGAAATAGGTAACATAATTAAAATACATAGCAAACGATTTTTCTCCACATACCATAATGTAACGGATGACTTGTGTGTGTCCCTGTAAATAAACTATGAATGATACAAATTTCATTTTCAATACTGAACATACGATAGTAAATCTCAATAACATATATCAATTACAGAGCAATTAACTCTATTAACGCGAGTTTGAGCCCGGACATACAGACAGACGGCCAGACAAACCGAATTCATAAACAATTCTCAACTATGTTGGAAAGTGTCAAAAAAGAAACATAATAAGTATGAAGTTGTCCTGAGATCGTTGAGGTTAATCGTGTGACGTTTTTATTCATACAAGAGGTTTAAAGGGGACAGAACAACTTATGGAGTAGGTAATTGATATAACCACATACGTCAATTTCTTATAGATTAGTTTCTGAAGTTTTAGAAGATAAAGAAGCGCTCTCCGTAATCGCAGGTAACTCGGATAAGGTTATATTATTTTTCGATTCTTTTATTTTTTCTAGGACAATACAGGGTGACACATAAATACTGTGACGCAAATAAAAGACCATAATTTTTCACTGAATGAACAAAATAATTAGTTTTCTTCAGTACTCAAAAGAGTTGTTCTGTACAAGAAACAATCAAAATAATTCGAAATGGTTTCCTCCAGAGGTGATGCAGGCGTCTAGACGTTTCTGTAAATTCTTCAAGATGGCCGCGACTATTTCCGGCGTGATTTCGGCCTTGGCTTTCTCCATAGCGTGTTTCAAGGAATCCAGGGACTTCTTCTTGATTGCACAGGCTTTTTGCTCCAGGATCTCCCAAACAGCGAAGGCCGTAGTGTTCAAGTCAGGGGAGTTTTAGGGCCAAACGCCCTTCGTTCAAAATCACGAGAGATTGGCCTCGCACCCGTCCAATGTCTTCTTCTCTCTGTGGGTAGTCGGCCAGTCCTCCTGAAACCACCAATCCATGTTCTTCGCTTGCTTTTCGGCCCAGGGGATCACGACACCATCCGAAGTTAGCTCCTGATACGTCTCTACGATGATCTTGACGACTTTAGGGACGGCGACGAGTTTTTTTTTTTTTATCCAATCCGGAAATCCCCACCCACACCATCACAGACTTCGGAAAAGAACCTTTTCCACCTTCACGATGCACGGAACCCCCTTGAGTATCAACTGGCATTGCATCTGCAAGTTCCGGAAAGATTGCACTATAAAACTCTTGTCATCGGTGAAGAAAATCCGCTTCAGAGGATCGCCGCGGCACAGGGACTTCATCTTCTTGCACTTTTCGAGCCTTGACGTCTTCATTTGGTCCGTGAAATGGCGTCCTTTGGCCAGTTTGTACGAGATGTGTTGCAGATCTTCTTTGACATGTCTTCGCATGAAATTGCGGTCGACGTTGTGTTCCATGGCCAATTTTTGGATGCTTCTTTGTGGATTTTGCTGGATCTTATTCATGACCATGTTATGGGCACTGAGGTCCTTGTTGTTCGCGGTCTTCCACTTCGTTGACGGCCTTTGATCCTCCGGTCTCTTTAAAATGTTTGACGGCGCGATGGACGTGTTCCCCGTGCAATTTGGCGATCGCAGGAATTGGCATCCCCCTCTTGTGGTAGGGGACGATGGCTGGCCGGTCGTCTTTGAACAATAAGTTTTCTTTCAAAACAATGAAATAATATCAGCAGAAATAGCAATTGCACAACAAAAAAGCGTGATAAACACGAATAAAACATTAGTATATTTCAAACATGGGTAAAAACATTAAAATAAATTGACATTTTCATCACGTCACAGTAATTATGTTTCACCCTGTAGACATTTCTCTTTTTTTCATACAGTGCAGATCACTCTCGCCGTCTTCAAGAAGAAACGTTCCCTCTTAATAATGTTTATGCCAGTCGAAATATTGTAGCCGATTTATCGCCGTATCCAACTGCTTATCAGAGCATGTTTAAAGTGTCTGTGGGCCATGTGCAAAACCTAAGATAAAAATTTATATTCCTTTAATTGGTTATTTTTTTTCATATTTTAAAAGCGACTTTCGAAGTTCTTCTTTCGACCGTTATGCAGTTATCTTAACAACCACTGAATGTATTTGAATTTAGCATTTTATACTACAATTCTAGTAAGCTAAAAAAGTTTTTAAGCTATAAATCGTTATCATATTGTGTATAGCCTTTTTACACGGGCATGTGGAAAAATTTCAATATATGAATGTGTACTGCGTGTCAAACGTAGAATTGCTAAGGCATGAAAAAAAAAATCCCTGCCGTCTCGGCATACAAGAGGAGGCAGATTTCGAAGTTAAGTACTAATTTCATCAACAAAACTTAAATCAGGATTAAAGATAAACCAAGTTTCTTCACTAAGAATGAGTTCTAGGGACCTAAACATTTTGTGAAAATTGTAATATACACGAATACACACACGCATATATATGTAATAGGTTTAAAAATGGCAAAACCAATTCAGAGAACCTCAAAATGTTAAAATATGTTAATGTTTCCAGAGTCGGGTTTATATCATGTTGTAATACTCATACGTTTATTCAAACTCACGTTACATATTCCGCATATATATATATATATACTAATTTGTCAAACTATTTATTTCATTTTCAGTTTTGACGTGGAAATCTTGCTCTTGAAAGCTTATGACGTAATATTAAAATATTTTTTTCAATTCGTCAAAATATTTATTTTATTTTCATTTTTCATCTGGACATCTTGCAATTGAAAACCAATTGTTGTGGTGAGAATTTATATTTTTATTATTATTATTATTATTTTTTTACTATTGGCAACTTTTTATTTTTTCCTGTCATTTTACTGTGAGAGTTGGTTTTATCAGCATCATGCTAAGGCGGTATTCAAAATTTTGAACGATCCCCATTTCCACCCCATTTGGGAAACTTTGTCCACTTGCAATCCCCGCCCAGATATTAGCCATCTCAAGGTTTTTGGCGAGTTCGAAGACGATCCGTGCATAATTGTGATTTTTATCATACGGACAAAATTTAGTATATACATACATACACACACACGCACACAAATATATATATATGTAATAATAAAAATTTTCGCCCTTTTTTCTTAGTAAAACTATTCCAAATTCTTAATATTTTTCCTTTTTTACCTATCTTTAATAATATCTTAATATCTTTTGTCTTTTATTTCATGAATTTAAATTTGCGTATTCTTTTATTATTCTAAAAACCTTAATCCATTCGTCTAATCTTATAAAACCGATTAAATTAATTTTTCATTTTCTTCAAAAACTAAATTCTTTTTCTTTCGAATGTTTTTTAATACCATTTGTTCAATTAGGTTCTTTACCCACAATTCCATGCTCCCGCCAGCATTTAATGGCGCTTTAATTCTGGCGCCGTATAAAGTGTTCATTATCGACATCATCCCCTTTCCCATCGAATCGTACCCTGTTTTCTGTCCCATTCCTCCCCATATCTCTGCTGGCGTTGGTTCTCCACTTTTCTGTATCTTTCCGCGCTCTGTTGCTTGAAGTACATATATCGTTTCATCGGCAAGGAGCGAGAGAATTTACGTTTTTCCAGTTGTTTAACACTAGAACGGCGGGAAATTTTACTCAAGTTTTATAAAAAATATTTCACATCAGAAATTTTACTTAAAACTATTTAACTTATTTATTTAAGTTATTTTTGTGTAGCATGTATTACTCTTATATTATAAAAAGTTTTCTGGTTCGAATCGACATGTATTCATTTGGAAAGGGTCAAAATGACCCCTCTCCGCCGTTCTAGTGTTAAATAATCTAAGTTGCTTGGAATGAACTATTCTGATGTGTAGATCCTTATCTTGTAACATCTTATGTTTTATGAAGTGGATGATCGATTATTGAGAGTTGATGAACAAACTACTGGAAATGTTCGATATGTTTTTGTCAAATAAACCAGTTTAAAGTTACGATGACTCTATCCATTGTGAGACGGGAAATGTCTCAATGTTTATGAAGTCTGTCTTACTCGTTACCCTGACTTCAATCCGATATTTTCATGATAACGGATGGTTGGCCTTGATTAATCTACTACGTTTTACTTCGAGATATACTAGTGTCGCCGGAATGTCTCAAAAGTCGATAGCAAAATGTCGCATATATATATAAATATAAATATAAATATATATATATATATATATATATATATATATATATATATATAATATATATATATATAAACTTTTTAAGTGGGGGTGGTTTGGGGTTCATGGGGTCATATAATGAAAAGTTATGAAGAAATTTTTTAAAAGTCGCACCATGGTAACGCTGCAATAGTTAGAAGTCTTGAGCAATTCGAGGCGAACGAGCATTATCTTGCTGGATAATCGCCCCTGAAAGACCAATTGGGAAAGGTCCCACGTGGTGTCGAAGAATGCCATCAACATACCGCTTGCCCGTTAAGGTTCCACGTAACGCATTTAGACAGGACCGGCTATCATAGGCTATGGCCCCCAGATCGTTACGCCTACTGTGTGGGCGCTCGGTGGCGCGACAGCGTTTATAGATTTGTACCGTTCAACAGGTCGCCTCCTCACCCGTACGCGGTTTCATCTGTCTCTAAAACGAACCTGTTTTCATCACGAAACACCACGTTTTGCTAATCAGTGGGACATATGATAACCGCGTACGGATGTAGAGGAGCTCTGGTGAACGGTACAAGTTCCCCAACGCTAATTACATAAATATAAATAACTGATTGTCAGGACCAAGACATTTGTGATCAGGCTCTTAAATATTATGCAGAAAATTTGGCCGAAGAAATGTCACCGAAGAATGTGATGTTAAAAACTCTCATCATGCACTCTGTCACACATTTTGGCCCACTAAAGGTTCATGTGAAAACAGGTTCATGTGAGATTGATGTGAAGATCAGTCTCGCCTTGTTGTAAAGATCGTGTATTTAAGATTTTGAAAAGAAAACATAAATGTTTAAAACCCAACAGACAAATTTTAGATCAGGTTCAAGATGAAAGAGTTCTACTACAGTCTAAGGAATTATTTATAAATATACACAAACCAGTGTTATTCTGCACATAGTTTATAACGTTAATCGCAGAAAAATTGTAAAATATGTCTTGTTTTTAGTTTTTATTAAATTTCATTGAAGTAAAACTTTTGATTCATAATATGTTTATTTGACTGGAAAGAAACAGGCATGTTAGCGGCTGTGTTTTGTGTTTGTATATTGATATTTTAGTAAAATGCAGCTTGTCCGAACCCCAATGATCCGAAACTCCGGTTAATCCGAACCGATTTTATTTTCAAAAGTTATACATGAAAAGATTAACTGGAAAGATTAACTTGCGAAATTTTCCGGATTATAGGATGAATGTCGGGAAAAACAAAACGTGTAGAAGTTAGAAATAAGCAAAACTATAACATATGTACACGAATATAAAATGAAAACCTGCACTGCAGACATAACTGGTAGAAGCCGTCATAAAAAGAATCTCGAATAAAAGTTCGTTTGCCAGTCACTATAAAAGTTTTTTCCTTTTCACAAATGCAAAATGTATTTAAATCCGATTTAATTCCCATTAAATGTACTTAATTCCGATATAATAAAAATTTATTTTTCATTTCAACAGTTTGATTTTGCACATTATCAAAAGAAATGTTTTTCATTTCCCGCTCGTCAACGTGGTGACTGAGCTATTTATAGATTCGCGATTTTGAACCATTTGTAACGGGTTGTTAAATAATACCCCATTATGAAGTTCCATTTTATTATTATAAACATCAGGATTTATTAAACGTGGAGTATTATTTTTTTCCAAAAGTCATGCCATATTATCCCGCATGCCGGACCTTAGGATGCCGTATTAGAGGATGTTTACTGTACTGCTGAGTACTTATAACACATTTTTTAGCAGGCATCTTTTTCTTTTCTATTTTCGTCGAAATTTTGCGTAATTCAAACAGGCACCAGTCCTGGTTAGTCCGGATTAGTAGGGTTCTACTGTATCTACAAATAAAGATTCCTTTTTGGAAAATGTAAAATTAGCAGTTGCTTTAAAAATCTCTAAATACTTTAAAGCATAAAGAAATTGTTTTTCAAAATTATTAACTGAATTCTTTTCAACATTATTTGTAAATTAAATTTTTCTAAACAGTTAAAACTTTTAAAATTTCCTTTCAAATATAGTTCTGCTTGAAAAGTTTATAAAATTTAATTCAAGTTTAAACAGATTTAATGAATACATTGCAGTGTAAAAAGGATTTGTTTATTTTTTAGGTGCGTTCGTAATTATATAAATACGTAGCACCTATAGTCGTCGTTCAGTCCGTCCGTCTGTCCGTCCGTCTGTCCGTCTGTCCGTCCGTCTGTCCGTCTGTCCGTCCGTCCGTCTGTCCGCATGTAACAGAGCAAAAACTACCCAACCGAATGGTCTGAAATTTCAAATATATGATTGTTGCAAAATTTTGTCGAGCCATTTCAAATTTTATGAAAATCGGATGTATAGTTTAATTACAGGGACAGTCAAAAGTTTTTCTTTACATTACGGCCAATGGGAAAAATTATTGCAAGTGCATTTTAATGATATTACAGCCTTCCGAATGATCTGAAATTTTAAAGATATAACTGTTGTAAAATTTTGTCGAGCCCTTTCAAATTTTAGGAAAATCGGATGTATAGTTTAATTACAGGGACAGTCAAAAGTTTTTCTTTACATTACGGCCAATGGGAAAAATTATTGCAAGTGCATTTTAATGATATGAGAGCCTTCCGAATGATCTGAAATTTTAAAGATATAACTGTTGCAAAATTTTGTCGAGCCCTTTCAAATTTTAGAAAAATCGGATGTATAGTTTAATTACAGGGACAGTCAAAAGTTTTTCTTTACATTACGGCCAATGGGAAAAATTATTGCAAGTGCATTTTAATGATATTACAGCCTTCCGAATGATCTGAAATTTTAAAGATATAACTGTTGTAAAATTTTGTCGAGCCCTTTCAATTTTTAGAAAAATCGGATGTATAGTTTAATTACAGGGACAGTCAAAAGTTTTTCTTTACATTACGGCCAATGGGAAAAATTATTGCAAGTGCATTTTAATGATATTACAGCCTTCCGAATGATCTGAAATTTTAAAGATATAACTGTTGTAAAATTTTGTCGAGCCCTTTCAAATTTTAGGAAAATCGGATGTATAGTTTAATTACAGGGACAGTCAAAAGTTTTTCTTTACATTACGGCCAATGGGAAAAATTATTGCAAGTGCATTTTAATGATATGAGAGCCTTCGGAATGATCTGAAATTTTAAAGATATAACTGTTGCAAAATTTTGTCGAGCCCTTTCAAATTTTAGAAAAATCGGATGTATAGTTTAATTACAGGGACAGTCAAAAGTTTTTCTTTACATTACGGCCAATGGGAAAAATTATTGCAAGTGGATTTTAATGATATTAGAGCCTTCCGAATGATCTGAAATTTTAAAGATATAACTGTTGCAAAATTTTGTCGAGCCCTTTCAAATTTTAGGAAAATCGGATGCATAGTTTAATTACAGGGACAGTCAAAAGTGTTCCGTTACATTACGGGGAATGGGAAAAAAATATTGGAAGTGCATTTTAATGATGTATCAGACTATGCGCTTTATGAAGTGCAAAAAATTATACATTCAGTACAATATGGGGTGCAAAAAATAATTATAAAACTAGTTATAGTACGAACGCACCTCATTTGCCACGTTTGACGAGCAATTTCCAACTTGTTTTATCTAATAGAAGCATCATAACATTAAGTAAGTGCATTGTTCTAATTATTCACATTGAAAGTTAAAAGACGATGATGCCGATTCACTTTATAATTTAAGCCACTTTTATACAACATATTTTTTTAAACTTCAGTCTTATTGAGCTATTAAATGCATCCATAGACCTCTTTAAACATTTTCAATATAAATATTTAAAAACTTGCTGATCGCTGAAAATATTTTTAAACAAAATCTCGCTATTAATTTTAAATCCGTTAAAGTAATGTGAAAATAAATATAAAAAATTCTATTCATTTATTCCCATCTTTTACAAACTTCAAATGCGAAAACTGATTTATGACTATTCCAAGAACGTCTTTTATGCATTTTTAACGATGATGTTAAATATTTTCTCCACTCTAGAGATAGATTTTACTTTAAATTACGTAACATGATTGGCGACAATTTTTTTTCATTCGTTTAAACATGAATAGATTTCAAAAATCCTAAATAAAGGAAATCTTTAAGAAAATTCAATGAATTGATGATATTTTAACTATATATTTTCTTTCGGGTAAATTGAATGATTTAAAATTTAGTTAAATATTTTTGCATACTTACGAAATATGTTATTTTTCAGGGTGGCACTGTCCACCGCGTTAACTTCAAAATAGTTGGTGTTGCCATGTCAAATGTCACAAAAAGCGAGACAGTAGCTCCTAAACCGGGACAGAAAATTAAAGTAAATCCTATGAAAACACAACCTGTTTTAAACAAAATAATTTCATTGTTCCTATGGTAGGAAATATAATTACGTCTATTAAGACGAAAGCCTGATTAAAACGGAACTATTATCCTGTCCCTTACGATTCCGTTGTAGCAGATTTTATTATACCAAATAAACACAACAAGTTTATACAGTAAATCCTGTGAAGGCAAAATCACTAGTTAGTCGAGGCAATAGGGAATTTTAACTGGCAAAATTAATTCTAGTTCTGGATTTCGATTCACTTTAAGTTTTTTGGGTCGCTGAATCCGAATTTGTAACTTACCACCAAAATTTCCCCCGGCAACCTTCCCAAATTTTGATAAAATGCCCCCAAAAAAGGTTTTTATAAGAAAAATATCTAGAAATTCAGAAAGTAGACAAAATTTGCAACAAATTAGATGTATGACATTATGACGTAGGATGAAGAAGGAGGGGGGATCTGCCTCGGAACATGCGCCGCGTTGCTGCGTGGACTAAGTTGCGTAATTCCACTTAACCACTCACATCGTTTACATTCGACCTCCCATCTCCCCTCCGAACTTTGCCTATAAGTTTTACTTTAAGTTTTTTGGGTCGCTGAATCCGAATTTTTAACTTCCCCCCCCCCCCGCAAACCCCCCAAATAGTTGTTTTTAAATTAATTATTTTATTATTTTGGTGTAAAAGTATGTAGAAATCAGAAAGTAGACAAAATTTGCAACAAATAGGATACATGAAATTATGACGTAGGATAAACGGGGAGAGGGGGGTGGGGGCTGCCTCGGAACGTTCCCCGCGCGCTCTTCTAAAAAACCAAATGTTTTCGAAAAATAAATTTTTTGGAGGTTTGCCGGGGAAAATTTTGGTGGGAAGTTACAAATTCGGATTCAGCGGCCGAAAAAACATAAAGTGAATAGAAATCCAGAACTAGCATTAATTTGCCAGGTAAAATCCCCTATTGCCTGGACTTGCATAACTTAGTGCACATAGCACCGCAGTGTATGTTCCGAGGCAGCCCTCTCCCTTCCCGTTTATCCTACGTCGTAATGTCATATATTCTATTTGTTGCAAATATTGTCTACTTTCTTAATTTCTACATACTTTTCCCCTAAAACAATAAAAAATTTAAGTTAAAAACAACTATTTTTGTTGGAAGTTAAAAATTTGTATTCTGCGACCCAAAAAACTTAAAGTAAAACTTATAGGAAAAGTTCGGAGGGGAAATTGGAGGGCGAATGTAAACGATGTGAGTGATTACGTGGAATTGCACAACTTAGTCCACCCAGCACCGCGGAGCCTGTTATGTGGCAGATCTCCCGTCCCCCTTCATCCTACGTCATAATGTCATGTATCTAATTTGTTGCAAATTTTGTCTACTTTCTGAATTTCTAGATATTTTTTGCCTAAAACAGTAAAAAATTTAATTTTTTTAATAAAAACCTTTTTTGGGGTCATTTTACCGAAATTTGGGGGTGTTGCCGCGGGAAATTTTGGTGTGAAGTTACAAGTTCAAATTCAGCTACCCAAAAAACATATAGTAAGCCTTTTTCCAGAACTACCATGAATTTTTGTAGGTAAAGCCCCTATATGGTTTCTATTGGCGGGACAAAATAGTGAAACAAAATTCTAATTTAGCCGGTTTTCCTAACGCAGAAGCAATACAATTTGTAGTTTAAAAACATAATTCCGTTTTAAATGAGTTTTTTTTTTTTTTTTTCACAGGATTTACTGAACGAAGTATAGTAAAACAAAACAAAAATTTTAAAAAAGTCGTGGCTGCATAGTAACCGATTTTAATAAAATTTGATACACAGATTCAATTTATATTCAAATTGAGCAATGCAAAATATTTCGACAAAAAAGATAAAAAATTTTGGAAGTTCTGAACATTTAAAAAACTTGTGACATAGAATGACATGTGTACAATCGTTCAAAGTTGCAAGTTTGAAGTTCCGTATCTTGAAAATTATTTAACATTAATTAAAACTTTTTATACTATTGTAATCTCTGGAAAATTATATTCATATTTATTTAGTAATAATACTTTGGCAACGTCATGATTCATCTTAAATTTGTTGTAAAAATTGAAAATTTGTCAATTTTGAGAAAATTAAAAACGTTATAAAAATTAAAGGAATTCAAAAACATCTGTGAAATTGATGCCTGATGTAGTGTTACATATTAAGATCGAATTGCTGAAGTTTTTAAGTTGCCATGTATTTCCTTCACCTTAAAAAAAATTAGAAACTTTAAAAAAATGACAAAAACGTAATTTTTCCTCTTATTGATGCGCAAAAAAATAATGAAGGAAAGGCCATACATTACAGTTATTGCACAGACATAAAGATCAATAAGTCGATGATAAGCTAAAAATAAAATTCAAGATTGCCTTTTGATTCCTAACGTCACAAAATTGGGTTAAAAAAGTAATACTTGTTACATTCCAAGAGCATTCTCTTTGAATAAGCGCGCGTTTTTTTACAATATTGCAGGAATTCAAAGGGTGAAAATGTAGTGCAGCCATCTATGGATTTAGAGGATAAATATAAAATATTTTGTTCTGCGTAATAATTCTTTTTTACTGTAGTTTAAAATAAATATATTAATAGCCAAAAATAAATTGAAAGCAAGAATAAAAGTTTCTATATTTAAAATATACACTTTTACCTATGATATCAAATAATTTAAAAGTTTAATAAAGCTTTCCTTCACTTAAAAAGAAGTGATCGAAATATTGCATTTTACCCTCAACATTTTTTACTATTTATTTTTTTTCTCATTAAGGAATAAAAAGCCAAGAATGAAAATTTCACTATTTAAAATATATACTTTTAGCTAAAAGGTCAAGCAATTTTAAACTTGTCAGTGCTCTATCCTTGATGTGAAAAGGAGGAATAGAAATATTGCATTTTTACCTCAAAATTTTTCAAAAATAATTTTTTTCTCATTACGGAATAAAAACACAATTACGAACTTACTCCAATCTGTTAATTATTATTCATTCCTAATTATAAATAATTTTTAATATAGTCTTTCCATTCCTAAGGCTAATAATTAGATTTGAAATTTTAAGCATGTAGACAATACCTCGATTTTGCATTAACATTTAATGTATATTTTAATACTTAAATAAACAATCTTGAAATCTATTATTTTACATTTACTCATCAATAGATATGATCTACATATAGACTAATTTTCATTAAAATCTATGTCTGCCACAGCTGATTTGCTCATTTTGCATGGAATGACCCAACTGCAAAATATTCTGTTTCATACTGACTGGCAGATTTCCAACTATTGTTTTCTAAGGGACTATAAAGATTTTCCATTTTAGATAGGTTCTGCCCTTACTTTATTGCGTTCCAGTCAATGAAGACTAATCAATAGCGTGCTACTAAAAGAAAATTCAAATAATTTGTACATCATGAAAAATCGGGACTATTGGTATACCGCACAGTGTATACGCTGGACAGGTCTCGGAGCATCTGAAAATCGGAACACATGGCAACACTAGTGACAGATATAGTATTGACCAAGACGTCTAGGTAAAGAGCACTAACTTACAGCACCACCTACCAGTAAACTGGATTCCTATCTCGAAAACGATAAGACTTATGACAAAAAAAAATCAATTACCAAGATGCTTAGCCTACTTAATTTAGTATGAAATGATGTCTTACATGAAAAATAAAACCTTGAAATGAAAATTTGTATATTTAATTATCACTTTAAAATAACTGTACTAATTGCATGCAGAAGTATGTCATTATAAGGCAGACGCACATTTACTGATAAAAGTTACATGTGGGAGCAAGTTACAGTTTGTGTATAATAAGTTAAAGTAACTCATCAATATATGTAATACACTTATGTCCAAAATTATCTTTACATGCATAGAATCACAGATTTCGCATAAATGGTGAACTATAATTTTATGAATTTCTGTGGAATTATACATAACATCATAACACATGAATACAGAGGAAAAAAATTAATATCACTGCTTATGATATAAAACTATAGCATGAAACATTAAAAATGACAAAAATAGGTGACAAGGAGAGTGCAGAAAAACAGGAATAACTCAGGAAAAAATCCAGGCTTATGATTTTAATACGGAATGTGATCTCCTCTAACGTGATATGTGAACACACATATCACATCGTATTTTCCATGTTGGTAACTATAGTTTGGGTAATTAAGTTCCACTCTTCCAGCAATGCGGTCTTCAGTTCAAGTTCATTTCCGTCTCTAGGAGGATGATGTTTCCGTGCAATTGCTTTCCCACGGTAGCCCCCTAAGTTTTCTATTGGGCTGAGATCAGGAGATTTTACTGCCCACGGTATTCGCTCAATCGCTTCACTTTCAAGATAGTTGTCAATGAAGTGTCCTCGATGCGGACGAGCGTTGTCATCCATAAATAAAATGTCAGATCCATAAAAACCTCTGAAAAGTCGAACATAAGATTCTAAGACCTCATCACGATATAATTGGTCGGTCACAGATCCGCTGTTGAAAATGTGTAGTGGCATACGTCAATCTATCATTATTCCGTCACATACCATAATACCTGCACCGATGAAACGGTCACGTTCAATGATGTTCGAAGGACGATTTCGTATTCCTGACTCTCACCAGATGTAAACACATTTAGAATCCAATGTTACACTAAATCCCGATTCATCAGTAAAAAAACATGGCTTCATTTTCGTTCACTCCAGTTCTGATATTCTTTGTACCAATTCAAGCAATCGCTCTTGTGCTGTGCAGACAATGACACACATATCCTTGGCTTTCTGGCATAAAAGCCATTTTCATTAAGTCTGCTGTACACAGTTTGCCGGGTTACGACTGTAACAGTGGTGGCTGCAAGTTCTGAACTTAACTGCCGATCAGTAGACTGTCTGTTACGGCGGGCAGTTATTGCCAAATTTCGGTCTTCCGAAGCAGTTTTTTTTTCTTTTACGACCTTGTCCAAGTCGCCTGATAACAGTTCCAAAGTTCTGAAATCGTTTACATAACTCAGAGACTGCCTGCCTTGAAATATTCACACATCTCACTACTTGTGTGATTCTCTGGCTTGCTTCCATACGGCCGAAAATTCACCACATCATAGATTCTTCCAAATAATACTGCGAAGGCATAAAAAATCGTTTTCAGTCCTGAAATTAAATGCCAATCACACTGAAATTAAATGCCATATTGCAGAAATTCACTCCGATATTCACTTTGCGCAACGCGATGTCTTCACCGTCCAGTGACGTAACGCCCACATTTGTACATCAGAAACCGCTTGATCACTTGGATTGAATAATGCTGATTGTATACGCTGGTTAGGTTTGTATTCCACACATTCCCTACAAAAATGGCTTACATGGATTGGATATTTCATGAAATACCTTTATTTTTGTTTATGTAAAGATAAATTTGGACGTGAGTGTATATAATATAATATATAATATATTGCGATATGTAATATAATATAATATATAATATAAATGTTTATATTATTTAAAATATGTAATATAATATATAATATAAATTTTTATATTATATAATATGTAATATCATATATAAAATAAATTTTCATCTGATTGGAATTCGATCCTTCGGCAGTTTAAGCATGAAATCCTTTGAAAATGGCCAAGTTGTTTTGGTAGAAACTGTCGTGGAATTTTAAGATAGTTTTAAAATTTTATATTTTTAAATGTCATGTATATTTTATGTTCCATGAGGCACTGATATAGTATACATATTATATATATTTCTGAGTACTTTTAACTCATTATTCACATATTACAGACAATCTAAAGTCCACTTTTAAGGTTTTTAAATACTAAGATACAGTTTGTTTTAATAAGAAAATCAAGTTATGTACAGTCGTGGAAAAAAAAGTAAACACCCCCTACTAACTCCTAAACAAATTGTCGTAGAAGAAAGATACTGGTACCGAACGATTGGAAATAAAGTCTACTTTTAAATTATGTATATAAAATTTGCTTAGGGGGCATCTACATAATAAAACGAACCATAACTTTGTTTTTTTTTTCAATAGCAGTACACAATACAATTCTGACAGCATAAATTAACTCTACAACCTTCAATTACTCCAAAAACAAATTTTTATGCAATTCGTACCATAAGTTTCCGAGAAATTAATTATTTTAAAACGAGCGTATTTTAAGGGCTGTATCCAAATTGAAGTTAAGTACTCGATTGTTATCCGAGAGAACTTCCTTCTTGATCAAGGCACCTTAAATAGTCAATTAAGTCTGTTAGATTACAGGATAGAATAAGAGATTTCAAAATATTTAGTCACTTCTATCATAGACGGCCCTTAAACTATCATTTTACCGTTTTTTAAGTATAATTTGAAAACTGCTTGGAAGAAAAATGTGAAATTGTGGATTTCCATAAAGCAGGACTTAATAAATCTGAATCCATCAAAAAAACTGTAGGTTGCAATTCATAATTTTTTTTAATATTAATTTCATAAGTCATAATTTATATCAGAAAATTATAAAAACTGCAAATTCAACGTACTTACTTTTAGGTATATTAGTATTATTGCGACACAAAAAATTAGAACATTAGGATCATAATTTCTGAAGTTATAAATAAAAATATGAAAATGTAATTTAACATTAGAAGCACTAAATTTTGAATGTTTATAATTCAAAAACTTATCCTTCAAATGAAATCTGGTGTATAGGCATAGTTTGAACAAAAAATTTTAATTATCTCGTTAAAATTGGGTAATTGTCATCGAAAAAAATGATGTTTGGATTCATTTTAATATGTAGATGGCTCCCTAAGCAAATTATATATACGTCATTTAAAAGTAGACTTTATTTCCAATCGTTCGTACCAGTAACTTTTGTCTACGATAACTTGTTGAGGAGTTAGTAGGGGGTGTTTACTTTTTTTTTCTCCACGACTGTACGTTCAATGTATTCATCATTGCGTGTGGTCACTACTGTACACATTGAACATGTTTAATCTTATTTCCATACTACAAGAAACTGCACCTTGCTTATATGAGTTAATTAGAGAAATTCATAAAGGAATTTATACGAATTAAAACACCTTTATTCCTATTCTCGTATATATTCGAATGGAAGTTATAGTAGTTATCGTTTGAATTTTTCCTTTGACGGGCAGTACATTAGATATTTATTATTTATAAATTTTAAATCTATGAACAATTTATTATTGGAAAATATCATCAATGTAATTTTTTTTCAGTGACCGAAATTATATTCCGAAAATAATTTATCATCATTTATCTGACACAGAAGTTTAGTTATCAGGAATTGTAATGTGACATTATCGGTCTTCTATTTGTAATTCAACATAAATCAAAGGATTATTCAGGTGTGTTGAATGAAGTTGTAAGAGTCAGTTTCCTCTAGTGTGCAGAGATAACATTCACGCAAATAAAATGTAGTGTGCATTAAAATTTATTGATAATCGTTCTTATACTACTTAATCAAACCAAACAATATAATACTTATTATTTCCTGATATTGTAACTAGTGTAAAACTGCAGTCAAATAAACTTTTATTATTTTTTTCATAGAAAGTAAATGAAAAAGGCCACAAAAGCTTCTTTCCTTTCAATTTTGTTTTAGGCGAAACATTTACGTATAAATTAAACGCTTTTCGTGATTTATTTTAATTTCAGTATTACAAATATTTCAAACTTTAAAGGAAAAAATATATATAATATTGCACTCTATGAAAAAAGATTTTCTCACGAATATAAATTTATGAATTGTGAAGTAAAAAATTATATAAATATTCTATTCTTATATTTTGTATGAATATGAAAATTTTCTTTTACGAATAAATGAAAACATAAGTTTATAGGAAGATTAAAAATTCGAATTTTAAATTATTTCAAACGTGCCCTCAAATTTCTCAAAACGAATTTGTTTATAACGAAATTCTTTTAACGGAACATCCCGACATAAAACAGAAATATCTATTTCTAACGAAAAGCATATTAAGTTCATATGTCGGCTGTTTTAATAACTAATAATTATTATATTCTTATATTTTTAGAAAACATGAAGTTTTTCTTTTATGATTAAGTAAAATTATAATTTTAGAGGGAGATTAAAAATTAGATTTTTATTTAATTTCAAACATGCAGTAAAATTTCTCAAAACGAATCTGATATAACGGAATCCTTTTAACGAAATATCCCGGCATAAAACAGAAATATCCATTTTTAGTACCAGAAAACATTTAAAGTTCCTATAATTCAAAGGTCAAATGCCAGGATGTCGCAGAGCGTGTGAGGCTGAGAGATTTTCCCATTCACAGGTTTACTAATTTAAATATACTGAAATACTCTTCCTTCCGTTGTTGCAGAACGGTGTTGCAAAGAGTCTTTTTAAAGACTGTATTAATGCGCGCACCCTGGGAAGCTTCGGCGGTTGGGGGGTACTAGGCAGTTGCTTTGTGTCCACTGTCCAGTCTAAAAATTTGAAAATTTATTATTTAAAAATTAAAGTAGTCTATTTGTGTTTCTATATTAAATAGTTTTTATTCATTACTTCTTTTTACTTTCATCTATCTTTACAAAAAGAGTGTATTGGATTCATGAAAATTTTCGAATTCCGGTTTTCAACACATTTATACGTTTCGGGGGTCAGAGATTCCTAGAAACAGGTTTTTACACTGTCTGTGAGTCTGTGACTCTGTCTATATGTATGTGACACAAATTTTGTGGGCGCTCTATCTCAAGAACGAAGGCTCGGAATTTAATAAAAAATTATATTCCGTTAGCTCTGATATAAGATGATGCTGATTAGTTTTTTGTGTAAATCGCTCAACAGGTGGCGCTGCTATGCAGCATTTTTCACGATTTCTACAGTAGCCCAATCTCCAGAACAAATGTGCGGACTTTCATCAAATTTCAGACGCAGTTAGTCCTTGACATGAATTGACGTTTTATACATTTTAGTGTAAATCGCTCAACAGGTTGCGCTGCTATGCTGCATTTTTTGCGATTTCTGCAATAGCTCTATCTCAGGAACTTTTGCTTGGATTTTCAACAAACTCCAGATTCCGGTATACCTTGATATGAGTTAGTGCTGTTTATGTTTTGGTGTAATCGTTCAACAGATAGCGCTGCTATACTACATTTTTCAGAATTTCAGCTATAGTTCTATCTCAAGATCTAATGCACGAATTTCAGTGAAACTTCAAATTGAGATATGAATTGATATGAATTGGTGCTATATTGATGTAATTTCTAGTACTGTTTAAATGATTTAATTGACGTGATTTATATGGAAGAAAGTTTTGTGCACACACATACTAGTTTAAAAATGAGCTCAAGAAAATTTTGTTTTTGTTCACCCCACCCCCAAATTTTTAAGTTTTTGTCCCGTTGCTGCCATGAATCGTATTCCAAATAAGTGCTTCCTGTTCATTATGGATCGGCGATGTTCGGCATAGGTCCAAGGCTCCTCGAGAAACAGTAAGAAGTCTCGTCAAAATTCTTCGTAAAATAATGGGACTTTTTTAAAGCCCTTCTTAGATGGAGATATCAAAATTTTTCTAAATGCACATTATAGGATAAGGGGGGAGGAGGGATTAAATAACTAAATATCTTATGTTAACACGTTGGCAAACTCATGCAAAAACAAACGCCACATCTGAAAGCTTTGCTTGATTTGCAAACTCTCTTTAATTAGAAGTTAGTTTGTGTAATATGCAAATAGGTAACAAAATTACCCTTAAGTCATAAAAAGTCAATTTGCATGTGTAAAATCATTTTTCCTCTTTGCGAACAAATACGTTGTTAAATATTCTGAAAGTTAATGGTTGTTCAAAATTGATTTAGTGCTAAAATTTAGTTTTACTATACGCATAGCACAGTTGAAATTTCACATTCAGCAATTTCCATCAGTAAATGTAAAATGTTCCTGAGATCTTTTGTGTACCTCTATATATGATCTATGAATTTCTACACACCAAGTAATATGCAAAAAAAAAAAAAAAATACATTTTAAAATGCGCACCACAATTAAAAAGGTAATTCCAGCAATTATCTTTCATAGGCAGTACTGTAGACAAATAATTTTGGGTTTCCATGTAAGTAAACGACAAACAATATGCGCACCAAATTCCGCAGTAAGTGCACAGCAATATATACTCATTTCAACATGTTTAAAATAGTGTAATATCACATTTAAAAAATTAAATAAGCAGGTGTGAAATGGTAAGATAAAGAGAACTTAAAAGCACCATAATTTTTTTAATATATACGAAATGCCTTTCGAAAGGACTAGTCTTACTTCAGCAGGCGCATAGAACGCAATAGACAGAGAACAGGTAAGGGAAAGGAACAAGTTAAAGAAACTGCCAATAGAGAAGCATGAGTTGGAAAAGCCAAATAGGAAAGCGGAAGGCATCAACCAATCACACAAGAGCATTATTCAAAGAGAAGAACATAAACCAGCAGGAGAATAATGAAGCAATTTAATAAAAACAATGACAAAAATGCAAATATATAAAACTAGCAGCCTAACGCCCGCTACGCTGGTCAGTTTTTCTAAAGAACCTTGAATCAAACGAAATATATCTGTGAATTTGATCATGCGTTTTAAAGCAATATGGACATTTATCTGGAATGCCCATTCTAATTGGTGAAAACAATCTGAACGTTATTACGCTATTATATCGTTTGAGCCATACAAATTTTAGGCTGTTAAGGGCCAACTTCTTTCGTTGATCATTTAGTGTAGTATTCGGTGAAGAACGATAGAACAATATGTAATATACTAAAGGGGTTCATGAAAAATTATCAATGCAAATCTCATCAGAATCTGTTAATTGGACATACTGAAAAGGCTAATCATTCATAATTTGGTTCGCCTGCTTCTAAAACATTCAGTCTTAATTCTATAATCAAGCAACCTGACGACCAAGCAACACCAAGCGAATGATATGTGCTTTATACTAAAACATTCACTAAAAAATTAACTTACCGAGCAAGTTCCATCGAAATCCACTTAGCAGGATCTTTTAAACTGGAAAATGCACCGAAACATGTCATAAAAATAATCTAATTAACAGTTTAAATCCAGTGAAAATTCATTCAGCGGAACCTTAAAAAAAAGCCAATCTTTCGAAATTGGGTTCATCTGATTTAGATCTTTAACCATAATTATTTAATTAAGCAACGTAGAACATTATCTTTTACACTAACATCTTTTCTGTAAATTATCTAACAATGTAAGCCCCATCAAAATCAATTCAGTAGAAGTAAATTTAAAAGCGGTCTGAATGAAATTTCTCTTTGCATTTTATATACATTGAGATAGTTAAATATAGCTATCATAATCATGTTAACCTGATTATATAGAACTCTCAGGGATGTAGGGGTAGGTATACGTCGCATCATTTCTGGATTTTTAAAGAAACTCTGCACAACTTCCATAACTATAGTATTCTAGTATACATCCTTTGTGTGTAGCGTATTACCCTGCAATTTTCTTTACTATACCACAGAGAACTTTTTCCGCATAGCTTCGTAACTAAATAATTTTGAAAGATATGACAAGTATTGAAAAAAAATCCCAGAAATGTTATCTAACTAATTGTGCAACTGTAATTAAAATACATTCATTAAAATTTGAAATCTTTCCTAATCGAGTTCACCTAATTCTAGAACTCTCGTAACTATTACTAAGCAACTTAGAACGATGGTTTTTAGATTAAACTATTTATAAACCAAATTTACTATCTAATAGTGTCAGTTCTGTATTTATGTTCAGTAGAATCTGAGTTATAATCAATCGGAATGAAATAGGAATGTAAAGCATAAGCTTTACATATAGTAATAGAAGCCTTCGCCCGCTACGCTGGTCGGTTTCTCCAAGCGAAACTTTAATCAAACGAAATATCGGTATATTTGATCTTGTGTTTTATAGCAATAAATACATTTATCTCTAATGATCATCCGCGTTGCTGAAAACAATATGAACGCCATTACGGTTTTATATCTTCTAATGTCTCAGACAAAATTTGGACTGTTATGAAACAAACCTTTTTGTTGATTATTTATAATTCAATATAAAAAAGAACGGAAGAACAATATGTAGCATATTGAAATCCTCCCTGAAAATTAAAAAATGCAAATCTCATCAAAACCCGTTCAGTAAAACCTTTTAATAAGACTAATTTTTCATAATCGGGTTCACCAGATAATACAACATTCAGCTATAATTCTATAGCAAAGCAATGTAGAACAATATGTGTTATATACTAAAATCTTTCCTGAAATAATATCTAACAACAGTGCTAATTAACTGAGTAGAACCTTTTAAAAAGGCTAATATTTCAAAATAGGGTTCACTGATTAAAGAACTTTCGCACATAATTCTATAACTGAGCAACATAGAATGATATGTGTTATATATGAAACACTTTCTTGAAAATTTATTTAACAATGCAAATCTTCTCAAAATCCATTGAAAAGAACTCAAGTTATAAGCGGTAGGTCCGAAATTGCCCATTTTATTTTATGTTTGAAGTTGATAGTTAAATATATCTTTCATAATCAAGTTAACGCGATTGTAGAATTTTTAGGAATGTAGCATAGACTATACGCCGTAGACCTTCTGGTGTTTTTTAGAAACTCTTGCACTCCATAGCTATAATATATATACTCTCTAATATATATCCTCTGCATGTAGATTTTATCTTACTTTTTTTTCAACTACACCACTGAGAACTTTCCTCATAGTTCCATAGCTAAAAATGTAGTATGACATTTCAAATATTGCAACAATCCCTAATATTACCTAACTGTGCAACTCCAATCAAAATACGTTCAGTGGAACTTTAAATAAAAGGTAATCTTTCACATTCGGGTTCACCTAGTTTTGGAACTTTCTCTTGTAATCTAATTTTCTGCAATCTGATTTGTTGCCAAGCTTGTGCTTCAGAAAAACAATAACCCAGAAGAAAACTTCGCTACAGAGAAGTGCCATCCATGCAAGAAGTACCAACCATCCACAAAAAATAATCTAACTAACAGTGTAAGTCCCATCAAAATACATCCAGCAAAACTCAAATTATAAACGGGTGGAAGAAAAAGCAAATTTGCATTTTATATAATTACAGTAGATGTATCTTTCATAATTGCCTTTCTGTATAGCTTTTCCAATAGCTCTATAACTAAAACTAAGCAACGTAGAACACTGTGTGTATACATAAAAACCGTTCCAAAAACATTACCTAACTAATAGTGGCATATCCTATCAAAATATTATAAAGAATAGGAATAAAGTGCAAATTTCCATTTTAAATATGTAGTGGATAATGATAATACGATTTTCTGTAATAGAATTCATTATGAAGTTTTCGCTTCATACATAAACGATGCTTTCAACATTGTAATTAATACACCGATTGAAGAAGTATCCGATTACGGGAGATTAACCAGAAATTCCATGAACAACTATCCAAAGAAAGGTGAACATATGGCTTTTATGATACTTTTATGCTAGCCGGGCGCAAGTAATAAATCAACAAAGGTTGTTTCCATATCTTATTCTTATTTTATTATTTTCATTCAAAATAAAAACATTTCACTCATTTCATTTATAATACATGCTTTACACTAATGTCATTGAAAAAGATGAAAAGTAAAACAATAGGAAATAATGCCATAACTTAAAACAAAGAATTGTTTTTAATTTACATACGCGAAATGTAACTACTGCTATTGGCAATTTTAAAAATGCTAATGGCGATATTTACATACGGATACGGCTGACATAAAAGTACCCATTTTTCTTCTTATCCACGAGCAAGTGATAAATCGCGATGCATTATTTCAATTCCAATTTCTTCCATTAAAAAAAGTAATACTTACGCATTATTCGGACCATGAGATAGATCGCCAAAAATGGTTGACAATTGCCAAACTTGTTTATCGTTTGCCAGTTACGTTCAAAAAAGTAATTTAACATTCTTAAATACATAATCTTGTTAAAAATGGCAAATTCTTTTAAGTAAATAAATAAATAAAATATATAACACAAAACTACATACTATAAACTATAATAAATAAAAATTATAATAATAAAATTAATTTAAAACTATACTAAATAAACTATCAAATAGACAAAAAATAAGGGTTGCTGTAATTAATGAAATTGTCATGCTTGGCGCAGTTGTATCTGACATGGCCCGGATGTAAGTACCACAAAATTTTTTAAGTCGTACAAACATTGCTTTTCTTTTTTAAATATTTTCGTTTTATAATGTTAATTTCAAAGTGGATCGCTTCCTTGTATTTTAAATAAATTCAATATATATTTTTTTCTTTTCTTCAAGGCGTTTGTATTGATTTTTTTTTTCAAACTCATATAGCCGGTTCAGTTCTTTAACCAAAAGATTTAACAAAAAGATTCAATTTGAATTTCTTCCGTTGCTACAGTAACGGATGTATAAGATGAATGAATATGGATGAATTATCACTTATAATGTTAGGTATTTCGAGGTTTTGGCGCCAAAGACATCGCCAAATTAGAAATATATAAAATATCTCGCGAACTATTGGGCTTAAAAGAATTTAGTTAGTACCATTCGATTCAGCATGCAAAAATACACCAAAATATGTTATCAGTTGAAAAGCTATAAAATAAGATTTTAAAGGAATTTTTTAAAAGTTCGTTCGATTTTTTACCCCCCTTAGGGGTGGAATTTTAAAATATCCTTTCTTAGCGGCACTCTATGTCATAAGAAGAATTTTTACCCCAAATTTCAAGACTTCAGGTTCAGTAGTTTGGGCTGCGCGTTGATTAATACAAAATTCAGACTTTCTTTTATATATATAGATAATACATGTATAATATATATGTTATATCAAAATTTTACTTTGCAATATTCATTTAAATTATTCTAATTTTCCGGCGTATTCATTATTTCTCTATTTCTTAATAATCTCTATTATTTATTTCTAGTTCAGTTCCTATAATCTTAAAACGCGTATATTAACAACTATCTTATTTCAAACCTTGATCTAAAACTTTTAATTCCTTTATTAATTTTTATTAGCTACCAAAACTATAATTATCTGAGAGAAGCTACTTTTTATGTTTTTTAAAGTTACTGTTTCTTATTTTATCCCATGAATCAGCTTCCAGCGCACCTGTCTGGAGTTCGATTTTACATCGAAATCCCTCCGTGAGCAGATACGGAACTCATTCCCTATTACGTTTCTCTATCGCTCTCCATTGGTTGAGTAACAGAACATATTTCATTCTGTGTCACGTTCTTGAATGTGCTTGGTTTGACAGGAAGTTTACATTTCCATCTGTCTTCATACGCGAATCCTGAAAAAGAAATCCGTCGTGCATGCGGTCAGAAAAAAAAAAACGATTCTGTGCTGTTCGATTGTTTTAAATCGCTGTTATCAGGTGTCTTATAATCAAGTGGAACATCTAAACTTGTTTATTAAAATCTGTTTAGCATGGAATAGTAATTCGTGCTCTAGTCTGAAGGCTCTACGAAAACTCTTGTAATGTGAGACGTGTTCACGTTTTTCTGTATGGTTGAATAAACATTTTAAAGTTATTTTAGCCCCTGTTTTAATGCAGAAATTACTGGATTTCTTAAACTTTTGCTTACTACTCATATTGCCTGACCATCGAAATAGAATTTGACTGCTTCATGAATGGCTGGTGTTTTGATTAACTTAGCTAATCTCACTACTACAAATAAATCGATACAGATGATTAAATTGGTCAACAGCAAAGTCTGCCAATAGGCCAATATTCATGAACAGATAGACGGACGGACAGACATATAGAAAACCAAATTTATAAACACTTTTTAACTATGTTGCACAGGTTTAAAAAAGGATGGCTCCTTGAGAACATAACTTTTTTAAATACACATACATTAAATAAAACTAAATTTATTGAACCATATTTTATAATTTCGACAAGCAGTAGAATTAGAAAAAACACTGCATGGTATGGACACTTAAAAAATAAATAAATACAACAAGCTAATTTTTACGATTTTCTGATTCTATTAAAAGTGTTTAAAAAAAAAGATTTTTCTTTCTTTATGATTTTGATTTAATTTCTTTCAATCTAAAATTATACTTAAATAGAAACAAAATTATACATAAATAAATCGATGCAATAACACAGAATATTTATATCATTCTCATGAAAATAATCGTTCCGTAAAAATTTTGAAACGTTTGGATAAAGAATTAATTTCACACATGATAAATAACAAATGAAAAGAATTGTCTTTACCATTTCAAATGAATTTTTTTAAATATTTTCTGCGTATGAATCTTTATAATATTCACAAATGTATATTTTCTAACTAAATGATACTTACTGTAAATTAGAGTAATTTTCAGAAACCATTGAACAGGAAATTGCTAAACGAAGTGCAAAAGAGAATAATTACATTTATTTTTCTTAAAAATATAATTTATGGCATAATGTTTTAACTCAAGTGATAAATAAATATTTAAAAGGTTTTTTTTTTAAATTATTTATTTTGTTCTCGTTGGAAATATTTTTAGACATTTTTCAATTGTTATACACAATAAACAATCAGTCAATTTCGCAGAATTCTTATAATATCCATTTCGTATGTAACGTTAACTGTAATTCTAATATGGCCTTCTTGTTGAGGAAGAAAATCAAAAAACAAAACGTGTAAGAATTTAAGAAGAATTAAAAAGGAAACATTTGGAGAGATTTTTTATCTTTCTATATTTTTATGTAAGCCCAGCGGTGTAGTGGTCAGCGCGCCTGTCTGCTGCACCGCAGGTCGAGAGTTCGACTCCCGACTGGGCAAGGTTCACTCAGCCTTTCATCCCTTTGGGGTCGATAAAATGAGTACCAAGCTTGCTTGGGAACTAAACACCGAGGATCTCGCGTTAGGTTGACCACCTGACCGGGACGTATGCTGCATAGCACCTCGGGGCTCAGGGTCAAGAAAACAGAGATGGGCACTGTCGGCCCAGATCCTTCTTGGATTGTATAGCCACAGAGTTTAGTTTTCGTATATTTTTATGTTAAAACAATGGTTATGGAGCTATCTTTGTATGATATTATGCAGGAAATAAGACATGAAACATTATTTAAACCATCTTTATAAGATTTTTAAATTTATTTCTCAACGTATATTCGTAAATTAATTAATATTTAACTATTAATTCATAAAAGTATCGTTTTTTAAATATTGCACTCTTTTTTTATTTATGATTTATTGTCTACTTTTTAGTCTTTATAATGTTTCATTATTACAATTTTTCAGCGCTATGGCATTAAGAAGGCTGCCACAAGTGATTATTTTTATATTCTACTCACACAATTCTTTTTTTAAAACGTTCTGTTGCATATTTTTCATGTAAATATTTTCAAAGTGTATGTAAATGATTTTTGTTTTCAGAAAGAGGTGCGCGGTAGAATTATACTAGTCGGATGTGGCAATCCCAAAACTTTCTTCTATCTTTTAAATGTTAATACATCGTGGAAAATGCAGCATAAAATGGCCACAGGTTAGATATTTTACACCAAAATCTAATCAACAACAACTTATGTCAACTTCTAACTGAATCTGAAGTCTCATGAAAATCCGTCCATTAATTTTTCAGATAAGGCTATTGGGAAAATCGTACATCATTCTGCATAGCAGCGCCACCTGTTGGCCGATTTACACCAAAGACTAATCAAGAACAATTTATATCAGAGACTAAATGAATCTCAAGTTTGATGAAAACTCGTGAATTACTTCTTGAGATATAGCTATTGCGGAAATCGTGAAAAATGAAGCATAACAGCGCCACCTGTTTTGCTATTTACATCAAAAAGTAATCAGCACCATTTTATATCAGGGACTAACGGAATTTACAGTTTTATTAAATTCCGTTTATTAGTTCTTGAGATAGAGCGCTCACAAAATTTGTGTCACATACAGACAGACAGACTCACAGGCAGCCATTTTGTAAAAACATGTTTTCCAGGATCTCTGACCTCTAACATGTAAATCTGTCGAAAACCGGAATTTGAAAATTTCCACGAATTCAATACTTTCTTCTTGTAAAGATAGAAGAACATAAAAATTGTCGCCTGTGTAAGTCCTGCATTTATTGGCGGGTGTTTATTGGAGCATCATTAAATCCATTTTTTTTTCAACACACCAAGAAATACAGAGAATATTTGGCTATTTGTAATCCGTGGAGAGCTAATTGAAAAATGCCTGAAAATTCATGCAATATTTTTAATTATATTGTAAAAATATTAAAATATTGTTGTGTCATAAGAAATACACATTTGTACATAATTTTCATGATTCTAGCATAACAGGAATTAGCTTAAAAATTGATTACAAAACTCCATTTTTTACATACAACAAGAAAGAAAAATCCTGCGTACAGCATAGATTATGAAACACTTTCCAACACTCCCTGAAAATTTTAACAAAACTTCGTTATTTATGGAAATAAGGTAAATAAGATAGCTAAGTAAACATTTAAAAATTTGATTTCAGCAGTTACCGCCCATAGCCAAATATGTATTCCAATTCTTTTGAACAGCCCTGCATTTGATCGTCATGTGTATATATATACTATATTATGGGAAAATTTAGTTTAACAAGAAAAAGTATAACAGGTTGAAATTTCTCTTTCAGTAATTTATACTAATAGATGGAAACATACTTGAATACTTTTTTACAGCCCTGTAGCTTACCTAGTATCTTTATTACACTCCACTATTTAGCTAAAATTTAACTCAAACTTAAACACTCTTCAAACTACTGAAATCACATTTCCAGAAATTATCATCCATAGATGGCATGTATCCAATTCGTGACCCTGTATATCATTTTATCTATATTCTACAACCATTTCTTAATAAATTAAATGCAGTTCAGCGTAAAAATGCATACCTCATTTAAAAACCATCTTTAAGCAATTTGCGACCATACCCAGTAACCCTTAGGAATTCTTTTGTGTAGCCCTGTATATAAATTATAGTATTTATACACACCATATTGTATGCATAAATATAGTGAAACATAAAAGCGGATGTCATAATTGAAAATGCATTTCCAATCACCGCTAATGTACAGTACTTCTGTTACAATATATTATCTGAAATCTTTTGTGTGTCCCTGTAAATGCTATGCACTTCGTATAATACATGAAATAACTTATGGTAAATCTCAGCGACGAGTTTCAATTTCATTATATATGAAATAGTTTAACATAATTAAAATATGCCGCAAACAATTCCCCCCCCCCCCCACACACACACACCATATCATTGTGTAACGGAATTCTTTTGTGTGAATTAATAATAACTGTTCTTTGCACCACATATTCTACAAAAGGCATATTTTACTGCACTTTATAAATGCATATAAATTTTGTTATGTTTGTATGAGTGTAACATCATTAAAAATCATTTGAAACGAATTTTTCCCATTAGCCATAATGTAATGGTCTACACTTTTGATTTCCCAGTAGATGAACGACACTTCATTTGAAATTGGGATCGTGCTATGGTAAACGCCAGTAATATTAAAAAATTTCAGGGCAATCCGAATATATTTACGAGAATTAGAGCGCGTACAGATCGACAGACAAACCTAAGTCATAAACACTTTTCAACTTTGTTGGAAAGTGTTAAAAACCAGGATGAGTTAAATAAGAGTGTAAAAATAAATAAATATTGAAAAGAGCTACCGAGCGATGCTTAGTCTACCGTGTGCTTATTATTAAATCTTAATAAAAAATTGATAAGAGCATATAAATTTCCATATAAATATTGATTATATATACAGTGATAGGTATCGTATTCTTAATACAATCTGTTTAAAAAAATTTCGATAATAATTTATTATTATTATTATTATTATTATTATTATTAGTAGTAGTAGTAGTAGTAGTAGTAGTATTACTATTAAGATTTAATGAAAAAATTAAAGGAGCACCACACATTCACATATAAATATTGTTGATATTTACATTGCTAATTATTGATAATTTTCTTAAACCAATCAGATTAAAGAATTTTAATGATATATACTAAAAAGTTCTATTAAGTAACAGATGAATCCTTTTGGATTTAAGGATTTCAAAATTAAAATCTTGGTAAAAGAAAATTGCATTTTCAGAAAAATGTATTAAATCTATTAGTGCTTTTAAATTTAATTTATTAACAAAAATGTAGGCATTTTACACATTCCTTTTTCATATATTTAAAGTCTGCGTTTTTAAATCTAAAACTTGTTTGCTTATTTTTTCTTAAACTGAAAAATATTGAACAACCTACGTTTTACAAACGATTAATAATCCGTCAAATTATTTATCGATTCAAGGGACACAGGTCATGTCCAAAACTGTCAGTCCCCTCTATACTGAAACATAAATCTCAATCTTTCACATTGAGAAAACAAAAATGTAAATATAAAATATCGTATCATGGGAATTTAAAGTGCGACGTATTTTCATACGAAAGACATTATTTTATTTGTACAAAAGTGAAACATTTGAATATTTTTTCTTTTGGAGAAACCTTGTTCAGTATTATATTGATCAGAATAAGTATTTAATTTATTAATTATTGTATATATATACATAAATTACTGTATATATATATATATATTTATATAAATTATTACTGTATATATAAATTTATGTAATGTAACTTTTAGAGATAAATGTGTAGTACTAATAAAAATTATACTAAAAATGCCTTTAATAAAACATACTGACAACAAATATATCATCTTCACGCATTGATATTTTTACGTTATTTGTAAGAGTTTTAATACAATTGTTGAATGATGTTTTACTTGTGTAATTTTCTATAATTGTGTAATGTTCAATATATTTCGCGCTAAAGATCTAAAAATACACTCTTAAAAACTTACGAATATTTAGAAATTTAAATAAGGTATGTGCAGGTAATATGGCCACCTTAAGGATAGAAATTTTTTACCGATAGTAGTAACTGATTTTTCAAAAAAATACAAATTCCCTAAAAGAGTAGACACTTTTAGTACAGGAAAAAAATATAAAATTTAAATTAATCAAGATTTAAACCAATAGGATTTTTTCTAAAAAAAGACTAGTTGATGAAGGTAATTTGCCCATATGCAGGTAATATGCCCATAGGAGAAACATAATGAAAATGTTTATATTTAACTCATGAGGAATATCAATTATTACAAAAACAAATTTAAATTTTGAAACTTTACAAAAAGTAATTAAAAATAAGCAAAAAAAAAAAAAAAAAAAAAGGAACAATTTTAAGCAATTTTAAGCAAAATTATAAGTAATTATAAACATTTTAGGGTAATTTTTTAATTTATTTTTTTTTAACTTCACGTGTGTGGCAAGTAAAAACTTCCATATCTTTCTTGGTAAGTCCGACACATTCCTCGTTCATAATTACGACACACGACACATAATCTTATAGCCACAACTTTTTCTTTATGCAAATACCGCAAAATCAACTATTTTTATCACTTTTCTTTGCTAGGAATCATTTTCCTCTATTCATCGTAGACTGGTGTTTTTATTTAATGGACCCTATTCAGGTGACGTCAGACGCCAGAGCTGGCGGTATGATGATCTGTTATTCTAGTTACTGCACCGGCAGAATACCAGTATGCACAGGCGCAAACACCGCTAGCAGACGATTTTAGCCTTGACCCAGGTTGAGTGCGTACATTTTAACTGAAAATTTGCAAACTTAGGGAATTTTCTCGCATACAGAACAACATTTTGAATTTAGATTACAATATGTTAAGTATATGCTGCTGCATCAAAGAATTTTTTGCGGTATTTTTAACAAACAAGCATTAATAACTCACACTCCATAAGACTGCTATGCTAAACACCGCGAGTAACTACCGCCAGCAGACGACTTTTAGCCTCGACATTAGGTCGCGTGCATAAGGTCTATTGCTGTTGTGATGTTTGAGTGTCTTCAATATTATTTTGAGAAGCTTTGGTAGAGAGGTATTTTTTCAAAATGAAAGCACGATACTTCATTGCAGGTTTTATGACACGAGTTGTTTTAAGCTTTTTATGTGGTGATGGTAGAAATTCTTGAAATGATGAGTCATGAACAGAGGCACCATTTCTGCCATTATCTTCAGAAAATGAAGAATCACAGCTAGAGTCTGAAGAAGAGCCAGGAATACTTGACGGAGATGGCGTATGACGGCCGTGTTTATCAGAACATGTCCCTGGGATAGAAATTTCTTTTAATCTTTCGGCATTATTCTTTGTTGGATGTGGGTTTTCAGGAACAGAACATGTAGTAAAAGCTTCCTCGGGGGGTACATTTGGATTCAAAGAATAGGTACCTGTCCCTTTGAAAACCACCTTATCGGTGGCACGTGTAATAGCTTTATCACAAACTGGAGAAAATATTCTTCCAAATCGAGCCTCTGTAACATTGTCGTGGTCGGTTTGTTCCAAAAACAAAAGAACTTCTTGACCAAAATTCTTCAAACGACCAAAATCAGGATTTATCCAAAGGCTGCAACTCATGGATTGTATTATATGGTTAAACAATTAGAAGAATGCCATTTTTTCAGCCTCATCTACAATTGAGTGATCAAGATGGAACTTGACCCCATCAAAGATGACAGGACAGCATCCTTGTGGTTTAAATTTCGAAAAATGGCTGATCCATTAAACAAAAATCTGTGCTCTCATGCTTCCTTTAGGTGCTATTTCTCATGGATAATCTACAGGCAAATTATCTACCCACACTGGTTTCATTCTTTTACCTTTACACAAAATCATTCAGCATAAACAGTCATATCTTTATGCAAACAAAAGCGATACCCTTTACGTCCATATTAAATATTCGTCCGTCATGATACTATTGTCATTTAGAATATTTCGTAATTTACTAAAAAAATTATCAATAATAAATTTGTTGAGCTTTGCTGCTTTGGAAGGATTCATTGGTTTACTTTTCCTCCTGGAAAAATTCGGATTTCTTGCTAAAAATGCTTTCAACCAGTAGCGGCCAGCCATGCCTTTTCTAAATGAAAAATTGTGGGTTATTTCATTTTCACTCTAGCATTTAAAAACACAGAGATTAATGATTTTTGACGTAACAGGATAACCGACATCAGCAAGTCTAAAAATTCTTGTCTTGAGATCTTTTCCTTAGTCTAATGTGAAAACTGGCTTTCTACCCAATAGTGCTTTATAAGTCTTATTATTAACAATATAACGACGAACAGTTCGTCTAGAAATTCTATAACTTTTTAAAGCAGCATTTTGCGAAATTTACACTCTTTTATTGCTCTCAAACACACATTTATGCTTTCTTGGCTCCAAAGACCTCTTTTCTTTTCGGGATTCATAGTCAAAAACATAAACGAGAAAGAATTTTCAAGAACAAAGTTTAGGTAAACTATATTCAATTTTACGTAACCTAATTTAACATTTTTATATTTGATTTCTATTGTGTTTATTTGGTGTATAATATATATTTTGAAGTTTATTGATTTGTTATTAATGCCAGTTAAAATAAATTATATTTTAAATAAATTTATTTATATGAATGTAATATTGTCATACGTGTAGGTAATATGCCCAATGGGCATATTTCCAACAATAATGAGTTTTAAAAAAGTGTTCGTAATTCTATTTGAACTCTCAGATATTTAAAAGCATTGATACAGTTAAACAGACCATTAAAGCAGCTAAAATATTATGTATAACAGTAAATACAAATACTTTGTTCAAATAAGAAAATAACAAACTTAATAGAAAAAAAAAATTATAATATGATAACGCAACTAACGACAAATCAACAATGTCTGGTCCACCTGTGCACGTGATCAAGGATTGCGGGCAACACGGTACTAAACTATGTTCTTCGGACATACAGCCACTAGATTCAAGAGCCAGGTTTTGAGTTTCACTGAAATTATTAACATTGTTGTGGGTTTGCCATATTACCAGCATTGGCCATATTTGCATCATTTACCTTATAATGCAAACTTTATTTATATTCATTTATATATATATATTTAATTACTATTATTCTTAATATGATCGATTTATTTAGGATTGCATGCAAATTTAATAACATAATAAGAACTGTGTTAAAACCTAATATTTGTCATGCTGTATCAAAATGACATTTATTTACAAATTAACAACAACAACAACAAAATCATTGAACTTAAAGTACGACATACGTCGTCTATAATTAAGTGTTTCATATTATAAATTCCAACATATTTTCATAATTATCCTCATATATTTATAATTATATATTCTAATAAATTGTTAAATGTTAGCACATAAAGTAAACAGCTATACTTGAATTGGAGAGTGTCAATAAAGTTTGAATCAGACATTTTTTATGGTATTGGTATGGTTATAAATATGAAGCTTTCATGACATACGATTTCCATTATTTTTCAGGAAACAGTTTAAAAAATGTATGCGTGTGACCATTCTTCCTTCCAAAATGAATGTCTTGTGACCCTCAAGCAGCTCAAATTGTATTGATTATCAAGTTGTATGTGGGTGGTAAATATCTATAAAAAATTTCTATAAATTTTTCCTGTCTAACGTAATTTTATAACACTAGTTTATCTACTTCTCTCCTGTCTTAAAAATATCCGAATCATTCATTTTACTTTAATTTAATTTCAATCTAAATTCCTATATTAATGTTTTATTTCTCTTATCAAAAATCTTTTTAAAGCACTTCACATATTATAATTTTTGTTCCAAATCCTTTCTATTTTTCTTACAATCTTAAATGCCGGTATGAATTTTATTAAAATTATCATTTGTTTACCTTTTTGTTTTGTATTCCAAAAATTCTTTTCGCGCGCTATCGGGAAAGAACAGTTTATTTCATTTTTCTTTTGCGATTAGGGAACCCGCGCTTTTACATGATTCCACTAATTTCTTTGTCTCTCAGCATTCTCTGCATTGCCGTAAAAATTCCTTCACTGGCTGCTATTTATTGACAGACATGAGATATGGAGCGATGATTTTTGTCTTTTTAGTTACTTAAAAGTCTACTTACGTCACTAGGAAGAGAGATCATCTTAATAACAAGGAAGAGCTTAATTAACATCGTTTGATAATGGAGAGTTTGGTCGAGAGTTAACAACAAGGTGAAGCAATGGAATGCCGTAATTATTCTTATTCAATAAGATGGAGTTCGTAGTTGAGGTGGATATTCTAATTTTGTACGGTGTTAAAGTGATCTAATAAATATGTTTCTATCAAGAGCAGCTGTCTTCTGTTCATTTTACGAGGAAGTATCGTTATTTTTCGATCCTATGCAAAAAGTAATACTGACGACTGCAAAGTTACAATTATATGCTATTAAAGAGTTTCATTATACTCCTTTTCACTAACATGCGCATGACCTTCACACTCACCTTTACCAATTGAGATGAAAATCACATATGATACCGTTTCTTCTACATCGTGTTATCGAAGAAACACGGTCTCAACTTGTAAATGTCAATGAAACTCATGCACCTCTGTTAGCGAAAAGGAGAGCAGTAAGAACTTATCAATAATATAGATTATTGTGATAATCTCTAGTCGTGTCTTCGCTAATAGAATGAAGAGAAAGAAAGTTATTTTGAGAACCAGATAGCGATAAATCTTTCCACAAGAGATTAAATAGATCTTATCCAGAAACACACACACACATATATATATACACATATATATATATATATATATATATATATATATATATATAACCATTAACTAAACATTACCGACCATCATCAAAAACCACAATGTTGTGAATGAAATGAAAATAAAAATGGATACCACAAACCTATAATATACAACTGTATGTATAAAATAAAGTGTCTTATACTTAATTACAAGAATTAATATGGAAGAAAAAAAAATAATATATATATATATATATATATATTTGGTATAGAAGCAGATTATAAACAGAATTGGGACACAGGTTGCTTTTAGCCTTAAAACATGTAAATTTTAGTATATACCATATATTTCCGTGAATAAACCGATCAGTATAAAAGTCGAGAGCACGAGTTTTCAATAACACATCGTCCAAAATTGGAAACCCGAGTATATGCCGATGTTAAAAAAACGTGACGTAAAATTCACAGAACAAAAAATTCACACTTTTTGTGCATAGCTAACAGAAAATAATTCGCTCTCTGAAAATGGTGATATCACTTATCAGGTCTTGTCGCGCTGCCAGAACTATTTAATTGGGCTCTGCTCATCGAGTTGTGATTTGATCGTTCATCAAAACCAAACTTCCTAATTTTGTAAATGAGAAAATCTTTCTCCAGTTCACGTGACTGCTAATTGTTATAAAACTTATGATGTTATATATATATATATTCTCTGGTTTACGGAAAGATGTTCGTCAAAAGCACACATCTCGTAATGTCGGTTTTTAAATGAAAGTCATTAATTTTGCTCAGTAGTCGAAAGTAGCTACTCGACATTTCACGCTGAATCAAAAACGTGTCAGAGAATGGACAAAGAAAAAAAGTCGAAAATTTAAATGTTCCAAAAGTAATGAAAGTTACATGTGCGCATAAAGATGTCGTCTTTTGAAGAAGATGGCGTTGTGGATGATGATGAATTTTATTCACTAAAGATATTCATCCAAATGTACCAGTAATTGCCCTCATAGCATGCATGGTCACAGTGACGTCGTTGTGACGTCACTGTGAGTCACTGTGGTCACGTCACATCTGTGACCGAAATGCCACCACTCAGTGATGTCCCATTGTGACTGAGATGTGAACTTCTTATAAAACTTAAAAAAATTACAAAAATTCCTCAAAACATGTTGTTACTGTAAAATTTTATTTTTCTGGCAATAAAAAAGAATTGTTATGCCACTGCATGTAACGTAGGTCACGTCACACTAACAAAAAAATCCCCCCATATTGTAAGTCACAGTGTGAGAAAAATATGAACTTCAAAAATCTTTGAAAATGAAGAGAAATGTTTTAAAAAGGCCCGAGTTACAGCGGCATAAGGAATGAAAATATATTAGTGGATAGCAAATAGTAAATTCAGACACGAAAAGATGGTGGGGGGGGGGGGGGCATATAAAGGAAAATGCACGGTACAAGTATCAACAAACTAGATTTTCATGCTATATTTTATCAATTTGATATCTAAGAGAGTGAAAGTATACCTTTTTCCTGATTTCAATTTTATCTAGTATTGCAATTTAATATAATAATACTTCTCTTATTCTTATTCTTATAAAAGTGTTTCTCGGAAAAATCGTACGTGCTGGAGCAATTTGGATAAAATATTTAGAATTAGGAATATTAAATATATACACTTTAAATATTTAGTTTGCAGGAAGGAAAATTTTTAATTTATTTTTACCGGCCACTGGTTTTCGAAACACTTTTGTGGCTTCAAACTAAAAAATTTCTTTTATAGTGCAGCTTTTAATGAGCACATAGAAAGAGTCTTCAGAGTTTAGTCATACATACATTTCTTGCTTTATAATTTGCATTCAAGTCATATTTTTTCCTGTTAGTGTACCTATTTTAAGTAACTATTTTTCAAAAAAAAAAATTTCTTCTATCAGACTTTTAAAATAAAATTAGCATTTTCCAAAAAAAAAAAAAAAAAAAATAATAATAATAATAATAATAATACAAAATTTATGCAAAACCCATGATATAATTTATTATTCGTATTTCAAATTTGTGTTTTAGAGATATGACTCTAAAAAAAAGTTATTTTACGAATTGTTTTATTCTACAGGAAATTAACATGAAAAGAATGACGATTGACAAAGAAAATTTTTTTATCCTCGATATTTATTTATATCTTATTATTTTTTAGGAAGATATTTTGTATTTATTATTTGTGAAACAATCTTTACTTAGAAAAAGGACGGGGGGGGGGGGGGTGTTAAAACTGATAAAAAGAAAAGGTAAAATACATTGGAAAATTCTTCAAATACAAAAATTTAAATACAGACAGTCTCATAAAATGATTGCACATGTAAGTTCCAAATCTGTTTATATAAAAGCAAATAAACTAGCACCTGCCCAAAATCGTCTGCCACGATACCGCAGGGTAAACAGAGAACTTTTTGTTCTAACATATGCGGTATGTTACTAGTCTAAAATCTAAGCCTTTGCGTGTGCTTTTTTTAAAGGAAGAAAATGACGTCGCCATTTTCGGATACACACGGATATTAATAATTAATTTATGGAGCTTAAAAAGTAGGTCTTATTTAATTTAAATTGTTTATACCTGTTTTGTATATTTGGTGAGATGAGTTAAATAGTTTTATATTATACCTATAGAAAGAGACTGATCTGGAACTGTTTTTCAGATTAGAAATTAACATTATACTGAATGGGAGATGTTGTTTTACATACTATAGTAGTGAAACTTTTGAAAGACTTTTTTTCATTGCTAATAATATTTTAAATTATTATTTAAAATTCTAAATCTTCATATCAATGTTTTCAGATTTAACATTTGCCAAAATTATAAAATAATAGGAATTCCTTGTAACATATGGAGAGATTTTTGAGAAATTGTTAAATCTAATAATACATTTAATTCATCTATTGTTCTTTGTTGTTGTTTAATAGTACAATTATAAATACTAATTATTTAGTGTTTTTCAAATTGGTATATTTATTTTTTTAAATTGTATGTAAGCACGTTTTTACTGTTCGGGATTTTAATCAAACATCAATTAATTGTAGACATTCAGAATCAGTTATTAAATTTTCTTCGATTGTAAACTCATTTTCTACGTTTTCGATACACGTTCGATACTTCGCATTAAAAAATAAAATATGACATTTAAGCATTGAAATAAAGTGTTTTTTATGCCTGATAACAAGTTTATAGATTAAACTCCTTTATTATACTTTTTAAAATTTGATATTTATAATATTTATAAAACATATTTATAATTTATGATATTTAAAAAAGTTGATATTGTACTGTTCATTAGCGATAATAGCTGGAAATGCATTTTTAGTTATAATATGCGCTTTTATGATTATCTATATTTATGCATAGTATATGGTGTATAAAAAAGCTATAATTCATATACAGGGCTACACAAAAGTATACGTAAGAGTTAAGGGGTATGGGCGCAAATTGCTTAAAGGTGTTTTTTAGATGAGTTATGAATTTTTATGTTGAACTGCATTTAATTTACTAAGAAATCTTTGCAGAATATGGATAAAATGATACACAGGGTCACACAAGGAAATGGATATATGGCCGTCTATAAATTATAATTTCTGGAAATATGATTTCAGCAGTTTTAAGAGTGTTTTAATTTGAATTAAATTTTAAGTAAATAGTGGCGTGTAATAAAGATTCTAGGTAAACTACAGGATTGTACAAAAGTATTCAAGTATGTTTTCATATACTATTAGTATAAATTGCTGAATGAGAATTTCAACCTGTTATGCGTTTCTTGCTAAACTAAATTTTCACAAAATATACTAGTATATATCAAGCTACAGATTAAATACAGGGCTATTCAAAAGAATTGGAAAACATATTTGGCTATGGTCGGTAACTGCTGTTTTTCAAATGTTACGCGTTTTCTAAAATATTTACTTAGTTATCTTATTTATGTTATTTCCTTAAATTACGATGTCTAGTTAAAGCATTCAGGAAGCGTTGTAAAGTTCTTTATAATATATGGTTAACGCATGATTTTTCTTACTTGTTTTTTTCTATTTCCCAGATCAGTCATTTCCTATAAATCATACCAAATCTATTTAGCTCATATTAACAATATACAATATTCACGGGAATAAAAAAATTAAATAAATATGGCTTATCTTATTCTTCTTTAAATAGGAAATATATTAATATCCGTTAGACTCCATGTTCGTATTTAATAAAGTAATAACAAATCACAACACATAAAAACTTACGCATTCTTAATATAAAGCTTGAACTCAAGATCAAGCTTAGAACTAAATAAAAAAAGATGCCAGTTGATAAGCATTGTTTTTTTCAGTGTAAAAATTAAAAGTATTTTAGAAGAATAGGACTGCAAAATAGCGATACTTTGCTAAAAAGTACGGTAAAACGATAATATTGTATATTTCAAACAAAACTTTATTTTAAAATTCATCACAGTGTTTATAACAAGGATCATCACAGTATTAATGCTTGGAAATTTTTCCAGAGAGAAACATTCGCCTTGCAAACAATATTTCAAATGGAAATCAAATTTCAAATTGATTGCTTAAAAGGTGCAAAAGCCAACATAGTGAAAGATATTCCATAACGGTACTTGAATCCGGGCCATCAGTATAGCGCACTGACATTCTACCGACTAAACAACATGGAACGAGACCCAGCCTAGAAAATGTCTTACTATTACATGTTGGCAAGGCTACAAACTCAGCACAAGATGGAATATTTATCATGAGCCACCGGCATGGGCAAACACGAAACTTAATTAATTCCACCAGCGATTCAAACTATATAAATACTTGGAAATTTTTCCAGAGAGAAACATTCGCCTTGCATATTTCAAATGAAAATCAAATTTCAAATTAAAATTGCATTTTAAGAAACTAATTTGAAATTTCATTTTCATTTGAAATATTGTATGCAAGGCGTATGGTTTTCTATGGAAATTTTTCCAAGTATCTATATAGTTTTAATCGATGCTGGATTTAATTAAGTTTCGTGTTTATCCGATGTTGGCGGCTCACGATAAATATTCCATCTTGTGCTGCGTTTGTAGCCTTGCAAACATGTACCAGTAAGAAATTTTCCAGGCTGGGTCTCGTTCCATGTGGTTTAGTCGGTAGAATCTCAGTGCGCTACACTGATGGCCCGGATTCGAGTCCCGGCTTGGAATTTTTTTCTCTATGTTGGCCTTTGCTCTTTTAAGCAATTAATTTGAAATTTGATTTCCATTTGAAATCATCACATTGTTTATCACAAGTTCGTCACAAATGACACATATTTCAGAAATTAGTCTCAGTGTGACGTCAAAGCATTGTCGCTGTCGTCACAGGTTCGTCACAAAGTTAATGCCAAAAATAATCACAAATGACACACTTTTCACAAATTTGTCACACCGTGACTTCACAGAGTGGTCACAATGTGACGTCACAAACGACCTCTAAAACGGCCATAACGACCTCGCATTCTAGTCACTATGACGTCACATCGACGGTCACAAAATCACAGTGTGACTTCACAACGACGTCACCGTGACGTCACCATGCCTTACGGGTGAAAGCGATTCTAAGGTATAACTTGAAAATTGAGATGATAACTTCGATAGTAAATAACGATTTGTGACTTTTACATTGGAAAAAAGTGGAGTATTTAAGTATTTATAGAAATTTGTAAGTATTTCATATGTTTTTTATGTTTACCGTATTATTTATTTTAGAATATCTATTTTGGCATTTTTCTTAAACTCATGTAACCCGTGTCCCCCGCTTTGGCGCCAAAAAAGAATTGCCCCAAAATTCTGGCTTATACAGGGAAATACACTGTGATAAAAACAAAATAAAATATTTCATTGCATTACTGTAAATTTCCTAAAAACAAACGTATAATTTTTTGGGGTAGTTGGTAGGAAATCCAAAATATACATTCAGTGTAAAAATGTTATTAAGATTTTAAATGGAAAACGATGTTTACTTGTGCACAGGCAGATTAAAAATGTGATCTGCGAGCAATTTTTGGAGGTAGTTATTAGGAAATTAAAAATATATATTCAGTGTAAAAACTTTATTTAAATCGAAAACGGTGTTTGCCTAAATTCAAACAGATTAAAAATGTGATTTGGACAAGAGCTGCTTATTCCATTTAAACATGTAAATTTTAGTAAATTTAAAACCTTATTATTTGATTAAAATATTGATATATTTCGAAAAAAAGCTACTTTTGGTGTCAATAGTATATACAAAATATATATTTAGTGCAAAAGTTTTACTAAAGTTTTCATTCAAAAACGATATTTACCTGCACATCATTACAATCGCATCGTGGAGTTCTTGATTAATGGAGTTTAAAAATAAGTTTTGCGGTTTTATAAACCACTAATAATTTATAAAAGAATGTAAATGGAAGTTTGTGTCTACGAAACTTTTCAGTTTTCGAAATGTGACATAAATTCTTTTTGCATCTTTATCATATAATATTTTCTAAAACTCCTAAATACATATTTGTTTCACGTGAAACATGCTTGGAAATATTCCCAAGTAACCTTAAACACTTGTTGCTTATTTTGGATGGTTTTGGAATATTTTTTGAAAGATTTCATCAAAGAATACAAATACTTTATTCGTAGTTGCGGAATTTCAAAGAAAAATGTAACATAAATATTTGTTTGTGTTAAGTATGAATTTACATGCATTTGTTGAAAAGATTATAAGTAAAAAATATTCCGAATATCTTAAAATATATTTACACAGCATAATGTAAGAGTTTAAATGCAAATTTCAAATTAGACTTTCGAGGTACATTATAAAAGTTTTTTTAAATTATTTTTCTCTTTCTTTCTTAATATTTTTGAAATTCTTAGATTTTTTGTTAAAAGGATTTTTAATTATGGAATCGATGCGTATAGTTATTATTAATTTTTTTTTTGAGATTAAAAAAAAAAATGGTAATAAATGTTACTCTTGCATGGTTTCATTTTAAGAGAACAAGTTGCTTATATAAAAAAAACAGTCGTTTGAAGTTTTCTAATATTTTAAAAATTATAACACGCGATTGTTATAAACAAATTACACAGACAGAGGATGTTGATCACGACGAATGGCACCAATCTACATGGTCTTTTCTTTCTTACTTTCTTTTTTTTAATCGACAGACTCTTATGTTAATAATGATGTAATGAGTGAAATATACGTAGTAAAGAAAATTAATACGAAGAACGGGAGATTCAATAGAACTAAATGATGAAAAGTAATCAATCTGATAATGATGACACAAATGAAATGACCCTCTCGTGGAGAGTAAACCGTTAAGCTTATTTATCATCATTTGCAGTTTGTCTAATATTTTAAATTTTGAAACACGCGATTGTTGTGAACATATTACACAGCCAGAGGATATATATATATCACATCGAATCAGCATCGATCTACATGGTTTTTCTTTCTTTCTTTTTAATAATCAACAGAATCTTAAAGGATTGCTCATAAGGATGAAGTGAGTGAAATATAAGTGGTAAAGAAAATTAATAGGAAGAACACGATTCAGTAGAACTAAACGGGGAAAATTAATCTGATAATGATGAAACAAATGAAATTAAATTAAATCACCCTCTCGTGGACAGCTATCCTTTAATCTTATTTATTATTATTTGTAGTTTTTCCAATATTTTACATTTTGGAACATTCGATTGTTGTAAAAATATTACACAGACAGAGGATATATATCACATCAAATCAGCATCGATGTACAGTCCTGGAAAAAAAATGTAAACACTCCCTACTAACTCGTCAACAAATTATCGTAGAAGAAAGTTACAGTGACTGAACGATTTGAAATAAAGCCTACTTTTGAATGATGTATATAAAATTTGCCATCTACATATTAAACTACTCATAAATTTGTTTTTTCGATAGCAGTACACAATTCTGACAGCATAAATGAACTCTACAATCTTCAATTAGCCTAAAATTAAATTTTTATGCAATTTGTGCGATAAGTTACCGAGAAATTAATTATTTTAAAACGAACGTAACTAGGGGAAAAAGTGTCCAGCCGAAATAAAACCACTGCCAGTATTAGTATTTATTGCTAACATCCGACATTCGAGCTGCTGCAGTCCAACATATTTATGACATCAGGACGTTGTCAAATTCTTGTTCTGTGCCAGTCGAACTTTGTATAGACTTTAGAAGGCTGTAGTTTCTGTTTCTCCTGCAGCATTGCAATGGGAAAGAAAACCCATCTATCAAAGTTCGAGAAAGGACAGATAACACCATTTAAGTAACAATTTCTTTCACATAGACCAATATCTAAGCAAATCAAACGATCTAAAACCGTAATTGAACCAGGACAATGCGTACGGGCACAAAAAAAGAAGGTGTTCATACTGAAAAGGGACCTACAGGCAGAAAAGAGAAGTTTTGCGTCGTCTTTTACGAGGTGGTATTTCCATAAAACAGTTGCCAAAGAGGATAACATCCCTGTGACAAAATCAACCCTGTCACGAATTGAAAAACGTGCAAGCTACTTGTGATATGTGAAAAGGAAACAGCAGTCCATGTTGAAAGCTATCCACATGCAAAAGAGAGTCAATTGGACCAAATATCATCAAACCGGGAAGGAGCAGTGGCATCGTTTTATAGTCTCAGATGAGAAAAACATTAATTTGGATTGGTCAGACGTCATTGCTTTCTTTTGGTACGACATGAGGAAAGAAGAGGAAATTTTCTCCAAAAGACAGCAAGGTGGAGGCTCAATAATGGTGTTGGGAGGCTTTGGCTATCGAGGTAAACATAACCTGGCTTTTCTCTCAGGCCGCATGAAGGCTACCAATTACCAAGAAATGCTAGAAAACCATTTACTGCCATTTGCAAAGAGAATTGGTGGAGTAAGTTAGATTTTTCAGCAGAACAAGACATCCATTCTCTTTGCAAAATCCTCCTGGAAACGGTTTTGGGATAATCGGGTGCATGTCATAGAATGTGCTGCCCTTTTTCCCTGATCTCAATCCCCTCGAAAATGTGTGAGGTATACTCAGTAGGGCTGTATATGGCAATGGCAGACAGTTTCAGTCTGTGGCAAAATTGAAGGTCGTCATCATTGAAGCGTGGGAGAATATTGATGCTACTGTCCTCCAAGGATTGGTAAATGGTATGCAACATCGTATATTCTAAGTCATATATAACCATGACGGATATATTGTCTATTAACAGTAGAGGCTTTATTTCGGCGGGACACTTTTCCCCTCACTTTTTCTTACAAATTCATTTTTTTCCTGCCCATGTAAGGCATAAAGTGAGTTACTCCTTGTAAATATGTAGTTGTATACATACTTTCTTAATATATTTATGTCGTTATTATTGATTTGTTTCGTGTCCAATTATAGCACACAATCACGGTGGCTTTATTTCGTTGGGACACACCTTATTATAGACGGCCCCTTTAACCATCATTTTGCCGTCTTTTAAGCATATTTTGAAAACTACTTGGAAGAAAAATGTGAAATTTTGAATTTACATAAAGCAGGACTTAATAAATCTAAATCCATCAAAAAAAAATTGTAGCTTGCAATTCATAATTTTTTCGAATATTAACTTCATAAATCATGTCAGAAAGTTATAAAAATTGCAAATTCAACGTATTTATGTTTCGGTATTTTAGTATTATTGCTACACAAAAAATAGTACATTAGGAGTACAATTTCAGGAGATATCAATGAAAATATAAAAATGTAATTTAACATTAGAAGCACTAAATTTTGAATGTTTATAATTCAAAAACTTATCATTGAAATGACTTGAAATTTGGTGTTTAGCCATAGTTTGAACAGCAGATTTGAAATATCTTGTTAAAATTGGGTATTGCTATTGAGAAAAATGAAGTATGGGTCGTTTTAATATGCAGATGGCCCTTTAAGGAAATTTTATATGCATCATTTAAAAGTAGACTTTATTTCCAATCGTTCAGTACCAGTAACTTTCTTCTACGCTAAGTTGTTGAGAAGTTAGTAGGGGTGTTTCTTTTTTTTCCCACGACTGGAGATGTTTTTTTCTTTTTTTCTTTCATTTTATTAATCGGCAGACTATTAAAGGAAAGTTCATAAGGATGAAGTGAGTGAAATATAAGTGGTAAAGAAAATTAATAGGGAGAACACGATTCAATAGAACTAAACGAGTAAAAGTAATCTGATAATGATGAAACAAATGATATGAAATGAAATCAACCTCTCTTGGACAGCTATCCTTTAAGCTTATTTACTATTATTTGTAGTTTTTCTAATATTTTAAATTTTGGAACACGCGATTGTTGTAAAAATATTACACAGACAAAGGATATATATCACATTGAAGTACATAGTTTTTTCTTTCTTTCTTTCATTTTATTATTCCGAAGACTAATATAGGATTGTTCATAAGGATGAAGTGAGTGAAATATAACTGGTAAAGAAAATTAATAGGAAGAACGCGATTCAATAAAACTAAACGGGGAAAAGTAACATGATAGTGATGAAACAAAAGAAATGAAATCCTCCTCTCCTTGAGAGCTATCAATTAAGCATTGGAACTTTTCTCCAAGAGGGGAAATATTTATTGAAAAGTCATATTTCAGGTTACAGGTGATGAAACAAAATTGTAATTAACCTCAAAGATTCATGTGATAAAGTAAATGTTGCAGAATGGAAAAAAAATATATATAGGGTAAACGTGGGTGGGAGGGAAGATGGCGATGCTTTTTTTATTTAAGTTCTTATAGCGCCACGCTCTTGCATGAGAAAAAATACAAGTAGGCGTAGCTACATTCATTATCAGTCACTCCTATTTCTGTTTCTTTACTCTGGACCAGCAGAGTAGTGTTTCCCTATTTTTTCACTTTGCTCAATATTTCATTTTTTTTCAGCCAGCACAAGTATTCAGTAATGAAATGAATTTTTAAAGCACAAAGATTAACTTCATTGAATCGATTTTATTTAGATGAAAATTTTAAGAAAATTGAACATTCAATAAGTATTTTTGTTTAAAAAATATATATTCTACACAATTTACTAATTACATTTCTTTATTATCTGACGTTCACGCAATATCAAATTGACAGATAGTTTGATAAAAAGGATTTTATTTGATGGCATAAAATTTTCCTTGTAGAGCACCAATGAATACTGATTACGCGTGACTATATATAAACAAGGGTTAATTTTGATTTTTCTCAAAGATAACTGTTATTAAATCTGTTTAGGTTTGATAGCTAATTCACACTCTTTCAAATGTAATTAAAATAAATATATTTCAGTATTACACTAGCGTAAAATTGTAAGATAAATAATATATTTTTTACCTTCTTCTACATAAGATATGAAAGAAGTATTGCCATTCTGAAATTTTTCAAAAACGAAAAAATAACCCAATACTATTTGTATAGTGATATATATTTCCCAGTACTATTTGACTATTTTTCAAAAAGTCAACCTGTTTGTATGTGCGTTACACAAGTTTTTTTTTTTTTCAGCCCAGGCTTTAGAACCTATAGTGCAGAATTTAATCCAGAATTTTCAAATTCTGTTAGATCTTGACATAAGTTCGTGCTAATTAGGTTTGGATGTATATCACCCAACAAGCGTCGCTACTATGCTGTGTTTTAGCTATTTATGAGATAGACTACGGAATGGCTAGTTCATCAAAATCCTTTTGAAGTAGATCGGGATATAAACTGGTGATCAGATTGTGGTATACTGTGTTGCACCACGGGTACATGCTCTGTTTTTCAAGATTCCCACGATAGAATCTTGAATTTCAGAAAGTTAGAATATATTACAGGTTATATTCAGTTAGAATATATTACAATGATATATAAGAAAGCACTGCTTTGCCCTCAATACTGCAAATTTAACTGTGATCTTTTAACATTTTATTTAAAATATTTTAAATTAAGCCAGAATCTCTCATTTTGTGTCAACTTTGGCTTTACACCCAACTACGGGATATTCACTCTGATCTTTTTGAGATTAATATTATATCTGTATGTGATTTTATATTGTATAAAAATTCACCAAATTATATATTTGATGTTAAATATGAAATTATCGAGTTAAAAAATTGAATATCGAATTGATGCCCTACTTTTTTTTACGTTCACTTATCTCTGTAACTCTGCGTTAAATTCGTTTAAGAAATAAATGCGTTTAAGAAACTTCACTGTGCTTTATATTCTAATTCACGATCTTTTATATAAATGGTAATCGTGCCATTGGAATGAATATATTACAATGATATAGAAGAAAGCATTGCCTTGAACACAGTACTGCAAATTTACTGTGATCTTTTAACATTTTATTTAAAATATTTTAGAAAGCATCTCTCTTTTTGAGTGAACTTTGGCTTTACACCCGATTACGGGATATTTGCTCTGATCTTTTTTTGATTAACGTTATATCTGTATCTGATTTTATATAGCATAAAAATGCTCCAAATTGGCAATTTATTATTATTATTAGTAGCAATTTTTTAAAGCAAATAATATTGTTTCAGGAACCGTAAATGGAATGCTTAGAAAAGCTTTAAATTTCATTATTATAATTTAAAACCCCTTTCCTCTCAAGAGTTTAAAAATATAGCTGCTTAAAATATATCTTCTGTTTCATGTATTACGCTTATGATTCAACTAATCTAGTTTTGAGTAAATTTCTACCCACAGACCTTATTGTGAAAAGCAGATTACATCTATGTGCGTGGCTTGAAATAAACTGCAGAAGTTTAAATGAAATATTCTAAGAAATGAGTAATGTCCACTTTTCTCCAACAGTAGTGACACTTTTCTGTTGTTAAATGACTTTGTATTTGATGCCGAATTCTATACCTTTTAAAGTAAAAATATGCTTCAATAATGTAATAAAGCTAACTTTAAAGGCACGCACCCTCGTTTTAAAGCATGATTCCATAGTAATTTAATGGAAATGTAAGTATTGTTATTCAAACAAACATTAAGCTATATAAATATCGGTTTTCAATTATATATCAACTTTTTATTTCGCACATTCACTAATTTTGGAAATATTTCTTTATTTTTACAAGAAGAAAGTACTGGATTCGTGAAAATTTTCGACTTCCGGTCTTTGACGGATTTACACGTTTTAGGGATCAGATATACCAAAAATACTTTTTTACAAAATGTCTGTCTGTGAATCTGTCAGTCTGTCTGTATGTATGTGACACAAATTTTGTGGGCGCTCTATCTCAAGAACTAATGCATATAATTTAATAAAAATTTATATTCAGTTAGTCCCTGATATAAATTGGTACTAATTAGTTTTTGGTGTAAATCGCTCAACAGGTGGCACTGCTATGCAGCATTTTTCATGATTTCCTCAATAGCTCACTGTCCAGAACTAATGCACGGATTTTCATCAAACTTTTGATTTAGTTAGTCCTTTGCATGAATTGACGTTTTGTACATTATGATGTAAATCGTTTAACAGGTGGTGCTGTTATGCTGCATTTTTTTGCGATTTCCGCAATAGCTGTATCTCAAGAACTAATGTTTGGGTTTTCAACAAACTTCAGATTCAGGTACACCTGGATATGAAATAGGGCTGTTTATGTTTTGGTGTATATCGCTCAACAGGTGGCGCTGCTATGCAGAATTTTATACGATGTCCACAATAGCTCAATCTCCAAAACTAATACACGCATTTTCATCAAACTTGAGATTCAATTAGTCCTTGACATAAATTGACATTTTATACATTTTGGTGTAAATCGCTCAACAGGTGGCGCTACTATGCTGCCTTTTTTGCAATTTCTTCAATGGCTTTATCTCAAGAACTAATGTTTGGATTTTCAACGTACTTCTGATTCGGGTATATCTTGATATGAATTAGTGCTGTTTATCCCCTTGGGGACGAGCGGCACGTATACGTGCCGCATGAAGCACTCAGAATCCTTGGTTTTCCTCACCAGTAAAATTTTACTGTAAAATTTGCCTTATTTAATCAGCGCATTCTCTCGATTCAAAAAGACACAAATTTCTGTTTTTAAAAAACGGTGACAAAATATTAAATATTTCGTAAAAGGCTCCCGTCCCGAAGGGGTTATATTTTGGTGCAAATCACTCATCAGGTCGCTGCAATGCTGCATTTTTCAGACTTTCCACTATAGCTCTATCTCAATAACTAATGCACGAATTTTCATAATGCATCATATTCAGGTATACATTGATATGGATTAGTGCTCTTTATGTTTTGATGTAAATCGCTCTACAGATGGCGCTGCTATAGCTCTATCTCAAGTACTAATGCACGAATTTTCGTCAAACATGAAATTCAGATACACTTTTATATGAATTGGTGTTAAATTGATGTAATTTCTTGTACTAGTTAAATGATTTAATTGACGTGATTTATATAGAATAAAATTTTGTGATTGCCGAACATACTTGTTTTATGTGGAACTGCTTCACATGTTTAGTTTTCATGATAATTCTTTTTGTATTATTTAAGAATTCAGATAATACATATAATGTAAAACACATTACAACATAGATAGAAAATTGCTCATTCCGCTCGTCAGTGAGTATGATTGCGATAAGAGCAAGGAAGTCAAAAGGTAGCATGTACTCTAAAAAAAAAAAAAAAAAAAAAAAAAAAAAAAAAAAAAAAAAAAAAACAGGCAATAATACTAATTGTCATTGGCACAAAAGAAAAGAAGCATCGTAAAATTTTTCTATTCTGTCATGCAGATTATATCTCGATATTAAAACAGAACTAACTTTTGAAAGTTCAAAGGCAACAACATAATTTTAATACCTATTCTATTTCAGTATGTATGAAAAAAGACAAAATCTGCATCAGGCATAAATTATGAATCATTTTCCAATGTAAATAAAATATTTTTTAGACATTTATTTTTTCATAGACTCATATAACCCAAAACATTTGTGCATCTCTGGGAATGAAAATAAATGCTGTGAACTTGTCAATTTACAGAAATTATATTGTAATGCACCTCAGTGATATTTTTTAATTTTATTATATTTGAGGTATCATAACATCATTAAAATGGATCTCACACAATTTTCTCCCAAAGATTATAATGTAATGGAATTCTTTTGTGTCCTTATAAACGCATTATAAATTCTACTTCCTCTGCACTTCTGAGATAGCATATTTCAGTCCACCTAAGCGATGGATTTCAATTTCCTTACGTTCCAAGTATTGTACATTAAAAACAAGTTGGAAATTGCTCGTCAAACGTGGCAAATGAGGTGCGTTCATACTATAACTAGTTTTATAAGTATTTTGTGCACAACATATTGTATTGAAAGTATATTTTAGTGCACTTCATAATTGGATATCAATTTCATTCTGTTCGAAAGGCTATAACATCATTAAAATGCACATGAAATAATTTTTTCCCATGCTTTAATGTAACTGAAAACTTTTGACTGTTCCTGTAATTAATGTATACTTCCGATTTTCATAAAATTTGAAATAACTCGACAAAATTTTGCAAAAAGTATATAGATTTTAGACCATTCGAAAGGCTGTAACATCATTAATAGGGACTTGCAATATATTTTTCCTATTGGCCGTAATGTAACGGAAAACTTTTGACTGTCCTTGTAATTAAACTATGTATCCGATTTTCATAAAATTTGAAATGACTGGACAAAAATTTGTAACAATTATATATTTAAATTTTCAGAGCATTCGGTTGGGTAGTTTTTGTTCTTTTATATAAGGACAGACAGACAGACGGACAGACGGACGGATTGAACAGACGATTATAGGTGCTACATTTTTATATAATTACGAACGCACCTAAAAAGTAACTAGGGCTGTCACCGCCCCTGTTTATGAAATTTTTGAGACTGGAGGAATTTCCTCGTTAATATTACGAAAACTACTGCATACAAAAATATGAATATCGGAGGGTGTTATAGAGAAATGTTTAATAAACACGCTCATGCAGGGAGTTTTCAAATCGAAGAATTATTTTAAGAGATATTTAATATTAAATTTGGTCAAAATCGATCCATTAAAAAAGTTTTATAGGAGCAAAAACTATGCATAAGAATTTAATAATTTTTAGATCATTTTATACATTAGAAGTTCCCGGTGTACAAACTGCAAATATTGTTTTAATTTGATCCAATTTTTCAGGATATATTTCCATTATATATTCAAAATTTCAGCATTTCCAGAAATATTTTTTACATCTTTTAGAAAAGGATATTATTTAAATATTTAAATTATTGTCAATTCTTAAAACTGCGCAAAGAATAATATTCCCTCCAAGTTAAAAATTTATTTACACGTATTATAAACAGAAAAAAAAAACCTTTCAAATTAAAATTAAATAATTACCTTTTAAAAGCAGGAAAATGTTGAAAATTACGTTATAAAACTATATTTACACGTGAATTTTAAAAGAGAAAGAATATTTAAATAAATTCATTAATGTTCGTTAAAAGTCGTAAATGGCGGAAATTACGTCATATTTCAAATGGCCAAACAAAAATATTGCAATACAATTTAAATTAAAAAATATATTTGCGCAAGATATTTATTTCATATTTTGAGATAATATTTTTAACTATTGTTGTGAATTCTAAGACAGCGCAAATAAGATTTCCTTTCTAAAAAGAAAAGTATTTTCAAGTAGATATTTGATTTGATAGCTTAAGAGGGATTGCCATATATATATATATATATATATATATATTATTATTATTATTATTATTATTATTATTATCACACGTGGATATTAAAATGAAAAAGAAACTATGTTTAACAAAGACTATGTTTACTTAATTAATTTTATACTAGCTCATTTTCACTGGTCTGATTTAGTCAAAGACGAAAACAGCCCGTTAACAGGGGGATTGCCGCAGTTTTTTTTAATTATAATTCAGCCTTCCGATTTTTTTTTTAACTGATCAAATTACCGTGCTTTAAAAGTTTGCGGTATGTGAACGGGGGTTGGCGGGCATAGCTCGTTGAGAGCAGAACCCCAAGTAAATGACAAAATAAATAAATAAATAAATAAATAAAAATAAAAATACGCGGACATGTAATGCCAACGTTTGAATCGCTGCTATTGTTAACCAGAAAGTAAAAGTCGTGCGTCAAGTATTGATTATAAAACACTTTCCAACACATTTAGAATAATGTAACAAAACTTCACCGTTTGATAAGTTGAAATAGGATGTCTAATTGTATCATTTGGAAACACATTAACCCTTTATGTACTGAATTATCAATTCATGAAAATTTGATCTTCTAAAGAATTTTTCGTGAATTTTCGAAACTACATTAGAAGATTTACATAATCGTTTTATAAGTTTTAGTACGATTTTAGAAGGATTGAAGGATTTAGAAAGATTAATTAACACGTTAAGCGCCACATCAGTCACCGGTGACTGACGGTGAACTTTCCGTTCAGAACGCGTAATTCACCGACGACTGAAGGTCTAATATACATAATCGTGTTATAAGTTTTAGAAGGATTTTAGAAGGATTGAAGGATTTAGAATGATGAATTAAATTTGAATTCATTGGCTTTTTATGCAATATTTATAACCCCACTCAAATCTTTTATTTTAAATATATTTTATTAGTCTGTTGTAGAATCAGGAAATATACAAATATCACGTTCTTGTAATAGATATATAGAAATATTTTCGAATTCAAAAATCCCCCCCCCCTCCCCTCCAACGCCAAGAAAACTGAAAAGACACAAAGGCAAAAGAAATCATCCTGTTAAAAATATTTTGTTTTGTGTAACCAATAAGGCTTTTGGGACATAATAAAGTAATGCATCTATAACTCATTCTAAACTGTATTGCTACTAATCGATGTATTAAATGAATTTTATAAGAAGTTATTTTATGGAACTTATAAGTACCGTCAGTAGATAAGGGTTAACGCATTTTAAAACCCAATCTCAGCAATTCTCACCTACAATTGCAAAATTATCGGAATTCGTTGAGCCCTGTATATGATATATAGATTTCCATCTGTAAACTACTTGCATGCAAATATTTTGTTGAGTTAGGACATACAAATCACAGCTAAAAATTTTCCTTTTCATCAGTTTCCGCTAATAAAGATAATGGTACATAATTTTTTGTGCATCCCTGTATACGAGGTACAGAATTTATATACCTGAATCTGAAGTTTGAGGAAATTTGGTGCATTAGTTCTTAATATAAAGCTATAGCAGAAGTCGTGAAAAATGCAGTAGAACAGCATCACCTGTTAGGCGATTTACACCAAAACGCTATCAGCAGCAATTCATATCAAGAACTAACTAAACCTGAAAATTGATGAAAACCTGTGCATTAGTTCTTGAGATCGAACTGTTTCTTAAATCGTGAAAATGTGGCACAGCAGCGCCTCCTTTTGGGCGATATACGCCAAAAGGTAAGCAGTATCTGTTTATATCAAGGTCTAACTGAATCTAAAGTTTTGTGAAATTCCGTGTGTCAGTTTTTGAGACAGAGTGCCCACAACATTTTTATCACATACACACAGACTCACAGACTCATAGACAAAGCAGCAGGCAGGCTCACAGACAGATATTTTCTAAAAACTGTCAAATCGTATTCAGGACCTTTTATAACGTATAAATCCATAGGAAATCGGAAGTGAATTTTTTTTCGCGAATCCAATAATTTCTTCTTGTAAAGATGGAAGACACCAAAACTATGTACACATTTGCGTTTTCGGTGTCTTGTCAACATTTTAAAGTTTTTAGAAGTTTAGCATAAAATTTAGTTTGAAGGAGTTTTCTTGATAGCGGACGCAGGGGATAAATTGACAAATACTCTTCATGTTTACAGCAATATATGAGTTACAACAACAATGGAGTTAATTATTCGCTAAAACACACCCGCTGAAATGGCTGGTATTGAAACTGCAACAATGAAATTTTTTAATGACTAAACAGTAGGAAATAATATGCAACTAAAAAAGTAGTCGGAAGTGGCAATCCCAACACTTTCTTCTCTCTCATACATGTTAATACTTCAAAATTCGCTATCACAGTGACAAAATTAAATGGTAATCTATGCCCATCATAAAGATTCTAAAGATATTAAAATCCGTGCATTAATACTTGAGATATGAATGTCTCTAAAGTTATGTAAATCCTGCAAAATGCAGCATAACAGCGCCACCTATTGGGCGATTAACACCAAAACCTAATCAATGAAAACTTGTTTCGACGTCTAACTGAATCCTAAATTAGATGAAACTCGTGCATTAGTTCTTGAGATAAGAGCTATTGTGGAAATCATGAAGAATAAAGCATAGCAGTGCCGTCTGTTGGGCGATTTACATAAAACATAACCAGCACCAAAATTTATCAAGGCATAACTGAATCTGAAGTTTGATCAAAATTCATGCATTAATTCTTTAGATAGAGCAATTGTGGAAATCTAAAATAAATACAACATAGGAGCGCCAAATGTTGAGCGACTTACACCAAAATGTAAAACGCGTCAATTCATTCCAAGTACTAACTGAATCTGAAGTTTGCTGAAAATCTGTGCATTAGTTCTGAAGATTGAGCTATTGTGAAAATCGTGAAAATATAGCAGTGTAATAGCAGCGCCACGTGTTGAGCGATTTACAACAAACACTAATAAGCACCAATTTATATCAGGGACTAATTGGATATAAATTTTTTATTAAAGTTTGTGCATTAGTTATTGAGACAGAGCGCTCGCAAAATATGCGTCACATACAGACACACAGACTCACACACTCACAGACAGACATTTTGTAAAAACGTATTTTTGGTATATCGGATCCCTAAAACGTGTAAATCCGTCAAAGACCGGAAGTCGAAAATTTTCACGAATCCAGTACTTTCTTCTTGTAAAAATAAAGAAATATTTCCAAAATTAGTGAATGGACGAAATAAAAAGTTGATATATAATTGAAAACCGATATTTTTGTAGCTTAATGTTTGTTTGAATAACAATACTTACATTCCCATGCAATTAATATGGAACGTTCGTCAGTTGCTTAATATTTATATCCTGTTGTTTGGAACCTGTACATTGCTACTCATGTTGATCTCGTAATTTTGAACTTTTTTCGAGGAGACCTTCACCTGGCGAGGCGCCTTCAGAGGTACAATTCACAGGTAACTTGGAGGAATTTGCCCCAACGACGGATTTTACATGTACCAGGCGCCATAAGAGTACATTGTGGATTTTAACCTGCAATAAGCCTCGATCCCGTGACCTTCAGCTGCGGGCTGTATCCTCTGCCAACTGGGATACCGCTGCCCGAACTGTTCCTGATTTACCGGATTATTGGTGAATGTGACAAGTATACGAGGCAGGATATAGCCAGCCAATACTGTGCCGCCTGAACTACCTTCAACCGAAGTTAGTAATTTCAAAATAGGTAAAACTGAAAGTAAAAGGACATTCCAGTAATTAGTGAATAAGTTGTGAATGATTTTTTTTTATCACACCCCGTACATATACTATAATCTATTGTATTTTTCTCAAAAATAATCCCTTCAGTGTAATTTAAATCAAAATACTTTTAAAAAATAATACTCTTCTTTTATTTCATTTTTCTTTCACTCATATGCTTTTACACACGAAAATTCATGTAAAAGTTTAAGATTTATTGGAAATTTTATAGAATTTCTCATTTTTATAAAAAAGAAATGGGAAACCTTTTAACACCTTCTTTGAGAATGTAAAAGAAAACAGCTGCTTCAAAGTGTTATTTATTTTGCCTTTCAGAAAACTTTGAACTTGAGAAAAAACAGAGGGCTGACACTTTTGATTTTAGTGATTTTTTTTTCATTATTTTATAACTTACAGTTTTTTATAAATACAAAATGAGAAAAACTTTTCACAAAAATTATTTCATCTTGTATGTTCTACTTTTTTCATTAGTGGAAGTAATCTTAGATCTAATTTTCATCCTTTTACAAAAAAAAAAAAGGTCGAGCTTCAATATCATTAGGATCTAAAAAAATATGTTTGTCGATCAATCTGTTGTTCTTTTTCTTTTCTTTTCTTTTTTTATTGTCTTGAACCGGATACACATTATGAAATTGTATATGAATTACCTGATGTCTACAGACACAAATATACTAGAATTTAGGAAGAGTAATATTATTTATGCCAATACAGTTTTATTTTTGTAAAATTCTACTTATTTTATTTAACTTTAATTTCTAATTTAAAAAAAACTTTATCTTTATTGATTTAATTTTAAATTAAAGCTACACTAAAGTAAACAAGTGGGTAAGTGTGATCACAAATCGCACAGAAGGTTTCGTTTAATAATAAATTCAGGACACTTATCCTTAAGGCTAATGTCAGACGAACGTCTTTTTGCACGCTTTTTTCCCTACATATCACTGAGCCACAAGAAGAGTGACACATCTTGGAGAAAGTAGATTTTACAGGAGAGGCAAAAGAAAATTTGAGTGATTTTACTATAACTTGAAATTGTAGCACTTAGCTCTGCGTGCAGGAGTAAAAATGTGCATAAAAGCGTAAAACCCTTAAGAATGAAGACTTTTGGTGAGGTTTGCAAGGTTAGACAAATTTACCTCCCCACAAAATGCACTCCTCTTCTGCGGTCACGAATGGACAAATAGCGTAATAAAGTGATTTCCCTTATAACTACACGTATGAAACTGTTTTTGTAGCAAGATACACCTATGTCAGACCTATTAGTGGAATAAAACGCAAAATGAATTTTTGAGAGATGTGTCACGTTTCTTGCGGGTGAGCGATATCATCCCTACACATCACAATGCCGCTAGTATTGTGTAGGAATGATATGTAGGGGAAAAGGCGTGCAAAAAGACGTTCGTCTGATATAAGCCTTAATTAACAAACCCAAATTGTTAATTTATAATTATTAAATTCTTACATGGATCGGGATGACATAGAGGGGTGAGGATGGAGGTAGGGAGAGTTTGAAGAATAACATTAACGGGCACATGGCCTTTCAGTTAAGATGTCACATGACATATCGTAGATTAAATTTGAAACTTGCGAATTTTTTTAAAGAGCGCTCCCTGGCGACAGAAAGACAAAAATGGGTTAGAAAATGCTAATTGTTGAGATTCGTTATGGAGATTTTTTTCTTAATTTGGGGGATAATTTATGGGGCAGTAATGAACAAATTAAAACATTAAAACGCACCCTAGTGGTAAAACAATGATTTAAGAGGGTGCTTAGTGAGGTATAGGCAAAGAGCTTTAAAAGAATGTGTCACATTTAAAAATACATTTCCTCCACCCCCCCCCGACCCCACCCCAAGGAGGAATGTCCCTAATTGTCTGGTGCCGAAATAGACCCCAGAAAGACCCCGGGGTCGACGAGATACCCCGTTCGATCAATCCTTCAACTGAAGTCGAATCTCGACTGTAGTTTAATTAGGGGATGAGTTTGAAAAATTGCTTAAAATACACAAGTTAGACCCATGAGATTTAAAACATCAACTTAGAAATTCAATCCCCCCCCCCCCAAACACTTCTTATTTTATTATGTTATTAAATATCTGAAATTCTAAAATCTATGAATTGATTAATTTTCTTAATTTTGATTTTTTTTAAATCAGAAGACGAAAACGCAATTTTTCACCTTGATTCAGGATAAAATACATACAATGTACACAAATGTGAACTTTAAAAAGTCTATAGTTTTACTTAAGAGGTGACTAAAGTAATGAAAAAGATGTTACAGGTTTAAAATATACATTTTATTTAAAACTTCTTAGTACTTTGAAGCTTTCCAAGCTCATCATCAGAGAATATTTTAATAACTAAATGTTGTTTATTTATACCAATACGTCACTTTGTTTCGAAAATGAAAGAGCAATAATTACTAGAGGTGAAAGTGGAAATAGCAGTAGCAGTTTCTTGGATTCTTAGAGGAAATATATATTATTATTTATTGCAGTTCCATTTATTTTTTGACATCACTCAGTTTTTCATACGTCACTTTTCATGGGTAGAAAAAATATTTAAGTTTTTAGATCCAGTAGATTATAAATTATCTTTCAAAACGCCCGTGTACATTTTTCGCCATGGAACCCCTTCTAAATTATGGTAAATCCTCCCCCTTCTGCCAACAAATCGTTGCGGTTTGATTAAAATCAATGCTTTTTTTAAATTATGAATATTTTCCATTTTTTAATGGGGTTTTTAATTAATAACGTGCGTCAATTACGACTTTTTCAAAATTTTATGATTTCGGCAAGATTAGGGATATTCAGCTCTAAAAATATTGCTATAATATTGCTAAAAATCTGCTATTATGCAAAAAAATAATCCAGTCTGCAACTTAAACAATTTCCGAGTACGAGCTCTGTAACAGACGGACGGACAGACAGAGGAGTGAGACGAACAGGGTTTCGTCAGATGATCGAAACACGAAATATGTACGGCATTGAAAATAGCTCTTTTTGAGGTTTCCGTACTTAAAAATCAAAAACGGAACCATTATAAGATCACTCCTGTGCTTGTCTGTTCATCTGACGAGCCATTTTACACGCAAACTTTGGAACGTGGAAAGTTCAAATTGTTTGAAGTAATAAATACTATTATTCCACATATTTATAGATTATTAACCATTCACAAATATATTTAGAAAAAACACAGTAGAGAAACTAGTTACTTGAAAAAAAATATCTATCATTTGTATATCGTGTAATATCTTTCGTAACGCCGAACTCAAGAATAGATTTCTCTTAATTTTAATTATTATATTATCACAGATATCGTCGAAATGTAATTCAAAAATATGTCCCCACCCCCCACAATTTCCGAATATACTGAAACTAAAATTATGAAACAAGTGGGTTAGTGTGATCGCAGATCGCACAGAGGGTTTCGTTTAATATTCTTTTCAAAACACTTTATCCTTTTGGAAAAATTGTTAGTTCCACATTTCTAAACCACAAGGCGCACTATATTCTAATCAAACCTCTATCCAAACGAAACTCCATTTTACAACCTATCAGTAGATATATTAGTCGAAGGGATAGGGCCCATAGCACCCAAGATAAGTAGACGCCCCGTGGCAATAAAAAGTGGAACTAAAATATGTAAGGCTATGGTACATAATATGAAAGAGCGGTTAAAGGGCTGTGCAATGATATATCACGTGAGTGGTGTCGGCAAAAGTTAGAAAAAAGCCCCCCAGATGAAAAGTTGGGAGGATACAAAAATTGCTTAAAATACTCAATTTTAGCCTGGAAGCATAAATAATGAGAGACTTTTCGAAAATTTTATGATTTTTCGTGTGGTCGTAAGTGTTCAGCTATAAGTGTCGTCCCAGAAGTATAAAAGGATTGTTCATAAAGATTTTTGAAAAAAATTGTCGGTAATTAGCCGAGATATTTACCCTTAAAGACACGGACGTTTTGGACATATAAAGACACGCACGGCGTGCTCTATGCGCCATCGGCTTTTGCAGTTGCATAACAAATTGTAATGATATGTTTGTGTAATGAATGCCCAGTAGTAATATAAAAGCAGTAAACGTAATTTAATTAGAAGTAATCACATAATTACTATGGGATTTGCGAATCGTTTTCATTGAGTAGCTCTCTCAATACGTCAGACGTGTGTTTAAAGATTAGTTAAAAACCTATCTGGAAAAACGCGGCACGGACTAAGGTGTCGTTGCAATTTTGTGACCTCTTTTCTAAGCGTACTTAGCACAATGTCAAATTTAAACTTTGAACAAGTGTTTTGTTTTAGGTACACTGTAAAAATACAAGATTATTACTACGCTGAATCTCTGTTTGTGAAATGCCAAATGAAGTTTAAATATGCACTACTTTAATTGTCAGCACCGCATTAAGTTCATCAAGAACAGATCAGTATAAGATTAAAGAAAACAGTTATACAGCATATAAATATGTGATACTATTTATTATTCATCTCTTTCTGAATTAATGGTACATCCATTTATACATTTCAAGTATATACAGCTATACATAACCCTATGTTGCATAATATTTTTTTTACAAAGTCTTATTATTCTTTTCTCAACCTTTCATCCCTTCGGGGTCGACAAAATGAGTACCAAGCTTGCTTGGGAACTAAACACCGAGGGCCTCGCGTTGGGTTGACACCTGGCTTGGGAACATGCTGCATAGCACCTCGGTGCCCAGGGTCAAGTAAACAGAGATGGGCACTGTAGGCCCTGATCCTTCATGGATTGTACAGCCACAGGTTTAGTTTTTTTATTATTCTTTTAGCAATGATTTTTTTTTGTAAAAATATAGTTACTAATTCATATGTTTATTGTACGGAACCCTTAGTGCGCGAGAAATACTCGCACTTGCCAGTTTATTTTTAGGTATATTTAATTTCCATCTGTTATTAATCGTAATTGCTTTCGGATATGGCACTGTTTTAAACCATTTGATCATTCCTTTATTCACTGTCTTATTAACCTAAGTTAGAGATCTGCAGTCCGGCCTGTGGCCCGAAGCCCGAGCCCGGCCAGGCCCGTGGCCCGGGCTCGGGCCGATTTTCATTCATAGCACCGGGGGCGGGCCGGGCCCAGCTCATACTTTTTTCTGAAGGCTCGGGCCGGACTTAACTCAATTTTTCTGTACAGAGCCGGACCTGGTTTCATTCCTAGTCTTCACGACCCAAAATTTTCAGTCCTAGTTTTGAGCCAGCCCGGATAAAAATCATTGTCTCAGCGTGATCTGGTCCATATAAAAGTGAGTTAAATTTGGCGTAGGCCAAAAATTTTTGCAAAAAATGCATATATTTTTTAATCGTCATTATTCTACACTTAAAAATTAAAATTTATTATTTTTAAAGAATAGTAGATTTCTCCTCATATTCAAATACAGCTAAATTAAAATATAGTAAAATGTGTGAAAAGGAACCTTCCTATGACGAGACCCTATTTTAAACTGAAAAACGTATTGATGCATGCAAAATTAATATACTAATAAGTAAGAAAAGAATATATAATACATTTACACTTGCTAAGAAGGGAACTTATCTATAACGCATTTTTTTTTTCTTTTCTATGCAATTCAATCTTCCAAGATTTTACTGTATAACTTTTTTCAGATTTTTAACACTTCTACACTTGGAATATGGATTAACAATATTAATGATAACTGAAACGTTTACATACAAGAAATAGAGATTCATTAAAAAAATAAATATCGCAGCTTGCGGCACTTCTATAAAAATGAAGATTATAAACATGAAAAAAAAAAAAAAACTTAAATATTTTTGGCCAGAACTCCTCGTACGAGACAAATTTTTAACCAATTCGACGTAAAAACCAATGTTTTGTAGAAATTCACTCGGTCCGGACCGGGCTTGGGCCGATATTTTAACTTTTTTCCGGGTCGGGAAAGGCTCGGGCCGAACTTTTAATTTTTTATCGGGCCGGGCCAAATTTTTATCTCTATGAGTCGGGCCATGCCCGGTCCTGGAAATTTCGGCCCGTGTATGCCTCTATCCTAAGTTACTAGCTTTACTTCATTTTTAAATATTTTATTCTAATATTCATGTATTCTTAGTCTCTCCGGACTTCCCAACTTACTGCCAGTGAAGCAGGTCAGCATTTCTATTTTCGATTTGGTCGTTTGCAATTATAGTCCTTCTATAAACAAGTAATCTGAAGTAAATGATTCTAGTTGTGAAGTCTACGGAGCAGGTGTTTTTCGGTGTGTTACTGTAGAAAGGCGGAGTGTCATCACCCCTGAATCGTTGTGATGTTTGTCTACAATTTCGACCCAAAATTAACTCAAGGTGCAACTTGTCTATTTTTTGCGAGCCATTCATTCTCTCCCCCCCCCCCCTGCAAACACCATTTTCATGTGACAAGTCTGCACCAACAATTAGACTTCAAAACTCCCGATAAATCCAACTAGATCGGGCAGCGGTGGCCCAGTTGGCGGAGCATCGAATTCGCAGCTCAAAGGCCGTGGGATCGAGACTTACTGCTGGCTAAAATCCGCCATGTACGCTAATTGCGCCTGGTGCATGTAAATCCGGTGTGTGTGCAAAGTCCTCCCAGTTACCAATAAATTATACCTCTTGAGGTACATTGACAGGTGAAGGTCTCGTTACCTGGCCAAGGTTCCAAATTACGAGATCAACTTGAGTAGCAATGTGCAGTTGCCAAACTACAAGATATAAATGTTAGGTAACCGGCATAACAACGTTCACATCAAAGGATTAGGCACTGCCAATACGATCTAGGCGACTGTTGATTTTATTACCGCTACGCGGCGATTAGGTGGCGTCCGTCCCAATACCAGGTATCAAACAAGTTCAGCTGGAGCTACCCGGAAGGTAGGGTAGCTCAGTTAAGGCCTGGTCATCGGTTAGATAAAAGAAAAAACCTAAGCATTTCGTCTTCGGCTTTCCGAAATATCAATCTGTAATCATTAGGCAGTGCTGTAGACTTATTCCTGACTTATTAGTTTCTACCTTTAACTTCTCATTATAGAATATATATCACACAATTGACAGATTTCTTTTATGGCTCCCTAAGATGTGTTACACAATTTACTCATCTCCAGGGCGTGAGGTTACATGGAAACTAGGAAGCCCATGAAACCTTTCACTGAAAGAAATAATATACCGCCTTCATCTAGAACGAATGGCGATCATTTCTAAATCCATGAAACTAGAAATATAGACTTCCGATTTATGCGAATAAGGTAAACAAATAAACTGAATAGACGAAATGATCGAGAATTTCTAGCCCATAATTTTCTAGGTGATGAAACGATACAATATATTATGAATCGTTGAATTGCGAAAAATTATCTATTTCTAGAATTAATTCATAAACTAGAATTATAGTTATTAAAACTCACTTCTTGCATTCGCAGTTATTTCAGGCGCGGATCCACGGGGGGGGGGGGGGGGGGGGGTGCCCAAAGTATAAATCTACCGCTTATCGCGAATTCCAACAAATGGTCACTGAAAAAAAAAATCAATTTCGTCATTCGTTCCCAGAAAAAAATCGCCAAATTCGTCAAAGCAACGCGCAGAAAGCGCGAATTTCGTCAAAAAATCGCGGAAGAACGCAAATTTCGTCGAAAATGGCAGAAAAAACGCGAATTTCGCCAAAGAATCGTTGAAAAAACGCAAATTCCGTCAAGAGATCTCGGAAAAAATGCGAATTTTGTGAAAGGATCGCGAAAAAAATACGCGAATTTTGCCAAAGAATAGCTGAAAAAAACGCGAATTTTGTCAAAGGTCCACGAAAAAGATGCTTATTTTAGCGCCTGGAGAAGATTCCCCGAGGCACGGATCCAGGGGGGCGATCGGGGCGCTCCCCCCCCCCCCCCAAGATATAAATCCAACGCTTTTAACGCAGTTTTAGCGGAACAGGCAGAGAAGCAAACGAAAAACAAACACTTTTCGGGTGTCAATGGTAAATTTCACTGACGTTTCGACAATTAATGAACAAAAGAGGGATTATGCCCTGTCAAAAGGCATATAGTGCCATAATTTTTTATACTATGGGTTGAGGTGGGGGTCGATGCCACTTCGTGTACCTTTTGTTCAATTTCTACAACAGAAAATTGACACCGTTATGCAGATCCCTTTAAAGTGTGGAAACTTTTCATCTTTTCAAAGAAGCTGCACTTCTAATTTCTGTATAATATTTTTGCAGAGAGCTCTTTTGTTTGAGAAAAGAATGGGATTCGTAGCAATTTTCAAAGAAAGAAAGAAACAAGAAAAATAAAGGACCTTTTAAAACTTTAAGCATCTTAATATTTTCTGAAAAAAGCCACTAATGTTTTAAAAAAATGTACTGCTATTGTCACCCACATTGGTGAATTTCAAGGGCTAATTTGATGGATGAACAAAAAAGGATTATGTCTTAATCAGTTAAAAACAAAAATGCATATGGTGCGTTAATTTTTTTAAGCCAACTTGGTAAACCAGTTCTTCCTTTAAGTATTTACCTAATGAAAGGCCTTCTAGGTGATTTGAATAGAAAATACCGCTCTACTGTCAACCACCATTCATTGTTTCGTTTACCATTTTTCGCTGTCTTTCTACCTCTTGTAGAGAAGCTATGGAAACAGACCTAGGTCTCAGTAACAAATGTTAACCTTGACGGACTAATAATGAGTAGATTATGAAGAAGTATACGCACCGCTTAGATGACACATTTTGACTTTTCAAGGATGTTAAGACCCCTTGAGATTTTTATTCAGCCCCTTTTTTTGAATAAACCGATAAGATAAATAATTACCAGAGTAAAAATGAAAAGAATAAAAATAAGACATTTAATAAATAAATTTGGTAACATTTTTAATTTTTCGGCACAATTAGTAACAATAAGTCATATTTTGAGGAGAGGAGGGTTATATAATAGGGTGGGATGAAAAAACTTATTTTCGACGATGGGTATTACGGTTAAAGTTGCCACTGGTGGCACTAAGTTCACACAAAAAATTTTGAGATTTTTCGGACAATTCCTTCATTTGCCGCAAATGGGCTTGAAGTTTGGCTCAAATGCTTTTTAGCAAAAGTTTAAAAAATGTTAAATGTAAGTTTTTTTAGCTGAATTTACTTGAAATGTCACGTTTAGTGTACAAAATGTTTAAATAAGCTCTAATTATGTATTATTTAATAGTTATGTGCATTTTGAATTAGGTGACTTTTATAGCTTTTCCGCTTATAAGTGAGTAAAAATTGCAGGAATTGTGACAACAGGGAATAAGTATCTCGTCATCGGTAAAGACTTGCTCAGGAGGCAGAAAAAGAAACTTGTAAAGAAGATACAGGAGGAGGAAGATCTTAGAGGAAGAAAAATTACAAGCATCTTTTTTGATAGTAGAAAAAATCAGACGATCTTCATAAAAAAGGGCACTAGCAGCACCGTCTACAGAAAGACGAAACAAATATCACCATGTTATCTGAACGTGGTTTGGAATATTTGGGTCATTTGACACCTCCTTCTGACCACTGCGGAGAAATAGCACAATCATTATATAATTTTCTAAGCCAGAATAAAGCCTGCTTTGGAAAAACTCAAGAAGAGAACTGCAAAATTTCATATGTATTCGTCATACGAACGAGCTTCCACTCCTGACAGCAACATCAACTGTTTAAACTAGATGGTAGAGCCACTAGACCTAAGACCTTTACCAACTGAAACGGAGCTAGATTAATAGAGTACTCAAATCTACAGCCTTTTGCATTTTTGATGTCCATGAAACTGGAATAGGCTCTTAGAAATGAACAAGTACATTTTCACACGCCATTAGGGATTATGTGCTTCGTACTTCTCTCGATGGTGCCGCTTGCTCCCTTTTTTTTCTGTAAAGATCGTGTTATTATTTCTACTATAAAAAATATGGTTGTAATTTTTCATCCTCCAAGATATTTCTCCTCCTGTATTTTCTTTTCCAATTTCTTTTTCTTTCTCCTGACCAAGTCTTTATCGATGACGAGATTTTTATTCCTGGTTTTCACAATTACTGCATCCTGAAGCACAGATGAAGCTCTTAACGCAGTTTACTTATATGATATACCAGTTCTAAATCTGGTGAACGCTGTGTGAGAAAGGGATATGCTTTTGAAAGCCCTGGTTCAAATTCTGATTCAGACGAACTGCCTGCTTCAAAGTTATCACTTTTTTAATCTTTTGACAAATAGCTGTAATTTTAGGACAGAAAAATAATTAAAATCCTATCTCGCAGTTACTCCCAATTTCCCCCCTCATCATTGTGATGACCGATTGCGTTTTCATTGGTTTCTACTCCATATCTCCTCACCTTCCAGAATTGCTGTCAAGACATGCTGTGGTCCGGCATTCAAATATGTGACTCTGAACGCAACAAAAAACCGAAGGAAGAGCGAGGAACATAATAAAGACAAAAGAGAGAAACCGACGAACGAACATAACAATACTTACAATTTTTGCTCAGTTATACGCGAAAAGGCTATAAAAATCACTTAATTCAAAATACACATAACTAATAAATAATAGATAGTCAGAGTTTATTTAATCATTTCGTACACTAAACATGACATTTCAAGCAAATTCAGCGAAAACAAATTTAATTTACCATTTTAAAAATTTTTGCTAAAGTTCAAAAATCAGCATTTGAGCAAAATTTCAAGCCATTTGCGGCAAATGAAGGATTTGTCCGAAAAATCTCAAATTTTTTGTGTGAACTTAGTGCCACCAGTGGCAACTTTTCCGCACTAACCATCATCGAAAATCGAAAAAGAGATTTTTTTCGGCCCACCCTATTAATAAATGGGTTGGTTAACCGAGTGTGTCGGTTAATTGGACGTCGGATAATCGAGAGTCTATAGTAATTTTAAATAGCATTAATTATTTCATATTCATATATTAATTAACTGCAAGGAATGATTTAACCAATAGAAACTATGACTGTGTTGATTATATATCATCCATCCGGTATCGCCCCCCCCCCCCCCCCAAAACGAGTCTCTGGATCCGCCCCTGAGTTATTTGCAGGGATTTTTAAATAAGTATGACATGATAATATGGAAAAACTGACTTGAATTTTAATAGGGATTTCTAAAACTTTTTTGCAAAGGGAACTAATTTATAACGATGATATGGAACTATTTTTCTAGAGCCAGAATTTATTTTCTAGATGCCACTGGCAGACTTTTTTCAGTGTGCATTTCTTATTCAAACAATGCAAAACTGTAAACACTCATATAACAGGAAATACTGGTATTAGGATCGTTAAATACATAACAAGACTTGGACTAATATTCTCGATTAATTCATTACTAAAAATAAACTAAATTTTATGCTTTTATATCTCTTAAGATATTTTAGATGACAATATAAATATATCAATGCACAAATTTTGAAAGTATGCTGTATCGAAAAATATTTTCAGCATCTATTTTTAAAAAACTTCCGATTCCTATGTTTAGAAAACTCATCCATCATTTAAAGAATTCGTGGAATTTTCGAAACTGTATTCTTTAAATAATAAATCTAATATATTTTTCGGTAACGTTTGCTTTCTTTTTTTTTAAAGCATTTGAAGATATATCGAATATTTTTTTTTCAGTTGCATGCATTATCATCTCTTTTTCTACATCTTTCAACTCATATATCACCATTATGTCAATTGTGTCTGCTTTTCTATTTAATACTTTTTTTAAAACACGCGAGACTTTTGGTTCCATAATATTTGAAGAATGCAAAAGGTGGATTGTATTTTTTCTTTCAACTGGAATAAAAAGTTTTAAATGGAAGGAAAATTTAAATGCATTATCACAAAATGTTAATGATTTTATTTTACAGCAGTTTGTGTGCCTCTGATATGAACTGCAGTCTACATATTGATCATTTGCTGCTTCAAGTATTTTCTCTTGTAAGTATTAGATCTGTTGATCGTGAGCATATAAAAAAGCTCTGGTGACGCAATTTTGGAAAATCGTGAATAATCCTGACTGAGTCCATTGGTTTTCATTGTAAACCAATATCTTACAATGCCAGACGTATACGATAAAACTAGTATTTTTGCAGATTGCTGATTTTTTTTATGCAGGTTTATGAATAGAATAGATTGATAGAGAAAGCTCGAGTTTTAATATTTTGGATAAGCTGAGTTTTGAAATTCAATTACTCACATGTAAAGTTTGGAAATTAACAAAAACAAAACAAGTAATGCTATGAAAACATGTTTGTACTAAAATCATTAATAGAATGTGAGAATATTTTTAGATAAAAAAGTAGATGCAATACAATTAAATGCCAAGACAGGTCGCTAAAGCCAATGGATCTTCTGAAAGTAAGAAAATGAGCATGATAATAAAAGAATTGACTAACTCAGAGCATCCCTTTATTCGGGGAAATCATCAGTGGGTGAAGAAAATACTGCGTTAACGCTGCCTGTAATTTTCATTAACCGAGAAGTAAAGGACAATGACTTGTTTTCGACAATTGGATAAAATATATATTAAGAAGAAAATGATCTCCGATACAAAAGGACATATTTTGCACACCAAATATATGATATATTTTTATCGTACTCTCCAAATAGTATATGATATGTCCAAATAAAGCATCCACCTCAAAGTTAGTTCTTTTATAATCATTCTAATTTTTAGGGGCGTTCGCAATTATATAAACAAGTAGCACCTATAGTTGTCGTCTGATCCGTCCATCTGTCCATATATAACAGCGCAAAAAATACCCAACCGAATAGTTAGAAATTTAAAATACATATTCGTTGAAGAATTTTGTCGAGATATTTCAGATTTTATGAAAATGGATTCGAAACTTAAAAAGGTATTGTCATTTTAATTTTAGTTTATTATGTATAGATGGCAACACCACAGTTTTCCTTCCTCCACACAATTCATTATCAGCGAATTCTTGTCTAGCTTTGTGTCATGTGACTGACGTTGAGTAAGTGCTGTGTTTGTTTTGTGAAATGTTCCGGTAAATGTTTATATGTCTACGATCTGACTCGACAATTCATAGATGCGTTAATTATTATTATTAATTACTTACTAAGTGCATAAAAGGTATTAATAAAAATTTTCTTCATTATATTAAATCCTATCATACTTAATTAATTTAATCACATCGCGTGATAGATAATGATTATAGGTTACCATGGTGATGACATTCTATTTAAGATGGAGTCCTATTATTTCCATATTGCTGAATTTAATATATTTAATCGTAATAAATTTTGTATTCATGCATTTTTGCATAAGAGTGAAACAGCTATTGCACAAGATTATAATATTTATAAATCTAATTATAGCCCGAAAGCATCTCATTTGCCACGTTTGACGTACAATTTGCGAATTTTTGTACTTTAAGAAAATGCACGAGGAGTTATTACGAGTTTCTTAACTTTCATACAGAGTTTCTGCCCTCCCTTGGATTATTTTTATCGTGTACCAATTTAAAATCTAATAAACTGCCATTCAAATTCGAGACAATTTTCATTATACACCAGTTAATAACTTTTGTATGGATGCATGAATTTATAAATAAGTACAATATAAGGGTCAATATCATAAAATTGCGTCCGCACAATAAAATTTCTATTAAATGTTATATAATTCAATTTTCTTTTTTACATTCTAATAAAAAAATATTCTTAGAAGTATTTTCAAGACATATTATATTCATAATAACACTAAAATAAATCAATTAAAAGACTTAAAATTTCGGATTCTCATTTTCCTGGCATGTCACACTGTGATGTGTGCAAAATAAAAGGCTTTCTCCTATCATGTGCAAATAACTTTTTCTAGTTTTTTTAATCTCTAATTAATAATTATACCTTATATAACACATATATGTGGAAGGTAACAAGTTCTGTATTTTACAAATAATTTTCCATAATTAAAATATGATTGTCACTGAAAATGATCTTCATTGTCCTAGTCTGCTCAATTTAGTTTTTTATGAGGTATAAAGATGGCAGAGTAATTCTTCTTGTTCTTGACATAGTTTTAAGACAGAAGTAGTAAAATCATTGCTACCAACAAGATCTTTAAGATTTTCTTTGAAAATAATGTGTTTAAATGTTTTGTAAAAAGTGAGCAGATTTTTATTATGTCATTTTCCTGGCTTCTATAAATTACAAATAGAACTGAGCATTACACTGAATTTGAGGTACTATAGACGAAACAGGTTCCTTTAAACATAATTAAAATGTTAGATCTAAAAAAAAAAAAAAAAAAAAAACATGAATGTGAAAAATGTTTTAGAATGAAATTGTCATTGTACTGGCATACATATGCCAAGAAAATGACACATAATTATAAAAATGAACTTAAGCTCTTCAAACTTTAACAATTGTGCATATAAATTTCTTTATTCAGCTGTTCAATCAACATTTAAAAAGAAATCAAAAGCTATGAAACGAATTAAATTTTAAAAATTTTTGTTTTCAAAATCTCACATTTTGTGATATTTACCCATAAGCATTTTTTTTAATTTCACTGTCCTATACATTTTTAAAGTATGCAATATTAAAAGTAATTTGTAATCGTCGCACTGCCACAATTCCAGTTTTTCCGCATTTAAATACGATTTTATTGTTATGTGTTTCATAGTAACATCATTTCGAGCTTGGCAAATTTTTAATATATTTTAAGGTATCGTATAAAGTATATTAAATATTACATTAAATTCTTGAAAGATACTTATAACCGATAAGTTTAGCTGATGTTTATATAAATCTATGAAGTTTGTATAAATTTTTATCGGCAGCATACTAAAATTTGAGAGACTTGTCTATAGCACTGGAAAATGATGAAAATTCACAAATTTAAAAGTATCAATATTGGGTAAGTTTTGTCCCAAAAGAATGGGACTCATTTTTCTTTTACTCATTAAAATATTTAAAACATTCTTCCTAACATAACTTATAAGAATTAGGAACCATGCGAAAAACCATTACGAAATTTTTACAAAAGTATTGACCTAAATAGCTTTTAGATAATGAAAAGCATTTGATGACCGTGAATAAGATTAAAGTATCTCCAGTAAGATTTCAATTTATCGAATAAAAGTTTTATCTAGGTTTTTATGCTAAGCAGCATATAAAAACATTTTTATTCCACGTTGATGATTAAAATATTAGTTTGTAAATTTTTTTCTTCCTACTTTGAAAATGCATGCCGATGTTTTACGATGAGAAGTCGAAAAATACTTTTTTACTCTTTTTTTACGGAGAAATTTTAAATCAATAGAACACAGAAGATTTCAGTTTTTTGCGAGTGTCATTCCTCCGTAATTTGGTGATGTATGATCAAGATTATGCAAAAGGCGCTAGCAGAAAGTATCATGAACATGGCATTTTCGTAGGTAAGGACAACAAACGGATGTTATAGGGTGTCTCTATATGAAATATGCGATATACGCATAAGGCGCATGCACAGACTGTGCTATAATAGACGATTTTGCCAAAACAATAGGCAAACCTACTTTCCAGAGTTGGGCGATACTCTCCTGACGAGTTCGATTAAACAATTGTGACAAGTTAACAAACATTATCTTGGCGATTATGGTAGTTATGCCAAGACGACTGGTAATCTGTTTTTGTCAAAAATCATCTCAACAGAGGCATCCTAATATTTTGCAATCGTGTTTAAAGGCGGAAATGGGAGCTGTTGTGCTAAACATTTGAGTTTATTAGAGAGTGGGGCTAAAATCCGTAACCGAATTATGCAAGTGCATGGTCCAGTGTCACTTTCTTTCTTAGTTGGGGGCACCTTGTTCATCCGCCCTGTATTCCCGATTTAGCACTAAGCAATTTCTATATTTTTTAGGCATTAAAGGGGCTCTCAGAAACAGACACACTGAAGAAGTAAAGTCTTTTTTTCTTACGCAGAACACAATTTTTTAAAACTGGATATTTCAAACTTTCCAAAGTGTTATGTAAACCTACCGTTGTATTTAGTGATCAAGTAGAAAATAAAGTAAGCTTACTTCTTTATGTCCACAATCTATTGTATGTACTGAATGAAAACACTTCGAATTACAACTTTTTTTTTTTTTTTTTTTTTTTTTTTACTCTCTATGATCCTGTGCTTTGTCAAATTTTCATTCTCGTTTTTACCTTTTATAAACTATCTTTATTAAGTTTCTACATTTTACAAATATTCCAACAAGCTACACCATTGAATTGACTGTTATTACTATAAACTTTCACACATTTATGAAATTAATGAAATAATTAAACCTCTAAAAAGGAAAAAAATTATAATTAAGTATAAATAATGCTTCTAATTTTAAAATGCATAATAAAATTGCTAATATTGACCAACTCTCTTACTTTGTATATCATCTAAACTATCGTTAATCAGAAAGCTATCGTTAAAAACAATGCAATTGTTTAATTTGTTAAAAATAGTTTAAAATGCTCCCTCTTGTCATTTCTTTGCTACTTTTTTTTCTGACAAGTAATCGTTATACATAAATTTAGAGCATTACATATTTTTATATACCTGTTGTTAACGACAGCATTTTGTAACTGTTTAGCTTTTTTAAAGCAGATATTGATTTATGTAATCAATATTTCAAATCAGAACATATTTTCAACTTTTCGGATAACAATACAATAAGCGAAAACCAAAATGTATCAGAAAACAATATTTCTTTGTCAGCGAATTTTCACTCAGAAAGCTTTATCATATAGCAAAGATCTTAAATAATATTTGGTGAAAGTAAATATATCTACTGATATTTGACTTTCTTAAAAACAAAAATGTTTCTTCAAGTACGTTTTTCTTGAATTAAAGGATTCCAGAACGAAATTTTCGATTATCTATACATTTAAAATAAGTCTGTTTGTTTTTCGGTTCTCGATAAGGGGCCACATTCTTTGAGTATAGGGACCATCTGCGGTACAGTAAAGTTATCAAGACAAGTGAAATTTATCGCCAAAGAATGTTTTAGAAATAATAACTTTTTTTATGTTTTTGAAAATTAATGTAATAATGTATATTTCTTTTTTAAATTGTTACGAGTTAAAACTCATCGAAATTCGACGAACTTACATGTTGAGAAAAGAATTGTTAGATCGAATATATAATAAACTTAGAAAAATAATTACAATAAAAAATTCATCTGACATTGAACTCTAAAATTAATAATTAACTCTAAAATTAATAGCATTTTAAACCTAAAGTTTTATACTATTTCCACAAACTTCAACTGTTTAAATTATTTACAAATTACAGTGTATTAGAATACGCAATCAAGATGAGTAAATATGATGAAGTTGTCGTTTGAGGCTCTTATGTTTGGTATTACGACTATAGGTGCTACGTATTTATAGAATTACGAAAGCACCTAAAAATGTTGAAATGTAGAAGATTTATGAGTGAGAATGGTGATTTTTCAAAGGCTGGTGTCATTTTCTGTTCAAAGATTTTTAAAATGTACTTTTATTTGTAATGAGAAAATGGCATCAATAAGGATATATACAATAAAAAAAATAAACCTCATTATTTCTCATTTCTATGCAACAACAGAAGTAATATAATTGCCACCATTTTGAAGAAATATTATAATCAGCTTTTAAAACTAAAACTAAAGTATAAAAATGGAAATAAACAAAAAAAAAATAGCTAGAACGGGCACATCTACAAATAAACAGCTTAACTATAAAAAAATATTTATCAAATTGGTTCTGTAGAAAACTCAGGGCTGATGATTAAAAAAAAAATAACTTGGTCTTTAAATATACAGGGTGATTCAAAAAAGATGGGAAAATTTTTAAGAGGTGATAGTACACACCCAAACAAATATTTTGTATCAAAGAAGGCATGGTCGAAAACTAAACGTAAAAAAGTTAGAGGGCGCCAAAAGTTATGTTCTTATACGAGGCAAAAACACACAATGAACGATTAAGTTAAGTTACGAAAACAAATTTAATGGCATTTGATTACAATAAGTGGTCAAAACATTGACCGACAGCTGTTATGCACGCAGTACAACGGCGAAGAACAGATTGGCGAATTTTCTGAAACACACCAGGCATATTGCGAACTTCCCCTACAGCAGCCGAAAGTTTGGCGACAAGTTCTTCTGTGGATTCAATGGGAGTCTAATACACAAGAGCCTTTAGCTGTCCCCACAACAAAAAATCGAGACATGAAAGATCTGGCGAGCGCAGTGGTGCCTGGTGTGTTTCCGAAAATTCGCCAATCTGTTCTTCGGCGTTGTACTGCGTGCATAACAGCTGCCGGTCAATGTTTTGAGCACTTATTGTAATCAAATGCCATTAAATTTGTTTTCGTAACTTAACTTAATCGTTCATTGTGTGTTTTTGCCTCGTATAAGAACATAACTTTTGGCGCCCTCTAACTTTTTTACGTTTAGTTTTCGACCATGTATTCGTTGATACAAAATGTTTGTTTGGGTGTGTACTATCACCTCTTAAAATTTTTCCCATCTTTTTTTAATCACCCTGTATATTTAAAGACCAAGTTATTTTTTTTTAATCATCAGCCCTGAGTTTTCTACAGAACCAATTTGATAATTATTTTTTTATAGTTAAGCTGTTTAATTGTAGATGTGCCCGTTCTAGCTATTTCACATTGTTTGTTGTATACATTTATTATATATAAATTATGTGCGATGGGTGCGATGCGTTCATTCATTTACTTTCTTTCAACTAATGGTAATAATTCATTTATAAAATAATTTAGTCATCTAGATAATTAATAATTATTAATAAATATCTAGAATATCTATGGAGATGATTCTCCAATTAGCCCGGCTCTCTGCAAACAGCCTAGGCTCTTTGCAAAGAGCCAGACTTCTCAATTAGCCAAAGACATATATATATATATTTAGGTATTGCACGGCAGCGCAATGCTTATTTATTTCCATTGTCACTTCTCAATCTTAATTTAACATAGAAAATCCTATGGATCTCATAAGTTTTTGACTTTTTCTTCCCACCTTTTTGTCCCTGATGCCACAAATTTGTTATTCTTTGTAATTTTAATGATAATGTAAATTCAAAGTACGAAAATGTTTACCTGACGTAAGGGTCAAAACAGACGATGAAACGCTTTTGCATATGAGTGAATTATAATGCAGAGAGTAACATTATTTATATTATTCAAATATTTTTCTTCATAATTCCAAATTTCCTTTTTTTCATTGAGAATCGATGGACATTTTTGCTATAAAATTTGACATTTTTTGAGTAGATTTCGCATGAAATACTACCTATTGGGATCGTTCCTATGTTGGAATTTCTGAAAAATCTTTGCAGATCTACACCGATCATGACCCCTAGAACACAAAACCACCCTCAGTAAAAAACTTTATCTATCTATCTATCTATCTACATACATATATATATATATCACTTTCTTCTGGACACGATAACTTTCGTAATTCTGCACCAATCTCTTCCAAACTGATACATAAAATCAAAGGGCATAAAATCTCGGTCAAGTTCGTTAATGGGCAAAATCTGAATCGCTTCTGGCCCGGAATTATAAGAAATTCACTCTTACTGTCATTAAAATTCTCATTCTCTTTTTAAATATCCTTTATTGTATACAATCTCACCACACTCAATTCCGGACACAGCTCGGATCACAATACACATAAAAATCTAAACTAAAACTTATTAACAGCACATTCTCGAAGTAGAACTTCGAACCAAAACTAAAACCAAAGACAATGTCCTTTTCACACAGCTTAGAAAATAACTACAATTTTAAAGGGCCGTGTCTTTTTCTCATAGCTTATATATTTCTAGTACAGACAATTTGATATATCTGTAATGTAGCGACATCTGTTGGTATAATTAAAATATACACTTTATCAAACATACCGCCCCTCTTGAAACCTCTGAGGGGGGTTTCAAACTAAACCACTACAATTACAACCATTGCAAAGAATAAAAATTACAATATAACATAAATGAGTCACAGTTAATTTAAACTTATACAAATATTTAACACAATTAATAAAGCAATATTACAATAATACACAATTTCTTAGTAAAAAATGAATTAATTTTCCAGAGGTAATACGGCAATTTTTGACACTGCTCTTTTGAGTACTCCATTAGGGGTTTTCACACTTACGACTCTTACCTTATTGTCATTGCCACAAAATACCTCTACAATTTTTCCTAATAACCATTTACAAGCTGGAAGATCATCTTCCTTTATCACAACCATATCTCCAATTTTAAGGTTGTCTTTTGCTATCACCCACTTATTTCTCTGCTGTAATGTACTTAAATAACTATTTTTCCACTTTTTCCAGATGGTCTGAACCATTTTTGTGGTTTTCTGCCATAAGTTTAATCTGTTATTTTCAACATTACTCAAATTAGATTCAGCAATGGCATTAAGTGGGCGACCAATAAGAAAGTGTAAAGGGGTCAAGACCTCCAAGTCATCAATATCTGAACTCAAGGGAGTAAGTGGGCGAGAATTCAAAATGCCTTCAATTTGGTTAATTATAGTTAACATTTCTTCATAGGTTAATTTAGAATTGCCCACTACACGTTTTAAGTGATACTTGAAGGACTTGACTCCTGACTCCCATAAACCTCCAAAATTAGGAGCTCTAGGGGGAATAAATTCTCATGCAATATTTTCAGACAACAAGTAATTAGCAAGTTTGTTGTCTGGTTTGTTTACCATATCTTGCAACTTTTTAAGCTCTAAATTAGTTTTTACAAAATTGCCAGCATTATCACTGAATATTTTTCGAGGTTTGCATCGTCTGGCAAAAAACCTCTTTAAAGTGGCAATAAAGGATTCCGATGTTAAATCACTAACTATTTCCAGATGTACTGCCTTAGTTACCATACAAATAAAAATACAAACATAAACTTTATGAAAAATACCTTTACGTTGACCTTTATATTTAATCAAAAATGGGCCACAGAAGTCAGTTCCTGTACAATTAAAAACAAAGTCTACATTCACTCTATCTTTAGGAAGCTCGCCCATAATTTGTTCTGATATTTTAGGTTTGGCCCTAAAGCATATAACACAGTTATGTACAATTTTTCTGCAAATAGCTCTACCGTTTAGAGGCCAAAATTCTCTACGAACACAATAAAGTAAATTTTGTGGTCCTATATGTAGATATTTTTTGTGATAACTTTCAATAATTAATTCTGTAAGTTTATGTTTAGAAGGCAATACAACTGGGTGTTTTTGAACATAACTTAACATGCTATTTTGGAGGCGGCCTCCAACTCTGATTACATTATTTTTATCTACGAAAGGATTTAAAGAAATCAATCTACTATTTTTTGGTAATTCTTTATCCCTGGTTAACAATGTGAATTCAGAACTGAATTCTTTTTGTTGCACAGATCTTACCATATATTCTTCAGCTGTCTTCAGCTCAGCAGATGTTAACCTACCTGAACACCTTGCCTTTGGTTCCTTGAGATTCTGAATGAACCTGAAAACATAGCTAAGAATTCTAATTAGTTTAGCATAATTATTACTTAATTGCAGAAAATTGTCAATAAAAGGTGCACAGTCCGTAATTAATAATGAAGTTTCTGAAACAGTATTTTTAAGTTCACACGAATATAAGTCCTTATCACTTTGCTCCAGTTCAAAACTATTTGAAGAATACTCAGTTCGTTGGGTTAGGAAATGGGGACCATGCCACCATATGTTTTCCTGAAAAAGTTTGTCGGGATCCACACCTCGAGATACAAGATCAGCAGGATTGTCAGCAGAGGCCACATGACTCCAATGGTTAATGTCAGAAAGATTTTGAATTGAAGATACACGCGATACCACAAAAGTTTTTAAATCACATGGTTGTTTGCGAAGCCAGCACAACACAATAGTACTGTCTGAATAATAGTAGATAGCTTCTTTAGGAACTTTTAAGATTTTGGAAACCTTTACCATCAATTTTGTTAATAAAACTGCAGCACACAGTTCTAAACGTGGGATGGTAATTGTTTTGATCGGTGAAACTCGACCTTTACTGCAGAGCAACTGAGAAGTTTGTTCACCTGAAGAATTTGAAGAAACAACATACAAAACTACACCGTATGCTTTTTCAGACGCATCTGCAAATCCACAAATTTTAAATTGCACTGGATCGTTTGTAAAAATATATCTACTAACACTTACGTTGTTGATGGCCGTTAACGATTCTCGGAACTGCAACCAATCATCAAGTTCCGCTTTGGGTAGAGTATCATCCCAATCAATGTTTAGTCGCCACAGTCTTTGCAAGAAAATCTTTGCTCTCGTCAACACTGGACCTAGCAATCCTAATGGATCAAATATGCGAGCGATATTTGACAGAACACTTCTCTTAGTCACCTTAGTTTGATCACTGAACGATACACTAAAAGTAAACGTATCGTTCTGGGCTTTCCAACAAAGTCCTAAGGCTTTAGTTTCACTCATTTTCTCAAAAGTGTAGTTCTCAGATTTACACACTGGCTCCATTAATTCTGGATGGTTACTGAACCATTTGTGTAACTTCATATCGCAAGTACTTAACAATTGAATAAGTTCAGCTTGCAGTCTCTTAGCCGATTCTAAATCAGCTGCACCAGTCAATACGTCATCCATGTAGAAATCCGACTGCACCACAGCTGAAGCATACGGAAATTCACCGTCTATACCAAGCTGTTTAAGACATCGCATTGCTAAATATGGGGCACTAGTCGTTCCATGCGTAACAGTACACAGTCTGTAGTGTTTCACCTCACCATTTACAGTATCTTTCCAAACTATGCGTTGTAAATCACGTTGACTCTTATCAATAAGTATCATGCGATACATCATTTTCACATCTGCCGTAAAGGCATAACGATGTGTACGAAATCTAAGTATTATGCTGAACAAGTCATCTTGAATGACACCTCCATTCAATTGTATAGAATTTAGGGATTCTCCGGAAGAAGTTACCTTCTTAATTTTTGTACATATCAAATCAGTTTAAAGTTTTTATAACTTCTAAAAATAGGGCCAAAATTTTATGTATCACAGATTTTTGATAAAGTTAAAAATGGGCTCAAGGGCCGCAAAAAATAGGGTTTTGGGGAGAAAAAAATTCATAAATTCGTGAATTCTCAAGATATCAATTCCAATTAATTTTATTATAAACCTCCTTAATATTATCTACAACTTTTATATTCACAAGTTTTTGATAGGACATATTCGTACCGCAAAAAAAAGTAATAAAAACGAAAACAAAAAGGGGGTTTGAAGAAGTAAAAAATCCATACCTCTGGCAATTCAAAAGATATAAAATCCCCATGAATTTATCATATATCTTCTTAATATTGTCTACAACATCTATATAGACAAGTTTTGGATAGGACCAATTTTTACAGCAAAAACAAATTAAAAATACATAGCGGTTGAAGAAAAAAATCATCTAAGGGTGTATTCAAATCCAAAGTGCGTATTTTTTGACACATTTTACAATTCATTTTTGCTCTCAAAGGCTTCCAATTGGTACGTTTTCTTACTCAGAAACTATATAATGTACCGTAATGGTCAATTTTTTGATAGAGGCAGAATATATTTTAAAAAATGCTGTTAAAGTGGGCATTTTGAACCGAATTTCCCGAAGCGGATTGTGTTTGAAAAATCATTGCATTAAGAATGCACTCAAATCCGAACTGCTTATTTTCTGACTCATTTTTAAATTCATTTTTGCTCTCAAACGCATTTAATTGGTGGATTTGCTTATTCAGAAATTATATAATGTACCGTAATGATCGATTTTTTGATAGACGCAGAATATATTTCAGAAAATGATGTCAAAGTGGGCATTTTGAACGGAATTTCCCGAAGCAATTGTGTTATCACTTTCTTCTGGACACGATAACTTCCGCAATTCTGCACAAATGTCTTCCAAACTGATACATAAAATCAAGGGACATAAAATCTCGGTCAAGTTCGTTAATGGGCAAAAGCGGACAAAGGGGATGGAAATAGGGAGGGGTTTTGTGAAAATCGAAAAAAAACCATAACTTCTTAATTTTTGTAGATATCAAATCAGTTTAAAGTTTTTATTACTTCTAAAAATAGCGCCAAAAATTCATGCATCACAGATTTTTGATAAAATTTAAAATAAGCTCAAGGGGCGCAAAAAATAGGGTTTTAGGGGAAAAAAATTCTTTACTTCGTCAATTCTCAAGATATCAAATCCAATAATTTTATTATACATCTCCTTAATGTCATCCACAACTTTTATATTCACAAGTTTTTTGATAGGAACAATTCGTACCGCAAAAAAAAAACAAAAAAAAAAATTAAAAACGAAAACAAAAAAGTGGGGTTGAAGAAGAAAAATTTTCATAACTCCGTCAATTCACAAGATATAAAATCTCCATGAATTTATCATATATCTTCTTAATATTGTATTCAACATTTATATAGACAAGTTTTTGATAGTGCTAATTCTTACAGCAAAAACAAATTAAAAATACCTAGCGGTTGAAGAAAAAAATCATCTTATTAAGGGTGCATTCAAATCCAAACTGTCTATTTTCTTACTCATTTTTAAATTCATTTTTGCTCTCAAACGCATCCAATTGCTAGATTCTCTTATTCAGAAACTATATAATGTACAGTAATGATCGATGTTTTGATAGAGACAGAATAAATTTCAAAAAATGATGTGAAAGTGGGCATTTTGGACAGAATTTCCCGAAGCGATTGTGTTAGAAACAAAAAATATTGCCCTACTGAGAAAATAATTGTTTATTAATCAAGTTTTAATTAATTGAAAGAAAAATAAAAACACAGGTCGCTTATAAATATTTTCAAAAATCACGTCAGCATGTTTCATATATTTTTTTTTTTTTTTTATTAAAAATGAATCTGAAAATGTGCCAGAAAATTTCGAGTTGTTGAGTATGGAAAAATATTTTTTTTAATATCGCCTTAACATGATTCTGATAAACCAGCTATTTTATAAAAAGAAATAAAAACTCGTCCAAAGCAGACAGATAAAACTGTTAAAGTGGATTTATATCTAATAATAATTTAGTTTTTGTTTGTGAAATTAGCATACTTAACTTCGAAATCTACCCCTGCCTGTAGGCCGGGCCGGCAGGGATTTTTTTTCTATTGTTGCAAAAAATTCAAAAGCCGTAATAATAATTTATATACAGTAATTAATTTCCAGTTAACTCTTTATCTACTGACTGTACTTATAAGTACCACTCACTTTAAACTTTCACCCCATAGTAAATATTACTAATATTCTAATGGTACTTTGCAAAAACACTTTTTATAACTCCACTGTACCCGGATACATGGCAGCAGTAGTTCTAGGTTTGTTATTTTAGCGAGGAAGGAGGGTATATTTGACACAGACGACGGGTTTTGTGTCGACATTTTGTAGAGATTGTCACACTCGTCTTTTTATTGCTGCAAACACAGTAAAGGATATAAGATATGTGTTGGATTTTTTTCATGTGTTTATTATGATCTTAGAATACAGTTTGACTACATATTTTAGGTGAACGGTGCATGTATTTGATTTAACAGTTGAATTACTTTGTGGTACTTATAAGTTCCGTCAGTACACTGGGTGTTGGAGAAAGACTTCTTTTTTACTTTTCGTCTGTGTAGTTACCGTATTTTCATTTGCTTTAAAATGTAATTACAAAAATGTAGTTTAGTAATGACTTCCCTGATATTTCTTTTCTGTTCCATTGTTATTTTTTATAGGAAATCGAAAAAGTTGCGGCACTGGCTCGTTTTTGCAATGCTAGAAATGGTATATGTAAATCCAAATATTGCTTACGTGGAGATGCAAGAGAAAATGTTTTCCCTGGAATATAGAAGTCGCATAACTAAAGGACTGCTAACAAGATCGAAACCTAAAAAAATGTTTTTTTTACCCTTTTCAGGGGAAAAGCATTTTAAATTCAAGGTGTTGAAATAAATGATTGGCACCGGAATTTGAAAAAAACATTTATTTGTAAATGAGAAAAAGCCTGTATTTCACATAGTTATTAAATCGAAAATATTTTGTGGTGCCATTTGAAATACCTTGTGTATTTTCTGTTACAAAATTGTAGTCACAGTGTACTGACGGTACATTAAAGAGGTGTTGCCAGATTGGGGATTCTTTTAATTCAGATTATTTGATTGTCACCCCTTTTTTTAAATAGTATAATTCGCCTTATTTTTCAAATTTTTTAATCTATTTTTAAATAGGCCGAATATTTCAAATTCAAAAAAGCGGTGACAATCAACAATTTGGGGCAAAAAAGTCCCCAATCTGGCATCACTGCTTTAAAGTACCACTTTAATTGATTACCTCTAAGTAGTTAATTTTATCATGGGTGAGTATTTTTTTATGTTTATCCTTTAATTGTCATTCTAATAATTGAAAAACAAATTACATGAAAAAAAACTGCAGTAGAGCAAAATGCAGTCGATAAAGGGTTAAAATATTTCTACGTGAGAAATGGAATTTGAAATATATTTTTTATGAATTAAAAAGAAGATGAATATGGCGACATTCGAGAAATAAAACTGATATTTTCAAACATTTGTTAGTAACACAAGAAGCATTAATACGAGTAAATACACAAGGTGTGGTATTAGGACATTAACTGTAACTGAAATTAACCGTATCCAGTAATGAGTCTCCAATATCATGGAGAGTTCCTAGTCCAATCAAAAGAAGCTCTCAGAATCTTCATCCATTCTGCAACAATGTAAACGTAACTCTATGTCTCCGCGAAAGCACTAGGATCTGTATATCACCAGAAGTGGAAGAGTTGTTCGCCCTCCGCAGAAAATGAATATTTGAAGAAAGGGAGATGTGGTATTAGGACATTAACTATAACCGAAATTAACCCAGAACAAGAGCTCTGACTTATGTTTATGTGAATAAAATAAGTTATGTGTGAATAAATGTATGCAAGTAATTTCGCCGTACATCCATTGGAGCATTCGACGGCTCGCTACATTATTAACAGAACTTCATAACAACGCATGGTGGCAAGCGGTTAAAAGGACGAATACTGAAAACGGATTCATAGCTTAAAGTAAGTTTCTTTTCTAGCATAATTATACCCCACCTTTATATTCATTTTATTAAGAATTAAAATATCTAAAGATATAGAATATTGAAATTCTTATCAGGTTTCACTGCCAGAATCATCACCGATACTTTGTTTAAAATGGAAGCAAAATTTCGAAAGGTATCGATTCGCTTCGTGCTTAAAAAATCAAACAGAAGTAGAACAGGCAAATTCTGTTATTTATCTCATGGGATGTAAAGCAGAAGATATTTTTTCGTCTTTTAACTTGTGGGAAGATGACCAGCAGAAATATAACATTGCTCTGACGCATTTTGAGGATCATTTTATAGTAAAAAAAACACAATTTTCGAGAGTGAGCAGTTTAATCATCGCATTTAAAATGAAGGGGAACCTGTTAATGATTTTATAACTTCGCTTTGTTCACTAACTGAACATTGCGATTACGGAGTTCATGATGAACTAACATGCGATACGACAGTGGTTGGTATTAGAAATAAATCATTAAGTGAGAAACTACAATTGGATCCAGACATTTCTTTGAGCAAAGCTATAGAAAAAGTTCGGTTATCGAAATCAATTAAAAACAACTAGAGATTCTTACTTCTAATAATGCTTTTGTCCATAGAGTTTCTAATGTAAACAAAACAAAGGTGGATTTTAAGAGAGGGTATACATTCAAAATCCAATGTTTATAGAAACTGATAAAAGGAATAATGCTAAAAAAGAATATCCAAAACCCTTTGAAATTTGAAAATGGTGCGAAAAATATACACATAACAGAAAAGTGTGTCCAGCAAAATATGCTAAATGTCTAAAATGTTCCATATTAGATCACTTTGCACAAGTTTGTAGAAAAAATTAAAGTAAATCTGAAATTTATTTCTTAGGAAAAACTAGGGGATTGCGCTCTAATAATAATAATTATTTGTTATGGTCAGTACCTATTAAATAAGAGGTAAAACCATTCGCTTCAAAATAGATAGTGGAGCAGATCACACTGTTATTCCTGCTACTTCATCGATCTTGAAGTATTCGAAAATGTTAAATTCGGACAAAAAGCTTTGCGGCCCGGATGGGAAGTTACTAAAAAACAGAGGAAAACTTATCGAGGAAACACAATACAAAGAAAAGAAAATCACTAAAAAAATCCATGTAATTGATGGACTGCAGACCTACTTATTGGGAAAACATACAATACTTTTGGATTAGGTCCAAATATTTCCAAAAGCACAGTAAATCCTAAGCAAGATTTTCCTGAATTGTTTACTGGCCTAGGGCTACTGACAGGTTGTTATACGATTAAGCTTAAGCCGATCTCTGCCCCGTTTGCTATTTCAGCTCCAAGAAGGATACCGATTCTACTCCTTAAGAAAACTGAAATGGAAATCATGAAGATGATTGCCCAAAACGTTATTGTTCCTTAACCAAGCCGACAGAATTGCGTTTGTTGATCGGTCGTTATTGTTCCTAAAAGTGATGGAACTGTTCGCTTATGTGTCGACTTAGTACAGTTAAACAAGTCTGTAGAAAGAGAATTTCATCCATTGCGTTCAGTGGAATATTCATTGAATCTTCTTACAAGTGCTAAAATCTTTTCAAAGTTGGATGCTAATTAGATTTTTGGCAAATTCCACCTCATGAATCTTCATCATATCTCACGACTTTCATCACTTCTTTTGGAAGATACAGATATTTAAGATTGCCTTTTGGAATCTCATCTGCACCAGAACGTTTCCAACTTTAAATGTCACAGCTGCTAGAAAATATCGCAGGTGTTATTTGCCACATGGACGACATCTTAGTGTGGGGAGGAGACCATACTGAGCATGACCAAAGACAGAGGATTATTCTGAATAAACTTAAAGAAGCTGGTATTACTCTAAATGACAAGAAATGTAAGTTTTCAGTCAAGAGACTCAAATCTTGGGACAAGGATGTCAAGGGCATCCATCCTGATGAAGATAAAATTAGAGCAGTGAGAGAATATCCATCATCAAAGAACAAAAAGGAGTTAAAGCAGATACTAGGCATGACAATTTTTCTCGCTGGATTTGTTCTAAATTTTGCAGACATGTTTTCACCGTTAACATCGATGTTAAGTCAAAAGAATGAGTTTGTCTGAGACGAATCTCAAAAACAAGCATTTCAAAATTGGAAGAATGTCTTAACATCTCAACTAATTTTAAAGGTTTATAATCCACAAAAAACTTCGATTGTCACAACAGACGCTTCTTCTTGTGGAATAGGGGCTACCTTGAAACAAGAAAAAGAGAACGGAGAAATTTCTGTTGTTGCATATGCATCCAGAACACTTACATCTACTGAAAAGAAGTATGCTCAAAGAAGTATAGAAAAGGAGGCAGTTGCACTAGCTTGGAGTTGTGAGAATTTTCGAGATTATCTAACGCGAACTCACTTTAGATTAGAAACAGATCATAAACCCCTAATTCCAATCTTCTCAAAGAAAAATCTTGAAGACTTATCTCTACGGTTGCAAAGGTTAAAGATGAGGATGATGAGATATTCTTATTCATATTTCACATACCAGGAAAGAAACTCTATGCAGCTGATGTTTTGTCAAGACAACCTCAAGAAACTAGAGAAAATGTTGAAGAATTGGAGGAAGAAATTGATGCCAATATTCGTATGATAATTTCCCTATTACCCTCTTCATGCAACAGGTTAGAAGAGTTACGATAATCACAAAAGTCTTATGCAACATGAAAAGAGCTAGAAAATTTAATCCTGGTCGGCTGGCCATCAAGGAAAAATTTAGAACCATGTTGTCTACCCTATTGGAATCATCGATATGAAATATCGATCCAGGATGTACTCATAACAAAGGGCTGTTGAATCATCATTCCTGCCAATCAGCGAAAAAAGCTTCTGCAACAAATTCATGAGGAACATTTGGGAATTACGAAATATCGTGCGAGAGCAAGATCATCTGTATATTGGCTTGGAATAAATAGAGAAATTGCAGAAATGATAAAAAATTGTACATCATGTATCAAGGAAACTACTAATCGCCATCAATCACTTATTCCTACCGAATTTCCTGAAAGACAATCAATAGGAAACTGTGGGAATGGATCTTTTTAAGCTTCACGGATTTTGGTACTTAATCGTGACGATTACTTTTCACGATATCCAGAAATCTCAAAACTGGAAAGATTAACTTCTAATGAAGTAATTCTCCACTGCAAATCAATATTTTCCAGACATAGGATTCCTAATGTGGTCAGATCTGCCAATGGTCCACAATTTGAGCCAATCAATTCACCTGAATTTTCAAAATTACCAAAGCTTTATAGGTTTCGTCATATCACATCAAGTCCTAGGTTTCTGAAAAGTAATGGTTTCGTTGGATCTGCAGTAAAAACCATCAAGATGTGACTCGAAAAAGCTGAAGACCCTTACCTTTCTTTAGTGGCATAAAGAGCATTACCATTAGAGAATGGCCTTAGTACTGCAGAACTACTCATGATTCGTCGTATTAAGACAATTCTGCCAGTTGCAAGATCTCAACTGGAGCCAAAAATTGAAAACAGGGCTGAACTTTAAAGGAAAGAAGAGAAAATAATAAAACGGCAAAGAGTTAACTATGACAAAAGACACGGTGTACGAGACCTCAGTAATCTCGAAGTTGGAGATGGAGTGTGAATCACAGACAAGCGAGCGACTGGTACGGTTCAGAAGAGATTAGATTATCCACGTTCGAACATAGTGAAATCTGGAAAAAGTCTATATCGCCGAAACAGAATGCATCTTGTTCCATCAACTAATTTCCAGCCGGAAACTGATGATGTGGATGATCTTCAACCAGACGTTTCCAGTAATGAGTTTCCAATACCACAGAAAGTTCCTAGTCCAACCAAACCAAGCTCTCAGAATCTTCACCCATCCTGTAACAATGGTAAACGTAACTCTATGTCTCCACGAAAGCACTAGGATCTGTATGTCACCAGAAGTGGAAGAGTTCTTCGCCCCCCGCAGAAAATGAATCTTTGAAGAAAGGGAGATGTGATATTATGACATTAGCTGTAACCGAAATTAACCTATAAAAAAGGTCTGAATTATGTTTATGTGATGTTGTGTCGTGTTTGTATGTGTAACCTAAATAAAATAAGTTATGTGCGAATACATGTATGCAAGTAATTTCGCTGTACATCCATTGGAGCCTTCGACGGTTCGCTACATTATCAACAGAACTTCATAGCAACGCAGGTGACTGTGACGTCCAAAAATTGCAACATATTTCGCCGATATTGATTTTTAAGCATGAATATCAATTACAGGCAGATGTGCCCATTCGATTAAAAATGTGTTAAAATTGTGATTTATCTATGTTTTCCTTTTATTTATTTGTTGATGAAGTTTTAATTTCGTTAAGGAATACTAGCCGGGAAGAAATACTGAGCTAGTTGTACTATTTTAAGATTGTGTAAAAATTGAAATCGTCGGACGCTTAGAATTAATAGATTTGCAAATAACAGAAATTTATTTTACAGGTTTTATCATCAATATGGCGTCAGCATTATACACGGGCATGTATTATATATATATTATTTATATGCAATTTCTTTTTGTAGAATTAAGAAATAAAAAATATAATTATTTGTAAATTTAAGATGACAGAGACTTTTAACGTTAAGTAAACTTAACGAAGTAACGTTAAGCAAACTTAACGTTATTACCGATTTTTTTATCCAAAATTATTCCTCAAGTTCTTTTTCTTTCTTTTTTTTTTCGGTGCCCTGAAACAAACTAATGTTGATACTTAATAAATACCCGAAATTAAATTTAGGTAACAATTTGATCTTGCATTTACATCGCCCCCTGGCAGGAAATAGAGTAGCGAAATTTAAGTAAAACGGTTCTTTAGCTCACAGGCTATCAATGCCTGAGAGGTAATGTGCCCGCTGGTTCTGTATGTACGTATGAACGTATGTACGTAACGCTATAACTCTTGCTACAAACATCCAATATGTTTCACATTTTTTTTCTAGGTTCATTCTGATCAGGCGCTTCCCTGATTAGTTTTGGGGGTTCATTGGTTAAGGATAAATGGGGAAAGGGGGGATATTCCACCAACCTTAATTTGGAAAAACGGTTTTTCATGTCGAATTATTCGACTTGCTCCAAATTTGGTATACCTGTTTATTATGTTAAGGAGCTTCCCTGGTTAGACTTGCAGGTTCATTAGTTAAGTATAAGGGGGGGGGGGAGGGGCTATCCTCCCTTAATTTAGATAAATGTTCTTTTCATGCAGAATTATTCGATTTGCTCCAAATTTGGTATACCGGTTTATTATGTTAAGGAGCTGCCTTGATTAGATTCGGAGGTTCATTAGTTAAGTATAGAGGGGGGAAAGGGGCTGCACTCCCCATCCCTTAATTTAGATAAATGGGTTTTTCATGCAGAGTTATTCGATTTGCTCCACATTTGGTATACCGATTTATTATGTTAAGGAGCTGCCTTGATAATATTTGGAGGTTTACTGGTTAAGTATAAAAAGGGGGACGAGGGCTATCGCTCCCTAAATTTAGATAAATGGGTTTTTCATGCAGAATTATTCATTTTGCTACAAATTTGATATACCGGTTTATTCCGATATGGCGCTTCCTTTATTAGATTTGGAGGTTCATTTTTTAAGGATAAAACTGTGAAAGGGGGGCATGGCCCCTCCCTTAATTTAGATAAATGGATTTTCAAGCAGAATTATACAAATGACTTTAGCTTTTTTCCTAGGTTCATTCTGATAAGGAACTTTCCTGATTAGATTTGAATGTTCATTGTTTAAGCGTAAAGGGGGAAATGGGGGAGCTAATACCCCCCTCCCCCCACACACTTAATTTAGCGAATGGTTTTTTTCATGCCGAATTATCTGATTTGCTTCAAATTTGGTATACCAGTTTATTATGTTATGGAGCTTGTCTGATTAGATTTCGAGGATCATTGATTAAGTATAAAGGAGGGAAACGGGGGGGGAGGTAATCCCTCTTCATTTATATTTCGAGGGGCATTATTCTTTGAAATAAGAGTGTAATATACAATTAGTGTGAATTGCCTGTGAGTTCAATTCCATCAGTTTAAATGGGCACTTTTCTTTTTATTTTACTCACAGTCTATCAAAACCTGAGAGCTAATGTGCCCGCCGATTCTGTATGTATGTACATATGTACGTAACGCGTTAACTCTTGATAGAAATACATGATTTGCTTCACAATTTTTTTCTAGGTTCATTCTGATAAGGATCTTCTCTGATTAGTGTTGGGGTTCATAAGTATAAAGGGGTGGGGGACGATGCCTAATCCCTCTTAACTTAGATAAATGGTTTTTGCATGCAGAATTATCAGATTTTTTTTCAAATTTGGTATACCGGTTAATTCTGATAAGGTGCTTCCCTGATTAGATTTGAAGCTCTTTGTTTAATGTTAAAAGGGGGTAACGGGTGGCTAATACCCCTTAATTTAAATAAATGGGTTTTCCATCCGATTTGCTTCAAATTTGGTATACCGGTTTATTTCGATAAGGCGCTTCACTGATGACATTTGGAGGCTCATTGGTTAGGTATAAAGATGAGAAATGGGGTGGAGGAGGGCTAATCTCCCCTTAATTTATTTTTCGAGGGCATTGTTCTTTGAAATAAAAGTATAATATGAAATTACTGTGAATAGCCGGTGAACTCAATGACATCAGTTTAATTCGGCACTTTTTTTATTTTATGTTTTACTGTGTAACGGCTATACTGTTTTTATAATATTAGCAGTCAAGATTTAAGTATTTTTTGCATTCATAGCGTACCAGAGTGGAAAATGAGGTAACTCAAATTAAGCAAAATTGTTTGTTTTTTTATGTTTTTATTAAAGATATTTTATGCTCAGACTAGAGGATTTTCTTCAAATTTTGCACGACTGCATAGATAAAACATTTTGTTTTAAATGTTGGTAAATACACTAAAAATTATGATGCGATACCTTGTAGATCAAACATGATGATGATACATCAAGTTAATTTTTAAATGTCTTCATCTGAATGCAGTAGTTATTAAAAAACTTGACATCTTAAACAAACACATAATTTGCCGGACAAATTAAAATAACAAATTTATTTTCTACATTTTTTAAGCGCGAGCAGGGACAGATAGACATTAAGATATTTCATTCAACTAGTTCTACATTTAATGTTAAATTTTTGTAGCAAATTAGTTAAACCAAGTAAACATTAAAAAGTAAAAATGAAATTCAATCGATATGATACTTAAACACCCTAAAAACTTGGATTCCGTTCAAACGAAATCGAAATAAATCTAGACTTTTTTCCAAATTTATGTTGCAAATATTTCTATCGCTGATTTTGTATTACGTTTAGGGTTAGGTGAAAACAAATAATTAGGCACATCTAAAATACAAACCTTCCAAAAAAAATTCTATGATTTATTTCGATTTCGTTTGAACGGAATCTAAGTTTTTAGGGTGTTTAAGTATCATATTGTTTGAATTTCATTTTTACTTTTTAATGTTCACTTGGTTTAACTAATTTTTTACAAAATTTTAACATTAAATGTAGGACTAACTGCATGAAATACCTTATTATCTGTCTCTTCTCTGGTTTAAATAATGTAGGAAATAAATTTGTTTTTTAATTTGTTCGACAAATTATGTTTTTGTTTAATATGTCAATTTTTTTATAACTACTGCATTACAACATTTATTGTTCGTTTCGTTTAATAATTGCGTTCGTTCGCAAAATTTCGTTTTATAATAATTGTAATAAAAACTACAATTTGATTACTTTTAAACAACTCTTAATCAAATATTTTCAAAATTTTCAAATAGATGTAATTTTCATAAGCTATCGGAATTTTAAATACAGTTAAGCAAAACTTTGGGACAGACAATTCCTTTATTTTGAATTATTACAATACAATATATCTGTTAACCTTTTATGTACTGAATTATGAATTCATTAAAATGTTATCGTCTAAAGCCTTTTTCGTGAATAGTTTAAACTACATTAAAAGATTTACATAATCATTTAACACATTTTAGAAAGAGTAATTAAATTTGAATTTGTACGACTATTGTGCAATATTTATAACCTCAATCAAATCTTCTATTTTAAATATTTTCTTAGTATTTTGTAGAATTAGGAAATGTACAAATATAATGTTCTTACAATAGAAATAGAGAAATATTTCCGAATTGAAAAATCCCCCCCCCCCCTCCCCAACGCCAAGAAAGCTAAAAAGATGCAAAAGCAAAAGAAATCATCTTTCTAAAAATATTTTTGTTTTGTGTAACCAATAATGCTTTTGGAACAAGATAAAGTAATGTATCTCTAAGTCATTCTAAACTTCATTACTTCTAATTGACGCATTAAATGAATTTTATATCAAGTTATTTTAATGGTACTTATAAGTATCGTCAGTAGATAAAGGGTTAAAATATAAACACTGATATTAATACATGGGAATTCTTCCAGAGAGAAACATTCGCCTTGCATGCAATATTTCAAATTAAAATCAAAATTCAAAGTAATTGCTTAAGAGGCGCAGAGGCCAACATAGTGAAAAAGATTCCATGCCGGGCCTCGAACCCGGGCCATCGGTGGCTCACGACTAATATCTTATCTTGTGCTGCGTTTGTAGCCTTGCCAAGCATTCATAGATCATCCATAGATTAAGAAACAATTACCAAAAACAGAATATTATTATGTAAACTCTTTTTTTTAATAGAATGAGAGGTGATTTCTAAATGAACAATTTGAAAATACAAATATCGGTAATAATCCATTTCGAGTAATTACTGTCCACATGCACCAATAGGCTAAATTCTGTCGAGCATGATCACAGTTTATGTTCCATAGAAGTTATACACGTCATTTAATGCACAAAAATTTGAATATGTCTTTAAATGCATAACACAGCGGAACATGAAATTCCAGCAATTGTAGATCATAGTTAATCCTGTAATCGAATTCTTTTGTGCGTCTCTGTAAAAGTATGATATATGTTTACGCAAACCATAACCTATAGAAAATTTTAGTGCACATGGGAGCTCTTTTTAAGTGCGTTCGTAATTATATAAATACGTAGCACCTACAGTTGTCGTTCGGTCCGTCCGACTGTCTGTCCGTTCGCGTATACCAGAGCAAAAAATACTCAACCGTATGGTCTTAAATTTTAAATATATAATTGATGAAACATTTTGTCGACTCATTTCAAATTTTATGTAAATCGGATGTATAGTTTAATGACAGGGATAGTCAAAAGTTTTCCGTTACATTATGGCCAATGGGAAAAAAATATTTCAAGTGTATTTTAATGATGTTACAGCTTTTCGAAGAGAATTAAATTGATATGCACTTATGAAGTGCAACAAAATATACATTAAGTATGACATGCGATGCAAAAAATATTTATAAAACTAGTTATAGTACGGACACACTCCATTTGCCACGTTTGGCGAACAATTTTCAATTTGTTTAATTTACGGATAAACATCCGGAAATAGTAAGTAAGATAAAGTAGCATAACATTATTAAAATGCACTGCAACTGATTTTCTCCCCATAAATCGTAATTGCATGGAATTCGTTTGTGTGTGCTTTTAAACTAACTATCAATTCTAATTGTTATATACTCCTGAAAAAGCATGCTGTAGTCCACCTCAGTGTTCTAGTTATGGTAACATAAATAAAATTCACCGTAAGCGATTTTCCCACGTAAACCATGATGTAGCGGAACTTTTTTGAGTGTATCAGTAAGCGACCTATAAATTCTATACACTCCCTTTTTAATACTGAACGTTCTATACTAAACATCCAAAACAAAAAAAAAATTAAATGGCAATACAATGAAAGGTACGAGAGTTAGAACACACACAGACGACAGACAAATTTAATTAATAAACACTTTCCGACTATGGTAGAGATTTTTTTTAATGTTTTCACTCAATAATATTTGAAAGAAAACCCCATTAATGTAATACGATGTTGTAAATTTTAAGTTTGCCTTATGAATCCATAATCTCATTATTATCTATTTATTTGCAATTGAATTCAGTAAAAGCGAATATTATATATTTCCACTTGAAGTAGGAATATGTGAAACTGATAGAGGCACTCTTTTGTGTGTAGTACAAAGCTCAAACAAATTGAACTTTCTATATAGATTATCTAGTGAAACCAGCACTGGAATAGCTTTAATTCAATTTGGCTTTAATGACTCCTCAGTTTGCAAAGGGAAATAACCAATGGTATCAGCAGAAGCATTGTCATTTAAATTCTCTTCAAATATATCACAATTGAGTAACAGCGAACTGTTGTACTTTCTGTTCAATAAATGTGACACAGTGACAACTTGATTCATATAATACTCGAATGGAGAAATGGGTATTTTCTTTCGTCATTAGAAATATTTACATGGAATACTTCAAACACCTTGCTTTAATCTTTTGTAAATATTACAATCAAAATAATTCTTGTATAAAACAAAAATTTTATACAAGGTGTACAAAAGCAGGAATATGTTTAGGAAGAAACTGGGTTCTTTAAAGGACCCTTCATAAAATTTTTCCTTTCAAAACAGTACCCTTCATAAAATTTATCATTTTAAAAAAGGACCCTTCAGAAACTTTTCATCTTAAAAAAGGACCCTTCACAAAATTCTTTGTCATATGAATACGCCTTTTACAAAATGGTTCCTGCTTTAAATTAAAACTTTCACAAATTTAACAATTTAAAAGTAAAATCTGACCTGTCACTTTTACATATAGAAAGAAAAAATATCTATTTTACATACATATATCTTCTTAAAATATATATATAAAAGAACCTGAGAAGAACGTTCATTTCAAATTCACAAAATTAGGACTATATTTTTCACAAATGTAAAAAAGCTCTTCAAAATTTCAGAAACACAGGACCATGGAAGAAAAATCTGGACAAACACCTGAAAAGTATAAATCAAATATTTATTTCAACATTAATAGAAATTTTTGCATTTTATAGAAATGTTGCGCGCAGTACATAGCTGAAATAAATTCAACTTTCTGTACATCATCTAGTGTAACCTTCTCTGCAAGAATCTCATCATTATTTCAATCACTCAAAACTGGCTTTTGTGATGGTGTAGTCACCTAGACAATTACTGAATAAAGACAGTCGAATTATTTTCATTCAAATCCACTTCATCTATTTTAAATTCGCGCAACAGCGAATTGTTGCCTTTTCTATCATATAAAACCCATGTACTGATGATCTGATTAATATAAGTTCTGGCATGGTGTACTAAATACATTCTGGCATGGTGTCCGTATAACGGAAAAGCACCGTTTCAGTTTTAAATGAAAGTTTTGTATTTTAAATAAAATGAATAAAGGATTATATTTTAAATGAAATTAATGAAATAAAAAAATGCGACGGGAAAAATGCTTGGCGACTTATTACCTGCATCTCGCTAACATAAAAATACTGAGTTCTTGATTTCTCTGTCAGAATCTTTCGATTTGGCGAAAGATTGTTCAAGTAAATTGAATTATGAATAAAAGTAACATGATACATTTCTTAGCATACATTTAAGGGATGCCAAACTGGTCGTCAAATTAGTTTAAAATAATAACCCTTTCTAGAATATGAAAAAAAAAATATTTGTTCTGATTAAAACTTGAGTTGCCATCATTAGAGAAAAGTATATAAAATTAGAAAAAAATTAATATTTCGAAAACTAATTCGAATTTAAAAATTCTATTACCAGTTTTGAGATCTGTGGATCAATATGTATTTTTGGTGTTAATTTCATCGCAAATTATTCAATATTTTAGAAAAAATTACCGTGAAACATGATCAGTTGTTTAATCAGTCATTTCACGGAATCGTTACATGAATTCGTTTCAATTCAGTCGTTTCATAATATCCGTTTCATTAGGATTTTACATATACTAGGGGACCGTACCTGGGCTTCCCGGGTTAAAGAATATAGGTGAAAACAATTTTCTTTAATTGAAAACTATTAATTTTTTTTTATATGGAATAATTTTTTTAGATTGACCACTTACATTAAAAAAGCATTTTTCATATGGAAAATCGAATTATACAATCAAATAAATTTTTGAAATTTATCAAAAGCGATATTTTCTTATTAGCCGCATGCTAAGAGTTATTTGCAAAGATTTTGCTACTTAGGGTTAGGGCATCCTTTTATATTCTGATAATTTCAGAGCTTATACATGTCTGGTAAGTTTGTGTTTTATTTATATTTTTTTATTTATTTATTCATAGGAAAGATTTTTTTATGGATATTAGCCGTAAGAAAATGATGAACTCTTTATTTTGATTTAAGGGCAAACGCATTAATCTTTCGCAATCGAGCTCTGCGCGTTATAGATAAATTAAAAAATATTTCATGCTTTAAAATTGTTTTTAAAACCATATATAATCAGGAAACTGAGATGAACTTTGCAAACAAATTCCATTTAAAAAAGAAAATCCTACTTGGTCATGTAAAAATCTAAATTGTACGATTACAAATATGTTAGATTTGTGTTTTTTCAATACAATTCTTTTAATTGTTTATAAAAGAATTATTAATTTCGTTAATTTGTCTTTCACAAATATGGTAGATTGGTGTTTTTTTTTTTAATCTTATTCTTTTATTTTTTTATAAAGGAAATATTAATTTCGTTATGCAAAAATAGTCAGAAACAAATGCTGAAAAATGTTTGTTGCTTTATGTGCAAAATGTTTATTTTTAATATGTATTGAAACCGGCACGTGATAAGATAAACTTCAAGAAAATCATGCTTGAAAATTATTTTAGAAAAATTAATACATCAGTCAATGAATACAGTTTTTTAAAAAATTGCATTTAAATGTAATTTTTTTCCTATGCGACGAAAATTGAAAATGTACGATGGTCAGAAGATTAAAAAATTGCAGTAGGGAAAATTTCAAGACTGAAATTTGATCGTGAAGTGTTGCCATTCGCAAAACGACGTTAACGTTACGCAGAGATACGTTTGTTCTTTATAATATAGATACTTAATCAGTAAAATATAATAAAGATCAGTTATTAGGATGTGGTTATCAATTGAGGCTCTTAAGCTTGGAATTCCGGAATGAAAACAGCAATTTTCACTTTCTCAAAATTTGCATATGCACTTCTCATATCCATATTCATCATTTTTTTTTATTGTATTTTGTTTGATCATTTAAAAATCATTTTAACTCAAAACTGGAAGTCACGATTGTCAGCAACATCTTTCATGTGAACAGACGCACTCTTTACTTGTGATTCTAATCTCAATTCCGGAGTGTAAAAATTGTCATAATGTATGTTTTTTAGACGCATTTGTGTTAAAATGTTTAGTTTTATCCAAAAAAATGATAGTTTTCTTTTAAATATGACTTCATTTTCACTTAAATAAGCATTTCGCCTAGTGTCTGAATCTTAGTATCAGTACACATGCAGAAGGAAAAGCAATATAGAAAATTTATGAGGAAAAATGTGCGTTTTCAAAAGCAGTATGTCATTTTCCGTTATTATTCCCCTAATATAATATTCTGCTCCTAATGGGACTTTGCTCGCTCCACTAAATATATACTCACACCCTATACAACAATTTTTATCAACAATTTTGAATTTTTATCAGAAAATGGCATGAATAAAGATAAAAATACCTCATTGTTTCTCTCTTGTCTGCAATAATGACAGCTATCTAATTTTCATCATTTTGGAAGAATTTCATAAAATGCATTTAAAATTAAAATATAAAAGTAGGGAAATAAAAAAAAAATTGCGATTACATCTACAAATGAACGGCTTTCAGTTGAAAAAAAAATATTAGTAAAATTGGTTCAGCAGAAAGATCAGGACAGCTGACTAAAAAACATAAACAATAAAATTAAAATTTTATTATTCGAGAGAATTTTCGACAAACTTCAGTAACCCGATAATATTTTAAACCACGAATTATTTGCTTGCTTGTACGAATTATTTGCTTGCTCGGCGAAGGAAATCCATCCAGGCGAGAATCAATTTTTGCAATATAAATCAGAATTATTTGCATGTCACCTCTCTTTTATAAAGACACTCTAAATTTTTGTAAAATATTTGCGTGTTAACAGTGTGATTTCGATTACATTATTTTCATAAGTGAAGCAGTTGGGCTGTGAAAATGACGCACTTCTACGAAACATAATTCAGGTTTAAGAATTATAAAATACACGCTTTTTTATAAAATGACGTCATTTTCATTTTGACGTCTAAAGCAATCCACTTTTACAATCCATTCTTAAACTTCGTCTATAGAAAAGTGTGCCTATGACGTCATTATCACGGAATAACAGACAATATTCTTGACGTAGCCCATATTTTAATTTCAACTTTTTTTTCAGGTTTTATGAGAAAATAGCAAACAAAAATATACAGTATCTGAAAATTTCGACTATTTTCCGTTTACTTTCAATGACTTTCAATAGAAATTACTTACATTTGTTGCCACGATAATAAAAATGGTATTAAAAACTACAAAAAAATTAATATCTCAAAAATAAATTGAGATACAGCTTTCAAACAAATTGCATTTAAAAGAGCATTTTTTTTCCGTATACGACGGTGTAAAAGTTTAAAATGCGCGATGTTTAGAAGTTTAAAAATTTGCCGTAGAGAACATTGCAAAACCAAAATTTTATTTCAAATTTCAACGTGTTGCCATTCGCAAAATGACGTATGCGTTACGCACAGATATGTTTGTACTTTATGATATAGATAGGTTAGATATATGTATAATAAACGAAATCATTTAGATATTTCTGCACACTTCGCATTACTTTCAAAATAATTACCGAAAAATGTTTTTATTTTAGAGCGTGAAAGCCTCAAGGGAAATAACTTAAAACTTTTCTCCTATGTGAAATGTTTTCTCTCAATTATGCAACAGTAAAAAAGTCTAAATATTTCATACAAATTCATTTATTACTTTTTGGAAATTTAATAGTCTGTATTTTTAATGTTGTAATATTTGAGGATTTTCAAAATTGCAAAAGGTGTTAGAGAATGTATGATTTAATGAAAATGAAATGAAATCTATGTCTAGGATATAGGCATAACTTTTGATTTTTATTTTTTCTAAATAATCAATTATAGTTATTTTCTGTTTTATTCCAAATTTGTAATTCATTCTATTTAATACAGAAACGTATTCGAACATTATTTGGAGTTTTGTAACAGGATCTGGTATTGTGAAACAGTTTATGCATTTTAATAAAGAGTTCCCATAAATTATTGTCAGGCTTTCCATGCCTTATAACTTTTGATTTAAAAATCTGACAAAACATATTGTCACGTATTCGTAAAACACAACGTTCTTTAATAACACAAACACAGTTAGATATGCATGAAGTTGCAACTGAAAACGGTAGTTATCAAATAAATATTAAAACCTCTATAATAATAGTCTAAGTCATGTGACTGTCATCAACAGTTCCTGACTGACCACTTCGGTTTTATATGTTAGGCGGTCAATTTGGTACTTGGCGCAGGTGATAAATCGCCAAATATTCTTTTATCACCACCATTTCATCTATACTCTATTAGTTCAAGTCATGCGACTGTCATAAACAATTACTCTTTTCATATGCAAGACGGTAATTGTCATTCAAAAGTTTTTTTAAACTACGTAAAAGTTGCCATGATCGCAAAGAATGTTTGGTACTTTTATGTTAGTCGAGTGAAAATCTCGACAATAGCATTTTATAACTCGCCAGTTAGCATTTTTTTATTTTTCGCGTGGTAAATTAAAACAAAGTTTTGATGTTGAAATTAAATGTCATTTTATTTATTTATTATTATTTTTTAATAAATAAGTAAAAGTCATGAATTATAAATGTTTCAGTTTAAAATAAAAGTTTTGTATTTTAAATAAAATGAGTGAAAGAATTATATTTTAAATGAGATTAATGGAACAAAAAAAATGCGATGGGAACAATGTGTGGTGATTTATCGCCTGCGTCCGAATAATATAAATATACAGAGCTCTTGATTTCTCTATCAGAATCTTCCGATTTGGCGAAGTATTGAACAAATAAATTAAATTATGAATAAAAGTAACATGATTCAATGCTTAGCATTACATTTAAGGGAGGCCAAACTGGTCGCCAAAGGCGGCTAGTCAAATAATAATTATTATTCCAATTTTAGTAATTTTATCTAACGTTTATAAAAGAATTATGACCACAAAGTTAGATAGATTAATTTTGCATAGTTTTTTGATAACCTTTTGATAAATTGGATAAAATATTAATATTAATTATTAATTATTATAATAGTTATTCAATTAATAAGATTTTGAGTTGAAAATTTATACATATATAACATTGAATGGGTTATACTTGAGTAAGTGTTGACAGGTATCCAGATGTATGCGGGCGTCTTGATATTCAGATGTTATAGGATCCGTCCTGCTTAACCTCTGTGCGGAACTCAAAAAGTACCGATTTTGCATGAAGCACAAAATTCTTTTAAGTTTCTTTTGATAGTATGCCTATCGCTAGTCTGCAAAAAGTAGCACTTAACCCATTTATGCCTGAATTTTTGTTTTCTCAAATTTGTTAGTAAAATAACTTTAAAATGTTGCAAAATGAACTGGAGAAATACTAAAAAAAATTACGCAAAAATATTTTTGTATTTATTTGATAAAATGTAAACGTACTAAATATGGGAATATCCGTATGCGGAAAAATGCATAATTATATGTTATGTCTAAATTTATATACATTAAGCTTTTAAATTGTATATTATATACTGTAAATAGTATTTATATGAACTATTTAAAAAATATATTTATTTCTTTACAGAGACTAAGAACATTATAAGTATAATTAATAATAAATTAAGAATAATCGTATTTCATACTAAAACACAATTTATTTCAAAATTATCTTGAAAAGGACTTTACATAAATAACTGTCACCTAAATTCCTAATAGAAATATGCACCCATTTGCGTCTAGCGCCTTATATTTTGTACGTTACAAACATGCATAAAAAATAGGCTTGAACATACAGTTTTGCAATTTAAACAAATACGTATTTGAAAGAAGTTTACAAGCTATAATTATGAAAAAATACAAATAAACTTACTTTTTACATTTCGCTATCTTGAAAAATGAAAAATCTATAAACACTGAAAAGTGGCTTTCATTTAAGCAAATAAATATCAATCTTTTGCTGTCATCCCTCGGTGATAGATAAAGACATTTATAGATAATTACTTCATACATTTTTGATGTTTTAAAGAAGAAAATTAAAAAGAATATATTAAAATTCGGAACGTCCCAAAAATGGGACTCTAGGAATAAATGAGTTAATACACTAAAACATGTGAAACACAACCCATCTTTAAGTACTAAAAATATTCATGATTAAGTTGAGACGAATTTCGTACCAAATCGACCTGTTAAGGTGAAATATGTTTCTGGTACCTAATTTTTCTATTTTTACAAGTTTTGCTGTATACTGTCTAGTAAAACCTGTGAAAATGGGGCCTGCATTTAACGGAATCCTATTTTAAATGTAAATTTTGCTTAGACCTTACGGAAAGAGCTCTAAACATTTATATCTGATCAATCTTAAACCTCTCCAAAACAGAATTTTATTTCGGTCCCTAGTAATTCCGCTTTCACAGATTTCACTCTATAAGATTATTCTGCTTATTCAGTCCAAGAAACCCTACTACAATGGAAAGTCAAGTAATAGGAAAGTATGTCCTATTAGACAGGTTTTCGTCAAAACATGTATAATTATATGATATTCCTTATGTTCGGACTACGAATTTTTTATGTTGAACTCCTAAAGCACCATATTCAATTTAGTTATATTATGCAGAATACCACATATATTGTATTTCGTCAAAAGTAGTTTATGTCATTATTTAATTACATGTAATTATAAGGAAATAAAATAATGGTTTTTTTTTATATTATACAAGCAGAAATAAGGATCGAAGTAAACAACTTCCATAATCAAAATAGCAATTAGCAACTAAAAAAAGGTGCTTAAAACATTGCAGACTATACTTAAAATGAGGCTGTTCGCTCATACTTCATGATATTTCAAATAGTTCATGATGTGTGTAGGTACGCCGTGGTGCTTCAGGGATTAAGACATGATTCCGTGTTATAGGATATACTACTATTTTATGTCCCGGTTGAGATGCCGCTGTCCCGCTTTTTGTGACAGATGATCTGAGAACGCTATGAAACAGCACCGAAAAACTTGCGATAAATAGAAATTATAAAATTAAATCTTTTTCAACATAACCATAAAATACAAAATAACACACAGGACGCGTTTTGGTGTGAAAATTTTAACAGTCCGTCATCAGACAAATTAATCACGTGTCGAAAGCGGACAAGGTAACATATGAACTATTCGTTTGTGACCTTGTCCGCTTTCGGAAACGTGTTTACTTTGGCTGATAACGGACTGCTTAAATTTTCATTCCAAAACGCGTTCTGTGTGATATTTTGTATTTTATGGTTATTTAAAAAAAAAAAAAAAGTTTTATTTTTCTAATTCTGGGAACACTAGACTTTGCAGTAATTTAGAAGATAGTAGTTCTTGAGTTGTACTTTACGTGTATGGAATAATATTTTTTGCCATGTCCGTAAATCAAAAGTTACAAGGTAACAAAAAATAAAATAAAATAAAATAAAATAAAATAAAATAAAACAACAACAAAAAAAAAAACATAAATAAATAAACGGTCAAGTACGAGTATTACTCGCGCTCTGAGGGTTCCGTACAATAAATATATGAATTATTAACTGTATTATTAAAAAATTCGTTACAAAAAGAAAAATAAGACTTTGTAAAAAACAACAAAACTTAGGGGTGGTATAGCTGTATATATACTAGAAAGTACGAATGGATATAAGGTAAAAGTTCAAAGAAATTTGAAGCTTAAATGATATCAAATATTGCTATTCTGTATAACTCTTATTTAAATCTTATTCTAATCTGTTTATGAGGAACTTAATTCGGCAGTGACAATAAAAGTAGGTCATATTGAAACTTTATTTGGCAGTTCATAAAACTAAATACAGCGTCGTAATAATCTTTTCTTTTATAGTATATCTAAAACAAAACCCTTGTTTAAAGTTTAAACTTGGCATTTTTCTAATTGCGCTTCGATAGGAGGTTCCAAAGTAGCAACGCCGCCTTGGACCGGGCCGCGTTTTTCCAGATAGGTATTTAATTAACTTTAAAAGACACGGGAGGCGTATTGAGAGATCTGCTCAATGCAAACAAGTCGCGAATTAATTCTAACTAAATTAGTCTGTTTTTAACAAATTGACGTTTATCGCGTTTATATTGCTACTGGATATTGTATTACACAAATGTATCATTAAAAGTTGTTATCTACACTGTTAAAAATTTGATACAACGTTGAACCAATTTTTGGTGCTGCAGTAGCTGCCACCATAAGATGGTGAAACATTGTTCAAACATCTGGTTCTAAGGATGAACCATACGTTGGTGAAAACCTTGAACCATAAATTGGTGAAAAGTTGAACCATAAATTTGTGAAACGTTTGACCGCAATTTGACGAAATGTTGAACCATATGATTTTTGTCTCCCCCCCCCCACACACACACACACACCTCCTCTTTCATACGTAAAATATTTTGCAATTTTTAAAAGATATTCTGTTTTAATATAATTTGTATGACTCATGCAAGCAATCTTTAAACAAAACTCAATCAGGGAAAGAGTAAATATAAATCCTAAATTGCATTGAAACAAGGACAAAAATAACTATGTCAAACGGAGGTGGGGGCAAAAAATATTGCTTATCAACTCACATCTTTTTAAAAATAATTTCTAAGCATGATCTATATATTAAGAATGCGTAATTTGTTATATATATCTATATATATATGGAGATTGGTAATTGTTTCATTAAATGTGAATATCAACATGTAGTCTAAATTTTTAAATTCTACGGAATGTGTATATAATTTTCCTTTAAACATATTCCTTAATAATTCTTATTAATACTTCTGGAACGACATGCTAAGTCATATTTAATTTTAATATTTTATTCCCGTACACACTGCATTTTATAAATACAAGCTAAATACATTTTATATGTTTTATGAGAAATGATTGATCTAGTAAATAGAAAAAAAAAGAATGGAATTTAAAAAGAAAAGAAATGATTGCATATGTACTGTTTTTCATTGTTTAAAAAACATTTTGAATGTAAAAAGTAGTTATTAATCTCTTTAATAAATATTTAATCCTACATTATATAAATTATATATAAATATAAAATTAACATACTAAAGCAGTTTTATACATAAACTTTATACCGGTATAAACAACATTTTATTTAAATGCTTAAATATCATGTTTCCTTTTCACTTCTAATATTAAAAACTGTAATATGTATAAGGAAATATTCCCAGTGTATTTATTTTTCAATCTGAAACCTTTTCTTGTTATTTTAATCATTGAATATCATGTTTCACTCCAAAATAATAATAATTATAAATACTAATTCATTTATCGTTATTCTTTATAATCAGGAAACGGTAAAGTACACAAAAATTCTATTATAAATAAACATTTTGAAATCACTGCAATTTTTACAGCTACTACTATGAATACAGCCATGAATCATATCTCCGTGTCAGCATTTTAAAACTAAGATAGTACTTCCGTTTTCTTTTTGCTTTCGAGCTGCGACAAATTAAAATACTTCACATCTCACTATTGAATAGGAAGAATGAAGTGTTTATACAAGTTATATTTATGTAAAGACAAAGCGAATGAAGTCGTGATTAATTTTTACTAAGAACTGTTTGTTATTTAATTGTTAAAACAATTATATTTCAAACCGTTACATAAAGAACGAATATAACACACAATCGCTTTGAAATTCGGGAAGCTAAATCAATCTTTTTCGATAAAACATGAAAACTACTTAATACTTATACACTTATACAAACTTATAAGTACAGGAATGAAACATTAAAATTAAATAAGACTTAACTCCGTATTCCATGAGTAATCCTTTTAAACTTCCTTTCGTTTTTTCCTTTCGTTCCTAAATCCTTTCGTTTAAACTTTAAATGACGGACGAAATGCAACCGTTTCACTTATCTTATAATGGCGTCATAGACAAAGGCGTGCTGTTCTGATTGGCTTATAAGTAGCTCAAAAACTTGGTGCAACTTATTACCAAGACGTGGTTCAATTCAGCGTACTTTCCAAGGTTACACCATAAAATGGAGTTTTTGAAAATTAAAAGTACCATCTTTTGGTGATCCTCATCAGTTTACTTTATATATTGGTTCAACGTTAAGCGGAAATTTTTAACAGTCTAGGCTTTAAAAACCGGTGGTTCATAGACTACGCCGTTTCTGTCATTATATATATCCAAACCGTCCGTGTCTTTAAGGGTTAATATCTTTGCTAATTACCGACGATATTTTTTTCAAAAATTATTATCAACGATGCTTTTATACTTCTGCTACGATAGGTACCTCTAGCGGTCCTCAACACCTTTGCTGAATAACCGCAAATCGAAATTTGTGTATAACGGAAAAATGCGCTTTTCTCAAAATCTATTTGACCTAGGGAAATCGATGTAATTTTCTGCAAGATTTAAATTAACGTCTACTTCCTGTAATTTTTTTTTTTTAATTTTAGTTTCAGTAGATTTGGAAATAGAGGGGGGGGGGGACATATTTTTTCGCACCATTTTTGGTGATATCTCTGAAAATATAATACCTAAAATTAAAAGAAATGTATTTTTGAGTTCAGCGTTACGAAAGCTTTCGCGCGATACCCCATTCGAGATACAAAGAAAATATTTTTTCAAGTAACTTAATTAGCCCTCTACGATTTTCCTAAAAAATAAATGTAAACATTTAATAATCTGTAAATATGTGGGACAATAGTCTTTATTACTTCCCTCAATTTGAACTTTTCACGTTCCATAGTTTACGAATCAAATGGCTGTGACAGACAGACACAAGAGTGATCTTATTATGATTCCGTTTTTACTTTTAGGTAGATTTCGTATGAAATACTACCTATTGGGATCGTTCCTATGTTGGAATTTCTAAAAAATTTTTGCAGATCTACACCGATCATGACCCCTAGAATCCAAAACCACCATCAGTAAAAAACTTTATATATCTATCTATCTATCTATCTATCTATCTATCTATCTATCTATATATATATCACTTTCTTCTGGACACGATAACTTTCGTAATTCTGAACCAATCTCTTCCAAACTGATACATAAAATCAATGGGCATAAAATCTCGGTCAAGTTCGTTAATGGGTAAAATCGGACAAAGGGGAGGGAAACAGGGAGGGGTTTTGTGAAAACAGAAAACCCCCCATAACTTCTTAATTTTTGTACATATCAAATCAGTTTAAAGTTTTTATTACTTCTAAAAATAGGTCCAAAAATTTATGTATCACAGATTTTTGATAAATTTAAAAATGGGCTCAAGGGGCGCAAAAAATAGGGTTTTTGGGAGAAAAAAATTCATAACTTCGTCAATTCTCAAGATATCAAATTCAATTAATTTTATTATAAATCTCCTTAACATTATCTAAAACTTTTATATTCACAAGTTTTTGATAGGAACAATACGTACCGCAAACAAAATTAAAAACGAAAACAAAAAGGGCGTTTGAAGAAGAAAAAAATCCATAACTTCGTCAATTCTCAAGATATAAAATCCAATTAATTTTATCATGAATCTCCTTAACATTATCTACAACTTTTATATTCACAAGTTTTTAATAGGACCAATTCGTACTGCAAAAAAAAAAATTAAAAACAAAAACAAAAAGGGGGTTTGAAGAAGAAAAAAATCCATAACTCCGTCAATTCAAAAGATATAAAATCCCCATGAATTTATCATATATCTTCTTAATATTGTCTACAACATCTATATAGACAAGTTTTGGATAGGACCAATTCTTAGAGCAAAAACAAATTAAAAATACATACCGGTTGAAGAAAAAAATGATCTTAGTAAGGGTGTATTCAAATCCAAACTGCTTATTTTCTGACTCATTTTACAATTCATTTTTGCTCTCAAAGGCTTCCAATTGGTACGTTTTCTTACTCAGAAACTGTATAATGTACCGTAATGGTCGATTTTCTGATAGGGGCAGAATATATTTTTTAAAATGCTGTTAAAAAGGGCATTTTGAACCGAATTTACCGAAGCGGATTGTGTTGGAAAGATCATTGCATTAAGGATGCACTCAAATCCAAACTGCTTATTTTCTGACTCATTTTTAAATTCCTTTTTGCTCTCAAATGCATTTAATTGGTAGATTCGCTTATTCAGAAACTATATAATGTACCGCAATGATCGATTTTTTGATAGAGGCAGAATATATTTCAAAAAATTATGTCAAAGTGGGCATTTTGAACGGAATTTCCCCAAGCAATTGTGTTATCACTTTCTTCTGGACACGATAACTTCCGCAATTCTGCACAAATCTCTTCCAAACTGATACATAAAATCAAGGGACATAAAATCTCGGTCAAGTTCGTTAATGGGCAAAGGAGGACAAAGGGGATGGAAATAGGGAGGGGTTTTGTGAAAACCGAAAAAACCCGATAACTTCTTAATTTTTTTACATATCAAATCAGTTTAAAGTTTTTATTACTTCTAAAAATAGCGCCAAAAATTCACGCATCACAGATTTTTGATAAAATTTAAAATAGGCTCATGGGGCGCAAAGAATATGGTTTTTGGGAGAAAAAAATTCACAACTTCGTCAATTCTCATGATATCAATTCCAATTAATTTTATTATAAATCTCCTTAATATTATCTACAACTTTTATATTCACAAGATTTTGATAGGACCAATTCGTACCGCAAAAAAAATCAAAAACGAAAACAAAAAGGGGGTTTGAAGAAGTAAAAAATCCATAACTCCGTCAAATCAAAAGATATGAAATCCCCATAAATTTATCATATACCTTCTTAATATTGTCTACAACATCTATATAGACAAGTTTTGGATAGGACCAATTCTTACAGCAAAAACAAATTAAAAATACATAGCGGTTGAAGAAAAAAATCATCTAAGTAAGGGTGCATTCAAATCCAAACTGCGTATTTTCTTACTCATTTTACAATTCATTTTTGCTCTCAAAGGCTTCTAAATGGTACGTATTCTTACTCGGAAACTATATAATGTACCGTAATGGTCGATTTTTTGATAGAGGCAGAATATATTTTAAAAAATGCTGTTAAAGTGGGCATTTTGAACCGAATTTCCCGAAGCGGATTGTGTTGGAAAGATCATTGCATTAAGGATGCACTCAAATCCAAACTGCTTATTTTCTGACTCTTTTTTAAATTCATTTTTGCTTTCAAATGCATTTAATTGGTAGATTCGCTTATTCAGAAACTATATAATGTACCGCAATGATCGATGTTTTGATAGAGGCAGAATATATTTCAAAAAATGATGTCAAAGTGGGCATTTTGAACGGAATTTCCCGAAGCGATTGTGTTAGAAACGAAAAATATTGTCCTTCTGAGAAAATAATTGTTTATATATCAAGTTTTAATTAATTAAACAAAAAATAAAAACACCGGCCGCTTATAAATCTCTTCAAAAATCACGTCAGCATGTTTCATATTTTTTTTTTATTAAAAATGAATCTGGAATTATGGCAGAAAATTTCGAGTTGTTGAGCATGGAAAAGTATTTTTTTTTTTTAATGCCGCCCTAACATGATTCTGATAAAACCAGTTATTATATGAAAATGAAATAAAAACTCGTCAAGAGCGGCCAGATAAAATTGTTATAGTGGATTTATCTCTAATCATGATTTAGTTTTTGTTTGTGAAATTAGTATATTTGACTTCGAAATCTACCTCTGCCTGTAGGCCGGGCCGGCAGGGATTTTTTAAGTACGGAACCCTAAAAACGACAATAATTTATGAACACCTTGTACATTTTATAAAATTTCAATGGCAAATGAAGCACTTGATTCCGAAATTTTGAAAATCTCATTTACAAATTGTACACTGTGCAACTCAAGTATTAGATACTATTGAAAGTCTTCTCTCAAGAAATCGGAATTTAATTAAAGTATTTTCTAACAAGGTGTATATTTTTCTGTCCATTCAGAAGGAAATATACGGGCAATTTAGTTTCTTTGGACATGTGTTTTCGACTTGAAGCATCGTTATGTTGTTAATTAATTCCTGATTCTACGCTCTCTCTTGAGGGAAACGCATGCAAGTTAATCAGCCTCATTTAACACTCTTATCTAAACCTCATTAACAATAGCTAATGAAAACATGAATCGGCCAAGCATATATTTACGCATTTTTCTGGCATTGACTTTCCATTAACAATAGTTGGTAATTGAAGCAGCCTAAATTTTACTTTTCACTTTGGTATATTTGATATAAAAAAATCTGTTTTTAGTAATGAAGACTTTTAATTCTAAAATAAAAATCAGTTTAAAACGCAATATGTTTCGTGGATTTTGTTATATGTGTCATATGTGTTAGATAATTATTTTTTTAAATATGGAATGGGTTTACAAATATTCATAAGCTGTAATAGTTTAAATAGATTTTGAAAGCGCGAAAAATCAATTTTATGTTACTGTTAGATTTTTAATGTGAATGGGTTTTAAAAATTTGTAACAGTAATAATTTAAACTTAATAGGCTTAACTAAAATTATTTTAATTTTAGTTAGACTTAGTGACTTTAGTAAGACTTTAGAGTTAATGATTTTTTGTGGTCTTATTTCATGTAAATTTAATCCCATTAGCATCTGAGATTTTTGTATATTTTGATAAGAATGCTTTCAAATTCCAGGATATAGACACACACACAAACATATACAGTGAGCAAAAAAAGTATTTGCACGCAGACGATTTTTTGTATAATTAACCATAGAAAGCAAATTTGATACTATTCTCTTAATTATTCATTTATTTAAACTAGGAGATCGTACCCGGGCTTCCCGGGATAAAGAATATAGGTGAAAACATTTTTTTTTTTTTTTAATTGAAAACTAATAATTTTTTTATATGCAATATTTTTTTAGATTGCCCACTTACATTTAAAAAGCATATTTCATATGGAAAATACGAATTATACAAACAAATAAATTTTTGAAATTTATCAAAAGCGATATTTTCTTATTAGCCGCATGTTAAGAGTTATTTGACCAAGATTTTGCTACTTACGGCATCCTTTTATATTCTGATAATTTCAGAGCTTATCCATGTCTGTTAAATTTGTGTTTTATTTATATTATTTTATTTATTTATTCATAGGGAAGTTTTTTTTAATGGATATTAGCCGTAAGAAAATGATGAACTCTTTGTTTTGTTTTAAGGGCAAACGGATTAATCTTGCGTAATCGAGCTCCGCGGGATACAGATAAATTAAAAAGAATTTCACGCTTTAAAAATTTTTTTAAACAATCGACAATCAGTAAACTGAGGAGAACTTTGCAAACAAATTCCATTTGAAAAAAAAATCCTATTAGGTGATCTAAAAATTTAAATTGTACGATTACAAATAAGTTAGATTTGTGTTTTATCAATATTATTCTTTTATTTGTTTATAAAAGAAGTATTAATTTTGTTAATTTGTCTTTCACAAATATATTAGATTTTTGGTTTTTTTTTAATATTATTCCTTTATTTGTTTATAAAGGAAGTATTAATTTCGTTATGCAAAAATAGTCAGAAACAAATGCTGAAAAATGTTTGTGGCTTTATGTGCAAAATGTTTATTATTATTATTATGTATTGAAACTGGCACAGTGATAAGATAAACTTCTTAAAAAAATCATGCTTAAAAATTATTTTAGAAAATATAATACATCAGTCAATTAAGATACAGTTTTTAAACAAATTCCATTTCAAAGTACATTTTTTCCCTATGCGACGAAAATTGAAAATGTTACGATGGTCATAAGATTAATAAATTGCAGTAGCGGAAATTTCAAAACCGAAATTTTATCGTGAAGTGTTGCCATTCGCAAAATGACGCCAGCATTACGCACAGATACGCTTGTTCTTTATAATACAGATACTTAATCAGTAAAATACAATAAAGATCAGTTATAAGGATGTGGTTATCAATTGAGGCTCTTATGCTTGGAATTCCGGAATGAAAAACAGCAATTTTCACCTTCTCAAAATTTGCATACGCACTTCTCATATCCATATTCATCATTTTTTTTAAATTTGTATTTTGTTTGATCATTTAAAAATAATTTTAATTCAAAACTTGAAGTCACGATTGTGAGCAACATCTTTTATGTGAAACAGACGCATTCTTTACTTGAAATTCTAATCTCAAATTCGGACAGTAAAAATTTCCGTAACTTATGTTTTTTAGACGCATTTGTGTTAAAATGTTTAGTTTTATCTAAGAAAATGATCGTTTTCTTTTAAATATGACTTCATTTTCACTTAAATAAGCATTTCGCATAGTGTCTGAAACTTCAGTACACATGCAGAAGGATAAACAATATAGAAAATTTATGAGGAAAAATGCGTGTTTTCAAAATCAGTATGTCATTTTCCGTTATTATGCCTCTAATATAATATTCTGCTCCTAATGGGATTTTGCGCCACTAAACCCTATACAACAATTTTTATCAACAGTTTGCATTTTTATCAGAAAATAGCATGAATAAAGATAAAAATACCTCACTGTTTCTCTCTTGTCTGCAATAATGAAAGCTATCTAATTTTCACCATTTTGAAGAAATTTCATGAAATGCTTTTAAAATTAAAATATAAAAGTGGGGATATTTAAAAAAAAACAGATAGTGCGATCACATCTACAAATGAACAGCTTAAAAAATATTAGTAAAATTGGTTCAGCAGAAAGGTCAGGGCAGATGACTAAAAAACACACTTGTGTTTTAAATATATAATTATATAAAATTAGGAAAAATTAAATTAAGCAAATCATGTTATTTTGATAAAATTATAGTAGAATGTCTGAAAGAATAGCATTTCATTATTCGAGAGAATTTTGGACAAGAACTTCAGGAACATTATATTGTTTTAAACCACGAATTATTTGTTTGCTTGTCTAACTCGGCGAAGCAAATCCATCCAGGCGAGAATCATCAATTTCTGTAATATAAATCGCTATTATTTGCATGTCACTTCTCTTTTATAAAGACACTCTAAATTTTTGTAAAACATTGCGTTTTATCAGGGTGTGATTTCGATTACATTTTTCTCAAAAGTGAAGCATTTTCACCTGTGAAGAATTCCAAAGCAGCTGGGCTGTGAAAATGACGCACTTCTACAAAACATAATTCAGGTTTAAGAATAAAAGTACACGTTTTTTATAAAATGACGTCATTTGCATCCGCTCAAGCAATCCACTTATTTACAATACAGTCTTAAACTTTGTCTATAGAAAAGTATGCATATGACATCATTATCACGGAATAACAGACAATATTCTTGACATAGTCCATATTTTAATTTCAGTTTTTTTTCAAGTTTTATGAGAAATTGGCAACAAAAAGATACAGTATCTCCTATTTTCGACTATTATCCGTTTACTTTCAATAGAAATGGGGTACTTTTGTTGCCACGATAAGAAAAATGGTATTAAAAACTACAAAAAATTAATATCTCAAAAATAAATTAAGATACAGCTTTCAAACAATTTGCATTTAAAAGAGCATTTTTTTCCTTATACGACGGTGTAAAAATTTAAAATGTGCGATGTTTAGAAGTTTAAAAATTTGCAGTAGAGAAAATTGCAAAACCAAAATTTTATTTCAAATTTCAAAGTGTTGCCATTCGCAAAATGACGTATGCGTTACGCACAGATATGTTTGTCCTTTATAATATAGATAAGAAGAAAATAAAGATAACTACCCATTTTCCTTAAACAGTAATATTACACATTTAAAAAAATAAATTAATATTTTCTCATACCTAAAATGTATTTGCACAAGAAGCATTGACTGTTAAAAAGGCATTAAATGTGAACATTATGTAAATGTTTAGCATATCAGTCCCGCGGTACATTAGCCCCGCACTTTAAAGTCACGTAATATATTAACTGGAGCAGGGATTCTGGGGAGTTTTTGTTCTAATGGTGCCGAAAACGTGTGAACTGTTTGTTGCTGACCGTGAGAAGATTTTATATTTCTTCACAATTCTGGATTAAGCTACCGAGGAATAAGTAAAAAATTAAATCTAAACTTTTCTAGTGTTCGTTATGTAATTAAGAAGAAAAAAGAAACTGGTTCGACAATAAATAAGCCGCGAACTGGGCGTCCAATAAAGCGAAATACCAGGCAAGGGAGAGCCATCATAAAAGAATCTTCAAAAAATCCTTTTCTAAGTGATCGAGAATTGACTGTTGATGTCGTTTCAACGTCGGGAACAATAGTTACACCACAATCAATTAGAAATATTCTTCATGATGCAAATATTCGAGGAAGAGCTCCTCGAAAAAACGATTTATTAGTGAAACAAATAGGGTGAAAAGACTTGAATTTGCAAAAGCTTATGTCAGCAAACCACTAGAGTTTTGGAAAACTGTTATTTTTCCGATGAAAGCAAGCTGAATATTTTTGGCTCAGATGGTAAGAAAACTGTATATATGGCGAAAGCCAAATACTTCTCTTCAAATTAAAAACTTGAAACCAACTGTAAAACATGGCGGTGGTCATGTAATGATTTCGGTATGCATGTCTTTTAACGGAGTTGGTGCAATGACCTTTATTGGAGGCAATATGGATGCTAAACAATATATTAATATATTGCGAGATCATTTATCTAATAGTGATCTGAAATTAAGAATTCTTAATTCATATTATTTCCAACAGGATAACGATCCGAAACACACTGCATATATTACGAGGTTATGGTTGCTTTATAATGTAAAAAATCAATTGAAAACGCCACCACAATCACCAGACCTTAATCCGATTGAAAATTTGTGGCATATTTTGGATGTGAAAATAAGGAAAAAGAAAATTTCTAACAAATCAGAACTTAAGCAAGCTCTTAGGGAAGAATAGCTACAAATCAGCAGCGAAACATATCACAAATTAATAGAATCAATGTCCAGACGATTACAAGCTGTAATTGAAGCAAAGGGCATGCATACTAAATATTAGCACTGTTTTTAACTTATAAATAATTCCTTTAGTTCTATTTTTATTGCTAGTGTGCAAATATTTTTTTGGCAGTACAAATGATACTTTTTTATGTTTTCATATTTTAAATATAATTATTAAGTCAGATATTAAATATGTTTATTTGTTTTGTAAAAGTGTTGGTATTTTTAATTCTTAGTTGCTTTTTATTTATTTATACATATGCTACAACAAAATTACCTGGTGTGCAAATACTTTTTTTGCTCACTGTATATCTATACAAAAAACCCTTAGCGGGTTAAAAGTTTGTGACGCAGCACTTTGTCTTATTGCTATAAAAATTTTAAATATGGAACTTAAAAATAATTATGTTAAATTTTAAATGACGCTATGCTATTAATTAATGTATATATACATAAATTTATACTATTTATTTCACCATTTTATTTTTGTTTTTATTTATAATTGTATGTGTAAGAATTATGTTAAATTTAAAAGGATGTATAAAAATTTATTCATTCATGCTTTATCATTCACATCTTTCATAAATTCAAAATATTAGTTTTAAAAGATATGATATCAAAATTTAAGTGACGCCTTGATGTAGTTTTAAACAATTTGTTTTAAAATTCAATTATAATTGTTTTCGGTTTGGCTAAATATATTTACACATTTAACCAAAACTTTTAATTTTCCAATACACAGTTAAAAATATCACTCTCACTGAACCTATGCAATGCACTGTAATGTTTTTATATGAATAAATTGATTTATCTTTTGAGCCATGCTATTAAAAATCAAAAGTAAAATTTATGTAAATGATATCTTTGCGTCATTGTATCCAAACAAAGCGACATGTATGCAAATGGATATTATGACGCAAAGAAATCGTTTACATAAATTTTACTTTTGATTTTGGATAGCGTTCATCTAAAACAGATTCATATTATATATTAATTTTAATAAGATCATTTTTGGTAAAAAAAATGTGAATTAAAAAGAAAACTAGAGTTTTCCCGGAAACAACTGTTATCTTATTCCCTCCACATAAAACAGATTCGTATTACATATCAATTTAACGAAAATCGCCCGAGCCATTTTCAAGTAATCGACATTAGGAATTTGTACCATAGCTTTTACTTTAAAAATGGGTATTTAGATCTCAAAATATACTGTACGTAGAAATGTAAAACTTTCAGTATAGGATTAGACTGCAGATGTAAGACTGTTCTAAAAAAATCAGAATAATAAGAGCTATATTTACTCAGTTATTGAATGGCGGCTTTTCGCGTTTTCTTTGAAGTCGAGTTAGTTGTGTATACGAGTTCCGCCATCTACGAATTCTACAATACGATACGATTTTACGATTAAGGCTGCGTCACTGGAATAATATCGTCTTTCATGATAAGATCATTTTCGAAAGAAAAAAAAAGTGAATTAAAAAGAAAACTAGAGATTTCCCGGAAAGAACTGCTATCTTATTCCATTCACATAAAACAGATTCCTATTATATATCAATTTAAAGAAAATCGCCCGAGCCATTTTCAAGTAATCGACATTAGGAATTTGTAACATCGCTTTTACTTTTAAAATGGGTATTTAGATCACAAAATATACTGTACGTAGAAATGTATAAATTTCAGTATAGGATTAGACTGCATATTTAAGACAGAATAATAAGAGCTATATTTACTGAGTTATTGAAAGGCGGCTTTTCGCATTTTCTTTGAAGTCCAGTTAGCTGTATATATAAGTTCCGCCATCTACGAATTCTACGATACCATACGATACGATACGATTTTAGGCTTAAGGCTGCGTCACTGGAATACTGTCGTCTTCCATGATATATATATAATCGTGGTTTCATGCTATAATACCTTTCCTATCCGTTCATCCTATGTACGTTTCAAAACATTATTTTGCTAAAAATATTTTTGCATACCGCCATTTTAATATTATTTCTGGAAACGGAAAAAACCTAAGCCAAGCCGCCTACAGGATATTCAATGACGGTTATCCGTGTTAGCTGGGAAAAATCATGGTTTCGGTGTGCGGCAATGGGCTGGCGTCCGTATCAAAAGCAATGATTTGTTAAAAATGCTCATTTTCTTTGAATGGAATATACAAGGTTGAGCGAAAAGTTCTGGGCAATTTGTGAAAGTTGCATTGTTATGCACCAATTAACAACAAAAGCAACACAGACTATTCTTTATAGTAAAGACCATCATAGTCCACGACTTTCTGTCAGATTCCAGATCTCCTGGAAGTACCATGGTGTCTCCTTGGAATTGAAAAACTCTTGACATGCTCTTTCAATTTCAATAAAGGATTCAAATCGACGGCCCTTGAAAAGTGTTGCATTGATTAATAATCGGAGTAAATCGGAATAAACTGTACCACTTGTACTCCTACATAGAATACAAATTCTAGTAACTATTAGATTAAAAATTTGCCAGAATTTTTTGCTCAACCTAATGATTATAAATAAAAAAAAACAACTGAATATTAGCCCCCGAAATGCTAGTTCTTTCGGGCAACATTTAAAGTGTTGTGAATAAAAAATAACGGTACGTTACATAAGCGAGACGTAAAAAAAAAGTAGATTTATCATGTACGGTTAAATACTGATAATTTCGAAAGCAATTTTTTAACCTTCTAATTATCGAACGATTTTAATTTTTACACCAACTTATAGGGAAAAAAGTACTTTAAACTACAATTTGTTTGAAAAATACATCTCAGTTTATTTTTGAGATATTATTTTTTGTAATTTTTAATACCATTTCTGTAATGGTGGCAACTAAAGTACTCCATTTGTGTAGAAAGTAAAGGGAAAACTGTAGATTACTATATCTTTTTGTTGCCATTTTCTCAAGACAGCTGAAAAAAAGTAAATAAAATACTTGCTATTTTGATAAAATATAAATGAATGTTAAACAGCAGTAAACCAATGTTTAAAATGCACAAATAATGCGTGAAAAGCAGCAAACAGCTGTTTCAAATCTACAGCGAGATTCTTCTTCAGTGCAAGATAGGGAAAAAAGAACAGCGTGCTAGAAAAAGCAAGGCTGAGCAAAATGTTAGACAGAGACGCGCTGCCTTATATCCCCTATGCGGGTAGCGAAAGCGCCAGAAACAACCAATGAGAGAGAAGCAGTGGAAACGACTGGGTGGACAAGTAGCGGCATCTACCGGAGAAGGAGAGAAAAAGAAACCAAAAAGAGGAAATTAAATTAATGCTTTCCAAATACTTGGAAAATCTGGAGTACTAGATAAGTCATTGACTAAAGAGTGAGAAGTTTTAATGATGTGGTAAGCTTCCCAAAAATCAAGATCAAGGTTAGAAGAACATTTTTGGATAATGGTGGGTGAGGAAAAATCGAACCTATGTTGAGAAGATCAAGAATATTGAGCAATAGAAGAACGTTTCAGCTCCTGATTTTTAACATAACCTTCATGCTCCTTTAAACGAAATCTAAGAGCACGTTTAGTCTGGCCAATATAAGAAAGGCCACACTGGCAAGAGATTTGGTAAATACCCCAGTTATCTAGGCGATGAACGGGGTGTTTGAGATTTGGAAAAGTGATTTTATTAGCAGGAGAAAAAATAACATTAAAATCAAACCTTCTTAAGGTTTTAGCAACTTGCTGACTGATTTTAGGAAAAAAATGGTAGCACAACTGAAATATTAGAGTTGGTATTAGACTGCTTTTCAGAATGGACGGGTTTCGTCAATTTCTTATAAATGGAATCAATAATATTATAGGAATAACCACGATCAACAGCAATAGCTTTGAGGTAATTAAGTTCAGCACTAAGTAACTGAGGAGTGGAACAAATATTGGTAGCCCGAAAAACAAAAGTATTGAAAGCAGCGAATTTCTGGTTAGGGGAATGAGAAGAATGCCTGTGAGGTGGGAGACTGACAGCAAAAGGTTTACGAAAGACGGTAGTCTGAAAGCCAATTTCACATCGAATAACAAGGACATCGAGGAAAGAAAGATAGAAAAAATATAAAAATTATATAAATTATATAAATATATTGTTGCTTATTTATTAATAAATGTTTATTTGAATTTATTTTCTTTTTATTTACAAAAAATATTATAAATTGTTATGTTCCATAGTTATTAATTAATTTTTATTTATTTATTGTTATTTCATTTTAAAAATAACAGAAAATAAATTAAAAATACATATGTAACAGGTATTTGAAACCGAGGTTTTTGCCAAATTGTCGTAAAAGAAAAATCACGCAAAACCCGGTGCGTATGTGACAATGCAACAAATCACGAGATTTAATTTCCACTTCAAAGCAACGTTTTAATGTTATTACTTCTCCCGTCGACCAATTTCGCCATAATTATATAAATAGCCAAATTATACAAATTGACACATTTTTTTTTTTTTTTTATGACAAAAGAACAAATAAATTAGTATAACATTAATAAAAATACAAATAAAACGTCGAAATAAAAATCACTTGATGGCGTGAACATGTGTAACTTCCTTAAAGTCAAGTGAATGTGACATTTACGATCAACCATTATTGGCATTTAATCTTATAGTTTGGCGACAGATTTTTGATCGATGGGATAACCAAGTTGCACCGTTTTAATTTAACACTCGAAAAATAAAAAAAATACTAACTGGCGAGTTAAAAAAAAAAAAGCTATTGGCGAAATTTTCACCGGCTAACATAAAAGTACCAGGAATTCTTTGTGATCATGACAACTTTGATGTAGTTTCATTCGAAAAAATAATTTTGATTCTTTAATCAAAATGGAAACCTTTCTTATGAAAAGCGAAGGAATCAGCCCGTTGATTATAGCAGTTACATGACTTGGACTATTATAATATAAGCGAAATAATGGGGATAGAATAATATCCGGCGACTTATCACACCTGTGGCTGGCTAACATTAAAGTACCAAAATGGCCGCCTGGAATATAAAAAGTTAAGGGATCCGCCTCGAGCTGTTGATGATAGTCACATGACTTAGGCTATTATTATAGAGATTGTTTTCAATTTTAAAAACAGCGCAAAGAATAATATTTCCTAACGATTAAAAATTTATTTTCACGTGGCTATTAAAAACAGAAAAAAAAACCTTTAAAATTACTATTAAATGAGTACGTGTTGAAGACAGGAAAATATTGAAAATTATGTCCTGAAAATTGTATTTACACGTGAATATTAAAAGGCAAAGGAAACTTTAAAATAATAAATACATTAATATGCGTTTAACCCTTTCACAGACAAGGCGCTTTTATTCGTAAAATCTTGAAATCAGTGAATGGTACCAGAATTTACAAACAAATTTCGAAATACAAAAATGCTTTTGTTCACTTGCTTAATAAAAGGGAAATTTCCATCCCAATATTCTGATGCTAATGTGGCATTTAAGAATTAAAATTAAGTGGTCAAAAATGAACCACCGCCCTTGAAGGGGTTAAAGCAGCAAATTTTAGTAATTGTATTATGTCAATCGTTTTATAACGCTGTTAAAAAATACCGAGAGACAAGACTCTGTTTACTTAATTCATTTTATTTTAGCTTCTTTTTAAATGTTTAACTGATCTTCTTTAACCAAACACGAAAACAACCATTGGATGTCTTAACATCAACTGATTCTACCTTAAATTTTTGCAATCAAAGGGAATTGGATGGAAACCCGTTTGCAGGGAGATCGCTACAGGTTTTTTCAGTATAATTCAATCTTCTCTAATCTTTTTAAAACCGATTACATTAGCGTGCTTTTAGATTCTACAGTGTCTGAACGGGGGTTGGCTAGCGTAGCTTGCAGGGAGCAGAGCCCCTAGTATGATTATAATAGTTATAATAACAATAACAATAGCATTAACAGTAACAGTAACAATAAAAATAATGATAATAATATTAATAAAGTAGGAGAGCAAAATTTATAGTTGAACGCATGCGAATAAAAATCTGTTAAACTGCAAAAAAAAAAAAAAAAAAAAAAAAAAAAAAAAAAAAAAAAAAAATCAATGGTGCGAGGCAAGTTTCTCTCAGCTGGCTATCCGAAGAAATGAAAAGACATGAGGTTGCTTAGTCACTCTGCTTCCGAATCACCCTCTCTAATGCTAAGTTTACGGGTGTAGATCCGTATATCTAAAATTTTCCTCAATAAATTAGTGCTTTTTTTTCTTCGTACTCGTCTTAAAAGATGTTTATATTTTTCTTAGTTCTCAAATTATTTCTAAAATCTATGCTTAATTTAATATTTTATGTTTTAAAAGATGAACTGTGAGTAAGATTTTAAAACTTCGTATGAAATAAAATATCTATTTTAGAAATATTTTGAGAACTAAGAAAACAAGTCGGAAATTGTACGTCAAACGTGGCGAACGTTCGTACTTTAACTAGTTTTATAAATATTCAGGTCTTGGAGCAATAGCTGTTGCACTGTTATGCAAAATAGCATGAATACAAAATTTATCATGGTTATGTAAATTAAATTCAGTAAAACGGAAATAATATGACTCCATCTTAAATAGGAGGTAATCACCACGGCAGCCGAGAATCATTACCTATCACGGGATGTCATTGAATTAATTACATATGATAGGAGTTAACACAATGAAGAATCTTTTATTAATATCTTTTTATCTTTTTTAAGTTTCGATTCCATTTTCATAAAATTTAGAATGAGTCTACAAAATTCTGCAATTATTATACATATTAGATTTCAAAACTGTCGGTTGGGTATTTTTTGCGCTGTTATATGCGGACAGGCGCATATACAGACAGGTAGACGGATCAGACGACGACTATAAGTGGTACGTATTTATACCATTACGAACGCACCTAAAAAGAGAGATCCTTTAAGAAGAACGCAGAAAAATAAAGTTAAAAATATTAACTGTCCTCTGGAGATATTTTAAATATACGAATGCATCAAATGCCTATAAAATAAATTAACATTAGTGAAGGGATGGCTGCTAGTCGCTCAGTCTGAGCGACTGCCCTCTCATCTAGCATATATCTTTAAAAAGAAGCTCTCTCTCTTTTTTTGTAATTTGAAACGAGTAAAGAAAGATTATAAACTCTCTTACACGCGTAACTGATATTCTACGTATGTTATTAAATTTTAACTTTTATAAACAGACTAGCAGACCCGCCCGGCGTTGCCCGGGGTCCGTAAATAATAATCTTAAACAAAACTGAAGTTTGTATGATTTTATATCTTTTGAAATTCTTTTGAATTAACCTAATTTCGGTTACAGAACAGGGTCACCCCTATGGTAACCTCTTATTGAAAATACATTCATTGATCTTCAATAACCAATGGCCGCCATTTTGTTTCCCATGCAAAAGTAAAATTAATTAATTAAAATTTAATTAATTAATTAATATTTGAAAAAACTGTATTAACATCCATTGTCATCCAGTACAAGTTTAAAAAAATTTATTTCAACTTGATAGGATGAATAATGAGTATTTTATTAACGATTGAAAATTTGAACAAGATAAATATATAAATATATAAATAAATAAATATAGGGAGAGTGTGAGCTAATAGTAGGAATTGAAAAAGGACATTAATGTTCGAAAAAAATGGTAGCTGAGGTATAAAGAAAGAGGTGCAAGTTCCAGCACTTTAAATCTTCAATTAGTCAAAATTAAGCATAGGGTATGAATTAATCATTAGAATAAAAATTTAAAGAAATGCTAAAAAATGCGGAGAGGGATCCTTAAAACAGTGCCCTAGCGTACAGTAAAAATAAGAGGGTGCTGGTCCGGGGAGAAGAGTGCAAGACTCAATTTTAAAATTTTGCATTGATAATGCGCGAAAATTAGGTGGTGAAAATTGCATGCCGCACAAAAGATTCAAGGGGCTCCGGATCGGGTCCTATGGAACCCTACGATGCCCTCAGGATTTTAGCAGGAATAAAGAAACGGGAGAATAACTAGACGTTAAGGGTTCCAAAAATGAAAATCTGATTAAGAGGAGCACTTTATTAACAATTTATGGTGCAAAAACTTTAAGGGGCCCTGTACCGGGCCCCAAGAGACCAAGGACTTAGGTGGCACGTAGTTGCGTATAAAGATACTTTTTAGTAGTTTTTAAAATAGTCAAGGGATGCTATAAATGTGTTAAAGAAAATTGCAAGAAATTCCAATCATTCTTAAAGAATGATCATAAAGGGCCCTAAGAAGGTGATTAATATTCAAAATTGGTAGTAGCTGTCAATGAACTGAATACACAAAAACCGTTCCAAAAACGTTACTTAACTAATAGTGGCATATCCTATGAAAATATTATAAGCAATCGGAATGAAATGCAAATTTCCGTTTTAAATATGTAGTAGATGATGATGATACGATTATCTGTAATAGAATTCATCGTAAAGTTTTCGCTTCATACGTAATCGACGCTTTCAACATTGTAGATAATACACCGATTGGCGAAGTATCCGATTATGGAAAATTAATCAGGTATCCCATGAACAACTGCCAAAAGAAAGGTGAATATATGGTTTTTGTGATACTTTTATGTCAGCCGGGCGCATGCAATAAATCAACAAAGATTGTTTCCATACCTTATTCTTATTTTATTATTTTCATTCAAAATATAAACGTTTCACTCATTTCATTTAAAATACATGCCATACACTAATTTCATTGAAAAAACCGAAAAGTAAAACAATAATAGGAAATAATGCCATAACTTAAAACAAAGAATTGTTTTTAATTTACATAAGCGAAATGTAACTACTGCTATTGGCAATTTTTAAAATGCTAATGGCGAGATTTACACACGGCTGACATAAAAGTACCCATTTTTTTCTTTTTATCCAGGAGCAAATGGTAAATCGCGATGTATTATTTCAATTCCAATTTCTTCCGTTGAAAAAGTGGTACTTACGTTTTATGCGGACCTTGAAATAGATCGCCAAAAATTGTTGACAATTGCCAATCTTGTTTATCGTTTGCCAACTTCATTTAAAACAGTAATTTAACATTCTTAAATACATAACTTTGTTAAAACTAGCAAATTGTTTAAAGTAAATAAATAAATAAAATATATAACATAAAACTACATACTATAAACAATAATTTAAGAAAAAAAACTATAATAATAAAATAAATGTAAAACTATAATAAACTATCAATTGGATATAAAAATAAGGGTTGCTGTAATTAGTGTAATTGTCGCCATGCTTGGCGCAATTGTATTGACATTGCCCGGATGTAAGTACCAAAAGTTTTTTTTTAGTTCTACAAACACTGCTTTCATTTTTAAATATTTTCGTTTTATAAAGTTAATTTCTCGGTGGATTGCTTCCTTGTATTTTCAATAAATTCAATATCTTTTTTTCTTGTTTTCAAGGCGTTCGTTTTTTTTTTTTTTTTTCAAACTCATATAGCCGGTTTAATTGTTTAACCAAACGGATTAACAAAAAGATTTACTTTGAATTTCTTCTGTTGCTACAGTAACGGATTTACAATATGAATGAATATGGATGAATTATCACTACTAATGCTAGATATTTCGAGGTTTTGGCGTCAAAGAGATCGCCAAATTAGAAAAATATTAAATACCTCATGAACTATTAGACTTAAAATAATTTGGTTAGTACCATTCGATTCAGTATACAAAAATACACTAAAATATGTTATCAGTTGAAAAATAACTATAAAATCAGATTTTTAAGGAATTTTTTAAAAGTTTATTCTATTTTTTACCCCCCCCTTAGGGGTGGAATTTTAGAAAATCCTTTTTTGCGGCACTCAATACCATAAGAAGTATTTTTAGCCCAAATTTCAAGATTTTAGGTTCAGTAGTTTTGAATACGCGTTGATTAATACAAAATCCAGACTTTCTTTTATATATATAGATTAAACTACCGCAATTTTTAAAACACAAGTCTATAAAGTGTAAAGTGTGCAATAAAAGGCATTGCTGAAAATAAGTACCTAATTTTATTTTCAAGGAAAAAAAAGAATATGGAATAACATCTCCTTATACGAGGGGAAGTCAGTAAGTAGATCACAAACTAATATGAGAGGTTGGAACTTAGTAGTAATTTGTTTCCAAATATGCCAACAGGTGGCAGCATAATCCAACTATAAGATGTTAATTTCGAATTTATGAGACAGTAGTTGTACAACTTCAGCAGAGTCGTTCAACAGTTGTTGACGAAGAGCGAAGTGGTCGTCCAGTTGACACTGCGACAGGAAAGTCGGTGCGAAAGGATAAGGAAATGTTTAGAGCTGACATACGAACAACAATAGACATCATAGCAACCATTTCCTCAACCTGCAGAACTCATTCTTTTGTCGCAGTCTCAAATGGACGACAACTTCGCTCATCATCAGAAACTTTTGAAGGGCTCTGCTCATCTTGTACAACTGCTGTCTCATAAATTCGAAATTAACATTGTATAGTTTTATGATGCTGCCACCTATTGGCATATTCGGAAACGATTATGCCAATTTCAAACTGTTATTTCATTTAAAAAATAATAGAAAATAATTTAAAAATACATATGTAACTGGTATTTGAATGCGGGGTTTTGGCCCAAATGTTAAAAAAAAAAAAAATCACGCCAAACCAGGTGCATATATGGCATCTGTGCCAAATATTAAATGTTGCAACAAATCATGACATTTACTTTCAACTTCAAAGCAATATTTTAATGGTACTACTAAGTTACACCGTCGAACAATTTTGCCAAATTATATAAAACGCCAAATTATACATATTGACATAATTTTTATTTTAAATAACTCAAGAACAAATAAACTAGTATAACATTAATAAAAATACAAATAAAACATCTAAATAAAAATCACTTGATTCCGTAAACAGGTGTAACTTCCTTAAAGTCAAGGGAATGTGACATTAAATGTCACATTCAATCGTTATTGGGATTTAATCTGATAGTTTGGCGATAGATTTTTGGTCAATGAGATAACCAAGTAGTACCGTTTTAATTTACAACTCAAAAAATCAAAAAATGCTAATTGGCGAGTTAAAAAATAAATTTAAAAAAAAGAAAAAAAAACTATTGGCGAGTTTTGCAACCGGCTAACATAAAATTACCAAAAACTCTTTGCAATCGTGGCAACTTTACGTAGTTTTATTCGAAAAAATAATTTGAAACTTTTCTTATGAAAAGCGCAATTGTCCGTAACAGACCGTAATTGTTTATGGCAGTTACATGACTCGGACTATTATAATATAAGTGAAATGATGGCAATAGAATAATATTTGGCGATTTATCAGCTGTGTCTGGCTAACATTAAAGTACGAAAATGGCCGTCTGGAATATAAAAGCAAAGGGATCCGTTCGGAACTGTTGATGGTAGTCACAAGATTTAGGCTATTATTATAGAGATTGTTTTTAACTCTAAAAACAGCGCAAAGAATAATATTTCCTAATGATTTAAAATTTATTTACACGTAACAATTAAAAACAGAAAAAAACTTTAAAATTACTATTAAATGAGTATGTGTTAAAAGCAGGAAAATATTGAAATTTATATCTTGAAAATTGTATTTACACGTGAAAGAGAAATTAAAAGAGAATGAAAACTTTAAAATAATAAATACAGTAATATGCGTTAAACCCTTTCAGGGCCAGGGTACTTTTATTCATAAAATGTTGAAATCAGTTAATGCACCGGAATTCACAAATAAATTTCGAAATACGAAAATTCTTTTGTTCACTTACTTAATAAAAGAAAAATATTCATTCCAATATTCTGGTGCCAATGTGGCACTTAAAATTTAAAATTAAGTGGGGGTCATTCCATGTCAGTTCAGGCAGGCATGTAACCCACCATCACAGATTTTGATGAAACTGCGTGTGTTTGTTCCTTTTATTAAGATATGATTCCCAGTATTTTTTTTTACTCCTTGGTCAAATAGTTTCTGAGAAAAAAATTGTCAAAATTTTGAAAACTGCCATCAGTTGGCATTCTTGACTGCTCGATTTTCAAATGTAGCATGACATAAATATGCTCATATTTCAATATCTATTCCACAAATCATCTTCAAATAATTTATGCATAATATATAGGGTACGTATTTTATGAAAAAAAATACTGTTACGCTTATATAACATTTTAAGTGTGTCTAAAAAAATGTTTAATCTTTGAAGTCGTGATTTTTTTATGAAAAATAATGCATTACCTAAAATAGCATTATTAACAAAAGGCGGTATTTTTATTAAATTTATTTTTTGTGGGGGATATACTTAAAGGTGTCCTTTACCTGATTCTGAAATAAAAGTAGTGGGATTTTGGGTGTTTTTAGTAGTATTTCATATTTAAAAATATTTTGAGGCGTATTTCAAATTAAATCAAGCAGAGTCATTCCATGTCAGTTCGCCTAAGATATTTAATTCACTGTCACAAATTTCAATGAAACTGGGTATGTTTATAGCTCATTTTAAGACAGGATCAAGGAAATTAAAGGTGATTACAAGTAAAATATTTTTTAAGATAAAAAAAATCTAAATTTTGAAATTTTTTTAAAAATGTTTTTAATGGCAGATCTATATTCAAAGACTGCATAAAAAAAAAGTCATTTCACTATAAAATCACTAAATAAGTTTCAAATAATGTATATGTGACAAATAATGTAGGCAGATTATTATTTATTGTTGTTTGTCATGTTTAAATGCTAAGAGTGTGTTTAATCTTGTGAATTCTTAAAATCAAGAATTTTGTGAAAAATAATGTGTTAATCAAAAATTTATTATTAACCGAAGGCAGGCTGTTATTACTTTTTTTAATTGTACGTAAAAATATCTTTTCAATAGTTATAAAATAAAAATAGTGAAAATATGAGCAATTTTAACAAAATTTTCATAAAATGTGAATGTTTAATGATAAATATTGAAGCTTTTCATGCTAAGATGTACTAAAATGACTACGATATCGTGTATTTCTACTCTTGCTTAAATATAATACATACAATAATAAAATAACAAATATTATTTACAGCAATAAAAATTAAATTAAATAGTACCAGTTCCTTTACCAACACTACATTGCTCAACAGCCGACTTAAAATCGTCAGCCCGCACTCTTATTGAAAAATACTTTCAACTGTTCAAATAATAAATAAACTGCATTTAAAAATTTTAATATCAACTTATTATCTTAAGACGATAATAATAACTAAACAACATGATGAATTTATAAATCAGCTTTTAATTGAAAAGTCATGAAATGGTCCCTTTAAATATTGTTGTTCATCGAGTCAATCAAAACAAATTATATAAAAAAAAATAGTGAGCCTAATATGCTGACTGCAATGACACTTCTAACAAAACTAATTAGTTCATTACCATCTGAAATCAAACCCGAAAGATCAAAAGAAAAAAAAAATCATCTGTAGTGTGAATGTGACATACTCAGTGGTTGTTGAGGTATGTCTTTGTGACATTTTCACCTGTACTTCAATAAAATATAAACATGTAAGCTTTTTTCATTCATCCAAATTAAGTAAAACAATTATAAAATTTTGTTGTCATTACACCAGATGTTAAATTTTTCGTTACATACTATTAGATAAGTTCTTTACTTTTAGACATTATTGACATAATATCATAAAATTTGCTATATGTATTTTCTGTAAGTGTATAAACAATATATATATGCTTTATTAAACATAAATGAATAACTTTTAAATAATTTGTTTGAGAACAGGGATATATATACACACATATGTTGATATGTTGAAAATCCATCTTTCAGCAATATTGTGATGAAATAAATCAAATTACCGTAATTTCCTGTGTATAGCCCGCGGATCATACAATCGTGTTTCGACCCAGAAATTTTTAAAAATAAAATATAACTTTTTAGATCACAGTAAATATTGGTCTTCAAATACTGAATAAAATTTCTGGGTCCAAACTGAATTGTTTGATCTGCGGGCTATACACCCGAAATTACGGTACATATCATTAGAAACTGAATAAAGTTACAAAAGTGCAACTCATTAAGTTTTAAATATTTTTTTAGATATAGTTATTTGAAAGATATAAATATAATGGATTATGCATTTTTTGCATATATTTAAAGCACAATACGTCAAAATTTTCTTCAACAGAGTGAAATTTGTTTTTTTTTTTCAATATTAGCAGCTCAATGCTAAATTTTCAATATTAACAGCCAAATATGAGTTTAAATATTAGGACTGTCATTTTGAAAATTTCTATTGGGCGGTGAGGAGCTAGTGATTTTTCTCTTTTTTGGAAAGGGATAATTGCTCTTCGCCCTAGAAGTTTTACTAAAAAACAATATTGTTTATTTTTTTCCTTAAGAAACGAACATAAAAGATAATTTGAAAAATAAAATAAATGTATAAATAAAAATATTTCCAGGGATGATACATTGGATAGGTTTTACATTTGAAAATATTGATAATTTTAAATATGATTTAAATACTACTAAAACCAACCAAAATCCCACTATTTTTATTTCAGATCCAGTTATAATATAGTATTATGTACAATTTAAAATTAAAAAATTAGTCATAGAAACTCCGCCTCTGATTGATAAAGATTTTTTAATAATTTCATTATTTTTTGTAAAATATTTTTGATTTCAAAGATTATACAATTTTTTAGACACATTTAAATATTTTTTAACATTACAGCAATATTTTTTTCATAATCTACATACTTTATTTACCTTGCTTAAATTATTCGAAGAAGATTTCTTTATTAGTTATTGAAATATGATTTTATATATAAAATGAGGCCTTTGAAAATTGAACAATCATTAATGGCAACTCGTGGCATTTTTCCAAAATTTTGATAATTTTTTCTCATATGTTCACTATTTTTATTTTATAACCATTTAAAAGATATTTTTACGTACAATTAAAAAAAAGCAATAACACCCTGCCTTCGGTTAATAATAAATTTTTGATTAACACATTATTTTTGACAAAATTCTTGATTTTAAAAATTCATAAGATAAAAGACACTCTTAGTGTTTAAACATGATAAAAAGCAAGAAATAATAATCAGCCTACATTATTTGTCACATATACATTATTTGAAACCTATTTAGTGATTTTATATTGAAATGACTTTTTTTTTTTTTTTTTTATGTAGTCTTTGAATATCGAACTGTCATTAAAAAAATTTAAAACAATTTTTCAAAATTTTGATATTTTTTATCTTAAAAAATATTTTACTTAGGATCAAGAAAATTAAAGGTGATTACGTCTTAAAATAAGTTATAAACAAACCCAATTTCATTGAAATTTGTGACAGTGATTAAATGGCTTAGGGGAACTGACATGGAATGACTCTGCTTGATTTGATATGAAATGCACCTCAAAATATTTTTAAATAGGAAATACTACCAAAAACACCCAAAATCCCAGTATTTTTATTTCAGAATCAGGTAAAGGACACCTTTAAGTATATCTCCCATAAAAAATAAATTTAATAAAAATACCGCTTTTTGTTGATAATGCTTTTTTTGTTAATGCATTATTTTTCATAAAAAATTCACGACTTCAAAGTTTAAATATTTTTTTAGACACACTTAAAATGTTATAAGCGTAACAATATATTTTTATCATAAGCTGCGTACCCTAAATATTGTGCATAAATTATTTGAAGATGATTTGTAGAGTAGATATTGAAATATGATTATATATATGACATGCTACATTTGAAAACCGAGCTATCAAGAATGCCAACTGACGGCAGTTTTTCAAAATTTTGACAATTTTTTTCTCAGAAACTATTTCACCAAGGTGCAAAAAAAATTACTGGTGATCATATCTTAATAGTAAGAACAAACACACGCAGTTTCATTAAAATCTGTGATGGTGGGTTACATATTGATATTTTACTGCCTGATTTGACGTGGAATGCCCCGTGGTCCAAAAAGGATTCACCGCCCTTGAAGGGGTTAAAGTAGTACATTATAATAATTGTAGTAATTGTAGTAAACTGTATTATGTCAAACGTTTTATAACATTGTTTAAAAATACCGGGAGGGAAAGACTCTATTTACTTAATTTATTTTATTTTAGCTTTTTTTCAAATGTTTAACTGATTTGCTTCTTTAATCAAACACGAAAACAACCACTGGATGTCTTAACAGCAACTGATTCGGCCTTAAATTTTCGCAATCGAAGGGAATTGGATGGAAACCCATTTACAGGGAGATCGCTACAAGTTTTTTTATTATAATTCAATCTTCTCTAATCTTTTTAAAACCGATCAGATTAGCGGGCTTTTAGATTCTGCGTTATCTAAACGGGAGTTGGGCAGCGTAGATTGCTAGGGGCAGAGCACCCTAGTTACATATAAAATTGCGATAATATTTTTGTTGAACAGATATCATTTTAAAGTTATATATTATATTTTAGACTAGTTTATAGAGTTTTAAATATATATTTAGGACGCAGTGGTTTTTCTCATCTTTAGTACCCCACATTGATGATTCATTTGCTGATAAGTGGCGTAATAAGGCATTCTGAGGATAAAATTAAAAATGACCAAGAGTCTAATACTTGCACTTACGTTACTAATCGGTATTTTAGATAGTGCGTTTGTCAACAGCTTTTAAATGTAAACAATTTGCCCATAGAAGTGAAGCATCACATGTATAGATTTTCGTAAAATATTTGTTTTTAGTTATTTTATGCAACGATATTATAATATTTAAATAGCTTTTTCATACTTTTTCATTAAATTATTTATATTTTATTTCAATTAAATTTCGTATAAAATGATATATGAACTGACAAAAGTTGATTTCTTAAATCAAATGTTTAAAAGAAACGTCTATAGTCCTTCAGCGGATCGCTTTCCTTAAAAAAAAGTAAATATATCTTCGCAAAAGTTTATATTTGAATAAAATGTTTTCTAAAGTAGCTCATTTTACAGATCGAAAATATCTTTTCTTAGTGTTCAAAACGTAGACAACGCAGTTTGATCAAATAAAGCCATTTTAAAAGCAAAACGTTGCATTTTTCAAAGTAATTTTGTTTTCATGCTTAAAAACTTTCTTCTACATTTCAGTCAATTTTATTGTAGACACAAATTGTGTTATTTATTCGTCTCTACTAAAAAAGCTTTTATTAATAATTTATACAAGTTATCTATGTGAGTTCTAAGAAATCTAATTATCCACTTAAAATCAATGATGCTGTAATATGTCGAGTATTATAGCCATTATTAAAGTGTTATTAAAAGTAAAAATTTCAAGCAATAAAAATTGCCTGCGATTAATCAGTTTTTCCGCAACTAAAAGTGCTGTCACACGAGGCGTAAAAGTTGCCTCTAATTCCGAGCAACTCGATGTTAACCTACGGCTTCAAGACTCGCTTGAAAAGCAAGTAAAGCTCGAAAAGCAAAACTATTTTGTGTCGAATAGATTTTGACACCTGAAAAGAAGCGAGTGGCCAGTAAAAGTCAATCAAATGCTTGGAAAACTAGGATGGAAAAACTATTTACCAAACAGCCAATGAAATGCTTGGAAAATGAAAAAAGTGATACGTTAGTTGCGGGAAAAACTGACGAGTCGCAGACAATTTTTGTTGCTTGAAATTTTTAGGCGTAATTGCACTTTCGTGCACCACTTTTTTCGTCACGAGCATTTCATTGCCTGTTTCGTTAAGGATTTTCTATCGTCAGGTTTCCGAGCTGACGAAGGCTGTTACTGGCGACTGGATTTGTTTCAGGCGTCAAAATCACTCCGATGCAAAATAGTTGCTTGCTTTCCGAGCGACTCTCTTGAAGCCATAGATTAACATTGAGTTTCTTGGAATTAGAGACAACGTTGACGACTCGTGTAATAGCAGTTTAACAATGAAAAGATAAATACTTAGTATCAGAAACTGGATTCGAAGAATATTAGATTCAGAAAACACACCCAGTTAAAGTTAATATCGTTCCAAAAATGGTATGTTTGTCTGCTTCTCTGTTAATTGTATTTCTGAGCCGTGGTTGTTGTAACAGGCTCTGTATCCCCCATTTTGCGAAAAATGACGAAAATATCAATTTTCCATTTTTTCTTTAATCCATTTTATAGGAAAATTCCATATTCGGGTGCATTTGGGGATTTGTTTTTGGTGTCAAACATGTGAAATTTTTATTTCATTATGGTAATTCGAGGTTTTCGTACCATGAGTCTTCTTTTTTGGAAATACTCAGTTTTATAGTACTCAATTAAGTTACTCTTTATAACAACACTCAGAGCGTACATTTCTCCTTGTAAAAGGGAACATTGTTTACGCGCCTACGCTGTTAATGTCTTTTTCTTAGACGTTTTTATTGGTAAAAAAAAGAAAGAACTTGCAAGAAAATTTAGCTAGTGTCATTTTCAATTTGATTTTCGCTACTCACCGCAATTGTACTGTAGAATTATGATTTTGCGTTTAGCCATTATTTAAAAGCAGATGTTTTGGTCATTTCTTTCCCTTTTTGCCGAATTTAAAACCGGTATTATTGACGACTTTAAAATCAAAATAATTGAAAAATGTAAAACCGGAATTATTAACAAATATGCGCATTTTTAATATTGCGAATTTTAGCTACTTGCTCCATAGCTAAAGTTTCTGGAACACGTTGTGAGTTTCTTCTGAATCGGTAAGTGTTTCTAATTCTGTTAAATGTCCTTTGCTTCTGGTATTTTGTTTGGTTACAAAATAACAGGTAATGCGAGATTGTTTGCCGGAAAGTGTAAAAATTAATGTTAAATGTACATTTTGTTTTGAAAAAATATTTTTTCGCCAAAATGTTAAATTTCGCGCCAACAAAATCGCCAAATACACCCGAGTATGTAATTTTAGACCCATTTTAAAGCTGCGCGGTCATATACGATACATCACTTTAAAATATTTTTTTCTTCATTGAATTGTTTAATTGGGTTATGTCTGTCGTTTAAAGATACTTTGAGAAAAATGAAAAAAATGTTTTCATAAATTTTACTGCTTTATTCAATGTACAGGAAAGCAACAAATAAAGGGTTTATATAGGATGATTTTCCAAAACAATAATATCGAGTTGTTTAGGTAGCAGAACGACGATCTTTAGTATTCCTAATTCAACAGTGGTTATCTAAATAAGGTCGAAAAACATAGATCAATTGAATACAAAGGTGAGAATTTAATGGAGCTAGTAAATAAATGTTCGGGGTCGTAGACAACCCTGTGGCCCTATTTTGATGAGTATTGACATCACAAATTTCTTTAATGTACTAAAAATATGTGCCAAACAAAAAGTAAGTAAGAAAAAAACATGATTCTTTTTATTTTTTCTGACTTTCGTGTAAAATGGCTTACAATGAATGTTTATAATCTTACTATATTCAGAAACTGATTCGAAATGATCCAACAAATAAAAATATTCAACAAAAAATCTGTTATTTCACAGAATTCCCCATAATAATTAAATGATTCATAATTGTAATATTTAGATTCATTTTTATTAAATACAAGTCTGCACAAAATAATTGGACTACTTTTCCAGCTATGGACGGTAATTAGTGAAATCTGGTTTTCAAATGTGTTATACATTTTTTCTAAAATGTATTCTGATTTCTGGATGTGTTTGAAAGTCTTTCATAATCTATGATTAATGCATGACTTTCCTTTCTTTATTATTATTATTATTATTATTATTATTTTTATTTTTTATTTATTTTTTTATTTTGGAAACAAGCAATGATTTCATGCTCAATATTCTACAACTTTACAGTAGATTACTAAAATATAAATTAATTTCTAGAACATTTAATTTGAATTTCCGTGTATCGACTAGATCTAGATTTCTGCATTGATGTATTTAATTTGTATGTTAGATATTGAGTTTAAAACACTTTTTAACACTTTCCAACAAAGTTGAAAAGTGTTTATGACTTCGGTTTGTCTGTCCGTCTATCCGTGCTTTAACTCCCGTAAATACACTCGGATTGACCTGACATTTTTGTATGTTACTGACGTTTATCATAGCTCGTTTTTTATTTCAAATTAAGTTTGTAGCATGTTTAGTTCATTTACAGGGACAGCCAAAAGTTTTCCATTACATTACGGCCTATGGGAAAAATCGTTTAAAATGATTTTTAATGGTGTTACACGCTTTCAAACATAAAAATATTGATATGCATTAAAGATGTGCGCGAAAATATGCATTCTGTAGAATATGTGGAGTAAAAGAATAGTTATTATTCATTTACAGGGTCATACAAAAGAATCCCGTTACTTAATGAGATAGGGGTGGATGAGATAGGGGAACTTTTTGCGGCGTATTTTAGTTATGTTAAATTATTTCATGTATAATGAAATTGTTATACGTCATTGAGGTTTACTATAACTTATTTCATGTATAATGAAATTGTTATACGTCATTGAGGTTTACTATAACTTATTTCATGTATAATACGAAGTGCATTTACAGAGACACACAAAAGATTTCAGATACTATATTGTATCCGAAATACTGCACATTAGCGATGATTGCTAGAATTGCATTTTTAATTATGATATGCGCTTTTATGTTTCACTATATTTCTGCATACTATATGGTGGGCGTAAATGCCATAATTCATATACAGGGCTACACAAAAGAATTAGTAAGGGTTACTGGGTATGAACGCAAATTGCTTAAAGGTGGTTTTTAAATGAGTTATGCATTCTTACGCTGAACTGCATTTAGTTTGCTAAAAAATGCTTGTAGAATTTGATAAAATGATATACAGTGTCACGCAAAGAATTGGATACATGGCCTTCTGTAAATGATAATTTCTGGAAATATGATTTCAGTAGTTTTAAGTGTGTTTAGTTTGAATTAAATTTTATGAAAATAGTGGCGTGTAATAAGGGTTGTAAAAAGTATTCAAGTATGTTTCCATCTATTAGTATAAACTGCTGAACGAGAAATTTCAAACTGTTATGCGTTTTCTTGCTAAACTAAATTTTCCCCTTATATGGTATATATACACTGATTTCCAAAAATTAAGGAAAAACAACAAAAAAAGCTATTACTCATAATATTACTTGTAGATTTTAATAAAACTGAGCCACAATGTATAACATATAGTAAGGTATAAAATAACATTTAAAGAAATTACCAGACGATTGTGGTGTTACAGAAATTGACAATTATAAAATCAACAAAATAAATGTGTTAGTTTAGTACAGGAAAAGTATCTTTAATATGGAGTATGATCACCCTTAGAAGCAATACAGCACATAAAGCGATGAGTGATACTGTCAATTATGCGACCGATAAGTTCTCGGGGATGTGCCAGCCTTTGCTCTTGTAAAGCAGTTGTAAGCGTAGCAGTGGTCTGAGGAGGGGGATTGAGAGCAGCTACACATCTTCCTAAAGCACCAAAAACATGCACGATGGGATTCAAATCCGGTGATCGAGCTCACCATTACTTGCGCTGAATTTTTTGGGTGCTGAAGATAATCTTCCAGGATGGGAACCTTGCACGGTCTTACGTTGTCGTCATGTAACAGGAAATCATTACTTGTTGCGCCGGCACAAGGGCGCGGATAAGCATCAAGAATATCATCTCTATAGACGTGAGCATTTACAGTTCCACGTGGAAAGACATGGCGGTCTGTACGTCCACCCAAAGAGACACATACGCAAACACAGACAGTTCCTCTTCCGTATGAATCTATTTCACGAATGTTTGATGGATGATAGCGTATTCCCTGTTTTCTTCAAATCAAACAACGCCTACTATCGCTTTGGAGGCTAAACCAGGATTCATCCTTGAAGAAAACACCCATCACCTAATCAGCTATCCATTGGATATGTAGACGTGCCGAACTTAAACGTTCCCCCCGATGACGTGAGGTGAGTGGCACACAAATGGCTGGTCACCTCGCGTATAAACTACCTTCATGAAGCCTTGTAGTTACAGTAGAAGTTGATACGAACCTTCCAGTGGCTACATCAATGAAGGTTCTAACATGAGAGGGGGTTGCTGTTCTATTCCTTCGTACGCATAACCGCAAATATTGGCCATCGGAGCTTGTCGTAGCTCTTGCCCGTTCTTAGCTGAACCTTCTGGAGGTCGAACCAGTGGTTTAAAATTGTTGCCAAAGCCTATGAACCACAACAGGGCTCACATTTCTTCATCTGACGACCTATGTCTGTCATTGATCTGCTTCCAATCTTTTAATAGCTCTATATCGCAGTTATGTGGACAAATGATACCTCGAGGTCATACTAAGGAATTGGCTATCTCAGTTTTTTTTTATCTCATAATCACAGCAACAACTGCAGCAGTACATTCTAGCATGCATTTTTATGTTCCTCGCAGATGACGTAATCCGATTTCAGTGCCACGAATTTGCATTTTGTAATTTTATGCAACATCTTTTAGTTTATAACATATGCAACTTTCATACGGATAGATTTATTTTTGAACTAGTTATCGCTCTTTTTGTGATTTTTCCTTAATTTTTGGAAACCAGTGTATATCAACGTACAGATCAAATACAGAGCAGTTCAAGAGAACTGGAATACATTTTTGTCTATAGACGGTAACTGCTGAAATCAGTTTTTCAAATGTTTTGTGCGTTTTCTAAAATGTTTACTTAGTTATCATATTTACCTTATGTCCCTAAATAACGAAGTTTTGTTAAAGCATTTAGGAAGTATTGGAAAGTTGTTTCATAATCTATGCTTAACGCATGATTTTACTTTCTTGTTTAAATCTAAACAATTTGATCATATGAGTCAACAATCACGTGTCTAAGTTTTCATAAAATATTTTCTTAATTTATCAGAACATATCTCAATCTATAAATAGTTTTTTCATATTTCTATAGTAAGATATTTGCATTTGACTAGGGTTAAATTTTGTTTAAGAAAAATATATTGAATGGCAGTGAAAAATTATATCTGAAAGGAAATTTTTGCAGAAGACGTTTATGGCTCTTCAACGGAAGGCGTACTTTAGGAAAGCAAATATTTATTTGCAATTCTATTTCAATAAAATGTCTTGCAAAGTAGTTTGGATTACAGATCAGAAATATATTTTCTTATACTTGAAAGCGCAGACAAGACAGGGAAATCCGTAAAGCCATTTTAAAAGAAAAATGTGCATTTTAAACTAATGTTTTTCATGCTATTATACTTTCTTTCATAGATTGATTGTAATTGAAATTCACTTTTTCATTCCTTATTATAAAGAAATATTACAGAAAAATATTCAGCTTTCAAAGTTATCTAATTAAAAACTTGAATAGTGCTGAGCGGTGTTAAAAACGGGCCAAATGAAAGTTCCATTTATCGGAAAAATTAAAGGCTTAGCTAATTAACTCTTGATCTGAGTTGATCTGCTGTCAATTGACTTCCAACAAAGAAGGTTATAAATTTTTATTGTATATAGACCGAGAGGAGGCTGCGCGATCAGTCACCGCATCTAATTGACGGCTTAAATTCCAGGATTAGTTAATTCTCTAGTTGCATATTAAAACGCAACTTGTTTACCAAGTCATTTCTTGGTGGAAAACGCCTGCAAACTCAATTTTATCGGTTGACTGGTATGTTTACCATTCAGTATTCCTGCTCCCAGTCCTCCATGTTTTCATGACTGTAGATGCAGAAAAACGGAATAATAAACCTACCGATCAAACACTAAAATCGGATCTGCAGGTGGTTTCCACTACGATATGACATGGCAGACCAATTGAATTTTAATATGCTAAGCGAGTTCTGTCTAATTCTAGAATTTCTGCTCGATGAAGTGATGGTCTGTACAACCGCCTCGTGGTCTAATATGCATATACACATATATATAAATGGGTATTTTAATTTGAATACAAGCATAACGTTTGAATATATAATCCGACTTTGACAATTATTTTTTTTTTATTATGATGCTGTATAAATTTCACGGAGATCTAAAAAGTAAATGTTTATCTGCTTGCCTGGAATTTGCATTTCTCGGCTCTAACTTTAGTAACTGTTAACAAGACATCACGAAGTTTGAATATTTTAACGTATACGGTTCAATATCTGAAAACCGGACAATTTCATTCCAATTTTTCTTTTTCTTTCTTTCTTTCTTTTTTTTTTAAATGTACCAACTACCACATACAATTATATACTATGATACGAGCTTTTCGCTTAAATGCTGTAGTGTTTTGAGATGAAGGATGTAGATTTTATGCGTAGAATAATCTTTTATGGAAGAAAGTGTCTGTTAACATCATAATCAGTGTCTAATAATTGGGACTGTGATGATGCTTTTGTCTTAACAGCTGCACAACCATTTTGTTGAATCATTTTGCACACATGTAAACTAGGTCTTCCCTCAGAGGGATTAGTCTGAGCGATATTCCTGAGAACATAGATTTAATAATAACATGTGGAAGCAAAGAAAGTGAGATGTTATCTTTAATTGTCCATATACTGCGATAAATTGAAAGGATGAAAATAAACGAATCGTAGAATTACAAAATCTTATGTATAAATTCGTATACACTATTTAAAAAAATGGGAAATCAAACCATACAAGACAGCCATGCATGGATATAAAATTGAAAGTACGCAATATATTAAAAGTAAAATAGAAAATGAAACACTAAATTATCTTATATCGGAATTTTAACTGTATAAAATGATGTCAAGAGCATAATCAGACGCTCCGCACCAATGGGTAACTTTAAATGACAAATATATGATGTTTAAAAAGAATGGACTATACTTTAAATGGTGTGTGCTCCCCCGGAATAGTTAATATTGAACAATATCTGTATTCCACGGATGCAATGAAATTTTCGATAACAGTTAAGGAATTCTCCCCTCAAAATCTAATATAGTAGCAAAGTACCGAATACATCAACAGTGGCATGCAATGCTTCGTTAGAGTGTGTTTTAGATATGCTCAATCGGATTTAAATGATGAGTGCATACTGGCCACTATATACGCTGCATTGTTTTGTTTTCAAACATATTCTGCACAAGTTGAGCTGTATTTAGCATGTATTAAATAAAAGAAAACGGCAATGATTGCAACATAAAGTATGACACAAGATCTGAATATATCGTCTGCATAACTTTTCAGCTATCAAAGTGTCATTTGAAGTAATTTACCAATCCATACATATTTATTCAGCAAATCATGCAAGCTAACATACGCAAATATGAACCCGATTATGAAATTTCACCAGAATAAGTTAATTTATAAAAAATCTACTAATGATAATTGAGAATATGACCTTATGAAAAAATGTCTAGAAAAATAAATCAGATAAAAAATTCATATCAAATTTAAAACGGCACTTCCCTCTGTTAGTGGCCTTGGCGAGAGAGAGAAAAGCCTAGAGAAGGAACACTTTAACAAGTACTTCCGGGCAACCTACTTACTGTTTCATGCAGGTCTTTATTAAATACTTACACAATTTATTTAATGCTAGGTGGATATCTATCAGTTTTGTTGCATTTAAATTGCATGTTTTGCGTAGGAAATGCAGCATTATGAAATATTTAAAGTTGCTATACCTAATAATTCCAAATTAATGGTAATTGAGATCGCTTTCCGTTAATTTAATCTTTTTAAATTTTAAATTTTTTAGAAACCATTCACAGAGACAATTGTATATTTTAAAACTAACCTGAAGCAAAATATCAAGATTTTGGGCTCAACAGTAACACAGAGATAGAAAATTTTTGAAAGTTTTTTGTTTCTGCACTGTTTTATATAGCGACATTTTTAGAAATTGTTCTATTGCGAGAATTTACGTCATGATAAATACAACCATGTCAATTTTCATGTTTATATTCCTAACAATTCCATGTACTTCATTACTTAGATCATCTTTAGATCTTTTTCGCTTTGTTTAGTCTTTCGATTTTTTAGAATTCGTTCTACAACGAGCATTTACATCTTATAAATTACTACCATGCCAAAGTTCTAGTTTCTAACCCCTACAGTATCCCAAAAATTTCAGTATTCCAAATAAATTAGAGTTTAGAACATTTCTAGAAATTTTTACGTTTATCCGTCAAATTGAACCTTTTAGTGAGTGTCCATTACGAGTATTTACATCTTAAAAGTAACTACCGCCCCAAATATAAAATTTCTAACCCAATCAATATCACAGAAATCGCAATTTTAGAACATTTTTACACCTGCAGCGATGTAGGTTCTTCTACTGACATAAAATACAGTCTTTTTTTCGGAGCAGAGATGGCCACCAACATTTTTTTTAAGTTGGCTATGTAGTTTCAGAGATAACACCTTACAAACGTACAAGCATTAATATTATTATACACTTTATAATATTATAACACTTTATAATATTAGCATTAGATGTACAGATACAAAAGCCATTTATCTGTTACAAACTAAAGTGCCCGGCGTTGCCCAGAATGTGAAGGATGTTTGTTCTGAAAAATCAATTTCAAAATTTAACATACAACACAAAACAAACATTAAAAAAAGCACGCGAAATGTTGTATGAATGAATCATATGAAAACGCTATATAAAAATGTATTAATGTATATAACAGACGCAAAAGAATACAGCTATAAATGAACTTATTTCAATTTATAATTGGAGCAATAATGTTAAAATACGCCAATATTTCCCTAATCGGGTTTTTATCATGCTTCAATACATTTTTCACACTCATATGACGTTATACTATATTCAACACGACCTTTATATTTCCAATATGACGTAATATTTTCCTCTTTCACGTAGAAACCTTGAAATAGAAAAGTTATGAAGTTATATTCACTTTCATTTAAATTCGTCAAACTATTTATTTCATTTTCATTTTTCACGTGATTATCTTGCAATAGAAAAGTTATGATGTAATATTCATATTTTCTTAAATTTGGCAAACTATTTATTTCATTTTCATTTTGCACGTGGAAATCTTGCAGTAGAAAATTAATTGTAGTAGTAATAATTTTCTTGTGTATTTTAATTGTTGGCAACTGCTATAACGAAACATGTTTAAATTTGATAAGAAATTGCTGTTAAATTGGTGGTTTTTTATTAATTAAAAATTAACTATAAATTATTTCGATTCCTAATTACTTTAGTTGCCTCGGCCATGTTTTAATGCACATGTACGTATCTTTTCACAATTTTGGCTTCCAAATTGTGGATTTTTATAGAATTACAAACAAACAGATAGACAAGTTTTCATTTTTATATATCTCTCTATTCTAAAAAAAGTAACAAACGCTGTCACCGCCGCCAACGTCGCCGCCGGTTTGAATTGTTTGTGACCGGAGGTTTTTCTTCGTTAATATTAAGAAAACTATTGCATACAAAAATATGAAAATCGGTGGTAGTATAGAGAAATGTTTGATCAACACGCTGATGCATACAGTTTTCAAATCGAAGAATTATTTTAAGAGATATTTAATGCTAAATTTGGACAAAATCGTTCAATTAAAAAAGTTGTATAGAAGCAAAAACTATACATGGGAATTTAATCATTTTTAGATCATTTTATTCAATAGAAGATCCCGATGTGCAGATTCAATTATTTCTTTTAATTTGACTCATTTTTTGAGGTTTTATTTCTATTTTAAATTTCAATATTCAGCATTTCGACAGATATGTTTTACATATTTTAGAAAATGGTATTAATTAAACTGTTGCCAACTGTTTAAACAGCGCAAACAATAATGTTTGCTTCAAATAAAAAAATTATTTACACGTTACTATTATAAACAGAAAAAAAACCCTTCAAATTAGAATTGAATAATTAGGTATAAAAAGCAGGTACTTATTGGAAATTACGCCATAAAAACTATATTTACATGTGAATTTTAAAAGAGAAAGGGTATTGTAAAATAAATTCATTAACATGCGTTGGAAGTCTTAAATAGAAGAAATTACGTCACATTACACTTATTATGCAAAATGAACAAAAAATAATATTGCAAAACAGTTTCAATTTAAAAATTGCGCGAGACAACATGTTAGAGGTTAAATATTAGACTTTTTCAAAATTTTATTATTTGTCATTTTATGTGAGGTGTTCAGCTATAAGTATGCAAAATTTTATATCTCCAACTTAATTAAGGGCTGAGTTAGAAAAATTGTTTAAGATACACAAGTTAGAGCCCAGAGAGTTAAATATTAGACCTTTTTCAAAATTTTATGATTTGGCATTTGATGTGAGGTGTTCAGCTATGCAAAATTTCATGTCTCCAACTTAATTAGAGGCTGAGTTAGAAAAAATGCTTAAAATACGGAAGTTAGAGACTGGAGGGTTAAATATGACATTTTCAAAATGTTATGATTTATCGTGTTATCGTAAGTGTTCAGCTATAAGTATGCAAACTTTCAAGTCTCCAACTGAATTAGGGGATGAGTTAGAAAAATTGCTTAAAATACATAAGTTAGAGCCCAGAGGGTTAAATATTAGACCTTTTTCAAAATTTTATTATTTGTCGTTTGATGTGAGGTGTTCAGCTATAAGTATGCAAAATTTCATGTCTCCAACTTAATTAGGGGCTGAGTTAGAAAAATTGTTTAAAATACACAAATTAGAGCCCAGAGTGTTAAATATTAGACTTTTTCAAAATTTTATTATTTGCCGTTTGATGTGTATTGTTCAGCTATAAGTATGGAAATTTTCAAGTCTCCGACAAATATAATTTCTGAGACCGGGCTATGTGACAGACGGACAGACAGACAGACAGACAAAGGAGTGAGACAGGTAGGGTTTCGTTAGATGAACGAAACTCTAAAAACATGCTGCGGATGACTGTAACAACATCCTAAAATTACATTACCATCAGCGATCTACCAATCCCGAATTTAGTTTATATTTGTTTCATGTATTCTTATTCTTTTGTGCGGCCCTGTAAAATAACTATCAATAATACATACAGTAAAACCTCTGAATAGCGGACACCTCGAGAATGCAGAATTTGTCCTCTATTTGGAGGTGTCCGCTACTGAGAGTAAAACATGTACAGTTATTTAAGTGTTGGTAATCGAAAAAATGTCCGCTAAATAGAGGTAGCCGCTAATCGGGTGTGTCCGTTATGGAGGTTTTACCAGTAAAACCTCCTAATAGCGAACACCTCGGGAAGGCCGAATTTGTTCTCTATTTGTAGGTGTCCGCTACTGAGAGTAAAAAAAATGTACAGTTATTTAAGGGTTGGTAATTGAAAAAATGCCCGCTAAATACAGGTGTCCACTAATCGGGTGTGTGCGTTATGGAGGTTTTACTGCATAATAATATTATCCTTTACAAGAAAATTGCATGCTGTATGATAGACAGACAGACATCCAGAGAAAGAAAACCTCCAAGAGCAATAAACACCCATGTCTTATGTTTTAATCATCCACAATCGTTTCTAAATTTCGTTATACGAGTATTAAAAAAATCTGTTAATTTCCAGTCGATAGACTGACAACAGTCTTTTAGCCTGAGTTTTTAGCCGGATTTAGCCTGTTGTATGTCATACAACTGGCCAGATTTTATACAGCAGGCTAAAAACGGTCACCCTGGTACGGAGTACTGTATTATTATTTGTTTGATCACCAAAACTGGTTGCCACGGGTTGTTGCAAGGTTTGTGATCACGTGGTTGAAACTGATCTATTCAATATTACTGCGTGCGTATTTTTTTTATTTACTCCATGTGTTCAAACCAGTTGTCTACGAAAGCATCCACCGGTGAAAGTGACGCACACCAAATTTCTCTGACGTATGCAGATAAATTGTGCTTTTTTATCAGTTTTTTTAATATAATTTTTAAACGGTTTGGAACTTATTTTTCATAGTAGGTGCATTCAGTAGGTGCCCCTCATAGGTACCTCCTGGTGCAATCAGAAACGAAATCCGACAAATATTTTTTGAGTTATGCTTGACGAAAGATTTTTATTAGGCTTTTTTTTTAGTAGGACATGGCGTTAATATCCATCGTAGCTGTAATGTGTCCGGACAGTAATATTTCGCTGAGTATTAGCCTTCGCTTCGCTCAGACAATTATTAAATACATCATGTGACATTTGTATGTTACATAAATAAAGTTGAAATAAGCTCTTTTTTATAAATAAAATGTTAAACATGGGGACATGAACGATGCTATAAAAAAATACGTATCCGTTTTATGAAAGAAAACTAAATATTTGTAAATAAGAAACAAATAGAAGAATAACTTATCCTTATCCATTGTGGCTAGTTGAACTTCAGTTGCTGTTGCAATGGAAATAATTCGGCCAGCGCCGCCTAGTATCTTTTGACTTAAATGTGTGTTTAGAGGGACTAATATGACGGTCAAACACAGGGACGAATATATTTACAACAATATTTCACTATACACTCTATACTAATAAAGAAGAATTATATATTACTATAGTGTATATATATAGGTATAAATATGTAATAGCTAAAGTTAATAATATTTATAGAAACTTTTACAGTATACATTTAATACTGGATATTTGCAGCTGGGGACAGGGAATGAAATGATGATCTTGTTTGTTTAAAGTTGTTTAAAATTAATTATTTATGCATCATTATATGTCCATTTATCATCGGTAATTGTTATAAAAATTGTTACAATATATTACATTTTTCAGTTTTCATTTTAGTAAAATTAATGAAATATTATTGACAGTGGACGCAAATTGTCCAATTTCCAGATATTGACCCATAATGCATTATTTAACATTTTTAAATATTCATCGTACCGTGTTTACTTTTTATTAATAGATGCCAAAAATTTTAATATAGAATCGACATGCTGAGCATCAAAATCCGGCGATGTTAGATATAAATGTGGTTTCAAGTGTTGGAGTTTTTCAATAAAATAAAAAATAAGAAACAAGTGGGTAAGTCTGGTCACAGATCGCACAGAGGGCTTCGTTTAATATTCCTTTCAATATACTTTCTCCTTTAATTAATCAACCCAAATTGTTAATTTATAATTATTAAATCCTTTCAAAGATCGAGATGACATAAAGAGGTGAGGATGGAGGTAGGGAGACTGGCGATTTTAAGCAAACATTTAAGATAATTGCTTAAATTACTGTTCGAAAATAGTGGTAACTAAACTTTTGAAATTTTTATATTAAATCAGTAGCATTTATCTTAGGACTCTGTCAGAACTCCACACATAAAACAGTAAAAAACGCTAAGTTTTTTTTTTTTAAAGCCCCTCCCCGACTTGAAATTTTACGCGCCTTCCTTTATTAAAATTTTTATTATGTGTTATAAATTATATTAAAATTTCAAAAAGATCGCCTTGTTATATGTCCTAATTTAGATAAGATCGCGGCCTGTTAGTTACACATTCCACCACCAGGGAGCGCACTCTATTCTTAAGAAATGTGTATCTGAACGAAACTCATTTATACAACCTATCGGTAGATACATTAGTCGAGGGAGTGGCGGTCTTGACGAAGAATTTAAGATATTTGCTGAAATTCGAAAATAGTGGTATCAACACTTATGAAATTTTATATTGAATAAATAATATTTATGCTGTATTTTTTTAAATTCTACACCTTTCTGAAGAACACTGCTATAGAAACTCACGTGACTGCTTTTTAAAATGAGCATTTAAGAAAAATCATCCAATTACTGAAAATATAATTAATATCTCAGCTTGTAATTCAGACACAACAATAATTTTTAGAATTTTTAGAAAGGGGAATTTTTTTTTACGTCTGGCTGTCCAAGTTGCGAGTTTTTAGGCCTATTAGATTCTGAGATACCCTCACTACCCATTATTGCTTAACTACCGCAACCGGAGACCATGATTTTTACAGTCTGACAAACCCTGGTCCTTTTAAAACGACAGTTTGAAAGACATGATCGAATTAATGTAATAATAATTAATATCTCCACAACTAATTTAGAAGCATTCATGAAATTAACATGTTTGAAATCAGCAAAAAATCCTGCGCATAGATGCATAAAAATTTTATCTATAAATTTTATAATTTAAAAGTTTTACATTCGTTTTAAAACCTCTAGTCTACTACGGCGCCGACCGTATGCAGATAAAACCCAAGAGCTCTCAGCTGTCTGGACATGAAATATTTCTGAAACACCTGTGTTCTACTACTTGTCTATGAAAAGAAATAAAATAAGCTTATATAAACCAAATTTTAAGGGATTTTTCCGTTTGTGGACAGAATTTTCGAAAAACAAAATTATAAATTCTGAAAGAGAAATTTTGTTTTGCGTCAGCTTGCGCAATTTCAAAGTTTTTAGGCCTAGTAAATTATAAAATACAGACGTCTTTCAAAACACCCAATACATTTATCGTCATGGAACTTCTTCAAAATTATGGCACCCCCCCCCCCCTTCTAACAGAAAATCGTTGCGGTTTGATTAAAATCAAAGCTTTTGTTGAATTATGAACTTTTTCCATTCTTTTAATTGGGGTTTTTCAATTAACAACGTGCGTTAATTAACCCTTAAATGCCGAGTGTTGCTTTTCGGTGACATACCCAATTTAGGCTTCTAAAATACTATTAGAATAATATTAAAGCTATAATGCCTAATGTTGCCAATGAAATACATTATGAAAATTTTATTTAATCGATTTTCAACATGCACATAGCAACATTTGTGATGTTTAAGAATAAAGATAGATTTATTTTTTCAATTGTTACCGATTGATATTTTTTTGTTGTTGTTTGGAAGCTTGCGAAATACCCTATTTTGTTCTGCAGTGAGCAAGTAAATTATTTCTTACCATAGTTCTTAAAATTCTTGTGTGTTTAATATTATAGAATTTTATCAAGAAAAATTATTTTTTAAATTAAAGACCAGTATTGCCGATTAGTAACAAACTGTTTTTTAACCGTAAACCATACTTAAAACAAAATATGATTTTTTTATGCATTTTTCCCATGATTTATTTAAAAAAGGAAAGCTGAAAAACATTTTTAAAAGGATTTTTGAAAATTCAGGCATTGAAGGGTTAAGACGTTATCAAAATTTTACGATTTCGGCAAAGTCAGGGTGTATTCAGCTCTATGTTTAAAAAAAAGAAATCAAGTCTGTAACTAAATAGTTTGCGAGTACAAGTGCATTGACGTGTGGACAGAGACTCGAAACTATAAGTGTTTTGTGAGATGAGACAAACCCGAAAAAGATCGTTTGGGCCTGTAATGGGAAGAAAATGTAGGGTGCTTATTTCTTGGTTTCAACATTTTCGATAGTTTTTCTCGAAAACACAAAACTAACATGTAAAGAGAAATTCGTTCCAAGTTTTCGTTAAAGCTGAATTTCAATAAGAATTTCGACACATTAGTCTGCTATAGCTCAGTTGGTTTCATTTATGGGAATTTATTTTTGGACAACAAATTTGGGCAAGTTTCGCCAAGCTTTGGTGAGAATTTAACGCTAGCGGATATGTCTATGTAGTTTTAAAGGTATGAGATTGGTAACACTGGTTACAAGAATGAAAATAAAATTGCGAGAAATAACGTTTGCTAAAACTTATAAATTAAACCCAATTATGGAAGTATAATCCGCTGCCCTGTTTCAAAACAGCAGCCACCCTAGAATTTCAAAGTGCTATATTTGGGACGTTTTATAAAATAGAGGGGGAACAAAAATGCTTTGGATTCCTTGTATCAACTCCGAACACTTAATGGAAAACACGGTTTAGATTCCCCACCCCCCTTTTTTGCATATTTCTTTGTGTTTGAAATCTTGTAACTGCCCTTTTAAAACAAGATGACGGACAAAGCTGGCCAACGAACTGTATATATATATATATATATATATATATATATAAGTAAACTTTCGAACGGGCGGTGGGTTTGGAGTCTAGAAGTCACGATTGGTGAATTTATAATGAACTTTTCCGGAATTGCTTTCTTCTGGACGGCCGCAACAGGCAGCTTCTTACTTTTTGTAATGGAAACTGCCTAAAAGTGTTTTGAGAAATCATTATTGTTAAAATAAGTCAACTGACATTTGGTAAGTAGTCGAAAACAGGCATGATGCTTGGTTTTGTCTTCGAATTTCTCTTCTGCTTATTTAAAAAACAACTATGCTTGCGCCCGTTGCCTTAATATCTATAACTATATTTCTAATGTAGAAGACGGCTTTTGGACCTCAGATTACTAAAGTATTACATATATATTCAGAATTGATAGATGCTTTCATCTTATGTGTAATAAAAAAAAAAGTTTTGATTTATGCGCATTTATCACTGCGTACAAACTCTTGTCGAATTATGTGGCGGGACTACTTTATCTGAATCTGAAATATTTTATAAAGAAGTAGAGAGAAATTGAAGAGTTGATTACTGAGAGCATAAAATATGTATTTCCGCTTTGCGTTTTTCTCTTAAATTTAAATAATAATGATATTTTGCTCCATTAAGTCAACCAGAATGTTTACTCTTTTACTTAAAAAATCTGAAGCAAAAACAAATGATTGTAAGTTTTTTTTTGTTGTTGTTTGGTTTTTCAATAACAAAAAACAGAGTAAAAGTTAGATGCTTGTTGCTTAAGTTTACATACCGTAGAAAATTTAGAACACATACTTTTGAGCAATTTCTTTTGAATCATTTTCTTTACCAAGCAATACTTTTGAATAAATTTGTTTGTCAAGGAATAAATATTTTTAAATATCATGCACATTTAATTAAAAAGATTATTACGCATTAGCTCTTAAGCGGTCTCAGGATTCTTAAAGCTTCAAAAATTTCAAAAGTTAAACTCCTATCTGTTCTAAACATTTTGATATAATTGTTTCTTTGAAATTCGAATTTAACAGAAGTTATGGCTTTTAGAATTCTACTAGCTCAATAGCTGAAGCGGCGTTTACTGAAACTTTGAAGTCATTTTTCTCCAAATGACATTTTTGGGCATAACGCGCAGACTATCTCCAAAATTTCTGAATATTTTTTTCATGAAATTTTCAAAACATATGTTTCATGTAAGTCTGAGTAAACTGAAACTATTGTTCAAAAAAATATTTTTTTAGGTGATTATACTGTTGAAATTTTAAAAACTTAGCTAAATACAACTTTCTATTAAAAATATATAAATGCTTTAAATAAAAATTTATTTAGGTTCAGGTTAGTTGTTACTATCTGAAGTATAAGTAGGCACCAAAATTTTCATTCTAGTTATATATATATTTTAATCCTGCGTGTAAGTTGTTATACCAATTTTCTGCTCGTCAAAATTGCTCCCCTGACAGTTGAAAGCCCACTATAAATGCTGATTCTGCATCTTGCAGTTCTTTTTTTAAATACATGAAATTAAAGAACATACGACTACTTATATCTTTCATCCCAATTAAAATTGTGTTTTAAAATCACATACATTTTAAGATATTAAATGTTGAAAATGGTCTTTTTTTATTTTCATTTTTTAGTCCCCGGTATGTTATTTCTTTCTCCCAGCTTATTTTGTGTCGTCTAGAAAAAAAAAAAAAAAAAAAAAAAAAAAAAAAAAAAAAAAAAAAGTTACGTTTATAAGCCAGCCGTAAAACAAAGCAGATATATCATTGCACTCTTAAATACTCTACTTCCATTCTTTAAACTTCTAAGCATAGCACATTTTCGATTTTTATACCGTCGTATTGGAAAAAAAAAAGTACTTTCTAAATGCAATTTGTTTGAAAACTGCATCTCTATTTATATTTGAGATATTAATTTTTTGTGGGTTTTAGCGACATTTGTTTAATTTTGGCAACCATTTCTGTAGAAAGTAAAAAAAAAAAAAAAAAAAAAAAAAAAAAAAAAAATAGCAATTATATCTATTTGTTGCCATTTTCCCATAAGAACTGAAGAAAAAATGTACTTAAAACACGTGCTATTTTGAAAAAAATATAAATGAATGATTTCTGATAAAACATGGAACTATTATAAACTAAATTTAATTTTAAGTATCTATATTAATATTACAAACAGATGAAAGCATACAAATCATGAGATACCTGATTTATTTTTGTTGAGTTTTTTGAATGACGAAATCTCCTTTTTTGGATTTGTGTATTATTCCGCGATAGTGACGTCCTATGCGTACTTTACTCTAGATGTTGTTTAATACTGGATCGCAAATGAGGAATTCTTCAGCGGATGCAGATGACATCATTTTATATAAAATAAAATCGCGTGCTTTAAGTCTTAAAATTGAACTACAGTAGAGTACCGATTATCCGAGTCACGCTGCTCCGAGTTATCTTCTTCTAATGGACTGATGGCTTCTATTATTATGAAACAGCCATTAAAATGTAGTGTTAGGTGAAGATAAGAGAGCACAAGAAAGAACTCGGATTTTCTGGTCAGAATGGGAAAAAAAAAAAAAAAAAAAAAAAAAAAAAAAAATCAGAAAATCATACTTTTAACTCTTTACTACTGCCCTTTCATCTTCTTACATTTATAATGGTTATTTTATAATAATGAAAGCCATCAGACCATTAGAGTAAGTGATCCATTCTAAAGGTATAAGTTCGATTAACTCAGATATTCGGAACCCTACTGTATCTATATTTATATACAGATATTTTTTTTTCATCGGAGGCGATACTAAATTCTGAAAAAGTAAAATTCCTGTTTTCCAGTTTTTCCATTTTAAGAGTCCTGAAATCCCTTAAAACTATTTATTTATTTTAGCTTGATAAGCAGTGAAAGTTATGTGAATATAATCGTCAATATTTTTGAATAAATTTGTTTGTCAAGGAATAAATATTGTTAAATGTGGGATGCATCTAACTAAAAACATTATCATGCATTAGATCTTTAAAATTAATTAATTATTTATTTATCTGTTGATTTTAGTTTGATAAGCTGTAAAATTGACGTGAATATAATCGCAGTTAAGTATAATTTTTCTGTTTACTAACTTTTATACATTAACGAGACATTATGTTAACAGGATGTTTTTATAATACAAATGACGGGAGATTGCATTTAATTTTAAAGTAGTACTATTTTAAGATGGAGATTAACTATAATTTTACGCCTAAGTATTTTTTTATAATCGACTGTTTTAATAAACTGAAAATTTTTATTTTTCAGTAATGTTAATTGGAAATAGTGATAATCATTGTGAAATTCCTATCACTGGAAATAGTATTTCTTAAATATTAATAAAATAGTTTTTTAAGTACATTATTCTAATTTATAATAATTTCATTTCATTATATATATAAATTTACCCTATATATATATATAATGCTAATGAAACGAATTTATGAAGCAATTTTATGTTTCATAGCTATTGACTGATTATGTTTCATAGCTATTTCTACTAAAATATAGAACGCTTGGCGACAAAATTAACTCCAATTATCCGTATTGATCAACAATTTTCAAAAATGGTATTAGAATTTTAAAATTTGAATTTATTTCGAGTTTCTAATTTTTTTTCTAATTTTAATGAAATTTCTATAATGATGGCAACTAGATTATTCTATTTTTGTAAATAAAAGGGGAAAACGCAGGAATTATTAGATTTCTTTTTCGTCATTTTCGAATTGAAATTGAAATTATCTTTTATTTCAACGGATAGTGAAGACAATATTGTGATTAAATTATGTTTTTCAGGGGGAAATTTTTTTTTCACGTTTCGACCATCCGGAATCAGTATATTTAAAAAACCAAAAATCGTCTGTCACTTTCAAATTCCATAGATGTGAAAAAAAGGATTTTCTCAATTTTAAGGAGAAAGTGACATGAATAATTTTAAAATTAGAAAGAAAATTTTAAGATAAGAATTAAATGATCACGAGTTAAAAGCAGGAATCAGAGTAATAAAATTAAATAATGATCCCAGCAATAGCTTATCTAATAAAGAAACTGTGTTAATTAAATATGGAAATTCGCATTCTGATAAAAAAAAAAACCTACTTTGCGCCGAATACGCCGTTAATATTTGGACAACTAAAAGTTCATACACGGTTACTGAAAATAAAGCCGATTATAAACAACAGCATAGATCCAACATGTGACTGAAAATGTGAAACGGATGTGAAATGATTTGATGCAGATTGATAGTTAAATTTTATCGTCTTCGAACATAGAATTAAATTTAACATATCAATTTATTAATAAACAAGGGCTTTGGAAGAGAAAAAAAAAGAGATTTTAATGCAAATTTTGATGTAAATAATTTATTCTCTTATTTGTATTCAAGAAGTTAATATTGTAATTAGCAATAGAATTGTGGACTTTTAGAATGATTCTTATGGGTCCTATATTTTAAAATGTGGGAAAATTTCTGTTTAATTTGAAAATAACTTTAATTTATAAATCTAAATTGTGTAAATCTGCAATAAATACATATATATTTAGAGCTTTAATATTCTAATAAAAAAATGTGCGAAATACCAATTGTATCTCCCATTTCAAACTTAGTGGAAAATAGAAATTTAGATTGCTAGAAATATTTTTTTTTTCATAACTTGGGGACGAGGGACCTTAAAAAAACTTAAAAATCAATTCTTTATTTTTTGAAATTTTGACTTTAAATATTATTCAGGGGTACATTATATGCATTATGAGAAGCATTTATCAAAAAAAAAATTTTTTTTTTAATTATTTTTGAGAAAAAAATGGAGTTTTACGCGTCGACTTAGAAATATTCGAAATGCCCCATGCGCATTCCAAATCAATGAAAATCCCCAATATTTTTTATAAAAGTTTGGTTTATATATATAAATAAAAATGTGCATCGAATTTTATATATTTGAATATAAAGGTAAAAAAAAAAATAATAATAATAAATAAAAATTTCAAAATTTTTTCGAAAAAATTTCAAAAATTTTGACTTTTTTTTTTTTTTTTTACACCTTCATATTCAAATATATAAAATTCGATGCACAGAATTATTTATATATATAATCCAAACTTTCATAAAAAATATTGGGGATTTTCATTGATATGGAATGCGCAGGGGGCATTTCAAAGATTTCTACGACGATGCGTAAAATGCCATTTTTTCTCAAAAATAATTTTTTTTTTTGTGATAAATGCATGCCACAATGCATATAATGTACCCTTGAGTAATATTTAAATTAAAATTTACAAAAAAAAAAAGAATAAAATGAAAAAAAAATTGAAATTTTGAAATTTTTTCGAAATTTTTCAATTTTTCAATTTTTTTTTTTTTACCTTTATATTCAAATATATAAAATTCGATGCACAGTTTTAATTACATATATAAACCAAACGTTTATAAAAAATATTGGTGATTTTTATTGATATGGAATGCGCAGGGGGCATTTCGAAGATTTCTACGACGACACGTAAAATGCCATTTTTTTCTCAAAAATAAATTTTTTTTAATTTTTTTTTTGTGATAAATGCATGCCGTAATGCATATAATGTACCCTTAAGTAATATTTAAAGTTAAATTTGCAAAAAAAATGAAAAATTCTGAAATTTTGAAATTTTTTCGAAAAATTTCAAAATTTTACAAAAAAATGTTTTATTTAACCTTTATATTCAAATATATAAAATTCGATGCACAGATTTTTTTTATATATATAAACCAAACTTTTATAAAAAATATTGGGGATTTTCATTGATATGGAACGCGCATGGGGCATTTCGGAGATTTCTAAAACAACGCGTAAAATTCCACTTTTTTCTCAAAAATGACTTTTTTTTTTTTTGTAATAAATGCATGCCATAATGCATATAATGTACCTTTGAGTAATATTTAAGGTGAAATTTACAAAAAAAATAAAAAAATTATTTTTAAGGTCCCTCGTCCCCTTGGATAAGCTCAAATTTTGGGTACGATACGGGTATGATGTGTTTGCTATCTTGAATAGAAAAAGAGTATTAAAATAAATACTAAGAAAGCTTGACAGTTTTGATCCAATTATAAAATTTAGAATAGAAACAGAATTATTTCAAAACGTTGCACATTTAGAATTAATACTAGAACGCCCGAAAATTTATTCAAGTTTTATAAAAATATTTTGTACTAGAATATATATATTTTTAATTATATGAGTGATTTATTTAAAGTAAATCAGCGTTTTTAAAACTTATTTTGAGAAAGAATTTCTAGTTCAAATTGACATTTAATCATATGGTTGGAGTCGAATCGACTCCTTTCGTCCGCTCTAGTGTTCAAAATAGAAAAATCAGCTAACCATTTTTCGATATCCATTGATAGAAAACCAGGTTAAAATAAATTGATAATATCTAGTAAGTAGTAAACTCTGTTCATACATAAAATAGCTACAATAAATTCATATATCTTCAAAGGTTTAAAATTATGTTCAACTGAAATCCCCTTAAAGAAGGAATAAATTTAACAGAAGAAATTGTAATGAACGCTAGACAGTTGAAAAGGATAATAAGAAAATTTATTAACATAACCACCAAAAAACTTAACATAATCAGTCCAACACAAACAGAGAAAGAAAAACTTTTCTTGTAGTCATCCAAATCATAAACGGTATATCTTTAAAGTTTAAGTGTGAATTACAGAAATTTGAATTAAATATATCTATAAGACCTTAGAAATGAATGTTCCAAAATATTAGGCCCGGCAAAGAATATATAAATTAAAAATAGCAATATGAATATTTTATTTAATAGTCTTAAAATTTAGTTTAAAATCATAGTTTTTTTCATTCTATTAGGTGTAAAAAATTTTATTATTGTGTTTGTCCAAGAAACTGCAAGTATTTTTTTTTCTAATATGTAAGTAACACAGGTTGCCGTATTTCTTCAGTTTTACGGGCTTATATATAGTTATGCGGTAAAATGTGTTTTTTTTTTTTTTTTTTTTTTTTTTTTGAAAACCATTTCTTAAAACACTGCGATTTATCCTTTTTTGTTAAGATCATGATATAGCACTTAAGTTTTAATCACACCTAATATCATACAAACTGAAGTATATTTCATTTCTTCTCTCACGCTTCAAGCTGTTCTTTCCCGCCGCAAGTAGGCCTTTTTTAAAAGACTGTACATAATCCTCATATTTAAAATTTGGCGAATAATCCCTACTGTGTGTTTTAAAAAGTAATTTAATGCCCGAAAACCGAGATCAACCCTTTTTAGGTGCGTTCGTAATTATATAAATACATAGCACAAATAGTCGTCGTTCAGTCTGTCCATCTGTCTGTCTGTCCGCATATAACAGAGCAAAAAGTTCTCCGTTACATTACGGCCAATGGGAAAAATTTATTGCAAGTGCATTTCAATGATGTTACAGCTTTTCGAACAGAAAGAAATTGATAGGCACTTATGAAGTGCTTTAAATTATACATTCATTACAGTATGCGGTGGAAAAAATATTTATGAAATTAGTTATAGTACGAACGCACCTCATGTGCCACATTTGACGAGCAATTTTCAGCTTGTTTAAATTCTCTAATTGTTTGAATTCGAAAAAATATCTATTGTAGATGATACAACTATCGACAAGTTCGTCAGTGACGAACTTAAGGAGCCTCATACCTTTTAAAATCTCCGTCGTCAGTGCAAAAGTGATGACGTTTCGAGTTCTCATAACTTTTTAAATAATTATTGAAATTATATAAATATTTGCAATACATTTAGACCATATTAAAAGCTTTATAAAATGTAAAACTAAAAACTGATAATACAATAGAATAAAAAATATAGTTCAGTTAATATTGCTAAAATGTTTCGAAAGCTGTCGAAGGTCACACCAACGACGTCATGTGTAACAGCTAGTAACACAAGATTTCATGAAGTAACTGTTAATAAATAACTAATGAAAATAAATTTATATTTTTTATCGTCTACTTATACGTGAAGAATAAATATTACACCTTGATTAAAAAGTTTAATTAAAGCGCAAAAGAAATTTTTGGATTACTAGATTTCAAATACAAATTTCTTTAATATTTAATGTAATGCATACACTGTAAAAAAAAAAAAAAAAAAAAAAAAAAAAAAAAAAAAAAAAAACCGGACTACAAAACGGAATACTACTGGCAATCTAGACGCCAGTACTATTTCCGTATTTTACGGGAATTTTTACCCATAAATTACAGAAAATTTTCCTTTTTTCTGATTATAAACGGAAATTTTTCTGTAATTTATCGGTAAAAATTTCCATAAAAAAACGGAAATAGTATTGGCGTCTAGATTGCCAGTAGTATTTCCGTATTTTAGTCCGTTTTTTTTACAGTGTACTTACCATCTTGAAAGGTATGTATTTATTCATAAGAATATTTATTTAATATATAAGCCAGTGCTTCATATTTAGCTGATCAAATCATTATATAAAATAAATAAAAGTAATTAAATAAATGCTGATATAAATTAATTGAACCGATATCAAATTTTGATTTAATAAAGGCTAATTACTCTAGTTTATGAAAACTAAAGTTGCCTTGCAGTTTTATATAATTCAATAAAACTTTTATGTTAACTTTACTAATTTAGTTAGTCCTTTAATCAGAATTCTCTAATATATTCTTGTGCAATAGAAAATATATCTTTTTTTTTTTTTTACTTAAATTGAAGATTTATTCAATGATAATATGTTTTATAACATACATTGCAAGTGTTTTTATATGCTAGTATATGTTTTTTATATGCTGATTCAATAAATTTCTGCGAATTTGAGTAAATATTTCAGGATTGAGAAAATACATTTCGTTTGAGAATTTTAGTATGCTTATGCCTGTAGTGCTCATAAACTGGTAAGACATATATGTATATTTCGTTATATATATATAAACTAAATTATTCTCTGTTAAAACTTAAAAAATATAGAAATTTTATATTTCATCTGTTCCGGATTACAAAATATAGGTGAAATTTACCTTTTATTATTCAAAACCTAACAGATTTTTCACATTTAATATATTACTTTCGATTGACCTCTAACTTTATCAAAAAGGATTTTTATAGGAAAAAAGTCAATTACCTATTAATAACTATTTGGAAAAATTATTTGGAAATTTTTTAACTATTTGGTTATTGTTCTCTGTCAGGGTAGGAAATTAAAAGCATATTTGAAGGTTTTTATTGGTTTAATCCGCATTTTATTCGTTTTCTGATTGGTCTATACAGTAATCTGTATTTCCCTTTACTTTCAACAACGATGGATACCTTCTGTTGCCACTATGACAAAAAAGTAATAAAAACTACAGAAAAAAATTAATAACTCAGAAACAAATTGAGATACAGCTTTCAAACAAATTGCATTTAAAAGTACATTTTTTTCTCTATCCGACGGTGTAAAAAGTAATATTGTCGGATGTTTAGAAGTGTGTCATCAGATTTCTTGGAAATCTGACGATGGAAAAGCCTTTTCCCGAGCAGCCAATGAAATGCTTGGATAATACGTACGAGTCGCAGGCGATTTTTGCGCTTGCAATTTTTATGTGTCATAAAACTATTAACGTTTAATTCCTGGCGTACGTAATGTATGATCAACTCCGTGTGATTTTTTATGTCTTAAATTTTAGTCTTCGAAAAAATCATTTTCCAAATGGTCGTTGTAATTTGTTAAATTGCTTTTTTTATTATTTTTATTTTCAAAATCTCTGGGTGAGAATTGAAAGTGTAATATACAAAAATGTACATCTTTACTGGGTGAGAATTTAAAGTGTAATATACAAAAATGTACATCTTTGCATGTTCCTCTCGATGCTACTAATAAAATAGTCGCCAGTAGACGACGCTATTCTGTCTGAGCTTCTAACTGCGCGATTTTAATGTGCTTTAGGTACTTTTCCAGTATAGGTGCATTGGCGAAGCCGGGAACCTATCCACTGACACGCATTTTTTTTTTCGATATTTATACGATTTATTTAACATAAAAAAGCCATTTATCTAATTTTATACAGAAACAGAAGTAATTTGTTCAAAAAAAAGCTCAATAATATACAAAGAAAATACGGTACTACTTGGTTATCCCATCGATCAAAAATTTATCGCCAAACCATATGATGCCAATAACGGTTGATCATAAATGTCACATTAACATGACTTTAAGCAAGTTACACGTATTTATGTCATCAAGTTATTTTTATTTCGACTTTTATTTGTATTTTTCTTAATCTGCTATACTTAATAATACTATAAAGAAGTAAAAATTGTTTGTTTGTTAGAGGTAATCACTGGAGCTATTGAACCGATTTCAAAAGTAATGGTATCAAAATAATGGTGTTAGTCCAACTTAGAACGTAGGCTATATTTTATGTCGGTTCCACTACCCTAAAGGGAGTGCAGGAGCAAAAAACGTTCTAAAAATGGGATTTTTGCGTTACTGAAGGACCTAGAAATATGAGATTTGAAATATTAGTTACTTATTAGATATAAAGGATTTCTAAGACCAGTTCTTAAACAATTCGAAATTTAAAAGGAGTGAAAATGTACAAGAAACGTTCTTAAAAACGTCCTAAATGTTGGTTTCTACACAATCTCGGTATATACCAAACAGATTTAAAAAATAATGGTGTCAAAATGATGGTGACAACCCTTGCTCAAACATAGGCTATGTTTTATGACGGTGCCACTACTCCCAAAGGGGGTGCTGGAGCAAAAAACGTTCTAAAAATGCAATTTTTGCGTTACTGAAGGGCCTAGAAATATGAAATTAGAAATATTAGTTAATTATTAGATATTATGGATTTATAAGAACAGTTCTTAAATAATTCGAAATTTAAAAGGGGTGAAAATGCACAAAAAGCGTTCTAAAAAACGTTCTAAATGGTTATTTCTACACAGTCTCAAGAAATTCCAAACCGATTTTTTTTAAAAAATGGTGTCAAAATGATGGTGACAACCCTTGCTCAAACATAGGTTATGTTTTACGTAGGTGTCACTATCCCCAAAGGGGGTAATGCTCCTGCACCCCCAAAGGGGCTGCTGGAGCAAAAGACGTTCTAAAAATCCAATTTTTGCGTTACTGAAGGGGCTAGAAATATTAAATTTGGAATATTAGTTACTTATAAGATATAAATGATGTCTAAGTACAGTTCTTAAATAATTCGAAATTTAAAAGGGGTTAAAAGGCACAAAAAGCATTCAAAAAGACGTTCTAAATGGTAGTTTCTACATAAACTCAGGAAATACCAAACCGATTTTTAAAATATTGGTGTCAAAAGGATGCTGACGACGCTTGCTCCAAGATAGGCTATATTTAATGTCGGTGCCACTAACCCAAAGGAGGTGTAGGAGCAAAAAAACTTCTAAAAATACGATTTTTGCGTTACTGAAGGGCCCAGAAATATGAAATTTGAAATATTAGTTACTTATTAGATATAAAGGATTTCTAAGAACACTTCATAAAAAAAATCGAAATTTAAAAAGGGTGAAAATTCACGAAAAGCGTTATAAAAAACTTTCTAAATTGCGATTTCTATGCAATCTCAGAAAGTACTGAACCGATTTCAAATATAATGGTGTAACAATGGTGGTGACAGATCTTACTCCAAGATAGGCTATATTTTATGTCTGTTTCTGCAGGAGCAAAAAACGTTCTAAAAATGCGATTTTTGAATTATGGAAAGACCTAGATTCATGAAATTTTGCCTGGTATATATTTATTAGATATAAATGATCTCTAAGAACATTTCTTTAAAAATTTGAAATTTAAATGAGGTGAAAATGCGCGAAAAGCGTTCTAAAAACGTTCTAAATGCCGATTTGCGAGCAATCTCAAAAAGAATCAAACTGATTTCTAAAGTAATGGTAGAAAATTTATGCTGATAGCCACTGCTCTAATAAAGATGCTACTTCATATCGGTGTCACTATCACCTGGAGGTTGCAGGAGCAAAAAACATTCGAAATTTCGATTTTTGTGATCGGTATGGTCTAACAATTTGAAATTAGGCAAGGTACATATTTATTTTGATATAAATGATCTTTAAGAACAGTTTCGAAAAAATTGTAAATTTAAAAAGGGGGTGAAATAACGCGAAAAGGGTTCTAAAAACATTCTAAATTGCAGTTTCTGCTCAATCTCAGGAATTACCAAAGCTATTTCAAGAGTAATGGTTGCAAATTGATGGTCATAGCCCCTGCTCCAGTATAGGCTATATTTTATGTTGCTGTCACTACCATCTGGGTGTTGCAAGAGCAAAACATGCTCTAATTTGCGTTTTTTACATAACTGAGGGGTCTAAAATTTTGAAATATGGCATGGTATTTACTTACAAGATGCAAATGGTTTCTAAGAACAGTTGAAAGAAAATTCCAAATTTAAAAGGATGGAGTGAGCGAAAAGCGTTCTAACTTACAATTTTTATGCAATCTTATCAAATACCAAACCGATTTAAAAAATAATGATGACAAATTGTTGGTGATAACCTGCTCAAACATAAGCTATATTTTATGTATGTGCCACTACCACCAGATGGTTGCTGGAGCAAACAACTTTCTAAATTGCGATTTCTGTGATGCTGAAAATGCTAGAAACTTTAAATATGTCATGGTAGTTACTTATAAAATATAAATGCCCTCGAAGGACTGTCGAAAATAAATTCGAATTAAAAAGAGTTGAAGCGAAGGGGAGGTGCGAAAAGCATTCTAAAAAAGTCCTAAATTACGATTTCTATGCAATTTCAGGGAATATAAACGGATTATAAAAGTAATAGTTGCGAATCAATGGTATCAGTCTCTGACCAAGGCTATATTTTATGCCGATGATTCTACCACCTGGGGTTCACAGGATCAACAAATGTTCTAAAAAAGGCCTTTAAAAGATTTCTAAATTACGTTTCTGTGGAATATTAGGAAATAACAAACTGAATTAAAAATTAGTGTTGGCAAATTAATGGTGTCAGTTCCTATTTCAACATTACCCTATGTTGAGAGAGGTGGTAGGATTTGGAATTTGACATGATAGTTAATTTTAAGATGTAAGAAATGATTTCTAAAAAATTCAAAACTTCAAATGAAATCTGAAATGAGCGTATTAATTGAGCATACAAATTTCAAAATATTTTCTGAAATTATCATTTATTTAGTTTTATTTAGTTTTATTATTTTAAATCTTATTTCTGCCAAATGCTGTGTAATAATAATGTTTAGTCAAACCGTGTTTTAAATAGTAATTTTTTATTCATTGCTAAAAGTAATAAGTACCTTTTAATAAAAAAAACCTTCTAAGAAAATAAAATATTACATTTTAATAAAATAAAATTTAGTTAATACCTTTTAGTAAATATTATACATATAAATATCACTTGGCATATTTCAAATATTACGCGAGCAAAGCCAGGGTTTTGCTAGTGTTATACTAATTTATTTGTTCTTTCGTTATTTAAAATAAAAATTATGTCAATTTGTATAATTTGGCGAGTGGTTTGGCGATTTATATAATTTGATGAAATTGGTCAACGGGATAACTAAGTAGTACCAAAAATAGCAAGCAAAAAAGCTCATCAAGTTTGTTTCCATAGATGTTTATACGATTTGAGAACAAATCTCACTTTCTAATGCCCGAATTACACCAATATTTAAAACAAAACAACAAAGCCCCTATAGTGGAAAAGTACCAAATTGTCTATTATTTTGCGCTATCTGCGTTATAGTTGTACTATATGCAAGGGGGGGGGGGGAGGACGAAAAGTTTAAACATTAAATATTAAAGTTTCTATAAAGCAGCATAAGACTAAAACATTAAGAATAAATAAATGCAAAATAAGACTTAAAAAAAAAAAAAAAACAATTTAACAAATTACAACGACCATTTGGAAAATGATTTTTTCAAAGACTAAAATTTAAGACATAAAAAAATGCACAGAGTTAATCCTACATTACTTACGCCATGGATTAAACGATAACATTCCTGGGCCCATCGTGAACAAATTTTAAAAGAAATTTCAGCTTTACAATTTTCGGTACTGTAAATTTTTAAACTTCTACGGAGCTGGTCATACATTACGTACGCCATGAATTAAAGAGTAATAGTGTTATTACACGTAAAAATTGCAAGCAAGAAAATCGCCTGCGACTCGTCAGATTTCCTATGAAACTTATGTAATAGCCAAGCATTTCATTGGCTGTTCGGGAAAAGGATTTTCTATCATCAGATTTCCAAAAAATCTCACGACCAATTTTAAATAAAATTTCATTCTTAAACCTCTAAACATCCGACAATATTACTTTTTATACCGTCGGATAGAGAAAAAAAAAGTACTTTTAAATGTAATTTGTTTGAAAGCTGCATCTCAGTTTGTTTCTGATTTATTAATTTTTTTGTAGTTTTTATTACTTTTTTGTCATAGTGGCAACACTCTGTTGTCCATCGTTGTTGAAACCAAAGGGAAATACAGATTACTGTATATACCAATCAGATAACGAATAAATTCTGGATTAAACCAATGAAAACGTTCATATATGCTTTTGATTTCCTACCCTGACGAGAACAATAACCATTTTTCCAAATGGTTAATAAGAAAGAAAAATCATGAGTTAAGCATAGAAAGTTAAACACTTCTTTAAAAATTGTTTTCAGCAGTTACCGTCTATAGCCAATAGTACCGTTATCACACGCCACTAAAATTTAATTTAAACTTAAAACACTCTTAAAATTACTAAAATCACATTTCCAGATATTTTCATCCATAGATCGTTATGTATCCAATTCTTTGCTTGACCCTGTATATCATTTTATCTATATTCTAGGTTATAAACATTTCTTAGTAAACTAAATGCAGTTCAGCTTAAAAATGCATAATTCCTTTAAAAACCCACTTTAAGCAATTTACTCTCATAGTCAGTAACCCTTACGAATTCTTTTGCGTAGCTCTGTATATGAACTATAGCCTTCATACACACAGTATAGTATGCATAAATATAGTGAAACATAAAAGTGCATATCATAATTAAAAATGCATTTCCAACAATTATCGCTTATGTTTACTTCGGAGAAAAGTTTCTTGGCGAGAAAGAAGTTTGGCAACGTATTTTCTGACAACCTATTTACTATTTCATACTCACAAGATATTTTCGATATGAATACAATTTAGCCTTCTATATATAAAAAAAAGTTTTGATTTGGAAATGGACCAATGAACATCTGCGTAGATATTCCGGGTTGAACCGCATCCAATTTGAATGCTTAAGCATGGCCTTTCATCGTTAATATTAAGAGAACTGTTGCATACAAAAATATGAAAATCGGTGGTATTATAGAAAAATGTTTGATAAACACGCTGATGCAGACAGTTTTCAAATCGAAGATTTATTTTAAGAGATATTTAATGCTAAAGTTGGACAAAGTCGTTCCATTAAAAAAGTTTTATTTGAGCAAAAACTATGCATGAGAATTTAATCATTTTTAGATCATTTTATACGTTATAAGTTACCAATGCGCAGATTGCACTTATTTTTCTTATTTGACGCATTTTTTGAGGTTTTATTTCTATTTTTAATTCAAATTTTCAGCATTTCTAGAGATGTTTTTTACAAATTTTAGAAAATGTCATTAATTTAAACTGTTGCCAATTGTATAAACAGCGAAACAAATTATCATATCAAATATTTCTTCAAATTAAAAATTTATTTAAACGTGACTATTACAAACAGAAAAAAAAAACTTCAAAATTAGAATTAAATGATTACATGTTAAAAGCAGGAAAATTACGTCATAAGAACCATATTTACACTTGAATTTTACGTCATATTTAAAATGCCCAAAAAATATGGTAAAACAATTTATATTGAAAAATATATTTGCGCGAGATATTTTGAGATAATCTTTTCAACTATTATCGTGAATTCGAAGACAGCGCAAATAATATTTCTTTTTAACAACAAAAGTATTTTTACGTGAATATTAATAAGAGAAATAAAAGTTTGGTGTAAATTACGTCAGATTTGAAACGATACATTTAAAATGAATTATTTAAAAGAACTATCTTATAGCGCTGCTAAAAAATACCGGGAGACAATGACACTGTTTACTTAATTCATTTTAGATTAGCTTATTTTCAAATAACTAATGTGTTTAATTAAATACGAAAACAGCCATTGTATCTCTTAACATAGCAACAGATTTGGTCTTAAAAATCCCCAATCCAAGGAAAACGAATGGAAACCCGTTTACAGAAAGATCGCTACTGTTTTTTGTTTTTTTTAATTTTAATTCAATATTTTTAAAGCCGATCAAATGCGTGCAATTAGCGGGCTTTTTGGATTTTGGTATGCCTGAACGGGGGTTGGCGAGCGTAGCTCGTAGGGGGCAGAGCCCCCTAGTTTAGTATAAAAAAACTATTTATCCATTTTTATAAAGAAACAGAAGTAAGTTTTGCACAGATGTCATATACGCATCGGGTTTGTCGTGATTCTTTTCTGACGCTAATTTGGCAAAAACCTCGCTTTCGAATACCAATTACATATATATTTTTAAATTATTTGCTATTATTTTGAAAAAGGAAACAACAATAAAAAAAAGCAATTTAACAAATCACAACGACCATTTGGAAAATGATTTTTTCAAAGACTAAAATTTAAGCCATAAAAAATCGCACGGAGTTGATCATACATTACGTACGCCATGTATTAAACATTAATAGTGTTATTACACGTAAAAATTGCAAGATTTCCTGAAACTTACATTATCCACCTGAAACTTACGTATTATCCAAGCATTTCATTGGCTGTTCGGGAAAAGGCTTTTCCATCGTCAGATTTCCAAGAAATCTGACGACCAATTTTAAATAAAATTTCATTCTTAAACTTCTAAACATCCCACAATATTACTTTTTACACCGTCGTATAAAGAAAAAAATGTACTTTTAAATGCAATTTGTTTTAAAACTGTATCTCAATTTGTTTCTGAGTTATTAATTTTTTTGTAGTTTTTATTACTTTTTTGTCATAGTAGCACCAGAATTATCCATCTCTGTTGAAAGTAAAGGGAAATATAGATTACTGTATAGACCAATCAGAAAACGAATAAAATGCGGATTTAACCAATAAATCGTCTCAGATATGTCTTTGATTTCCTACCCTGACAGAGGACAATAACCATTTTTCCAAATGGTTAATAAATAAAAGTTTAATTAATAACTATAGAACAAAACAGTTTATATAATTAAAAATAAAGAAAAGAAAATAAAATAAATTATTAATAAATAAAAAATAATAGCCGGGATACCATATCAGGCAAAATAACACCATTTTGGCGCAAGTTAGGTACCCCGGTGCATATATGACATCTGTGCCGTAATTTGTATATGAAAAAAATATTATATATTTTTAGAAATTATTTTATTATGTATATAGATACACATATAAAAAAAAATAAAAGTTCAATACATTTGTTTCCATAGCTGTTTATACATTTTGGCAACATATCGCCCTTTCTGATGCCCGAATTGCGCCAAGCTTTTCTTTTTTAATGCAAAGTGCTCTATAGTGGAAAATTACCCAAATAAATAATTATTAATAATAAATACATGAATAAACAAAAATAAAAAATCATCAGGTTTAATTTCATAGCTGTTCAAGTATTTGGGCAACATATCTCACTTTCTGAAGACAAAATTACGCCAAGCTTTATTTAAAAATAAGCTATAATGGAAAACTACCTAAATAAATAATTAAGAGAAATAACCAATCATATAAACTAAAACATTTTATTTTGAGATCAAAGCATTAAAAAGTGCATATATTCTAGGATAACTTCAGTTAAAATTAGGTGGACAGCTTAATATACATTCCACAAACCTAAACAAACACAAGTGATTCATTCATCGTAAACCGTAAAAAATATTAAACCATTGAGGTAATCATTCACAAAGGGAGCTTATGTAGATGACGTCAAACACCAGAGCTCTGGCGGTATGTCGATTTGTTATTTTCGCATCTGCACCGACACGATGGCAGTATGCGCAGGCGCAAACACCGCTAGCAGCTGACTTTAGCTTTGACCAAGGTTGAGTGCATACATTTTAACTGAAACTTTGCAAACTTTGGGAATTTTCTCGCATGCAGAACAACATTTTGAGTTTATATTACAAAATATTAAGTATATGCTGCTGCAACAAAGAATTTATTCGCAGATTTTTTTTTTAACAAATAAGCATTAATAACTCACACTCCACATACTGCTATGCTAAACACCGCCAGTAAATACCGCCAGTAGGCGAAATTTAGCCTCAACCTCAGGTCGTGTGCATAAGGTCCAGAAAGTTTTCCAACAATCAATGGACAATATTCTTATGACGTCATAGTAAGTAAAATGGTGGCGGTATCTTTTATTTATGGTTTGAATTCATAAAGATTTTATTTTGCAATATCTCTTAGTTACATTACTTTATTGTGATATTTATGAGCTCAGAACAAAGGTATATTTTTTTCATTATTTAGTTATTAAATAATGAAAAAAATTATATGCGCATGATTTGAAAAATTTAAATAATTTTCTTTCTTAATACTAAAAAATAACATTGACGTAACAGCGGGTTTACGTTAAATAAGTTTAACTGTTTAATTCTGTTGTAATATTCAAAATAACTCTAATTATTAGATTTCAGTAAACAACTTCAGGGCCCGATTAAACTTTGAAGTTAGAGGAATTACAATGTCATTTCAGGACTTTTCTTATGGAGAAGGTTTTCTAAATTCCACATATACATAGAAACTCTTCAGTGTTACAACTATTATTCCTTGGACTGACATAACTTCAGAACGGGTGGCAATTTTACACAAGTTTTTGAAAACTTTTTTATATCAGAAATTTTATTAAAAACTGGTTACGTCTTTGTTATAGCGGCCCACACAATTATGATTATGAAAAGTTGTAGCCTATTTCGCGAATGTCGTAATCAAGGTCGTAAAGCACACACGTATAATACCATATAATACCATTTTATTAAATCGTATACGATAGTTTAATAGTTTTTACCTTACTTCAAGTGTGTTGTTTATTTATTTTTAAGGAATAACAATCTAAATAGTCCAATATATGAATTAAAAAAAATTAAACAAAGATTGAATAGATATGACCACAAAAAGCGTCAAATCCTCACAACACTTGGAACTAAACTGTGCAGATTAGTGGTCTTCTACTGTACACAGATTTTCATAAATGCGGTTCGTTCTTAATATATGTTATTTTTATCTATCACTGTGTACAATCGAGGAAAACTCACATTCTTGCACATGAGTTGTATATATCTTTATATCTAATTTTCCATCATTTTTGACGGGCTACTACTAGTCAATATAAACTGCTTCCTGAATGGATTTACGCTTAATGTTTCGTTCGATACTGTAGGGCCCTGGTAAAATGTTTTAAAGTGTGTATTTTGGCAAATTAAAAGACCCACGCAATCTGTTGTATTCTTCTGCAGCTTTTTTTGCAAGAAAATGTGCAAAGATCAAAATCAATCAATTGCACATTTGAAAATTCACGAGCGCGTGATAAAACTACATAAACTATGCCGTCTTTGAAACAGGATGAGCTGGCATCAATTAGAACGTCATCTAGAGTTAAAACTTGTGATTTGTGAAGTGTGTTGGAGTAAGCCAAACACAGTGGAAATTGCGATCTTTGTATTGTAATACCAGGCGAAAAAATAAAATCTGCGCAAACTTTCTCAACATTACACACGTTTTTAAGGAAATAAAACTTTACTATACTGTATTTTACTTTTTTACATCAAACGTGCCTTACAATGTCAACAAAAATGCCTAACGACCCATTTGCAAGACATGACTCAACAGCTAAATTTCTTCGCAGCATTACTCTCGCATTAATTCCGATCTTCAACGTTTCTTCTATTCCAGCAGTGTCTGATGGTTTCTTGAGCTTATGTTTCATTTGTACATTTGTCATTTGATTTTGTCTGTTCTTGATTTTGTCATTTTGTCAAAAATGACGATTTTTCGCTTGCGGTCTTCAGATCGATTTTTACGCAGGGTATGTCAATAACTTGATTTTTTTTCCAAATTCAAGTAAAAATATATTAACTCGTTGACTTTATCATTAGTTGGCATTGTGAAGCACGTTTTCACAGAAGTATTCAGCAGCTTCTCCACTCGTACTACCAGTGTCAACAGCTCTAATCATTTGCGCCTTTAAAACATTAAAATCAGCTAAAGTGGGTATTCCAATACGAATTCGAAATAGCTTTTCAGCATAAAATAAATCATTGGAATGCCGGTGATCATTGTTAGCTCGCTGTATTTAAATTCGTTCCAAAAGTTATAATGACGTAATTATACTAAAGTGTTTCAGCTTATTAAATTAAAATGAATGTTTTCTTTAGCGCGTGTAATAAAAGTTTGCGATTTCGCTGACTATACTCAGGAAAATGCAATAAATACAACCAAATGATCTAGCAATTACTGAAAATTTATTTTGTATGACTTAAAAATAAATCTTCCATTTTATGGATGATAGTAATAAGGAGTAATTTCAGTAAATCGAGAGTTTTCATTCAGTATAAAACATCATTAGAAAAGGACAATAGGAAATGACGTCATATCTAGCTACTATATTTTTTCTAAATTATCCCTTTTTAATTGAAATATGTATACTATAGTAATTGTTTTGACTTCAAAAACATTCAAATGAAGGTACGGTGTTATTTTAACACACATTTAGTTACAATTTAAATTCATGAAAATTATGCCTTATCTGGTTAGATTGACGTCGATTTCAAAAATGCAAAAATCTAGCAGTTGAATTCAAAATTTTTTTTGACTTATAAAAACAAAGTTCACGTATTATCCTTTTTTTAATTATCGTATAGTTTTTTAGGGAGTGGCAAGACGAACGAAATGATTGAATTAGAAAATGAAAAAGGCGAGATTTCTATAATGTTAAATTATGCAAGGTATAGCGCTAATTAAATCTTAAATGTGTGCCATCCCCTTAATATTGGATACTTTTTTTTTACCTGACCTTCGAAAGGCACATACCCAAGTTAAAAGCCTTCCAACAAGCCATTACTCATCGCTGAATGTTTCCATTTTCGGGTTGCAATTGAATTGTTGTCCTTTCTTCTTGTTTTATACAAGAAAAAAGTGACAAAACTGGAGTTCTGGATCTTCATAATTAATCGGTGGATCTAGATAAAATTTGGCAAGCATCGAGGTCTAGAGTGGGACACTTCACCTTTTCAAGTTCGATTATATGCATGATATATGAAAATAAAAACAAATAAGCATGTTTTTCACGTGATCTATTTAATTTGAATGAATCATGTTACATATATAATAAGTATAATATTTATTTAAACTTGCGGGTAACGAATAGAAAAAAACAAAAAAAAAATGTTCAACTGGAGCTTTAAAAGACAAACTTGGTTTTCCCAGTGACTGTCAAACATACAAAGATGAAAAAAGAAATCTAAATTCAGTTTTACCAAGAGAATAAAAATAAAAAAAACGAAGTTAATTCACCCACTGGATCGTTAGCTATACTTCATTCAATTTTGCGTCTTCATTTTTTCGTTTAAAGTTAAATAAGAAGCTACAGTAAGCTACAGTGATTATTTTAATGCTATCGTCGAGTTCTGTCTTAAAAAAAAGTCACTGTTGTATGTCAACTGGTTCGCCAGAATTTTTAGAAAGACGTTTGGATATTCTATTTCTGAAACATATTCTACCAAACGCTATCGCGTTTGGTATGATAGTTTTATAATAATGATAATAATAATAATAATAACAATAATAATAATAATAATAATAATAATATACTTCATCAAGAAAGAACGAAATCCTTGCAGCAAAATTTGATGTATTTTTTAAACGTTTAGGTACTTTTTAAACTTTACTTCGCCAACATTTTGCCCCATGTTCTAACTTTTTTATGCATGCTTTCTAACATGTGTTCTGCAGTGGTAGTGATCGAATAAAAAAAAAAAAAAAGTAGTTTATGAAACTAAATAAATTAAATGTCAGGACATATGTAAACTAGTCGGATGTACCAATCCCAAAACTTTCTTCTATCTCATACATGTTAAAATATCAAAATTCGCTATCACACTGCCAGAATTAAATGGCAATCTATGCATCTCATGAGGATTCTAAAGATATGAAATTCCGTGCATTAGTTCTTGAGATATGACTATAGCTGAAATCGTGTAAATCCAGCCAAATGCTGCCTAGCAGCGCCAGCTATTGGGTGATTTATACCAAATACTAATCAGCAACAATTTATGCCAACGTCTGACTGAATCTGAACTTTGGAGAAAATCCGTGCATTAGTTTTTGAGATATGACTATCACTGAAATCGTGTAAATCCAGCAAAATGCTGTCTAGCAGCGCCACCTATTGGGTGATTTATACCAAATCCTAATCAGCAACAATTTATGTCAACGTCTGACTGAATCTGAAGTTTGGAAAAAATCCGTGCATTAGTTTTTGAGATAGAGCCACAGCAAAAATCGCGAAAATTCCTGCATAGCAGCGCCACACATTGGGTGATTAACACCAAAACCTAATTAACAACAACTTGTGTCAACATACAACTAAATCTGAAGTTAGATGAAAATTCGTCCATGAGTTCTATAGATACAGCTATTGAGGCAATCGTTAAAAAAGCAGCACATAAGCACCACCTGTTGGGCGATTTACACCAACACACAATCAGTAGCAAGTCATATCAAGGACTAATTGAATCTGAAGTTTGGAGAAAATCCGTCCATTAGTTTTTGAGATAGAGCTACAGCGAAAATCGTGAAAATTCCTGCATAGCAGCGCCACCTATTGGGTGATTAACACCAAAACCTAATTAACAACAACTTGTGTCAACATACAACTAAATCTGAAGTTAGATGAAAATTCGTTCATTAGTTCTATAGATACAGTTATTGAGGCAATCGTGAAAAAGGCAGCACAGAAGCGCCACCTTTTGGGCGATTTACACCAACACATAATCAGTAGCAAGTCATATCAAGGACTAACTGAATCTGAAGTTCGATGAAAATCCGTGCGTTAGTTCTTAAGATAGAGCTATTGGAGAAATCGTGTAAATCCTGCAAAATTCATCATAACAGCGCCACCTGTTGGGCGATTTACACCAAAACGTAATCAGCATCAATTCATATCAAGGACTAACTAAATCTGAAGTTTGATCAAAATCCGTGCATTAGTTCTTGAGATAGAGCTAGTGCAAAAATCGTGAAAAATACAGCATAGCAGCGCCACCTGTTGAGCGATTTACACCAAAAACTAATCAGCATCAATCTGTGTTAGGTACTAACAGAATATGAATTTTTATTAAATTCCGTGCATTAGTTCTTGAGATAGAGCGCCCACAAAATTTGTGTCATATACACACAGACAGACAGACAGACTCACAGAGTCACAGACAGACATTTTGTAAAAACATGTTTTTTGGAATCTCTGACCCCTAAAACGTGTAAATCCGTCAAAAACCGGAATTCGAAAATTTTCATGAATCCAATACTTTCTTCTTGTAAAGATAGAAGAAAGTAAAAATACAGTGAAATTGACTATTTATTTAAAATTTGTGTTTTAGGTTAACCAATTATTTATATTAATGAAATTCCGTTCCCTTATTTTATGAAATAACCTTAAAAGCGTTAAAAGAAAATAACTCGCCAATGGAAAAGTATAATCAGAAAAGACAAAACTAAAACAAAAATGAGAGAAAGAAAAAGAAACAAGAACGTAAAATGGTACATCAAGCATAGATTGTGAAACAGTTTCAAACACGTTCAGAATACTATAATAAAACTTCATAGTTTACTAAGGTGAAAATGAATGTTTAAATAAATGATTTGTAAAATGCATAACATATTTGAAAACATAATTTCAGCAATTCCCATCAAAAAGCGAAAAAATTCTGAATTTTTTAAACCCTGTATATCAACTAAATATTTATCATATAATGCATAGTATGCTAAATTTTGTTCAGCTATGAAACGCATAGAACCGTTGAAATTTCCCCATCAGCAATTTCCATCAATTAACGAAAATGTACGTCAGATGTTTTGTGCAGCCGTATATATAATATGTGGAATTTATATACGCTAAGTATTATGTAAAAACAAATTTAGTTTAAAAACGCGCACCACAATGGAAAACGCACTTTGAGCTATTATTGTTCATAGGGAATACTGTAACCGAATTATTTTGTGTATCACTGAAGATAAACCATGAATACTATGTGCACCATATTCTATAGTAAGTATCTTGCAGTGCACCTCAGTTATGTAAACCAATTTGAATATGTTTGAAATAGTGTAGCCTGAATAAAATACAATGCAAATGATTTTTCTACATAGACCATCATGTAACGGAATTGTTTTGAGTGTCCCTGTAAATGAACGATGAATGATATCCATAGCATATCTATAGTAAGCATTTTGTAGTGCACTTTAGAGATATGTATATATTTCAATGTGTTTGAAATTGGGAAACATCATTCAAAAAACACAGAAAACTATTTTTACCTTTAGGCTGTAATGTAATGAAATTCCTTTGAATGTCCCTGTAAAGGAATTTTAATTGCTAAAAACTTTATTTTCAATACCGAACATGCCATGTTAAATATCAATAACATATATCGATTTCATTGCGGTCCTACACGAGCTATTTACGTGAGTTAGAGTACGCAGACAGACAGACAAACAAACCGAATTTATAAACACTTTTCACCTACGCTGAAAAGTGTTAAAATCAAGTTTAAATAAAGAAAAGTACCTCCGGATTATGATAACTTTTGATATTCAACAAATTAGGATATTAATAACTGTATGTTTTCTTTTTTTTTTCTTCTAAATGTAAATATAATGAATGTAAAATAGAATTATTTTATATAAATGAATAATTTTTAACATTTCGTTATTATATTTATCCACTTTATACAGATTTATTGATCACTTTAATAAAATCTATGTATGTAGCTAAATCTTTTATCCAGTTAAAATTGCGATACACTGTGCTTTGAATACAAGATTACATTTTGGAGAAGTAGAGAAAATCATTTCAACTATAATTTCATCTCCATCATGTCATTTCTATACATTGACAAATGCTGTTTTACGCTTGACGGAAATACGAATGTTCGAACATTTTATTATAAACCTCGATGATCATTCTATACAATGGTGTTTAAATCCAAGTAACTCTAATACTAAATTATGTGAATTTGAATTTAAGCATGTAATATGTATCGTGTAAGTTCAAGAGCTTTAGAATTACAATATATATTATAGCTATTTGTCAGTATATCCGAATGGGTATATTCGACGACAACTAAATTCTTAACAAAATATGTAGATTATAGAAGTATGATGACAAAAATATTATGTTGTAAAATGTAAATTTATACATTTAAAAATTTGCTTATTATTTTGATAGCCATCTGCTTATATTAGCCTAATAATAGAAAAAATAAATTGTTGAATACATAAAATAGTGACAAATAAATAAATAGAATGCTAAACTCATCTTTAAAAAGTTAAACTTAAAATTACATTACATGTAAAATACTTAAAAGATGACAAAAATATTTAAAAAGATGTTAAAATGTTAAACTCATCTTAGTGCTTTCAGCTATAAACATAGTCTTCGTCGGAGAATACAAAAATACTATTTTGTATTGCTTGCTTATTTTATTTTTTAAAGACGTTAATAACAGTATTTTTATATTCTCTGACGAATGCTATGTTTATAGTTGAACGGATTAAGATGAATTAAAGTAATTTAACATATTTTTAAATATTTTTTATCATCTTTTAAGTATTTTTCACATAATGCAATTTAAAATAGTAACTCCAGAAAAACAGGGGATTTTTAGGTCCACAACTTGACTTTTAAAATTATTATACTAGCTGTAAAGCAGTCCGGTGTGTTTCGTTTAAATTTCAGTAGGTCATTCGATTCAGGTTGTTAAAGGAGTTCTAGCCTTATCGTAAACTCAGATAATAATAAAATTACTTTTACTAAAAACTATATTTCAAGTAATAAATCATGTTTACGATTTAGATTAAAAGCACTAAGAGGAAATAAAGTAATTTAATATCTTTTTAAATATTTGTATCGTCTTTTACACATAATGCAGTTTACACATAATGCAGTTTAAAATAGTGACTCCTGAAAAACAGGGGATTTTTAGGTCCACAACTTGACTTTTTAAAATATTATACTATCTGTAAAGCAAATCGGTGTGTTTCGCTTAAATTGCAGTAGGTCATTCGATTCTGGTGGTTAAAGGAGTTCTAGCCTTATCGTAAACTCAGATAATAATAAAATTACTTTTACTAAAAACTATATTTCAAGTAATAAATCATGTTTACGATTTAGATTAAAAGCACTAAGAGGAAATAAAGTAATTTAATATCTTTTTAAATATTTGTATCGTCTTTTACACATAATGCAGTTTACACATAATGCAGTTTAAAATAGTGACTCCTGAAAAACAGGGGATTTTTAGGTCCACAACTTGACTTTTTAAAATATTATACTACCTGTAAAGCAAATTGGTGTGTTTCGTTTAAATTTCAGTAGGTCATTCGATTCTGGTGGTTAAAGGAATTCTAGCCTTATCGTAAACTCAGATAATAATAAAATTACTTTTACTAAAAATTATATTTCAAGTAATAAATCAGTTTTACGATTTAGATTAAAAGCACTAAGAGGAAATAAAGTAATTTAATATCTTTTTAAATATTTGTATCGTCTTTTACACATAATGCAGTTTACACATAATGCAGTTTAAAATAGTGACTCCTGAAAAACAGGGGATTTTTAGGTCCACAACTTGACTTTTTAAAATATTATACTATCTGTAAAGCAAATCGGTGTGTTTCGCTTAAATTGCAGTAGGTCATTCGATTCTGGTGGTTAAAGGAGTTCTAGCCTTATCGTAAACTCAGATAATAATAAAATTACTTTTACTAAAAACTATATTTCACGTAATAAATCATGTTTACGATTTAGGTTAAAAGCTTCCCCTTCCCCGCCAAAAATGCACATTTTCAAAAAATTTGTTTATCAAAATCTTTTCATTCTTAAAAAAAAAAAAAAAAAAAAATCATTTTTGGGCTGATGAAATAAAAATAGCATCATTTGGGTGAAGCTTCACAAAAATGACGTTATTTAGACGAATTTATTAAATGTATTTATATTAAGGGAGTAAGATAAATGAACACAGAAATGTAACTTTTCTTGCTAAGACATTTCACTTTTAATATCCTTGTGAAACATTTTAATCTTAATCTTCAGAAAATAGTTTAAAATCAGTGCTCATAATATATTTCAAATGAAAATCAAATTTCAAAGTAATTGCAAAGGCCAACATCGTGAAAAAGATTCCATGCCGGGACTCGAACCCGGCCTATCAGTATAGCGCACTGACAGTCTACCGACTAAACCGCATGGAACGATACCCAACCTGGAAAATTCCTCACTATTATATGTTGGAAAGGCTACAAACGTAGTACAAGATGAGATATTTATCGTGAGCCACCGATGGCCCGGGTTCGAGTTCCGGCATGGAACATTTTTCACTACGATGGCCTTTGCGCCTCTTAAGCAGTTACTTTGAAATTTAATTTTCATTTGAAATATTGCATGCAAGGTGAGTGTTTCCCTCTGGAAGAATTTCCATGTATTAATATCAGTGTTTATACTTTAGCCCTTTATCTACTGACGGTACTTATATGTACCATTAAAATAACTTGTTATAAAATTCATTTAAAGTGTCAATTAGTTGTAATGCAGTTTAGAATGAGTTAGAGATACATTACTTTATCTTGTTCCAAAAGCATTATTGGTTACACAAAACAATAATATTTTTAGAAAGATGATTTCTTTTGCCTTTGCATCTTTTCAGTTTTTTTTGGCGTTGGAGGGGGGGGGGGGAGATTTTTCAATTCGGAATTTCTATATTTCCATTGTAAGAACATTATATTTGTACATTTCCTAATTCTACAAAGCACTAAGAAAAATATTTAAAATAAAATATTCGAGTGAGGTTATAAATATTGCACAAAATCCCTATAAATTCAAATTTAATTAATCCTTCTTAATCCTTCAATCCTTCTAAAATCCTTCTAAAATTTATTAAATGATTATGTAAATGTTCTAATGTAGTTTAAACAATTCATGAAAAATGCTTTAGAAGATAAAATTTTCATAAATTCATAAATCAGTAGATAAGGGGTTAAATTTATTTTTTGTTAAACGAGAGGAACTCTCTAGTTCAATGGTGGGAAATTACATTTTTGTTGTTGCTGTTGTTTAACCTCCTTGGTTGAATATAAAATTCCCAAAAGTTACAATGGCATAATTTTTTTATGCTCATTAGTCGACATACTATTTTTTTAATTTTAAAGTAAATTTATTCTTGAAGCTTAAAAGTAAGTTTTTATTTTTAAAAATTTGCTTGAAAAATCATATACTATAATGCGAGAAAAAATTGTGTGTGTGCGTGTGTGTGTAAAGTTTATCTTAAAAACGGCTCTAACGATTTTGATTAAATTTTGCATCCTACCGTTTTCGGGCACGAAAAGACCATTGGGATGGGTCACATGTTCGAGAAAATCCGATTAGTGGGTCATTTTGGGTCATAATTTGTCAGGGTCAAGCTAATTGTATCTAAAGAACGGTTCAATCGATTTTGACTAAATTTTGTATCCAACCATTTTCAGGTACGAGAAGACTATTGGGCTAGGTCACATGTTCGAGAAATTTCGATTTGTGGGTCATTTTTGAGTCATTGTGGGTCAAGCTATTTTTATCTAAAATACGGCTCTAACAATTTTCCATAAACTCTATATTCTACAGTTTTGGATTACTGGAAGACCATTGGGCTAAGTCACATGTTCAAGAAAATGCGATTAGTGGGTCATTTTTGGGTCACAGTGGGTCAAGTTAAATTTATCTAGATAATGGCTCTAACGATTTTGACGAAATTTTGTAATCTATCGTTTACGGGCACGAAAAGACCATTGAGATGGGTCACGTGTTCGAGAAAATTCGATTAAAGGATCATTATGAGTCATTATTGGTCATATGGTCAAGTTAATTATATCTAAAAAACGGCTCAAGACATTTTCAAAAATTTTTGTAATATACCGTTTCTGGGAATGAGATGACCATTGAGCTAAGTCACATGTTAAAAAAAATTCGATTAGTGTGTCATTTTGGGTCACAATGGGTCAGGGTCAAGCTAATTGAATCTAAAAAACAGCTCAAGACATTTTCACAAAATTTTATATTATACCGTTTCTGGGCAGGAGATGACCATTGGACTAAGTCATATGTTCAAGAAATTCGATTAGTGGGTCATTTTGGGTCACTATGGGCAGGGTCAAGCTAAGTTTATCTAGATAACGGCTCTAACGATTTTGACAAATGTTTTTATCTATCGTTTACGGGCACGAATAGACCATTGAGATAGATCACGTGTTCAAGAAAATCCGAATAATGGGTCATTATGGGTCATTATGGGTCATATGGTAAATGTAATTATATCTAAAAAACGGCTCAAGACATTTTCACAAAATTTTGTAATATACCATTTCTGGGCATGAGATGACCATTGGGCTAAGTCACATGTTTGAAAAAATTCGATTAGTGGGTCATTTTGGGTCACAATGGATCAGGGTAAAGCAAATTGAATCTAAAAAACAGCTCAAGACATTGTCACAAAATTTTATAATATACCGTTTATGTGCAGGAGATGACCATTGGATTAAGTCATATGTTCGAGAAAATTCGATTAGTGGGTCATTTTGAGTCTCAATGGGTCAGGGTCAAGCTAAGTGAATCTAAAAAAATGCTCAAAACATTTTGACAAAATTTTGTATTATATCGTTTCTGGGCATGGGAAGAGAATTGGGCTAAATCACATGTTCGAGAAAATTCTACTAGTGGGTCATTTTGGGTCACAATGTGTCAGGGTCAAGCGAATTGTATCTAAAAAATGGCTTAAACGATTTTGAGTAAATTTTGTATTCTATCGTTTCCGGGATAGAGAAGACCATTGAGCTAGATCGCTATGTAAATAGCGAGCAATAAGTTTCTACTTAAATGCAACGAGATTAAATTTGTTTTTAACTTCCGTGGGTGAACAAAACCCGAAAAAGACTATGGTGGAATGATTTTTTTTTTTTTTTTTTTTTTTTTTTTAATGCAATTAAAGTTCATATTCTAGTTGAATGTCCTAGTTGATATATGATTGCTTGCTGTCTAACATAAATTAATTTCTAAAGCTTGCATTCTTAAGCTTGCATTATTATGTGATTTGAAATGTACTGATTTTTGTTTGTATTATAGCTGTAATGGTCATTTGCAAATAAAATGTTTTATCAATGTTTTATCACAAAAATGTCAAGGGACTTTCAATTCACCCTGTACAACTTAATTATTAAGCGATGTATAATATAGGATTTAAAAAAAAATATGTTTTGAGATATATCTTTTTCATCTAAATTATAAAATTATAGATATACTAGGGGGCTCTGCCCCCTGCAAGCTACGCTCGCCAACCCCCGTTCAGACACTGTAGAATATAAAAGCACGCTAATCTGATCGGTTTTAAAAAGATTAGAGAAGATTGAATTATACTGAAAAAACCGGTAGCGATCTCCCTGTAAACGGGTTTCCATTCAATTCCCTTTGATGGCAAAAATTTAAGGTAGAATCAGTTGCTATTAAGACATCCTATGGTTGTTTTCGTGTTTGGTTAAAGAAGATCAGTTAAACATTTGAAAAGCAGCTAAAATAAAATGAATTAAATAAACAGAGTCTTTGTTTCTCGGTATTTTTAACAGCGTTATAAAACGATTGACATAATACAATTACTAAAATTTGCTGCTTTAACCCCTTCAAGGGTGGTGGTTCATTTTTGGAACACTTAATTTTAATTCTTAAATGCCACATTAGCATCAGAATATTGGGATGAAATTTTCCCTTTTATTAAGTGAACAAAAGCATTTTTGTATTTCGAAATTTGCTTGTAAATTCTGGTGACATTCACTGATTTCAAGATTTTACGAATAGAAGTGCCTTGTCCGGAAAGGGTTAAACGCATATTAATGTATTTATTATTTTAAAGTTTCCTTTCCCTTTTAATATTCACGTGTAAATACAATTTTCAGGACATAATTTTCAATATTTTCCTGCCTTTAACACGTACTCATTTAATAGTAATTTTAAAGGGTTTTTTTTCTGTTTCTAATAGTCAGATGAAAATAAATTTTTAATCGTTAGGAAATATTATTCTTTGCGCTGTTTTTACAATTGAAAACAATTTCTATAATAATAGCCTAAGTCATGTGACTATCATCAACAGCTCCAGGCGGATCCCTTCGCTTTTTATATTCCAAGCGGCCATTTTGGTACTTTAATGTTAGCCAGCCACAGGTGTGATAAGTCGCCGAATATTATTATATCGCCATTATTTCGTTTATATTATAATAGTCCAAGTCATGTAACTGCCACAAACAACGGGCTGATTCATTCGCTTTTCACAAGAAAGGTTTCCATTTTCATTAAAGAATCAAAATTATTTTTTCGAATAAAACTACATAAAAGTTGCCATGATCACAAGGAATTCCTGGTACTTTTATGTTAGCCGGTTGAAAATCTCGCCAATAGCTTTTTTTGTAACACGCCAGTTAGCATTTTTTTTATTTTTCGAGTGGTAAATTAAAACGGTGCTACTTGGTTATCCCATCAACCAAAAATCTGTCGCCAAACTATAAGATTAAATGCCAATAATGGTTGATCGTAAATGTCATATTCACTTGACTTTAAGGAAGTTACACATGTTCACGCCATCAAGTGATTTTTATTTCGACGTTTTATTTGTATTTTTATTAATGTCATACTAATTTCTTTGTTCTATTGTTATTTAAAAAAATATGTCAATTTGTACAATTTGGCGAAATTGCACGACGGGAGAAGTAATAACATTAAAACGTTACTTTGAAGTGAAAATTAAATCTCATGATTTGTTGCATTGTCACATATATGCACCGGGTTTGGCGTGATTTTTTTTTTACGACAATTTGGCGAAAACCTCGTTTTCAAATACCTGTTACATATGTATTTTTAAATTATTTTCTGTTATTTTTAAAAGGAAATAACAATAAATTAAAAAAATTAATTAATAACTATAGAACAAAACAATTTATAAATTTTTTTGTAAATAAAAAGAAAATAAATTCAAATAAACATTTATTTATAAATAAGCAACAATAGCCGGGTTACCATGCCAGGCAAAATAACTCCATTTTGGCGCCAATTAGGTACCCCGTTGCGTATATGACATCTGTGTCTAATATTTTTCTTTTCGTTTCGTTTAAAAAAAAAGAATGAAGTAAAAGCCATTTATTTTAAAGGTTTCAATTTTAAATGAAAGCTTTGTATTAAATAAAATGATAATGAAGTACAAATTGAATTCTGAATAAAAGTAACATGATGCATTTCTTAGCATACTTTTAAGGGAGGCCAAACACGTCGCCAAATTAATTTAAAATAACCTTTTCTAAAATATGAAAAAAAAAATATATATGTGTTATGTTTAAAATTTGAGTTGCCATCATTAGAAAAAAGTATTTAAAATTAAAAAAAATTAATATTTCGAAAACTAATTCGAATTTTAAAATTATAATACCAGTTTTGAGATCTGTGGATCAATACGGATTTTTGGTGTTAATTTCATCGGAAAGTATTCCATATTTTAGGAGAAATCGCCGTGAAACGTAATCAGTTGTTTAATCAGTCGTTTCATAGAATCATTACATAAATTCGTTTCAATTCGATTCATTAGGATTTTATATATATAGGGTAGATTTTGTATGTCTTTCTTTAGGATGGAAAGGAACACTAATCATGGAAATGGGACAACCACGCCTAGTGTTGCTAAATTAAACAATACCCGAAGCATAACTTAGAGGCAAAGTAGTATAATATAGTTATATTTTGGAGTAATTAACATGTTGTTGTAATGTGTTTTTACTAATTATATTTATTAAAGAGACTTTTAAAGAACTAGTGTGTGTAACCGAAAGTAATCTGATACTTGCAGTGTAGCAAAAATAGGAACTAAAATATTTCCTTGTTACTAATTTAAATTAATTTACTACTTGTTGTTAAATAACTGCATTTTTCCCTGAAAAAAAAAGTTTTTATAAATTGGATTTATCAAACTTATAAAAGCAAATTTTCATGGAAAGAAATGCGTTTATTTAGTAATAACAATTCCCTTGTTACATAATTTTTTTCATCACTCTAGGATTCAACAAAAAGTACTAAATTCATTATTTTAGGATATACATATATATATTACGTAACAAATAATTGGGTTACGCCGAACAATCACATCGAGCTTTTTACGGCATATTACTGGATTAGTACTATGCTTTAATCAGCCATTGGTGAGGTTGTATAGAGGTCGTACCATTTAGTGCAAGCATCACTATTGGAGGTGTCACCACTGTCGAAATTTAGCAGCAGTAGACCGATAGAATACTTTAGTTGACTTATTTAATCAGTTTTATCGATTGTTGATAGTAATAAGATTGGTAAAGTGTAATCAAACAAATATTGAATCACGATGCTATCAAGGAAGATTAGACCGCATGAGTGGTGAAAAAAGGATTATGAAAAAATCTGGCGTTTTCCAAATTAAAACATAGAAATATAGTCATTAGAAAGCTGCTTACTCCATCAGACCATATCAACGTAAACAATTTTCACAAGATGAGAATTATCAGAGCCATCCTATTTGAGCACGAACGGGCTATTCATGCGAAAAAGATGTTAAATAACGAATTTATTACTCTACGTGACTTGGGACATCAGGTAACAGATTAGGTGAACAATCAAACAGCACAAAAATCTTCTTCTGAGCTCATGCTCGAGTGCGTTATTAGAATACGCAGAGGAATTCCGATTGAAATGCAAACTTAAGGCTAATGAAACAAATTCATACGATGAAGGACGAATTCATACGATGAATCTTAATTTATTATTAATAATACATATAATGTTATTACTCTCTGTAAAAAAAAAGACATATATATATTTTTCTGATAGTTCATAAAAATACTAATTATAGTATATAATATACAATTTAAAAGCTTAATTTATATAAATTCAGACAAAATATATAATAATGCATTTTTACACATATTGACATTCCCGTATTTTTTAGTACGTTTACATTTTATAAAATAAATGCAAAAATATTTTAGCGATTTTTTTTAGTATTTTTCCAGTTCATTTTCCACCATTTTAAAGTGATTTTACCAACAAATATGAGAAAACAAATATTGAGGCATAAACGAGTTAAGCACGAATATTTTCTTCTTTGTGAAGTATTCTAACTTCACGAGAAATACTAAAAAACTCTAACAATGTTCTCCAAAACATTGAGACAGAGCTTCATAATTTGTACTGTAGATAGCAGTAACACGATGTCACTAACAGAATTTATAGTATGCGTCGAGAATTTATACTTTACTCTCCATATTCAAAGAATGTGTTGTCAGTGCTTAACGCAAAATACATTTGCTTTATTAGGGGAGAGTAGCCATATTTGGACCACCGCTTTAATTGGACCGTTGCCATTCTGCCGTTAATTACAGGAAGAGACTCCACCTACTGCTGAAATCCTACTCATCAGAATGGCGCCACTCATGATTAGAAGAAGCAGCCGCCTACCACGTGCTGTTTTCAGACAATTTTTGTAAAACCTAAAGTTAGCTGTTTTGATCTAATTTTTTCTTACTAAACGTAAGTGAGTATTTTAAAACTAAGGTAAGTTGTTATGTTTTCATATACATACATGAATTCATCTGTTTATTGCGCATATTTTTCACGCGGATTTGTTTGATTTCGTTTTTGTTCTTAGTCATGAAATTAAGTTTTTTTTTTTTTTTAAATGGCGCAGTTGCCGTAATTGGGCCAATTTAAGTTGCTTAAATTGGACCAGACATGTGATCATTAATTTGAAAATTAAGTAATGAATTTCGAGGACGGTACGCTTTGTACACTATTTTTTGTTATATTTTATAATGGATTACTATCTCCATTCAAGTTTTTTTTTGTATATCTGGATTAATTTTTTATATAGTTTAGGCCTATATAAACATAAAAATATTTTTACATGTCTATGCAATAAATTTTGTTTGCAGTGTCTGTTATCTTGTATGTAATTATATCTATTTTCTTTGAATTCTTTATTCCTACGGCATATTTGATTTACAAAGTTGAATTCAAACATTTTCCTCCTGCAGGATATTTGTGATGGAAGACTTTTTACAGTTCTGGAGGGTGGAATTATACTTTTTTTGCATTAAAATGCATAAAATGCCAAATGATTGATAAAAATGCCCTTGATGAAAATGTTGAAAAAGACGTAGACAAACTGTCTGGAAGAAAAACACCCGTGACAGGAAAAGCTGTTAAAGATATAGGAAACAAAAAGCAGACAGTAAGTTGTGAAGAAATTGGCCTGCAAGAAGGCTGCAACTAGAAATCCTACCCAAAAGCAAAAAAAAAAAAAATCATTAGAAATATTATTTCCCTTGCTAAATTCAGTTAAATGAAAGTACAGAGGGAGACAACAAACAGTTGTGTTAAAATCATCGCCATATAAACTAAACCTTGGAGGGGGGGGGGAGACAAAAAGGAAGCTTTCACAGCACAAAGGCAGTTGGAACGTCTAGTTTTAAAAAATAGGCATAATGCAATTAGCAAGAAAATGATGGAAGAGAAGAACTACAAACATAATGTAAAGAAAACTTCTGTTGCAAAAAAAAAAAAAGAAAAGTCTTATAATTCAGAATCTAAAAAGAAAAATCTAGACAGTGATGATTGGTTTTGCCTAATTTGTAAGAAAAATAAAATAGCAGAAATGAATCAGTATTCAGATAGCCATATACGGTTTCATGTTGTGTGCGCTGGAAAACAAAAACAATAAACAAAATCCATGTATAAGCTTTGCATCAAGCCTTACATGATATTGAAGTAACTCACAATTAGTTCCATAATTTCTATTCTTAATTACTGATAAGTTTGATATATATTTTGAATACATTTTGATTTAAAACAATTACTCTTATTTTCAGATATTTGATTTCATTATATTTCATTGCTATTATTTTGTTTGTTTGTTTCATTAATTGCATACTTTGCTTTTAATAAAATTAGTTATGTTCCCTAGTCATTAAAACAACCTGATATTATTTGGTCCAATTTAGGAGACTGAGGGTCCAACTTAGGCGACCAGTTGCTGAATTTGGACCCCTTTTGACAAAATTTTCAAATTAAAATAAAATTTAAGATTTTCAAAAAGAAATTGATCTAAATATTTATTTAGTTAATAGATGAATAGATTGACCCTGTGTAATGATCTTTTGCAGATATTCCAAAAATTAAATGAGTTACACCTGAAAATATGTGAAGTGGTCCAAATTAGGCTACTCTCACCTATATTGGATACAGCTCAAAAATAGCTCGGTTGGAGTTAAAATAATGAATAACCTCCTCGGTCCTGAGGTTCGACTGTAGGGACACTAAAGAACACCCTTTAAATTAATTTAAATGCTTCTACAATTGTTAAAATTTGCATCTAGACCTTTTTAATAAATGTGCGCATTTCACAAATATCGATGCATAGACTGATACATCTTTGGAGATTTTTTATAGTAATTTTAAACTGGTTTTTGTAGTCCCTTGTAATATTTGTCTCAGAACTGAGGAGGATTAACGCTCGGTTTCAGTTTGAAGTACTGTACCTTGAACTTTTGTCTAACTCAATAAATTTGGTTACATTGTACTATTAAAACAAATATTTTATGTAATATTAACATCAGATGTTTATGTTTAGCATTAAAGGAATGTCGTTTACATTTAGCACTTTTATCAGTTTCAATTTCATAATCTTTACACATCATAAACGTATTGAAATGATGTCTTGCAAAAAAATCTCCATTTAAAATTTAATAGTAAATTATAAACTGAATAAATTAATCATAAATTGATAAAATAATTTTTATTATAAATCGTAAAATTTAGTGTTATTCCAAAGCAGTAATAAAAATAAATAGTGTGGACTCATAAATTTCTGGATATGGATTAACATTTTCAAATGCTTTCAGCTCTCTTCTCAGACACTGCTAATAAATGCTAAAACAGGCTCATGAGATATTTCTGTGAAAATAAAGAAATGTAGTGCTTTTTTGTTAAAGTTTTTTTATAATGAAAGTTTGAAAAAGGTACATCATTTAACTTCTAAGTATTATTACATATATACTATATATTTTTATTTTTTAGGTGCGTTCATAATTATATAAATACGTAGCATCTGTAGTAGTCCCTGGTCCGACCGTCTGTCTGTCCGTCTATCGGCATATAACAGCGCAAAATCTACCCAAACGAATGATTCGAAATTCAATATGTCAAATCACTGCAGAATTTTGTCGAGTCATTTCAAATTATATGAAAATCGAAAACAAAAACTTAAAAAGATAGTAATAAAAGTTTTCTTCATTCTATTAACTCCTATCATACGTAATTAATTGAATGATATCCCATGACAGGTAATGATTCCAGGTTGCCATGATGATTATTTCCTATTTATGATGGATTCATATTATTTCCATACTACTCAATTTAATGTATATAACCGTAATAAATTTTGCATTCACGCATTTTGCTTTCTAAATATTTATAAAACTAGTTATAGTACAAATGCACCTCATTTGCCAAGTTTGACATACAATTTCCGACTTGTTAAATTTTCGAAAAAATTGATTTTTAAATATCTTCTTTAAAGACAAGGAAGTAATTCCTAATCTATAAAATTTGGTAAAATGTATCTTTGCATCGGCATATCAGCAGAAAAAAGGTAATCGTTCGTTTTACTTGAAATATATGGTTAAGGATATTAAATTTAAGTACTGCGCGGCAGCGCTATACTTTTTTCTTTTCAGTGTCACGTCTCAATGTTAATTTAACGAATAAATCCAATGGAGTTCATAATTTCTTGTTCCCGTTTCATCCCCGATGACACATTTTTAAAATTCTTTGCTAATTTTAATAATATTAAAAATTTAACATGTGAAAATGTTTGTCTGGCGTCAGGGTCGAAACAGATGATAATATGCCTTTGTATATGGGTGAATTATAACCCGGAATGCAACATAGGCTAAGTTTTATTTACATTATTCATTTTCCGTTGAAAGATTTCTGGGTAAAAAATGAAATTGAAATAGCTTTTTTTTAAGTGAATATGGCGTCATAGTAGAAATAAAAATGATCTTTTCAAATTTTTGTTAGTAAAACAATGAGCATTAATAAAACGTAATAACTGATAACACAGTTTTTGATTGAATATATTAACAATACTTTCCAGAGACCATTTTCAGTTTTGGAACGATTACCTATTATGAAAGTATCCTCACATAAAAAACTGCAACCAATATCGAAAAAGTGAATAAGTTCCCGGTTAGAAATCGCATACCGTTATCTAAAAAAAAAAAAAAAAAAAAAAGCAATTTAAATGATAGAAAAGAAAAAGAGAAATCTGAAAAGAATGCTTCAACCCTTAACGGTAGCTTGTGAGTGCCTTTTCGTGAGGTATGTCGGCACTTAAAGAAAAAATGCATCTAAATAATAACCTATTAATTGATAGACCAATAAAAATAAATATGTATGTAAATGTTTATACGAATAAAATGCGATTATAGTATGGGTACTTATGTAAAATAAATATTTAATGTGCCCAAATCTATTATATTTTAATACACACCTTAAAGGAATTTTTCCAAAACTTTTAAGAATAAGTAAAGTGGATTACTTATGACGGAGCAATAATGCTTATGGCAATTCGGAGATTAAATTTTCTTCGTAAACGTCTCGCTTTATTGATTTTATATTCCTAGAATATCGAATTAAATTGTATTTTTAACATCTTCCTGGAAATAAATACGCCTTTATTTAATAATAAATTTTCTTAGAGATACAGAATAAAATTTAATGATTTAGTATATTGCATATACTTAATTCAAAACATAATGAAAGCGTGAAGAAATTCCCAAATGTCTTCGATGTTTAAAATCCTATTTGCAGCCCTTAAATACAGGGCGTCAACACTCTTAAAAGAAATTTCCTCAAAAAACATATAAATTACTGGCATAAAGTTACCGGATCACCGTTGCGATTGGAAAAGATATTTCTGCCGTTTAAAGAAATTTCCATTTTTCGGCAAGTGAACCTCCAGAAATATTGAGCTTAAGTTGGGGAATTTTTTCTCTTTGAGGTAATAAGTACATAAGTACATCTATAACACTTTTTTATGGACACGATAACTTCCGTAATTCTGCACAAATCTCTTCCAAACTGATACATAAAATCAAGCGGTAGAAAATCTCAGTCAAGTTCGTTAATGGGCAAAATCGGACCAAGGGGGTGGGAAATAGAGAGGGGGTTTGTGAAAACCGAAAACTCCCATATCTTCTTAATTTTTATTCACATCAAATCAGTTTAAAGTTATTATTACTTCTAGGAAAAGGGCAAAAAATTCATGTGTAACAGATTTTTGATAAAATTAAAAATGGGTTCAAGGGGCGCAAAAAATAGGGTTTTAGGCAGAGAAAATTTCATAACTTCGTCAATTCTTATGATATCAAATTCATTTAAACGTATTATAAATCTTCTTAATATTATCTACAACTATTATATTGACGAGTATTTGATAGGACCACCACCTACTGCAAAAAAAAAAAAAAAAAAATAAAAAATAATAAAAAAAAAAAAATACATAAAAAAAATAAATAATAATTAAAAAAAAATAGGGGTGTTGAAAAAGAAAAAAAATCATAACTTTGTCAATTCACAAAATATCCAGTCCGCTTAAATTTATTATACATCTTCTTAATATTACCTATAACTTCCATACTGACAAGTTTTTGATAGGAAAAGTTTTTCTTACAGCAAAAACTAATTAAACATAAATAGGTGTTGACGAAAAAACTATGGTATTAAGGGTGTACTCAAATCCAAACGCCGCATTTTCTGACTCATTTTAAACACTTTCCAACAAAGTTGAAAAATGTTTATGATTTCGGTTTATCCTTTCGTGAGCCCGACCGCCTGTTGTTTGACCACCTGGCCGTCTGTCCGCGCTCTAATTCCCGTAAATATACTCGGATTGCTCTGAAATTTTGGGATGTTATTTATTTTTACCGTAGCACTTCCCCTATTTCAAATGAAGTTTGTAGCATGTTTATTTTATTTACATGGACAGTCAAAAGCTTTCCATTACATTACGTCCTATAGGAAAAAATCGTTTAAAATGATTTTTAATGGTGTTACACGCTTTCAAAAATAATAAAATTGATATGCATTAATGAAGTGCACTAAAATAGCCATTCAGAAGAATATGCGGTCTAAAGAATAGTTATTATTCATTTACAAGGCCATACAAAATAATTCCGTTACATAATGATGTAGAGGTGGAGGGAATTGTTTGCGGCGTATTTAGATTATATTAAATTATTTCATGTATAACGAAATTGTTATACGTAACTGAGGTTTCAGTAGAGTCAAAACACTCTTTTAAACACTAGTGTCGTGAAGGAAATTTTCACCTTGTTATTAATAAACTTTATAATATACATATAACTACTTAAAAGGCGACAAAAACATATAAAAATATTATTCAGTGCAACCCGAGAACTTTCGATCACACACGCATTCATTTTCAAAGGGAAAAAAGATGACTGACTGAATAGAAATACATAAAAATTTCTATTCAGTCAGTCATCTTTTATCCCTTTGAAAATGAACGCGTGTGTGTTCGAAAGAACTCGGGTTGCTCTAAATAATATTTTTACACTGCTCAAAACAATTAAAGGATATTTGAAGTTTTATATAAAATAAAGATATAAACGAATTTTTTTTGCCGAAAATAGAAGAAGAGAATCACAAATGCAAATTTTTCTGGTTTTCAAACTGTGGAGTATGCAAATTTTGAGTTCGACGTCAAAAACGTCGCTTCAGCGGCAGCGAATGAAATTTGACTTTCAACTGGATAAAAGAGAATGAAGACAAGGATGATCGGCATTCAGTGATTGCTTTGTTTCTATGAGTACGATGTCTCAGCAAAGTCATTTGACAGATTCAGAAGCTTTGAGAATTGTTGGTAGGTTAGAAGGGGGGGGGGGGCAAACTCAAGCCAAAGTAGCGCAAGCCATTGGAGTGTCACAAAGTGTCATTTCCAGGATCTGGAACCGTTTTTTGGAGAGTGGATGTGCAGGCCGAAGACCAGGGCAAGGTCGTAGACGGGCAACAACGCCCAATGAAGATCGGTATTTAGCGTTAACAGCTCGGAGACACCGAACCATGAACGCTACTCTTCTCCAACAAACACCTTCGCTTGGCTACAGGCACCACGATTTCAACTCAGACTGTCCGAAACCGGCTCCATGCTGTAGGTCTGTATGCTCGCCGACCGATGGTATGTGTTAGATTAACATCAAGGCATCGTCGCGACCGCAGGGAGTGGGCAACCGAGCATGTCAATTGGAGGAGAAATGAATGGAGCAATATTCTGTTTTCTGACGAGTCCCGTTTTTCTGTGCATCCGTATAATAGGCGTATTTTCATCTGGAGGGACCATGGCAGTAGGAATTATCCTGAGTTCGTGCACGAAAGTGTCAGATTTGGCGGTGGAGGAGTGTTGGTGTATGGTGGCATCTCCATTGACGGACGCACTGACCTCTACATCATTCGAGATGGAGCTCTGACTGGTCGCCGATATAGGGATGAGATCCTCAGACCTATTGTAGTCCCTTACGCTGCAGCAATCGGAGATAACTTCATTTTAATGGACGATAATTGCAGGCCACATCGTGCAAACCTGGTGGAGGATTTCCTTTTCGAGAAAGGAACCGTTCGAATGGAATGGCCAGCGTGTTCTCCAGACATGAATCCAATCGAGCACGTTTGGGACGCTCTAGGAAGACGAGTTTCTGGCCGTCAACAACCCCCACAAACTCTCCAAGAACTGGAAAGAGCTCTTCTGGAAGAGTGGGGCAGAATACCCCAACTCGTCATTAATAGCCTCATTGAGTCCATGCCTCAAAGGTGTTCAACGTTGCTGGCCGCCCGTGGAAACCATACCCCCTACTGAAAATGATTTTCTTTGAAGAAAACACCTTTTCTTATTCTTTTTTTCTCATATGCACAAATTGTGTTTTTTTCCTTTAGTACACAAATGCGCAATAAATGCTTTTTTTTCTGCCAAACATGTGTAATTTATTCTCATATGACCTACTATGTCTGTCGACCATGTATCAATCAGCTAAACAGTTTACCAGATACAAAATCCACCTAAAACTGCAATATCCTTTAATTGTTTTGAGCAGTGTATATGTTTTTGTCACGTTTTAAGTAGTTATAAATATATTATAAAATAGCTGAGGTTTACGAAAACTTATTTCGTGTATAATACGAAGTGCATAGCATTTACAGGGACACGGGAAAGTTTTCAGATACTATATTGTATCCGAAATACCGTACATTAGCGATGATTGCTGGAAATGCTCTTTTACTTATGATATGCGCTTTCGTGTTTCATTATATTTATACATATTATATGGTGTGTATAAATGCTATAATTCATATACAGGGCTACACATAAGAATTCGTAATGGTTACTGGGTATGAGTTAAAATTGCTTAAAGGTGGATTTTATTTGAGTTATGCATTTTTACGCTGAACTGCATTTAGTTTACAAAGAAATGTTTGTAGAATTAGATAAAATGATATATAGAGGGTCACGCAAAGAATTGGATACATGTCCGTCTATAAACGATAATTTCTGGAAATGGGATTTCAGTAGTTTTAAGTGTGTTTAGCTTGAATTAAATTTTATCTAAATAGTGGTATGTAATAAGGGTTGTACAAAAGTATTCAACTATTTTTCCGTCTATTAGTATAAATTTCTGAACGAAAATTTTCAACCTGTTATGCGTTTTCTTACCTAACTATATTTCACCATTATATAGTATATATATCAACCTACAGATCAAATGCAGGGTTGTTCAAAAGAATTGGAATACATATTTGGCTAAGGAAAGTATATTCTGAAATCAGTTTTTAAAATGTTTTATACGTTTTTTTACAATGTTTACTTAGTTATCTTATGTACATTATTGCCCTAAATGACGAAGTTTTGTTACTTTAGGATGCGTTGGAAAGTCTTTCATAGTCTATGCTTAACGCATGATTTTTCTTCCAGGTTAAATTCAGTTTTGCTCTCAAAAGTATCCAATTGGTAGGTTCTCTTATTGAGAAACTATATAATGTGCTATATTTGTCGATTTTTTAATAAAGGCAGAATATAATTCAAAAAAGTATATCAAAGTGGGCATTTTGAACCGAATTTCCCGAAGAGATAGTGCTGGAAACGAAAAAAAAATGATCGTACTGAGAAAATAATTGCAAATCAAGTTCTAATTAATTGAACGAAAAATAAAAACACAAGTCGCTTATAATCTCTTCTAAAAAAATCAAGTCAGCAAGTTTCATGATTTTACTTTTAAAAATGAGTCTGAAAGTGTGTCAGAAAATTTCGAGTTGTTGAGCTGGGGAAAATATTTTTTTAATACCGACTTAATATGATTCTCATAGAACGAGCTCTTACAGAAAAATGAAATAAAAAATTCGTCAAAAGCGGTCAGATAAAATTGTTAAACTGGCTTTAGCTCTAATCTTGATTTAGATTTTGTTTATGAAACTTAACTTCGAAATCTAACTTTGCCTGTCGGCTGAGTCGGCATGATTTTTTTAATTTTGCAAGGTGAACTCAAAAAGAGTAAGGAATAGCATAAAACGTTAAAAATGTAAAGACCTTGCGCACAAATATGGACATTTAGTACTAGCTGCTATTGGTTTAACATTAGCTTTCAGTGTATTCGCGCCAGTAATGAATGCTGTTATAGAAAAAAAAACATCTAAATAATAATCCATTAACAGGTAATCACATCCCATTAATCTATTGCTCAATAAAAATAAATATTTAGATAAATGCTTACAAGACTAAAATGCGATAGTTATGCAAAATAAATATTTTATGGTCCCAATCCTAATACATTTCAATACACACTTTTAAGGAATTTTTCCAAAACTTTTAAGAATAGGTAAAGAGGATTACTTATGACGGAACAATAACGCTTATGGCAATTCATAAATGAAATTTCTGCCGTAAATGTTCGATCTATTGATTTTATATTTCTCGAATATCCAACTAAATTGTATTTTTAAATTTTTTTTCTGGAAATTAATATGTATTTATTTACTATTAGAAATACTACAGTTATATTTATAACAGAATACACATAACAAAGACATAAACAGACATAACATAAATAGCACTGGGGAATAAATTTTAATACAATTTCTGTTGACTTCATTTTTTCAGCTGTTTTTAAGTCAAAAAAGCGTGCTGATTTCAAAACTGCATTGTTTGCTTCTATCACATCCAGATTTTTCTCTACAGCCTATGTTAATGTGACCACTCTACACTGAATCGGGCATTAGTCATAGGAAAAAAAGCTTCAGAACTATTAACATCAAGACTGCAAGAGAAAACATTGCTTCGAAAGGGAACTAAGGTATCATACTATTGATCAAGAAAATGTTCTTCAATACTTTTGAAGTGACGGTGGATTTGTTTATTGCCATAACGTACATGGTTTAACCCTTTCGAGAGGGCATCCCTTACACAAATTTTATTTGGATTGCACCACTTTCCTTAAACAGTTCCCTTTACTTGTAAAATACTAAACAATCCTCTAATTAAAAAAGACAAATATTACATTTATTTATTAATGGTGTCCAAAAAAAATTCCACATGCACCATTTGACGTTCCATATATGCATCATCGAAAGGCATATATGAATCACCAGTCCCGAAAAGCTTAATGGAGAAATTGAAGATTCTATCCTATACTGCAACTAAATGGCGACTGTCCATTGATAGCTCAAAGAGGTGCTGGAAGTGAGTGCTCATTCACAATGGAAAGTTACTTGGAGCAGTCCCAATAGGGCATTCAGTTTACTTGCGCGAAGAATATGAGAGTTTAAAGAGAACCATTGATTTATTGTACTATCACATGCACGAATGAATCATCTAAGTTGACCTTAAAGTGATCTGCTTCCATCTAGGTCAGCAACGTGTACATTCCCAGTACTGCTGTTTTTTTATTGTGTATGTTGACAGCATAGGCCGTAACAAGCGTTGATTCCAGTCGAATTGGCCTGCAAGATCTGACCTCAAAATTGGTGATCCAAACATTTTGCATCAGCCACATGCCGGCTAAAAGAACATCATATTTCCACCTCTGCATAAAAAAACTGTGTCTAATGAAGCAGTTCCTGAAAGCTTTGTCAACTGAAGGAGAATGTTTCAAGTATCTCATTTCGAAATTTCCAAACCTGTCTTTTGAAAAGATAAAGGCAAGTGTATTTGATGGTTTACAGATTCAGTAGCTCATTCGAGATGAACATTTCATCGGAACAATGACAAAACTCCAAAAGAAATCTTGCTTGGCATTCAAAAACCTTGTCAAAGACATTCTTGGAAATACGCGAGTAGAAAATTACACCGAAATGTTCCAGCGACTTTAAGAGAGTTTCAAAATGCTTGGTTCCAACATGAGCATCAAACTGAATAGCCATCTTGATGACCTGCCGGAAGATCTTGGTGCATTCAGTGATGATCAGGGGGAGTGAGAAGATTTGAAGCTCATGGAAGAACGGTATCAAGGTAGAAGGGATGAATATATGATAGCTGACTATTGTTGGAGCATCAAGCGAGATTGTCTACAAATTGAACACTCCAGGAAAAGCTACAAGCGAAATTCTTTACCTTAATATGTACTTTTTTCGTTTTATGAAAGGATTTTACTACTTGTATGAAAACATTGTAGCTTATAGTAAGTATATACAGGCGTTGTATGAATAATATGTTTGGAAAGAATTTGTTTATTCTCATTTGTATCTACATTAAGTATGGTTTTTGTGGTATCCTGTAGCTTAAAAAGTTGACGTGATAGAAAAACAATGGGCTCATTTTCGGATTTAGATGCCAATAATTAGCCAAAAAACAAGTACCATACCTAAGTCAACAAAATGTGTCTTCCCCAATTAGTGACTAATTTATATAAACTATTTGGAGTTATAGACTTTTTGGTTTATTAATCATTTTAAATTTTATCACAGATACAGGAAACATGTTTCATGATTTAATATGAAGTATATATTTATTTCAAAAAATAAAGAAAGAATGAAATTTTTAAAGAAACTTCGATGTTGAAAACAGAATCTCCCGCTATTCTGTAGGGCTTTACTCTTAAAACAAATTTAGTCAAAAAACTTATGAAATACAGCCAGAAAGTTATCAGAACACCTCTGCAAATTTCTCGTGGTTTGAGGTTAAAAGTAAACACGTAAATACAGTAACGCTTAAACGAAAAACGCTTAACACGAAAACGCTTAACACGAAAACGCTTAACACGAAAACGCTTAACACGAAAATTCGCTTAAGACGAAGGGAAATTATTTCCCCATCACGTTATCTTGAAAAACAATAATAATTGCATCATTTAATACGAACATGAAGATAGAATTCTCCCGTTTAAAACGAAGTAAATATTGCTCCTAATTAAAAAAAATTCCTCGTTGCGACCTTTGCGGCGACCTTCCACCTTGATACGAGTTTATCGCTTTTCTGGGACTGGACGAGAGAGGATATGCATTTGTTCTTGTAACTGATGTGGGTGAAGAGAGGTGGGTGTAATGTGACCACGGGGCAAGAGAAAATAATTGAATTCTTTCTCTGCTGATGTTGAAATTCTTTTGTGAGCGATTCATTTCGTTGCTAGTACGTAGTTGATCAGTTGATATGAATAAAGTTCTTGCTAGAAGAATTTTATTGATTAAATTCTAATTGTATTGGAGCTCTAGTTGAGAAAAAAAAGTGGGAAAAAGGGCTATTAGTTTGGAAACTAAGCAGAAGGTTTTATGTAATGTTAGTGATGGCGTTTTTAAAAAATCAGAGATTGCAGCAAAGCACGAAATACCTGCTAGTACTCTTTCGACAGTTATTAAAAATCGAAAACAATTTAAAACGCCTTTGCCATCAATCAATTCAAGTCTGTAAGATAAAGAATGAAAAATGCTAAGAATGAAAAAATTGAAGTTTCTTTATTATGATGGATAAAAGAAAATAGGAAAAGAATATCATTTTAACTGGTGCTGTTTTACTAGAAAAAGCAAACTATTTTGCAGAAGCTCTTGGTTTCGATGATTTTACATGCTCAAACGGAAGGCTGCCAATGTTTATAGAACACCGTGGTATTCTCTCCAAAAGGAGAGAATCTGCAGTTAATCAGGATAGTGCAGATTTGTTTTTCTCTAAAGAATGGCTGGTTATTAAAACAGATTATGCACCCTGCGGTATATTTAATGCAGATGAAACTGCGCTATCTTATAAAGCACAACCTTCATCTGCATTAACTTTTAAAGCAGAGAAGTGTTCCGGGGTAAAACGTAATAAAGTAAGAGTCACAGTACTGGTAGCCTGCAATATTTATGGTAGTGAAAAATTACCTATCTATATTATCGGAAAATTTGCAAAACCACGTGCTTTAAGTGTGTAGAACACAGTACCTGTTCAAAACGCATTCACTAAAAATGTTTGGATTAATAAGGATTTTTTTGCAAAATGATTACTAGAATTAGACTCAAGACTTACCAATCAATAGAGAAAGATATGCATTTTGTTGGGCAATTGTACAGCCCACACAGATGTTCTTTAATAAAGATGTAAAAGCCCATCAGCAAATTGCGTTTCTATCCCTCCAAATAGTACAGCAAAGCTTCAGCCATGCGACCAAGGTATTATTCAGTGTTTAAAAAATCACTAGAGGGAAGAAATAATCAAAAACTTATCGGATGTTTTGACAAACAGCCATTTTCTATTGATCTCTTAGAAGCTTCCTAAGAAGTACATGGAACTCTGTTACTTCCACTGTTATAAAAAAAACAATTTTTGGGCATGGTGCTTTTCAGAGGAAGTGTTGCAAAATCAAATCCAAGAGAAAAGGACGCTATATTAGAAGAAGCTGAAAATTGAGGAATAATTTCTCCCCTGTCGTTTGGGGATTACGTTCGAATTGATGAAAATGTTATGGCTCACAACCCATGACAGATGAAGATATTCTGGCCGATTTAACTGAAAAGGAGAATGAAGAGGAATATCTGAATAAAATGGAGACTAATGCAGAGGTCGAAACCCCTCCGAGTCCTTCAATGAAGCGACAGAAGCTTTAAAAACTGTTCAGTGGTTTCTGCATCAACAAAAAAATGCCAATTGTGCAGTTTGGAAAAAGTGGACGCCTTTATAAAAAAAAAATGTAGAATTAAAAAAAAAAAAACTGTTCAGTGGTTTCTGCATCAACAAAAAAATGCCAATTGTGCAGTTTGGAAAAAGTGGACGCCTTTATAAAAAAAAAAAAAAAAAATGTAGAATAATAATAAAAAAAAAACTTCAGTGGTTTCTGCATCAACAAAAAAATGCCAACTGTGCAGTTTGGAAAAAGTGGACGCCTTTATAAAAAAAAAATGTAGAATAATAAATAAAAAAAAACCTGTTCAGTGGTTTCTGCATCAACAAAAAAATGCCAATTGTGCAGCTTGGAAAATGTAGACGCCTTTATATATATATATATATATATATATATATATATATAAACAGTCAATAAATGATTGTTTTAAAGTCTAACTTAAAGAGTAAAATATATTTTTACATCTTATTTCTCCTTACACATTTATTTTTTATAAGGATATTACAGTACATATAGTACTACTACCGTCATGTGTGTATCTGTGGGAGTATGGGTTTTGTGTTTTTGTGGTGATGTTAGAAATGCACCTTCTAGCTCAAAAATACTAACTAGCATAAAATGACTATAAAATATTTCTCTGCAGATATAATTTACATACTTTGATATATTTGTTTTAGTGATTTTAATTTAAAATCATCCGAAACGTCTTTTGCTGTTTTATCGGTTAACACGAATTCCGGTTAATACGAAAAGATTTTTGCTGCCCTGCGACTTCGTCTTAATGAGGTTCGACTGTATTCGTCTTTTATAAGAAAAGTTGTCGGCAGTAGCGTTGCACTCGTGTGATTTAATGAAAATATTGTTAGATTATATGATTTCATTTAATTTTTACATTAGATTAGGGGATTTTCTGTATTTCGAGAGAAAGCAAGCAAGTCAATGCGAAAATTTCAACCTGTTAAAGAATTATTTTCAAGGATAAATTCGTTTAATTTACGAATTATTTGTAGTATATTTACATCCACCTCGTGATCTTAAAAATTGAACGCTGCAAGCAATATTAAAAAATATTATCATCAGGTTTCAGCAAAGTGACTAATCGCTCTCCAATGAGATTGCTTACAGTACCCCGTAGTATAAAATTATGATTTAGAAGACCGATCATAAAAACAATATGATATACGGGATCAATTACAAAGATTTAGTACGAAACGACACATTTCACTATACATTCGCGGACAATTTTCTCGTGAATGTATAAAGTGTTAATGTTTTCTGATCGCACCATGCTTTTATTTTTAGTCATATGTTATATCCAGAAATGCTTTCTATATATATTTTATAGTGACTGAGAAAAAAAAATTACCTTTTAGTTAACGTTAAATTAAATATAATTTAGCTTTAATCACGTTTTTATATATTTATTTATTCTATCAAAGTATATGTAAAAAACATTTCTGATTCCCCCAATTCAATTAGATTAGTTCCTTATTACATAAAAGCATCCGAATTGTACAATAATTGTTTTTTTTTTTCGGTCATTAGTTTGCAGAATTTGCGATTTATCTTCTCGTGACTTTTAGAAAAAAAAATTACTTTTACATTTTTTATATTTCTCATAAAATGAAGTCTTTAGAAACCTTCTCAGCTAGATAAGCGAAAACGTCATTTAGTTTTGCCAGATCGAGTAATATTTTCTTTTGCTACGTTATAATTTTTACCTTTTCTTAGCTGTTAAATTTCTTATTTATTATTACGTTAGACTATTTTTCATAATACTGAATTCAATTAAAAATAATTGTAATAGAAGTTGAGAAAAAATAACATGTGCCGGGAAATTTAACTGAATAAAATATTTTAATAAAACTTGTTAGAGGAATTTTTCAACTATTTTTGAAAGAGATAATTTGAATCATTAGTGCATAACTTTAAAATAACCTGAGATAAAAATATTCTGCAATCATATTGTTATGAGAGATACTTTTAGATCTTTAATGTTTATTAATATTAAAAAAAAAATAATAATAATACAATTGTGCAACGGTCACCAAAGCATGGCAGGAGACAATTTGGCGATAATATAAAAGTACTATAATCAGTTATAATCAGTCTACATGTATAAATCGAATAATCAGTTTATAGACGTGGAAACCGCCAAGGTTTTTTTTAAATGACGCTAAGGTTTTGTTAATATACGCAAAAATCACAGTGACAAGTTATAGTAATTTATGTGGGCCCTGTTCTTTTTATCACCCTGTTAACAATTTATAGGCGGGGAACCAACAGTAAAAAAATTAAATGACAACCATATGGCTATCCCATTTTTGTTTATTTCTTCCGGAAGCTCCGCCTTTCCGCTAGATTAGAACGGACAGGTCCGAGCGGGTCTTTGTCAATTGGACTCAGGGGCCATCCACAAATAATATCACATATGAAGGAGGGAGGGGGGTTCGTGAAATTGTGACAGTTTGTGACAAATGGCTGGGATGGGGTAAGAAGAAATGTGACATTACAGACAAAGGTTAAAATAAAAGGATTTTGGTTAAAATAAAAGAATTAAAAATCAACAGATTAAATTTTGAAGTTATTTCGAAATGAAAGAACTTTTTATTGATAAAGGTAAGATTTAAAGCCAAATATATCAAATTCCATTTCAATTTGCAAACTACTACTGTTTTCAATTGCTCTTTCATATTAATATTTTATTGCTATTATATATTAATTATGTTTTTTGTTGTAAACCTTAGTTTTATTTCATATAAAATAAGTGCACGAATCATTTTTATTGCTATGCTCACAAATGTCATTAAAACACGTAGTTAAAGTTTTTAAAAAATTGAAATATAATATACAACGTAGTACTTTGTTTCTGAACTGCAAGTGTATGTTTATGTAATATAGCGTGACATGTGACAAGGCAAGGGGGAGGGGTATGATGAAGTGTGATACTTTGTGACAAAGGCGAGTCAAAAATATTGAAAAAAAGTGTGTTCATTTCCGCCCCTCATGAATGAAATTTATTTTTCTCCCTTTAAATCTTAATTTACATGATTCTTTTATATCCGTATTAGTTACTTTCGTGGAGTTTAAAATAAAGAACTTTATTTAATTATTTTTTGTTCGCATACAAAATGCACTTTGTGGGCAACGGACAAACCCCATAAAGGCATTTGCCCCCTCCCCCCCTTTCATTTCAAGCGACCGTCTAGACGAGGGGTGGCGAACCTTTGGCACGTGTTACAAAAAAGGCACGCCAAAAAATAATTTTTGGCACGGTGTTGCTTGTTTCAATCATCTAAATCAATATACGGTGATATTGTACAAAATACACAAAGTTTACATAATCTGAACTTGTCTGAATTCGATTAATTGGAAGTTAAAGAATTTTAATTGCGGTTTTTTAAAGTATCGTAAAGTACTACAATATTAAATGTACCAGCGATAAAATTATGACAACTTAGAAATTAATTTAAGAAAAACTGGCATTTGCACTTTTAATATTTTTTTCCATCTTTCTATGTCAGCAAGGTCATTATTTTTCTCAAATGAATAATACAAAAAAAAAAAAAAAGTTTTCAGATAAATCCAGCTCAGTTTGCATTCTGTTGAAATTAACTAAGTATGAACCTCATATTAATTATTTTTCTTCCAAAATGCAACAACACAATTAATCACATAAATTTTTAAATAATTTCTGATATTTAATTATTTTTATGATTATTATAATGTAATACCTCAGCTGTATGTTACCCATTTTTAAAAATCTTAATAAGTGATTTTTATTCAAGATTTTTCAATTTACTAAATTTGTTTGCACGTCAAGGTCATGTAAAATATTTTGGGGAAAAATTGGCATCCGGCTATAAAATGGTTCGCCAATCCTGGCCTAGACTCTAGGCGGTCGAAGACTGACTAGTTCTTAATAATAATAGATTTTTTAAATAAAAGTGATTAAAGTACAGTAGAACCTCGATTATACGAAGTAACTGGGACCGACCATCTTTCAGAAAATCGAAATTTTCGGATAATCAAGAATGCTTCCATTTTAAGATAAAGCAGAAATATATGCAATATTTCTTATTATGGTAACAATTGCTTAATAAAATTAAAGCAATAGCAAAACAGAAACAAGAATAAATTACCTGAATTTTAATTTTGAAATCAAGTACCTATTATGTATATCACAAAGGTTTGAAAAAATGTTTTATTTGTCGCACTTTCGATTTCCTTTGTTTTGAAGCTCTATCTCGGAGTTTTTAATATTATTAGTTCACCAATATCACAGTCTTTCTTCTGCTCCAGCCATGCCAAACCTTTTGAAAAACATTCAAAAGCTTCAGAATTGCTAATTTGTTCGTTTTCTTCGTTCCACTCCACAGCTTACGAGATCTCTAGTTAAATTCAAAGGGACTCTAAGAAAGGGATCGAAAATATTTATATGTAATCGTAGTTCGGAAAGGACCGCTTGCACACAAGGAATATGATACGTAAAAAAAATCTTTGAAAATAGATTTTGCACACAAGCAATGTGATAGTTAAATAAATAAATAAATAAAATTTTAAAATGTATTTCGGTTAACCGAGAATTTCGATTAAAAGAGTTTCTGATAAAAGAGGTTATACTGTACTATTTATTTAACAAGTTAAACAAAATATGCTACATTCTAAAAAATTGTATTGTTTAAGAATGCATTGTGAAGTAAATAACAATTGTTATATTTAATCGATAATTAAAGACTAAATATATACAAAATGGATAGAAACATTCGTCTTATAATGTTTAATAAGCCTTATAAATAAACGAAGTAATTTCTTAGCTACTTCTTCAAAAAATAATATTAAGCCTTTATCCATAATTTTTTACTTTTATCGATATAAGGAAAACATATTGCTAATTTATTCGATTTAATTTTAACAGTATGTTTGGCAATAATTCATTATGCTTCGGAAGCACGATATAATATGTCTGTGAGATAAAGCCTGTACTAATTAAGGATTTAATTCTATCCATGTAGTAATGATTACAGAAATAGAGAAATTAGCTCTGTACGGAAATGTCAAGAATTATGTTGCCTGTCAAATAAACGTTCCTATGGATACCTTCAACTGCTTTCTCGATACTGGTGTTCATGATGATAAATTTAAAGATGTAATTAACTGTGTCAGTGAAATCAGCTACATATTTTTAATGTATTGGCATTCTTCTAAAATGTATTTAATTGAAAGATATACTATGATTACATTACATGAGTTTAAGCAATTGTATCTGTTTATAAACATATTACTTAAGACATTTATTCATTATGCAGGTTTTTTCAGATGTAATGTTATATCCTCTAAATAGTAATATTTGAAGAAAAATTGCGAATATTGTAATATGTTTTTAAAATGTTTATCTTCTGCACAAAATTTATTTCATAAAAAATATAAAGGTGAAATTTCAAAGTTATTTCCATATAATATTGTTAATTATTATAAATATTTTGTTTAAAAATAAAATATTACAAACACATTACATTGATGTAAAACTTTTTTTTTTTTTTTTGCATGTGTGTGCAAAAAGTAAAATTAGAATACTTATTCCCCTTTAATGAGTAAAAAAAAAAAAAAAAAATGCTTCAATGTCAGCACCCTACCCATTTGTAACATCCAGTCACACTGAGAGAAAAAATTCTTAAATATTTTGTTTTGAGGTCAGAATGAAAAATAATGAGTATGTAGTCTATAGTTGCATTTCATAAGTCACCAGCTATCAGCAAAGATTCATGGAAATTTTTGCAGAGTCAGTATCAACCATCTATGGGGCATTCTCACAACTTTTAAGTATCTGAAAAATATTTTTTATTTTAGTACATATTCCTGGGTTTTTTTCATATACTGGAGAACATACCGTAGCATGATTGCATAACAATATTAACGAGATAAATAAATTTTAGACGATGTTGTGGGTCCAAATATCCAGGTAACTCCTATACGTCCCTGATGCTGATTTTTTAGTTTAGAGTAGTCTGTATAAATTTTTTTCAATAAAAGTAAATCGATGTAATTTTTTCCGAAACTAGGACAATTGCTTTATATAAATACTAACTGTACCCGACCACGCGTTGCTGTGACTCAGTCTGGCTAAATGGAAAAGAAAGAGAAAGTACACGTTTCTAATATGTTTAATTTCACAATACTTGTGAATATACAATATGTTTCGATGTTACATTGTCAGTGCAGATATAGATATTGTCTGATATGCCGATTCTAGAACACAAAACATATAATTGCCAGTGTGAGAAGTAATTCATATCTAGATCTAAACCGCAGAATTTTAAAGTTTGGCCCAAAGTTTTATTGATGGAGATTACAAACGCCAATCAAATAGGTAATTGCAATCTCTTAAATTGATTTTGCGCATCCATTGGAATCAAAGGAATGTGAGGAATGGGGACCTCTTCACCTTTGAAAGGTCCGGCCAAGATTGTTGCTTCTACGAAGTTGCTCATTATTTTTTTACTGCAAGCCGCGTGCCGTTGCAAAGATTTGGCTTATGAATATTTCGCAACATCATTATTGGCAGGCTGATTTTCAATTGCAGTACATGCGGTGGCCCCCCTGGAAAATCGAATGAATTAAAAAGATATGTGCCGAGTTAAACTTATGGCGTTGAGCTCACAGGCTATCCACACTAATTGTATATTATACTCTTATTTCAAAGAAAAATGCCCACTGAAAACTAAATTAAGGCGGATTACTCCAGTTACCCCCTTTTTTTCTTAACCAACGAACCTCCAAATTTAATCAGGGAAACGCCTTATCAGAATAAACCGGTACAGCAAATTTGAAGCAAATCGGATAATTCTGTAAAAAAACCCATTTACCTAAATTAAGAGGGGGATTAGCCCTCTTCCGCCCCTTTATACTTAATCAATGAAGCCCCAAAACAAATCAGGGAAGCGCCTTATCAGATAGAACCTATTCACAAAATTTGAAGCAAATCGAATAATTATATATGAAAAACCAAGTTATGTAAATTAAGGAGGGGGGGGGGGATTAACTCCCCGTTCCTCTTTGCACAACCAATAAAACACCAAAACTAATCAGGGAAGCACTTTATCAGAATGAACTTATTTCCAAAATTTGAAGCAAATCAGATAATCCTGCATGAAAAACCCATTCATCTAAATTAAGGGGAGATTAGCCCACCGTTGCCCCTTCTATGCTTAACCAATGAACTCCCAAAACTAATCAGGGAAGCGCCTTATCAGAATGAAATTATTCACAAAATTTGAAGCAAATTGGATATTATCAAGAGTTATTGCGTTACATACATACGTACATACAGAACCTGCGGTCAAATTAGCTCTCAGGCTCTAATATCCTGTGAGCTAAAAAGGAAAAAACACGAACTAAAAAAATAAAGATAAAACAAATATCATAAAAAATACTGACGAAATATTACAGTAATGTGTCCTTCCGGAGGGCATAGTGAGGGGAGATGCATAATATGAAAGAGTGGTCAAAGGGCTTTCTAATGATATACCACATAAAGAGTGTCGAAAAATATTTAAAAAGTGACCCGGGGATAAGATTGGGGCAGGGGGAGGAGAGATTCATAATAGTAATATAAAAACACGCGCGCATTCAAATGCAACGCAATCGGTGAATTTCAAAGAAATCGTTGAAGAACTCTCGGAGGTTTAAGATTTCGTACAAACGAACATTTACATTCTTTGTAAGTAGAAATGTGCTCCCACGGAGGGAACGTGAGATGAGGGGGATGGTAGGTGCATAAAATGAAAGAGTAGTCAAAGGGCTTTCTAATGATATGTCATATGACGTGCATCTGAAAATTTTTTAAAGCGCCCCCTGGTGGTGGCGAGGTAATTGGAGTAGGGGAGAGCGAGGTTCGGGATATGTATATAAAAACACACGCTTATTCGAATGCAGCGCAATTGGTGAAGAACTTTCGGAGGTTTAAGATTTTGTACAAAAGAACATTTATATTTTTATTTATATAGAAATGTGCCTCCACGTGGAAAAAGTAAGGAGAGCGAGATGCGAGGTGCATAATATGAAACAGTAATCCAAGGGTTTCTAAAGATATATGACATGGTGGGTTTTGGAAAAAATTTAAAAAGCGCACCCTGGTAGGGATGGGGGAGCGAGGATCACAATAAGTATATAACAACACTTCCGTATTCGGATGCAACTCAACCAGTAAATTTCAAATCAATCGGTGAAGAACTTTCGGAAGCGATTTTGAACAAACGAATATTTACATTTTTATTTATATATAGATGTAGCACAAAATTAACCTGTACACATTTTTACGGTAGATATTATTTTTTAAACTCTGTCCCTAGGTTTTAGATTCCTTACTTCCCCTCTTGTTTAATTATACAGAAAATCACTTCAGATGCAGTCACAAAATTTTTGTCAACTTTTTTCTCATACAGAAGCAGGTTAGAGAAAGAACAGCTAAAATTCTTTGGCAGGAAATTTACTGCAGAATTTAAATCTGCATTTAAATATCAATTTAAAGCATCGTGGCTTTATTGGTAGTCTTACCTCCTCACGGTTTATATCTGCACTTTTTGAGGTAAATTAATTTCTTTTTAGGGTTTCGTTCATCTGACGGAACCCTATTCGTCTCGCTCCTCTGTCCGTCTGTCTGTCCGTCACAGAGCCCGTTCTCAGAAACTATACATGTTGGAGACATGAAATTTTGGGTACTTATAGCTGAACACCTCACATCCAACGACAAATCATAAAATTTTGAAAAAGTCGTACATTTAACCCTTTGGGCACCCGCATGTGTATTTTAAACAATAATTTCTAAGTGAGCTCCTAATTATGTTGTAGACATGAAATTTTGGGTACTTATAGCTGAACACCTCACATCATACGACAAATGATAAAATTTTGAAAAAGTCGTACATTTAACCTTTTGAGCTCCCGTATGTGTATTTTAAACAATTCTTTCTAAGTGAGCTCCTAATTAATTTGGAGGCGTGAAATTTTGCATACTTATAGCTAAACACCTCACATCAAATGACAAATCTTAAAATTTTAAAAATGTCGTACGTTTAACCCTTTGGGGTCCCACATGTGTATTTTAAACAATTATTTCTAAGTGAGCTCCTAATTAGTTTGGAGACGTGAAATTTTGCATACTTATAGCTGAACACCTCACATCAACCGACAAATCATAAAATTTTGAAAATGTCGTACGTTTAACCCTTTGGGGTCCCACGTGTATTTTAAACAATTCTTTCTAAGTGAGCCCCTAATTAGGTTGGAGGCGTGAAATTTTGCATACTTATAGCTGAACACCTCACATCCAACGACAAATCATAAAATTTTGAAAAAGTCGTGCATTTAACCCTTTGGGGTCCCACACGTGTATTTTAAACAATTATTTCTAAGTGAGCCCCTAATTATGTTGGAGACATGAAATTTTGGGTACTTATAGCTGAACACCTCACATCATACGACAAGTGATAAAATTTTGGAAAAGTCGTACATTTAACCCTTTAGGGTCCCGCATGTGTATTTTAAACAATTCTTTCTAAGTGAGCTCCCAATTAGTTTGGAGACGTGCAATTTTGCATACTTATAGCTGAACACCTCACATGACAAATCATAAAATTTTGAAAATGTCGTACATTTAACCCTTTGTGCTCCCACATGTGCATTTTAAACAATTCTTTCTAAGTGAGACCCTATTTAGGTTGGAGGCGTGAAATTTTGCATACTTATAGCTCAACACCTCTGATCTCACGTCAAATAATAAATTTTGAAAAAGTTTTATGTTTAACCCTTTCAACTCCAGCTTGTGTATTTTAAGCCATTCTTTCTAACTGAGCTCCTAATTAAATTGGAGATTTGAAATTTTGCATACTTATTGCAGAACACCTGAGGCCAGGCGACAAATCATAAAATCTTGAAAAAGTCTTACGTTTAACCCTTTGAGCTACCACATATGTATTTGAAGCAATTCTTTCTAAGAGATAATTCTTTCCTAATTAAGTTGGTGACATGAAATTTTGCATATGTATAGCTGAATGCCTTAGACCACACGACAAATCATAAAATTTTCAAAAAGTCTTTTATTATTTACCCCTCTGGGCTCTAACTTGTGTATTTTAAGCAATTTTTCTAACCTCCGCCCTTTTAACCCGGGGAGTAATTTTCCAACTTTTGCCGACACTCCTTTGACCATTCTTTCATATTATGCACCATAGCCTTATATATTTTAGTTCCATTTTTTTCCGCCAGGTGCGCCTACGTATCTTGGGTGCTATGGGCCCAATCCCCTCGATTAATATATCTATGGATAGTATGTAAAACGTATTTTCGTTCGGATACAGGTTTGTTTCGAATTAAGTGCGCTCCCTGGTTGTGAAATGTGGAACTAACAGATATTTCAAAAGGATAAAGTGTTTTGAAAAGAATATTAAACGAAATCCTCTGTGCGATCTGTGATCACACTTACCCACTTGTTTTTAATTTAATCCAATGTAAATAACTGTTTCTAAAAATCAATGAACAACATTGTGGCTATCACTTTGTCTTAACATCATTTGCCTAAAAATAGGTTGTAATTTTCCTTACCGTCCCATGCTTACAGGCCCCTCCCCCCCCCCCCTTTACGTCCATTTTTTCCTATACCGTCCCCTTTTTTTACCTTACCGTCCCTTCTTTAACACTCCTTTAAGACAATGTTATACCAAAATTTTCTACTAAAAATACTACATTGTTATTATTTCTTATTTGAATGTTCTGTGGGTTACTATGCAAATTGATTATAAGTAAAAATTTAGAAGAAAATAAAAAGGTTTAGTAGTAAAATGGTAAGGAAAATTAAACTCGTAAGTTTAAGTTAAAACTCAGTTGAATAAAAAAATTTTCGCTGCTGACCAATTTGTCTTTATTTTGAGTCATTAAGGCATTCGTCTATCAGATTAAAATGTTATTTTAGCAAGTTTAATTTCACCAGATTTTTATTCCTGAAAGTCAAAAGATTGTGAGAATGCCCCTTATGTTTGCTACTTGCAAGGATGGCTATCGGACTTAACTAGCTGACTGCTGGAGTTTTAGCTGTACATAAAGTGAAATATACAGTTAAAAATATTAAAACATTTTCAATATGTGACTGAAAATAAGGAAAAATAAGTATATAAGCAAGAATAGATTTTAAAACAAAACTATTATAATAACTCGATGTTCATCTTGAAAATCTCGCCTATCGTTACAGTTGAAATTCGATTTTTCCAAAAAATTCCATTAAAATATATTAATTTCACATGGATACCGAACACGATTATGCGCTGCTTTTTTTACCCCTGCTAGAAAGCGCAATCATGTGAATTTACTAAAAAAATATATAATTTTTGCTATGTTTTTATAAGATATGGCAACAGAAAAGAAGCGATGAAACATCTTTTAAATATATTGTTGGGATTTCTAAATTGTTTTCTGAATCTCTAATCATTAATTGAATAGTATTAGGCTATTAACTGATAAAAGCGCATATAAGTTTTTGATATTTCCTCTTTTTTATTTATTTATAATTTATTTCATAATTTATTTCTCTTTGAAATGTTTCATTGTTGCAGTTTCACAGACATTTAGCATATTTTGATGAGCATCAAAAACTTGAATTGGCGCATCTTTAAATAAATTGTTGTGTAAACTCATACACAATTGTAAGAGTTACAGAGAATATCTGGTGATTTGCTACCAATGTCCGGCTAATTGAGAAATGCCTTAAAATAAAGTTATTCATTTATAATTAAGTTATAAAAATATTAAAATGCTGTATTGTGACCGGCAACACAATTTTGAACAGAATTTTATGTATTATAGCATATTAGAGAATGTGTAGAAAATCGATTATAAAATTCAATCACGAAAACCAGATTAAGTGAAATAAAAGAAGTGTAAAAACATGATAAAATATACTAATAAAATCACAAAATCAGTAATGTGTATTTAATAGTGACTCTTCGTGCTACACTTAAGACTAATTGTAGGAGGATATTGTCAAGTCAACACTGAGCTTACGGAGAGCCTACAGAGAATGAAAAACCTCTCCGATAAATCTCCAACAAACACTGTATAGCAACATAACACTGAATTACTAAGATAGTGATTGTAGAAAGTGCAAATGGAGCTTTTTCCCCATTGCTGGAGCCGTTAAGCCCCTCCCTCCGGTAGACAGCTCATGCAGGAGTATTGAAGCGACCTGGTTTTCCTCCCCCGCCGAGATCCGCGAACAGCTGAGTGCCTGTGGCAACACTTGGAATACTCGTAAGTGTCCGGCCCTTACAAGAACCGACCCACACCGCTGAACACACGACCGTGACCGGGTCCACGGGGAGCTGAGACGGTAATGTCCAGTCGGTCAAAGCAATATTAAAGATGAGGTGAAGGGATGGGGGGGGGGGGGGTGAGAAAAGGCTCAGAAACAAAAAAAGGCACTTTTAAATTGCACATATTAATTACCATACATTAAAATTAAAATTTACCTATACCAACAAAAAGGGAGGTCCTTTATCACGAGTTGAAAATACTGAGTAATGAAAAAATATAAATGCAAATTTTAATAAAAATTACTTATTTTTATTGAAAAAAACTTTTTTGCTAAATATAATTTCAGAGTATTTTAGAATTCTATTATTGAATGGGAAAGTTTCTTAAGGAAATAAATTAAAAAATTGATATTTTAAATAATATTTGGAATGACAAATGCTGCAAACAAGAAAATGTTTTATTTAACAATTAAGCCGCTACGAACCCGCTTATCACGTCCATCTGAACCTATACCCCAACGTTATGGACGCGCTCCATGTTGCTCTTCATGGGTATCGAAAATAGTTTTAACGACTTTGGACTTTATAACACTAATAAATTTAAAAGTTTGAAAAGGTAATGAAGTATCTTTGTGAGCTCGATAAAAGTTTTAATAATGCATTTCAACTATTTGTGGATGCATTTAATAGTGAAAATGTTTTGTATATTTTTTTTGTAAATTTAAGTAATGAAATCAGTAATACCAAAATTAATTACCATACATCATAAATTCATAAACTTCTCGTGTGAAGTCAACACGGGACTTGCAGAGTGCGTACAGTTAGTGAAATTGGATGTGAATAATAATGTAATTGATATGTGTTACGCTGTCTTATTTGCTGTTTTATGCGTTGAAACAACAGATATTTACTAGAAAAATTTATGTTTACTGCTAATCTCGAACGAACCATGAATTGCAGAAATCGAATGCAACACCTAAGAACATAAAGATAATTTGCAGAAAGATGGCGGTATCGAATTGCACAGAAAAGATTTCCCATTGGTTGAAGGCCTGAGCAACTCATGTGGCGTGTTCAAGAGCAAATTGCTGTTGAATACATAACGGCTGGGGTTATCGACATTCATGAAATAATATCATATTCAATGAAGGGGGTATTATTAATCAAGAAAGAGACAGTTTAAACTTACCCAATGTAAAATTCTATGCACGTTCATATCCTTAGGGCGCTGGGGAATGAAAGGGACGTTTTGTCTTTATAAGCTTATAAAATATTGACATTAAATGATATCACTTTCAAATTTGCGCCTATCTCTCATGTAAAACCTTTGCTTTGATGCTACTAAAACCTCTATTCTCAAGTACAGTAATTTAAAATAGATAAGTATTTTTATAAATTGGGAGAAATATCCCTTTTAACCCCATTGTAGGGATGAATTTCACACACATAAATAAAACGCTTTTATGAACATTTGTTCTTTTTATTTGCGATTACATTATTCAAAAATAAAGTTATTTGTACACAAATAAAATTAAAATATATTGCAACATCCTTCTATATATAAAAAAAAGTTTTGATTTGGAAATGGACCAATGAAAATCTGCGTAGGTATTCTGGGTAGATCGGCATCCAATTTGAATGCTTAAGCATGGCCTTTCATCCTTGACATTAAAAAAACTGTTGCATACAAAAGTATGAAAATCAGTGGTATTATAGAGAAATGTTTGATAAACACGCTGATGCAGACAGTTTTCAAATCGAAGAATTATTTTAAGAGATATTTAATGCTAAAGTTGGACAAAATCGTTCCATTTAAAAAGTTTTATTGGAGCAAAAACTATACATGATAATAATATCATTTTTAGATCATTTTATACATTGGAAGTTCCCGGTGTGCAGATTGCATTTATTTTTCTTATTTGACTCAATTTTTGAGGTTTTATTTCAATTTTAAATTCAAATTTTCAGCATTTCGAGAGATATTTTTTACAAAACTTTTGAAAATGCTATTAATTTAAACTGTTGCCAGTTGTTTAAACAGCGCAAACAATAATGTTTACTTCAAATTAAAAATTTATTTACACGTGACTATTACAAACAGAAAAAAAACTTTAAAATTAGAATTAAATGATTACATGTTAAAAGCAGGAAAATTACGTCATAAAAACCATAGGCACAGATGTCGTATACGACCCATATTGACGCAATATTTTTCTGACGCCAATTTGGCGAAAACATCAATAGCATAAACAAAAACAACCGGGTTACCATATCAAGCAAAATAACGACACTTTACACCAGTTAAGCACCCGCTGTGTATATGAAATTGGCGTCAGAAAAAAAATTGCGTCAATGACATCTGTGCCGAACCATATTTACACTCGAATTTTAAAAGAGAAACGAAATCTTAAAATTAAAAAATCAGTATTATGCATTAAAACTTGTAATTTGAGGAAATTACGTCATATTTAAAATGGCAAAAAATATAGCAAAACAATTTAAATTGAAAAATATATTTGCGCGAGATATTTTCAGATAATCTTTTCAACTATTATCGTGAATTCGAAGACAGCGCAAATAATATTTCCTTCTAACAACAAAAGTATTTTCACGTGAATATTAATAAGAGAAATAAAACTTTGGTGTAAATTACGTCAGATTTCAAACGATACATTTAAAATGAATTATTTAAAAGAACTATCTTATAGCACTGTTAAAAAATACCTGGAGACAATGAGACTGTTTACTTAATTCATTTTACATTAGCTTATTTTCAAATGTTTAACTAATTTTTTAATTAAATACGAAAACAGCCATTGTATATATTAACAGCAGCAGATTTGGTCTTAAAAATCCCCAATCCAAGGTAAACGAATGGAAACCGTTTACAGAGAGATCGCTATTGTTTTTTTTTTCAATTTTAATTCAATATTTTTAAAGCCGATCAAATTAGCGTGCTTTTTGGATTTTAGTGTGCCTGAACGGGGGTTGGCGAGCGTAGCTCGTAGGGGGCAGAGCCCCCTAGTATGATAAAATAAGACAATAAAAATAACGTGTTTAGGCCTACTTGACATAAAACATTTTTAAATCAGTTTAAAATTTTAAGAAATATTTAGCTCTCGCTGTATCACCACCAGTAATGGGTTTAGGTAACTTCACAACAATATCATTAATATTCAAGTCATTCGTGTCAGTAGTATCAGTAAATACAAAATGGTTTTATTCTTTTTTTCTCAAATAATGCACTTTGAAATCACTACGAGTGCTTTTCTAGAGTTTGTTGCTACAGTGCGACAGGAATATCAACATAATTATTTCATTACCTTTCCAAATTTTATTGCTTTAATATTTATATTGCTTTCATAATTATCATACAAGAGAAGCGCAGATCAGTTTTGGAACAACTAGAATATTTAGCTAATGCACAACTGCTTAAAAAGTTTTCTGCAGTCATTGACCATCTTTCATTACCAAGTCCAAGTTTTTGGGATGGGGCACTTCCGAGCATGAATTCCTTCAAATTCTTTCTTGGGAGAACGAATACTGTTGAATAGAGTTACCTGTTGCAGAAACGAAACACAAAAGTGTGACAAGTTTACCACGTTCAGCTGATGTTACGTGAGAAAATTGTTTTTCATTCCTTTTTGCTACTATATTAGTTGGTTTGTGCTCTGTCATCCATAACTAACTGAAGGTTTTTAAAAATATCAACATTAGCTTTGTTGAAATTTGCACTTCTTGTTAAACTAATGGCTATAGGTTTCTTAAGAGAAAGTAATGAATTAAGTTGCATAAAATCTTGAAACCAATCAATTCCAGCTTGTTTCTTTCTTTCCCAAGATAGTGACATATTTGGAGTGTTCAAAGCAATTGAATACTCATATGCACAGTTGTCAAACCGTAGTTGATATTGATACTTGGAGGAAATATGAAGCTAACTCTTTTTATTGATCTGCACTAAAAGAAACTTGATAGAAACAACCTGAGTGTCAACTTTGTCCCTTTCAACCCTTCAGTTTCTGTCCCTTTCAACCCCATACCCACCTAGTGAAATTAAAAATGCATTCATGCACGAGAGTATTTTAGCTAACAGAATGTACTGATATTTACATAAAGTTCATATTTTACAGTGCTAAATAACATAAATTATATAATTCTAAACACAATACTACTTTTCTAGAGAAAAAATGAAAAACAACATCAAAATTTACTTTTTTATATCAAAAACAGGTTTTGCTTTCATCACCTATAACGCTACAATTGCATATGTTAGTTATAAGGATTATTCAGACAGAGCAAGTAACGTCAGCAATTGAGCCAAAGTTGAAACTTTGTACATTTTATTTTCTTCCTAAAATTTTGAGTGTCCCTTTCATCCCCATTCACCCCTATATTTCATAGAGACGAATTATTTCTATGCAGGAAAAAGATTTTTTTTTTTTTAAATCTGAAAATACTATCTGTTTTTAGTTATTTGTCGTCAAAATTAATTATGTTTTACATATACACTGCTCAAAACAATTAAAGGATATTGCAGTTTTAGGTGGATTTTGTATCTGGTAAACTGTTTAGCTGATTGATACATGGTCGACAGACATAGTAGGTTATATGAGAATAAATTACACATGTTTGGCAGAAAAAAATGCATTTTATTGCGCATTTCTGTACTAAAGGAAAAAAACACAATTTGTGCATATGAGAAAAAAAGAATAAGAAAAGGTGTTTTCTTCAAAGAAAATCATTTTCAGTAGGGGGTATGGTTTCCATGGGCGGCCAGCAACGTTGAACACCTTTGAGGCATGGACTCAATGAGGCTATTAATGACGAGTTGGGGTATTCTGCCCCACTCTTCCAGAAGAGCTCTTTCCAGTTCTTGGAGAGTTTGTGGGGGTTGTTGGCGGCCAGAAACTCGTCTTCCTAGAGCGTCCCAAACGTGCTCGATTGGATTCATGTCTGGAGAACACGCTGGCCATTCCATTCGAACGATTCCTTCCTCGAAAAGGAAATCTTCCACCAGGTTTGCACGATGTGGGCTGCAGTTATCGTCCATTAAAATGAAGTTATCTCCAATTGCTGCAGCGTAAGGGACTACAATAGGTCTGAGGATCTCATCCCTATATCGGCGACCAGTCAGAGCTCCATCTCGAATGATGTAGAGGTCATTGCGCCCGTCAATGGAGATGCCACCATACACCAACACTCCTCCACCGCCAAATCTGACATTTTCGTGCACGAACGCAAGATTATGCCTACTGCCACGGTCCCTACAGATGAAAATACGCCTATTATCCGGATGCACAGAAAAACGGGACTCGTCAGAAACAGAATATTGCTCCATTCATTTCTCCTCCAGTTGACATGCTCGGTTGCCCACTCCCTGCGGTCGCGACGATGCCTTGATGTTAATCTAACACATACCATCGGTCGGCGAGCATACAGACCTACAGCATGGAGCCGGTTTCGGACAGTCTGAGTTGAAATCGTGGTGCCTGTAGCCGAGCGAAGGTGTTGTTGGAGAAGAGTAGCGTTCATGGTTCGGTGTCTCCGAGCTGTTAACGCTAAATACCGATCTTCATTGGGCGTTGTTGCCCGTCTACGACCTTGCCCTGGTCTTCGTCCTGCACATCCACTCTCGAAAAAACGGTTCCAGATCCTGAAATGACACTTTGTGACACTCCAATGGCTTGCGCTACTTCGGCTTGAGTTTGGCCCCCTTCTCACCTACCAACAATTCTCAAAGCTTCTGAATCTGTCAAATGACTTCGCTGAGACATCGTACGCATTGAAACAAAGCAATCACTGAATGCCGATCATCCTTGTCTTCATTCTCTTTTATCCAGTTGAAAGTCAAATTTTATTCGCTGCCGCTGAAGCGACGTTTTTGACGTCGAACTCAAAATTTGCATACTCCACAGTTTGAAAACCAGAAAAATTTGCATTTGTGATTCTCTTCTTCTATTTTCGGCAAAAAAAAATTTCGGTTATATCTTTATTTTATATAAAACTTCAAATATCCTTTAATTGTTTTGCGCAGTGTATTTAAAACTGTTTATTGAAGCATGTAGAATATCGGTCTGGATATTTGAAATTATTCAGCAAAGAACACTCTTATTGAGGTTTTAATAAAGACGATTCATGGTATTTACTTCTGAGACACGCATTAGCTCAAGAAAAGTGATTTATAAGTCACATACAACTCGCCAATAACAGAAATTTTTCATGTGTTACCGAAAAAACCCGGAGTATATAATTATTAAGATGCAACTTGGCGCAGAATGATATCAATTTAAAATCAACGTTAAATACGCCAGAATAAGCAAACATTCAGCAGAGTAGTTTCGGTAGCGTTTAACGTACCTTCCTCAGTGCCCTGAGGACGGTACGCTAAACGCTACCGAAACTAGTCTGCTGAATGTTTGCTTATTCTGGCGTTTTTAACGTTGCTTTTAAATTCATACCCGGAGAATATACAATATACATAGTACTCGGTACACTTTTAAAATATGAATGATGACATTTATTAAGATATTGCCTACATATACATACGCAATTGCTACTCGCTTAGGTAAAATTGTTTTCGTACGTTCTTAAAAATATTTTTATTTGTGGTCGGTAATCATTTTAGTCACGTTGTTAGAAATAACTATCTAAATATAACTAAGGAAAATTTTACGGAAACGATTTGGACTGAAGTACTGAAACAATGTTTTGACAAAGAGTGAAACAAATTTCTTGGACAAAGAGTAAAACAATTTTTTTTTCTGTTGAGTAAATTTACCTTCAGTATAGGAATAACGTTGTTGATCACTGCATTAGGAAAAGCGTTTCTTAATTGGGCATTCTCTTTATGGATAATATCCGTTTTTTAACATATCAGCGAGCAAAACAGTCCAAATTTTAAGGCATTTTCTTTTTGTGCAAGGAATTGGGGGCTCCAGGTTTCCTTGCAGTTATGAACGTCTGTCATAAAGCTTGTATCAAAATGCCTTTGCATGTAGATATATTAATTATTTCACTTTAAAAAATTATGTAAGTAATAATGTAATTGATATATGTTACGCTGTCTTATTTTTTGTTTTATAAGTTGAAAAAACAAATATTTACTAGAATTTTTGCCACTGTGACCTTTAAACTGGAAAAATGAAATTGCATTATATATTTATCATGTGAACATACAGAATAATCAGTCAAGATAAGAGTTTTGTTGTTTATTTAAATAATTACGAAACTGCTTAAAATAGATTATACGAAGAGATAAGAACAATATAGCTGTACATTTAAAAAGTTCATCCTGGCCAAAAAACTTGAAAGAATCAGATGTATATCTATAAATACATACCGGTGGGGGGGGGGGCATATAAAACTTCCCGATATATGAAAATCTAGCGGCTTAAACGCTCAACCAATCAAAAGGAAAATTCAGACAGTGTTATTTGAAAATATGCGCTCGAGATAATGATGATTTAAAAGCATCTTCCACGGTTATTGTTACAGAAAAAAAGTTCGAAATTATCAAATGGCAACATCCACCTTTTTTTCTGTGAAGATTCTTTAGCGCATTCAAGATCGATAAATGGCGTTGTAACGACATATATGACGAAAATTGCCAGAGTAAAACATTTCCAAAGAAGAGCATTGCAAAAGACCAATGACAATAGAAGAGAGAAGAGAGAAAAAAAAACTTTTATTGAAACTACCCGTTTTCAACCGGCCCACCTTCGCAGACGATAACACATTGCATGCGGGAGATTGTTGATAACACTGACAAACGAAACCTCAAAGAAGGAATATGTATAACTGCACGTTTTATCTTTCAATTCTAACAAATCTCTTTGATTTGATGTGTACACCTTCAATTTCAGATAACCTGAGAACCAGGAACCCATCGGAGTGAGTTAGGGGGATCACGTTTGTCACGATAATGTAAAGTTACGGGAGATGACTCTGTCACCAAAGTGCTGTTGCAGCACTTGTCGAACAAATGTGGAGATAAGGAGCACCATCTTGCATCCATACAATGTCATTAACGATATATCGCTACAGCAATTTTGGAATTACGTAATTCTTCAAAAGTGTTATATACTAAGAATTTATGATGGAGCATGTTTTCATACCTGTGGAAGTGACCTGTCAGAAAAAGTACAAATAGAGAACGAATGTAATTGTACTAGCGCACCACATAGCCACCTTAGCTTCGTGTAAAGGAGATGGAGCCACATCGTGAGGATTTTCACCAGCCGAATTAACCAGGTCATGGAGTTTAGTTTACCAGTTAAGGAGAAATGTACACCATCCATCCATAATATCCGCAGAGGCCAACTGTTATCTTCATGATATCCGATGGGGAAATAATTCACAAAGTCGTAACGCTGCAGTTGCTCATCTGTTTCTTTCTCTTGATATATAGAATTGTTTGTCTATAAGACCTATTTTCCTTACTATTATGAAACACTTTGCAATTTTAACAGTGTAACAAAACAAAATATTTCAATCGTAAAGAGTACAACACACAGCTGTTCGTGAGAAAGGTTATAGCGCGCCGATTGACAAATTAATTATTAAATCATCCTTTCACACGCACACACAGAACTACCGCTTCTATCACACATCTATTAAATAAAATTTTTTCATCGAAATATATTAAATAACATTTTGTCAGGTCATACGAGGATAAAGGAGTATCTCATCAAAAACAACTCGTTGTAAATGATCCCGTCAAGCAACAAATCTAAAACGACAGTCATAAAAAGAAGTGATATCACATAAACTGAAGAGATATAGAAGTGTATACTTCGAGTGCCGGTAAAATCCTACCACTACTCAAAATGTTTCCAAAGGACTCGGAGTGAGGTACAGTATGTGAAAATTGCTTGGCAACCTGCAGGCTTTTATAATGTTCGTTCTTCCTGCATTTACATATGACTATATGTTTAACAATTTTCTTCTTGTATTACTGCTCGCATTAAACTGTCGAAAAGTTTAAACTTTTTGTGTTTGCAAGCCCATTCTAATTTATCATCATGTGCGATCGATTTGTTGATTTTATGTACCATTATTTGAACGAGAAATACTACTTTTACGAGAGGGATTTTCTAAGTAAACGTGTAAACATTTTAAGTTTGTAAAATAGTATATAAAAAATTGATCATATAAATATTAATAACAATACAACTAATAAGAGACGTTAAGTAAACTAAGATATTTTGCAGTAAAGTCTGCGTAAAGGGAATTGCACATACTGGAAAAAAATCTGTTCTAGTAAGGTTTCTGTCTCAGTAGTATTGCAGAATATTCTTTAAGAAGTAATTCCGCCATAAACGGGATTCAGTTTACAAATTTTCCCTTTAATTTTGAAACAGTGTATTATTAAACATGTTTATGTAATTAAAAATGATGTTAAAAATATTGATATATATAATTGTAATAACAGATGATAACCACAATTACATATCACATTCTGGTTGTCTTACAACTCTTTCTGATTTATTACAGATCTTCCTCCTACAAATATTTATTAAAGTGATATAATGAAAATTTAAAGTTTATTTTTTCGACTTTCACAAATTTTCGAAATTTATATAGGTACTGCATATATTATATGCACGCCTGAAATGTCGCCAAGCAGTTTTCGCATACTGTACCTCACTCCGAATCCTTCGGAAACATTATGAGTAGTGATAGATTTTTACACGGCACTTGGAGAATGCACTTCTATATCGCTTCTTTTTATGTGATATCTCTACTTTTTATGACTGTCGTTTTAGATTTGTTGCTTGGCTGGATCATTTACAACCAGTTGCTTTTGATGAGATATCACGCCTTTTTGTATTTCATTTGCATTATACATATTCCATTTTAATTCAGAAAAGAAAAGATAAACGAAAGATGGTAGAAGTAAAAAAAAAAAAAAAAAAAAAAAAAAAAAAAAAAATTAACAGTGATGCTATAAACTTTTGAAATATGTGTAATATGTTTAATAAGACATAGTACTTAACTTTCTAAAAATATTCAAAGTCATTTTATCGGTTCTTGCAAACATCAGACGAAATAATTTATTTTTTAGAAATGATAAAATGTGACGAACAAAACAGCAATATTTTTTGCTGTTGTTCTATAAGCTATAGAGTGATTCATTAATTAATTCGGCAAGGATTGTCTCCTAATACCCTCTGAAATTACAATTTTCAAATTCATATCAATTTACACAAAATATGTAAAGACTTAAAGACAGACTGAATAAGGAGGATTTGTTTTACTAGAGGGAGTGCTTGAAACAATTCTTAAATAAAATTAGTTTTTTTTTTTATTTCAGGAAATCCATCGTCCGTCCGATAAATGCTGAAAAAACGCAGATTATCGGAGGATTAATTTTTATTTTTTTTTAATGGTTTCGTCAGCTCTAACACTTGTTGAATTTTCTGAATTTTTAGTGTATACACAATTAAATTCCTAATATTTTTAACGTGACTAACAGGACATACTGAGTCGCATGCCTTCCGAATAATTTCTCATATATTTCAGATAATTCATCCGATAAATTATAATTCATTTCAATAAAAGTACAGAATTTGATAGTTCATCGTTATGAAATGATTTTTCCTAATTTCGGTCATATTTGTAAATTTTTAGGTAGCGCTATAACCTTTTTAAAAATGAACAAAAAGCTATTTATGGCGTATTGATAGCATTCTTTATTTACCAAGACCAAAATAACATAGTCTATTTGTTATATTAATATGCTTATCAATCTTTATAAATGAAAAATTAACAAAAATTTCCAATAAAACTGCCAAAAATTTATTTTATATAAAAGAATTTTTAAAAAAAATTATAAAAAGTAATGTAACAAAAAAAAAAACAGACTCACTATATTACCTTTGTAAATTGGCTTAAATTGAATAAATTCCAAAATTTGGAAAGTTGAAAAAAAAATAAGTATATGTGCAGCATACATATAGAAAGTCCGGCGGAATAAAATACATGTAAAGCCTATATTAATGTTTAAGAAAATTAATCAATTTAAGCTTAAAAGAAACACTTAAATTATAAATTATCCAACATGAGTAATTCAAAATGAAATGGAAGAAACCATTATTACAGTTATTACAGTATGACAATTTCTAAGCAATGTACATATATGTATTTGTTTATATGAATTTCTTTAACACCAAAAAAGTTTATAATAAATGGAATGCCGAATCTTTGCTATAACTTTCAAACATTTTATTGTAAAAGTAGTACTGAAGAGAATTTTTTTTACTTATTTCAGTATGATAAACAGTAATCCTAAAGTTCTGTCAAATTGTTTTCCTGATTATAAGCACTCTATGATTCATTAAAGTGTTTACATTATCTTTCTGAGCATGTTCTCTTGTTTTTCCGTAGTTGGTGTTTACCTAGAATCTTTCCAGAATCCAGGTCCACTAGCAAGTTTCTAAAATCGAGTTTCTTTTCGAATATTAGAAGGACATTCAGCGATGATTATTGTGCGTAGTACCTCCGTCAAAATGCCGTACGATTTCATGCAAAATAAATTTCATTTCATTGTTATCTAAATTTTTGTCCAAAAATTCCCATTGGAATTTTTAAAGGGTGCGTGTGCGTCCTGAAAGCTAGAAGCATCTTTAATAAAGTGGATAATAGAAACATCTTTCATAAAATGGAATCCTTGTCCGTTGGCATTCAGATGGACAAACTGAATTCATATTAATTTTTCAAGTCAAATAACAAAACTTTATAGAAATTAAAATAGTATAAATTCTTTAAAATACATACAAGTCACTCTGCAATTATCTGTCGGTTGTAATGTAATCAAGATGTTTTAAGTGACCCTGTAAATGCTTCAATTCCGCCTTATAATAAAGAGCCTTACCTGGGTCAAAATCAATAACATAACTGAATATCGTGTGTATGTAACCACTTTGATAAAAGTTAGGCTATTTAAGTATTGTTTTTCCTCTATATTAAGTGCAGGAATCCATTACTAAACAGATGTAAATCAAAAAGTGATCGGCCTTTTTATATGAGAGTTTAAAGATTTAAACTGCTTATAAAATCTAATAAATCTAATCCGCAAACCGCATAAAAATCCAATAATTACACATCTCTATGTAGCCCTATCAATAATCTTTTGAGTGATCCTGTAAACATAACGTAAATGCTGCAATTCTGTGTCAAAATGCGAAGCTTACTTGGATCGACTGTTGTACCATATGTTAATATCATGTTTATATGGCCATTTTGGAAAGAGTTATGCCATTTAATATATTTTTGCTCTATGTTATGTATAGGAATAAATTACTTTAAACTCATATAAATAAAAAACTAATTAATATTTTTACACGAAACTTTAAAGATTTTACCTACTCAGAAAAACAATTCAAATGCAGCAAATCGATTAAAAATCGGATTTCTTGTTTTAGTTCATACCCAGCTTTTCATGATTGAATGAATTTCTTTTGCTAACTGTTGCATGTAAAATATTCTCTCGAGAAAACTATTTTTAATATGTAATCTGTGCCATTAAAATAATTATAATATTCAAGAAAGAGTCTTTCGGAAAGAAAAGTTTCTTACTTTGAAAGAATTGTGACACAGGAAAAGAATATGAATCTTCCTTTGTTATTTAAATTTTTATTATTGCAGCCTTTTGCATAAAAATTTTAGCAATTTTTTTTTTTTTTTTTAACTTTCGGAGACTTGCTTTTTAACCTACGTACTCTCTTTACTGAAAAAAAAAACAAAGAGGAATATAAAGAGGTCATTTTGATAATGTGAGAGTATATATAAGGTATTAAAATTGTTCTTAGAATAGGAACATAAAGCAAACATTGTTTTAAAGTTTGGAAATAGAAAAGGAAAATTCAAATATTTATCAAAAATAAGTTTCTTCAAATATTACATACTTTCGGTAGTTCTATGTTGATAATTAAAATTCATTCGATTTTTAGATAAAATAATATAAGAATAAAATGTGTTCAGTATAAAAAAATTTCAGATCGATGACGTCTATGAAATACGAATTGACTTACAATATTTAAAAAGAAAATCTACGTATTCTGACTTAAAGGTAGCATGAATACTAGTTGAAATTCCCTGATGGAATTGATTTATAAAATGTTATAAATTCTTTCTTGAAAAAAGCAATAACTAGTAACAACCTGTATTGGTTACATTAGGACCCAGCATTGCGTCAAATTTACAATTGTAAATATGGTCAGTGAAATTCCAATATTAAAAATTGTTTTTTGTTGAAAATATTTACAGTGAAATGATATAATTAAAGAAATATAGGTTTCATGCAACGCTTCCATTCTCCGCACATCATTGCAATAGTTCATAATAAGGGTAATAAAAATTAAATCATTATTTATATGTGAGAGTAATGATAATCTATTCAATGCTATTTTTGACAAATTTAATGCTGTCATTTTTTGAGGAAAATATTGGGATGTAGATTTAGTCTCACCTTCATTTTTATATATTTTAAGGAGACATAATCGTTAAGCTTTCAACGAATCGTCCAAATATTTTATTTTGAACATGACTCGCAATTTTCTTTAATGGCATCTTATTTATTTTTTCCAAGCGCGCAACCTATCAGCAATATATCATAGTACATTTTTTACGCCATAATGCGTTATTTGCCACCCATTTTAAATTAATTCAATACTATTTCTCTATCGTTTCTTTTGACACTATAATTTCAGAAGGTATTTTCTGATATCGTTTCCCCAAAACTATTTGATTTCCCTCTTTGCGAATTTCCCTTTACTTTTAATCTCCAAACATTTCTAAATTTTACGAGCAAATTGTAATTCCAAATTTGAAGGGCATCCAGTTGCTTCAGATTTCCTATGTATTGTAAGTCTAGTTTTTAGAAAAGTTTGAAGTTCAAGAAATGCGATTCAATTTGCTGTCCATATGTGCATAACCGCGTTAAAATTATATCTTTTCCTAATTTGGTAAATGTATATAGGGTATTTGTAATCTGATTTCACTAAATGAGAGATGTGTACATACCGATAAAGATGAACCTTATTTGTATATGAAAACTAGATTCTAAAACCGTTTTATCTGTGAAAAATATACATTGTTTAATTCAAGCCCAATTTGCATTACTAATATTAAAGTTATTTTAGAGAAACTTTCAACAAATTAACTCTATACAGTGGAAATGATACATAAGAAAGTTCTGGAAGTACACGGTATTTTGAAATGTGGCACAGTAAGCACAGTGATAACAGCAAAAGAATTTGAACGATGGCTATAACTAGAGTTCCAATTAAAGCAGAAAGAAAGTACAGTTTAATTGGCATCAAATTCTTTATAATCGTATGTCGACTTAAGGTGTCGTTTACATATTACAAAGAACACGTAATAAGATTTTAAAAATGATATCACGAAATGTTGTCAGTAGGTTTAAGTTCCTTAGATCCAACCAGTCCTCCAAAGGTATAGCTTATGCATTTCTTCTTAACTACTCAAAGAGTTATCAAAGAAAATCTGTTAGAGGTTTCTCCATAAAATTCGATAAAAATAAAATTAAGATCTTGGCAGGAGAGTTACCCGGAACATTCAGTTAGTCATCAGAAAAATTATAGAGAAAATTTGTATATATAATATTGAACTTGCATTAAAGGACAATGTAAAACACGTCTGATATTTTTTAAGCAATAATCCTCCTCCAGACACTTTCATAATCTTAAATGTTGATGTCATCCATGAAATTAAGAAAATGCAGAATAAAATGTCTACTGGCATCAATGCTATTACTAATGAAATCTTTAAGAAATAGCCTTATTTTTATATTCCAAAAGCCACCCATTTAATTAACAACATATTTAAACTAAGCTATTTCCCACTGTATTGGAAAACTGCTTTAAATGCTCTCATTCTTAAAAATTCTAAGCCACTCCACTACCCCACTAATTACGACTATTTTCCGACTAAACTTTTTAAATAAGCTCATTGAGCTTTTATTGCTCCACAATTGAATGCCCACAGCCAGGAAAATAACATAATCTCCTGTTCCCAGTTTGCATTCAAAAAGTGTCTCTCAGCCAATCACCAAGTGTACAGACTCGTCGAAAATATTATTGCTGGTAAAATTTCTAAGAAATTTACTGCTGCAGATTTCCTTGATTTTAAAAAAGCTCACGACAAAGTTTGGATTTCTGGCTTTATTTTTAACTTATCAATTTTTACGCCACCATCCACCCGATTTGATTAAATGATATTTTTTTACCTCATGGGTAGAAACTTCCATGTTAGAGTAAAGGATAAGATAGCCAGGAATGTTTATAACCATTTTGGCTTTCTTCAATGTAGAAAAATGTCTGTAAAATTATTGACATTGTTCATTAACAATATGCTTCCCTACTGCAAACTAATTGGAGTAGACTGTACTTGTGTATTCTTTGTACATACGAACAGCTATCTGGTATTAAACTATGGCAACTATCCACCACTTCAAAATTCTTTCAAAATAGATCAGAATGTAGAGAGTTGTATTCAACGTCGACAAAACACAGGTCTACTTGAGAGTTTCCAACATAACTGAAAGGTATTTATGTCTTCTGCTTGTCTGGGCGAACTCTAGCTCTCGTAAATATACTCGGGTTGCCTTGAACTTTTTGTATGATATTGCTGTTTACTAGTGCATCATCTCTATTTAAAATGGACTGTATAGAATTTTATAGTCCATTTGGAGGGTCAGTCAAAGATATTCAATTTAATTACTCTTAATGAAAAAAAAATCGTTTCATGCGCATTTTAATGATGTTATGTCATTTCAAACATACTAAAATTGATATGAATTTTTGAAGTGTACTAAAATATGCATTCTGTAGAATATGGGGTACAAAGAATTTATTATTAATATACAGGGCAATTTCCGTTACATTATGTTATTCAGGTGGAAACTGTTTGCAACGTATTTTAATTATGTTAAACTATTTCAAATATAATGAAATTGATACAAGTTATTGAGGTTTACTACAAGTTACTACCTGTAGAAGAATGAGTAGTGCATATATTTTAATTTTCATTTACAGGAAGACACAAAAGATTTCGGATACAATACTCTATCTGAAGTACTGTATATTGATGATAATTGCTGGTGCTTCATTTTCAATTATGGTATGTATTTTTAAGTTTAACTAAATTTTTGCATACTACGTGACGCGTAAAAATACTATATATCATACACAAGCCTACACAAAGAATTCATAAGAGTTAGTGAGTAAGAGCGTAAATTGCTTAAAGGTGTTTTCTATTTGAGTTATGTATTTTGAAACTGAACTATATTTGGTATACTAAGTTGTGTTTTTACAATATACAGGGCAACGCAAAGATATGGATACATTGCCGTCTATGAATGACAATTTTCGGAAGTACTTTTCCATTTACGTTAAACGTTTTTTCAAAATGGATTATATTTTTATTTGAAATTTCTGGAAGAGTAATTTCAGTAGTTTTAAGCATGTTTTAGTCTGAATTCAATTTTAGCTTAATAATGACATGCATAAGAAGGTGGTAGATTAAATACAGGTTTGTACAAACGTATTCAAGTATATTTTCATGTATTGGGATGAACTACTGAAATGAAATTTTCAAGCTTTTATACTTTTTTATTAAAATAAATTTTCACATACTATATCGAACATGTACCCCAATCTATATATCAAATACAGGGCTACATACAAAAAATTAGAGTACATATTTGGCTATGGACGGTAATTGCTGAAATCAGTTTCTCAAATGCGTTATGGGTTTTCTGAATTGCTTACTAAGGTATCTTGTTTACGTTAGTTACGTAAATAGCTAAATTTTGTTAAAGTATTTAGGAAGTGTTTCATAATCTACGCTTGACACATTTTTTTTCTTCTTATAATCTGTAGCAGGAAAGCAAGCACAGACAGTTATTTTAACCACACCAATATGCCATAATCTTCAAACTCTAAATATCGCGTTGATATTAGACGAAAGACGGATTTTTAGACAGCACATCCAGGTGAAGTTTAATAAGTTTCGAGCAACTAGAAATATTTTATTTTTACTTTATTGAATCGAATTACTGATTTATGTACAGTGCGAATCATATGCGTCCGAAAGCCATATCCAACTACTTATACAAGTTGAAAGCTCTACGATTTGGCAGATTTGTGATACTTCTTACTATATTTATAATTTTCATATATATAAAGTATTAAATTATCCGCGACTTAATAATTTAATCCAGCTTATAAATTTTTACTTTCAGTAGTCTTTGGCAAGTTCTGCAAGAGTGATTTTAATACTCTACCAGCATCTGATATAGTACATGGCTGCTGTAATCTTGAAAGACCCAAAATGGGTATTATTTTACATTCCCTTTTTTTATTCTTTTAATTACTCATTTTTGTTCGTTGTATTCCTGTATGCACATTAATTCTTTTCTTTCCCTCCTCCTCTTCTCTTTTCGCCCCTTTTTCTGGGACCCTTCATTTTCTTGGCCTAGCCACAATCCTTTAATTATCTAGTAAAGTTAGGATCGAATCCTGTTATCTCTTTTTTGTTCTTGTTATGTCTTTTTTTTCGTACTGTGGTCTCGAGACTAATGAAAAAGGAAAGCTGATCCGCTGCCTTTCACGTTAGTCCGATAGAGTCACATGACGCTCTTTTCGTACACCTGAAATCGTGCATTTAAGAATCACGGGACCCAAGCTGTCTAAAAAAATAGGCATGTATAACGCGCCGAGGTAGTCTGTCTTTATCGTTATCGTCAGCCTGGTCTGCTATTGCTACTGTAACTGGCTGACTCACGACCCCATTTTAGTCCTCAAACGGACGCCTGACTTGGCGTCTTATCGCGTAAGATAGCGAGTGAATATAGTTAATTAATTATATGCAAAAATAAAAAAATAAATAGTTAAGACGTTTAATAGTGCCATACCTTAAAAAGTTATATCCATATTTATTTATCTCTCTCTCTCTCTCTCTCTCTATATATATATATATATATAATGTAATCATGCTTTAAATAATGTTATATTAAAATTAAAAATTCATTTTTATCAATTAATATTTATTGATATTTTTTACATGAATGTATATAACAAAATAACACCTTGTAATAATACATTATTTCTAATTGCTAAAAAGTGTAAGATTAAAGTTTTTAAAACAGTGAAATAGTTTCATTTCGCTGTTGAAATGTTTCAACTTTTCCCGAGTCATTTTCAAAACAAATAAATAATGATATTCTGAAAATGTATGGTCTATGATACAATGAAATGAAACGCCAACATTCAGTTTTTCATATAACGCACGTTATTTTTTTTATTGTACTTGGATGTTTCTTTCTGTTTTCGAAACCATTGAGCAACTCTAGCCACAGTTTTGGCAAGTTGAATGATGCTGTATCGTTATATATGGAATTTTTACGTGTTAGAATCTCTATTGTTTCTCTTATAATGGATGGATAATATTGGTTGGAGGGGAAAATATCTTGCTTTCATTGAAATTTATATGGATAATTTCTTCTTGATGTAATCTTGCCAGGGCTGTGGTTTTTCTATTATATTTAATATCAGCTACATGCTCCATTTTTCTGTACTTCAAGTTCCTGCTAGTCATTCCAATATAGTAATTATTTCAACCGTCTGCTCTAATTAATGGTGTTTCATATACTACTGAAGTACACAGCCCTGCCAAGATTACACCAAGAAGAAATTATCCATATACATTTCATTGAAAGCAAGATAATTTTTCTTTCCAAGCAATATTTTCCATCTATTATATGAGAAACAATAGAGATTCTAAAAAGTAAAAATTCCATATGTAACGATACTGCATAATTCAATTTATTCAGTATTATACTAATTCAATATAAACTTATTTAGTATTATACTTATTCAATATTAACTTATTCAGTATTATACTTATTCAGTATTATCGTCATACGTCATTATTGTAGTTATACGTATTATCGTCATACCAGAGCTAATTGCCGAAGAAATCGCCGAATGCTTCGCAACTTACAGCAGACTTTTTGATTCTGATAATTTCACTATATTAAGAGAATAGGATTACATATCTGTTAACTTTGCGTTATATATATATATATATATATATATATAATATTAGCTAATTTATAAATTTAATTTTAGTAATTGGAAACCGATGACGATTTCTTATATATAATGGTTATATATATATATATAATGCTTTTAAAAAGGTGTAATAAAAACAGCCTAGTGCACAAGATGCAATGCAGCTCCCTAAACTTATGCACTAAATAAAAAAAGTTCTGTCAAAAGTATGTGAATTATGAAATTTATGAAAAAGAGGGTGCAAAACGCAACAATAAAACCAATGAACATTTATAACAAGGAACAACAAAGAAACAACTCCTTGCTCGTCTGAAAGTGGGAGAAGTCAAAAAACAGGTACCAAATAAAAATAGAAATTGAATCCTCACATGTGTCGCAAGATTTGGCCAACCCCCATAGTCCACAAGTGTAAAAAATCAAAGAAATTTAAACTTCTAAAAAACTTAACAAAACCAAACTGCTTTAAAAACATAAACAACCAATTTAAAATCAGTAGAACTGAATTTAACTTATAAAACATAATCAGATACAAATTATTCAAAACTAAATCATTAACTAAAATTGAACATGTGAGAAGACCATATTCCCACCTTGACCTGCGAAGGCTTGAAAAACTTTGATACTTGTGGAAAATCCACTACACTCCACATTATCCTTCGAACAGCAGGAGCTGCAAGGCCCTAATCCCAGCTAGGCCATCGTCGATTAGTCTTGTCTTTCCGTCATATACATATTCATAAATTCCATTCCAGTTTACGTAAGGTTCAACTTGATATTCATCAAAATGCATACGTTCTAAAAGAGACTTTAGTCCACACACTTTCATATACTCAAGCAGTCCTGCTGTAAATTTTAAACATGTTTAAAATTAAATAAAGCTTCCGATGATAGTTTGCATGTAAATTTTTTGGATCTAGATTTATTAATTAAAGATAATAATATATTAGTTAAACTTTTTGATAAACGGGATTTTTTATAAGCATAAATTAAACTTTGTGCGAATTGTATTAAAAAAGCTAAAATCTTTAACAACGATTTTATGCACAAATAACTTACAGAACGACAAAAAAAATCCCATACGATCGTTTCGAGGATTCCTGAATCCACCTCTTCAGTAAGAAAAAAAAAGAATTAAAATGGGTTCGAAGAACCCCTCGGTTTTAGCCCCGAGTACTGGCTTATGGGCTGATTGAAAAGGCGGAAACAAAAGTTTATATATCCTAAAGAAATGACGTAATTGACTAGAACTAACTGAAAAAGAGTCACTGCGCAGGATCCCTCCACACTGGTGAAAGAAAAGGGGTGCTGGTCATATCATTTACAAAGGAAGAAGTATGTTTATGAATATAGTGAGCTTCGTAAAAGTATAAATCAAAAACTGAGTAATATTTTCTATTAATTTTTGCCTCTGGATAATTAAACTGGTGGTTGGAATTCCAACGATGTTTCGCTATTGTAGATTTCTCAAATTCCTGCTTTCTAACGTAATTCTGGTGTTCTTTCAGCCTAATTCTAAGGATTTTTTTAAATTTTGATACTCAATCAGTGCCACACTGGTTTTCAAATTTAAGCACAAGGGTTTTCATCAACATTATTTTGGGGCAAGTTTACAGATTTTATAGGATTTGTAGCAGTAAAGAATTTTTGAGTTCGCATATTTTTAAATTTACTGCTATTCTTTTTTACAATAATTTATTTCCATATCAGTTTATTTTTCATTATGTCAATCAGCTTAAAAAAAAAATTCTGAAGTGGCAATAGCTATGCGGCCAAACTCCGTGATGGAAGCCGAAGGGACTGCTTGAGTATATGAAGAGTTTGGACTAAAGTCTTTTTTAGAACGACTGCATGTGGATGAATATCAAGTTGAACCTGAAGTAAATTGGAATGGAATTTGTGAATATATTGATGACAGAAAGACAAGTCTAATCGACGCTGGGTTAGCTGGGATTATGACCTTACAATTGCAGCTGTTAGAAGGATGATGTGGAGAGTAGTGGATTTTTTAAAGGTATCAAAGTTTTTCAAATCTTCGCAGGTCAAGGTGGGGATATGGCCTTCTCACATGTTCAATGTTTTATGTTAGTTAATGATTTAGTTTTACAGAATTTTTATTTGATTATGTTTTATAAGTTAAATTCAGTTGTACAGATTTTAAATTGGTTGGTTGTTTATGTTTTATTTTAAATTGGTTGGTTGTTTATGTTTTTAAAGCAGTTTGGTTTTGTTAAGTTTGTAGAAGTTTAAATTTCTTTGATTTTTTAAACTTTTGGAGTGTGGGGGTTGGCCATATCTTGCGAAACCTGTGAACGTTCAATTTCTATTTTTATTTGGTACCTGTTTTATGACTCCTTCACTTTCAGACGAGCAATGAGTTGTTTGTTTATTGTTTCTTTTTATAATTGTCCATTGGTTTTGTTGTTCCGTTTTGCACCCTCTTTTTAATAAATTTCATAATTCACATACTTTTGATAGAGCTATATACAGGGTGTTTCTAAACTCATGGTACAAACTTTAAGGGTAGGTAGAGCACACAGTAACAATCATTTATTGTATAGTAATGTGTGGGACCAAGTCACGCATTAAGGTAAAAACACTAGGGGGGAAGGGCAATTAGGCCCCTTTTATAATTTTCAAAATTTCTCATTCATACCAAAAAAAATTATGCTATACTTTTCTTGACATTTCAAAATTACTTAACAATAAAATTCTTCTTTGAAAATTTTTGGTATGAAATCGAAATTGTTTTAATTGAAAATAGAAATAGAAATAGAAATATTTTGAAATAGAAATGAAGTTTTTGGTTGATTTCACTAGCGGTAGAGGGCAGTAAGTGACTGGTCGCCGTTCAATACCTTGCATTCAAGTAGAAGAAATCGCCATTTTTAATTGTGCTATCGTTCGTCATGGAAGACTTTACATATGCCGAAAAAGCCGTCATAAATTTCATGTATGGTCGTGTAAATGGCTACGCCAGAGCTGCTCTACGAATGTATCAGGAGCAGTTTCCTCGCAGAAGAAAGCCTGATCATAGAATGTGTCAGCGCTTACACCGTCTGCTTTCTGAAACAGGTTCTTTCCACTTCATCAGACAGGAAACTGAGCGAGTAAAAGCTGTATGCAGTGCAGGCCTGGTAGACATTATTTTGAATTTTGTGAGTGAAAGGTCCGAATAAAGTACAAGAGCTGTTGCACAGAATTTAGGTGTGAGTCATCCGTCCGTTTGGAGAGTGTTAAATGAAAATCGATTTCATCCCTTCCGTTTTCAACGTGTATAAACTTTGAATTCGGAAGACTATTTTCTGCGGTTGAACTTTTGCCAGTGGGTTTTGCAGCAACATGTATTGCAGCCAGACTTTACTGCTCATATTCTATTTACAGATGAGGCAGTATTTAATCGCGAGGGTGTATTTAATGCGCACAATTTCCATCTTTGGGCAACCAATAACCTACATGCAACGCGGCCACATGCTTATCAACAACGATTTTCTGTGAATTTGTGGGCGGGTATTGTTAATAATTATTTGATTGGCCCATATCTACTGTCAAAGAGGTTGGATGGTCGCTGTTACCTTATTTTTTTTGCAAAAGGTTTTACCAGAACTGCTGCAAGATGTTCCGATCGCCTTTCGTAACCGGATGTGGTTTCAACATGATGGAGCGTCCGCGCACTTCACCGCTGATGTTCGCTGTTACCTGAATGCCACATCTGGGACGCTATGGATTGGGCGTGGTAGACCAGTTCCTTGGCCACCGCTATCTCCCAATTTATCGAGCCTTGATTTCCTTTTATGGGGACATCTGAAGAGTCTTGTTTATGAGACTCCAGTTGACTCAGACGAAAATCTAGTATCTCGCATATCCGAAGCTGCTGCACGTGTGCGGGAAATACCTGGCATCTTTAGAACTGTACGCCAATCGTTCCACCGACGCAGCGAAGCATGTATCACAGTTTGTGGGCGCAATTTTGAACACTAATTGTAATATTATTGTATGCATTATTATTTACTTGTAAAATACATTGTAAATAAACATATTACTTTTTTATTCATGTATTTTTCTTGATAAGTTTGCCAGTTTTGGGCTTTTTTTTTAATTCAAAATTTTCGATTTCATACTAAAAATTTTCAAAGAAGAATTTTATTGTTAAGTAATTATGAAATGTCAAAAAAAGGATAGCATAAAATTTTTCTGGTTCTGAATGAGAAATTTTGAAAAGTAAAAAGGGGCCTAATTGCCCCCCTGGTGTTTTTACCTTAATGCGTTACTTGGTACCATACGTTACTATACAATAAATGATTGTTACTGTGTGCTCTACCTACCCTTAAAGTTTGTACCATGAGTTTAGAAACACCCTGTATATACATATATATATTGCTTTATAATTTTTTTTTTATAAGTGAAGTTTTAATTTAGTTATGAAATATTAGCCGGAAACAAATGTTGAAAAATATTAATAACAGAGTTATGAAATTTATTAATAGCGATATTTCCATATTAACCTCATATCAGTAGTTAATAGCCGAAGAAATCGCCATTGAATAGATTTTTAAAAATCATGCTTGAAAATTAGTTTACAAACCACAGACGATCACTAAATTCTGATAGTGTTTTCAAACAAATTGCATTTGAAAAGACATTCTTTCTATTGGACGATGTACAAAAGTGAAATGGTTAGGCGTTGCTACCGTCAATATAACACCAGCGGCACGCTCGGACATGTTTTTACTTAAAAATAAAGACATTTTTATATTTTTACTAGGGGGCTCTGCCCCCTGCAAGCTACGCTCTCTAACCCCCGTTCAGATACCGCAGAATCTAAAAACACGCTAAACTGATGGGTTTTTAAAATATTAGAGAAGATTGAAATGTACTGAAAAAAGCTGTGCAGATTTCTCTGTAAACAGGTTTCCATTAAATTCCCTTTGATTGCAAAAATTTAAGGGCGAATCAGTTGCTGTTAATTCATCCAATGTTTGCTTTCGTTTTTGATTAAAGAGGATCGGTTAAACATTTGAAAAGAGGCTAAAATAAAATATATTAAGTATAAAAGTCTTTGTCTTCCGTTATTTCAAAACAATATCTATAAAAATAGCCTAAGTCATGTGACTATCATCAACAGTTTCAGGCGGACCACTTCGCTTTTTATACTCTAGGTGCCATTTTGGTACTTTAATGTTAGCCAGGCACAGGTGATAAGACGTCAGATATTATTCTATCGCCTTCATTTCCTCTATATTATAATAGTTCAGCTCGTCAACTGACATAACCAAATACAGTCTGATCCCTTCGCCGTTCATATGAAAGTTTGGCAAAGATGTCAAATACGTCCCATATTGATGTGATTTTTTAACGACGCCAATTTGGGGAACGCATCAACAGCATGAACAGCAACATCCGGCTTACCATATCAAGCAAAATAACGATACTTTGGCGCCAGTTAAGTGCCCGTTCCGTATATGACATTGGCGTCAGAAAAAAATCGCGCGAATATGGGACCGTAAGTTATCCATTTTGATTAAAAAATCGAAATTTTATTTTCGAATAATACTACATAAAAGTTGCCATGGTCGCAAATAATTCTAGGTACAGTTAAGCTATCAGGATGCAAATCTCGCCAAAGCTTTTTTTCAACTCGCCAGTTAGCATTTTTTTTTCTTTTTCCAGTGGTAATATTTGGCCAGATACGCACCGCAGATTTGGCGTGATTTTTATTTTTTTACGAAAATTTGGCGAAAACCTCGTTTTCAAATACCAGTTCCATATGCATTATTGGTATTCCTTAGATATCCCGACGACCAAAAATCTATCTCCAAACTGTAAGATTAAATGCCAATAATGGTTGATCGTAAATGTCACATTCACTTGACTTTAAGCAAGTTACACGTGTTTACGTCATCAAGTAATTTTTATTTCAATGTTTTATTCGTATATTTATTAATGTTATACTAATTTATTTGTTTATTCGTTATTTAAAATAAAAATTATGTCAATTTGTATAATTTGGCGAGTGTTTTGGCGATTTATATAATTTGGCGAAATTGGTCGACGAAATAACTAAGTAGTACTGTATTTCTTAATTATTTTCTATTATTTTCTAAAGGAAATATAAAAAAATAATTAATGATCATAGAACAAAATAATTTATATAATTTGTAAAAATAAATAAAAGTAAATAAACATTTATTATCAAATAAACAACAATAGCCGGGTTACCATGTTAATCTTTTCTGAAATATAAAAATATATATATATATCTGTTTGATTAAAATTCGAGTTGTCATCATTAGAAAAATGTATATAAAATTAGAAAAAAAAATAATATTTCGAAAACTAATTTGAATTTAAAAATTCTAATACCAGCTTTGAAATCTGCGGATCAATATTGATTGTAAGTGCTAATTTCATCGCAAAGTATCCCGTATTTTAGGAGATATCGCCGTGAAACATAATCAGTTGTTTAATCAGTCGATTCATACTTCCGTTTTAAAAATTCGTTTCATTAGGATTTTATATATACTAGGGGATCGTACCCGGGCTTCCCGGTTTAAAGAATATAGGTGAAAACATTTATTTTAATTGAAAACTAATAAATTTTTTATATGCAATAAATTTTTTAGATTGCCCACTTACAGTAAAAAAGCATTTTTGATATGGAAAATACGAATTATACAATCAAATAAATTTTTGAAATTTATGAAAAGCGATATTTTCTTATTAGCCGCATGCTAAGAGTTATTTGACCAAGATTTTGCTGCTTATGGAATTCTTTTATAATATGATAATTTTAGAGCTTATACAATTTCTGTTAAGTTTGTGTTTTATTTATATCATTTTATTTATTTATTCATAGGGAAGTTTTTTAAATGGATATTAGCCGTAGGAAAATGAACTCTTTATTTTGTTTTAAGGGCAAACGGATTAATCTTTCGTAATCGAGCTAATGCGATATAGATAAATTAAAAAATATTTCATGCTTTAAAATTGTTTTTAAAACCATAGACAATCAGTAAACTGAGATGAACTTTGCAAACAAATTCCATTTGAAAAAAAATCCTATTTGGAGATCTAAAATTTTAAATTGTACGATTACAAATATGTTAGATTTGTCTTTTTTCAATATTATTTTTTTATTTGTTTATAAAAGAAGTATTAATTTAGTTAATTTGTCTTTCAAAAATATGTTAGATTGGTGTATTTTTTAATATTATTCTTTTATTTGTTTATAAAGGAAGTATTAATTTCGTTATGCAAAAATAGTCAGAAAGAAATGCTGAAAAGTGTTTGTTGCTTTATGTGCAAAATGTTTATTATTATTATGTATTGAAAACGGCACGTGATAAGATAAATTTTAAAAATATCATGCTTAAAAATTATTTTAGAAAATATAATACATCAGTCAATTAAGATAGTTTTTAAACAAATTGCATTTGAAAATAAATTTTTTCCCTGTGCGACGAAAATTGGAAATGTACGATGGTCAGAAGATTAAAAAAATTGCAATAGCGAAAATTTCAAAACCGAAATTTGATCGTGAAATGAATCACTAATTTTTGTAATATAAATCGCTATTGTTTGCATGTCACCTCTCTTTTATAAAAGCACTCTAAATTTTTGTAAAAAAAATGCATTTTATCAGTGTGTGCTTTCGATTACATTATTTTCAAAAGTGAAGCATTTTCACCTGTGAAGAATTTCAAAGCAGCTGGGCTGTAAAAATGATGCACTTCTACAAAACATAATTCAGGTTTAAGAATTAAAATACACGCTTTTTTATAAAATGACGTCATTTGCATCCTCTAAAGTAGGGATGCACAACCTGTGGCCCGCGGGCCAAAAGTGGCCCGCGATGGGTTAGCGTGTGGCCCGCGAACTTCGTCAATTTATAACTGGAAAAAATTGCAACTTTTGTCTATAGGTCGCAGGGAAAAATTAATTAAGCGAATTTCGTCAATTTGTCGCGAGAAAAATTGAAAAATTTGTCAGTCATTTAAAAATCGCGAATTTTGCCGATCAGGCTCTGAAATTTGCGAATTTCGATGATCGGGCGCGGAAAAAGCGCGAATTTTTTCAATGAGGAGCGTAACAATCGCGAATTTTGTCAATGAGGTGCGGAAAAATCGCAAATTTCGCCGATCGGACACGGGAAAAAAATGCGAGTTTTTGCGTCGATCGGCCTCGGAAAAATTGCGAATTTCGTTGGTCGGGCACGAAAAAAATCGTCAATTTTGTTGATGATGCGCGGAAAAATTCAAAATTGTTTTGATCGGCTGCGGAAAAATCTTGAATTTTGTCAGTCGCGAGAAAAGACTGCGAATTTCGCTACTTGTCCGGGGGAAAAATTGCAAATTTCGTCAGTCAGTTAAAAATCGCCAATTTCGTCGATCGGGTGCGGAAAAATCGCAAATTTTGTCGATTAGGAGAGGAATAACCTCAAATTTCTTTCCTCGTCTGAGAAAAGAATCGCATGTTCGTCTGTTAAACGCGAGAAAAAAATCGCGAATTTCGTTAATTTGCCGCGGGAGAAAAATTAGCCATTTAAGAATTGCGAATTTTGCTGATCGGGCGCGGAAAAATCACGAATTTCGTCAATCAGTCTCGGAAAAATCGCCGATCCGACACGGAAAGAATGCGAGTTTTTGCGTCGATCGGCCTCGGAAAAATCGCGAATTTCGTTGGTCGGGTAAGGGAAAATCGCGAATTTTGTCGATCAGGGTCGGAAAAATCGTAAATTTCGTTGATCGGGCACGGAAAAATCGTCAATTTTATTAATGATGCACAGAAAAATTGAAAATGTTTTTGATCGGCTGCGGAAAAATCGTGAGTTTCGTCATTCGCGAGGAAAAACAGCGAATTTCGTCAATTGTCCGCGAAAAAAATTTCAAATTTGGGAAAACCAGAAAATTTCGTTTATCAGTATCAGAAAAATTGCCAATCGTACGCGAAAAAATTCGTAAGTTTTGTCGATCGGACTAAGAAAAATCTCAAATTTCGTTGTCGGGCACGAAAAAAATCTCAAATTTTGTTGATCGTGCGCGGAAAATCACGAATTTTTCGGTGATGCCCGGAAAAATTGCAAAATTCGTTGCTTGGCAGCGGTAAATCGTGAGTTTCGTCAGTTTATCGTGAGAAAAAAAAAACCAGAATTTTGTCAATTTGCAGCGTAAAAAAATTGTAAATTTCGTGAATCAGTGAAGAATCACGTATTTCGTAGATCGGACGCGGAAAAATCACAAATTTCGTTGTCAGGGGCGTGAAAATCAGAGTTTTCCCGATCGGCCTCGGAACAATCGCGAGTTTTGTCGATCAGCTTAAGAAAGATCGCGGATTTCGTTGGTTGGGCACGAAAAAAACGCGTATTTTGTCGATCAGGCGCGGAAAAATCTGAAATTTTGTAGATCGGGCGTAGAAAAATCCGCAAATTTTGTCGATGATGCGCGGAACAATCGAAAATTTCGTTAATCGGCAGCGGAAAAATCGTGAGTTTTGTCAGTTTATCACTAGAAAAAAAATGTGAATTTTGTCAGTTTGCCGTGGGAAAAAATTGCAAATTTCGCCAATCAGTTAAGAATCGCGAATGTCGTTGATCGAACGCGGACAAACCACGAATTTCGTCGATCAGGGTCTAAGAAAAATCGCGGATTTCGTTGGTTGGGCATGAAAAAATCGCGAATTTTGTCGATCAGGTGCTGAAAAATTGAAAATTTCGTCTATCGAGTGCGGAAATATAGCGAATTTCTTCGAACAGGTGCGGAAAAATAGCGAATTTTGTCGGTCAAGTGCAGAAAAGTACGGAATTTTTTTCGATCAGGGGCAGAGAAATTCAAATTTCGTCGATCAGGTGCAGAAAAATCGTAAATCCCGTCAATCAAGCACGAGAAAATCGCGAGTTTTATCGATCGGTTCCTAAAAATGGCGAACTTCGTTGGTCGGACGCGAAAAAAATCGCGAATTTTTTCAATCAGGCGCGGAAAAATTGAAAATTTCGTCTATCACGAGCGGAAAAAACGAAAATTTCGTCTATCATGCGCGGAAAAAAGCAAATTTTGTCGATCGGGTGCGGAAAAATAGCGAATCATGTCTGTCGGATGCGGAAAAATCGCGAATTTTGTCAATCGGCTTGTCGATCAGGCGCGTAAAAATCGCAAAGTTTTTTCATTGGACGCAGAATAATCGCGGATTTCATTGATCGGGTGTGGAAAATTATCAAATCTCATGGATTGGCTTCTTCTCTCCCCTTCGTTCATAAAGTTTGCATTTTTTTGTTCGGCACTAGCCACTTTCATGCCTATGTTTGTTTTCTAGCACTTATAATAAAACAAAATTTACTCCGCCGAATAAAGTCAAAGAATATTATCACACCTTGAAAACAATCCTTGCTGTATCTGTGTTATATACATACAAACATAAACTGTTGATATATCCTTGCCAACTGAATTTGATATGCTGACTGGGTAGGGGAACCTAGAGGGTGTAACCCCCCCCCCCCCCCCTCACTGAAACCATATTTTTTTATCCGATTATAGGACACAGATCTCCTCCCCGAAATACAATTCTCTCCATGTTACTTATGTGGCCCTCGACAACCAAGATATTTTTGTAAGTGGTCCTTCTCTAAAAAAAGGTTGTGCACCCCTACTCTAAAGCAATCCACTTTTACAATTCTGTCTTAAACTTAGTCTATAGAAAAGTATGCATATGACGTCATTATCAGGGAATAACAGACAATATTCTTGACATAGCCCATATTTTAATTTCAACTTTTTTTTCAAGTTTTATGAGAAAATGGCATGAAAAAGATAATACAGTATCTCCTATTTTCGACTATTTTCCGTTTTCTTTCAATAGAAATGGGATACTTTTGTTGCCACGATAAGAAAAATGGTATTAAAAACTACAAAAAAATTAATATCTCAAAAATAAATTGAGATACAACTTTTAAACAAATTGCATTTAAAAGAGCATTTTTTTCTTTGTACGTCGGTGTAAAAATTTAAAATGTGCGATCTTTAGAAGTTAAAAAATTTGCAGTAGAAAAAATTGCAAAACCAAAATTTTATTTCAAATTTCAAAATGTTGCCATTCGCAAAATGACGTATGCGTTACGCACAGATATGTTTGTCCTTTATAATATAGATAGGGTAGATATTTCATGATAACTTTTACTATTGATAGTTTACTTTTGAATTTAGTGTTCTTTTATGTGAATATTATATTTAAAACATATTTAATGAGGTTTAAGGTTTCGTAAAATTTATCTGAAATCCAAAGATATGCAACACTGTCTTTTTGACAAAGATTGGTGGTGCTATAAATCGATACATTTTGAATAAAGTAAAGCTGCATGGGTTTTGATATAGCGCTTTTGAATAGATTTCTGAATATCCAGAGTAAGTAAAGCTACAAAAAGCGGTAAGTAAACATGTCTGTGTATTCCCTCAAGGAAGATACACGTAAATGTACCGAAATAAAATAGCCCAAAAGATACAGAGTGCAACACTTTTTTTCAGCTCAATGCACATTTTTATGGAAATATGGCATTTAACTACTTTTTATATGAAATGTCAGATATTAGAAAATATAAAATTGAAAGGTGTTACTATCAACAGTTATAAAAATTATTAATGGAATTGAAAGTTGATACAACATAAATATATATATATATATATACATATATATATATTTATATGGATTTATCATTCGCAATGTGTTAGTGAATTAGTAGAATTGAGCTTGATTCTGTATTACTAGTTACAGGTTCCATCTTTATTTTGTATAATGTCAGTGTTATGAATTGTAGCTAAATTTATTAATTTAATTTTAGTAATTGGAAATCGATGATGATTTGTAATTATATAATGGTTATATATATATACCGGGTGTCCCAAAAAGGACTGACTGATTTTAAAATTCAATAACTTGCAAACGGTGACAGATATTTATAAAATTCTTGCAGGAGGGTTATGCATAAGGTCAAAAGTTTTTTTACAGTGATTTTCAATTTTAGTTCGAATTACAAACAATAGATGGCGCTGCGATCAATAGACGCTGAATTCAGGCTCGATTTTTGGTACTTCGTGGCCCGGATAATACATTTCCATCTCCTTTTTCAGCATGGAACAAGAGAAAGGACCAGAAATCGAGCCTGTATTTAGCGACTATTGCTTACAGCGCCATCTATTGTTTGTAATTCGAACTAAAATCGAAAATCACTGTAATAAAACTTTTGACCTTATGCATAACCCTCCTGCAAGAATTTTTTAAATATCTGCCACCATTTGCAAGTTATTGAATTTTAAAATCAGTCAGTCCTTTTTGGGACACCCGGTATATATATATATATAAAACCACAAACAAAATATCAAAATCTGTCACTCACCATATCTAAATTGAGGTTATACGCGGACACACTCTCTCTCTATATATATATACAGGATAACTCCGGGAGAGTCGCCGTATACAGGATAGCTGCCGCACCCCTTGTATTTCTTGTAGGGGAGAGTAGCCATATTTGGACCGCCGCTTTAATTGGACCGTTGCTATTCTGCCGTTAATTACAGGAAGAGACGCCATCTACCGCTGAAATCCTACTCATCAGGATGACGTCACTCACGATTAGAAGAAGCAACCGCCTAACACTTGTTGTTTTCAGACAATTTAAAAAAACCCAAAATTAGCTGTTTTGATCTACTTTTTTCCTACTAAACGTAAGTGAATACTTTAAAACGAAGGTAAGTTGTTATGTTTTCATATACATATATAAATTCATCTGTTAATTGCGCATATTTCTCACGCGTCTTTGTTTGATTTCGTTTTTGTTCTTAGTCTTGAAATTATCTGTTTTAAAAAATGGCACAGTTGCCATAATTGAGCCAATTTAAGTTGCTTAAATTGGACCAGATATGCGATCATAAATTTTGAAAATTAAGTAATGAATTTCGAGGACGGTACGCTTTGTACACTATTTTTTTTAATATTTTATAAAATGGATTACTATCTCCATGCTAGTTTTTTTTTTCTTTTGGCGGGGTGGTATAACTGGATTAATTTTTTTATACAGTTTAGGCCTATAGAAACAAAAAAAAATATTTTTACATGTTTATGCAATAAATTTTGTTAGCAATTTCTTTCATCTTGTATGTATTTGTATTTATTTTCTTTGAATACTTTATTTCTACGGCGTATTTGGTTTACAGAGTTGAATTCAAACGTTTTCTTCCTGGAGGATATTTGCAATTCCCTGAGGAAAGCAGACTTTTTGCAGTTCTGGAGGGTGGGATTACACTTTTTTGCCATTAAAACGCATAAAACTTCAAAACTTCCGGGAGGAGGGCGGTGAATTCAACACAGTTGAATATATAATGTTTGCGTATAATTAATCGTAGCATATTTTTCAATCGAGCATATTTTTTTAACACTTTTATAATATAATGCTAAAAATGTTGAAAAAGACATGGACAAGCTGTCTGGAAAAAAAAAAAAAAAAAAAAAAAAAAAAAAAAAAAAACAGGTGACAGCAAAAGCTGTTATAGATATAGGAAATAAAAAGAAGAGAGTAAGTTGCGAAGAAATTGACCTGCAATAAGGCTGTAGCTACAAATCCTCCTCAAAAGCCAAAAAATCATTAGAAATATTATATCCTTTGCTAAATTTAGTTTAAAAAAAGTACAGAGGGAGCCAAAAAAAACAGTTGTGTTAACATCTTCGCCATATAAAGTAAACGTTGAAATGAAAAAAACACAAAAAATCGACTAAAAGGAAGCTATCACAGCATAAAAGCAAATGGAACATCAAGTTTAAGAAAATTGGCGTAATGCAATTATCAAGGAAATGGTGAAAGGGGAGAACTACAATCATAATGTAAAGAAAACTTCTGTTGAAAAAAACGACTAATAATTCAAAATCTAAAATAAAAATTTAAATAGTGATGATTGGTTTTGCCTGATTTGTAAGAAAATAAAACAGCAGAAATGATTCAGTGTTCATATTGCCCAATACGGTTCCATGTTGTGTGCGCTGGAAAAAAAAAATCAATAAACGAAATTCATGTGTAAGTTTGCATCACTCCTTAAATGATATTCAAGTAACTGGCAATTAGTTTCATAATTTCTATTCTTAATTACTGATAACTTTGATTTATATCTTGAATACATTTTGATTTAAAACAATTACACTTATTTTCAGATATTTGATTTCATTATATTTCATTGCTGTTATTTTGTTTGATTGTTTCAGTAACCGCAAACTTTGCTTTTAATAAAATTAGTTATATTCCCTAGTCATTAAAACAACCTGATTTTATTTGGTCCAATTTAGGAGACAGGTGGTCCAACGTAGGTGACCAGTTGCTGAATTTGGACCACTTTTGACAAATTTTTCAAATTAAAATAAAATTTAAGATTTTCAAAAAGAAAATGATCTAAAGTTTTATTTAGTTTGTAGATGAATTGATTTATCACGTGTAGTGATATTTTTCAGATATTCCAAAAATTAAGTGAGTTACACCTGAAAATAAGCGAAGTGGTCCAAATTAGGCTACTCTCCCCTAATTATCGATAGATGATCGTCAAACGCTCAGTATAGGTGCGCAATGAGATTACATTAACCAGTGTATAGCGTGAATCCCATTTCGATGTTTACTTGTACAATCCTTAATTTGACGTAAGTGCATGATTTCACTGTCCAAACTTTTAAACACGTTATGTTTAAATACTTTTCTTGCACTAATTACTAAATGCATGCATGATTTCGAAGTCAAAACTAAGTGTAGCTTTTGTATAGAGTACTGTGTGTATGGTTACGCCATTCCCCTTAGCGATGGCAGGTAACTGTGATGGCTTATGTCTGCACCATGAAAATGTGATACATGCCGCACTGCTATTCCGGTATACATGCCGTAGTTTCTTTTGTACGGGATGATTAAGTGTTATTAACTTTTCCTTTTCTTTTTGCACAGACTAACCATGTTAGGTATGTTATCAATTTTTCTAAATCCAAAGGAATAAAAATTAAAAAGGGCAAGAAAGATGCAAGTCACGATGATAATAATGAAAAATGGGATTACGCGTAACGCAGACGTTCTTTGCAAACTACTCCAAAAAAGAGGACGTGTAATTAGCTTCGTTGCATTATGTGTTTAAATGTAGTAACATAAAGACTGTATTTTATCGACACTTTTTCTGTACATTGTAGTAAAAAAAAACAGGTCTCTTAGCCCATTCGGGACCGTAGGTGCATATAAGCACCTTCAAAAAGTGTTTACAAAATTTGTTTCTGGCACCAGTAAAAGGGAAAACTAATATTTGCTTTGTTTAATTAGAGCATTTTCAATATTATTTAAGTAAAGGGAACTTCTTTTAAAAAAGTGGTACAAACCGAATAAAATTTTTGTAAAAGCCAACGGTCCCGAAAGGGTACAAATAAATTATGTAAACGCAATTTTACTTTTTTTCTTTTCCCTTTCTAATACATTGATGTTACGTTGTTGCTGAAATAATAATTAAAATTTAATGTAAAAAAAAGACGATAATTTTAATAGTGAAAGTAGGCAGCAATTTTTGATTTGAATCTACTAATACGTTTCATTGTACTCATTTAGTTTCATTTTGTTATTACATCGTTAATTATAGCCCAGATACGATTTTTTTTAAATATCTTTATTTATAATTTCATTCTGTTCTTATTATAAGCGCGGCATAACTACCGCACAAGTGCGGCGTCTCAGCCTGAATGTGCGGGTGACCCGCCGCAGCGCAATGTTTTAGAAAAAAATTGTTAAAAAATATTAATAATTTGTTTTGAATTTTTTTGTCGCACTACACGCGTTGTATGTTTGACATTAAATAGCACATCATGATTTTTTTAATTTTATGTCCACCATGGTACTTTATACACAAGTTCAAAAAAAAGTGCGGCATAAATCCCGGAATTACCCTATATATATATATATATATATAGAGAGAGAGAGAGAGAGACAGAGTGTGTGTACACGTATAACCTGACCGACCTTTATTTTGGCAACCGTTGGTCCTAGACGCATACTTCCAATTACAAAAATGGTTTAAATAAGGTAAAGAATTATTTTTAGCACTCTCGTGCATAAATTAGTTTCCGTTATTTCTCATTATTCACAAAAACATCTTTTTGGATAAATGAGAAATTATTCTAAAATAATTTTATTATTGTAATGCATGGTAGGTATTATCTGTCCACAAATAAAATCTCCATAAATGAATGCTCAAAAATTTTTTTCTTAATAATGCAATAATTATACGACCTCATATGAGGTCCGTATGCATGAGAGGGTTAAAGCGATTTGGACCAATAAAAACATTTATTAAAAAATTACGAAATTTAAATTTTTATACGGTCTCCCAGTCCTATAAGTGATATTTAGTAAAAATTTACTGTGACACTAACAAGTAAGACAAAAAAGTCCCATTCATCTAACATTAAAATTGACCGAATTATGAAACATTGAAATTCATGATTTATATCACTTTTGTGCATATCAAACAGATTATTTCAGCCATGCTTTCAGGGGTCGTATATAAAGTACTTAAACTTATTTCAAGGTATCTGCGCTTTGAAAGAAATCGTACAACTATTTCGATTGAGTTAACTTAAGTTTCAGACTAGTTAAAATAATTGTATTTTAACATATGTTTTATTTTGCAAGGATTTGAGGCTATGATTCCTTTTAACAAAAATTATGTTATTTTCATAAGGTTTTATTTAACTTGCAACGATCGTCTTTCTAGTTTAAAATTTGTACTCGAACTTTAACTCACTTTCAAATGTCCGATCGAAGTTAAATTTTGAATATTGACTTAAATCCGATGAAAATGTAATATTATTATGATTTTCGACGCTTACCGTCTTATACATACTTATATTAGAGGATATCAAAAAAATTCGGATAGATTACCATCAACAAGTTTAAGAAAGAGTTATAGATAAGATAACATAAACCTGTGATAGTTGTGTTTTTTAACTTTGATAATTACGTTTATGTATTTTTTAACGCTGAATAAAAAACTACCTTCGCTTTCAACCATCATGTCAGGATTTTTCGCAAATCGTAAATTTCAAGGTTAAAAAATAGCGAAAAAACTGATACTATAAAATAGATGTAAGACTTTTTTATAATTTAATTTTATTTAATTCAATAATTTATTCAATTTTTTGGCATATACTGGATTTCTTACAGCTAAACAGCTCAGGGGTCCCATGAGGTTGGGAAGGGAGGGGGATCAATTTTAACTTTGAGCTTTTTTTAAAATTTGCGATTTGAGAAAAATCCTGAAGTGATGGTTTTAAATGAAGGTCATTTTCAGATTCAGCTCTAAAAAATACATAAGAATCAGTTTTCAAAAGCTAAAAAACATGGCACAACCCAAAATTTGAAAGACAGTGTAATCTAACAGCATTTAAATATATATATATATTTTCTAAAGAATTGAGGCTGTTGTTTTTCATCCTTTAATTTAACAAAAATTCTGTTATTTTTATCCTCTTATATATTCAGTACAAATTGTATATTTTGCAATAATATATCAGAATGATTAAATATTTCAAATTTATATTGCAATGCTAATTTTACTCTCAACCATTTCTTTAATATATCTAACGAAATTAAATTTCTAGTAAATTTATGAATGACCCCTAATTTGTAGTAAGAAATATGCTCCAACTTTAAACAGCTATTACTTGGTCAATTTTAATCATCGTAGAATAACGGGACTTTTTTTTTCTCTTATTTGTCAGTGTAACAGGAAAATTTTACTAAATATAACTTATAGGACCGGGTGACCGTATAAAAATTTACATTCTGTAATTCATCACTAAATTGTTTTTTCGCTTCAAACTTTTTTATCTTAACTCTGCACCTAATTTTGGCCATTTTTGTAATTGGAAGTATGCATCTAGGACCGACGGTTGCGAAAATAAAGATCGGTCAGGTTATACGTGGGCATATATATATATATATATATATATATACATTTCTCTTCAGAATACTTTTTTTGTATCATGAATGTATTTCGAAATATTTGATTTCACACATAAATACATTTCGACATTGATAAATCTAAACATTGCTATAAAGTCCATAGTAGGGTATCAGTTTGATCTGAAATATAAATTTTTCAGTTAACTTATTATGACTATTAGTAATTAAATCAGTAAAAGAACTAATTTAAATATTTATACTGAATTCTATTATATACTTTGTTAAGACTTTTTACAAGTACGGTAGTATATTGTAATTAGTTAATTCGACAGATTCATGTTTTTTCGTATTTAATTAGAAAATAACAACAACAGTTATTATCAGAATATTTATTTTCAGTTAAAATACATTTTAACTATTGTTAATTACTAAGAATCTTAAAAAGTTTTAAATATATTAAGACTTCCCTCAAAGGTATTAATCTGAGCGATATTCATGAAAATATATAGATTTAATAATAACTTCTGACAAATAGTGGAAATGAGACGCTACGCTTAATTAATTATATAATGGTACACATTCAAATAATAAAAATGAGCAAATTAAATATTAGTAGTACAAATTGCATATGTATAACAACACTGGTCAAAAAAATTAGCCTCGAATCCCTAGTAATATTTTATTACTAGTTTTTTACTTTAAATAGAAAAAAAAAAGATTTATTTTCCAGTTTGATTAAATTGAAATGTATTTTTCTTTGTACTCTAAGAGTAATGCATGTATATTTTTTTTTTTGCTCCAAGTGCTGTAATTTGGTTGTCTACAAAAATCTTCCGCCAGTGAAAATAACGTACGCAGTTAAATTTCTTGACGTATGTACTGTAATTGAACCTTTTAATCTATTTTTTAATGTAATTTCCGAACAGTTTGAAACTTATTTTTGTTTTTTACAGGTTCTCGTTGAACCCTCTTAAGTACAATCTGTGAAAATTAGATCAAAATCCGACAAATATTTTTGAATTATGCGAAAGGTTTTAATATTTACCGTAGATATGTATGCCCGAAAAGAAATATTGCGCTGCACATTAGTCTTCGATTTCCTTTAGCAACTAACCAAATATACATAAATATATATATTTTTTCTGTTTGATGAACATACTCATGCAAAAACAGATCGTATAGCCGCTTACTTTCCAAAAGTAGGCTCCACAATTTAAATAAAGGACGCATGACGCCACTCAGAGATGTAATTAGAAAAGAATGTTTATTATATACTTTAACACTACTCGCCACATATCTATTTACGCAATGTACATATTTACATAATTAGGAATGATAGAAGAAATCCTCTCGAGGGAAACATAACAACACACGTACTATCTTTACCACCTTTCAGCGTCTCATGAACAACTCCGTGGGGGAAAATCTCTGACAGCAGATAATCACGGAAAATGACGGACTGCCGGCTAGTGCTGCCACCTATTGTAATTATCTTTAAATATTAGATATTCGTTACAATAGTATTTATTCACCACAATTTTCTTTTACTTTTATTACACTCCCCCGCGGTGGGAAGGGATAAGAAAACCACAATTTGATAAAATTGATTTTTTTATGTTTCAATGCATCTATAATGGAGCTAAAAGCAAGTGGTACAGAAACAGCAAAATTTTCTTTGTTGATTATAGCGTTACCTGGCGAGAAGTAGTGTAACTAATTTAAACAAACTTTTTATGGTTATTTAAAAAAAATAAATTTCCAGAATAAGCTTTTGACACTTTGAAGTTTATGTTTAGATAAACATTACCAAATTATAGATTTTTTCACGCTAGTAGCGCCGCTGATGGAAGATTGCATAGCTAAAACATAAAAAAAATGATGTTTTCTTACATAGAAACCATACTCAGAGTTAAAATTAATGAACACTGATTAAACAAAAATTTTATTTTGCGTTTATGCTCGGTTATGTACGGTCCCTGCGTCCCCATACGGGAACCCCTGTTCTTATTCTTATAAAAACTAAAATGTCCGTTTTTTTATATTTTCACATCACTTCTTAATAGCTAAATGTTTTCTGCATTCAAAGTAAACGAATAAATGGCAGCATCTAAGCTGATTCCCACACGAAATAAATGTTATTTTCATCTGAGTTTGCAAAATGCCTAAAAATGCCCAAAAGACAGCATGACCAAGAAAGTACTTGGTCATACTGTCATGATTTAAGTTACAGTACTTTGGAAAGTACTTGGTATCTTAAATCTTAAAAAAAAAAAAAAAAAAAATGAGGATTTGTAAATTATTTACTTCTTTAAAGCTCTTAAATTTGTGATTGCGTTAATTTAGGTTAATGGTTATTAAATTGATGTTTTTAAGGGAATTGTAGTTTTAGAACCATATTTTTGAACTAAAATTACTAAGCGCCTAAAGGATTAATTTCAGAAAAGATATTTTTTCTGTGATTTACGATATCATTTACGATGACATTAGTTTGAAAAAAGCAACAAATAAGCATTTTTATTATTATTTTATCTTCAGAACTGAAGAGGTTAAAGACCCCTGACAGAGGAAATAGACAATAACAAAATGTAAGTAAATTTGATTGTTCTATGTTTCCCTATATGGCGGCTATACTTAAGTTAAAAAGTGTTAGTACAGAACCAACACAATTTTCTTCTGTGTTTATAGCGTACCCTTTGGGGAATAAGGTTTCTACACAACTTGTTTTTTAACACAAACAAAATTTAAAATTTTGAATATGGAAATAACTACAAATTAGCTATTTTTTACTAATACTAAATTATGAACTAAATGGCTACATAAGACAGTAAAGTGCAATGTAAACGCAATTAATCTGCTCGTCGGCCTGTTCTTTCATATACCATTTAAATTTCTTATAACACTCTTAAATTCAGGAATTTTAAATTTGTTCTCGGGGTTAATTACTGTGATTTTCCATAATAGGGTGAATTGTGAAGAAGTTTGCAATGTGCGAATCTGCTGTAAGTTCGGGGGTTTGCGCACTATAGGTGCCTAGATTTACATATATAATATCTAAGTAGAATTTGTTTCATTATTTTATATACAGAAAATACGTTTTTTAAGAAAAAAATCATTCATTTTCTTGTTCAAATCTTAACTTAAGGAAAGTTATATATACATACATACCAGTGGCGTGGCGTGAAAATTTTCGGTGGTCATCGCAATTATTTAAGTTTGTGGTGAAAAATTATTAACTCTAAAATTCAATGGTTGAATGTTCAAAAAAGAAACTTTAAATCTTACCTTCACTTATACATGAACTCCAAATGTTCTGCTAAAACTGGATCGTAGAGTTTTAAAAGCTTATTAAGAGTTTTAAAATAATGCTTGGTCATCGCCGCATCCAGCGATGACCGGAAGCCACGCCACTGATACATACATATATATATATAATACCAAAAACACATACTATACATCTAATCCCAAATCTCCTGAACTACAGAGGAAAATTAACAAAATAACCATGGAAAAATCTTACTAACAAAACCATGAACAAAAAGAAAACATCCAATGGAGACAGACTGAAAGGCTGAAGACTTGCATGCTGGGTTATACCGATAATTACTCATGAAACTTCCCCCATGTCTGTCGAGGCCAAACTGAACAAAGAAAGCCTTAAACAGGCCATACAAAGCAGCAACCGAATTCGAAAAGAACGACGCATCCAGACAGAGCTCCTTATAAAGCCTGCACTTATTTGGCGATGTTTTTAATCGCCAAAAGTAAAGAATCGCTGTAATCTTTATCCTTGACGAAATTGTTTGTCAAACTATTTAACAAACTAATAGGATAATTCTGTACCATTGCATCTTGTTAGAGATTTATAATGTCATTTATTATACTATTATGATTAGAATTTAACTTTGCTATCCTTATTAAACTATTGATAATGATATTTCTGAAAATAGAAATATGTACATTGGAATTAAAATTTAATATGCTTGTGGAGAATTTCGCAAGCAACACCTGCATCAGACTGAGTGTCCCCGTATTTTCCGCTTCGAGATTAAAAAGGAAACGAGCCTTAACGAAGCTGTGTGAAGTGGAAATGCAGAAGAAGTAAAGAGAACGAAATGAGTTTGACGACGCAAAGTTTTTTGTTAAAAAAGAACAGAACATATTTCGGTGAAATAAGATTGAATATTTACACGACGTAAGAAAATCTCAGAAATATTCAACGACGTCCTGAATTTTAGACTTTAAGCTAATTAAAGAACGAGAAGAGTGTTTATATCTGTATTTTTTGTTTGTGTGTTCGTCTCAATAAATGTCAGTGTTCGTCCTAAAAGTGAGTTGTGAGTTATGTATGGAGTCTCACCCCATAAATTTATTGTTTCAAAGTTGTAATCCTTTCTCTTATCATAAATGCAAGTACTCAATATACCCCATATATATATATATATATATATATATAATGAAAAATTATTGCACAACTGGCGCTAATAGCAGCTCATGTCAATTATACAAAACAAAGTATAATTTGAAATACAAAAACAAAATTCCTTAAAAAAATGATCTTTAAAAAATTACTTTAAAATTTACAATTTAAATATAAACAAATGAAGAAATTAACTTGTATGAATGCAGAAGAACGTGCACCCTCCCAAACCTGCAAGGAAAAATTTCAAAAACATGAAGACAGTACGTGTATAATGCTCTTCACAGTCAATAACAAAACTATTAATTTTCTCTCCGAGTCCATTGCCAAAAACTTGAAATCCATATCTGCATACCTCCTTTGATTCAAAACATCCTCGCAAATCCGTTCTTTAAACAAGACTTTAGAATTTACTTGTCATATGGAATGTTCTGGAGGGATGCCGCCATAAGTTGCTCACGCCGCCAAGCCGCAATGTTGCCACTCACTTTTTAAAACTATCTTTCAATAATATTTCAAAATCTGTATAGGATAATTATTATTGTAAAAAAGAGTAGCTAAAAACTCAAAAATCTGCCTATAAAAATTACTATGTCTGCCACAAATTTTATTAAAACGAATTAATTGATTAATTATAATATTTATGTAAATATTTTTATCCAAATTAGAAAACCAATGTGGAATACTTCTTGTAAAAAATTGAAAACTATTTCTTTTACCATACAAATTCAAAGTTAACTTACTATCAATAATTTCAAAGGAAATATCCAAAAATTCTGCATTATAATCATCACAGTTTGCCCTATTAAACTTTAAACATTTAGGATATATATTTTCATATTCGTTAGAAAAATCAAAATTAAAAATAAAAATATCCTCAATATACGTAAAGACTTTTAAAGATTTATTATATTTCATATGTACTTAAATTCATAATAAAACAAAAATAAATTAGCTTCTGTACTAGAATAATTTGTCCCCATTCCGATTCCACAAATCTGATTGAATATATTATTTTTGAAAGTTACGTAATTATTATAAAAACAGAAATGACATAAACTTAAAAATAAATCTCTATTAATATTTAATTCTTCATTTAAATAAAATAAATCAAAAATATTCATTAAAACATTATAAAGGCAATCAATAGGTATATTGGTGAACAGATTTTCAAAGTCAAATACCTGCATTTTCAGAGAAGTCAAAGGCAGTTTGTCCAAAATTTCGATACTATTATCAATTGACCAAAAGTGACTATATTTTTTAAATTTACATTTTAAAAAACCATATATCATTTTTAATAAATTCTGTAAACGAATATTAAAATTTCTATTAACACTTTTAGAAGTACTGGAAATAAACCTAAATTTAATCGGATCTTTATGAAATTTATGTGTTAAAAAATAAATGGCAAACAGTTATGATTAGAAACTTCAAAATTGTAAGAAAACAGATTTTTAATTTTCTTTTTATATGCAAAAGTTTTTTTTAAAAGCAGGATTTTTATCAATATTAACCTTTGCATAAAAATCTACATTACCTAATTCACCTTCTATAGTTTTCGATGTAAAATTTCTTACATATTATTGCATAATTGTTGGCGGCTTTATCCACAGGGACAATAATAAAACTATTATGTAAATTTTCAATAAATTAATTATCTTCATCATTAAAAATTTGATATTCATACTTATCTGAATTTAAATAATCCTTCAAAAAATTACTGAAATGCCCCAAAAGTTTAGATTTCCATTCAAAAAATGCATCTAGAGGCATACTAAACTTATAACTATGTTTCTTTATAAAATTATTGACATTATCCTTAAAAATCTTTAGTGCTTTTCTGTTTCTAATTTTACTATTAATTTTAAATTTTGTTCCAAAATTCATTAAATATTTCACATTTTTATTCTTGCTTATATCAAGATTACCTGTAATTATATGACCATGATAGTTGTCGATAAAATCTTTATATTCCACATTATTACAAGAACAAGTTAAAGATGTATTTACATCTGAAAAATCTATTTGTCTATAATTAAAAATCTTTTTACTTAATGGTTTAGAATAATTATATGCAACTGAGACAATGAATCTTTAAGAGGAAAAATGTGGTAAATATCTTTGCATATTACATTTAAATTTAAATTATCAAATGATTTTTGTTGAAATTCCTTTCAACAAAAATCATTGCACCGTGATAATATATTAGCATAATTTGACCTAGTTGACAGCTTAATCCATTTACTATGCCGTCAGATTTACATATGTCTCAGCAGGGCCGTGCGAATCGGGGGGCGAAGGGTGCAGTCGCCCCGGGCGCGGAACTTGAGGGGCCCCAAATTTATACTACAAACCTCGTTTTTTCTTCTTTTTGTAAATATATATATATATATATATATATATATATACTTACATATTGGCAATTTTTTTCTCAGTGAAAGTACGAACATTTTTCGTTTCAAAGTTATTGCAATCTCCTTTATCTCACACCGACATAGCCGTCCTTAGGGGTGTGCGACAAGTGCGGCCGCACAGGACCTTGCGCCTAGGATCGCACCCGAAAAAAAGCCTAAATATTTATTATTAATTTTTTTGTGAGTAAAGGACAAACATAAAAATTTTCATATTAAAATTTATGCGTAAAAATGTTTATAAAAGGTAAAATGATTTGTGAATAAAATAGTCAATGCAAAGTGTGGACGCTCGACAAGAGAATAGATTGTTTGTAGCTTATACATTCAATCTATAACCATTGTTATACTTTAGCACAGACAACAGCACCAGTCTGAACAGGCGCATGAACTGAATTTTACTTTGTTAAGACGTAGGTGGTCTTGATGATTTAGGTAAACTGTATTATTATTGGTATTAATTTGTAATGTAACATTTGTACTGTGACTATTTGTAATGTAACAAACATATTCGTATGTAATCAAGTTTCTTCTTTAATTACACGAATATCGGTGTTCTGTCGTCACGTTAGAGGTCTTTACGGGACCGGCCTTGGCCAGAGGCGCGTACCCGGCCCGACAATATGGAGGAAATCTTTCAAACTGACCGGGACTAGATGGCAGAATTAGGACAATTTTTTTAACGGATCTCTCCTAGCCGACAAAAAATAAATAAATAAATAAATACATAAAATAAAATGGGAAAAAAAATAATGGGTCTGTCTCCCCAATAAAAAATAAACGGACCTATCGGCCCATTATAAAATTTAAGCGAAGCCGATAAAATAAACATGAACCATTTTCAAGGGATGGGACTTTCAGGGGAATAAGCGTAAATGTGCTGCATGAGCCCGATGCTTGTTTTATGACGTGAATACAGAAATATAACATGTCCATCGTAGATTTCGGCATCGAACAGTTACATCGTGTCTGAGACAGGTCTTTTTTTCAGCAAGCTTCAGCCAGAACGGAATCAGGCTTACATTTTTTCTCTACATAGTCCAGACCGTCCAAAACTGGATTTAATTGTTCCCATTGTGTGTCGGGGAGTCAACATGTTTTGTAAAAATAGTAATAGAGATAACAGCGCAAAATTTCCCGACACATTTTCTGACTCATGTTTAACTGTAAAGGCATAAAATTGACAGGCCTGACTATTGAAACGATTAGGAATAGAATAGCATTTTCTATATTTTAATAAAAAAATTACTTAACTTATTATTATACTCTATTCTTGTCAATTGACGACAGGTTTTCCTCTTTCCCTTGCTGTTGCGTCTGAAAATTCAATTTATAAGGCCACTTTTGACAGTTTTTTATGAAAGACCTTTGGCCTCTATCAAAATATGAAAAATGCAATTCAAAATCGTAGTTTCTGAATAAGACCCCTGCCAATTTTATGCGTTTCCGGAGAAAAATGCATTCAGAAATTTGTCAGTAAGTAACTCCTTTGGATTTGAGAACAGCTTTAATAAATTTCAGAGAAACATTTTCAAAAATCTATCATGGAAGACGATAGTATTCCAGAGTGACGCAGCGTTAAGCCTAAAATCGTTAGAATGGCGGAACTCAAATGTATACCTAACTCAAGATCAAAGGAAACGCGAAAAGCCGCAACTTTATAACTCAGTAAATATTGCTCATATTGTTCTGATTTTTAAAAAAACAGTCTTATATCTGCAGTCTAATCCTATTCTGAAATTTTCACATTTCTTCGTGCAGTATATTTTGAGGTCTCGAGACCCATTTTTAAAGTAAATTCGGTGGCAGAAATTCCTAATTTCTATTTCTGGAAAACGGTTTGGACGATTTTCTTTAAATTGATATACAGGGTGATTCATAAATATCGAAACAATAGGCTATCTCCTTAAATATTGCCCCTAGGCACATACTTCCAATTGCAAAGTTTCATAGAAAAAGGTGCAAAATTTGATGAGATAAGTTGCAACTCCATGGTAGATCTATTTGAGAAAATACAAAAAATAAATTTTTATACGACCCCCGTAGAGTAAAATTTCAAATTAAGAAATTTTTCCTCATCCATTCCTGAATTAAACACAAAAAATTCCATCATCATATCTGCAAAACTCACAGAGTTATTCCCGTTTAAATAATTCTCGAGTTTTTAAGGGATTTGACACAAATTGAAGTGCGTGCAATCCAAGAAACAATGTTACTTTAAGGGGACAGTACATCTTAAACGGTCATAAATCATGCGAAATTTGTCATACGATCATTTTTTTTAAAGATAACCACTCTAGAAGCACAAAAATTTTAGAGTATATATAGGTGATATTGAACTACGTTTAAAATTTTTTATTTGGATATATTATAATTTAAAAAAATTCAAGGGGTCAATTTCAAAGTCCTATTTAAAATTTTTACAGTGGATAACATTTTACTACGCGCATGATATCTCATGCTAATTTTATTGTATTTGCATAAGCATTATCTTAAATTATAGCGAACACTCTGGTCTAAAATTTGAACTAGGATATTTGTAATCGGTTAATTAGATAAAGGATAATTGACATTTAATTAGAAAAATTAGAAAAACAATGAATTTTTACATGCATTCAATCGCATAATTTTTTGCATACTGAACACAGCTTTATAATCCTAGTTCATTTTCATGATAATATAAACATTTATGAAGTGCAAAAATTTTAAAGCTCTACTTCAAATAGTTTTGGAGATATCATGCGCGCAAAAGTAAAAAATGCCATTTTGAGAAAAAGCATTTTAAAGATTAAATTGTATTTTTTAACTATAGAATATATAATAAAGGAAACAAAACTACTAATTATATATCATATTCTGTATTAAAAAGAAAATTAGATGCTACTTTAAAATGATAAATATAAAATTATTTGTAAAATGCTGCAAAATATAGGAACATGCTTAAAAAATAAATACATGTAATTTGTAAAAACTTTGTAGCATTTACTATTGCAAAAAAAAATAATTTTAAACATATAACTTATAATTTTGTTTAGCTTTGACTGTAAAGTGAATTAAATGTGCACGTTTTATAAAACTAAATTATTCAGTGTAAAATATAGGCCATTTTATAGGGATTCTCGTATTTCGATATCTGATTCACATACTTTGCTACACAAAAATCTGGATAGTTTTCAAAAAAAAAAAGAAAATATATTAATGTCAATGAATCCGTATTATATAAACTGTCAATTGAAACAAATATCAGTGTCAAACTGAGTACTTTTTAGTTTTCTATAAGTTGAATTAGCACCTTAGGATAAATTTCTATCATCGTATTTTGTATAGCGATTACATTAAACCGACTCCTTCTTCGATTCTGTTCTGAAGCACATTTTGCATATTTTTTTCATTAAAAAGCTAATAAATACTAAGAAGTAGCATACTACTACAAAATCAAGAAAGTATTGCTCTAGAAAAAAACCTGTTTTATTTCTAATTTAAGCACTTAATAGCAAATAAAACTGTGAAAAACCATGAAAGTAAACAAATTTGGCGAAAGTGGAAGTTGAAGTTAATATTTTAAAGATTTCTTATTATTGTTTAAGGTATTTAACTAATAACAATTGCCGCATTTTAGCATATTTCCAAAGTTACGATAATGTGAAAGCGCGAAATCAAAATGTAAACAAGCTGCCGACAGTTGTCGCAGGACTGTTAGGAAATGAAAGGGTGATGCCTGCATTTTCCCTAATATCTCAGTAAATAATTATCACACAGTTAAAAGATTGGTATAAACATATTCAGAATACAATAACCTTTCTAACGATGTAAAAATAAAAAAATCGATATCTGAAAATTTTAATAGAGTACTGTCTGTCCCCTTAAGAGTTCCAGGAAACATGCAAAAATTGTATTTATTGAGTTAGAATTTTGATTTTTTTTTTCTCTTTTGTGATGGGTAACCATATAATTTGTAAACTAAGTCACATCCTGAAATTTCTCGTAAAGTTTAAAAAAATTAATGATTATTATTTTTTTAAATGGGGCAATTTAAAATCGTTATAACTCGAAAAATTATTTGTCGAATTTTAATTTTTTTTAATTTAATTAAAGAGTAGATGTCTGCATGGGCCGGAATTTACAGGTCCAGCCAAGGTCCAAAAACTATCTTGGCACGTCCCGGTGTAAAAATTAAAATTTCGGCCCGAGCCCAGCACGGCCCGTTTATATTTTCCCAGTTCACCGCATGGCCAGGGCTGGCCCATACCAAAATCAGCGAAAACAGCACCGGCCCAGTCCATAAAAAATCAATTAAATCAACTAGTCAATTAAATTAATTAAATCAGTATGGGCCTCTGGCCATGCCCGCTCCCATTCAGACATCTGAAATAGGAAATATAATTTAATTTTTTTTTAGGAATATCAAATTTAAAAATATTAAAATATAAATTTAAAAAAAAATGCAACATATTAAAAATAATCATAATTTCAAAAATATATTTTTTTTCAAATTCGCCGATGCAAAATTTATTTAAACTATTCGAAAAAGACATGTTCCAAGTTTTCACCTTTTTTCTTTAACAATTCTTGACTTATAACACTTTAAAGGCGAGAAATGGTGACAAAAACCCACCATGCAGAAAAACGCCTTTCAATTTTTAAACAAAGATTGTCTCCTTAAAAAAAAAAAAAAAAAAAAATGTTTATATAATTTTTTTAAAAATTTCAGGTGAGTAAAGTCCTTTCTGTAGCTTAAACTTCTCATTCAGTTTAACTTTTGCACTTTCCACCTTCTTCCTGTACTATTTCAAAGGTCCGTCAGTTGATTTAAAGCAAGGCTTTATCCAACATGCTGATTAGGATTTTTTTCATAATTTTAGCCCTCACAACTTCAGATTTTAAATCGTCCCAACGAGGTTGTTAAAAAAAAGTCTGTATTCTAGGGCCGATCCAGTCCCGGACCTTACTTTTTCCTGAATGCTCAGCCGAGGCGGGCCCAAGGTATCTTTTCCATACCGAACCAGGACTGTATTCCGTCTGCTTATGTTTGCACGGTGAGAAATTTTCACTTTCGAACCAACCGTATTAAAATTATTGCCTCTGAATGACCTGATCTGTGCAAAAATCAGTAAAATTTGGCTCAGCCTAAAACTTTTTACAAAAAATTCATATATTTTTAAATTGCCATTATTTTACAATTAAACTTAAAAATTCATTTTTTTTAAAGGATAGTAGATTTCTAGGCAAAAAAATTAAAATACAGTAAAACTAGTGAAAAAACCTGCCTATGACAGAATCCTGTCAAAAACGAATAAATGTGTTGATCCACACAAAATGAATATAATAACACCTGAAAAAGGAATAGACTACATATACACCTGCAAAGAGGGGAACTTCTCTCTAACGCATTTTTTTTTCTTTCCTATGTGATTCCGTCTTAGAAGATTTTACTGTACTGCGTTTTTCAAAGTCTCCAATACGTGGAATATGGATTAACAATATTAATGATAAGTAAAACATCTACATATAAATAGAGATTCATTAAAAAATAAATATCACAGCCTACGGCACTTCTTTACAAATGAATATTATAAACATGAAAAATAAAAGCTATAGTAAGTATTTTTGGTTGAAACTTCTCATATGAAATAATTTTTAACCATATCGACGTAAAAAAAACTATGCTTTGCAGACATTTAGTCAGGCCGGTCCAAGTTCGAGGCTGAGATTTTAACTTTTTTTCCAGGCTGGGCCAACCATTTTTTTCTTTGGGTTGGCTGAGCCCAGGCCTGGATATTTCGACTCGTGCAGATCTCTAAGGCAGACCTCCAGCATATTTTCAAAGCAAGTTTAAAGTAAAATCTGTACGCTGCTATTTTATGTCCAAAGAAGAGGCGCTGTCTTAAATCGACGTTTAATAACGTACAATTTGTGGATGATCCCTATCTTGCATTCAAAATAAGCCAATAACTCGTGGCTCAGAGGCATCGGTAAATGGTGTAAGTTACGAATTTTGGTTTTCAATGTCTCCGCGAATTTTGGAGATATCGAGATGATTTCTTTCTGTTTAATTCAGGAATGGATAAGGAAAAAATTCCTAATTGGAAATTTTAATCTACGGGGCCGTATAAAAATTTTATTTTTGTATTTTCTCAAATAGACCCCCCATGGAGTTGCAATTTATCTCATCAAATTTTGCACCTCTTTTTATGAAGCTTTGCAGTTGGAAGTATGTGCCTAGGAGCAATATTTAAAGAGATAGTCTATTGTTTCGATATTTATAAATCACCCTGTGTAATATGAATCTGTTTTATATGAAGAAAATTAGATAACACTTGTTTTCCAGAAAGCTCTTTTCTTTTCTTTTCTTATTTTTTTATTCGCATTTTTTTCCGTCGAAAATGACCTGCGTCATTTTATTAAAATTAATATATAATATGAATCTGTTTTAGATGAAAAGAATAAAATATTAGTAATTTGCAGGAAAACTGTTGTTTGTTATATAATCGGTATGAAAAATGGAACCACATTTTTTCGCCACCCTATGAGAATTCACCGCAAATACTCAACAAGTTACAAATGTATTCTTGCGCAAGTTTTCTTTTTATTCACTTTTGGGTTGCTATCAAAATATTGGCCGAGCAGTTAAGAGCACTGTTCTCATAGACACGATATCTCGATTAAATCTGCAGTGATGCTTTTTTGTTTATTTTCACATGCTTCTTTTGTTCTTTTTTTATCAGTTCCTTTGTTATTTTTTATTTCCAATTAGATCATTAAATAAAATTTTAATATCTTTTTAATAGTTATTAAGTTAAACAAAATTAAACTACAATTAAAACTATGCTAAATGAAATAAAACTTGATTTTAAATAAATTTCAATAATAAAATCTGCCATTTCCCGCGGCTGGTAAATGTGGCGCCATCTATATTTTGGATAGAAATCTAAACTCTAACGTTTCACATCGAATACAGATATATGCATTTAACATTTTTTAAATAACGATAATTGGGAAATGTTATTTAGTATTATTTCATAATCTTTTAGATATTTTTAGAATATTACTATCGCACAGCAAATATGTGTACTAAATTGTCTTTATTAACTCGTAAATGTAATTGAGTTAAAAAATCTTTATCTAAATTTAAGTAAAGAATTTTGTTCTATGCATTTCAAATATTTTGTAACTATATATCTTATCTCCACTTAAAAATTAAAAATCTCAGATTAACTGTTTCAGAAAGTATTTTCGCATTTAATTATGTATATAAAAATAAATACAGTATTTTCTTGTCTGATGTATGTATTTTATATCTGCTAAAATATTTAAAAAAAAAAATACTCAAATACTTTCCAAATAGTGTTAAAGACAGTCATTTTTCTCCAGGAAGGTGTGTGTGTGTGTCTGTGTCCGTATTAAAAAAACTGCAGAAATTACTTTTCCCATATTAAGGAGTATAAAAAAAATTAATTTAATTTAAAATAAGAATATCTTGAAATTGTTCCAATTATTTATTATTAACTAACTGTCATACTTTATATATATATATGTTGAAAATATCATACTTTCGACTAATTATTTCTTTTTCGTTTAGAGAAATCATGCAGATTAAAATCATTAAAAATTTGCTGTTTAATGTGTTATATAATAATTCAAAATTATTTTCTGACTAGCAAAATAATTTGTAAGTCTTCTTGTCAAATTGTCTTCTATTCAGTGACATGAGTATGTAAAAATATTTTTTAACAGTTTTTATAGAATTAACCTATAATATATATATTTATGGTGTGATATAAATGTGTGATATATATATTTATTGTTACAAATGCAATGCAACTTTCGTTTTTCCTGCTCCATGCTGAAATATTTAAAATTTGGGATGCAATTCTAATATTTTTCAAAAAGGCATATTTTAGTTCAAATTTCTCTATTTTAAATATTATTTTAAATTGTAGTTTACATAATCTCTTTTTTGTAGTCATAAAAAAATCAAATGACGATGCCTATTTTAATTAACAAAATTAAAAAATAATAAAATGATGCATTCTTTTTTTTTTTTTTTACTTTTAGTGAGAAAAACTTTTTTTATAATGCACAAATTTTATGATTAAATCTTACTCGAAAATGTGGCTACTTTGATAGAAATTTATTTTTTTTCTTTGAACTTAAATTTAAAAAGAAAAATAAAACAAAACCTACATCTTTATCAACCGGCTCTTTTTTTTATTTTCATTCATATTTATTGTAATTATGGTACAATTTTTTGAGACTCAAAAAGAAAATAATAAAATGCAAAATGACAGTTGATGATGCCACCTATAATCGAAAATTGAAACTGCATCTAATCGATCACGTGATCCGCAGACTGGGAGTACTAGCGACACGAACCGTGTACTACTTTCGGGGTCAAATTCTGTGATGAAAAGCCAATCTTCGTTGTTCTCCTGTGCTTACAATTTTATTGTATTTTAAAAATATGGTTTAAAGAGTAGTGTTTCTTGATATTTTTCTTAAGAAAGTAATTTTTTTACATAGTAAATTATAACGAAGCTTTCTATATCTGTGAAACAAAACATACCCCCCCCCCCCCCATTTTGTATATTACTTCCATATTTTACTAAAAAATCAAATAGCACAGCACTCTTCGCAATTGAAATATGAGGTATGGTTTTTGGAGGGTGAGGGGGAAGGGAATTAAAGGTGAATAGAAATCACGATTATGAGCTCCTATCATTAGTCTTTAATTTTTTTATAATTAACTTATAAAAAGTAATGATATCAATTTGAAAAACCCTTAACGGGTTAAAGTTTGTGACGCAGCACTTTATCTTATTGCTCTAAGAATTTTAAATATGGAACTTTAAAATAATGATAACAAATTTTAATTCACACTATATTATTTATTTCATCATTTTATTTTTGTTTTATTTATAATTGCATATGTTAGAATTATGTTAAACTTAAAAGGATGTATCAAAATTTATTCATTGATGCTTTATAATTCACACCTTTCATAAGTTCAAACTATGAGTTTTAAAAGATATGATATAAAAATTTAAGTGTCGCCTTGATGTAGCCTTAATCAATTTGTTTCAAAATTCAATTTTAATTGTTTTTGGTTTGGCTAAATATATTTACACATCTAACCAAAACTTTTATTTTTCCAATACACTGTTAAAAATATCACTTTCACTGAACCTATACAATGCACTATAATGTATTTATATGAATAAATTGATTTATCTTTTGTGCCACGCTATCCAAAATCTAAAGTCAAATTTATGGAAATGATTTCTTTGCGTCATTGTATCCAAACTAAGCGGAATGTATGCAAATGGATATTATGACGCAAAGAAATCATTTACATAAATTTTACCTTTGATTTTGGATAGCGTGGCACAAAAGATAAATCAATTTATTCATATAAATACATTACAGTGCATTGTTTAGGTTCAGTGAAAGTGATATTTTTAACAGGGTATTGGAAAATTAAAAGTTATGGTTAGGTGCGTAAATATATTTAGCCAAACCAAAAACAATTTAAAATGAAATTTAAAATGAATTGTTTAAAGCTACAGCAAGACGTCAATTAAATTTTGATATCATATCTCTTAAAACTCATAGTTTGAATTCATGAAAGATGTGAAATATAAAGCATCAATGAATAAATTTTTATACATTCTTTTAAGTTTAACATAATTCTTACACATGCAAATATAAATAAATCAAAAATAAAGTTATGAAATAAATAATATAGCGTCACTTAAAATTTGATATCATGATTTTTAAGTTCCAATTTAAAATTCTTATAGCAATAAAATAATGTGCTGCGTCACAAACTTTTAACCCGTTAAGGGTTTTATTAATTCATATAGAGCATTATCTTTTTTTCTTTGATTTTTTGTTCGCTCCCTAATTTTCCTCCTTATCAAATCGACTTTGATAAATGTGAGGTCAAACCTGTTCTTTTTATTCCTGAAATTCCAGAAGAATCTGACAGATATATTTCTATATATTCCATAAAATATTTAAAATTGAAAGTGTCTGGCCATTAATGGCCATATAGTGTATATATAAAGAACCACTTGTATAACCTTCAAAATTAAAATTTTTACGCATAGAATGTTTTTTGTTAAAGAAAGCTTTTTAATCATGAAGTTCTGAACATCAAAATCTTGTCAGCATAAGTAGTAAAGAAATGTATACAATGCCTTCTATTAATTTGAAAAAATGTTTTCGAAACATTTTAAGAGTGTTTTCTATCTTTTGTATCGTATAACCCTTAAATATAAATAATGACATTCGTGGAAATTTTCTAAGCTGAGATTTCTAAGTATATTACTTGTGTGTCTATAAGTACTTAATAAAAAAACTATATATAATGCTCTCTATTAAGTAGGAAAACACTTGGACGTAATTTTAGTTATATATAAGAGAAGTATTTTCTATTTATTCTTTCCAGAAACATTTTGAAATGTATGAAAGCATTTCTAAATTTAATGTAATTGATTGAAATTCCTGAAACATAACATAATTTCATTAATAAGCAGGAATCTATATAATTTTATTATTTCCAACAAAATAGTTAATGTAATTATGCATTCCTTTACTATATTTACAACGAAAATCTAATCACTTTTACTAGACATTTTTAACTAGATTATTAATAGTACTTTTTTTGGACTTCTCTTTGGTAAATCTCTGTTTAAGATGGAAATTCTCTTTAATGAATAGTATCGTCGAAATTTATGTCATTAGCAAAGAAACTGGGAACTAAATTTACTTATACTACTTATTTAAAATAATTACTAATTACTAAAAATTACTAAATTACTAATACTACTTATTTAAAATCTAGTCACTTTTTTATTTTACTTAATTAGTCCAGGCAATAGGGGATTTTACCTGGCAAAATTAATGGAAGTTCTGGAAATTCGCTGACGTTATGTTTTTTGGGTCGCTGAATCCGAATTTGTAACTTCCCACCAAAATTTCCCCAGGCAACCCCTCCAAATTTTGGTACAAAGCCCCCCAAAAAAGGTTTTATTAAAAAAATCATTTTTTTTATTGTTTTAGGCGAAAAGTATCTAGAAATTCAGAAAGTAGAGAAAATTTGCAACAAATTAGATATATGACATTATGACTTAGGATGAAGGGGAAGGGGGGATCTGCCTCGGAACATGCGCCGCGGTGCTGCGTGTACTAAGTTGCGCAATTCCACGTAATCACTCACATCGTTTACATTCGCCCTCCAATTTCCACTCCGAACTTTCCCTATAAGGTTTACTTTAAAAGTTTTTTGGGTCGTTGAATACGAGTTTTTAACTTCCCTCCAAAATTTCCCCCCACGCACCCCCCCCCCCCCTAAAAAAAGTTGTTTTTAACTTAATTTTTTTATTGTTTTAGGGGAAAACTATGTAGAAATTCAGAAAATAGACAAAATTTGCAACAAATGGGATATATGACATTACGACGTAGGATGAATGGGGAGGGAGAGGGCTGCCTCGGAACATACACTGTGCACTAAGTTATGCAAGTCCAGGTAATAGGGGATTTTACTTGGCAAAATTAATGCTGGTTCTGAATTTCGGCTCACTTTATGTTTTTTGGGTCGCTGAATCCGAATTTGTAACTTCCCTACCCCAGCAAATTTCCAAAAAATAGAATTTTTGAAAAAAATTTTGGTTTTTGAGAACAGCGCGCGGAGAATGTTCCGAGGCAGCCCCCTCTCTCCTCGTTTATCCTGCGTCATAATGTAATATATCCTATTTGTTGCAAATTGTGTCTACTTTCTGAATTTCTACATAGTTTTCCCCTAAAACAATAAAAAATTTAATTTAAAAACAGCTATTTTGGGGGGTTTCGGGGGGGAGGGGGAAATTTTGGGGCTAAGTTAAAAATTCGGATTCAGCGACACAAAAAACACAGTAAACTTTAAAGGGAAAGTTCGGAAGGGAGATGGGAGGGCGAATGTAAACGTGTGAGTGGGTAAGTGGAATTGCGCAATTTAGTCCACGCAGCACCGCGCGTATGTTCCGAGGCAGATCTCGCCTTCCCCTTCATCTTAAGTCATAATGTCATATATCTAATTTGTTGCAAATTTTGTCTACTTTCTGAATTTCTAGTTACTTTTCCCTAAAACAATAAAAAAATTGAATTTTTTAATAAAATCTTTTTTGGGGGGGCTTTTTATCAAAATTTGGGGGGGGGGGGTGTTGCCGCGGGAAATTTTGGTGGGAAGTTACAAATTTGGATTCAGCGACCCCAAAAATATAAAGTAATTCAATTCCCAGTACTTCCATTAATTTTGCTAGGTAGAGCCCCTATACGGTCTTTATTGCCTGGACTAAATAGCGACAATAAAATATAAGATGTAGGAAAAACATTCGAGAGCAAAATATCTGACAATAATATGCGTAACACAATTTTCTCAAACTTTTATTTACATTTTTCATATTTTGTTTTTTACTCCTTAGAGATAGCCATTATCTACTTTTAATTTTACAGTTATATACCTAATACGTAATAATTACCTTCCTCCGTATGGCTACAACAATACGTATCTCATTATTTTTTTTTCAATTGGAAAGTACCTGTGCTAATACTCTACCTAATTGAGCTATCCGGACGATACCTCGCAACATAATTCACTCTTTATAATGGTGATTACTATGAACAGCAGCACTAGCTTCATTTATACGAGCTATAACTATATCACTTACGCGATGAAAGTACTTTCATCATGTAAAAGCTATAGTTGATCACATAGATGGTAATTTTGCTTAACATTTATTTTTACTTTCTTCTATCTTTACAAGAAGAAAGTATTGGATTCATGAAAATTTTCGACTTTTGGTTTTTGACGGATTTACACGTTTCAGGTGTCAGAGATTCCGAAAAACATGTTTTTACAAAGTGTCTGTCTGTCTGCCTGTCTGTATGTAATGTATGTGATACAAATTTTGCGGGCTCTCTATCTCAAGAACTAAAAGCACGCAAGTTAATAAAAATTTATATTCACTTAGTCCCTGATACAAATTGGTGCTGATTAGTTTTTGGTGTAAATCGCTAGACAGGTGGCGCTGATGTACAGCATTTTTCACGATTTCCACAATAGCTCAATCTCCAGAACTAATTCACGGATTTTCATCAAACTTCAGATTCAGTTAGTTCTTGACATGAATTGACGTTTTATACATTTTGGTGTAAATCGTTCAACAGGTGGTGCTGCTATGCTGCATTTTTTGCGATTTCTGCAATAGCTCTACCTCAAAAACTAATGCTTGGATTTTCAACAAACATCAGATTCAGGTATACCTTTATATGATTTAATGCTATTTATGTTTTGGTGCAAATCGCTCAACAAGTGGCACTGCTATGCTTCATTTTTCAGAATTTCCACTGTAGCCCTATCTCAATAACAAATGCACATATTTTTATCAAACTTCAGATTCCTGTATACTTTGATATCAATTAGTGCTGTTTATGTTTTGGCGTAAATTGCTCAATCGGTGGCGCTGCTATGCTACATTTTTCAGAATTTCCGCAATAGCACTATCTCAAGAACTAATGCACGAATTTTCATCAAGCTTCAAATTCATATATACTTTGATATGAATTGGTGCTAAATTGATGTAATTTCTTGTACTATTTAAATGATTTAATCAATGTGATTTATATTGAAGAAAGTTTTGTGATGGCCACAACATACTAGTTAGTATATGTACTTACCGTTATTATACACAAAGAGAAAAAAGCAATGAAGAGAACTGCTACCTAAATTTTGTAGGATATTTATCAATAATTATAGGGGGATACAATTTAATTAAAGTGAAATTGCATCACTTAAGATACTATAAAATATTCACTGATACTTTCGTTTTTCTCTTGAATGATAAATTTTTTTGAAAGTTTACTATTCGAAAATTAAACACGTTTCGCATTTATTTCTTACAGCTTAAAATGTTAATATTTCCTACATAGTCCTTATATCCTATGTTGTATAAGTACAGAAATATTTCCTAAATTAACTTTGTATTTCAGATTTTAATATGTGTATACCCTACCTTAAGTACAAATGCATTTGACAAAATCGTAAAGTAAAATGCATAATTTTATACTTCTGGAAAAAATAGTGCCACTGTATTATTACATTTTTTTTTTTTTTTTTACAAAGTTCAGATTCTTTAACAGTTTTGATTTTATAAGAAATCTAATTTAGATATAACGATCTGTAAAGATTCAATCTATGAACTGTGTGAACTATACTTGTAATCTCTTATAAATAACTTCAGCCAATTTTGAAATATATACATATAACTTGACGGAGTGTTATATTTAAAATTTAATAACTCTCTTCTCTGAAAAAGTAACAAACATACTGCCGCCTTAAATGATAATACCGCCTTAATTTTTTGTGACTTTCTCAGCTAATATTAAGAAAGCTTTTGTATATAAAAATTTGAGAATTGGTAGTCTTAGAGGGAAATGTTCGATAAACGCGCAGATTTTAAATTAAAGAATTATTTAAAAATATATTTAATGTTGTAATCGATCAAAATAGTTCAGTTGAAAAGGTCTCATAGGAGCAAAAAATATGCAATGCAGTTTAACCATCCTTTGCAGACACACACTGGATTAGGTTGTGGTGGCAGCGCCTAATCAATTTTTTATTCTTATTGAAGTTTTAAAGGTCTTTGTTTTCATTTTTTTTTCAAAATTTCATTATCGCAATAGATATACGTTTGGTATTTCGAAAAAAATATTTTTTTTTTATCTATTGTTGTCAGAGCTAAAAAAACGCAAATAATAATGATTTTAATTATATTTCAATTGAAAAAATATATTTACGCGTAAACATTAAAGTCAGTTAAAATAGTTTTGTTAAAAAAAGTATTGGAAAAAAATTACATAGCAATTTAATCATATTTTGTATGACATACTTCACAAGCTTATGGTATGCAGTGTGGTGCAATTATTTTTTTTTAATTTGACTAATATTTTGATGGGGATTTGCTACTTGTCTTTTCAAAAGCTCATTATTTCAATAAAGATTTATTTCATCTATAAAAGGTCTTTTTTAACATTGATGCTGAAAAGTAAAACAGCGCTAATAATAATATTTCTTTTAATTAAAAAATGTATCTATACGTGACTATTAAAATCAGTAATAAAATAATAACTATTAAACGATCACTTGTTAAAAGCAGTAAATGGGTTAAATTAAGTCGAAAAAGCGAATTTACATGTAAATATTTAAAATAAAACTTAAATTACTAAGCGTTGGAAGCAGTAAATGGCGAAAAAGTTGCATATTTAAAATGCTCAAATAATAAATTGCCGAACAATTTAAATTTAAAAATATAGTTACATTTTACTTAAAATAGGTATTTTCAAGTGAATATTACATAGAAAAAGAAAACTTTGGTGAAAACTACTACACCGTATCCAAAACAATACATTTAAAACAATTTTCCTATATTGTCATGATGAAATTCAGGGATGCAGCGATTTTACTTGAAGCATTTTATTGAAGCTGAATCTCCAATTGTTAAATAGTGAACTTGAAGGGGTTTTCTGGATTGAGCTTATGGAATTTAATGAACATAGTTAACTATTGTTACTTAAGTAGATGTAATCAATTCTTGTAAGTTAACTGGCGTTCGTGATCGATGTGGGCAGTTTGTGGTTTTGCCTTCAATTAAAAAAGGAACAATTAAAAGTTGTTAGCTGTAGAAATTAAGTTGAGCAGATGTGTTGAAGTGAGATGAGACAGGAACATAAAAATTAACTGGAACATCTTTTTATTTTAGTTGCAGATTTCTTTTCATAGGGTAGACTTCCTGACTTGATCGCCGTTAGATCCTCTGACATATTACGGCCGAGAATTCTATTAAAGTTGTACTAAAAAGACTAAAGTTAATATTAACTGTAATTAAATGATAGTTAGGAAATAAACAATTAACTTTAAAAAATCAAAAAACCCGACTGCGTAAAAAGCGAACTAATTAATTATTTCTGATCAATGTAAAACAATTTTTTTTTCAATTCCTACTATTAGCTCACACTCTCGCTATATATATCTTGTTCAAATTTTCAATCGCTAATAAAATACTTATTATTCATCTAATCAAGCTTAAATATTTTTTTTAAACTTGTAGTGGATGACACTTGATGTTAATCCAGTTTTTTCAAATATTAATTCATTAAATAAATTAAATTAATTAATTTTCAATAATCGAGAGAGCCCTCTTCTTGATTAAGGTATTTTAAGACCGGGAGAGCCCCCTTCTTGATCAAGGCATTTTAAACACCACTCAAGAGGAAAGAAGAATGGTAGAAAAAAATTCTCTTATTGACCTAAGTAGGAATTGGCTTAAAATATTTTTTTATATTGCTTGTTTATATTACTTACTTATTTTTTTATTCGCTTGCATTGATGACTTTTAAGTTGTGTTTAATTGTTAGTTCTTATCTATAAACACAGTTTTGATGAGGTCTATAGATGTCTATGATGGTTAGAGTTGCAGTAATGCTAGAGATCCTACATACACAACTTCCAGGATGTATAATATTTTAACGGAGCTTCTGTCATTAAAATAATCAGTGAAATATCCGCTTCATTTTGAAAGGCCTATCCAATGATATGCCACTCAATAGGATTGCGTATTTTTTTTTTTGTCTCTACCGCCATTTTGTATTTTACGGCCGCCAATTTAAATTTATAAAAAACAAAACCTAGCCTATAACCGTCGGGCCGTTAAGACGAATTGATAGAGACCCCATTCATTAAAATCCATCCAGCCGTTGGGATGTTTCGAGGGTATAAAGAAATCCACATACACAGATATCGTGAAATACATAACCCTTCTTTCCAGTCGGGTAAAAATGGAACAGGGGTGAACTTTCCAGCGTATGATAAACTCCAGCATCGGGATCACGTGGTCCGTGCGACATAATCAGATCCGTACGCTGCGCCTGCGCTAAGCACACCTACATATCACGAAGCAATACCATCGACTGTCGTTTCCCGTGCGAGCTTTTCAAACTCGCCGCGGAATGAAATATGCCACAAAGGTACCGCGCCAAAAATAAGGTCGACAGGAAAAGAGTGTTCGCCAAGGTGCGACCGCAAGGAGAAAATGCGCGTGCCAGCTATCTACCATCAAGCCATACGAAACGGCGCGGCGCACGTTCAGAGAGAAGATCGTACGACCAGAGTTGGCACTTCGCCAAAACGGGCTATTGAAAAGGGGATGTTATGTTATGAATGAATTCCTGATAGTCCAAGAGCTGTTAAACATTTTAGGGAAGGTATTTGAGGCACCCTGAAAATTTGTGCAACACTTCTTTTGTAATGGCTGAATACAAAATCGAATGTCTGGCTGAAGGATCGTGGCCCAAAACCTGTGCCAGACACGTGTCAAGTGCCATTTTTTCACCTTTTTTGGGTAGTCAAAAAATGGCACTTGACACGTGTCTGGCACAGTTTTTGGACCGACTAAAGTTTCTGTCATTTTCAAAATTTTTTTTCAAAGTATAAATATTATTCTGTTTCAATGTCAGCGTGCCTCAAATACCTTTTTTGGGTAGTCAAAAAATGGCACTTGACACGTGTCTGGCACAGTTTTTGGGCCGACTAAAGTGACTGACATTTTCAAAATATTTTTTTCTAAGCATAAATATTATTCTGTCTCAATCTCAGCGTGCCTCAAATACCTTTTTTGGGTAGTCAAAAAATGGCACTTGACACGTGTCTGGCACAGGTTTTGGGCCACGATCCTTCAGCCAGACATTCGATTTTGCATTCAGGCATTACAAAAGAAGTGTTGCACAAATTTTCAGGTTGCCTTAAATACCTACTCAAAAATGTTCAACAGCTCTCCTACTATGAAGTTAAAACGATGAAAGGTGATAGTAATAGGTGATCATTTGATCAAAACGTAAAATAATGATATTGAAGGGAAATACATAAGATGGATTAAATATGATAATATTGAAATTATGGATTGGATAATTAACACGAGGGAAATAAAATTTTAAATTAGAGATATTGAATTGGGAAGTTTAAGAGAAAATATATCAACATGATACCAATATTTAATTTCTCTGCAATCAATCAGGAAAGTAGTCCTTAGCTGTCGCGATAGCAGTTGATTCGGCCTTAAAATTCCAGTCACAGGGAAATGGATGAAAATCCGATTACAGAAGATCTCAACTGATCTTTACCCCTTTTATGTACTGAATTATGAATTTGTGCAAAATTTTATCTTCTAAAGCATTTTTCGTGAATTTTTGAAACTCCAGTAGAAGATTTACATAATCATTTATTAAATTTTAGAAGAACTGATTTAGAAGGATCAGTTAAATTTGAATTTATAGGGTTATTGTGAATATTTATAACCACACTCAAATATTTTATTTTAAATATTTTTATTAGTATTTTGTAGAATTAGGAAATGTACAAATATAATGTTCTTACAATAGAAATATAGTAATATTTCCGAACTGAACCTCCCCCCCCCCCCCCCCAACGCCAGGAAAGCTGAAAAGATGCAAAGGTAAAATAAATCATATTTTTAAAATATTTTTGTTTTGTGTAACCTATAATAATTTTGGAACAAGATAAAAAGTAATGCATCTATAACTCATTCTAAAATGTATTATTACTAATTGACATATTAAATTAATTTTATAATGAGTTACACTGGCTTCCAAAAATTGAGGTACAGGGACTCGATGCTTTCGATTGTACACGGTTTGTCGGATATCTACCAGCATTATAGGCTAATTGTTCTTGAACTTCTGAGATGTAAATAATTACGTTTGATTTCATATTTCTCAGTGAAGATTTATCGGGGGTACAATTAGGGGGCTAATAATAAATTTAATAATAAAATAATATTTGTGATCACCTATGTAATAGAAAAGGCTGGTATTGTTTGTCACTGTGGTAAATGACTATTTAGGTCCTGTTCAACGTTTGTATGCATTTGTGTAAGCATAGCATTAATATTCGTGAAGATGTTAACGTTTTTGTGAAAAATTCAAAAGTTTTTTGTTTATAGCATATAGAGTTTTCAACCAAATTTAACACAACTTTCCAAAAACCTGACAAAGAACAGTAGCAACAGTATACTGCAATTAAAACATCAATATACGAATATTTGATGAGATATGGGTACTTGTATGAAATAATTTTTAACTGCGCATGCGTGTAAGATTTCGAATTTTTTATTTCATAATTTGATAGCCAGCTATTTTGGGTAACTTCTGTAAAATGTCCAGTCAAATATTGTGAAAACTCAGAAAGATATAGTGAGTTGATTGAAAAGTTGTGGTAAAACCCTTATAATAAAGCTATTATTAGAGAGCAACTCAATATATAGCCCCTATCTTTGTGAAAATTTTCGATATTTGACTGGACATTTTAGATAAGTTGCCCTAAATATACTGTATACACTACCAAATTATGAAATAAAAATTTTGAATTCTTCCACGCATGTACAGTTAAAAATTATTTCATACAAGTGCCCATATCTCATAATATATTCAATATATTCATATTTTAATTGAAGTGTACTGATGCTACTGTTCTTTGTCAGGTTTATGAAAAGTTGTGTTAAATTTGGTTGAAAACTCTGTATGCTATAAACAAAAAACTTTTGAATTTTTTACAAAAACGTTAACAACATCTTTATGAATATGAGTGATATGCTTACACAAATGCACGCAAATGTTGAACAGGACCCAAAGAGTCATTTAACGCAGTGAGAAACCATTTCCAGCGTTTTCTGTTGCATAGCAGATCGCAAATATTATTTTATTATTAAATTTAATATTAGCCCCCTAATTGTACCCCCGACTAAATCTTCATCGAGAAATATGAAATCAAACATGTTCTTTACATCTTAGATGTTCAAGAACAATTCGTCATTAATGTTGGTAGATATTCGACAAACCGTGCTCAATCGAAAGCATCCAGTCCCTGTTACCTTAAATTTTGGAGGCCAGTGCATTTTAATGGTATTTATAACTACCGTCATTAGATAAAAAACTAATTATAATTCCATACTACTTTTAAAACAGCGCAGTATGTTTTTAGACCCTGCGGATTCTGAACAGGGTTTGGAAACCGGATGCACTTAGTTCTTTTTTGCGTAATAACGAACGTATATAGCTATGAATTATTGTATAATTCCCGTATATATATATATATAGTATATAATATCTTTGAATGTTATAAAAATATACATTTAAAAAGTATATAGAATGTCATTAGTTTGCGTATACGATGATATATTTAAAATATTTTTTAAATAAAAATACCAGCTTTTTGTCCCATTATTATTTCTGTCAATACTCTTTTTCGAAAATGTACGTAGAGTTGCAAATCAATTATGAAATATGAAACTTTACGTCGTTTTCAGAATTATTCTTCATACAGCGATTTAGCGCATATCCAAATAAAATATATGAATGGTTAAATTTTAATTACAGAATATATTATTAATTACAGATAATGCAGGTAATATATTAATTACAGATAATTGACCTACGTAATAATTACGAAAGAATTTTTTATTTCGTCGTAAATAGATCTTGCTTTTGTATGTAAAATTACTCAAGAGTTTTACCTGCAACTTCCCTATATTAACCCTTTAAAGTTGTCTTTTTTTAAAAAAAGGAAAAAACTAATAAATGGAAAAATATGGATAAAATACAACTTTTTCTGTACAGAAATATTAACCTTTTTCAATCGAAGTTTTCCTGTAGTTAAATAAAGCGAACATTACTTATAATAAAAAAATACGGGTATTCTAAAGGCTTGATTAACGTAACAATTAAAATGTTCTTGGAAGCACGGTATAAGGTCAAATCCCAGTTAACAATAATAACAATAACGAAATATAAAATATTAAGTAGTAAAGATAACAACGATAAATTACAATATTTTTTTTTATAAAGAATGAAAATAAATAAAATTTCAACAAATAATATTTTTCCTCTATCGAGAAATTTTCTATTCACACTTTTTCTTCATTTTTATACGTCATGAACTATATTAGAAATTCTTTTGAAAATTAAAAAGCGTATTGTAAATGTATATCTTGGAATTAAAAAAAATATATACGAATTTACGTTTGATAAATTTATGTAGCATTTTTTTCTTTCTATTGAACAGTTGTTTACCAAGAAATCCAAAGTACTTGAAAAGAATACACTTGAAAGCGTTGTGAAACCGCCAATATAAAGGAAAGACGAAAATGTATTTGCAAAAAATATTTGTGTTGATATTTACAAACATATATATATATATATAGTAGTTGTTTCACAGGAACTTGCTTGTAAGAAACTTAAAAATGTTTTATATGAAAGCTGCTAGTTAAACATTAATTAGTTATTTCTCATATGAACAGTAGAGGAAGTTTGGTTATTATGGAATGCCATTTACATTTTGATTTGTAAGTTAACCTAAAAGAATTCAGATACAATAAAAGTAAATAAAGACCGAACTTTAAATTTATTAAACACATTTTTAATGCGTTGAAAGTGGAAGAAAAAATTACATCTAATTTTTTAGCTTTAAAAAAAGCTACACTTTTCGGTTAACACTTTATCTACTGACGGTACTTATAAGTACCAATAAAATAATTTGTTATAAAAATCATTTTACACATCGATTATTAGTAATACAGTCTAGAATGAGTTATAGATACACTAGTTGATCTTGCTCCAAAAGCATTATTGGTTACACAAACAAAAACATTTTTAAAATGGTTTATTTTGCCTTTTCATTTTTTTTTTCAGCTTTCTCGGTGTTGAGGGGGAGGGTGAATTTTTCAATTCGGAAATATCTCTATATATCTTTTGTAAGAACATTATATTTGTACATTTCCTAATTTTAGAAAATACTAAGAAAAATAATTAAAATAAAATGTTTGAGTGGGCGTATAAATATTGCTCAAAATCCCTATAAATTCCAATTTTAGTAATCATTCTAAATAATTCAATCCTTCTAAAATACTTCTAAAATTTATTAAATGATTATATAAATCTTCTAATGCGGTTTCAAAAATTCACGAAAAATGCGTTAGAAGATAAAATTTTCATGAATTCATAAAGGGTTAATGTCAACCAGTCGGGTAATGTGGATTAAGATTTTAAGGAATACTAAAATTGCTAGAAGAACCACGTTTTTACAAGAATAACCAAGTTAGATATTAAGTAAACATTAGTACATCATGTATAAATACAGTAAACTCCCGACTATCCGGCCCTCCGTACTATCCGGCCTATTAAAAAAATGAGGAATATTGCAACCGACCAAGGCAGGCAGGTTCTCGTCCAGGGGTGCCAAAAGCATGGGAAGAAATTCCAAACATAGTAATTTCAAGGTCTTGGAACTTCAGTTTGGACCAAAAAAGTAAATATAAAGCCGTGTGGGAAGTTGCAATGGGAGATGAGAACGGTTAGCTTCTTCCGATGCTGAAAAATATACCAGGCTATGACAATGCCAATGTAGAAGACATTACAGAATAGATGGCAAACGACGAAGTTAATGTATTAATTGAAAATGATATTGTAGAAGTGTTGACAGAGCGATAAATATCAGAAGAAAAAATATTAAAAGGATTGCAGAAAAAATTTCATCCCACATCCGCAAGGGTTCAAGACAACTGGGGCAGCACTTCAGTACATTAGTGAGTAGGAATCGATGCTACCTGATATCATCTGCTTGCGTAAATGGAGGGATATGCGTAACGGAAGGGGGCTAACAGGGAGAAGCAATCATCTATTAAGGACTTTTTCAAAAACTAAAAACTGTAAGTTTTGACTCTTAACTCATGCATAACTTTTCATGTTTGTGCAATCATTTATTAATAAGCAGTAAAATAAGATTTACTCATTTTTTTAAGAATTAGGATTACGTTTTATGTTAATATTTTGCTTCTTTTGAAACTGTATGTTCAGAATAAATAAAATGTATCTTAATATGTGTAATATCTGTTTTTAATATCATGGTGGGCGGAGGGCACGAAGTTAGTAAATATTCGTAGAACTCCGGCCTATCCGGCTTTTTCATTATTCGGCCTACTTTTCCGCCACATTAGGCCGGATAGTCGGGAGTTTACTGTAATCAGATTCTTTGAAAAAATGTTTTAATTTTAACAAGAATACAAATGTATTCTCCTGTTTCATCCTCATCGCTGTGAACACGAACCCACATCAGGCATTATATCCATTCCTACCTTCTTCCATTCTCTGAATATTTTTCATTGCTAAACAGGAATACTGCATTTTCCTCACCTGGTGCACAATCTGATAAGAAGCCAATTTCAAATGATGCATCGGAGTGTAATGATTGTTCATTACAAGGTGACCATAATTATACTGACAGTATTCAGAGTGTTCTGTAGCGCTATCTAATCGAGAGAATGACACCTAATTTTGTAAGAAAATTAAACAAGACGTGGGACGAAGGATTCGCAAAAAAATGTTAGTTCCAAAAGTCACCGCTAGGGGGTAAATGTTGCGCTGTGTAACAGAAAAGAGAATTTAAAAAAAATACAGAATCAATACTGAAATAAAATTACCTTTTATTTAGCACATTTAACTATTTTAATATTGAATCTGCATTTTTAAAACTCCCTTGTTTCTTACACAGCGCCACATATTCCCCTAAAGTTGATTTTTGGAACTAAATTTTTTGCGGAATCCTTCGTCCCCCGTTTTGTTTAATCTTCTTACAAAATTTGCGCCATTCTCTCAATTAGATCGCCCTTCATACTGAGAAAAAAAATACCGCCTTCTCCTAGAATGAATAGACAGTCCTTTTCTGAATCCCTAAGCTAGAAATATAGATTTCCGAGCTATGCAAATAGGGCAAACAACTAAGCTGAATAGACGAAATGATCTAAAATTTCTAGTCTCTTGTTTTCTAGGTGACGAAATTATAATGAATCGTTTCAGTAGCGAGAAATTATCGTTTAATTTCTGGAATGGTTTCTTAAACTAGAATTATAGTTACTAAAACTGACCTCTTGAGTTCGCATCTATTTGCAGAGATTTTTAAATAAGTTTGACCATGAAAATATAGGAAAACGCTCTTGAAAATTCTAGTAGGAGACACTAGAACTTGCTAGTAAAGAGATCTAAAATTTATAAGGATGACATGGAACTATTTTTTCTAGAGACACAATTTAGATTCTAGATGCCTTAACCATATTTTTTTCTCAGTGCAGTACACTCTGAGTACTGCCAGTTTAATTATAGCCACCTTGTACATTTGACTCGTATTGAAACAGTTGTCTAGCTGATATTCCATATTACCCCACACCATGTTGTAAAAAATTAACATCTTCGCTTCGTCATCAATTTTGCATACAGAAAATCTGACCAACACAGCAAAAAATACTGTTCAACTTTATACTGAACTTGGTTAAAACCACTTTCAATGATATTTTATAATTAATATGAAATTTATAAAATTTACCTGCAAAAATTGAGATTAATATTCTATTTCACGGAGTCTCTCCAACAACAGGTATCCAAATAGAACTGACCACAGTGCTTCATGGGAGTTACCTGGAAGTCGTTCGGCAGATTTACGGTTCGTTGTAAAACCGTATGCGCCAGATATTGAGGTTTTCCATATTATCCGACCATTCCATAATATCCGAACTTTCTCTATATATTTATAATCGATTTTCAACGAAATAATTTTATGCAATTCGTCTGTATCTTCTTTTATATGCATTTCCACATATGAATCTTAAAGTATGTTTTAAAGATAATCGTCGTCTTGAGTATAGCTTTTTTTACAGAGACATACCAGTAATATTTTTATATCACCGTCTTCTGCTCGTCAAAATAAGCGATATTGGCAGCAATGAGAATTAAAATAAATGTGTATTAAAATCTTGGATAATGTTGTATAAGCTGAACGGACGCACGCTTTGTGACGATCTGCACTAGAGATAATTGCGATGAAACAAAAAAATTCTATAATTGATTAAAACTGAGTATATATAAGTATAAATGTGTGTATATGAATAAGTACATGTATATGTATATTCCCCAAAATAAAAGATAAAATTATATTACAAATATAACTAAAGAGACATTTTCATAACAAAACTAAAATATGGATTAATGAAATTAAGTTATGTGGTTGAAATGAATCGGAATTTGGATTTGATATTTTGGAATAGATAAAAATTTTCGTGTTAGTTTCGCGATAACACGTACAAAACTAATTTTTTTAGCAATACAAAGCAAAAACTGAAACAGCCAAATTATTAAGAAATACCCTACATATTAAATTTGTTGATGTTATATGCGGGGTAACGTTTCACGCGAAAAGCGGTTTAATAAGGTCTTATTGTTTATGAAATAAATGATCTAGAATTCAAAGCAATCGGACACTTTCTTCTTAACTATCAAAAACAATATCACTATGATAATGCTTCATTATTAATGTTGGTACTCTAACAGTTTTAAACAAAATCTCAATAAAACGTTTATCAAAATTAACAAATTCTTATGAACTTCCCATACATGAAATAGTAATTAATTACAAAGCTCTCTCTTAAAGGTTTTAAAACTAACAATAGCATCCGGCCTTTGAAAAACTTTTAAAATATAAGTAAACATGAATATCCATTAGAAAACTCGTTAATTATTTAGCATATCACTAAAAGGAAAGAGTTTTCTTTGTTTTTCCTTTACGTAGCTTTTGTTAAAAAAGCAACAAGCAAGAATGATAAAATAAAATAAAACTTAAAGTGGGAACGATATAAATAATTAAGGCGTTTGTTCATTTTCAAAAGTAGTTTGTGAAATTGATGATTAAGCTTGTTCTGTGATAAATTAATTATCCAAAAAGATTGTAAGGAAAGCTTCCTTTGTTACTTTGAGGCGAAGAAAAGCCAAATGTTTATATATATATATATATATATATTTACTGGATATTCATTAGATTTGTGAAAATGAGTCCTGATCACTGAAAATCAGAAACAAGATGTGATGTTTGTACTTATTTAATATTTATTTTAATCTATTTAAAGTAACGAGATGGACATATGAACAGTTTTTAGGTGCGTTCGTAATTATATAAATACGTAGCACCTATAGTCGTCGTTCGGTCGGTGTGTCTGCCCACCCATCCCCATATAACAGAGATAAAATTACCCAACTGAATGGTCTGAAATTTTAAATATAGGGGAGACCGGGGCTAGTAGGCGCAGTTTTTAGTTATTGATTTTTATTATTTTTTTGTTTAAGATTTTTATGAAACTTTAACTGTACTTTTAAAGAACAGTCATTGGGCTATAAATACCCGGAGTTTTGAGTTTGTAGGTTTTATAGTTTATGTTTAGCGGAAGCATAAAGTAAAAGGAAAATTGTGCGCCTACCTACCACGTCACGGGGGTGCTATACCTATGGGGTAAGTTGGCAAGCGTTTTATAAAAATTTACATAAAGCTCAAATAAGATCCGCAGTTAAGAGAAATCAATTTCATTATTACCAGTAAGTTTAAACAAAGGCGTTATAGCCGTACAATGTAAATTCTAAATTATACAGACATAAAAATAATGAATCAAACATTAACATTGATTAACTTCTATCCTACTCTATATCATAATCAGAGTTACAGTTGTCACAAATAAAAAAATCGAGCGTCTCCGTTTGGACAAGCCTCATGTGCTCAAAATCTTGCATTGCAACCACCTTTCTCTTTTTTTTCTGTTTTTGAAGCTACCAGCACACACCAAACACCGAGCCAACTTGCCCCGTGTTCAATGTGCCTACTAGCCCCATAATAAATTTCTTCACTAAAGAAACACATAATCCTCTAAGCATAAATAATTCGAGTAAATGACCTATGGTGTAGGTATAGTTAATCATGCACTAAGTAAAACTGCACAAATTAAATCGCAATTATTAAGATAAGTATTAGAAATTAGAAAAAGAATGAAGCAACAAAAAATTACTTATGAGTGCAAAAAACAGAAAAATCGTAATAAATGTCCACTGCACGTAGGTAATGCTGCAAAATTACAATGGGGATTGTAAAAAGCAATAAGAAAGGTACTCTAAGACTGGTTGCGCAATCTATCCATAAACAGACGATTCACTGCAAATAGAGGCGTCTTAAATTTAGACACATACGTGACTGAAAAAAAAATTCAGTCACTTAAGTGTCTGAATCTGAAAATTCAGACATAACAGACGTCTAAATTTAAGACACATAAATGTCTTACTATGATCATGCTATAAACGAACCGAGAAACATGTGTAAATTATCCAACAACCGTCTGATTTTAAGACGATACGCTCCAAGCGATAGTTAAACATCGTCTTTGGTACTATTCTTAACAGCCAATCAGAACGCTGATTTCCGCGCGTGTCATCTCCAGCACCTTCATGAGATAAGAACAGAAACAATTAAATTTTCACCGCCGCCATTGCTTGGATTAAAAGGAAATGTGTTAATCTGGGTATTTATTGAACGAACGAGTAAGTCATATTTAATTCTAATATTTTATTCCGATAGATTTTTAGCCCTTTGAATATGAGTGAAATCGTTTATAAAAATTTATCTATTTTCTGTAGTTTAATGCTAAATTTTTGATTTCACTAACGGTCGTCTGTTATATGCCTTCTTAACGTAACGGAATGAAATATAATTGTTTTGAAAATTAAATAGCAATGCTGTAATTCTATTTGCTTGACCTTTGTAAATAAACGAATGAGTGATAGTTTAATCTTCATTTTCGATAGGGTGATGTGAAATAATTATAATTTGACTTTGCTCAAAAACAAAAATTGCAACATAGGTTTGAAAAGTTGAATGATTCATCGCTTCATTTATCAGAGATAAAAAAATTAAATTGAAGCCATTTGTAACTGTGTTTATTCTATGTTTGTTTTTTACTGTTTACTGACTATAAACGCTTGTAGTATATGACATCGGGCATTTATTTTATTTTTTGTCATTATTATTATTTTGGAGCTAAATATGATGATTCATATTATTATGATATTAGGAAAAGTTTTCAGATTGAAAATAAGCACTAATACTGTGAAATTTGACTGTATATATTGCAGTTTTTAGTCACGGAACTGAAACTTTATAAAGATTTATTCTTATTGATTTTTTAATTTATTATAGAAAATCGTAAATTTTGATATCCAATGTTTCAGATTTAACATTTACCAAATTTCTAAAAATAATATGAATTTTTTATATCACCCAGTAAAATTTTTGAAACATTAAACAAACGGAGAAACATTTTATTCATATTTTGCAGTTTACGTTGCTGTTTAGCAGTATAATTATAAAGTTTAATTAATATTTTTTTGTGTTTTTTAAATTGGTATTAATTTTTTTAATTTATATGCAAGCATTTTTTTGCGATATTTTGTTCATGATTTAAAATTTTTAAAATTGAGTAATGCGAGAAATAATTATTAAATTTCCTTTTACTGCAATCGAATTTGCAACGTTTCTGGTACAAGTAATTGTTGGCACTAAAAAAAAATTACACATGATAATTTAGACATAAATGAAGAGTTGTTTATGCCTTGATATGAAGTTTATGTATAAAACTGCCTTATATTTTTAAAAGTTCGTATTTACTTATATGATACAGTATTAAATATATTTTTAAGCCATTTAATAACTGCTTTTTTATGTTCAAAACGTTTTTCAAACAATTAAGAATAGTGCATATACTGTCTTATATATATATATATTTTTACTTTCTATTTTCTTCTGTTTTTTTTTTTTTTTTTTTTTTTTTTTTTTTTTTTTTTTTCTTAGATTAATATTTTCTTATCATAATATCTATTTAGCTCATATTCAAAGGATACAAAGTTTACAGGAATAAAAAATAAAATAAAATAAATATGACTTATATCGTGTTGTTCCATAAAAAAGAATAGTAATGATATACATTTTTTAGCAATAGTGGGTGAAATTTTTAAATTGAATGCGGAATATGTTTAAAGAAAATTATATACCTATTCCGAAGAATGATACATAAAATAAGATACCAAACTGGTGTTTACTTTTAACTAAACAATGACAAATTACCACACATTTAAAAAGAAAAAAAAAAACTTACACATTTTTACTACTTAAAATGACTTAACTATTTTATTTATATGTACTTAAATGACAAATACAAAAATAGCTAAGTTTTGAAATTAGAAGTATTTTTTTTTCTCAATGCTATTAAAATAGAATATTTATTTACTATTTTATTATTTACTCATGGTTATATAGCTGTTGTGATTATCATCTGATACATATGTAAAATTGCCTATGGGGCAAAATCTAATTTTTGAATTTTATGAATTTTCCTTTTTCGGGGGGCGGGACGGGGGGGGGGATTTTCTTGCCCATTTTCGCGTACACGGGATTTTTTAAATCTCTTTCGACATTCCACCGAGTATGATAAATATTTTGAACTTTTAGAGTAGGACAAGTTTAAAAAAAATATATCTATCTATCCATATACCTTAAAAACCCTTAAGAGCGGACACTTCGGGACCGCGAAATTTGTCCGATAATCGGAGATGCCTGCTTTTGTGAGGTAAAAATAATACAAATATGTATGCCTTGCGGATCAAAAAAGTATTCACTAAATCGAAGTATCCGCTATTCGGGAATGTCCATTAACCTCCATAACGGATACTCCCGAATACCGGGCATCTGTATTTAGCTAACCATACTGCAGGGTTGCATTTTTTGCAAAAGGACTCCTTGATTAAAGCATGGGTAGTGCCCCGTTCTCTTACGATTTTAGTTCCCCCAAATTTCATGTGCAATATTTGCGAAGCTTATATTTTAAATCTGTTTCGAAATTGTGCTGATTATAATCAATATATTGAACTTTTAAACTAAAATAAGATTAAAAACAAAATTTTAAAAAATCTAATATTTAGATAAATATTTTTTCTTTTTAATCTTATTCTACTCCTGAAGTACAAAATATTCATTATAATTAGTACAATGTCGTAAAAGATTTAAATTATCAGCTTTATGAAAATTGCATACTAAAATTGGGAGCACCAGAAAATCAGGCGGTATGGGGGTAGAGGGGGCAGGACAACGGCCAGATATTTTTCCAGTATTCAGCATGGTCAAACATGGCTACATAAAATGCTTACAAAAAATGTCTGCGATTCAGACGTTTCAAGTGTCTGAAATTCAGTCTCAAAAAGTGTCTGAAAAAATTCAGACATTTTAAAATGTCTGAAAATTGAACACTCCGTTTCAGACACTTAAGTGACTGAATTTCATACATTTTAATTTACAGTGTTTATGAGGACTGCGCCTACTTATCCCTGTAGACAACTAGCCCCGGTCTCCTCTATAATTGTTGCAAAATTTTGTCGCGTCATTTCAATTTTATGAAAACGGATGTATAGTTACAGTTAATTACACGGACAGTCAAAAGTTTTTCGCTACATTACGCCGAATGGGAAATTATTTTTTCAACTGCATTTTAATGATGTTACAGATTTTCGAACTGAATGAAATTGATATGCACTTATGAAGTGCACTAAAATATATTTTCAGTACAATATGCAGTGCAAAAATATTTATAAAACTAATTATAGAACGAACGTACCTCATTTGCCACATTTGACATGCAATTTCCAACTTGTTTAATAACTTAAGGCATACGTAATGGTGTTCTTTATGTCCGTCCACATTTGAAAAATTCATAAAAAAAATTCAAAAGTTGCATGTGCAAAATGCTGTTGCACCGTAAGTGTTTCCAAAGAGTCGGAGTCTCTGAGTCAATATAATAACAGCTAGTTCATACAGTCCCATAAATAAGTACAAATTTAAAGAAGAAAGAAAAATCTCGCCTCAAGTACAGAATATGAAACACTTTCCAAGACAGTCAGTATAGTGTAACAAAACTTCAATATTTAGTAAGGTGAAAGATAATATCTAAATAAACAATTTCGAAAATACAGAATTCATTTATATGAAAAAGAAAAAAATCAGCAATTATGATCAATACTCGATAAAGTATTTTACTTTTCTTTTGTGCAACCCTATATAAGATGTACAGATTTGGATGTAAACTGCATAGTATTCTAAAATTCAGTCCAGTTAGTAAACGCATAATACAGTTCTAAAATTTAGTTCAGTTAGGAAACGCATAATACAGTTCTAAAATTTAATTCAGTTAGGAAACGCATAATACAATTCTAAAATGTAGTTCAGTTAGGAAACGCATAATGCAGTTCTAAATTTTAGTTCAGTTTGGAAACGCATAATACAGTTCTAAAATGTAGTTCAGTTAGGAAACGCATAATACAGTTCTAAAATTTAGTTCAGTTAGGAAACGCATAATACAATTCTAAAATGTAGTTCAGTTAGGAAACGCATAATGCAGTTCTAAAATTTAGTTCAGTTTGGAAACGCATAATACAGTTCTAAAATGTAGTTCAGTTAGGAAACGCATAATACAGTTGAAAATTCCCTTTCACCATTTTCCTTTAATAAAATAATATGTACTCGAATTCTTTCGTACAATCCAATATATTACCTATATAATTTAATCACACAAAAACGTAAAAAAATTCCGCTAAAATACAGAAATTGTACTGGCAATGGAGACGACAGTACTATTTGCGTTAAAATACGGAAATAATACTAGTGTCTCGATTGCCAGTACAAATTCCATATTTTAACGGAAATGTTTTTTTCAGTGAAAGTTCCAGGCAACGAATTAGTAAAATTTGAAAGAAGCATGTCAAAATTTAAAACGCATTTGTAATAATAATCATTCATAGATAGTGCTGTAATCGAATTCTTTTGTGTGTTCTTGTAAAAGAGAGACTTATATGCCCATACTTTACAGTAAGCATATTTTAATGCACTTCAATAATTGCCGAAACGTCAGTGAAGGCTTACTGTGGAGAACCGAAATTTTTTGGTTTCCATCTGTTTGTTTGTTTGTTAGTTAGTTAGTTAGTCTGTCTGTCCCGCGATAACTGCCGTAAAAAGCATCCGATTAGCTTGAAATTAAGGATATATATTAGTGAGCTCCCCGGATTTAGCTGTATAATTTTGGGTTAAATTTGGTTCATTCGTTCGGAATATATAGAACATTTTATTTTGTGACATAATGCTTTTCTATGGAAAGACAGACGATTTTCAAATTTTCATTTATTGAAAGAAATCGCTCATATGAATAATAGATTTAAATGGTAAATTGTGGATGCTGAAATTTTTAAATAAGAGTATTAAATTGTTCGTTTTAGTTTGCAATTTTGTCAAAATATTTGTCAGAGCTTTTAAATTAGGTGTATAACTTATGATGGAATTTTATACATGTGTTCGAATAATATAAAACATTTTATTTTATGAATTTACTTATATTTCATTTTTTTCGTTTTAACCGTTTCGTAGCAACTATATCTCATCTAAAAATATCATAATTGTGAAAGTATGTATGGTTTTTTAAGTCAAATCAAAGTTAAAAGGAATTAATTAATGAATGCCTTTGTATAGATATTTGCATATAGATTGATTTAAACGCAGAAATGAAAATAGTATTTATATACTATATAGAATAATATTTTTATTTATGTATTCAACTATTTTGATTATAAATGAAAAAATTCGTTATTTTCATACAGAATAAACGGACATTATTCTATTAAACTTTATAAACTTTATTGTTGCCAAAAAAAAAAAAAAAAAACGGAATAACAATTTCTCCCAAAGAGTTAATTTTAATTTGTAAGATTTTCACGTGCAAAAGGAAAATGGAATAAGCAAATTACAAATAATAAAAAAGATAAATAGGACAAGAATGAATACATTTCACACCAAATACCACCTAAAATAATTTTTGTAGTGGTATTTTCCCAACACTACGAAGAAAGATTCCTCGATTTACACGATTTTACTTGGCCTTCATTTTCTCATTGGTTGCGATTTCATTTTTGCAATTGTGTATATTAATTGGCACAAAATTTTACATTTTTATGACTGAGGTATATGTAAGGCCATACAAAAAAGAAATTCCGTATTGTCTCCTATAAAATGTGATAAAGTGTTGGTTAACTATATATGTTTCTATTATGAGGAGCAGAGCTGCCAAGCCTCCGGCGTTCTGGATACCAGTATTTTAATACAAAAAATGTTACTTTATTTAATTGAAACATTTGCGCGATTTAAAAGAACAACATTTTCTATAAGATAATGTGTGGTGCAAAAAGCCTGAGACTTGCCATGTCTGGTGGGGAGTGAAATGTTTTATTTAATGCATTTATCTCTATTTTAATGCTACGTGAACAACGTCCCGTGTAACAGCTTGTAGATTGTAAAATAAAATAAAATTATTTAAAATAATCCCTATTACGAAAAATGAAACAAAATGCCCGGCTAAGGGAAATAAAAGGTTAGATAACCTTTCGTAATTTGACCTGAACACAGGGGTGCGTCAAATTTCAACGGTGTTTGTAACATCACGATTTTAAATTAAATGTGGATACTATTAAAAGGCTATCACAAAAAATACTTAACGGCGCCAAATCACGTTTATCTATTTAGTCAATTGGAAGTGGACACGATGATGAATTATTAACCGTTAGGTTTAGAATTCCCCCTACTTTAGGGTGATTTTAGTAAGTTAATCCTATCGAGTACATTTTTAGATATTTAGATTAGAACTTAGATATAAATATTGCAGAATGGTAATCAAAATTATTTTTTGGAAACAAAAATTATAAAGGTATTAGATTTCTAAATTAGATGTCTCAGTTTACATTTCCAAAAGTTCTTTATCCATTAGATACAGGTGTTTGTGGTTAGCAGGCAAGTAAATACTGCTGTATGGATATTAGGATAACGTAAAATGCTTGACAAAATTGTTGCTTATCCTTATAAATCGCAGTGTAAAAAGGAATCTAAGATATAGGATAATCGTTAACTCAATCAATAGAAAATTACAAATGCAAAATAAATTACACAACGGGGAGTTCAGAGGGCGCCCCCCTGAAGAAATTTGCTTTATTATATAAAAATTACTAAAATAAGTAGCTCGTGAGAATTTCAGAATATCATTACATAACAACGTGTTTAATTTAACGCTTCTAATGTCTGAAACCATCGAAATATTTTTTTTTTTCCTTTTATAAATGTTTGTGAAATTTAAAAAGTTTAAATTTTGTTTTTGTAGAAAGATTAATATTAAGCAAAGTTATCTAAAAATAATAAGTTGCAGAAATGACGTTGAGGCTCTTGATCTGCAGATTTACTATTGTATATAAGTTTGAGAGCAAATATACTTAGGTTAGAGCATGGACAGTCAGAGAGGCAGACGGCAGCCGGCATACAGAAAAACTAAAGTCATGACACTTTCCAGCATTGCTGAAAAGTTAAAAAACTCCGGCAAATATAACAAATTGTAGCATAGGAAAGCGAGCTACAGCATAAGACATGTAAAAAAGTGAAATATTTTGTGGTAAAAGGAATCAAAAGTTGAGAGTCCCATAAGACCATTAACATTTAAAGAACTCATAGAAATTTAATAAATTGTCACATAGGAGTGTGCTTTACACAAAGTGACTTGGTGAATAGTTGAAATGTTTGTAGAAAAAAACTGAAAGAAAAATTGAACTATGTAGCAAAAACTCCGCTTTTGCTTTTGCAGACAAAACTCTGACTCTTTTATATGTCGCATTGTAGAAATGCAATGCGATACGACAATGCGATAATTACTTTTTATTAATTTTTTAAATGTTTTGTACTAATGAGAAATTGTATATGTTCATTTTAATGAATATTCTTATTATAACATCTGTAATAATTTTAAACTTTAAAACACTTCGTGTATTAAAATTAATAATAAACTTAATAATTCATAATACGTAATGTATAATAGAAAACAAAACTCTATTACATTTTATCAACCTAAAAAATGTTATTTCAGTAAATAATACGATTTAAATATTTATTGAGTTGAATGAGCTTTTAAAAAAATAAAATTTGCTTTAGTGAAGAACATTTATTTACAGCGATAAATGATTTTGCTTTTCATTATGATCCAATTATGCTTTTCGTAGTTTCTTAATTTTTTTTTTTTTTTTTGCTAGTTCAATAACAATTTTTATAACAGTATAACAATTTTTGTTAGTTCGATACGAATTATTCTGTATGGCATGCAAATAAAATAACAGGGGCTCTTCAAAGAATGCATGGTAAAGCCTGAAAGATGCTGTCCGAGCTCCTGTTTCAAAGTTACAAAATATGAAGAAATACACTTAGAAATTGCATTGAAATAATAATTAAAAAAACTAGAAAACTGGGATTCTGCTTTTACAGAATTTACTGTCACCCCCGATGAGAAAAAAACAAGTAAGAAAAATCATGCATGCACCATAGATTATGAAACACTTTCCAGCACTCCCTGAAAGCTTTAACGAAACTTCGTTACTTCGGGAAATAAGGTAAATAAGATAACTAAGTGAACATTTAACAATCTGATTTCAGTAGTTACCGTCCATAGCCAAATATGTATTCCAATTCTTTTGAACAGCCCTGTATTTGATCTGTATGTTGATATATATACTATATAATGGGAAAATTTAGTTTAGAAAGAAAATGCATAACAGGTTAAAATTCATCTTTCAGCAATTTATACTAATAGATGGAAACATACTTGATACATTTGTAACGCCCTGTAATTTACCTAGTACCTTTATTACACGCAACTATTTAGCTAAAATTTAATTCAAACTAAAACACACTTAAAACAACTGAAATTACATTTCCAGAAATTATTACCCATAGACGGCCATGTATCCAACTCTTTGCGTGGCCCTGTATATCACTTTATCTACATTCTACAAATACTTCTTAGTACACTAAATTCAGTTCAGCGAAAAATGCATAACTCCTTTAAAACCCACCTTTAAGCAATTTATGCTCATACTCAGTAACCTTTACGAATTCATTTCTGTAGCTCTGTATATGAACTATAGCATTTATACACACTGTATAGTATGATAAATATAGTGAACAAGTAGGTAAGTGTGATCAATGATCGCACAGAGGGTTTCGTTTGATATTCCTTTCAAAACACTTTATCCTTTTGAAAAATCTGTTAGTTCCACATTTCGCAATCAGGGGTGCACTCTATTCTTAAAAAACCTCTATCCGAACGAAACTCCGTTTTATATACTATCGTTAGATATATTAGTCGAGGGGATTGGGCCGACAGCACCCGAGATAAGTAGGCGCACCTGGCGGTAAAAAGTGGAACTAAAATATGTAAGGTTATGGTGCATAATATGAAAGAATAGTCAAAGGGGTGTCGGCAATATTTGAAATGTGCTCCCCTGGTGAAAAGGGCGGAGGTTAGAAAAATTGCTTAAAATACACAAGTTAGAGCCCGGAGCAGTAAATAATATAAGACGTTTTGAAAATTTTATGATTTGCCGTGTGGTCTGAGGTACTCAGCTATACGCATGTAAAAATTCATGTCTCCAACTTAATTAGGGGCTCTCTTAGAAAGAATTGCTTAAAATGCATATATGGTAGCTCAAAGATCTTAAACGTAAGACTTTTTCAAGATTTTATGATTTGTCCCCTGGCCTCAGTTGTTCTGCTATAAGTATGCAAAATTTCAAATCTCCAATTTAATAAGGGGCTCAGTTAGAAACAATTACTTAAAATATACATGTAGGAGCCGAAAGGGTTAAATGTACGATTTTTTCAAAATTTAATGATTTGTCGTTGGATGTGAGGTGTTCAGCTATAAGTATGCCAAATTTCATGCCTCCAACTTAATTAGGGACCCACTTAGAAAGAATTGTTTAAAATACACATGTGGGAGCTCAAAGGATTAAATGTACGACTTTTTCAAACTTTTATGGTTTGTCATTTGATGTGACGTGTTCAGTTATAAGTATACAAAATTTCACGCCTGCAACCTAATTAGGGCTCACTTAGAAAGAATTGTTTAAAATACACATGTGGGAGCCCAAACGGTTAAATGTACGACCTTTTTCAAAATTTTAGGATTTGTCGTATGATGCGTGGTGTTCAGCTATAAGTATGCAAAATTTCAAGTCTCCAACATGTATTGTTTCTGAGAACGGGCTCTGTGACAAACGGACAGACAAACACACACACAGAGGAGCGAGACAAATAGGGTTTCGTCAGATGAACGAGACCCTAAAAAAGCGCATATCATAATTAAAAATACATTTCGAGCAATCATTACTAATATACAGTAATTCCAATACAATATAGTATCTGGATTTTTTTCAAATACACAGCAAACAATTTCCCCTATACCATTATGAACGGAATTCTTTTCTGTGGCCCTGTAAATGAACAATAACTATTCTTTGCACCGCATATTCAACAGAATGCATATTTTAGTGGGCTTCATAAATGAATATCAACTTTACTATGTTTGAAAGAGTGTAACGCTATTTAAAATCATTTGAAACGATTTTTCCCGCATTGGCCGTAATGTAACGGAAAAATTTTGACTGTCCCTGTAAATGAACTAAACGTGCTGCAAAATTCATTTGAAATAGGAAACGTGCTATGGTAGAGGTCACTATCATCCAAAAATTTCAGAACGATCCGAGCATATTTACGAGAGTTAGAGCGTGGATAGACGGCCAGACAAACTAAAGTCATAATCACTTTTCAACTTTGTTGGAAAGTGTTAAAAAATATGTATATGTATATAAATAGTACAAAATGTGTTTCAGTTTTAAGACTTAAAACACATGCTTTTATTTTGTATAAAATGACATCATCTGCATCCGCTGAAGAATCCCACATTTGCGATGCAGTATTAAACAACATCTAAAGTAAAGTACGCATAGGACGTCACTATCGCTGGATAATACACAAATCCAAAAAAAGAGATGTCATTCAAGATACTCGAAAAAAAAAAAAGAAAAAAATCGGCTATCTAATGATTCATAGGCCTTCATTTGTTAGTAATATTAATACGGATACTTAAAATTAAATTTAGTTTATTCTCCATATTTTATCAGAAATCTTTCATTTATATATATTTTTTTTATATAATAGCACGTATTTTAAGAACATTATTTTCAGTTTTTAAGCGAAAGTGGCAACAATAAGGTGGAATTGCTATTTTCTAACTATTTTTCCTTTTACAGAAATGGAATACCTGTGTTGCCAAAATTAAACAAATGACGCTAAAAACTACAAAAAAATTAATATCTCAAAAATAAATGGATATGAGGTTTTCAATTCCATTCAAAGGTACTTTTTTCACCAATATGACGGTATAAAAATTGAAAATGTGCTATGCTTAAAAATTGCGGTAGAGTATTTAACAGTACAATGCTACATCTGCTTTGTTTTACGGCTGGCTTACACAACGGAACGTCATTTTTTGCAGACAACACTTTATTTGCTGGGAAAGCAGACCGGGGCTAAAAAAAATCTTTTCAGTTTTGTTTATAATTTGCGAAAAATAAGTTCATCAAATGCAACTTTTAAAATAATAAAATCAGAATTGTTTCAATGACTTCGTGGATAAAATGGACAAAAGGATATTTTCTTGTTTCACTATTTCATTGATGCCCGCCTCATCAAATGCGATTTTGTCGCACGCAACTATCCGGATATTTGAAGCATTCACTAATCACCATTTTCCGAATATTACGGTTATTTTAGCTTTTACAGCATTTCTTTTTCTTCCTTTCTTTTTTTCTTTTTTTTTTCTTTTTTTTTTTTTTAACCATCTGGAAAAATGGTTATTGTCCTCGTCAGGGTAGGAAATCAAAAGCTTATCTGAGGCTTTTTATTGGTTGAATACGCATTTTACTCGTTTTCTGGTTGGTCTATGCAGTAATCTGTATTTTCCTTTACTTTCAACAGAGATTGATACTTCTGTTGCGACTATGACAAAAAAGTAATAAAAACTACAAAAAAAAAATAATAATAACTCAGAAACAAATTGAGATACAGCTTTCAAACAAATTGCATTTAAAAGTATATGTTTTTTTTCTATACGATGGTGTAAAAAGTAATATTGTGGGATGTTTAGAAGTTTAAGAATGAAATTTTATCTAACATTGATCCTCAGATTTCTTGGAAATCTGACGATGGACAAGCCTTTTCCCAAACAGCCAATCAAATGCTTGGATAATACGTAAGTTTCAGGTGGATAGTACGTTAAGTTTCAGGAAATCTGAGGAGTCGCAGGCGATTTTTGTCGCTTGCAATAACACTATTAATGTTTAATTCATGGCGTACGTAATGTATGATCAACTTTTTATGTCTTAAATTTTAGTCTTTGAAAAAATCGTTTTCCAAATGGTCGTTGTAATTTGTTGATTGCATTTTTTTCTTGTGAGATATATAATTTTGATAAGATTCATTAGAAAACTAAGTTTAAATTATATTTCTATTTGTGTAATGTTCTAAACTATATACCTAATAATTCTAAACTATCCTTGTTAGCATCTTTCTCAATTAGCCCTTTATGTACTGAATTATGGATTCAGGAAAATTTTATCTTCTAAAGCATTTTTCGTAAATTGTTTAAACTACATTAGGAGATTTACATAATCATTTAATAAATTTTAGAAGGATTTTAGAAGGATTGAAAGATTTAGAAAGATTAATTAAATTTGAATGTAAAGGGAGTTTGTGCATTATTTATAACCAACTCAAATCTTTTATTTTATATATTTTTCTTAGTATTTGGCATAATTAGGAAATGTGCAAATACAATATTCTTACAATATAAATATAGAACTATTTCCGAATTGAAAAATCCCCCCCCCCCCCCCATCCTCCATCAACGCCAAAAAAGCTGAAAAGATACAAATGCAAACAAATCATCCTTTTTAAAATATTTTTGTTTTGTGTAACCAATAATGCTTTTGGGACAAGATAAAGTAATGTATCTATAAATCATTTTAAACTGCATTACAACTAATAGATGCATTAAATGAATTTTATAGCAAGATATTTTAATGGTACTTATAAGTACCGTCAGTAGATAAAGGGTTATTTCGTAAAAGAACTTTTTCACTATTTGACAATCAGTGACAAGGCGGAGTGTTGAAAATGCGTTATACTGGCAACTAAAATGTTTTGCTGGTTACCCCATTTTCTCACTATTGTAAAGCCCTGTATATATGTATATATTCTAGAGAGGTTTGATCCATAGCTTTTATTTCATTAGAACAATACTTTTCCCTGATAAGCACATTATGGAAGAATATTACGAAACTTTTCAGCAAATTAATGTTTTTTTTTTTCGGAAATTAGTAAGGAAAGAAAAAGTGAGACTTTGTAATTTGCCTCCAAAACTATTCTATCTGTCTGTCCTAAATTCCCATATTTGTGGTCAATAAAGTTAATGATGTTATGTTTGGTTTATAGTGTATTTTATTTGAATCTTTAAAAGATAAAATAGAATATATTCAGTGAAGCAATTGTCGTAATTTTTTTTTTTAATTTTATTTTTCAAAATGGCAGTTTTAGAATTTTTCATGAACGGTATTTGCTATAATTGACCAGAGTAAAATCTGCCGTTCTTCATCTAGTGTAATGGAATACATTTTAATAACTGTCTGTTACTTTATCAAAAATATCAGTAATTAAATTATTATTGCAATTAATAGCTTATATTATATAAATATTTTTAAATACTAATAATAATGCAACATTTCAGTTTAGTGAATGGAAAAAATATTTAAAAAAATCATGTCAAGTACAAATTCCAACAAAAGTGTTTTGCAACTCAGAAGAGATTAAACAGTTGCATAAATATTCGATATATAAATTTTATTCATAATATACTTATATCAAAACTTGGGTAAAGCTCTTACTTTGATTTTTTAGGCTCTTAACCACTTTCCCGATGAGCGTCAAATACACTTCGTTTAATCTTTATGCACCAATAATATTAAATTGCAATGTTGGCTTTATAACAATACTGCTACTCTATAACAACAACAACAAAAAAAAAACTCTTTTTTTTTTAGACCTGTGACATAACATCTATCACTCCTTCACTGGGTTGCCCTTACCAGCTCCCGACCTTTATTTTTTCTTAACTGTACTTCAGATATTCTGTAAACTTATATTAACTTTTTAAACTTTATCATTTCTATTTTACCATAAATTTAAAAGCCTCATATTTATGGCTTTATTGTTCTTTCACTTAATTTTTTACCTACTTTTTTTATAATGCATTATTTTAAATTAAAAACCTTTATGTAGTTTTAAAAACTACAGATAGACTTTTAATTTTTCAATGGCTCAGTAATAATCACACAACCATCTACAGACTAGGAATTAAGTTGCTGTCAACTCGAAAAGCCCTCAAAGATTTTACATTGTTAAGCACTGTTGATGTTAAATATGGCAAAAAATTCTATATTAAAATACTGGTGTTTCAATTTACGGATTTAGAGCAGGTAATAGCCAACCCCATCCAATCGCGAATTGTGATTAAAAAAAAAAAAAAGCTTTAAAAATGTTTTTTTCACTTTCCTACTTATGACAATATTCATTAATTTGTAAAACATTGAGTGTGAGATATTAAAAATTTGAAAAGTGGCATTGTCAAATAAATATGTTTTGAAGAAAATGTTTATTTAGTAAAAGGGAAAAATTAATACTGTACAAAAATAAGTTATATTTTATTAAAGGAAATTTGTGGTGAGAAAAAAATGCATAATTTATATTTTCAGAGTATAAAATATCCATTAGCGTTGTCCAAACGTCTATAAATTGCTGAGGATTGAGTTACTTAACAATATTGTGGGAAATAAATTAAAAACAAACAAACATTTGGTCTTTCTTAAAGATTTTAATGCTGTATATAGATATGATACATGAAAAGATATTTATTTCTGGCAAGCTGATATGCTGCTAAAATGCAAACACAAATTGACAGCATTTGAGTAAGAAATCCGTCAAACATCCCAGTTTCCCCTAATTCATTCAGAATAAGAGATTTAGGTAATAGAATTATTAATTTGAGCATATACCTCGAAATACCTATAGAGAATTGCTAAGGATAATCATAACGAGGACTAATAATATTGCTTGAAGTCAGCGAAATTATGATTAAGTATAGGGTGAACATTGTGGAGGTGGCTATCTGATTATCTAGAAATAGATTATTGGCGAAGGCATTCTAGAATATCTCAACTAAGCGTGAAATTACGCGACTTTCAATATAATAAGGTGCATAAAATTGCTCCTATCACTTGTAGTTGTTGTGAAGCAGTAAATACAAAAATGCGTTTTCACAAAGATGTGGGAAGAGAGAAAAAAAAACATATTGCAAGAAACCCATTTTTTTCTTTTGTGTTTTGTATAAAATAACCTCCATGCATAAGATTAATTATCATTTTATCCTTGAATATAAGAAACGCTAAAATATATTAAATGTTAATTATATATGCAGGTCAAGCTTGATGAAATAAGCTGAATTAAAATATATTTCGAATTTATTCTGATGAATATATATATATATATTTAACCATTTGGAAAAATGGTTATTGTTCTCGTCAGGATGGGAAATGAAAATCATATCTGAATGTTTTCATTGGTTTAATCCGCAATTTATTCGTTTTCTGATTGGTCTATACAGCAATCTGTATTTCCCTTTAATTTCAACAACGATGGATACTTTCTGTTGCCACTATGACAAAAAAGTAATAAAAACTACAAAAAAAATTAATAACTCAGAAACAAATTGAGATACAGCTTTCAAACAAATTGCATTTAAAAGTACATTTTTTTCTCTATCCGACGGTTTAAAAAGTAATATTGTCGGATGTTTAGAAGTTTAAGAATGAAATTTCATTTAAAATTGGCCGTCAGATTTCTTGGAAATCTGACGATGGAAAAGCCTTTTCCCGAACAGCCAATGAAATACTTCGATATTTACGTAAGTTTCAGGTGGATAATACTTATGTTTCAAGAAATCTGACGGGTTGCAGGCGATATTTTTGGCTTGCAATTTTTACGTGTAATAACACTATTAATGTTTAATTCATGGCGTACGTAATGTATGATCATGTAATGAGCAATGATCAATCATAATGATCAATGTAATGATCTTCTCTGTGCGATTTTTTATGTCTTAAATTTTAGTCTTTAAAAAAATCGTTTTCCAAATTGTCGTTGTAATTTGATAAATTGCTTTTATTTATTTATTTATTTATTTATTTATTTATTTATTTTAACAGCGCTATTATAATATTCTTTGAATTATTATGCAACGTAATCGGTTCGACATTTAAAAGCTCTACCAACGTTTAATTGATTTAAGCAAATTATCCGTTTCTTTGATATTTTTTTATACTGTAAAAAGGAAACATAGCTTTTATGTCTTTTGTGGTGTACAAAGGATGGTGTAAATTGGTCTGAAAAAATTATTTTAATTGATCGTATAGGACAGTGGTCTTCAGTCTTATTGTATCGTGGAACCCGTTTTAGAATACAAACTACCACGGCATAATTTGTAACAAACAAAATACCGGAGCTCTAATTTTCTGCAGAAATAACAAGCGTAGTGTATCCCACTGACCCCACCCCACCGGCATATCTATATTTCATGCAAAAATTATAGCTATTTCGTCTTCAGCAAAAGGAAATTTGTATTAAATTTTATTATATCAATATGCATTTATATAGAACTAGCAGGCCCGCTACGCTGGTCTGTTTATCCACATGAATCTTGGATCAAACAAAATTTATTGAATTTGACATTGTGATTTAAGCAATATGGAACCTTACCTGGAATGTCCTTTCGCATTGCTGAAACGAGATCAACGCCATTGTGCTATTATATTTTCTAATGTACAGACAAAATTTCAGCTATTAATGTCCAACTCTTTTAGTTGATCAATCGCAGTACGATTTGGTAAAGAATGATAGTACAATATACAGTATAATAAACAACACCTGGAAAATTAGTTAACTAATAAATGCAAACAAACTGACAAAATCTATCCAGTAAAACATTTTTAGAAGGCTGATATTTCATATTGGGGTCTATCTGATTTTAGAACTTTCCCTCATAAATCTATAACTAAGCAACGTAGCATGGTACGGACTAAACTAAAACCTAACCAAAAATTGTCTAATCAACCAAGCAAGTATTAACAATATCAGCCATTTAGAACTTTTTGAAAAGTCTAATATTTCATAACAGATTTCACATGATTATGGAACTTTCCGCCATTACTTTACGGCTAAGAAACGTATAGCAATATGCAAAATACGAAACCATATGTGAATAGGTATCTAACTAACAATGGAATTCCTATCAAAATCCGTTCAGTAGAACTTTTTAAAAATGCTAAAATTTCATAATGGTGTTCAACTGATTATAGAACTTTCACCCACATCTCTATTATGAAGCAATGCAGAACGGTATAGTATATACTAAAATCCTGCCTGAAAAATTATCTAATTAACAGTGTAAATTCAATCGAAATCCATTCTGCAGAATCTCTTTAAAAGGCTAATATTTCATAATCGGAGTCGTCTGATTATATAACATTGAAACATAATTCTATGTTTGAACAAAGTAGAACGATATATTATATGCTAAATTATTCCCTGAAAAAGTATCTATCGTTTTAATTCTTATCAAAATCCAATCGGCAGAGCTCAGGTTATGTGCATCCGGTACGAATTTCCCATTTGCCTTTTACATTCGTATATATAGTAGATGCAGAAATAGGTAGATAGGTAAGAAAATTGATGCTTACAATTTAAGAAACGGCAAGTTTTTTCTCGTTGTCTCTGCTGCATTATTGTCTGAGCGAAGCGAAGGCTAATACTCAACGAAATATTACTGTCCGGACACTTTACTACTACGATGGATATTAACGCCATGTCCTACTAAAAAAAAAAGCCTAATAAAAACCTTTCGTCAAGCATAACTCAAAAAATATTTGTCGGATTTCGTTTCTGATTGCACCAGAAGGTACCTATGAGGGTCGCCTACTGAATGCACCTACTATGAAAAATAAGTTCCAAACCGTTTAAAAATTATATAGAAAAAACTCTTAAAAAAGCACAGTTTATCTGCATACGTCACAGAAATTTGGTGTGCGTCACTTTCACCGGTTGATGTTTTCGTAGACAACTGGTTTGAACACATGGAGCAAATAAGAAAAAATACGCACGCAGTAATATTGAATAGATCAGTTTCAACCACGTGATCACAAACCTTGCAGCAACCCGTGGCAACCAGTTTTGGTGGTCAAACAAATGATAATACAGTATTCCGTACCACGGTGACCGTTTTTAGCCTGTTGTATAAAATCTGGCATGCAGTATGACATACAATTGTGGATGATTAAAACAAAAGACATGAGTGTTTATTGTTCCGGGAGTTTATCTTTCTCTGGATGCCAGTCTGTCTATCATACAGCATGCAATTTTCTTGTAAAGGATGATATTATTATGCAGTAAAACCTCCATAACGGACACACCCGATTAGTGGACACCTCTATTTAGCGGGCATTTTTTCGATTACCAACCCTTAAATAACTGTACATTTTTTACTCTCAGTAGCGGACACCTCGAAATAGAGGACAAATTCTGCCCTCCCGAGGTGTTCGCTATTCAGAAGTTTTACTGGTAAAACCTCCATAACGGACACACCCGATTAGCGGATACCTCTATTTAGCGGACATTTTTTCGATTACCAACTCTTAAATAACTGTACATGTTTTACTCTCAGTAGCGGTCACCTCTAAATAGAGGACAAATTCTGCATTCTCGGGGTGTCCGCTATTCAGAGGTTTTAATGTATATAATATTGATAATTATTTTACCGGGCCGCACAAAAGAATAAGAATATATGAAACGAATATAAACTAAATTCGGGATTGGTAGATCGCTGATGGTAATGTAATTTTAGGATGTTGTTACAGTCATCCGCAGAATGTTTTTAGAGTTTCGTTCATCTAACGAAACCCTACCTGTCTCACTCCTTTGTCTGTCTGTTTGTCCGTCTGTCACAGAGCCCGTTCTCAGAAACTATATATGTCGGAGACTTGAAAATTTGCATACTTATAGCTGAACACCACACACCAAACGGCAAATAATAAAATTTTGAAAAAGTCTAATATTTAACACTCTGGGCTCTAACTTGTGTATTTTAAGCAATTTTTCTAACTCAGCCCCTAATTTAATTAAGATGGAGACATGACATTTTGCATACTTATAGCTGAACATCTCACATCAAACGACAAATAATAAAATTTTGAAAAAGGCTTAATATTTAACCCTCTGATCTCTAACTTCTGTATTTTAAGCAATTTTTCTAACTCAGCCCCTAATTAAGTTGGAGACATGACATTTTGCCATTTTGCATACTTATAGCTGAACACCTCACATACAACGACAAATAATAAAATTTTGAAAAATGTCTGATATTTAACCCTCTGCGCTCTAACTTATGTATTTTAAGCAATTTTTCTAACTCATCCCCTAACTAAGTTGGGGACTTGAAAGTTTGCATACTTAAAGCTGAACACTTGCGATAACACGATAAATCATAAAATTTTGAAAAAGTCATATTTAACCCTCCAGTCTCTAACTTCTTTATTTTAAGCAATTTTTCTAACTTAGCCCCTAATTAAGTTGGAGACATGAAATTTTGCATACTTATAGCTGAACACCTCACATCAAACGACAAATAATAAAATTTTGAAAAAGGTCTAATATTTAACCCTCTAGGCTCTAACTTGTGTATTTTAAGAATTTTTTCTAACTCAGCCCCTAATTAAGTTGGAGACATGGCATTTTGCCATTTTGCATACTTATAGCTGAACACCTCACATCAAACGACAAATAATAAAATTTTGAAAAAGTCTATTATTTAACCCTCTGGGCTCTAACTTGTGTATTTTAAGCAATTTTTCTAACTCAACCCCTAATTATGTTGGAAACAAAAATTTGCATACTTATAGCTGAACACCTCACATCAAACGACAAATAATAAAATTTTGAAAAAATCTAATATTTAACCTCTAATATTTTGTCTGGCGCAATTTTTTAATTTAAACTGTTTTGCAATACTATTTTTTTGTTCGTTTTGCATAATAAGTGTAATGTGACGTAATTTGTTCTATTTCAGATTTCTAATGCATGTTAATGAATTTATTTTACAATATCCTTTCTCTTTTAAAATTCACATGTAAATATAGTTTTTATGGCGTAATTTCCAATAAGTGCCTGCTTTTTATACCTAATTATTTAATTCCAATTTGAAGGTTTTTTCTGTTTATAATAGTAACGTGTAAATATTTTTTTTTATTTGAAGCAAACATTATTGTTTGCGCTGTTTATATAGTTGGCAACAGTTTAAATTAATACCATTTTCTAAAATATGTAAAAAATATCTGTCAAAATGCTGAATATTTGAATTTAAAATAGAAATAAAACCTCAAAAAATGAGTCAAATTAAAAAAAATTAATGAAATCTGCAGACCGGGATCTTCTATTGAATAAAATGATCTAAAAATGATTAAACTCCCATGTATAGCTTTTGCTCTTATAAATTTTTTTAATGGAACGACTTTGTCCAACTTTAGCATTAAATATCTCTTAAAATAATTCTTCGATTTGAAAACTGTATGCATTAGTGTGTTGATCAAACATTTCGCTATAATACCACCGATTTTCATATATTTGTGTGCAATAGTTTTCTTAATATTAACAAAGAAAGACCTCCGGTCACAAAAAATTCAAAACCGGCGGCGGCGGCGGTGACAGCGTTAGTTACTTTTTATAGAATAAAGAGGTATATAAAAATTAAAACTTGTCTATCTGTCTGTTTGTAATTCTATAAAAAATCCACAATTTGGAAGCCAAAATTGTGAAGAGATACGTACATGTGCATTAAAACATGGCCGAGACAACTAAGTAATCCGGAATCGAAATAATTTATAGTTAATATTTAATTAATAAAAAACCACCAATTTAACAGCAATTTCTTATCAAATTTAAACATTTTTCGTTATAGCAGTTGCCAACAATTAAAAAACACAATAAAATTATTACTACAACAATTAATTTTCTACTGCAAGATTTCCACGTGAAAAATGAAAATGAAATAAATAGTTTGCCGAATTTAAAAAAAAGGTGAATATTACGTCATAACTTGCAAGATATTCACGTGAAATATGAAAATGAAATAAATGGTTTGACGAATTTAAATGAAAGTGAATTTAACTTCATAACTTTTCTATTTCAAGGTTTCCACGTGAAAGAGGAAAATATTACGTCATATTGGAAATATAAAGGGCATGGTGGATATAGTATAGCGTCATATGAGTGTGAAAAATGTATTGAAGCATGATAAAAACACGATTAGGTAAATATTGGCGTATTTTAACATTATTGCTCCAATTATAAATTGAAATAAGTTCATTTATAGCTGTATTCTTTTGCGTCTGTTATATACATTTATACATTTTTATATAGCGTTTTCATATGATTCATTCAACAACATTTCGACTGCTTCTTTTAATATTTGTTTTGTGTTGTATGTTAAATTTTGAAATTGATTTTTCAGAACAAACATCCTTCAAATACTGGGCAACGCCGGCACTTTAGTTTGTAACAGATAAATGGCTTTTGTATCTGTACATCTAATGCTAATATTATAAAGCGTTATAATATTATAAAGTATATAATATTATTAATGCTTGTACGTTTGTGAGGTGTTATCTCTGAAACTACATAGCCAACTTAAAAAAATGTTGGTGGCCATCTCTGCTCCGAAAAAAAGACTATTTTATGTCAGTGCAAGAACCTACATCGCTGCAGGAGCAAAAAAGTTCTAAAATTGTGATTTCTGCGATATTGATTGGGTTAGAAACTCTAAATTTGTTCCTTAGTTATTTTTAAGATGTGAATACTCGTAATGAACGCTCTCTAAAAGGTTCAATTTGACGGATAAACGTAAAAATTTCTAGAAAGTTTCTAAACTATGATTTATTTGGAATACTGAAATTTTTGGGATACTGTTGGGGTTAGAAACTAGAACTTTGGCATGGTAGTAATTAATAAGATGTAAATGCTCGTTGTAGAGCGAATTCCAAAAAATCGAAAGACTAAACAAAACAGAAAAAGAAAGATCTAAAGATGATCTAAGTAACGAAGAATATGGAACTGTTAGGAATATAAACATGAAGATTGACATGGCTGTATTTATCATGACGTAAATTCTCACAATAGAACAATTTCTAAAAATGTCGCTATATAAAACAGTGCAGAAACAAAAATCTTTCAAAAATTTTCTATTTCTCTGTTACTGCTGAGCCCAAAATCTTGAAATTTTGCTTCGGGTTAGTTTTAAAATATACAATTGTCTCTATGAATGGCTTCTAAAAAATTTAAAATTTAAAAAGATGAAATTAACGGAAAGCGATCTCAATTACCATTAATTTGGAATTATTAGGTACAGCAACTTTAAATATTTCATAATGCTGCATTTCCTCCGCAAAACATGCGATTTAAATGCAACAAAACTGATAGATACCCACCTAGCATTAAATAAATTGTGTAAGTATTGAATAATGACATGTATGAAACAGTGAGTAGGTTGCCCGAAAGTAACTGTTAAAGTGTTCCTTCTCTAGGCTTTTCTCTCTCTCGCCAAGGCCACTAACAGAGGGAAGTGCCGTTTTAAATGTGATATGAATTTTTTATCCGATTCATTTTTCTAGACATTTTATCATAAGGTCATATTCTCAATTATCATTAGTAGATTTTTTATATATTAACTTATTATGGTGAAATTTTGTAATCGGGTCCATATTGGCGAATGTTAGCTTGCATGATTTGCTGAATAAATATGTATGGATTTGTAAATTACTTCAAATGACACTTTGACAGCTCAAAAGTTATGCAGACGATATATTCAGATGTTGTGTCATACTTTGTGTTGTAATCATTGCCGATTTCTTTTATTTAATACATGCTAAATACAGCTCAACTTGTGCAGAATATGTTTCAAAACAAAACAGTACAGCGTATGTAGTGGCCAACATACACTCATCATTTAAATCCGATCGAGCATATCTAAAACACACTCTAACGAAGCATTGCATGCCACTTTTGATGTATTCGGTACTTTGATACTATATTAGATTTTGAGAAGAGAATTCCTTAAATGTTATCGACAACCTCATTGCATCCGTCGAAAACAGATATTGTACAATATTAACTATTCCGGGGGAGCACACACCATATAAAGTATAGTCCATTCTTTTTAAACATCATATATTTGTCATTTAAAGTTACTCAAATTGGTGCGGAGCGTCTGATTATGCTCTTGACATCATTTTATACAGTTAAAATTCCGATATATGTAAATTAGTGTTTCATTTTCTATTTTACTTTTAATATATTGCGTACTTTCAATTTTATATCCATGCATGGCTGTTTTGAATGGTTTGATTTCCCATTTTTTTAAACAGTGTATACGAATTTATATATAATATTTTGTAATTCTACAATTCGTTTATTTTCATCATTTCAATTTTTCGCAGTATATGGACAATTAAAGATAACATCTCATTTTCTTTGCTTCCACATGTTATTATTTAATCTATGTTCTCAGTAATATCGCTCAGACTAATCCCTCTGAGGGAAGTCCTAGTTTAAAAAATATTTCAATCTGCGAGTATCGAGATTTACAATTATGTCTACACAAATGTATTTGATTTTGTACCACAACAATCTCGGTAAAATGAGCCAATTTGGTATGAGTTCCGATTACAGAATTTTCCTCATCTCTTTTTTTAAATTTAAAAAAAAAGGTATATTACCTTCTCAGTGGTAGGTATATACCAGTAACTTTATCCGCGCACACGTTGTGTATTGCGGCTTCCATACTGCAATCTAAAAGTTCAGTACTTTTCCGCATGATATAAAAAACTGGTGGAACCAGAGAAAAAATTAAAGCTTGATCTAAAAAAGTTACAGTAAAAAATTCACAAATAGTTTCAGTTTAAAAAAGTAAGTAGTGCGTAGAAAGGTAATGGAACCAGATTATCTGTAAAGCCCATGAAATTACCAAATTTTTTGTTGATAGCTGAAAATGTGGACTGAGCTTTACTGGTGCCTTAAAATCAATCAGGGAAGTAAAGGCATTTTTAACTCATTCTGAATTCCAATCATTCATAACCAATTTAAAATTTTGGGTTCTTAAGAATAAGTTAGAGGTTGATTTGGAAATGATCGAGAACATGAGAGGTATTGAGAACACGAGAGATCGTTCAGTACGAAGTATGGACCAAATTCCATTCCAGGGGTCACTGATAAGCCTGGAAGATCCACGCCCAAAGTAAGCTCCAAACCCTAAGCATGTACGATTCAACCATATGCTAATTACTTGTCTGGCTTAAGTTCATTGACATAAGATTCCCTTTTCACAATAATTACATGAAATAAAAATTATTACGTTAGATGTGTTATGTCACAAATGTTAATAACAATAATTTCTTAACAACCTGACTATACTAATGTCATACTAAAATATTAATTCATGGTTTACATTCTTTTAGCTTTGTGGAGTTTAGCTTGACTTGATGCAATCATGTCCACAATTCTGGGCCTGACAGAATTTTTTTTGCACATAACTACACACTCTGTTTACATATACCAGTAGTCATTTTGAGTGGATAATATGATTTTGAATATAAGGCACCAGTAAAGCTCAGTCCGCATTTTCAGCTATCAACAAAAATTTGGGTAATTTCATGAGCTTTACACATAATTTGATTCCACTACTTTTCTACGCACTAATTACTTTTTTAAACTGAAGCTATTTGACAATTTTTTACTGTAACTTTTTTAGATCGAGTTTTACTTTTCTCTCTGGTTCCACCAGTTTTTTATAACATTTCATATCTTTTTCAGATCCTTTCAGGAACTTAATCAACCAACTTCAACTAACCAAACAACCGCCCCAATTAACCAACCAATGATCCCAATTAAACGGCCCAACCAATTGTCTCAATCAAAAATTAACAGAAACATTGGTTCACCAGTGTATATCAAGAGCTCTGATGACCCCATACTTATTGCTAAGCCCCATATTGGGATATTGACCTATACGTTACTCAGGACTGACCGCCAGACTAGTCCTTAGACTAAGTTTTATACATAGTGTGATCTCTTGAATTTTTCTGCTATGTACCTACGCTCCTCTGGTTTAAGGGACTATGCAGTATCCTAGGCCAACCCCTCAAACACACAAAAAGCTAGGGTAAGAAACAGTCATAAGAAATGAATTAAAACTGCGAAAAAACTATAAAAAGGGAAAATTTCTGTCTTTAGAACTTAATCAGGGTTCGTACGGGTATCGTTATTTTCAAGCCCAAATATCAGTATTTTTTTATAGAAAAATAAATCTAGTTTAAACGCGCGAAATTTCGCCTTATTTGAACATGTATTTCCTAAAAGAAAATTCTGGTACCGAAGAATTTCTCAGTCCGGAAATTCAAGAACCCGTACGAACCCTGTTAATGGGAATTTAAAATTAAAAAAGTCGGAAAACTACTGAATGCAGAAAAATGATCAAAAGTGATTGAAAATATTATACAATACATCGGTAAATAAGATCAGAAATATTACTAATATCGGATATTTATAATAATATTTCGGAGTTCAAACTAAAATATCACGATATTGACTAACATATTTACACCATTGATCCAAAAATCAGGAAAATTGGAAAGTAGGTGTCCTTTGTAAAGTATGCATTAATTAAGGAGATAAATTACGTAAACGAGTCTATTGACAATTGGCGTATTTGGTATGGATAAATTGTATAATTGAGCCTACAGACAATTGGCGCATGTTACCGGGCGTCGTTTTGGGCATAATTAACTTAACCGTAAGCACATGCAACTATTTTTGTAACGTTAGCACACGCGTGGGGTAAATCTCACCTCATTTTTGTCTTTCATTATATTTTCGGCTAAATGCGTTTTAAAAACAAGTCTAGTACTCTAAATTGTAAAATGCATCTATATTAGTTCTTTTTAGGGAAAAATCAAGCGTTTGATATTTATTTTCTGATTTTGTAACAGTTTCTGTAAAAATGGAGGGTTTTTTTTCCTTATAAAATATACAACGATTTGTTTTGCCTCTTAAAACATGAATTATCTTATGAAATTTATGGTAATTACATTTAATACACTTTCATCAACATATACAGGTAGCATTTATTTCACTCTTTCAGTAAAATTATTTTAGTGTGTGTTATCCCGTAACGAATGAACATATCAAAATGTAACGTTTGTACATGCGCGGGATTATTTAATTTCAAAAGCCATATTTATACCCTTCTAGCCACCAAAGTAAAGACATTCCTTCATACAACCTTTTTCAACCTTGACCTTGAAAGGTACAAGGTAGGTGAGAAGTGTCCTCTAAAATGACGTGATTTTGAATTTTTTTCACCTGCATAACCCCTTCTCCCAAAACGCAAACGTCTTCCGCCAGACAGACCGTCCGCATACATACTACACCATAAAACGGAAGAGCATATAGAAAAATGAGCCTTGCTAAAATGACGTAATTTTGAAGTTTTTTCACCTGCATAACCCCTTCTCCTGCAGGTAAAAGCAACGTCTCCCGCCAGCCAGACCGTCCGCATACGTACTACACCATAAAACGGAAGAGCATATGGGTCAATATCTGAAAATTGGACAATTTTCGTCCACTGCCAATAATATTTCATTAATTATACTAAAATCAAAAACTGAAAAACGTAATATTTTGTAACATTTGTTATATCAATTACCAATAATAAATGGACATACAACGATGCATAAATAATTAGTTTTAAGCTTTAAACAAGCGAAATCATCATTTCAGTCCCTGTCCCCAGGTACAAATATCCAATATTAAATGTATGCTGTAAAAATGTCTATAAATATTATTAACTTTTGCTATTATATATTTATACCTATATATATAAAGTATGGGAAAATATAATTATCCTTTCTTAGTATAGATTGTATAGTAAAATATTGTAGTAAATATATTTGTCCCTGAGGTTGACCATCATCTCAGTCCCTCTAAAGACACATTTAGGTTAACAAATACTAGGTGGCGCTGGCAGAATCATTTCCATTGCAACAGCAACTGAAGTTCAACTAGCCACCATGGATGAAGATAAGTTGTTTTTCTCTTTGTTTCATATTTAAAAATATTTAGTTTTTGTTCAGAATAGGGATGAGTGTTTTTTATAGCATCATTCATCTCTCCCTATTTAACTTTTTATTTATAAACAAAAAGTTTATTGCAATTTTATTTACGTAACATACAAATGTCACATGGCATATTTAATAATTTACATGTGGGCAAAATGTTTCAACAAAATGGCTGTGCAGCTTTTAAGACAAAAACATCACCTCAGTCCCAATTATTAGACACTGATTATGGTGTTAACAGACACTTTCTTCCATAAAAGTTTATCCTACGCATAAAATATACTTCCTTGATCTCAAAAGACTACAGCATTCAAATGACAAAACATGTATCATAGTATATAATTGTATTTGGAAGTTGGTACTTTAATTAAAAAAAAAAAAAATTCTGGAGTGAAATTGTCCAGTTTTTAGATATTGACCCATATAGAAAAATGAGCCTTGCTAAAATCAAGTGACGAAAACGTTGCTAGCTCTTAGACTATTACTTTCGCTCCAACAATATTAATTTTTTTAAACTCGCGAAATTGAATTTCATTTGCCGCTATAATGGCGCAATTATAGTAAAGTGTTTCAACTTTTTAAATTAAAATGCATGTTTTCTTTGGCGCGTGCAATAGGAGTATACGATTTTCTTGACAATACGCAGGAAAATGCAATAAATACAACCAAATGAACTAGCATTTACCGAAAATTTATTTCGTATGACTTAAAAATAAATCTTTCACTTTATGGGATGATAAGGAATAATTTCAGAATATCAGCAGTCTCTTTTCAGAATAAAACATCATTACAAAGTTTTGTCAATTAAACAGAAATTGACGTCATACCTAGCAAACGATTTTTTTTATTATTATCTTTTCCTAAATTGTTTTCTTGAAATTAAAACTCCTGTATTAAAATAGATTTTTTAACATTAAAAACGAAGATACTACGTCATTTTAAAATGTGTTTAGTATAAAGTTTTTGCATATATATAGCAAAATTTTTCATTTTCTGTTTAGAATGACGTCGATTTGAAAAATGACAAAATATACCGAGAAAATTTGATTTTTAATTGCTCGTAAAAACGAAATACGCGTATTATTATTATTTTTTAATTATTGTGCCGCTTTTTAGGTTGTGGCAACAGGAAAGAATTAGAAAATTAATAAAGGAGATATTTCTATATTGTTAAATTATGGAACGCTATGTAAAGTTTAAATGGGTGCCATTACTTTAATATTGGATATTTTTTTTACCCGACCTTCGAAAGGCGCATCACTAAATTAAAAGCTTTCAAACAAGCTATTACTCATCACTGAATGTTTACTGGTTTGGATTGTAATTGAATTGTTGTCTTTCCATCATGATTCAAAACGTTAAAGATGCGGCTGAGCTCTACTATACAGCACTATCGTGCTGTATGATATCATCGTCATTGTCGCCAAGGATAATAGATGGCACCAAACGAAAAACAAATTTGAAAAAAATTAACAATGCTGGCCAAAGGTAATAAATTAAAAAATATAACATTTCAAAATTACAGTGTTTGATTACTTTTTTGTTAAATCAATACAAATGTATACTGAAAATAAAAGCATAAATAAATATCATAAAATAAAACCTTTTTTTTTTTTTCCGAAATCGTCATTTAAACTACTCACATGAAATTCTAAGTGTCTCTTAGCACTGCAGCAAACATTTCCATTTTATAATCAGCGAAAAATGAAGTTATAACTTAATTTTACTTAATAATTAAAAACACTTTCAATTCAAAAAATATTAAATTAAATTCTTTTTATGGTTACGAATAAATAATGATTAAATCAAAAAAAAAAAAATCGCGATCAATAAATAGCAAGCCATTATGTTTTGCGCGGTTTGCAATAAAATTTGGTATATTTCCACTATAAGCGCCTTGGCGTTTTTTTAAACAGCTTGGCGTAATTCGGGCATCAGAAAGTGAGAATTGTTACCAAATGATGTAAACAGTTAAGTAAACAAACATGGTGAACTTTTTCGTTTGTTTATATATGTATTTAAGATATATGCATATTACTAATGCTTTTTATATACAAATTACTTCTGTTTCTATATAAAACTAGCTGTTTAACCCGTTCTATGCTCGTGAGTTCATGAATTTAATTCTAAAACCAAAATTGAAAATAACTATTCGATTTAGTAAAATATTTTTCAACTACTGGGCATTTTTTAAATCAAATTTAATTTATTGTGTTACTCTATGGCAGCAAACGATACCTTTGGAATAAGGGAATAAATAGAATAAAACGTTTTGTTGATGTTTCTGATAAAATGCATTTCTTTATTTTTGAAAATTTGTAATAATTAAGCGCAATTAAATAATCTTGAATTATTTGCATGTGAGGTAAAAGAATTATCGTAATAGCCGCTAAAACTTATTAATTCAGCGTGGAGTAGGTAATATGTATATCTCTAATTATTTGTATGCGATGTAAAAGAGTTATCTTAATACCCGCTACAGCTTTTTAGTGAAGCGTGGCGTACATAATATGCAATGCATCTTGCAATAGAAAAGTAATTGTTGTGGTAAGAATTTTACTGTGGATTTTTAATTTTTGGCACCTGCAATAACGAAAAATGGTTAAATTTTATAGGAAATTGCCGTTAAATTTGTGGCTTTTTATTAATTAAAAATGAAGTATAACTTATTTCGATTCCGGATTACTTTAGTTGCCTCGGTCGTGTTTTAATACACATATACGTAACATTTCAGAATTCTCGCTTCCAAACTGTAGGTTTGTATAGCCTTACAGACAGACAAATTTTCATTTTTATATATTACATTAGATAAATAGCATCTCTGTGTTAGATAAATTGTATAAACAATGGAAAAAAATGCTTGTGTATATGAAAAGAAACAGTGAATAGCTTACCAGAAAATGTTGCCAAATTTCCTTCTCCGCCAAGGCTGTTTTCTCTATTTCGCCAAGATACCTATACTGCAAACGAACCAAAAATCTTTGCACGTTTAGGATTGAAATAAATAGCACATTTTGGTATGGTGTTGGTACAACGTAAAAGTAGCAAAATGCCTTCTAAAAACTATCTCTTAAATTACGCCAATTCTCTGTCAATTCGACTATGAAATAGGTCCGCTTTAAAAACACAGAATCAATTTAACCCTTTGCCTAAGTTAATTATATGTCAAACCACGCCCGGTAAAATAACCCAATATTCTGTAGACCTAATTATGAAACTTATCGGTACGAAATACGCCAATTGTCTGTGGACTCGATTATGTAATTTATCTCCTAAATTAAGGCATGCTTTACAAGCTATATCTACTTTTCAATTTTCCTGAATTTAAGGTTAATGTTACTGTTAGATTTAAATATGATTGACATTGTCGCAGTATTTTAGTTTGACCTACGAAATATCACGAAATATTTTACCTCACGACTACGAAATATAATATTCAATATTAGCAGTATTTATGACATTTTTAACTGTCCTAGAAAATGCGTTTTTTTCGGTACTAATAATTTTCTAAAAATTATTCCCGTGATAGGTTGCTTCAACATTCTCAAGGAAAAGTGGAACTTTTATGTTAGCCAGCCACATGTGATTAATAAGCAAATATTTTCCCCATCGCCATTCGTTTAAAAAATATATAACTTTCACTCATTTTATTTAAAATACATACATGTAAAATTCACATATTACATTCCTTTAAAATATTCGCCTTTCACACATTTCAGTAAAAATTCAAAGGGGTAAAAAATACAAATAATACTATAAAAAATTGCATAATCATAAAAGTATTGATTCTAATTTACACATGTGAAAATAAAATGTGCTATTGCCGAGAATATATATATATATATATATATATATATATTGGCGAGGTCTGCGCCCGGCTAATATAAAAGTACCGAAAAAAAAAGTCCTCACGTAGCGGTGTTCTACGATATTTGCAAGAGAAATTTAAAATGAAAAAAAATGTAAGGAAAATTTACAGTTAAAAATGAAACCACTCCGCTGTCTATTAGTGATTTACATTCAAGTATGGTGTCAAATATCAATCAGGAATTTATTTGATTGAACCCATTTACGAATATCCCCCCCCCCCCCAAATCGATGATGGTTTGTCAAATTGCAAAGCTGTCCGAGATCTGTCATAAATGGGTTCACCTGATTACAGATTTTTGGTACTTTTCCACTATAGGGACTTTGGCAGTTTTTTTTTTTTTTTTTTTTTTTTTTTTAAGATAAGCGCAATTTGGGCTTCAGAAAGTGAGATTTGTGGCCACGCTTATGCATTTTTGGCTTAAAATTAAATTGTTTGGGATAAAATGAAATCATAAATAAACATACAATATGTAACTTATAAGTTCCGTCCTTTTTAAAATTACATCTCATAGTTTCTTCAGCAAGCCACATGATGGATGAGTTAGATAAAAGTAAAAAAAAAACTAGTTGGATGTGCCAATCCCAAAACTTTCTTCTATCTTATACATCTTAATATTTCAAAACCTAGTTACACATGTTAATACTTCAATATTATTAGTTCAATACTATACCAACTTTGATTTTCATCTTAAATATCTGCTCAAGTCAATTATCAGGACTAAAAACCAGTTAATCTATATCATGATATTTGTTAAAATTATTAATTTTTCCTTATTCTGTCGTTATCAGCTGTTTGCGAATAGCCGGCTTAGCAGGAAGCGAGTTCCCGCCGCTGCATGAGCCGCCGATGCACAATAGAACTACGAAAAATCAAAAAAAGTATACAAAAATCGCTAGCACGGAGCCCCTTTACCGCGCAATATTTCCAAATTCAAGGAGAACCTGTTGGCCAAAGCCAAAAACAAGCACAAACATTTTGGTTCAATTGTATGCATAATTTTATACGCTGTTCGATGGTACAATAATGAAAATGGCACAGAGATCGGAATTATAGCGCCCCCTTCTTTCGGAATTTTTTCAAGTTCAGGGAGGACGTTGCCATAGCCAGAAACATGCACAAAAAGTTTGGTTCAATTATATGGATAATTTCATACACTTTTCGATGGTACAATAATGAAAATGGTACAGACATCGCAATTATAGTGCCCCCTTCCGGCAGAATTTTTCCAAATTCAGGGAGGACCTTCGTGACATGACCAAAAATAAACACATAAAATTTGGTTCAATTCTATGCATAACTTCATACACTTTTCGGCGGTACAATATTCAAAATGGCACAAAAATTGTACAAAAATCGCTATTACAGCGCCCTCTACGAGCAATTTTTTACAAATTAAGGAAGGACCTCCTTGCCATAGCCATGAACTTAATTTTTTTTTTTGGTTCAATTCTATGCATAACTTCATACACTTTTCGATGGTGCAATATTCAAAATCGCACAAAAATCGCTATTACAGCGCCCCCTAACGGCGAAGTTTTTGCAAATTCATGGAGGACCTTCTTGCCATATCCAAAAACTTAAAATAAAAATTTGGTTTAATTCTATGCATAACTTCATACACTTTCGGACTGTACAATATTCAAAATCGCACAAAAATCGCTATTACAGCGCCCCCTACCGGCGAATTTTTTCCAAATTCAGGGAGGACCTGCTTGCCATATCCAAAAACTTAAACTAAAAATTTGGTTCAATTCTATGCATAACTTCATACACTTGTCGATGGTACAATATTCAAAATCGCACAAAAAACGCATTTACAGCGCCCCCTACGGGCGAATTTTTTCCAAATTCAGGGAGGACCTGCTTGTCATATCCGAAAAGTTAAACTAAAAATTTGGTTCAATTCTATGCATAACTCCATACACTTTTGGATGGTACAATATTCAAAATCGCACAAAAATTGTTATATCAGCGCCCCCTACCGGCGAATTTTTTCCAAATTCCGGGAGGACCTGCTTGCCATAACCAAAAACTTATAATAAAATTTTGGTTTAATTCTATACATAACTTCATACACTTTTTGATGGTACAATGGCGACGGACAGACGGACAGACGGACAGACGGACAGACGGACACACAGACAGACAGACATTTTCTATAAACATGTTTTTGGGAATCTCTGACCCCTAAAACATGCAAAACCGTCGAAAACCGGAAGTCGAAAAAAATTTCGATTACAATACTTTCTTCTATTGAAGATAGAAGAAAGTAAAACTAGTTGGATGTGCCAATCCCAAAACTTTCTTCTATCTTATACATCTTAATATTTCAAAACCTAGTTACACATGATAATACTTCAATATTATTAGTTCAATACTATAACAACTTTGATTTTCATCTTAAATTTCTGCTCAAGTCAATTAAACGGACTAAAAACGAGTTAATCTATATCATGATATTTGTTAAAATTATTAATTTTTCCTTATTCTGTCGTTATCAGCTGTTTGCGAATAGCCGGCATAGCAGGAAGCGAGTTCCCGCCGCTGCATGAGCCGCCGATGCACAATAGAACTATGAAAAATCAAGAAAAGTATACAAAAATCGCTAGCACGGAGGCCCTTTACCGCGCAATATTTCCAAATTCAAGGAGAACCTGTTGGCCAAAGCCAAAAACAAGCACAAACATTTTGGTTCAATTGTATGCATAATTTTATACGCTGTTCGATGGTACAATAATGAAAATGGCACAGAGATCGGAATTATAGCGCCTCCTTCTTTCGGAAATTTTTCAAGTTCAGGGAGGACTTGTTTGCCATAGCCAGAAACATGCACAAAAAATTTGGTTCAATTATATGGATAACTTCATACACTTTTCGATGGTACAATAATGAAAATGGTACAGACATCGCAATTATAGTGCCCCCTTCCGGCAGAATTTTTCCAAATTCAGGGAGGACCTTCCTGACATGACCAAAAATAAACACGTAAAATTTGGTTCAATTCTATGCATAACTTCATACACTTTTCGGCGGTACAATATTCAAAATGGCACAAAAATTGTACAAAATTCGCTATTACAGCGCCCTCTACGAGCGATTTTTTTACAAATTAAGGGAGGACCTCCTTGCCATAGCCAAGAACTTAAAATTTTTTTTGGTTCAATTCTATGCATAACTTCATACACTTTTCGATGGTGCAATATTCAAAATCGCACAAAAATCGCTATTACAGCGCCCCCTAACGGCGAATTTTTTGCAAATTCATGGAGGACCTGCTTGCCATATCCAAAAACTTAAAATAAAAATTTGGTTTAATTCTATGCATAACTTCATACACTTTTGGACGGTACAATATTCAAAATCGCACAAAAATCGCTATTACAGCGCCCCCTACCGGCGAATTTTTTCCAAATTCAGGGAGGACCTGCTTGCCATAGCCAAAAATTTAAAATAAAAATTTGGTTTAATTCTATGTATAACTTCATACACTTTTGGACGGTACAATATTCAAAATCGCACAAAAATCGCTATTACAGTGCCCCCTACCGGCGAATTTTTTCCAAATTCAGGGAGGACCTGCTTGCCATAGCCAAAAACTTAAAATAAAAATTTTGTTCAATTCTATGCATAACTTCATACACTTTTCGATGGTACAATATTCAAAATCGCACAAAAAACGCATTCACAGCGCCCCCTACCGGTGAATTTTTTCCAAATTCAGGGAGGACCTGCTTGTCATATCCAAAAACTTAAACTGAAAATTTGGTTCAATACTATGCATAACTCCATACACTTTTGGATGGTACAATATTCAAAATCGCACAAAAATTGTTATATCAGCGCCCCCTACCGGCGAATTTTTTCCAAATTCCGGGAGGACCTGCTTGCCATAGCCAAAAACTTATAATAAAATTTTGGTTTAATTCTATACATAACTTCATACACTTTTTGATGGTACAATGGCGACAGACAGACGGACAGACGGACGGACGGACAGACGGACAGACGGACAGACGGACGGACGGACAGACGGACACACAGACAGACATACATTTTCTATAAACATGTTTTTTGGAATCTCTGATCCCTAAAACATGCAAATCCGTCGAAAACCGGAAGACGAAAAAAATTTCGATTACAATACTTTCTTCTATTGAAGATAGAAGAAAGTAAAAAAGGGTCACTAAGATATTGTCTTATCAAATTTTCTGATGCATTTTTCTTAACCTGATTGCCAAATATAGTTTAAAGGTGCAATCTTTCATATTGGATAAATTTTTAAGCATTACGGACACTCCATTTCATGTTTAAATTAAATATTTTCGTTTTTTAACATTATGCATTCGTCAAAACTGTTTTTCTTTTTCTTTCTTTTAAATAAAATTAGTAACAGTTTTTTCCGAGATGTACAGTCTTTACAATTCATTTATCAACTAACTTTATCGCCAATAATATAATGGTAACCCTTTCACCGAAAATAACAGAACTTTCCGTCATAATTCTATAACTGACCTACGTAGAACTATGTGTTATAGCTTAAAATCTTCTCTGATAAAAATTATAGTAATCACAAATAGAGCAAAAACATTAATTTTTTGATAACCCTATCGCCAAGAAATTCTTTGTATCAGCTAGCAAAACACAACATACAGCGTTGTTGCAGTGTGCAGTATTTTTAATCTCCTGCAGGTTCCGACTAATATTTAAATATTAGAAAGATAGCCCACCAGAAATGATGGAAAATGATATATAAAGATTATATATTATTTTTATATATCTTCTCCAGAAGCGAGCGGCCTCTCTTCGTCCGCAGCCCTTTATTCCTCTACACTATCCCGACTCTTTTGCGGAAGCAAGGTTCCTAGGTCCCCAGCCACGTCCCGAGTAAATGACACTCTAGTGAAAGCCATGTTGAAAGGAAAAAAAATCAAAAATTGAAACCGGATAAATTTAAAGGGAAATTACACAAATGATTGGGACGATGAAGCTACCGAAAGGCTCCTGCTGCGTCTAGTTTATTATTACTCTTTTTTATATACAACACATATGAGTTTTTTTCGCTTGTTCCGCAGTGATAGATTAAAATAACACATTTTAAAAACGAATCACATTAATGAAAAACTATGTAATAATAAATTCGTTAACATTCACAAAAATGTAGAATATATATATATATATATATATATAAATGAGCTAAAAAGTAAAAAAATAATTTTTGTGCTAGAAAAGAAATTGTTTTATTTTCTCGTGTCCAAGGGAAAAAAAATATGAAAGCGTGGGCGCAAATGCAATTTATGTTTTATTTATTTTAATTTTTTGTGATATTGTATTATTCACGAATGTACACATATATATAAAGTTCACGCTCACATTTTTATTTATTTATTTTTTTTGGACATGAGAAAATAAAACAATTTCTTTTCTAGCCCAAATTTTAACGAAAGCATTACTTTTATATTATTATTGTTTACATTTATTTATTTTTAATTTTTTAATCATACTGCTCTTTTTTAGTCTAATTAGCCCGCGGTAAGCTCTTTCTTTCAACAGTTAAAGTATCGGCTCCAAAAAATAACGTTCCGTTGTATAAGCCAGCCGCAAAAGAAAGCAGATGTATCATTGTACAAGAAAATCTCTACTGCAATTTTTTAAGCTTCTCAGCATTGCACATTTTCAATATTCTTACCGTCGTGTAAATGAAAAAAGTACTTTTAAATGTAATTTGTTTGAAAACTGCATCTCAATTTATTTTTGAGATATTATTATTATTATTATTATTTTTAGTTTTTAACAACATTTGTTTAAGTTGGCTACTCACGTACTACATTTCTGTAGAAAGTAAAAGAAAATTAGTTAAAATATCAGATTATTATCTTTTTTGTTGCCCATAACACCTGAAATATATTAATTAAAGTATGTGCTATTTTGAAAAAATATAAATGAATGATTTCTGATAAAACATGGAGCTAGTACAGACTATATTTAATTTTAAGTATCTATAGTATTGTTACAAACACATAAAGGCATATGAATCATAAGATTTCCGATTTTTTTTTTTTTTTTTTTTTTTTTTTTTCGGAGTTTCTTGAAGGACGAAATTGCTTTTGTTGTATTTGTGTAGCATTCTCCAATAATGGCGTCAAATGCCATACACGTCACGCCATACTTTTCTGTAGATGTTGTTTAAGACTGGGTCGTAAATGTGGAATTCTTCAGCGGATGCGAAAGACGTAATTTTACATAAAATAAAAACGTGTGTTTGAAGTTCTAAAAATTTATTTTGTACTACCTATATTTATATACATATATATTTTTTCATCTCGGGCGACACTAAATTGAGAAAAAGCAGAATTCCTGTTTTCTAGTTTTACATTTATGTTATTCCTAAATTTTTAGTCTTTTAGTGCTTTATAGAAAATTTAAAATTTAATATTTAAATATTTCGTCCTCTCCCCTGCATATAGTACAAAGAATGGTTCAGATAGAGAAAAATAATGGAGAATTTCGTACTTTTCCATTATGCGCCATTTCATTTTTCCTTGGCGCTTTTTTTAAAAGACGGAATTTGGACATCAGAAAGTAAAATTTGTTGCCAAATGATATAAACAGCTAAGAACTTGATGAATTTTTTTGCTTGTTTATATATGTACTATTTTAATTAAATGCGAATTGTTTTTTTTTATGTACAAATTACTCCTGTTTCTCACAAAAATTAGATAAATGACTTCTTTATGTTAAATAAATTGTATAAATGCTGAAAAGCATATGTGTGTTAATAGAAATGAAACAGTGAATTGTTTGCCAGAAAATATGTTGCTAAATTGCCTTCTTCGCCAAGCCCCTATACTGGAAAAGTACCGAGAATTTAATTTCTGTGTCCGATTATGAAAAGCACATTAAAATCGGGCAGTTAGGAACTCAGCTATTCCGCCAGTCTCATATAGCCGTCTAAGTGGCGGTTATTTTATTAGTAGCATCGGGATGAAGATATGAAGATGTACATTTTCGTTTATTACTCTTTAAATTCTGTCTCATAGATTTAGAAAAAAACCTTAAATGCACGGAGTTAAATTAAATTGCGATGATCTTGTTTATGAAAGATTAATGGGCTTCAATGGAATTTCGCCAAATAAGCCAGCTGCCGCCAAGGTGGCTTCATATAACACCGGCGCACCTTGAAAATGCTATATATTTAAATAAATATATCTAAATTAGAGCTAAGAAAGCTTAAAAATACATTTTTACTTATTTTTTATTATTATTGATTTAAAAATAAAGTTATTGGGATCAGCAATTCATGAAGTCACAAAATTATACATTTAAACATAATAACAATGTTGAAGACTCTCATAGAAATCCACTCTTTAACTGAATCTAAGTGCTGCCGCATATTACTCATGCACCTGAATTAGACATATATAGATGTACAAGTTAATTAGCTATTCTAAAATATGCGTTTTAGAGTTGTTGAGCAAATTTTATTTTTTTAATTTTAGGGGAGGTTTTTACGTCAAATATTCCACGGAGAAGTGTATCTTTGAGAAGCGTAAGTACCTCCACTGTCAAAAATAAAATGCATCAAAGTTTTAGTACTGAATTTGTAGCTTAACTGTCGCTGAGAGATATGCGTCACCGAACAATATTTTTATATTACACCACAAGTCTTAGTGGCATTCACACCTCACAACTAGTATATGTTGATACATCACTAAAAACCAACATATGAACACACAATATGTAAAAATCAAGCACTGTGAAAATAAACAGCTAGATAAGTTTTGCGAGCACAGGGACTCACATCATCAGTGTGCAAAAATAAAAATAAAATCAACATTTCCACAAATACATGAAAGACGAAAACCCAAATAGCCAGTATACAATGCACCGAAAAATGTGTTGATACTTCGACAATTAGCAGACAGTTCGATTTAAATGTCATAAACCAGTTGAATTTTTTAAAGCATGTCTATTTTGCAGATAACTTTATTTTTCTAGTTATAAAATAATAATTATATTTATAATTAAATTATAAAATTTATATCTATAATAATAAAGAAAGAAGTTTGTGTGTGAGTGAGTGAGTGTGTCGACGGTGTTCTGAAGAGACCACTGCACGTAGAGCTACAAAATTTGGAGAAAAGATACGTCTATATATGAAGTTTTGCACCTCGAAGCCCGATTTTCGATTTTTTGATTAGATTTTTTTTAATTAAAATTTTTATGCGATTTTTAGCGCTTTTTTATGTTTCGAGGCGATTTTTCCATATAAGTGAGAAGAATATGGTTTCTTTCTTTTAACCCAATATAGTAAATTTTGTTCTCTTTTCAAAAAAGTTTATTTGGAATTCGTGCAGCGATTTTTGAATTTTTAGCGAATTTTTATGCAATTATAGAATGGCATTTAATGCATTTCCATATCTATAAGGAGGTTACCTTGGAGGGACACAGTTCTGTCGCCAAACGCAGACAAGTTTGTCGCCAACTTGGCGGTATATCGCCAAATTTGGCGACCAAAATGAGTCGCCAAAAATGACGCCATCTTGGCGATATCTCTAATATTTTGCCAAATTCCCATAGACTTCCATTGTAAAACAAATTTGGACACTTGCTTACAGAAAATCAACAAATTGAAATATTTTAATGCAACAAAAACTAATATTAACTTAAGGGATTATATTAATTATATTTAAGGGAATCCAAGTAAATGAAATTGTCAATAAAAGTAACATGATACAATGCTTAGATTATTGTATTTTATTGATATTTTCGACGAAAGGGTTGTCAGTGGTCATTTTGGCGAAAATTATAGTTGATAAATGAATTGAAATGGCTATATTCGTTAGAAAATAATGTAAACAACTCGCAAATTAAAAGAAAATAACTGTTATTTGTTTCTCTCTATTCTAAAAAAAAGTAACTACCGCTGTCACCGCCGCCGCCGCCGCCGGTTTTGAATTTTTTGTGACCGGAGGTCTTTCTTCGTTAATATTAAGCAAAATATTGCATACAAAAATATGAAAATCGGTGGAATTATATAGAAATGTTTGATAAACACGCTGATGCAGACAGTTTTTAAATCGAAGAAATATTTAAAGAGATATTTAATGCTAAAGTTGGACAAAATCGTTCCATTAAAAAAGTTTTATAGGAGCAAAAACAGTACATCGGAATTTAACCATATTTAGATCATTTTATGCGTCAGAATTTCCCGGTGTGCAGACTGCACTCAGTTTATTAATTTGACTCATTTTTGGAGGTTTTATTTCTATTTTAAATCCAAATTTTCAGCATTTCGAGAGATATTTTTTACTTATCTCTCTATTCTAAAAAGAAGTAACTACCGCTGTCACCGCCGCCGCCGCCGCCGGTTTTGAATTTTTTGTGACCGGAGGTCTTTCTTCGTTAATATTAAGCAAAATAATGCATACAAAAATATGAAAATAGGTAGTATTATACAGAAAGATTTGATAAACACACTGATGCAGACAGTTTTCAGATCGAAGAATTATTTTAAGAGATATTTAATGCTAAAGTTGGACAAAATCGTTCCACTAAAAAAGTTTTATAGGAGCAAAAACTGTTCATAGGAATTTAATCATTTTTAGATCATTTTATGCGTTAAAATTTGCCGGAGTGCAGATTGTATTAATTTTTTTATTTTGACTAATTTTTTGAGGTTTTATTTCTATTTTAAATTCAGATTTTCAGCATTTCTAGAGATATTTTTAACAGATTTTAGAAAGTGATATTAATTTAAACTGTTGCCAACTGTATAAACAGCGGAAACAATAATGTTTGCTTCAAAAAAAAAAAATATTTATACGTGTAAATAAATTAAAAAATTATTTACACGTGACTATTATAAACAGAAAAAAAACATTTGGAATTAGAATTAAATAATTATGTACAAAAAGCAGGAACTTATTAAAAATTATGTCATAAAAACTATAATTACACCTGAATTTTAAGAGAGAAAGGAATTTGTAAAGCAATAAATTTATTAACATACGTTAGAAGTCTTAAATAGGAGAAATTACGTCATATTTACGTCACATTACAGTTATTACATAAAATGAACACAAAATAATATTGCAAAACGGTTTAAATTTAGAAATTGCGCTAGACATTTATGTGATATTTTAAGAGGATACTTTTCAACTATTTTTGTTAGGAAAGCACAAATAATATTTAATTTCTAACACAAGTATTTTCACGTGAATATTAAAAAGAGAAAGAATAGTTTGGTCAAAATTACGTCAGATTAAAAACGATTAATTTAAAATGTCTTATTTAAAAGAACTTTCTTTTCACTTTGTTAAAAAATACCAGGAGACAAAGACTCTGTTTATTTAATTCCTTTTATATTAGCTTATTTTGAAATGTTGTTACACGTGTCTACGTCATCAAGTTATTTTTATTTCGACGTTTTATTTGTATTTTTATTAATATTGTACTAATTTATTTGTTTTTTCGTTATTTAAAATAAAAATTATGTCAATTTGTATAATTTGGCGAGTGGTTTGGCGATTTATATAATTTGGCGAAATGGGTCGACGGGATAATCAAGTAGTACCGCAAGGATTTTGCGTTAAAATTCCCCAATCAAAGAGAAATGAATAGAAATCCGTTTATAGAGAGATCGCCACTGTTTTTTAAATTATAATTCAATCTTTCGAAATCTTTTTAAAGCCGACCAAATTAGCGTGCATTTAGAGTCTACGGTGTCTGGACGGGGGTTGGCGAGCGTAGCTCGTAGGGGGCCGAGCCCCCTAGTTTTAGAAAATTGTAGTAATTTAACCTGTTGCCAACAGTACAAAAAGCGCAAAATATAATGTTTGCTTCAAATTAAAAATTTATTTTACACGTGACTATTATAAGCAAGAAAATATAAAAAGCAGGAACTCATTGAAAATTATCATAAAAACCATATTACACGTGAATTTTAAAAGTGAAAGAATGTTGTAAAATAATAAATTCATTAACATGCGTTAGAAGTCTTAAATAGGAGAAATTACGTCACATTTACGTTACATTACACATTACGTAAAATGAACAAAAAATAATATTGCAAAACAGTTCAAATTCAAAAATTGCGCGAGACATTTATATAATATTTTAAGACTATATTTTCAACTATTTTTATTAGGATAGCGCAAATAATATTTCACTTCTAAAAAAAATTTTTCCCGTGAATAGTAAAAGGAGAAAGAAAAGTTTAGTGAAAATTACGTCAGATTAAAAACGATACATTTAAAGTGTCATTAAAAAAAAATCTTTCTTTTCGCTTTGCTAAAAAATACCGGGAGGCAAAGACTCTGTTTATTTAATTCATTTTATATTAGCTTATTTTGAAATGTCGACTGATTTTATTTAATCAAAGACGGAAATAGCCATTGTATCATTTAACAGCCGCTGATTTGGCTTTAAAATTCCCCTATCAAAGATAAATGAATAGAAACCCGTTTATAGGGAGATCGCCACTGTTTTTAAACTTCTAATTCAAACTTCCGAAATATTTTTTCAGCCGATCAAATTAGCGTGCTTTTAGAGTCTGTGGTGCCTGAACGGGGGTTGACGAGCGTAGCTCGTAGGGGGCAGCGCCCCCTAGTAATTAAAAAAAGAAAGAATCAAAAACCTTTTTAATGCGAGATAAAATTTATAAAATGAAAATGTTTAATTTAAATATGAAAGGAATGTTTATAAAACTTAAAAAATAAATTAGTATGAAAGAAGCAATTGATACATTATTTGGCGATTTTTCGCTTCGCCAGGTTAATAAAAATGTGCCTGAATTCAATTTAATTATCATTTTTATGTAATTTTTCTCATCGTATGTCTTACAGGAGAAAGGCTTTATTTGTGAGTTACATGCTATTTAATTATTATCTTGGTCGCCAAACAATGCAATTTTAAGCCACAAAGGCAGAAGCGTGAAATAAGCCAGGCGAAGGTCGCAATATTTTTTTTTTAAGTATAGGAGAACATTTTGGAGTAAATCTTTATATTCAAATGTAAATTATATAAAAAGGAGTTAAAATTATAACTATGCAGTCAAGTATTTAAATTTTAGTGTAAAAATGTGCAATATACACACATATTTTATAATATTCGATAATCAAGCCACTACCAAATGACATATTTACTATATTATTGAAAGTTTTGTTGCCACTGATGTCATATACGCTCCATGGTACATAATGGCTCCAAAATGGCGTTATTTTGCCTGACATGATAACTCGGCTATTGGTGTTTATTTATTAATAAATTGTTTATCTACTTTTATTTTCATTTTTACAGTTATATAAACTGTTTTGTTCTATAGATATTAATTAAACTTTTTATTATTTATTGCTATTTCCTTTTAAAATATCAGGCAACAAGATTGAAGAGTATTTGGTATATTTTTAATATATGAGCTTTGGTGAGTTAGAAAAAATGGCCTTGGCGAGTGAAGTGAATTTTGGGTATATTTACTGGCAAACTGTTTACTTTTCATATTTCATATACGTATAAGCATTTTTTTTTCAATATTTATTTTATTTATTTATATAAAGAAGAACTATTTATCTACTTTTAAATACGAACAGAAATAATTAGTGGTTCTACCTGATTATCCCGTAGACCAAAAAAAATATAGCCAAACATAAGATTAAATGCCAATAATGGGTGATCGTAAATGTCAAATTTACTTGACATTAAACACTTTACACGTGTTTGTTACGTCATCAGGTGATTTTTAATTCGATATTTACGTTTCTTCGCGATCTGCTGCAATTTTTTGACATTCCATTTTTGAACTATAATACTAAAATAATTTTTACCTTCATTTCAATAAAGTATATTCGGATTTCGTGTAACAATTTTCAAATTTTTCGGGTATTTTGTATGTGATTTTTAGTATAGTTTAGGGATTTTCTACCATTTTTCCACATTAGTGAAAGACGTTGATAGAAGTTGAATTTACTTTCAATCTTCGAACACAATATATAATTTTTTTTTCTCTTTTCAAAATTTGTGCAGCGATTTAAAATTTTTTCGCGATATCTTATTGTGATTTTCTGAGGTTCGTGCTGTTTTTTTACGTACCCGGGCAACGCCGGGCAAGTTAGCTAGTCTATAATAATAAGGAAAGCAGTATGTGCGTGAGTGTGTGAGTGAGTGTGTCGACGGTGTTCTGATGAGACCGCTGCACGTAGAGCTACAAAATTTCGGGGGAAAGGTACGTCTATATATGGCGTTTTGCACCTCGAAGCCCGATTTTCGATTTTCTTATTTATTTTTTTATCCGATTTTTAGTGCTTTTTTAAGTTTCGAGGCAATTTTTCCACATTAGTGAAAATAATATGATTTCTTTCTTTTAACCCAATATAGTAAATTTTGTTCTCTTTTCAAAAAAGTTTATTCGGAATTTGTACAGCGATTTTTGAATTTTTAGCGATTTTTTATGCGATTATTGAACAACTTTGTTTACGATCCACAGATTTCCATTTATCCTGCAAAAAATTAATTCAGTAACAAAATTCTTTTTTAGCAATTTTCGCCATTAGATGGAAAAGCACTCGAATTCTTTTGTATAGCCCTGTGTATTATCTAAAAGCCATTCTACATCTCACATATTAAGAAAAGTCCAGTGCAAGTAAAAAATGCATAACACAACATAAAACGCATTCCAAAAATAAACGGCAATGTATCTTGTTCTTTGTGCAGCCGTGGATATGATTTTATTTATATTCCATGAAATTTTATTAGTATACTAAATATAGTTCAGCAGGAAAGTGCATAACGCAATTAAAAACTATTCTTAAGCAATTCTCTCGAACAGTTAGTAACACTTAATTCCGTTGGGTAGCCCTGTATATGATCAGCATAATTTATATACGCACCACACGCTTATGGACTATACACTAAGCGAATTCTTTTGGATGTCTCTGTATATGAACGATTAATGCAATGCCACCATACTTTTCAGTTAGCAACGTATACTGCATCTTAGTAATTCATATAAATTTCATTATCATTGAAATAGCGTAACATCATTAAAATACACTGAAAAGATTTTTCTCCCTTATACCACGATGTAAAATAATTCTTTTGTGTGACTCTGTAAATGAATAATTAACGCTTTGCATCCCACATTCTACAGAAAGCATGTTTTTGTGCACTTCAGGAATGCATATCAATTTCGTTATGTTTAAAAAGGTGTATTATCAACAAAATACACCAGTACCATTTTAAAAATTTATCGTAATGTAACGGAATACATTTGATTGTCCCTGTAAATCAGATATAAAGACTACACACTTCGTTTTCAATAGCGATTAGTTTTATAGTAAACGTCAATGAGATGCATAAATTACAGAGCAATCCGTGTATTTTACGAGAGTTAGCGCATAGACATACGGAAATAGAAACCGAAATTCAGGCAGACACTTTTCAACTATGTTGGAAAATATTAGAAAGACAAATAGCGCAGTAAAAATCCGCTTAAAGCAATTGCTGTCCATAGCCGGTAATGTGCGGAATTTTTTTCGAGCGGTCCTGTATATTATCAAACTTCGTATTACACTAAAAAATAGTTAAGTTTTAAAATCCATATTGCAGTTGAAACTGTACATCTAACAGTTATCTTTTACAAGGAGAGAAATCCTGGCTTACCGGGTTACATAATATAGGTGAAAACTACCATATATATCTTTTTGTGTTATTAACATCCTTTTTTCTCTGCATATGATAAAGGCACAGTGATGAATGAGGTATTTTTCGAAAGGTTCTTACGTACTGTAAAAGACATGGTTAGATTTTTAAAAATGCAGTTAATATCAAATTAATGTAGAAACGTATCAGAAAATATCAAATATTGGGGATGGATTTTTTTAAATGATAACTATAATATGTTTTTTACATGATATATATATATTTTAGAATAGTCATTAACAATACTAAAAATCATATTTATATGAAAAACAGCAATAATGCATTCAAATAAAATTTTTAAACTTATTAAAAGCGACATTTTCTTATTGGCCTCGCTCGCGCCCAAAGAGTTAACACCGGAAGAAATCGCTATTTACATTCAACCATATTGATTAAGTTAATTTCAGTGGTTTAAGCACGTATGGTTCGATGACTTGTCTTTATTTTTTATTTATTGATTTGTGAATGTTTTAATTTCGTTATGCCCTGTAAGATGGAAAGAAATTATGAACTATTTATATAAATTTAAGCGTAAGCGGATTTATTGTCTGTGCACAATAGAGATAGATTTTTAAAAAAATCATGCTTTAAAATTATTTAAAAAAAGATTAAAAATTAGTAAATTACAATACACTGTTCAAACAAATTGCATTTGAAAGAACATTTTTATCCTATTCGACGGTGTAAAAATGGAAAATGTAAGGTATTTAGATGTTAAAAAAAACTAATAAAAGTTAAATTTAATCGTTTGCTGCTATCACTGTCAAAATCACGTGAGCATTACTCACGGAAACGTTGTCATTTACAATATTGATAGCAAGCCTTGTAACTGAAAACGTGTGAGTCACTCCATAAATAAACGATATATTCTACACAATTAATAACATAGGCATTCGATTGTTATGTTTCTTAACTTTCAATAATTGATTTTTAAGTACTTTTTAGAGATGGATTCGAAAATGAACTTTATTTTTAACCATCACGTCAGGCGTTTTCGCAAATCGTAAATTTCGAAGGTAAAAAGTAAAAAAAAAATATCGAAAATCTGTTACTAAAAATAAAAGACACGGTTGTGTTTTGCAACATTTGATAACTGATTTTAATGTAGTATTTTTAGCGATGAATCCGAAAATGATTTTCATTTTTTTTTACCATCATGTCAGGATTTTTAGAAAATCATAAATTTTAAAGTTAAAAAATTAGTAAAAATCTGATACTCAAAACATTGAGGAGAAGGTTGCTTTTTTTAACTTTTGATAATTGATATTTATGTACTTTTTAGCACTGAATCTGAAAATGCCCTTCATGTTTAACCATCAAGTCACAGTTTTCCCCAAATCGTAAATTTCAAAGTTAAAAAATGGTGAAAATCTGATACTATAAAATATATGTAAAAATTATTTTATTCAATTTTATTTTATTTATTTCAATACCTTATTAAATTTTTTTGCTTATACAGGGGATTCTTACAGCTAAACAGCCCAGGGTCCGATGAGGTGTGTGTGGGTTAAATTTTAACTTTGAATTTTTAAATTTTTAAATTTTGAATTTTCGAAAATTCCTTACGTGATGGTTAAAAATGAAGATCATTTTCTGATTCAACAGTAAAAAGAACATAAAAATAAATTATCAATAGTTAAACAACACAAGAATCACTAATTTATAGTATCAGATTTTTGCTATTTTCTGACTTTTTAACTTTGAAATTAACGATTTTCAAAATATCCCTAAGTGTTAGTAAAACATGATGGTCATTTTCGGATTCAGCGTTACAAAATACATAAGAATCAATAATCAAAAGCTAAAAACATCACACAACCCAGATTTGTCGGCTAGTGTAATCTGTAACAAAAATATTGTAGTGCTCCTCAGAAATGTATCTCATTTATAATATGTCTCAAATTATAACATCATTAAAATCAGCTGCAAACGATTTTTCTTTATACATCACAATATAGTTAAAATAGTTCGTACGTCCATTGTAACAGAACCATAAATGCTATTTTCTTTATACTGTATCTAACTAAGTGATACAACATATTTCATTGTGCATTGATTATCGTAGAATCATTAAAATGCTCCGCAAACAATTTTTCCGAATAGACCATACTGTAATGGAAAAATTTGTGCATCCATTAAATCCTTTATGCTCCGACGAGACTTTTAAGTCCCATTAAAGAAAATGCAATATAAAATATATTTAATCCGTCTACTAATAAAAGTATATGGTACTTTTCATACAAAATACTTTACTAAATCTCATTCAGTAAGCACAGCGAAACAGTGGAAACTAAATATTTTAAGGTGGTTATTCTCTCAACCATTTACGGGGATTTAGCTTTTCTCCTATTAATATATGTCTTACGAGAAATTTGCAACTACAAAACACATCTCAGTTACAGATAGGATCATCATACGTTTATTTGTATTGTTCTTGTAATAATTTTGAGGTTTCCATAACAGTATTTTTTATTAATTAATCTAATTGTTGTTGTAAATATTTTTAAAAACTCTGACTACCGATTCATTAAATCAATTTTATTATAATAGCCCAGTGATAGGGGAGCAAAAAAAAAAAAAAAAGCCGAATTCAGAATTAATTAGGGGAAAGCTGGAAATTGTTTTAATCCCTTCAGTTTAGGTTTAGAATGAATATGCTATGTTTTTCCCCTCGTACTAGGTGAGCGTTAAGAAATATGTATAGATTTATAGTAAAAAAACACGTTTTTTTACATACTATAACAGTGTCTCCAAACAGCTAACTCTATCAAAAAGATTGTCAATGCAAATGTTGTAGAGCTTAAAATTCTGAGTAAAATGAGTACCTACACTTAATATTTTTGTTGAACATTAAGGTCACAATTCCAGTTTAAAGCTTTAGACCCTTGGTCAGGGGGTTAAACTCAGAATTAATTAGGGGAAAGCTGGAAATTGTTTTAATCCCTTCAGTTAGGTCTAAAATGAACGTACTATATTTTCTTCCTCGTTCTTGGGTGAATGTTAGAAAATATGTACATATTTATTTCGAAAAACACGTTTTTTTTTAATTACATTAACAATATCTCAAAACATCTAACTCTATAAAAAACACTGTCAATACAAATGTTGTAGAGATTAAAATTCTGAATAAAATGAGTACCATCATTAATATTTTTGTTCAACATTAAGGTCGCAATTCTATTTCAAAGTTTTGCCTCAATCGCTAATCAAGAGCTTGAAGCCAGGAGAGACAAATTTGACTTAACAGTATCTCAAAACAGCTAAATGTGTCAAAAACATTGCCAGTACAAAAGTTGTAGAGTCTAAAATTCTGAGTAAAATGAGTACCTACACTTACTATTTTTGTTCAATAATAAGGCCGCAGTTTTGAGATATTGTTAAGTTAACTTGGTCTCTCCTGGCTTCAAGCTCTTGATTTGAAAAATTTTGAAATAAAATTGCGACCTTAATGTAGAACAAAAATATTAATGATGGTACTCATTTTATTCAGAATTTTAAGCTCTACAACATTTGTATTCACAATGTTTTTTATAGAGTTAGATGTTTTGAGATATTGTTAATGTAATTACAAAAAATGTGTTTTTCGAAAATAAATATGTACATATTTTCTAACATTCACCCAGTACGAGGAAGAAAACATAGTACGTTCATTTTAGACCTAAACTGAAGGGATTAAAACAATTTACAGTTTTCTCCTAATTAATTCTGATTTCAACCCCCTGACCACGGGTCTAAAACTTTAAACTGGAATTGTGACCTTAATGTTCAACAAAAATATTAAGTGTAGGTATTCATTATACTCAGAATTTTAAGCTCTACAACATTTGTATTGACAATGTTTTTGACAGAGTTATTTGTTTGGAGATACTGTTATGGTGTGTAAAAAACCGTGTTTTTTTACTATAAATCTATACATATTTCCTAACGCTCACCTAGTACGAGGGGGAAAACATAGCATATTCATTCTAGACCTAAACTAAAGGGATTAAAAAAAATTTCCAGCTTTCCCCTAATTAATTCCGAATTCAACCCCCTAACCACTGGGCTATAAAAATCTTTCTAAAAATAAAATTTTTATTATATAAGTTGTTATGGTTATCTTCAGACATTAACGAATATAATTATTGAAGAGGAGCAAATTTCTAATATCTAATTCGGAACATAAAGGATATTAAAAGAACTATAAATACACTCAATGATTTTTTTTTCATTTCATTATGTTCGAACTACTGTAACATCGTTAAAATGCTCTACAAACAGTTTTTCAATAGAACATAGCGTAACGGAAACCTTTTACTTGTGACTCTGAACGAACCTTAATTGCTGAACACTTCATTTTCAATATAGATCATGCTATGTGAAACCTTAATAGCATATAACAGTTTCGTGGCTATACAAATACATTTACAAGAGTTAGGACATGGACAAATGTCCAGACAAACCGAAGTCATAAACAAATTTTCTCTCTGTTGGTAACGGAAATATCTATGTAATATCTCTGTATATATCTGTGTAAACCTTAATAACATATAAGAGTTATTCGGAAATACAAGTATATTTACGAGAGTTAAGACATGGGAAGACGTCCAGACAGACAGGCAGACGGGTAGACAAACCGAAGTCATAAACAAATTTTCTGTCTTTTGGAATGTGCTAATAAAAATGATAAAAGAACTCTAATCAAAATTGTTTATGACAATTTTTGTTTTCAGAAATATTTTTTTATTATATTAAAAAGTTGTTGAATGGAAGAAATATTACAATACAAAATGTTACCTTAAAATATTTTCTTAGAAAATACACATTAATTATTTTTATTAAAATATGAATGTTCCATTATTTATAATCGTCATTAGTTATATTGATTGTTAGGTGGATGAATAAAATATATTACATTTATTTTCCTCTGTAATATCCGGCAAAAAAGTCCGAAAAGTTTTGTTAAAGGAAAAACAGGAACTTCGTTTCTAAAGTTATGTTGTCTAACAAATCCCTTGGGCAAAAAAAAGGTTTCTATGTAACACAAGAAAAGGAAACTACATGTTTTAATCTTCGGAATATATTGTCGCATTTTTAGAATAAATTAGTTGAAGAAAAATATTATCTTTTAATGTTCTTTAGTAGTTATATTTCCCTAATATTTCAGAGTTTTATCAACATTCCTCTTTTTGAGCACAGAGGCAAAATAATTGTTAAAAATAATAATGTGAAGGAAACATAAATTTATGTCACCAAATACAAAATATTATGACTATATACTATGAAATACAAATGAAAATATGCAAAAAGTCAACGTACGATTTCAAAATCAATTTAGCAAACTATAAGAGAAGACTTCTCATTAAACATTTAACTGTGTAAGATAAGAAAATTTAGAGAAATTAGAGAAATTATTGCCTATAAAGCTGAAAAAAAGTCACAAATCAGATTTTAATTTTAAGAAACATTTCCATAAAAGTCATCTGTCTGGTAACAACATAATTAATAAAATAAACGTGTTTATGCGAATAAAACGTCAATAACGTATTATCTATGTATTTACTGAGATATGCTTTACGCAAACTCGCAGAGAAGTGTTCCGATTTCTTTTTTTGAGATTGTTTATTAACGTTACGTTAGAAAGATTGTCTGTAGTTGCCTGTCAAACATAAGGCTCTGTGACATCACAATAAATGTAATAATGTAAACTAGTTTTATAAAAATATCTGTGACCTTATTGGACTCTCTGTTATACAATCGCGGCGAGAAAAGCTTTAAGTTAACTTTCGGGGCTTTTATGTATCTTCCTTCAGAAAAAGTAAGAAGCTACTTATTTCAGGCATCGGAACGACAACTATTCAGAGAAATTTTCGGTATAATTTTACCAATCACGCCCCCCCCCCCCCCAGACCGCAAAACCACTCTACGTTCAATTGTGGATTTATATATATATATATATATGTGTGTTTTTTTGTCGTGCTGTATCACTCGTATTTATAAACACATTTGGATGGGGACTAAGAGTCTGCGTAACTGAGAATGTGTACAGGATTGCATGAGGTCTCGACTGAGTTCGTTGTGCAGCTTCATTCGCCATCTTGTTTCAAACAGGCCATTTAAATATTTCAAATTTAAAAAGATGTTAAAAAAATTTAGAAATCAAAATCGTTTTTGCTTTAAGTGTTCGGCCTCTATTCAAGGATCCCAAAGCAATTTTTTGCCTTCCTCCTAGCTTAAAAATGGCTGAGATATAGCAGTTTCAAATTCTGACACTTTGAAACAAGATAGTAGATTAAAAATAAGGGATTACTTCAGAAACTTGTTTAATTTATGAGTTTTGGCGAACTTCTTTTCTCGGAAATTTTCTTTGATTGTTGTAACCTTCGTTCCAACTTTCATACGATTAAAACTATATATTCATATCCGCTAGTGTCAAATTCTCTTCAAAAACGGCAACACTTAGCGAAATATCACCAAATTTCGGGATTAAAATTAAATCGCAGAAATGAAGCTAATTTGCATAGAAATGGCTGATTTAATTAAATTTACATTCAAATTCGGTATTGGCTGAAACTGGGAATGTATTTTCTGCAGCCTGGTGCCTCGCATTTTACCTTCGTGTTTTCGAATAGAATTAGCTGAAGTCTTAAAACCAAAAAATAAGGAAGCTATTTTTTCATCCTTTACAGGCCAGAAAGACTGTTTTACTAATGTTACACTTGAAAAACTGCATAGAAAAAAGCTGTCAAACATTATTCAGTGTAGAATCCTAATTAATATAAAAGCTAATTTTATGCCAAGATCAGGGCACTTATTGAGCCCTGTGTTAGACAAACAGGACGAGAAATGTTTCATCTTAACTTCAGGAGATTTTCCTTAAAATCCTTGTGTTTGACATTCTGCATTGTGTTTCCAAATGTATTTAAACGTACCCAAAAGTTGAAAAATAAAGTTGCTATTAAGGTATTGTTATATCTTTCCTTAGGTTTAAATGTTTGTGGAATTAAAGGACACAAAAGAGATAAGATTTTTTTCGATATTTGCGACGGTCTTTGGTTGTTTAGTTATTTGTTACAAAATTAAAAAATATATATATTTTATTGAAAATTATAAAAATAAAATTTTTATAGGATACAAAGTTTCAGAATTCAATCTGTTTTGTGAAATATACATGAAGTAAGAATTTTATCGTTTAAAAATATTGTTACGTTGAGAAGAAATAGAATGCAAAAAGACAAGTTTTCGAAAATAGATATATGTTCAGTGTACCGTAAGATCGTATTTTCATAAAAATGCAAAACAGTATACACCTTGGTAAAATCTTGTTATAGATACATGAAATAAAATTTTGACCATTTTAATTTATTCATTATTAAATTGTATCTTTCATTGTATACTGAAGATATGAATTTCATATATTCTGGTTAGTTCATATTTATATTTTCGTCCATCTATATCATATAATATTTACTCTAATGTAATTTCTGATGCTATTATTGAGAGCAATTTCTTACCAGAGAAATTTATTACAATCGATATTGTGAACTACATTTTTGAAAAAAAATGAAGAATATATCTTTCAAAAGTTCCGCATAAACAATTGATATATAATATTCATTTTATGATTACTTTCTAAATGACTTAAGAAAAAAATTTAATTAAAAATTACGTAGAATTATCTACTAGTTTGAGCAAAATGTTCTGGGAAATTTGTAAAAGTTGAAGTATTCTGCGCAAATTAACATCAAAAGCAACAAGGGCTATTATTAAAAGTAAGGTCCTAGTCTACGACTTTCTGAAATTGTTCTACCATATTCCGGATATGCTGGAAATAGCATGGCGGCTCCTTGGAATTGAAAAACCCTTGAAATGCTTCTGAAACTTCATTAACTCCTTAATCGTCGCGCCCGTGACTGCCACGGACAGTGTAGGCTTCTTTTATTTTATTCAGATTGTTCTATTCCCACCAATTTTTTGAAATAATGCAATAGGCTTTATTCTCTCGTTATTTTATCTGCCATTAAATGAAGACAATATTTCAACTTAAAAAAAGTGGTGGCAATCAAACAATCTTAATTTTAATTAAGTACTCGACACTTATTAGGCGCGACGATTAAGGGGTTAAATAATTCAAATTGACGGCCCTTGAAAAAGTGTTGCATTGATCAAAAGAGGTCATAATCGGATGTGAGCCACGTCTGGACTGTAGGCGGGCTTTTGGAAGAATTTCGACGCCGTCCAACTATGCAAACTCATCGACGTCTTTCAGAATCCTTATACCTTTTCCCCAATAATGCCGGATCAACACACGCAAATTATTGTTCAATAGGCGTTTTGGAGCCGAAATTCCTGGACTCTTATAGATATACCACTAGTACTCCTATATACGATACAAATTGTGGTAACTATTAGATTAAAAATTTCCCAGAACTTTTTGCTCTACCTAATATATTTTTAATTTTACTTTGTAGTAAATTCAATAATTTTTTTTTAATTTAATACAAAATTCCGTCTTAAGAATCCAAGATGAAAAATAAAATAAAAAAAAACTTGGCCTAAAGAATTTTTGATTACTATAAAACCGTTATACAAAAATTTTTTAAGCAAATGATCTACCAACTACGACAACAATCAATTATAAAATGTCTTAATAAATATCATTATAAAATGTAAAAATTACTATAAACTCAAAGGCAATATACATAACATTAAACTGTTTTACTTTCTACATATCTGAAAATCTAATGGAGAAAGATTTTCATTTAAAAAATGCTTAACACAGGGTTATATTTTTATTGAATTGTTCCATTTGGATTGGTTTCTACGATGTTAGAAAATTTTTTAATCTCATTTCTTGCCCTGAAACAAAGATTTTCCCTCCTCTACTTTCAGAACTTTTTTATCTTGGGAGCTTATACCAGCTGCTTATGCAACAACCCACAATGTTATGCTGAGAAGCGCTTCGTGACTAAATTTTTAATTTACTAATTTAAAATACTGGTGAATTTATGATTAAATGCATATTTTCCAAACAAGGCAGAAATTCTAGATTTCGGTGGAAATAGTGTGAATAAAACTTGCTGGGTACTATTCTCGATATCAGTATAAATATGACCTGCGGGTCGGTTGTTTGTGGGTCTGGCTATAAAACTCAGATGCAGAAACATTAAAATATCCAGAATAATATTTTACGCCAGATTGTTAATTCAACCACGTTCGTCTGGAAACAAAATCATTCATTTTGATTTCAACATTCGGCCTATCTAGCAAGCAGTCAAAAATCTTTCTCAAAATTTTCACAGAGATCGTATCAAGCATTCTTGGGAGTCTTCGATGTAGCTATCAGTTTTAAAATTTCATAAACCGTATACCTTTCATTTTTAAAATATCCTTTTTTTTGTCTGATGCAATAGTTTGGTTTCTGCGTGATATTAAAAAGCTTTTTGTTCTCGCGCGAGCCAGTTTCCGGCTTACGCACAACAAATTAATATTATTTTCTATAGGTTATAAGGACTTCAGAATCTTTTCACGTTAGACATATTTTAAGTTTACCCAGAATCTGCGTTAGACAGAGTGTTATTTTTTATCAATTAATTTGAATTGTATTGTGAAGAAGTTGAATGATATAAAAAAGAACACACTGTAAAAAAAAAATACTTCCAGTTTTCCGGTAGGAATCGGAAAAATAGTTGCCCTTATCGTACCGGAATAATTTCCGACCCAGCTCGGAATAAAATCCGTAAAAATAAGGAAATAGTCAGTAAAACGGTATTTTACGGATTTTATTCCGATTTTACGGACTTTATTCCGAGCTGGGTTCGAAATTGTTCCGGTACGATAAGGACAACTATTTTTCCTATTCCTACCGGAAAACTGGCATTATTTTTTTTTACAGTGTATGAAACAATCGTTGCTTCTCCATGTCCGGTTCAATATTTGATCCATTTTACTAAGTATAATTAAAAAAAATAATCTTGGCATTGGCAAATTTCTCAATGTTTGAATATCACGGAACACTAACCCTTTATTTACTGACGGTACACTGTAAAAAAAAAAAAAAAAAAAAAAAAAAAAAAACGACCAGTTTTCCTGTAGGAATCTGAAGAATAGTTGCCCTTATCGTATCGGAACAATACCCAGCTCCGAATAAAATGCGTAAAATTGGAAAAAAATATGTAAAATACCGTTTTATTGACTATTTCCCTTTTTCACGGATTTTATTCTGGGATGTGTCGGAAAATCTTCCGGTATTTTTTTACAGTGTACTTATAAGTACCATTAAAATAACTTGCTATAAAATTCATTTAATACATCGATTAGTTGTAATAAGGTGTAGAATGAGTTATAGATGCATTACTTTATCTTGCTCCAAAAGCATTATTGGTTACACAAAACAAAAGTTTTTTTAAAAGCATGATTTCTTTTGCATTTGCATCTTTTCAGCTTTTTCGGCATTGGAGGGGGAGGCGTGGTAGGAATGTTTTAATTCGGAAATATTTCTATTTTAAGAACATTAACTTATGCTTATTTCCTAATTCTACAAAATACTAAGAAAAACATTTAAAATAAAAGATTTCAGTGGGGGTTATAAATATGCCACAAAATCCCTATAAATTCAAATTTAATGAATCTTTCTAAAATCCTTCTAAAATTTATTAAATGATTTTGTAAATCTTCTCATGTAGTTTAAACAATTCAATGCTTTGGAACATGAAATTTTCATGAATTCATTATTCCGTACGTAAAGGGTTAAAGAAGAAAGGAAATTGCATTATCATGTGCTACATTGGTTATTCTACTCACAATTAGAAATTCAATAACTGTCGCTGAAATCAGGGAATATGTGTATATTCTGTTTAAAATACTTATATACCGGGTGTCCCAAGAATGACTGATGGATTTTAAAATTCAATAACTTGCAAACAGTTACAGATATTAAAAAGATTCTTGCAGGAGGGTTATGTACGATGTCAGGAAATTTTCACTGTGATTCTTGATTTTAGTTCGATTATCAAGCAATAGATGGCGCTGAGAGTAATAGGTCCAGTCAAGAATTTTGATCCATTCAAGACATTTTAATCTCCTCGCATGTAAGAAGAAAGACTCCGAAAAATCGAGCCTGGATTTAGCGGTTATTGCTTGCAGCGCCATCTATCGATGATATTTGTAACTAAAACTGAGAATCACAGCATAAAAACTCCTAGCATCTGACATAACACTCCTGGAAGAAATTTTTTAATATCTGTCACCATTTTCAAGTTATTGAATTTTAAAATCCATCAGTCATTTTTGGGACACCCGGTATATAAATTACAAGAGCATATTTGTGTTCATTATTGAACGAGTCTCTCTGTAAAAATGAATATTTCAAAATGTTTGACCAGATTCCAGATTTTGTAATACCCTTTTTCTTTTTTACAAAAAGCCATAATACAATGCTCACAAAAATTTTTGGAGTAAGCTAAAGAGTGAAGAAAACCACTTATTACAGCCATGCATGACATCAGGTTGTTTCAGAATTATACGTCAGAAATATAAAGGGAAGTCGAGGAGACCTTAGTAAGCAGATTTCGTGTAGGAATATTGATGTGGAAATGCTCAGTTCAGGAAGTAGAGGGCTCTGTTGAGTTCAACGGATGAAAGTGCTTCGCTGATTTGAATCTTCATTCCTGTTAGAGAATTGCTCTTTTTTTTCAAGAATGTTCCACCACATGACAGCATCACACAACCTTCTTTGTTGTTTTACTGGCACAGAAACTTACAAAAGTTAGTGTTCTCCATGGCTCATAGCAGTTATCAGCAAAATGCTGCTGGATTAAATATCCGCTAATATTCCAAAGGAATGATAATAATATTAAAAACTGCAACAAACTATAATTTAATGCATAATTCAAAGTATTTTTTTATATATGTGTTTTGAAAATTGTCTCAAGATTATTCATCTGATTTTTATATTGTGTAGTGTTATAAGTATTGTTTGCAGGATATTATCCTAGTGCATCTTTTCTTCAATTAAACTTTTTTGTTCATCCTAAGAAGAATATATTTCTACTGAATAATACATCAAAACATAAAAGTAAAACTTTTAACTTTTTTGTTATTTACTATTGAGGAACTTCTTATACATGCCTTCACATGGAATAACATTCCGATAGTCGATTATGAGACTGATATTGTCTGAATTTTAAATATAATAGTATCAAAGAAGAATATATAATATTTAAATTCAAAGAAATAATTATTTCTGAATGTTGAAGTTTTTCCAAGTGAATGATATAAAAGAAAATTCAAAGAATTTTTCTTATTTTGAAATCAAAAGTATTGTGTAATGATAAGAAAAGAAATTATTTTAAAGTTTATTTTGCCATTTTTTATTGAAATTTTACTATGCAATTTGAAAATGCAAATTTATGTTTTAAACAAAGAACTTTAATATTTTTGAACATTTTTTTTTTCTGAAATAAAAAGTAACTTCAAAAACTGTTCTCAAGAATTTCATTATGATCTTTTTTGATTATTACCATTATGTTTGAGTTTATAATTGTTTTGATCTATTAATAAGATATAAAGTTTTATTTTCTGTGAAATAAGCAAATATTATTATATCATAATGTCTACTATTAAAGAATCTCATTATGTTGATAAGTTAACTGATGATAATTATTCACTTTGGAAGTTCAAAATAGAACAATTGCTAATCGAAGGAGGTCTGTATGATATTGTATTTGAACCTAAAACGGAAAATGATGACAATTGGGTAAACAATGATAGAAATGATAGGGCATTAATTTGTTTAAATATATCAGATTCACAAATTGTTCATGTCAGACATGCTAAAAGTGCAAAAGAAACATATGATCAACCTGTTCATAAAAGGTAAATTTAAGAAATAAACTTTATCTTCTTAGGAAGCTGTACTCCATTAAATATAATAAAAGCGTAACAATGCAAGAACATATTAATTCTATCTTAGGATTGGCAGAAAAATTAAAAAATATAGGTGAAGTAATACAAGAGGATAATTTAATAGCTATTTTGCTCTGTTCATCACCAAATTCTTATAGTACCTTTATAACTGCTATTGAAAGTAAATATAAAACAGATTTATCATTAAAATATGTTCAAAACAAATTAATTGATGTACCTTAGAAAAGTTGAAACCAAACAAATTTCAACAAAATTTGAATCCATTTCTTTAGCCCTTTCGAGGGCGGTGTTCATAAAAAAGGACACCTAATTTTAATTCCAAAATGAACAAACGGCACGAGAAATATTTAATTAAAATTTTCTTTTTATAATGTACGTGAAAATAAGAAAGTTCGTATTTTCTAATAAATTCGTTAATAAATTCTGGTGTCAGTCCATATTCCATCAGTTTATAAACAGAATTACCCCGCGCCAGAAAGGGTTAAAGGGTAATAGTGATAAACCAAAGTTTTTGAATAAACAAAATTTTTGTTCTCATTACAAAAAGAATAATCACAACCGTGAAGATTGTTTTCACTTAAAGGCTAATAATACTAACAGAACAAAACCAAATTTTACTCAAGATAGATCACGTCAACAGTTTAAAAAACCAAACAATTTCTCTGCTTTTACTGCTAGTCAAAATGAAAATCCATCAGATTCTCAAAACTATCATGAGTTAAAGAAAGAATCAAATTCTTCAAGCTTTGTTATGAAATCTCAACAAAATATAAATAAAAGCAAAAATTTTACTTTTGTTATTGATTCAGGTGCGTCTGTCCATTTATCTAATTCTTTGGAACTGTTCTCAGAATTAAAGAAATCGAATAATCATACAATTACATTTGCTAATGGAACTAAAAACTGAGAAGGGTAAGGGTAAATGTTCTTTTAATATTGAAAAACTTAATGGTCAAGCAAATATGACATTATGACATGACATTATGTCATGTGCTTTATGCTCTCGTGTTGGATATTTATTTATTATATGTCCAATCTTCTACTGAGAACGGTTTTGTTGTAACATTTAAAGATGATATGTGTTTAATTAAAAAATGCAACATCTTAGTTGCAGATGCAAAATTTGATGAGGAGTTATACAGTTTAAAAATACTACCCACAAATGAAAAGGTACTGCATTCTAAAATGGCACCAAAGGCTGGGTCATAGAAATTTGGAACTCATCAAGAAAATTCAAAAGGATGATTTAGCTTTAGGTATTGCTATGACTAATTGTTCTCATAATACTGAATGTTCAAGTTGCATAAAAGCTAAGCTAACAGAAAAATCATTTCCAAAAGAAACACAATACAGAAGTAGAAACCCACTTGATTTCATATGTAGTAATGTATGCGGTCCTGCGGAAACAAAAGTATGGGACCAAAAAGATATCTCGTTACATTTATTGATGATTACTCTCGTTATACACAAGTATATTTTATTTCCTCTAAAGATGAATTATTTGATAAATTAAAAGAGTATGTTGCATCAACAACAAACAAATTTAGATTGAAGATTAAATCCTTGCGTAGTGACAATGGAACAGAATATTGCAACGAATCTGTCAGAGACTATCCTAAGAACTTAGGAATAAATCATGAAACAACGATGCTATATTCTCCGTCCCAAAATGGAGTAGCAGAAAGATAGAATCGCTCGCTTATTGAAATGTGTAAAGCCATGCTTATAAATGCTAAATTGCGAAAAACATTAGGGGCAGTACTACAGCAGCCTACTTACAAAATAGATTACCCACAAAATCAACTGAAAAGACACCATATGAGCTGTGGAATGGACATAAGCCAAATTTGTGTTACCTTAAAGTATTTGAATGCAAATCATATGTCTATGTTCATAAACAGAAGAAGAGTCTTTGTTGGTTACGATTTAAGAAGCATGGGATACCGAATTTACACAAACTGTAGAAAAATATTGATAAGCAGAACCGTGAAGTTTTTTGAAAATATGAACTGTGAAAATGTCTTTCAAGTAAATCCTGAAGAGCGAACCTCAGATTTAATACTTTTCAATTTCTCAGAAGAAAATCTTGAAAATGATTGTGAAGCTATCCCAATAGAAAATACTGCAGAAGAAATAAAAACGGATGAAAAATCAGTAGATAGCCAAACAACAGAAGAAAGTGTAGGTAATTCCCAGAGAAGAATATTTAACAGAGAGACTAAAGGAATTCCATCAGAAAGATATTCTTACAAAACGGAAGACAGCTGCTCCAAAAATGAAGAACTTGAAACTTTTAAAGATGTTTTAAAATTACCAGTAAAAGATCAACAGAAATGATTTCATACTATGAAGGAAGAATTTGACTCTTTAAAGGAAAATGATGTATTTGAGCTTGTTACTTTACCCAAAGACAAGCATGCCATTGGCTCTACATGGGTTTACAAAACAAAACTTGATGAAAATGGAGAAAAAATAAAATTCAAATCACGAATAGTTGCCAAAGGTTTCACTCAAATCTAATCACTGATTATGATGAAACATTCTCTCCTTTCGTCAAACATGCAACCATTAGATCTTTTCTGACCTGGGTAGCTTATCACAAGGCCAAATCATTTCAAGAAGATGTTAAAACAGCCTTTCTACATGGTAAATTAGATAATGAAGAATTATACATGCATCAACCAGAAGGTTTTCATGATGAAGAAAGTAAAGACAAAGTCTATAAATTAAAAAAGGCTTTATATGGTCTTAAACAAGTCATCAAGTGCTGGAATGAAGAAATAGAGAATACTGTAAAGGCATATGTATTTAAGCGAAGTGAAGCCGATCCATGTTTGTTCATAAAAGAAAATCAAAGAAGACAATTCATCTCATACTGTATGTAGAGGATATGCTAATAAGCTCAGAAGATGAAAATGATGTTAATGAAGTAATAAATTACTTAAAGAAATCTTATCCCGTAACATCCCTTGGAGAATCAGATACTTCTTAGGTATAGAAATTCCTAGAAAAGACTATGGAAGTTATCTACTTTCACAAAGAAATAAAATAAATCAATTAGATAAAGATTTTCAGCTTGAAGAAGCCAAACCAGCTTGTACCCCAATGGAAACTAACTAGTATAGTTTAGATAAAGAAGAAAATATTTTATCATCAAATGATAATTATAGACAAGCTAAAGGAAGTCTTTTATATATTTTCTCGTGCACAAGACCTGATATTACCGCTCCTACACACATACTAAGTCGAAGATGCAATAATCCAACACAAAAGAGCTGGAATGCTGTTAAAAGGGTAATAAGTCACTTGAAAACCACGAAAGAACTTGATCTCCACATTTCTTCAAAAGAATATCCTAATATAGTTGCATACTCGGATGCAGACTGGGGTCAGGATGCTACATATAGAAAATCCACCTCAGGAATTGTAATCTTCTTAGGCAATAGCTGCTTTTCTTGATTCTCAAGAAAACAAACATGTGTGGTGTTATCTTCAGCAGAATCTGAATGTGTAGCACTGTCAAAAGGAACTCAAGAGGTGTTATTATTCTAAAATTATGTAAAGATCTCAACTTACAACAACATTTTCCAATTAGAATTTTTGAGGATGACTAATCTACAGTTAAATTGGTTGAAAGGGAAAAATATAAATGTTGCACTAAACAAATCGATACAGAGTATCATTACATACGAGGTTTGAAAACGAAAAATGTTATAGATATCAAATATCTTTCAACAAATGAAATGATAGCAGACATAATGACGAAGCGCTGCCAAAGGCCAAATTTGAAGTTTGAAGAAACCTTAGACACCTGGTGTCGGATTCTATCACAAGACGGGAATGATGTTAGAGAATTGCTCTTTTGTTTTAAGAACATTCCACCAGATGGCAGTATCACACAATCTTCTTCATTGTTTTACTGGCACAGAGACCCAGAACCGTTAGAGTTCCTTCAAGGTTCATAGCAGTTATCAGCAAAATGCTGCTGGATTAAAAATCCACTAATATTCCAAAGGAATGATAATAATATTAAAAACTGCAACAAACTATAGTTTAAAGCATTATCCAAAGTATTTTTTTATGTTTGTGTTTTGTAAATAGCCTCAAGAATATTCATCTGTTTATTATTTTGTGAAGTGTTATAAGTATTGTGCGCAGCTTATTATCCTAGTGTATTTTTTCTTCAATTAATTTTTTTGTTCTATTAAGAAGAATATATTTCTACTGAATAATACATCAAAACATAAAGGTAAAACTTTTAACTTTTTTTATTATTTACTATTGAGGAACTTCTTATTCATGCCTTCACATGGAACAACATTCCAATAATTACCCGCACAGATTTCGGGCAGCATGTATCGTTACACCAATGCGGAGCTTGCCGGCATGCATTTCATGTACATGACTGCGTTAGGAAATGGCTCACTCCCAACGCATGTCTAGCTGTTTTCAAGCTTTTCGAAGGACATTCCTCTACTGTGCTTAGTATTAGTTTTCCACTTGAGGAATTCTGCGATATCTTCCAGTTCCCGTATCACGCTTTGAGACATAAAATGATCCACTCGCGCACTACTCCAGATGAAGACAGCCAAATGTTCTACGATCCGTCAGATTTCAATTTAGAAATCGTTCCATGTACATCCTTTCAACAGCCGCTTTATTTTCTTGATGCATTTCTCAAACATGAAATGCATGTCGGCAAGCTCCGCATCTCTGTAACGATGCCTGTTGCTTGGTATCCGTGCACAGAATGACGATTCGAGTATGCACTGTAAAGGTTTTTTAAATGAATCAGTAGGCTGTAAACACTAATTTTTTCACCCTATTTGATTGAAAGTTTTCAGAAATTCACAAATAAACTATCCGCTTGTGGATCACAATACACACTCGTCGAGTACCACAAGCTCAACTGGTAAAGAAAAAGAATATCAACAGCAAATTCCCTGCGCAGCGGGAAAAAGAGAATACGTGTTTTCATTTATCCCTGCGCATAAAGAAAAGGACTACAATATTCAGCTCCACTTTAGCACAACTAAAATATATGCAATTAAGAATTATAAAAGCAATTAAAAACTAAACATTCTCCCGGCATTGAAAGCCGAAAGAGTTTCAAAAATTTGCTCTAAAGTTAATTTACATAACTTAGTAATTGGCCTTTTCAATTCACTATTTTCAGTTCTGAGGGTAACTACACGAAACTTTTTATCAGGTCCAGGATATGTTTCATTCACTCTAGCTAATTTCCATTGTAAAGGAGAAATACCTTCATTTTTTATTATAACTAAATCACATATCTTAATATTAGGCTCTTCTTTAAGCCATTTTACTCTCTGTTGAAGAGATGAAAGGTACTCATTGTTTCATCTTTTCCAAAAGTGTTGGAGCATTTTCTGCACTAATTGCCACCTGGTCAGTCTTGATGGAGGTACCTCTGAAACATCAACTTCTGGTACTGAAGTAAGAGGAGCACCAATTAAAAAATGACCAAGGATTAAGGCTTGTAAATCATTAGGATCGGAACTTACAGCACAAAGGGTTCTAGAATTTAAACAGGCTTCGATTTGGGCTAAAAGAGTTGCAAGTTTCACAAATGTTAAAACTGAATTGCCAACGGTTCTTTTTAAATGAAATTTCATCGATTTAACACCAGCGTCCCAAAGTCCTCCAAAGTGAGAGGCTGAGGGTTGAATGAACTGCCAATTTATTTCTTCCGAACTTAACCCGGGAGAACTCGCTGCATGAGATTTTCTCTCACAGTCTTACTTTTTTAAGACTCTTATTTAAATCATTTTTCATTTTAATTAAAATTTAAAAATGTTTTTCAATTATTTTACCTATTTTGTGAATAAAAGTACTATGCCAACCAAAAAAAGTTGATATTAAATGAATGTAAAGTAAAAGAAAAGCAATTGGGCATTCTCACTAGTGAGTTCTCCCGGGTTAAGTACTTTGCCACTTCTTCATTATGTTGAGAAGAAGCTGCAAATTTATACAATTCTTTCAACTCCTTGCTCGCACTGACAAAATTTTTGGTACAATCACTTACAATTTCTTTTGGTTTGCCTCATCTGGATATATATCGCTTGAGACAAGCTAAAAAGGCCTGAGTAGATAAATCAGTCACTACTTTCATGTGAATTGCATGGGTAGAAAAACATATAAATAATGAAATGTAACACTTAAAAGATTTTTTAACTCTACCTTTTCTAAAACTACACAATATGGGTCTTGCATAGTCAGTTCCTGTAACAAGGAACGGACGGGTAGGTTGCACTCTAGTAGAAGGCAAATCAGCCATGATTTGTTTAGACATAGAAGCAGAAGTACGAGCAAAATTACACAATTCTTTACAAACTTTCTTACAACACTTCTTCTACTTAAAATCCAATATCTCTGTCTGATAACACACAATAACAGCTGAGGAGCTGCATGAAAGTGAGATAAGTGAAAATATCTAATAATCAGCACAGTCACTGGATGATTTTTTGGTAACAATATTGGATGATTTCGATCTTGTGTGAGATTTAAATGACAAAGTTGTCCTCCCACTCTGAGTATTCCTTCCCCATCAAGGATTGGAGAAAGATTGATCAGTTTGCTGTTGTGAGGTAAACACTTAACAGAAGTCATACATTTAATGTCGTCAGTACATGCTGACTTTTGCACTTGTTCGATTATCACTTTTAAGGCACTTTGAATTTCTGCATTCGTAAGAAAACCGAAGTTTCTTTTTGAAACAGGTAAACGAGGATTCGTAGCAAGTCTCAAAAACCAAGCAATTACACGTTTAGCTTAGTAAATGACGATATATTTCAGACAATAGGCATTTCCTCATTTAACTGAGCTATAGCACAAAAAGAATTTCTTTGCTCTATTAAGGCTTCATCACACAAAATGCTCCCTAATTGTGGTTCTGGAGAGGTGAAAGATGGATCACTAAGTCAACTCGGACCATTCCACCATAAATCATGCAAGGATAATTCTGCGAGTGATAGACCTGTTGATGCACAATCTGCTGGATTCTTTGTTCCTTTTACATTGATGCCAGCACTCTGAGGGAACAATTGTTCTATTTATGCGACACGATTCGCAGCAAAATCTTGCCATCTTCTTGATTCTGTTTATAGCCAAGAGAGAACTATTGTTGAATCTGTCCAACAGTTAATTTTAGAAACGTCCAAGCACAATGAATCTAGCACAGTTTTTACCAAACGAGCTGGCAGCAGCGCAGCACTCAGTTCTAATTTAGGCAAATATGTTGTTTTTAAAGTGAAACTCTTGTTTTTGCAGTTAATATTCTAACTGATACAGTTGAATTATTTGATAAGGATCTTAAATAAACGACTGCATCATATGTCATTAAGGAAGCGTCACTAAATGAATGAAATTCAAATTTGTTAGCTAATGGAATAAGTGCTAACCGAGGCACAGTGATAGATGTTAAACATGCAAGTTCTTCCCGAATTTTTATCCACCTATTTTTTATGAGTAGTGGAATAGGATCGTCCTATGCCAGATGAAGACTCCATAGTTTCTAAAGTAGAATTTTTGCAGAAATTATAAAGGGAGAGATCCGACCAAGTGGATCAAACATTTTGACTATATCTGACAATATAGATCTCTTTGTAACTTCTCTTAATGTTCGTTATATAGTTACAAATTTTGAAGACATCGCGATTTGAGTCCCATTTTAATCCTAGCACTTTTATTGAATTATCGTTTTCAATTGATAAATCGAGTTTAGTCTGAATTAAATTTTAAGGAATGTTTTTAGTACACTAATGTCGTTTGATGCCCACTTACCTAATTCAAATCCGCCTCTTTTCATTAATTCTTGTAAATCGGATATGAATTTAATAGCTTCTTCGGGAGATGATGCGCCTGTAAGTAAGTCATCGACGTAAAAAACACGCAATACAATGTTTGACGCTAGTGGAAAATTTAGTTTTTTATCCAAAGCTAATATTTGTAGAACTTTAGTAGCTAAATATGGGCTAGATGCTAATTCATATGTTACTGTAGTGAGACGATATTCATTAACATCATCGGAAAATTTATCTTTCCAGAGAATTTGTTGAAAATCTTGATCATCAGGATATATCTTAATTTGAAGAAACATTTTTGCAATATCATCGTTAACAGCTACAGCGTATGAGCCGAATCTCAACAAAATAAAAAGTAACACTTTTTGAACCCTAGGTCCTACAATTAAATTGTCATTAACAGAAACATTATATATAGTTTTTGCACTCCCATCAGACATAACTCTGAGACGGGTTGTTGTGCTAGATTCCCTTATGATTGGATGATGTGTCAAATAATAAACTTCATTAATGGGTTTTTGAATTTTGCCATTCGGTATTTTCTCGATATGTCCCACATAAAGATATTCATTCATAAATATACAATAATTTTCATACAAATCGGATTCTCTATTAAATCTTTTTTCTATGTTTATAAATATTTTCACTTATTTATTTAAGCTAGTGATTTTGTCTCCCCTAATTCTTTACATTGCTTCTTAAATGGAAAACGCACAATATATCTTCCATTCGAATCTCGTGAATGGGATAGATCAAAAATTTCCTCAAAATATTTTTCTTCATTTGTGTATATTTCCTTCGAGGGGGTATTTTCTAACTCGCAGAACTTTCTCATATAATCTGTTTGAACATTTGCAAAATTAACTGTAATACTTTGTTTATTTTATGAAAATGTATCACTATCTCCCATTATTAACCGCCCGTAATCCGAATTTACTGCAAAAGGAAGTCCTGGTTTTCCAAATATTTTTCTCTTCTAATTATAGATAATGATAGAGACACGCCTAGGTATAATAAGTCTATTAGACCTGATTCATGCCAATTAGGTTCCACTAATGTTATATTCTTTAAGTGACTGAATGAATTAATATCGTATGATACAACTGGTTGATTACTCCTTATCTTTTTCAAAATATAAAAAGTACCTAATCGTGTGTTTTATTTTCCAAAATGGGGAGAAAATTCCAATCATACAACACCCCGAGGCTGTTCGGAGTATCCCGTTCCCATTCACTTAATCTGAAAATTAGCTGAATTTCTTTTTATTCCTAATAATTGTGTAGCACGCTCACTTATAAAATTATTGGAACTGCCAACATCTATAATGCAACGCAATAATGTATTGCCTCCATAATTATCTTTCACATTAATCAGCGCAGTTGCAAGTATGCCAAATGATTTTCAGTATTTTTCACCAAGGTTAGAATTTATTGACATGTTTACATTACTAGGTGATTCACCAACCGTCTCACTATTTTGATTCGATTGTTGAGGCGTTACTTGGTTTTTTATATCTGGATAATTTGTTTCTCGCCTTTCAAAATGTAATAAGCTATTATGACTCTTCAAATTACATTTCGAACAAACCCTTTTTGACTGACAATTAATTAATTTATGTTCTGGAGATAAACAGGAAAAGCAGAGATTTTTAATTTTTACAAATTGCAATATTTCGGGAACAGATAACTTTAGAAACTCACTGCATTTAGATATTTTATGACTATGTGATGAATAATATTTATACTTAACACTATTAACAAAAGCAGTCATTGCAGTTAATTTAGGATAACTGTTTTTCTTATAGTTAATATTTCCTCTAGCGGATAGTAATGAACAAGCATAATCTTTCAGAAAATTTATTAATTGAACTAAAGTTGGAAGTTGATCATTTTTTAACTGACGTTCCCACCATAATTTAATAATATGATCAACTTTTTGCAATATTAAATAAATCAACAAGGTTTGTGAAAAGCCACTTGCCTTCTGATCCAATATTTCGAATGAACGGACATATTCATTTTTCATATCCACCAAATTGTGTATTGCTGCGGGTGCGTCACCTTGCACGAATGAAAAATTTAATAATCCTCTTATATAGCTGTATATTAATTCACGTTTGTTAGAATATCTTTCAAATAGCAAGTCCCACGCGACACTGTACTTCGAGTCATCAATGGGTATTGATTTTATTATTTTCAAGGCGTCTCCTTGACAAGATAATTTCAAATATTGCAGCTTCTGAGCTGGCGATAAATTTGCATTATTATGTATGCTCGCATTAAATAAATCTTTAAAACTCAACCATTCGTGAATTTGACCACTAAATGATGGTAGAGAAAGCTTTGGTAACTTTATTTCATTAACTTCCCTGTTCGGATTGCCCACATTTATTTTTCTAGTTGTAATTGCATGTTAGAATTTTACTATCAATTCATCAAAGATGTCTTGTTGTTCGTCTTTCTCTTCTATAAATGAGTCGATGTCTTTTTCTTCACAGGACGAAAAAAAATCGTTTTAAACAACGCCTCTTCCTCTAATTTTTCCGTTTCTTTTTTCAATAGATAAATTTGTTCTAATTCACACACATTCAGCTCAGTTTTAAGGAATTTATTTTTCAATCTCATTATTGAAGTTTTCAACACTCGTTTATCAGTTGCTACTTTTTTATCCATTTTTTTTCTTGTGTCGCACTATTCAATTTTAGCACAGTTCCAATGATTTCACGATTTCATTTTCGAACGAATTTTAGATACGCATTATTCTTTTAATTTTTTGCACTTATTTCACAATACTCCGTCTGCGATTGCAACCATATGTACCGCAAATGTTTTTTGATAGAAGCAGTAGACTGTTAAATCTAATTTTTTCACACTATTTAATTGAAAGTTTCACAAATTCACAAATTATCCGCTTAGGGATCACAATACACACTCGTTGAGTATCACAAGCTCAACTGGTAAAGAAAAAGAATATCAACAACAAATTCCCTGCGCAGAGGGAAAAAGAGAGTACGTGTTTTCATTTATCCCTACGCATAGAGAAAAGGACTAGAATATTCAGCTTCACTTTAGCACAACTGAAATATATGCAATTAAGAATTATAAGAGCAATTAAAAACTAAACAGAAACAACTGAATGCTTTTATCTACTTAACTTAACAGCGTCTTATACCACCTCAACGCTGCATTTCCGAGCCCACATTCCTATACGGTCCCCTCTACCTGCCTTTACATCTTTGACGTTTAATTTTGAAACAACCCGTTTATTAGACTTTAGATAATAATGTTTCAGAGCTTAACTTCTTTGAAATGATGTCAAGAACATTAAGAGATGCTACAAGTCACAATCTTACATTTTGATTTTCAACGGAACGCACAAAAACATGTCATCGAGATTACAGGCCATTCCAATAAAGTTTTTTCGAGCAGATTCCCTTTAAACTCTCCGTCGAGTTGGCAAAAAAACAGGGTTTGCAGCTTAATAGCACTGTGCATTCTGGTTTTATGAGTTGTTAACATAAGATACCAGTCATCAGTATCTGTGGTGGCACGAGGGTAATGTACTCTGCTCAACGGATGGAAGAATTGCGTTTCACAAAAAAAAAAGATGCTGTTAATTTGTGATTTCAGCACTTATGTCCTTTTTTCTGGTATGTGACATTTCTAACAATTCTTGTTTCTTGGAAACAATTCCACACTGTTGAAACGACACCCCTTGCTTCATCAGTAGATTTTTCTACAGGTGTTTGTGTTTGTCCGCATTTCAGTCTTTTAATAATTCGAAAGCACATGGTTTCGGGTACATCATAATATTAAAATCACCTTTTCTGAAGAAACATTGAAGAATTGCGTTTTACGAAAAAAGAAGAAAAAAGAAACTTCTAGGAAATTTCGATTTCAGCACTTATGTCTTTTTTCTGCTATTTGACGCCAGGAAAGTTGATTTCCACATTAAGTTATTTTTGTTGCTACATGTTAGACTATGGCGTTATTTTTTATGCTAATTATCAGTATATTTATTTGCATACTTTGATTTGAAGCATATTTCACTTTTTTGTAGTATACAGTTCTTAGCATAAATACACACGCTAAATATGTGTATTATTCAAAATTTCCCAGTAAAGTAATCAATGAGACTACGAAGATTTAAATTTTTTTGTGTCTGCCCGGAAATATTTACTTAAGAAAGTTTGATTTTCCAAGATAGTTTTACTTTCTTTCAAAATATTTGTTCTTCGTGTAAGCATAAATATTTAATGTATTAAGACGGATTTAAAATAGAGGAAAGGTATTATGTTTTGAGCTAGTATTTCTTTAGGATTATTTTCAATCTACGAATAAAGTAACAGAACATACATCATTTAGAAAAATGTACAGTATTTTGACTTTTTATTTAATGAATAAAGGATTAGGTATGTTTTATAAATTACAATAAATCCTTTTTTATAGATAAAAAAAAACTATACTATTCTGAAAACAGTGTAATCTGAAATACGTATTATGCTTTGCTAATTGAATGACAGATTTAAAATCATATATCCATAATATAAAACACCAAAACAACAAAAAAGCATAGTTATCTCTAAGAATTTTAACATGCATTTTATATCATAAGAAAATTATTTCATGATTTTTTATGATAGTTCAGTATTTTTAACAAGGCTGTTTTAAAACATCTTTTGATAAATGAGATTTAAGTGTTAGTGACTTTTCTACAAGTTTAAATGTTAAAGTTGTTCTTGAAATTGTTTATTTTTGTGAAAGTTTTTTAATCCAGAATTATTAAGCCAGAACTTTCTTTATATTGAATTTCTAAATTAAAATATCCACATTATTTGAACAGAATATTGCACAGTATTTTATATGAACCTAATTGCACAAAGCGTAAAACATAACCTCATATAGTACGAAAAAAGGAATGATTCAGAACTCATGGTAAAACGCCGCCCATAGACCTCTGTGAGCTCTTGTACTAGAAATTTTACACGTGGTTACAGATGTATAAAATCAATCTCTAAGAAAAAGAGATTAATAAAAATCTAAAATTGTCATTGAAACTTTTTTCGATACATTTATTTCACGGCTTGTGGTGCTTTAATCCACTAATGAATCATTTTTTTATTCCTCAATTACAAAATAAATATATCTGAGCCGAGGAGAAGGAATATTTTATTAAGAATTGTTTAAAAAAATGTTTGTTACAGAAATACATACTTATTTAAAACTTTAATTAAATACAGAAAATCGTATGAAATTTTTCTTTAAAACTTAAAATGATAAATGTAAATTCTCTCAAATATGAATACTACAAATGTTATTTATAGATTTATAAGAATGTAGATTATTTCGGAAAGAAAACTCCGTTAGAAAGTTTTATATAAAACAACTTATTTAAACTAAAATGCGTACGTATTCCTTTTTTGAAAGGAAAAAAAAATAATAATTTCAAATTTTCTGAAACTTTTTAATCTCTCTCGCGGGAAAAACTGGTTTCAGGATTCACATATTTTCGAAGAATATAAAGAAAAATGCTAGCTTGCTACCACTACTTAATAAAAGAAAATACCAAGTGTGAAATACGATGTCATTTCAAATTTTTATTAAATTAGAGATTTTTCTCAAAACTTCTTAAACTGCATCCGCGCTTTAAACCCCAGTTGTATATATTATAACCCGTTTTCCATTTAATATTGGTAAATAATTTATAATGAAAAAGTAAAAGTTTTTAAGTTGAGTTGAATGTTTAAGTTTGAAGTTAAAGTTTTAGGTAGCTTTCATTACAAAAAGCTACCTATTGCAGCCGTTCGGAGGAAAGCGATTTCAAAAAATTTTGGTATATTTTCATCGATCATGACCCCCAGACCCCGAAACTACCCTCCGTTCAAAATTGATATATATATATATATATATATATCTGACCTATGTCACACTGTAACTCTCGTATTTATGAACCGATTTGGATGTAATTCGGTATGTACATAGTACATACCAATGTCTCGACCGAGTTCGTTGGCCAGCTTCCTCCGCCATTTTGTTTCAAAATGGCGGCCATTTAAAAATTTTTTAAAAATTTAAAATTTGAAAAGTGGTACCAAAAAATTGAAAATGGAAAAATATTTTTTTCTTATGTATTTGACCTTTAAACAAAGATTTCGGAGCAGTTTTTGTTTCGTCTATATCTTAAAAAATGGCTCAGTTATAGCATTTTGAATTTCTAGCGTGGCTGACATTTTAAAACGTCCTGAATTTTGTCACGCGATAAAAGGCGTATTTATGAACCAATTTGGATGCAACTTCGTTTATACATAGTACATACCAATGTCTCGACCGAGTTCGTTGGCCAGCTTCATCCGCCATCTTGTTTAAAAATGGCGGCCATTTAAATTTTTAAGAAAAATTTAAATTTGAAATGTGGTACCAAAAAAATGAAAATTGAAAAAATATTTTTTTCTTATGTGTTTGACCTTGATAAAAAAATTCGAGAACAGTTTTTGTTTCGTCTATATCTTAAAACGTGGCTGAGTTATAGCATTTTGAATTTCTATTGTGGCTGAATTTTTGAACATTTTGAAACGTCCGGAATTTTGTCACTTGATAACAGGTGTATTTATGAACCGATTAGGATATACCTTGGTGTGTACATAGTACATACAAATATCTCGACCGAGTTCGTTGGCCAGCTTCATCCGCCATCTTGTTTCAAAATGGCGGCCATTTAAAAAAATTTAAAAATTTAAAATTTAAAATGAGATACGAAAAAATTGAAAAATGAAAAATATTTATTTTTGTATGTGTTTGACCTTAATACAAAGATTCCGGAACAGTTTTTGTTTCGTCTATATCTAAAAAAATGGCTGAGTTATAGCATTTCGAATTTCTATTGTGGCTGACATTTTAAAACGACCTGATTTTTGTCACGCGATAACAGGCGTATTTATGAACCGATTTGGATGTAACTTGGTCTGTACATAGTACATACAAATGTCTCGACCGAGTTCGTTGGCCAGCTTCATTCGCCATCTTGTTTCAAAAGGGTTGCCAATAAAAAAAATTAAATTTAAAATTTAAAATTTGGTATTAAAAAACTGGAAAATGAAAAAGATTTTTTTATGTGTTTGGCCTTGATACAAAGATTCCGGAGCAGTTTTTGTTTCTGAAAATTTGTTCTTTTGTTTATTTCTTGAAAATGATGGTTGAATTATAGCACTTTGAATTTCTAGCATGGCTAACATTTTGAAACGATCTTTTATTTGTCACGCGATAACACACGTATTCGCCTATTTTGATGTAAGAAGGCATGTGGATAGTATATATCAATATCTCTACCAAGTTCGCTGGTCAGCTTCATCAGCCATCTTGTTTCAAAATGGCGGTCATTAAATTAAAAAAAAATTATATTTAAAGTGAGGTGCAAAAAAATTAGAAATTGAAAAAGGTTCCTTTCTTAAGTATTTGACCTTGATATAAGGATTCAGGAGCATTTTTTGTTTGTCTTTATCTTAAAAAATGGCTCAGATATAGCAGTTTCAATTTCTAATGTGGGTGACATTTTGAAAAAACTGATTTTTTGCCTGTGACAGCACTTGTATATATCAACCGATTCCGATGTAAGTGAGCATGTGCACAGCAATTACTAAGGTCTCGACCAAGTTCACTGGTTAGCCTTATCCACCATGTTGTCTTAAAATGGCAGGCACTTTAAGAAATCGCCGAATTTGGCAGCGAAATATAAGTTACTTTAAATAAAAGCAGCTTGGATAAAGCTGAGAAATTTCGTGAAATTCTCATTCATAATGATTTAGTATTGATAAAAATTAGTATTGAATCTCCTATATTCGGTTTCCACTAAATTGAGCTTCGTGTGTTTGAATAATATAAGTTGGTTTTTTTAAAATAAGGAATATGAAAGCTACCTCTTCCTCCCGGCACTGGCCGGAAGGACTTTTTCAGAAAGACTACATAATTTAGCTTAATATATTTTCTAAATATGTATTGCAAAAAATCCGAATTTAAAATTAATAGAAATCTAATAGTTGCATATGCAAAAATTAAAAATAGTGTCAACATAAATGTTTAATATAGTTTTTATTACTTGTTATTTGATATAAGTGCAAAACTTGAAACGCCATATCTTTCCTTTTTTAAGTATTAAATACGAATTAAAGACTTCAAGTTAATAGAGATTTACAATAAAATAACTAATGAAGAGCAGCAATTACTCCCTTGATTATTAATACGACTAGTATTAATGCCCGTCATAGGACGGTGGGTAAAAATTGTGTTTTTCACTTAAAATTTGAAAAACTGATAAAAAATAATTGACAATATGGAAGCGTTTAGATGAGCAAAGTTCAACTAGCTTATTTCTAATAAACACACAACTAGCATTTACAATATTTCTGGTCAAACCGGGTTTTCCGGCTAATATACTATTAAAAAAATTAAGATTTCTTAATAAAACAGAAATTTAACAAATATGCAATAAAACTGCGTAATTAAAAAGTTTGCTGCAACTACTGAAATAATACTGTTTTTTTAAATAACACTTTGAAATTGTATTTTTATCGTTTACACCCCCCCCCCCCCTCCAAATTTTTTTATATGCATATTGATTAATAAATAGGTATCTCGGGTTGAACCCCATCCGAAAGAACGAAGAGGAAGCATTGTTAAAGTGTTCTTCACGCCTATTGCTGTTTTTCTTCTGATTACCCGCGGCTGACGTCACGCATCAGGGGTGGGACAGCTTAACGGAGACTGGTAAGATTGATGGATTCGCCCCGCCTGCATTACACTGCGTTTTATTATATAGAGATGTGAATTATCTATGGCTTTTTTGACGCTATGAAAGATTCTCCTGTCAAGTTAAGTGTTAATAAATTGCAAAATCATACAAAAACAATAAAATGTTAAAGTTAAGAAAAAGTGAAACTCAACTGGTTATTTTAAATTTGGAAATATATATGTTTTTGTTTCTCTTTTTGCATTTTATGAAATGGTTTTTGTTTATATTTGTGTCTGCTAGGCTTCTTTATAATATCATATTTTTTATAAAGATTAAGTACTAAGAAAATCAAACAAGGAGAGGGCCAACCTTGTTAATCACAGATTTTGATTATTTTAATATATGTTGTAGGGTACAGATCACTTAGTGTCAAGTTCAACGGATTTTATCCAATGCTCCTTATTTCTTGAGAAACCGGGGGTCTAATAATAGTACACAACTTAATTACTTACTTTGCAACAACAACGATAGGTTGGTCGTAGCTCAGTTGGTATGGCGTTTGCCGGCTGATCCGCGGGCCCGGGTTCGATACCTGAATGCGCTACATTTGTTTTTCTCATTTTTTGTTTTATAAATATACTTGTAAGTATAATTAATAATCTCATTGTCAATTAAAATTTATAATATTGTATATCAATTATAATTTTAACCTATTTAATTTTTTACATTTAAGTAAATAGTTGTATAAAACATCATAAAACTGTTAATTTTTTAAAAATCACTTTTAAAATGTATTTCATATATTCTTTATAGATGCAATGATATTGAGCAATTGTGTCAATTCGTGATTTTAAATAAACATCATTTACGCATTGCTTTAACAAAGGAGGTCAATGCGATAATACTATCATTCTGTTTTTAAAGTAACAAGCATAATTATATTAAAAATTAGGATTAGAATTAAATTACAAACGATTTTTTGCTTATTAAACATTTTTAAATTTGTAATATGTATGTTTGCGCTTTCAATTATTTTGCTTTCACCTATCTTCTTTCTTCCATTATGTTTATTTTATGTGAATATTCTTTAACTTTATCATAACAAGATGGCACCACAACAGATTTTGTCACGATTTTGGAATTTTTATCATTCAATAATAGATCCAATTTCTTTTTAAACCTCTTTAAAGGATGAGAAATAATAGCTTAAAAATAAAAAATGATAAATTTAAGTTTGTTAACATTATAATTAATGTATGATATTAAAATTTGTAATTGAAATTATTAAGTTATAATTACAAGTATATTTATAAAACAAAAAATGAGAAAAACAAATGTAGCGCGTTCGGGTACCGAATCCGGTCCGCAGATCAGCCAGCGAACGCGGTACCAACTGAGCTGCGACCATTCTATCGTTGCAGTTGCAAAGTAAGTATTTAAGTTGTGTACCATTATTAGACCCCCCCCCCCCGGTTTCTTAAGAACTAAGGAGCGTTGTATAAAATCCGTTGAACCTGACACTAAGGGATCTCTACCCTACAACATATATTAAAATAATCAAAAGCTGTGATTTAACAAGGTTGGCCCTCTCCTTGTAAGAAAAATAACATAATACAAAATTGCATTATAAAAATAATAATACGTCAGTTTAACAGTATGTGTCAATCAGCATCACGTATATAAAAATCACTATATACTGCATATTTATTTTTGTAAGTATCATCAACGAATTAATTTAATAGTGCTATTTGCAGCGTCCCTTTGTGTAAATAATAGGAACTCTACTGCTGTACGTATGTAAATGAATCAGTCATTTCAAAAACCACATAAGTCACAGAATCAGAACTTTTCAGAAATAAAAAAAAACTGTATTATTTACAAGTAAACGAATTTGTATGAATGTTTTGGGCTGATTATGGAGTTTGGACTTTACAGTTTGTAAATATCGAATAATTTTTATAATTTATGAATAATAAAAAGAAGAATAACAGAAAAACTGTTCCGGACTTATGTTGTTTTAGCAAGAAACAAGATTCGTTCTTATTTAATTTGAACAAAACAGTCATTATAAACATATTTTTAATCAGAATTAATGAAGGTAATACTTATAAAAGGACATCTTTATGTTTTAATATCATTATGGTGCGTAATCATGTTCTATAGCATTCTCAACTGGATCATCTTCAACATTTGCAGTTGGCTAGATAAATAAGTTTTGATAAAATGGCATACATGCTCTTCCAGAATGCTATCCTGAACTCGTATTAAATCGTCTATTTTTTTACTATTAATTGATCGATACATGGGCTTTGGCTGATAGAAGTGACACATGGATTGAAAATTTTTTCATCAAGGTATATGAATCTTTACTGGATCCATCAATAAATTCCTCGGCTATGATAGTGCCTTTTTTTAATCAGAATTACAGTGAAAAACTCTTGTATAACGAAGAAGAAAATGGTTTTTTTAGAACACTTTTCCCTTTTCGATTCTGTTGACAAACATGTTTTTTTTTTTTTTTTTTTTTTTTTTTTTTTTTTTTTGTATAACGTCGGCCATTTCTTGAAGTCCAAAGAAGGTGTTGCATGCGAAGAGCACTTAATCACTGAATTATGTTGTTTTAAGCAATGAACGAAAAATGTGTTTGAAGAGGATGGAATACACTGACAGATGTGGTTATTCCCCAGATCATGGCTCTACCTTTAAGGAAGCATTTGCGATAAAAAAATGTATAATTGGAAAAAACTTGATTTATGTGGTTTTTGAAATGATCGATTCAAATGGAAAATATGAGAGTAAAATGCCGTCATGCTGTTTTCGACGTTTCGCATTTATATATATATTTTTTCGGGAACTGGATTTAAAGAGAAGTCCAGAAAAATCAACAGATCAGACAATTTTAAATGCTAATTTTACCACAAGAGCCTTTATGTTACGAGCGTATACACCGGAAATTTTATGATTCCTACTGTTCACATGGAAAATATTTTAGATTTTGATTGCAAATTGCACGTCAAATTTTCTTTTCTTTAAATGTTCTTATTTTTTTTAACTTTTACATTTTTCTTAATAGATGTGATGCCGTAGAATTTAGTACTACTCCACGCAAAAATTCCTTTAAAAAAGTGTTTTTGTTATTATCGAAAACAAATTTAATTATATGTCTAAAAATTTAAACAATATCTTCGGGTGTGCGTAGGGAGCGGTGTCGGCGTACCTAAAATAACTTTAAATGGTTAGTACAATATACATTTTGTACTTTAACCGATTAAATAGTTAGTAAAATTAAAAGATCTATTTCAAACGTTTTTTATCACAAATTTTTCATACGAATCTTCAATTATTTTTAATAAAAAAATACATTACTTGCTTTTAAAGTTCAGTAATATAGAATTGACGATACATTTCTAAACATTATTTAATACGATTTTTGTTATCTTTTCCTTATTCTCTGAAAATATTACCCAATGTGCCTTGAATAACCTAATGAAACTTTTTAGAAAACAAGCATATTCTATAAAATTTGAAAAATCTGGATTATATAAGTTAAAAAAGATTTAGTGATGCTGTAATATGGCTTCTGAAAAATAAAAAGGGATTAGGCATATACATAAATAGAAGAATTGGACAATGATGCTCTCCATATATTACAACTTATGTAAATTTTTGTGCTATAAAAATATATATAAGGAAATTATAATTTTAAATATTAAGCTTTAAATATTTCTTTGCATTATTTTACTAAACATAATATAGTCCTCTAATAGTTTTCTTTAAGCTAATTTGCAGACCACATAACACATTTTACAAATTATATTCCAAAAATGATTTCTGCATTCCTGTTCATTGATTTGGATAATTCTCTTATTTATGTCTATTATTCATAACAATTGGAACAAACTATTTTTAGCAAAACGGTAAATAATTAGGGAAGCGCATTATTAGAATAAACCGGTATACCAAATTTGAAACAAATCGGATAATTCTGCATGAAAAACACATTTATCTAAATTAAGAATATATTAGCCCCCTTTTCCACCATTATACTTATCCAGTGAACCAACAAATATAATGAGGGGAGCGCCTTATCAGAATAAACCGGTATACCAAATTTGACGCAAATCGTATAATTCTGCATGAAAGACACATTTATCTAAATTAAGGGGAGATTAGCCCCTTTTTCTCATTTATACTTAAACAGTGAACATACAAATCTAATCAGGGGAGCGTCTTATCAGAATAAACCGGTATACCAAATTTGACGCAAATCGGATACTTTTGCATGAAAAACCCATTTATCTAAATTAAGGAATGTGATTAGCCCCCATCCCCCCCTCTTTATATTTAACCAATGAACCCGCAAAACTGATCAAGGAAGCGTCTTATCAGAATGAACCTATTTACAAATTTTGAAGCCAATCTGATATTTGTATCAAGAGTTATTGTACTTACATATACACTATATGGCCAAAGGTGACCGGCCGGTTGCGATTTTAGACGTTTTGTTAAATATCTAGAAAAATACAAGAGGAATTAACCTTAAACCCCTGGTGTGTAAACAGTATAGTACAGTTCGTATATTTCCGTGAAGATTTTTTCCCGAAACCACATAGGGACCATCAACAAATTGAAAAAAACGAATATTCTTTGGATCACCCTGCCACAACTAATGTAGAAAAAGCGTTCAAACTGTAGATTATGATTAAGTGGCTTATTGTAATAATTTGGGTTCATTTTTATGAGGATATCATGCATACTCGAAGAGAAATTCGGGTTTTTATGAGTAGTCTCAAATTTTGCTCAGTTTTTTGCTTATAATTTAAAGAGTTCTTAATAAAGAAAAAAGTTATTTAAAAAAAAAATATGACAAAAACATTGTACACAATACCCTGAAATCAGAATTAAAATATAGTAAAAATTGTATGAAAAATGAGCAAGTTTGCTAAATAATATTTTACATCGCATGCACAAGGCAATCAAAATATAATGTGCATAATGTGTTAGCTAAATGTATAGAGCAACTTTTGTAAAAGTTTCAAAAACATAGTTTGAAAATTCTGATAATTATCGTTGATAGAATAAGCTCAAAATCCGTTCTTCCCAAACTGAAGCAAAAAGATGAGGGGCTGTATCCATATATCCATTGATTAGTGCTAATATAGCATACACAATATGCACGCACTACTGTATTTGGATACAACCCCTCATCTTTTTGCTTCCTTTTGGGAATAACGGATTTTGAGTTTATTCTATCAACGATAATTTTCAGACTTCTCAAACTATGTTTTTGAGACCTTCACAAAAGTTGCTCTATTACGTTTATCTAACACATTATGCAAATTATATTTTGATTACATTCGGCACGCGCAATGAATCATTATTTTGTAAACGTGCTCATTTTTCATACAGTTTTTATTATTTTTTAATTCTGATTGCAGGGTATTGTGTACAATGTTGTTTTTCATATTTTCTGAAAAGAGCTTTTTTTTTTTATGTTAAGAACTCTATAAATGATATGCAAAAAACTTGGAAAAATTTGGGACTCTTTTTATAAAAACTTTAATTTCTCTACGAGTATACATGCTATCCTCATAATAATGAAAACAGTTTATCACAATAAGGCACTTAATCATAATCTGCAATTTGCACGTTTTTGCTACATTAGTTTCTACAGGGTTATCCAAATATATTCGTTCTTTTTCAATTTATTGACGGTCCCTTATGGTGTTTCGGGAAAAAATCTTGACGGAAATGTATGACCTCTACTGTTACGCTGTTTACACTCCTGGAGTTTCAGGATAATTTCTCATGTAGTTTTCTAGATATTTAACAAAACGTCTAAAATCGCAAGTGGCCGGTCACCTTTGGCCATATAGTGTATATACTTACATACCGAACCTGCGGGAACATTAGCTCTCAGGATTTGATAGCCTGTGAACTAAAAAAATACTTTTTCTGAAGAAAAGATAGAATTATATTAAAATAACTTACACTCTTGATACAAAATTGTAGCTACAGATTACTGCTTTCATTGATATTAAAATCGGTGGACCGGCATGCGAGGATTTCTTAAACTGCTGCCTCATGTTGAGTCCTTCTGCAGTTATAAATTCTAATATCTTTATTAAGCGGATCCTCAAAAAAGAGATTATAGAAAATAACACTAAAACCATCGAAGAGTAGAGATCGCAATCGTATTTTATTCAGAGAAAATACTCTTAGACTATCCTTTATTTAAAGTAATTAACCGCTGTTTAGAAATCAGTCGATTGCCATATATTTTTGATAGTTTTCATTCTTTTATTCATATCATATATGTAGAAAATTATACCATCCCCCAAAAATTGATTCAACATGTATTTCACCGCTTTCCAAAATCACTACCTATTTCTGAGATAAGGAAGGTACGATGTGAGTTCTTATCATCCCTGTTTATATAAAACATGGCAAAAATCAAATTACTCAATACAAAAAACAAAATTACGAAAGCTTCCAAAGAAATTTCTTAGTCGTAAGAAAATCATCTTATTCCTTATTTATATTTCTTTCAAGAAAACTTTTCTGATTTATCTCTGACGTCGAGTTTAGCAGAACTAAAAGAATGTTCATCGAAAGATTTCTTTTGAAAAAGGCTCCAGTTTGACAAACAAGAAGAAAAAGTAAGTTTTAGACAGTTTTTTTAATCCAACATGTTTGAAGCAATAATGAGTTATTGTAATGTAATGCAATTTCATAATTATGTATATAAAAATTCAAAGTTGAATAAAAATAACATTAAGCTTGCGGATATTTAATTTCGAATACATATATTTTTATTTTTATTACATACCCTACTATAATACCTCATTATTTCGTATTTATTGTCTTTAAAATAAGAAAATGTAAGTTGAATTTCGTAATAATTTTATTTATTTTGAATGTAAATTTAAATTAAACTATGTAAAGCTGTATGTTACATAAATGTAATATAATATTTCAATAAAATGATACAGGAAAACAACTTTAAGCATTAAAGTTAACTCAAAAGTATTTTGTTTAGACACTATGTGTAACACATTGAGAAAATTTATTCAAATAATTCCATTATTACACGAGGCAAAGATTGTTATTTGTTTTGTTTCAGTGTAACACGATTAATTCGTTCTGTGATATAAAATTCATTTCTCACTTATATTGTTTTAAAGAATGTGTTTTACTACAATCGTGACGACTGACAGGAATTCGCGGATTATTTTTTATATATATATTTCCATACATAGGGTAAATTTTTACATTATAAATATCTCATCAAACGCAACTCGTTGTAAATGATCCCGCCAATCAACAAAATTTAAAACGACAGTCATAAGAAGAAGTGATATCACATAGAAAGAAGCGATATAGAAGTTCATACTCCGAGTGTCGTGTAAAACTCTATCACTGCTCATAATGTTTCCAAAGGACTCAGAGTGAGGTACAGTATATGAAAACTGCTTGGCGACCTGCAGGCATATATTTAATATATGCAATACCTATATCAATTTCGAAAATTTGTGCAGGAAATGATATGTAATTGCAGTAATCATCTATTACTACAATTATACTTTTCAATATTTTTAGCGTAATTTTTAATTACATAAATATATTTAATAATACACTGTTTCAAAATTAAAGGTATAATTGGAAAAATGAATCCTGTTTATGACGGAATTACTTCTTAAACTTAAATTATTGTATTTTCAAGATAAAAATATTATATAATACTATTGAAACAGAAACCTTACTAGAACAGATTTTTTCCCACTAAGTGCAATTCCCTTTACGCAGTCTTTACTACAATATACCTTAGGTTAGTTAACGTCTGTTATTAGCTACATTGTTATTAATATGTATGTATAGATTCATAGGTTTTTATTATTATTATACAAACTCAAAATGTTTACACGTTTATTTAGAAAATCTACTTCGTAAAAGTAGTGTTTCTCTTTTAAATAATGCTAAATAAAATCAACAAATCGATCGTACATGATGATAAATAAGAATGAGCATGCAAACACAAAAGTTTCAACTTTTCACAGTTTAATGGGAGTAGAAATACAAGAAGAAAATTGTTAAACATATAGTGATATGTAAGTGCATTAAGAAAAAAGATTATAAAAGTCTGCAGATCGCCAATCAGTTTTAACATACTGTACCTCGCTCCGAGTCCTTTGGAAACATTATGAATAATAATATGTTTTTACACAGCACTCGACGTATGCACTTCTGTATAGCTTCTTTTTATGTGATGTCACTTCTTTTTATGACTGTCGTTTCAGATTTGTTGCTTCGTGGGATCATTTACAACGAGTTGTTTTTGTTGAGATATCTCTCCTTTTTGCAAAGGTATTTCATTTACATTATACATATTCCACCTTAATTCAGAAAATAAGAGGTAAACGGAAGGGGATAGAAGTAAAAAATTAATTTAATAGTGATGCTATAAACTTTTCGAATGTGTAATATATCTAATAAAACATAATATTAGACTTTTTAGAATATTCAAAACCATTTTATCGTATCTTACAAATCTCAGAAGAAATCACTTATTAATTAGAAATGATAAAATGTGACGAACAAAACAGCAATATTTTTTGCTGTTGTTCTATAAGCTATAGGGTTATTCGTGAATTAACTCAACAAGGATTTTAACAGACTGAATAATGAGCATTTGTTTTATTGGCGGACGTGCTTGGAGTAATTTTTAAATAAAATTAGTTTTTCTTATTTCTGGAAATCCAACGCCTCTCCGATAGGCGTGGCAGAAACGTAGATTATTCGATAAAACTTTTTTTTTTTTTTTTTTAATGTTTTCATAAGCTCTAATACTTGTTGAATTTTCTAAATTTTCAATGCATGTACTTACTAAATTCCTAATTGTTTTTAAAGTGACTAACAGGACATATACCGAGTCGTTTGCCTTCCGAATAATTTCTCTTATATTTCTTATAATTCATCCGATAAATTATAATTCATTTCAATAAATGTACAGAATTCGATAGTTCATCATTATGAAATGATTTGTCTAATTTCGGTCATATTTATAACATTTTAAGTAGCACTATAAACTGATTATAAAGGAACTAAAAGCTATTTATGGGGTATTGATAGCACTCTTTAATGAACAAGTCAAAAGTATCAGATTCGATTAGTTTTATAAATTTCCTTATTAATCTTTTTAAATGAAAAAGATAACAAAAAATTCCAATGAAGCTGCCAAAAATTTATTTATATAAAAGTATTGTAAAAAAAAAAAAAAAAAAAAAAAAAAAAAAAAAAAAAAAAGTTTTGTAAAACATAAAACAGACTGACTACATTACCTTTGTAAATTGGCTTAAATTGAACAAATTCCAATGTTTGAAATTGTAGAAAAACAATATTTGAGTATATGCGCAGTATATACATATAGAAAGTCAGGCAGAATAAAATACATGAAAAGCCTGTAAAAACGTTTAAAAAAATTAATCAGTTTCAGAGTAAAAGAAATACATAAATTATAAATTATCCAACATGAGTAATTCTAAATTAAATGAAAAAAAAAAACAATTATTCCAATTATTGCAATGTGACAAATTCTAACCAAAGTACATATATGTATTTGTTTATATGAATTTCTTTAACACCAAAAAAGTTTAATAATAAATGTAATGCCGAATCTTTACGATAACTTTCAAACATTTTAGTATAAAAGCAATACGGAAGAGAAAATTTTTTACTTATGTCATTATGATAAACCGTAATCCGAAAGTTCTGTCGAATTGTTTTCAGATTATAATACTTTGTGATTCACTAAATCACTTACATTATCTTTCTGAGCATGTTCTCTTGTTTCTTAGTAGTTGGTGTTTACCTACAATCTTTCCATAATCGAGATCCAATGGCACGTTACTATAACCTAGTTTCTCCTCGAATATCAGAAGGACATTCCGCGATAATTATTGTGCGCAGTACCTCCGTCAAAAATCATTGCGATTTCATGCAAACTAAATTTTCATTTCATTGTTATCTAAAGTATTGTTCAAAAAATCCCGTAGTATTGAAATTTTAAAAGTGTGCGTGTGCGTCCTGAAAGCTAGAATAATCTTTAATGAAGTGTGGTAATAGAAACGTGTTTCATAAACTGGAAACCTTGATCATTGAGCTTTCAGATGAACAAACTGAATTCATATTCATTTTTAAGTAACACAATAAAACTTTATTGATATGGTATAAATTCCTCATATCGTGTCACTCTGTAAATATCCATCGGTTATAATGTAATCAAGATCATTTAAGTGATCCTGTAAACTTACCGTAAATGCTTCAATGCCGCCTTACAATAAAAAGCTTAACTGGGTTCAATTTTGTAACATATCTGAATATCTGTATGGGGGAATAATGTATATGGGGCATTCTCATAATCTTTTGAATTTCGGGAATAAATATCTGGTAAAATTAAACTTATTAATATTTGGAAATTTTTCCAGAGAGAAACAAGTTTCAAATATTAATACAGATTCATCGATACTGGATTTAATTAAGTGTCTGTGTTTGCCCCATGTTGGTGGCTCACGGAAAATATTCCATCTTGTGCTGCGTTTGTAGCCTTGCCAACTTGTAATAGTGAGAAGTTCCAGGCTGGGTATCGTTCCATGTGGTTTAGCGGTAGAACGTCAGTGTGCTATACTGATGACCCGGGTTCGATTCCCGGCATGGAATATTTTTCACTAAGTTGGTCTTTGCGCCTTTTAAGCAAAAATAATTTGAAATTTGATTTTCATTTGAAATAAAATTAAACTTGCTAAAATAACATTTTAATCTGATAGACAAATGAATAATAATAATAATAATGATAATAATAATAATAATAATAATAATAAAAACGACAGCAGCGAAATTTTTTTTATTTACCTGAGGTTTAAGATAATCTTGCGAGTTTAATTTTAATTACCATTTTACAACTATAACTTTCTATTTTCTTCTAAATTTTTACTTATAATGAATTTGCGTAGTACCTACAGGACATTCAAATAAGAAATAATAAAATGTAGTATTTCTAGTACAAAATTTTGGTATAACATTGTCTTAAAGGGGTGTTAAAGAAGAGACTGAAGGATAAAATAAGGGGATGGTATAGGAAAAAAGGGACGGTAATGGAAAATAAGGAATGTTAAGGATAGGAGGGTATGGAAAATTACCACTACTTTTAGGCAAATCGTGTTAAGACCAAGTGATAGCCACAATGTTCATTGATTTTTAGAAACAATTATTTACATTGGATTAAATAAAAAAAAATTAATTCGAAAAGTGCAGGAATAAATCTTGGGGACTGTAAGACTACCAGTAAAGCCACAGTGCTTGAAATTGTTATTAAAATGCTGATTTAATTTCTGCAGTAAATTTCCTGTCAAAGAATTTTAGACATACTTTCTTTAGCATACTTCTGCATGAGAAAAAACTTCTGAAAAAATTCTGTGGCTGCATCTGAAGTGATTTTCTGTATAATTTTAGAAGAGGGACGGTAAGGAATCTAAAACTGAGGGACAGTTTTAAAAAATAATATCAGCCATAAAAATGTGTGCAGGTTAATTTTTTGCTACATATTTATATAAAAAAAATTGTCCCAGTTTCGGAAAAAAATTATATGATTTACTTTTTTTGAAACAATTTTATGCAGATAGCTCCAAACTTAAAAATCAGTATCGAGGACACGGCACGGTGTAGGAGTTTTCCTGGTATTTGACCCCCAACATCGTTCAAAACTTATTTATCTCGTTAATATTGTTATGCAATCATGCAATGGAATGTTCCCCAGACTTTGACAGTATATATATATATATATATATATATATATATATATAACCACCTCATATAACCACTTTGAAAATTAAATTTAAAAAATCAAAAAAACCGAGTGCGTAAAAAGCGAACTAATTATTTCTCATTAGTGTGAAACTATTTTTTATATTGCTTACCTATTTTTTTTATTTTCTTGTATTTATGATTTTAAAGTTGTATTTAGTTGTTAGTTCCTATCTATAAACAGAGAGATCCTACCTACATAACTTCCAAGTTGTATAATTTTAAACGAAGACTGTAAAATAGTCAATGAAACACCGTCTTCATTTTGAAAGACCCACCCAATGATATGCCGCTCAATATAATGCATAATTTTTTTTCGTCTCTACCGATATTTTGTATTTTACGGTCGCCATTTTGAATTAAAAAAAAAACTCCTAGCCTGTAACCATCGGACGGTTAATTCGAATCGATAGAGACCTCATTCATTAAAATCCATCCAGTCGTTGGAATGTTTCGAGGGTATAAAGAAATCCACATACCCAGAAACGCATGAAACACATAACCCTTCTTGGCAGTCGGGTAAAAAATAGGCTATTTAGCATTGTTTTTCCTGTATGTTTAGTACAGGAATCCAGTACTTTAAACTGGTGTAAATTAAAAACTAATAAACATTTTTATATGAAACTTTGAAGATTTGAACTGCTTATAAAATCTAATAAAATATAGCAAACCGCGTAAAAATCCAATAATTACACATTTCAATGTAGCCCTATCAATAATCTTTTGAGTGACCCTGTAAACATAACGTAAATGCTACAATTTCTGTATCAAAATACGAAGCTTACATCAGTCTACTGTAGTAATATATGTTAATATTGTTATTATACGACCATTTTGGCAAGAGTTATGCCATTTAATATATTTTTGCGCTATGTTATGTATAGGAATCAATTACTTCAATCTCATATAAGTAAAAAACTAATTAATATTGTTACACGAAACATCTTAACTACTCTTGAAGCAATTCAAATGCAGCTAACTGATTAAAAATTGGATAATTACTAAAATTTTTAGCCCTATGTAAAGATCTTTTGAGTGACATTGTAACCGAATCGTAAATGCTGCAATTCTGTTTTACAGTAGGAAGTTTACTTGGGTCGACTGTAGTAACATATTTCAATATCATGTGTATAAGGCCATTTCGAAAAGAGTTAGGTCATTAATATTTATTTTCCCTATGTTAAGTATAGGAATCAATCACTTTAAAATGGTATAAATCAAAAACTAATTAACATTTTTAGATGAAACTTACAAAGGTTTGATTTACTCATAAAAAGAATTTAAATGCCCCAAATCGCGTACAAATCCGACAATTATACATCGCTTTACCCCTGTCAACAGATTTTGGTCTGAACAAGAATTTTTAAAGTGCAAAAAACAGCACTTTTACAATCGAATTTACTAAAAACCTATTCGCCAGATTCTACTTTACTTTTGTTTCCTGAGTCACGTGGCAGACACCTTCACATAGAAATAAGAATTTTGTTTCTACCGTAAATAGAACTCGAGCTATAGAAGCGTCAAAATCCCGGTTTGGTCAGTCCGCAAAATATAAACTAGACAGAGTACTAAAAAAATATCGTAAAATCGTTTGACATCAATCGGCGGAAACTCATTTCATTCCCGGTTCATTTTATTGTTATGTATAAACGTAACCCGGTTTGAAAAGTATCATAAACACATTAATTTGTTATATAATCATAAACACAAAAAAATGCTTTTGAATAATAATTCTCATTTAAAGATTAACTCACACTGGCAGTGTTTCCTGTTTAAAAGACAAGAGCTGTCGTCTTAATTGTATTACCGTTCATTTATTAGTACTTAGCATCGAAGGATTCTATTTTAGAATCCTTTTTGCCTAACTGTCTGAATGTGTTTTGATACCATTTTTATTTTACTCCATTTCAAACATTTTTGTCTTGGCCATATTCATTTCTATGATTAACAGTATATCTTTAAAATTACAATAATTCCCGTATGTCTATGTAACAATAAATTCCTTTTTGTCTATACACCGCCTGATGTACTTATAAAACGTAATTCTTATTTTCTAATATATTGCTCATAAAAAAGGTCTTTTGCTTATTTACTAAATTTTTCTGTTGGTAAATAAATGATTTTCGTGCTAAAATTAAATAAAATAACCTTTTAAATGGGACTTAATACGTAACATTTACTGTAACTATAATACGTAAACAACTATAATAACTATAATACAAACTATAACTATAATACAAAACAACTTTAAAAATGCAAGGAAAAGAAAATTTTGGTATGAATGGAACACTGATCTTAATTTTATTGAAAAAAAAAATACAACTTACAAATAAACGAAATATTTTGATTTATATAAAATGTGACGTATTATAAAATTTATTTTTATTGAGAAGAGTTTTGATAAAATGTCTGTGAATGCTTAGATTTTTTTTTCATTATTTCGTTAGTGGATAACTTCCTATACCAATGCATTTCTAGAAAAAACGTATACGAATATTTTAAAAATAAGATATAACATACTACTTACAATAATTATAATTTATATAAGTTTTCAATAAAATAAAATAAACACAATATAAATAATATTTTAAAACTTTAAAATCAGTATGGCTCTTTACATAATTTATTTAGATAAACAGAATAGTTGTTAACAAAGTATATGGGATTTGTAATAAAAAATAAATAAATAAGTTTGGATTATTTTCTGGTTTAAATGTAAAAATACGTACACCATTAGGATAAAGAACATTAATTAAGAAATGCACTCGAACCTCGATTTTAACATTGGAAAATGTTTTTTGAATGTTATCATTAAATTGAAATCTTCGTTAAATCAGGGACCCTATTATACAAATTAAATTTACAAAAACCCGCTTATGACTATTATTTAATTACTGATACTTTATAAAGTTTAAATTTACACTTTTAAAAATGAAAAAAAAATTATAATCACTTCGTTTTTCCTTAAATGTATGTGCTGATGTGAATTTTACAGTTGTTCCAAAAATATTATACAGGGTGTCCGGTCTCAACGGTGTACAATGGCTAATTCCGAAACCGTTAGTCATAGCCATATAGTTCCAATTACAAAAATGTTTTAAATCAGGTAAAGAAATAATTTAAAAGCGATTTGGGTCAATAAAAACATTTCTTAAAAAATTACGAAATTTAAATTTTTATACGGTCCCCCGGTGCTATAAGTTATATTTAGTAAAATTTTCCTTTTACACTGACAAGTATTACAAAAAAAGTCCCGTTGTTCTAAGATTAAACTTGACCGAGTAATACCTGTTTAAAGTTGGAGCATATTTTTTGCTGCAAATTGGGGGTCATTCACAAATTTAGTCGAAATATAATTTCGTCAGATATATTAAAAAATGGTTGAGAGTAAAATTAACATTGCAATATAGATTTGAAATCTTTAGTCATTCTGACATATTAATGCAAAATATACAATTTGTAATAAACATTTAAGAAGAAAGAAAAAAACAGATTTTTTGTTAAATAAAATTATGCTAAATTAACAGCCTCAATTCTTTACAATATGATACGTATTTTAAAATATTATTAGATTACACTAGCCTGCAAAAGTTGGGTTATTTCATGTTTTTTAGCTTCTGATAATTGATTCTTATGTATTCTGTACCGCTGAATCCGGAATTGACGTTCATTTTTAGCCATCACATCAGGATTTTTCGCAAATTGTAAATTTCAAAGTTAAAAAGTTCAAAGTTAAAATTTAATCTTCTCCTCCATCTCATCACACCACTCAGCTGTAAGAATCCCAAGATAAGCAAAAATATCGAATAAATTATTGAATAAAATAAAATAAAAATATTTTACATATGTTTTATAGTACGAGATTTTCACTATATTTTAACTTACACATTTGCAAAAAAACTCTAACGTGATGGTTAAAAATGAAAGTCATTTTCAGATTTAGTGTTAAAAAGTACGTAAAAATCAATTATCAAAAGTTAAAAAATACAACCATCTCCTCTACTTTATAGTATCCGATTTTTGTTATTCTTTAACTTCGACAATTTAGGATTTGCGAAATACCCTGACACGATGGTTAAAAATTAAGGCAATTTTCGGATTCAGTGCTAAAAAATACATAAAAGTTAAAAAACGCAACAATCTCCGTCTTGTATTATCTAATCTATAACTTTTTCTTAAACTTCTTGGCGGTAATCTATCCGAAATTTTTTGTGTTATCCTGTAAAATACGTATAAATGGTAACCACCGAAAATCATAATAATATTAGATGTTATCGGATTTGCGACAGTATGTAAAATGTAATCTCGTTCGGATATTTGAAAGTGGGTTAAAGTTCGAATACAAATTTTGAACTGGAAAAACATACATAAGATCGTTGAAGTAACATAAAAACTTATAAAAATAACATAATTTTATTAAAAGAAATCATAAAAGAAAAAGTCTCAAATCCTGACAAAATAAAACATATTTGAGCCAATCTGAAACTTAATAAATGTTAACTTAATCGTAATACTTGTACGACTTTTTTCAAAACGCAGATACACATGAAATGAGATCTTCGAATACTTTAAGCACTTGGAATATGACCCCTCAAAGCCAAGCCGAACTCATTTGTTTTCAGAGCAGAAAAGTGGCATAAGTCATGGATTTTTAATGTTTCATAACTCGCACAATTTTAGTGTTATATGAATGGGACTTTTTTTGTCTTACTTGTCAGTGCAATGGGAAAATTTCACTAAATATAACTTATAAGACCGCGGGACCGTATAAAAATTTAAATTTCGTAATTTTTTAAGAAATGTTTTTATTGCCAAATCGCTTTTAAAATATTTCTTTATCTGATTTAAAGCATTTTTCTAATTGGAACTATATGTCTATGACTAATGGTTTAGGAATTAGCCATTGGACACCGTTGAGACCGGACACCCTGTATAAACGTCCATCTAAAAATAAAACTCATTACATAATTTTCTAAAATTCCTTTAAATCAAAGACTGCATCGTCACACATCAGTCAATAGATAAGCAAGACAGTTTTGACGTTACTCAAAATTCATCAAAATTATCGTAAAATAGAGGAAAACTATCGTTAAAACCAGGATTATTCAACAAAGAAATAAATATAAGCGCATTCATTTATAGCAGCAAATATAGATACTGTAGAAATAAATTATATGTACACCATTGCAATTTGTCATTAAATTGAGGAAATTGTTAAATCGGGTACAGTTAAATCGAGGTTACTCTGTACTTTATTTTAAATTGTACAATAGAATTATTATCTAAAAATTTTTTATGAAAAAAAATTAAATTTTCAGCTTTAGAATTTCTACAAATCCAAAACGAATCATATTTGGATTAGAATTGAGGTAATGGGAAATGTTACGTTGCTCAAATTTTAAGTAGTTGGTGGTGTTACTAGCACTGTCATTTTAATGAAATAATATTATTTTAAAAATGCAAATATTTGACTTTTATTTGTATCTCTGAAGATAACTCGAAAAACTCATTTTTTTAAAAATGATGATTTTTCGATGCTGATTTATTTTCACATTTTATGAAAATTTATATTAAAATTTTACAATTACGAGTGCATATCAAAAAGTCCAAATTTACAAGTAAAAAATAAATTATTAGTAGATTGAATTCAATTTATTGGCAGCTAATTTCACTTGAAAAAAAGAATACAATTTAGAATTTTAAAGTGCTGTGTCTATTTTGTTCACAAAGGAATGGCAAGACACTGTCATTTATTTTTAAATGTGACAATAACATGTGAGAAATTCTCATTGAATAGAGATACCGTAATAAAGTGGTATAAAGTGGAGCTCTACAAACAAAAAAATAAAAATACATGGTAAAATATGCATATTTATTTTCACACGGTTACACAAAAAGTAAATTATTTATATTCTGTGTAATATGAAGTTTGGAATTTTTATTTTCACGCCACAATCCTTGGACTTTTTAGATAATATTTAATACCGTGTTTTGCAAAAAAAGGATTACATAAAAAGTTCGGTTGTTACACTAAGTTACTTCGTATTTGCAAAGTAGATAAAAACAATTTGCATAAAAAGAACGTTTCAAATTCAAATAATAATAATAATAATAATAATAAAATTAAATACATGGTTAAAATATGCAAATTTATTTTCATACACTTACACAAAAATAAATTATGTATATTCCATGTAATTTGAAGTTTGACATTGTTATTTTCATGGCATAGTTTTATGGCTCTTTTGTTAATATTTAATAGTATCTCTCTATTCTAAAAAAAAGTAACTACCGCTGTCACCGCCGCCGTAGGTTTTGAAATTTTTGTGACAGGAGGTTTTTCTTCGTTAATATTAAGAAAAATATTGCTTACAAAAATATGAAAATCGGCGGTATTATAGAGAAATGTTTGATAAACACGCTGATGCAGACAGTTTTCAAATCGAAGAATTATTTAAAGAGATATTTAATGCTAAGTTTGGACAAAATCGTTCCATTAAAAAAGTTTTATAGCAGCAAAAACTATATATGGGAATGTAATCATTTTTTAGATCATTTTATGCGTTAGAGTTTGCCGGAGTGCAGATTGCGTAATTTTTTTTTAATTTGACACATTTTTGGAGGATTTATTTCTATTTTAAATTCAAATTTTCAGCATTTTGAGAGATACAGTTTACATAATTTACAATATGGTATTAATTTATACTGTTGCCAAATGTATAAAAAGCGCAAACAATAATGTTAGCTTCAAATTAAAAATTTATTTACACGTGACTATTATAAACAGAAAAATTCATTTGGAATTAGAATTAAATAATTATGTACAAAAAGCAGGAACTCATTAAAAATTGCGTCATAAAAAGTATACACGTACATTTTAAAAAAGAAAGGATATTGTAAAATAATAAATTCATTAACGTGCGTTAGAAGTCTTAAATAGGAGAAATTACGTCATATTTACATCACATTACAGTTATTACATAAAATGAACACAAAATAATATTGCAAAACAGTTTAAATTTAGAAATTGCGCTAGAATTTTATTTGATATTTTGAGAGGATCTTTTCAACTATTTTTGTTAGGAAAGCGCAAATAATATTTCATTTCTAACAAAGGTATTTTTACGTAAACATTTAAAAGAGAAAGAATAGCTTGGTCAAAATTACGTCAGATTAAAAACGATTAATTTAAATTGTCTCATTTAAAAGAGCTTTCTTTTTGCTTTGTTAAAAAATACCAGGAGACAAAGACTCTGCTTACTTAATCCCTTTTATATTAGCTTATTTTGAAATGTTGTTACACGTGTCTACGTCATCAAGTTTTTTTTTTTTTTATTTAGACGTTTTATTTTTTTTATTAATGTTATACTAATTTATTTGTTCTTTAGTTATTTAAAATAAAAATTATGTCAATTTGTATAATTTGGCAATTTATATAATTTGGCGAAATTGGTCGACGGGATAATCAAGTAGTACCGCAGCGGATTTGGCATTAAAATTCCCCAATCAAAGAGAAATGAATAGAAATCCGTTTATAGGGAGATCGCCACTGTTTTTTAAATTATAATTCAATCTTTCGAAATCTTTTTAAAGCCGATCAAATTAGCGTGCATTTTGAGTCTGCGGTGTCTGGACGGGGGTTGGCGAGCGTAGCTCGTAGGGGGCCAAGCCCCCTAGTGTTTTACAAAAAAAAAAAAAAAAAAAAAAAAAAAAGGAATACATAAAGGGTTCGATTGTTACATTAAGTTACTTCGTATTTGCAAAATAGGTAAAAACAATTTGCATTAAAAAATTTTGAAATTCAAAGTAAAATTCTACAAACAAAAAACAATTACTAAATGCACGGTTCAAATATGATATGTATTTTCACACAATTATGCAAAACGTAAACTATGTATAATCTATGTAATTTGAAGTCTGCCATTGTTATTTTCATGCCACAATTCTAGGACTCTTTAGTTAATATTTAATAACATGTTTTACACAAATGAATACATAAAGAGTTCGGATGTTTCACTAAGTTATTTTGTAGTTTCAAAATAAATAAAAACAATCTGCATTAAAAGAACGCTTCAAATTCAAAGTAAAGTTCTACAAACAAAAAAATTACGGAATACATTCTTAAAATATGCATATGTATTTTCATACAGTTATCCAAAAAGTAAATTATGTCTTACTCTATGTAATTCGAAGTTTGCCAGCGTTATTTTCACGCTACAATTCTATAACTTTTTTGTTAATATTTAATAGCATATTTGGCTAAAAAAAAGGAACACACAAAGAGTTCAGATGTCACAATAAGGTATTCCATATTTGCAAATTAGATGAAAACAAACTTCACTAAACAAATGTTTGAAATTCATCATTCATTTTACAGAGAATTAATAACTGAATAGATATGAAACAACTTAAATATATTTTTTTAATTATCATAAAGCACAGTAAATCTACCCTATCTATATATAAACCGTAATGATACGAATAAACCAAAAGATTTTATGAATCGACTGAATAAACGACTGAAATGCTGATCATGTTTGATATGGCTCTGATTATGTTTCAGAGCCATTTCTCATAAAATATGCAACGTTTGCTGCTGAAATTAACTCCCATTATCTTTATTCATCCATCCACAGACTTAAAAAAAGATATTATAACATTAAAATTTTAATTAATTTTCAAGCTATTATTTTTTTTCTAATTTTAATAGTATTTTGCTAGTGATGACAAGTAAATTACTACATTATTCTGGAAAGAAGAAGAAACGGGAAAACATAGGGATTATTACAGTTCTTCTTTTTAATTATTTCGAATTTAAATTGAAATTATCTTTCCTTTCAATCGACAGTGAGGGCAATATTGCGATTAAATTATGTTTTTGAAGGGAAAAAAAAATAAAAACTTTTTTTCCGATTTCAATTATTGTGAATTAGTTTATTTTAGAAACCAAAAATCGTCTGCACCTTCAAATTTGACAGACGTAAAAAAGGGGGTTTTCTTTTTAATTTTAAGGAGAAAATAACATCAGAAATCTTAAAAACATGAAGACAATTTTAAAATAAGAATTAAATTATCACGTGTTAAAAACAGATAATAAGAAAAGTTACGTCGAAATTTTTACACGTAAATATTAAAAAAAGTACTAAAACTTTAAAATTAGAACACGCGAAACGCATTTAAAGGTGATAATTAGGTCGTATGTAAAATGCCCAAATATTAAATATCGGATTATTCAAAGTGTCTAAAATAATTATATTATTACAAGGGTAAAACTTTTAATGGTGAATATTAAGAAATATTTAAAAAGCTCAAATAATTAATATTTCCAAACACTTTTAAGTTAAATAATATATGTACCGGTTAATAATAAAATTTTTTAAATAAGTAAATTATTACATGAGAAATACATTTAATAGGAAAAAATACGTCATATATTAAAAGATACATTTAAAACAATTTTCATTCCGGAAAATTTGAATCTGACGTCACATGGTGTAAAAATAATGCAGTTAAAAAAATTTGTTTATGTATTACATCACTTGATGGAGCATAAACACAGGTAATTGTATTCGCAAAATACTTTCGATTTATTTTGTACGAATTACTATTCAATAAATACATATTAGAAAATTCGAATATTCTTATTAATTAATATAAACAATATACATTGTAAAAATAACATGAAAATATGCAGGATGGCCTATTAAAATAAAGGAAAGAATTCATGAATAAGCTATACCCGTTCCTGAAATATTTAAAACTAGATCAAAACACAAAATATAAGCGTAACGTTTCGAGATACAATGCTTTTTTATACGTGGGGCAGAAGGCTATTCGCAAGCAGACGGACTTTTTAAACTTCAAATCAGAAGGAAGAATGTTGCCCATAGCACCGTTATAAAACTCTGAAAAATAACAACATTTTTTACCTAACTATTTTAGACAAGCTGATTTTCGAATGTATAATTGAACTTACTTATCAATACCAAAAACAGACGACAGTTATTACGACAACGTTAGATGAGGCCATGGTAACCGAAAAATCTCCATTCAAACGGGAAAGCATGGCAACGCGATTAGAGAAGATAGCCGTCGTTATATTGTTAATATCATTCAATCTTCAGTAACCTGTTAATATTTTTTATACAGGGCCGATTAGTATGTTCTTACAGGGTGCGAAGCCTGAACGGGGGTTGGCGGGCATAGTTCGCAGGGGACTGAGCCCCCTAGTATGCATATATTTGCTTCATAAATAGGAAAACAAATGAAAAAAATTCTCAGTAAATATTTAATTATTTCTTCCGTTAACATTATGTGCAAGAATAAATTTCTTTTTTCTTTCTCTAGCAGCTTATCATTCTCTGTAGAAATTTTCTAAGCAGCAATCGATGGAATGGGTCAGAATATTCAATACAGATTCAAAGATAAAAATGCTAAACGCATTAGCAATACTTCTGAAACACCTGTCGCCGTTCACCCCAAAAAAAGATATGAATGTGGATTTTTCGGATATATTCTTTTTCGTAAAATGTTCTTTTTAAACAGAATGAAAGAATTAAGATTATGCATGTTTTTAAGAGATAGAAATGAATATTTTAATCCTTAGATAAAACATTTTCTTTTGAATAAAATAATGCATATTTCTGAGATGAGAAAAAGTTTAATATTCATAAATTTGGAATTTCTGTTAAAAAGTAGAATATAAAATTGGAAAGAATAGTCTTTGTCGCAATCGTTGAATGGATTGTAGCTTTGACAATGTAAGGAAATAGTCTGGGAATATAAGAGCGCATCAAAAATTTCAATACGTACTGAACAACTTTCCGAGGTGGCTGTCGCAAGGTTTTAGTTTTACTCCGGTGTACATTTGTTATATAAGGATTTCAAAAACTCACTAAATTTAGATTTTGCTTTGGAAATATGATGTAATTATAAAATTTCAAAAATGTACAATTTTTTGTCATCAAGATTAAATAATATGTTTTTGATTTCTTGTGAATGTGATTTTAAAATAATCACATAATAATTCGGAAAGTGTACTATTTGACAACGACTGGTATAGACGATATACTATTTGACGACTTATTATGCGACTTTTAGAAAACTGATTTGATAAATTTGATAAACTTCATAAATTTTATAAAATCACCAAAAGTTCCGGAGTGTACCAAAACTCCGTATTAGCAAATCTTTTATTAATCCGTTCGGGAATATGGGTGCATATATGCACACTCAAAAAGTGCTTAAAACGCTTCAGTTTGAAGATAGTAAAAAAGAAAAGTGAATTTGATTTTATTTAGTTACGGCATTTTCGTAATTTATAAAGTTAAGTCAAATAATTAATAAAAAGTGGTACCAAACGAATAAAATTCGTGTAAAAGATGCCGGTCCTGAACGGGTTAAGTAATTTTTTTCTTCTCCAACTAAGCAATGGCAGATTAGCTTTTCCCGTTCCGTAACGAACATATAGGCAATTCTCAAATAAGTGGGCAATTTGTGTCTGTTGGTGTTATATGCTATATTTTATTATTATTTACTTGCTGCTTAACCCGTTCTATGTACGGGATTTCATGAATTTAATTCTAAAACCAAAATTAAAAATAACTATTCGATTTAGTAAAATATTTCTCTACTGCTGCGCATTTTTTTTAATGAAATTTAATTTATCATGTTACTATGGCAGTAGACGATAAAACGATATCTTTGGAATAAGGTAATAAATAGCATAAAAAGTTTTGTTGATGTTTGTGATGAAATGTTTGCCTTTTTAAAAAAAAATGTAAGCGCAATTAAATAATCTCTAATTATTTGCATGTAAGGTAAAATAATTATCGTAATACCCGATGCAGCTTTTTAGTATTGCAGCGTGGCGTACGTAATATGTATAGCTCACATTAGTTAAAGAACTCGCGCGATTACGGGTTGAAGATTTAAAAAAAAAATATTGTGAATTCTTAATTGTTGGCAGCTTCTATAACGAAAAATGTTTAAATTTGATAGGAAATTGCTGTTAAATTGGTGTACTTTTTTATTAATTAAATGTTAACTATAAATTATTTCGATTCCGGATTGCTGTAGTTGCCTCGGCCGTGTTTTAATACACATGTAACATTTCATAATTCTGGCTTCCAAACTGTGGATTTGTATAGCATTACAGACAGACAAATTTTCATTTTTATATATTAGATGTCGTTTTCTTTAGCATAAAATGTGTTCTTTATGCATTCCTACAATTTCGAAAAGAATTTTCAAGAAAACAATAGTTAAATTTCACACCAGGAATATTTTATTATTCCAATTGTCACTTCTGTGCCACCCCCCCTTTTTTTTTTACATTTCATGCACAAATCTTCTGGAACAAATTTAAGTGTAATATCAGATTATTTTTAGAAATTTTAGTATTCGAAATAAAGATTTATATTCTAAAGTATAAAATAAAGAATTTGCATTTTAGATTAAAAATAGTTTTATATTTATTCTGTGCAGAGAAATTTTCTCCCCTAGTTTTTATGTCATTACTGTCCCCTTGTATAAAATTGTTCATTTGTCCATCGAGATAAAATTTAGTGGCAGCTACATTTAGTAAAAGCAGTCGTCTTGATTGTTGAGAAGGTCACATGGTTTAATTATCTGCGCTTCAAAAACAGCTCTAAGATGTAAAATGGATAGAAAGATAGTAATATGTTTATTACTCGTCAGTACTTTCGTTACTATTATTTTTATTCGCCCCCTGTACGGTATGCTATTTTTTTCACCCAGCTATTTTGTGCCGTATCCAAAAAATAACGTTACCTTACAGAAGCCAGCCGTAAAACAAAGCAGTACGATTAAATACTCTTTTAATTATTTTTTTTTCAACTACTTTTCAGCAGTGAAATTACGCTTGAAATTATCCAATATTAAAGACGTGAATTATCACATGTGATAATTCACGTCTTTAATATTGATTAAATACTCTATAGCAATTTTTTAAACTTCTAAGCATCGCTCATTTTCAATTTTTATATCGTCGTATTGAAAAAAAAAAAGTACTTTTAAATGCAATTTGTTTGAAAACTGCATCACCATTTATTTTTGAAATATTAATTTTTTTGTAGTTTTTAGAGCCATTTGCTTAATATTGGCAACGGGAGTACTCCATATCTGTAAAAAGGGAAAGAAAAATAGCAATTATATCTTTTTGTTGCCATTTTCTCATAAAAACTGAAAAAAAGTTTAATTAAAATACGTGCTATTTTGAAAAATATAAGTGAATGATTTCTGATAAAACATGGAGCTATTATACACTAAATTTAATTTTAAATATCTGTTTCAATAAAACAAACAAATGAAAGCCTGTGAATCATGTGATAGCCGATTTTTTTGTCGAGTGTTTTAAATGACGAAAACTCTTTTTTTTTTTTTTTTTTTTTTTTTTTGATTTGTGTATTATTTAGCGATAGTGACGTCCTAAGCGTACTTTACTGTAGATGTTGTTTAACACTGGATCGCAAATGATGAATTCTTCAGCGTATATCGATGACGTCACTTTATGTAAAATAAAATTGCGTGTTATAAGTCTTAAAACTGAACTACAGTAGAGTCCAGATTATCGGAGTTTCAGCTTTCACCGAGTTATTTTCTTCTGATGGACTGATGGCTTCCGTTATTATGAAACAGTCATTAAAGAGGAAGTGTTAGGTGAAGATGAAAGAGCAGCAGCAAAAAGTTAGAACAGAAGAAAATGATCCATTCCAAGTTCGATTAACTCGGATAATCGGAACTCTACTGTATCTATATTTATATACATATATATATTTTTTTTCATTGGGGGCGACACTAAATTCTGAAAAAGCAGAATTCTTGTTTTCTAGTTTATTTATGATTTTGTCATGATGTAACATACTTTAGCTTAGATTAAAATGTCATATTGCAGTCTTACTAAGATTAACTTACTATGTGCTCAAAAGCAATTTTCTTAATTTTGTCACAACTGTCCCTGCCATATAATTCCTCTTTCAATGAAATTGCACCAACTAATTCGGAATAAGTTGAAAATCTTAAACTTCAACTGCATTACTTAAACTTTGATGCACATGTAAAACGCCATAGTTCAGAACCATCATCTGTAGGCATTTTTCCTGTTTTACGAATACTCCGAATGATTGTAAAAATTCTCAAGTATTATACCCTGATTTGAAAAGTAAAACTATTAGTATAAATGTTAATAGTCTTAAAAGTATATTTCATAATTTTGTACATTACCCACTGCCCTATGACTTATATATTTATTTTTTTTTAATGTTTCAATTTTAAATTTTTTTAACTCACTAAATCACAGAGCAAAATTACACACTTATTTGAGAATCGCCCATACACGTTTTTGGCCACATTTATAATCTGTATGATCAAATTTCCTAAAATATGTTCCGTAAGTTACTTCTGATCATTGGTTGACACGTAATGGTGAAATAGTTGAAACTAACACATTTGAGGGATAAAAATTTAGATTAAAATTAAATTCGCCTTCGTGCTGTTTTATGTATCCGTGATTTTAATTTAGCTAAATGTAGCGTGACATATTTCTATCTATTGAATTTTTATGATATTTTGAATTTTATATAAAAATAAACATGTATCGATTCCTCAAAGAAAATTTAACTGTAAGATTTGCACGCAGAAAGAACTGTGGTGGAAACATTTTTTTTAGCCCCCACTATGCTATATCTTTCACGCAGAAAATAATGTGCTGTCTCTAAAGAACAACGTTACTTTACATAAGCCAGTCGTAAAACGGATCAGATGCATTATCGCATGGTTAAATACTTATAAACTCTACTGCAATATTTTAAGCAAAGGAATAAAAGTTGAAAAACAGTAGATAACTATATCTTTTTGTTGCCATTTTTCATAACAATTAAAAAAAATTGTAATTAAAATACGTGCTATTTTGGAAAAAAATATAAATGAATGATTTTCGAGTTTAGGATATCGCTTCTTGCTTGCTTTATATATTATTCCGCGATAGTGACATAATATGCAATCATTTCTATAGATGCTGTTTAAGACTGGATCATAAATGTGGAATTCGTCAGTGGATGCAAATGACGTCATTTTATATAAAATAAAAGCGTATATTTTAAGTCTTAAACTGAAATTTGTTTTGTAGAAGTGCATTATTTATATTCCTTGTGGCTTTGAAATTATTTACAGATGGAAATGTTTCACTTTTGAAAGTAATGCAATTGAAATTAAACACAGATAAAATGTAAAGTTTTACAAAAATTTAGAGATTCTTCACAGAAGAGCTGTTACTTTTAGGTTCAAATAATATTTGTTTGAGAGTTAGACTAACCAATATAAGATGCATTCTTTTTTGTAATTAATTTTGTAAGTTTATTATAATTTAACGAAACAGTTCGATTTTAAACATTTTCTTTCTTCAAAATTCGACGGTAATCACATGGTTAATTTTTATTTTTCTCATCGGGGCCTACACTAAATTCTGAAAAAAGAAAATTTCTACTTCATGCTTGTTTCCTGTCTTTTTTCAAAAGAGAAGATATATCTATTTTGTGGTGTTATCTGCTACCTGCGGTTCTTTTCCCTGTCCACTAATATTATCCTTGTTATAATTACTACGAACAATAGTTTATGTCAGGCATAAGCAAATGTCATTTATAAAAAACTCATGATTTGAGTGTTGTATGATTTTTAAATTCGATCCCTTAAAAATTGAGATGTAATTTCATCTATGATCTTTTATTAAAATGCTGTCAAATTAGAAAATGATATAAAGATCGGAAAGTAATTTTCCGCTGTAGTATGCAATTTTAAAAATATCTAATTTTTAGTGGTGTGTATAAATTCTATTGATCATATCGCTCTTCCGCAAAAAAAGTGACACATCTCGATAAAAGTAAATTTCACAGGAGAAGCAAAAGGGGGGGGGGGCGGGAATTGGCATTATTTATTTGTAACATGAAGTTACAGCACTTAGCTCTGCATGCAGGAATAAAAATGTGAATAAAATCCTAAAACTCTTGCGAATGAAGACATAAAATGAGGTTTGGAGGGTTGGGTAATTTTATCTCCCCAAACAATCCACCTATCTTTTGAGATCAAAAATGGACATATAGCGTAATAAGGGGATTTCCCGTATAGCCACACTTATGAAACATTTTGTGTAGCAGGACACATCTATGACAGAACTACGGGTATTAGTGGAATAAAACGCAAAATGATTTTTTCCGAGATGTGTCACTTTTCCTGCGGGTGAGCGATATGCAGGGCTGCACGATAAAAATCCAATATATTACCGGATAAAGACAGTACTTGCTGAAAATGGATTTTTACTGAGTTATGTGTTTTTCAAAATAATTGTTCACATATTTCATTTCATTTCGTGTAAAAATGAAATTTCTGAATAATATTCTGTTACTGATGGAAAGTGTTTCAAAATCTATGTCTGATGTACGATTTTCCGTTCTTGTTAAATAATGTATAAAATACATGAAAGAATTATTTTTTTGCCCGATTCTTATGATATCAAGAAAGAAAAATCAAGCATCAAGCAAAGATTATTAAAAATTTTCCAACACTTCCAGAATTCTTTAACAAAACTTCAATATTTTATAAAGTAAAGAAGATACCTAAATAAAAATTTTAAAAAACGTGTAACATATTTGAAAACCAGATTTCAACAATTGCAGCCCATAGATGGAAAGCTAGTCCAATTCTTTTGTGCTGCTCTGCATATGATCTGTAGATTTGTACATATTTTACATAGTATGTTGAAATTTAGTTTGCTAAGAAAACACTTAACATATTTGGAAATTCACATTCAGGAATTTTCAGCAATACATGGGAACGCAATTAAATTATTTTGTCCAGCCTGTATATTACGTACAGATTTTTATACACACCACATATTAAGCTAAACTTTAATTCAGGCAAAAACGTGCTTAAATCTACAGAAATCACACTTCCAGGTATTACTATCCATAGGCGGCCATGTATTCATTTCTTTGCATTTCCTGTATACATAATGGTTATTGCATTATTTGTAGGCTACAAACATCTCTTAGTATACTAAATGTAGTTGAGCTTTAAAATTCATAACTTAAATAAAAAAACAAAACAAATTTAAGTAATTCACCCTCATTTTCAGTGATGCTTAAGATGTTATGGAATAGTTTCGCTTATCCTTTTCGCGCTCCTCTTTCAGTAGACTGACGGCACCAATGGTCACGTGATTTACTAGAAAACTTTTATTAAAACATTTGTCCTTTAGTTTTATACTTTCTTCTATCTTTACAAGAAGAAAGTATTGGATTCGTGAAAAATTTCGACTTCAGGTTTTCAGCGGATTTATACGCTTTAGAATGCCCAGAACACGATTTGATGGTTTTTAGAAAATGTCTGTCTGTGAGTCTGTCTGTCACTCTGTCACTCTGTGAGTCTGTATGTGACAAAAATTTTATGGGCGCTCTATCTCAAGAACTAATGTACGGAATTTCACAAAACTTCATATTTAGTTAGACCTTGATATAAACTGAACCTGATTAGTTTTTGGTGTAAATCGTCCAACAGGTGGCGCTGCTGTGCTGCATTTTTTACGATTTCCACAAGAGCTGTATCTCAAGAACTATTGCACGGATTTTCATCAAACTTCAGATTTAGTTAGTCCGTGACATGAATTCCCGTATACATTAGTACTGTTTAATTTTTGGTGTAAATCGAACAACAAGTGGTGCTGCTATGCTGTATTTTTTGCGATTTCCGCAATAGCTTTATCTCAAGAACTAATGCTTGGATTTTCAACAAACTTCAGATTCAGGTATACCTCGATATCGATTAGTGTTGTTTACTTTTGGTGTAAATCGCTCAACAGGTGGCGCTGCTATGCTACATTTTTTTCAGAATTTCCGCTATAGCTCTATCTCAAGAACTAATGCACGAATTTTCATCCAACTTCAAATTTATATCTACTTTGATATGAATTGGTGCTAAATCGTTTTATTTCTTGTACTATTTAAATGATTTAATTGACGTGATTTATATAGAAGAAAGTTTTGTGATGGCCACAACATACTAGTTTTACTATGGATGTAAATTCGATCGCAGCTAGCAACCTGCATTTTTTGTCTTAATCTTCTAAAACAGAAGAAATATTGTATTAATTTTTAAGTAAATTATTCTCAAGCATGAAAACATGGTATATTTTTTTCATGGCTTCTAAGAGAAGAAAATGTGTATTTCATTTTTAAATGGTCATGAAATCGTGCATGAAGGCTGGATGGATGTAAAGTTCCAGAAATTTTAGATGATTTTTTAAAAAGCTGTATATATGTACAAATTAAATGTAAATAGCTATTTGTCGTATTTGTAATTATTGAAGTGATTCTTGAGTTTAAAAAAAATATTATTCGTGATCTTGGTATGATGAGAAATTATATAGAATCATGACTTCTTGGCTTTTAGTCTCCCACTTATTTTCGTGAACTGTGATTTAATGAACTATAACTTGAGCTCGTGGATTACATGTCTATCCGTCATTAAATGACTTTTGTGTAGCCTGTATGTGTATATTGTCTATAGAATTTCTGCATACCATTTAGTATGCCAAATGTTGGTTAAAAACGCATACCATAACTACAAACGCACTTTCTGCAATCATCCATAACAGACAAAACATAGGATACAATATCGTATCCGAAATTTTTTCGTGTCCCTGTAAATATGCAAAGCACATCATATTCTACCCCAAGCATCTTGTAGTAAACTTCAGTAATGTATATCAAAATCATCCTGTTTCAAATAATGTAAAGTAATTGTAATACGCTACGAACAGGTTTTACTCGTAGACCTTTATATAACCAAACTCTTTTGTGTGCATCAGTAAATGACTGCTAATCCTTTGCACCTCATATTCCACAAAAAACATGTATTAGTGCACCTCAAAAATCATTTTGTCAGTTTCATTATGTTTGTAACAAAGTAACGTCATTTAAATACGCCTCCGATTCATAGACTATAACATGATGAAATCTTTTTGAGTTTCCCTACGCGTATTGCAAGTTCTATACATAAAATATTCTATAATAATCCTCTTCTAGTGCACCTAAATAATGTATGTAAATTTCATTATGTTTCAAATATTGTAACACTTTTTAAAATCACCGGAAATGATTTTTCCTCATAGACCGTATTGTATTGGAATAATTTTGAGTGCCCCTGTAAATGAACTATCAGTGATACACACTTCGTTAACAATACCGAACATACTATGGTGAACCTCAATAACTATTATCAATTACTTGGTAATCCGAGTATCATTACGCGATTTAGAGCAAGAAAAGACAAACAGACAGATGGATAGACAAGCCCAATTCAGAAGCACTTTTCAGTGTTTAAAAGTGTTAAAAATGAACTGACGAGAAGTCCGCTATATGATGTGAAAAAGATACATAATTAAAAATATTTATAAATTTATGTTTATTTATATAAGTACAAAGTATTGCGTTTTTCGAAATATAATTTCCTTTACATAAAAAAATAAAACTATTAAATCGCTTGGATTGTGTTATTAAGACAACTTTTCAATAGCTGGTAATGCTGATAAATATGTGACTGCAAAATATTAAAATATCAGAACGTTTAAGACATTTAAATAAATCGAAAAAGGTAACAATGACATGAAAGAAAGTGTAAAATAATATTCGTTGAATTTAGCAATAATGTTTATATACATTAAACCTTAAATTTAAACATTTTATTCCTTAAATTTAAACATTTTATTCGTTAAATTTAATGAAATTTATATATTTTAAACATGAATAAAATTATCTTGGTCAACCAAACAAATTTTTATTATTAAAATGCGAAGCTATATTTCAACTTTTCAATATAGAACAAAAAGATTTAGATTCAGTTTTGCCTGCTTGTTATCTCGTTTTGATCTATTTTATCGAGATCTATAGACTGGAATAGTTAATTACACATCGAGACTTTTTTATTCTGTTTCAGGCAAATTTTTGAAGTGTATTGAAATTTTTTACAAATGTTTTTAAAAAAAGATTTGGTAGGTAATTATTGATTAAATAAATTATTATATTTGTATAATGGTAAATAAGCTAATATTTTTTTACTTATTAAGAAGACACGTATACAATGAAAAGTTGGGTTTTTTCCGCCAAAAATGTAAGAAAAAGAAGAGAAAAAGAAATTAGAAAAATATTACTGTAACAATAATTAAATTAAAGAAATGAACAGAACGTCAACGATTTTTTAAATTAAATAATAAGTAAAATTTAAAGTAAAATACAAATAGTAATAAGAAAAAGTTATAAATAGCTATCTGAAATCAGAAAATTTTAAATGCAAAGTTTTTGATAAGATTGACAAAAATAAAATGAATGAAAATGTTTATTTTTTTTATTCTAATTTTTTTTTAAATATTTTAGAAGTTAATATTAAAAATAAATGCGCAATACATAAAATAAAAATTTCGGATAAGCACCTGTTAAAGCAAACATAATAAGTTTTAAATTACAAATTACAAATTATTTTTCTTAAGCAATCGAAGAAGTCGGGCTGACAACGCCATATGTATTTCTAAATCAATAGTAATATAGTATCATTTATAAACAATGATATGTGTCAATTTCTCACGTATTAATAAAAATTACCTAATTAATAAAATACCTAATAAATAAATAAAAATATCTAATTAATACATATAACCGTTTTTTATTGAACTGACAAGTTTTATACCGTCAAATATTGACGAGTACTATCTAGTAGTGTTTTATTACATTCCCAATAATCTCAAACGAAAAAAATATATATTTAATGTCCATATTAAAATGACAACCCATAGGAGAAACATGTTTTTTTTTTTTTTTTTTTGTTTTTTTTTTTTTTTTTTTTTTTTTTTTTTGTATATACATAATGACAGAAATCAAAATGTATGGAGATTGCGTACTTTCAATGCCATTTTAGCAGCAGATATTTCTTTTTTAAACATAAGAAAATATCTGTCGAGAAAAAAAGATGAAAAAATGTCGAAGATTTTAAATTGCCCAAGGCTTTAATAACATGCAGAAGAAAGGATGTGTCAAAAGTGTGGAAGAATTTTGTCATAGAATAAGAAAGTTTTTTGAAAGAATAATGATACTCTTTGAAATTTCACTATTTCTTCCTCTCAAATTTTGTGGTGAAAAAATATTTTCAAAAAGAGTTTTATCGATCAAGGATGTTACTTTTTAAGCCAAGCATTGCGGTTCAGATTTAAGAGCAGAACTGCAATTGGAAAAATAAATATTTTTAATTCAGAAACTACCTTTTTAATTACTAAATATGAAGGATTTTTTTTTTTTTCGTTTTGCGATACTAATGATTTTATTGTTTATGTAAAAAATCTTAAGCAGATTAATAACATAATAACATTTTACATCACAACAGGAACAATGTAAAATGTACATATTTAAGTATAGAGATGCATCTTTGATAAAATGCAAAAAAATAATTTATAACAGGATACAAAGTTTAACAAGATATTCCAACATTTTTTATGAAATTTTGTTCCCAAAACATTTTCTAAATATGGAATTGCCATCCACAGTGGTGGCCAAAATTGTGGACAATTTTTTGAAATTTTCATGTTTTATAACTTTGTGTGCTTGAAGAATATAGTATGTTTCACTTAAATACAAATGTTTATCTATCAAATTCAAGAAAATTTAATGTAGAATTTAATTTAAAAAATATTATAATATCTGGATTACAAGAAAAAGTTACACTTACAAAAAATAAGATCTATCTTAGATCTGATTGTATTTTAAAGTTACACTTACACATTTAATATTTAGTGGGATAACCTTTGTTTTTTATTACAGCTTCACAGCGTATTTTCATTGAAAGAAAAAGTGTTTGGAGAGTTTGGTGTCTTTTTTAATCAGATGATGCCAAGAATCAATTATAGCTTCAATAAGTTGCGTTTTATTAGATGGATGCTTTTTTTATGCAATCATTTTCAAACTTCGTCACAAATTTTGTATTGGATTCAGATGAGGGCTGTTTCTTTCCCAGGATAATAATTGTATACTTATATTTTTAAACCATTCTTTGCATATTTTTTCCGTGTGGCATGGAGCTGAATCCTGCTCAAAAATAAATGGTGCTTTATTGGGGAAGAGATCCCTAATGGAAGGTATCAATTTTGGTTCCACGACAGTTTCGATGTATTTTTTTTTTTATTCAAAAGGCTATCAATCACTTGGATGCAGCCCACACCATCTGCAGACATACAGGCCCAAATCAGGACATTTTTGGGGTTCTTTGTAGTTGGTTCAAAGCAATCAGGATGCCGCTCTTCCCCTACTCTACGTCTCACATATTTTCGCCCATCAGTACCAAAGAGCGATATTTTTCTCTCATCGCTCTAGATTATTGCTTCCACTGATTTTCAGACCAATTAATGTGTTCTTTTGCCCACTGAACTCATTTCTTGCGTTGTTGAACAGTTAAATTTTTTTTTTTCTCAGAATTCTACCGTTCAGCCCAATACGTGCTACTCTTCTCCTTATTGTTCTTAAACTAACCGAAATTCCAATTGTATTCATTTCACATCTAACAACATCTGTTAAGAATTCGTATATCATTGAGGCATATCCTTTTACCTTTCTATCGTCAGAAGCACTTTTGCATTTTTTTCAGCCTGATCCTGCCTTATTTATCACTGATTTAATTTCTTCATAACGTTAGAACAACTTTCTCACGCCAGATAAAGTGACTGATCCATCAACCTGTCTTGCAATTTCAGCACAAGAGAGAATATTTTCTCTCAATATGAAAATTCTGCTTCTTTTTGTAGGTGTCCAACCAGTTCTTGTTTTTGAAGACATTGTTTTAAATTATTTGCATTTAGAAAAAAAATAGAAATATTAAAAAATACATTATTCTATTTAGTTACACTAGGTATTCATCAGTCTGCAAAATTAATTTTAGTAAATTTCCGCTTTTACAAATCAAAGCATACTTCAGTTTAGTTACTGACATTTGATTAGTTCTCAGAACAGTCATTGTGATTGGCTAAGAAGTTTTTATTACGATAATCTTCAGCATTCCTGACTAATTGTGTTTGTATTTTAGACTAAATTAACTGTAACATTTTTTGCAATGCAGATATTTTAATTCTGTTTTTTATTAAATTCTACATGAAAGTTCCTTGAATTTGACATATAAACATTTGTATTTTAGTGAAAATTTAATAATTTAATAATTAAATACTATAAGAACAAAAAGTTATAAAACACTAAATTTTCCAAACATTTTCAAAATTTTAGCCAGGACTGTACAGGTACACATGCTCTCAAAAATGCTTTTTTCAAATCACGGAAAATGTACTGACAAAACGTGTAAAATCGAAAGCGTCCGGTATAGCACGACCTTCATATAATTGAATCATCCACTATAGATATATACTGCTAAAAAAATCAGTTAAAAAAATGATTTCAGATGTTCAGATGCAGATGTTATTATTGAAAAGCATTCGAGCAAGGTACAAAATCATTAGTTTTCACGTTCTATATAGATTAGCAGTCGAAATGGTTACTTGCAATTGGAATTTTGTACAGCTATAATCAATTCATTATAATTTATAGTTGTAGTATTCTAGTTTTCATTTTATTGCGGTACTTTGTAACTATAAATTTATCGCAAAGTTAAAAAAGAAAATGATCGATTTTTCTTACAATACGCCAGTACAAAAGACCTCATACAATGTGTTGTAATTTACACAAATTATAAACAATAAAACCATAATCGTCCTTCTGTTTCTAAACATGTAGATATATGTACAGAGTTATTATTATATTTATTGCTTTAAATGAACAAAGTCTATTGTACATTTGCAGAATAGTTTTTCAGTTTTTAAAAAAATCTCTGTGCTCAGCTATCTGTAAATTTAGACACAAGACTTAAGATAGAGTATTGTCGTTGGATTGTCCTTTACTACAAAGTAGTTTAACACTTTATGTACTGAATTATGAATTCATAAAAATTTTATCTTCTAAAGCATTTTTCGTGAATTTTTTAAACTACATTAAAAGATTTACATAATTATTTAATAAATTTGAGAAGGTTTTTAGAAGGATTGAAGGATTTGGAAGGGTTAATTAAACTTGAATTTATAGGGATTTTCTGCAATATTTATAACTTCACTCAAATCTTTTATTTTAAATATTTTTCTTAGTATTTTGGAGAATTGGGAAGTCACAAATATAATATTCTTACAATAGAAATATAGAAATATTTCGGAATTTACCCCCCCCCCCCCTAACTGCAAGAAAGCTGAAAAAAAGCAAAGAAAAAAGAAATCATCCTCTTAAAAATATTTTTGTTTTGTGTAACCAATAATGCTTTTGAAAAAAGGCAAAGTAATGTATCTATAACTCATTCTAAACTGTATTACAACTAATCGATGTATTAAATGAATTTTATAACAAGTCATTTTAATTGTACTTATAAGTACCGCCAGTAGATAAAGGGTTAACAGTGCATGTTTAGAACGTTTCTCGCAGATTTTCTTCATAAGAAAATGAGTTTCTGTTAAATGAGTTGACTGCTTAGGTAGTGCACAGAGTTTCGACAGAGCTGCATATTAACAGACTGTTCGTGATAAAAAATTATTAATTAGTGTAGAGCACATTCTCGGCTTTATTTTTCTAAACTAAAAATAGGTATACACAATAAAAAAATTCGTCAAAAATGTAAAATGTACTTTTAGCATATTGCCGGAATAACCCGGTATTTTGCCGAAACTTTTCTATTACTTGAGGAGATTGCCACCTTTTGACTTTAAATTTTTAGGAAATTTCAGGTGACATACTTTCTATGATTTGTTGTTAAATTAAAATATGTAAAATTTCCTTTTCTAAAACAAAAAAAAAAAGTCCTTACCTATAGCGGGAGAAAAAGCAGCTTCCATATTTCATGTTTTAAAAAATTGAGATCGCTTTAACATACGAAGCATACGAAGATAAAATGCGTGAAATCCGATTTAAAAATTCATTTCCATATTTAGTCAATTCTGAAGTTGAAAGAAATAATTGCCAAGATTATCAGCTATATCCAATTTGGCTTTATTTATGGAGATTTACTTTTCGTCGTAAAATTTGGCGATATTTCTTGAAGTGTCGCCAAGCTTCCCAAAAATTTAACGCTGACAGATATGGCTATATAGTTTTAAACATATTAGAATAACAGCAATGGTTAATAGAACTAAAATAAATTTGAGAGAAACTGCGTTTCCTAAAGCTTGTAAAAGAAACCTGATTATGAAAAAATCAGCCCTCCTACAATTTTGAGAGCTTTCCAGTACACATGCCCAATTACCCAGTTGCATCCAAATAGGTTAATTAAGAGTGGTATTACATGACAAAAATTTTATTGTTTCAAAATTTCAGTCACGCTAGAATTTCAAACTGCTATATATCAGGTATCTCTTAGAATAAAATTGAAGAAAATAATGCTCCAGAAATGTTGTATCACGGTTGAACAGTTAAAGGAAAAAAACTTTTTCTATGTTTCATTCTCTCTCTTTTTTTTTTTTTTTTTTTTTTTTTTTTTTTTTTTTTTTTTTTGCACATCTTTTTGAAAATTTTCAGTGGCCGTCATTTTTAAACAAGATAGGGGATGAAACTGGCCAACGAACTCCGTCGAGACCTTGGTATGTCCTATAATCAAGCTAACTCACATTCAAATCGGTTCAAAAATACGACTTATAACATGACAAAAATCAGATTGTTTCAATATGATAGGTACCCTAATATGCTAAACTGATATATTTCTGTATTTTTTTTTTTTACATAATTGCAAAACAAAAAATGCTTCGGAATCCTTGTATCAAGGATTAATAATTAAAGAGAATTTTTTTTTATCATTTTTAATTGTTCAGCACATCATTTTCAATTTTTCATGAATATTGAAGCTGCCACCATTTTGAAAGAAGATGGCGTAAAAAGCTGGCCAAAGAACTCGGTGGAGATCTTGGTCCCTGCACGCATGCTCAGTCACATCCAACTCGGTTTATAGATCGAGAGTTAGACTATGGAAAAAATTTCCTGAATTGCTTTCCAGTGGACGGCTAAATAGGTAGATTTCTATTTATACTTTCCATCATAGTCTAAATATTTTGTGAATTCGGGTTGTCTGCCCGTCTGTCTGTCCACGCTCTAATTCGTGTAAATAGACTCGAATTTTCATTCAATTTATATACGTTAATTATGTTTTTCGTAGCTTCTGCGGTATCGAATATGAAGTGCTTAGCATTAGTCGTTCATTTAGAGGGGCCCACAAAAAAATTCCATTACATTATGGTCAATGCAGAAAATCATTTTCTGTTTATTTTATGACATTACACTACTTCAAGTGTATTGAAATTGGTAAAAATCATCGTTTATTTACAGAGACACATAAAAGAAATCGGTTACACAAAACTCTTTGAGCAATGATTGTTGGTTGTGCGTTTTCAAATTCGGTATGCGCTTAAAGTATATACTATTACATAATCCAAATGAAATGCAAAAGATAATGTTTAAACAGAAATGTGTCGCGATTTTTAACAACATGGGGAAATTAAGAATGTACAATTTTTTTTAGTTATCCGAGTATTAAATGCTTTTAGGTATATTTCGTAAGAAATACTACCTATTGCAGTCGTTACCATGGTGCGACTTTTGAAAAATTCCTTCATAACTTTTCATTATAGGACCCCAAGAACCTAAAACCACCCCCCACCTAAAAGGTTTATATATATATATATATATATATATGTATGTATGTATGTATGTATGTACTAAATTTTGTCCGCACGATAAAAGTCGCAATTATGCACGGATTGTCCTCAAACTCGCCAACAACTTTGATATGGCTAATATCTCGGCGGGGATTGAAAATGGGCGAAATCGGCCCAAGAGGGTGGAAATGGGATGGGTTCAAAATTTTGAATACTGTCTTAACATGATTCTGATAAAACCAGCTCTTACACAACAATGGCAGGAAAAAAATAAAAGTTTTTCATTATAGCAGTTGCCAACAATTAAAAAAAAAAACAATAAAATTTTCGCCACAACAATTACTTTTCTAATGCAAAATTTTCACGTGTAAAATTAAATAGTTTGACAAATTGAAAACAAATTGAATATTACGTCATAAGTTTTCTAGAGCAAGATTTCAGCATGAAAACTAAAAATAAAATAAATAGTTTGACGAATTAAAAAAATATGTATATTGCGTGATATTGGAAATATAATGGACCTCAGCAGGTGAATATGTGTGTTTGAAGAAACGTATTAAAACATGATAAAAACCCGTCTATGGAAATATTAACATATTTTAACACTTTAAGGTTTTCTGAATTTTTGTAGCCATTTTTTAAACCTATTCCATATACATGTGTGTGTGTGTATTCGTGTATATTATAATTTTCACAAAAAGTTTAGCTCCCTACAGCTCACTCTTTGTGAAGAAACTGGGTTTATCTCTAATCTGGATTTAGGTTTTGTTGGAGAATTTAGTACTTAACTTCGAAATCTACCTCCGCCTGTAGGCCCGAGCCGGCAGGGATTTTTTTTTTCTTTTTTTTTTTTTTTCTTTTTTGTCGTCTATTCTAACATGCTAAAAAATTAGTTAAAATAAAATTTTTAATACAGTTTTCACAAAATTTTTTTAATTTAACCCTTTTTTTAACTCTAAAGTTGGAATTTTTTGTACATATGGTGCGTTTAATATAACTATAAGCATTTTTAATATTTTTTAGAAGTTAATTATAACCTACTCAATTATTTTTTTTTATATACTTTTTCTGTTAGCGGACTCCGTAGTTGATTAGCTTCCAAATAATTTTTTTGCTTATAAATGTTTATGTGGTTTAAAAATAATGGAGTTTCTTATGCTCAAAATAAACTAACTGACTGTGAAACTGTAAATACGAACTATTTTAAATGCTAAAAATTAGAAAATGTAAATAAAGAATAAAGATTGAAAAAAAAACCTCTTTTATCATTTAATATCAGGTAAAAAATGAAAAGTGTAATAATTTTTAAAAAACACTTTTATCAGATAATACATTAATATCAATTAAAGTCTGATTATACATTGAGAAAACAATTTAGAAAGCCTGAGTAGATACTGTTTGTTGTCGGATAGCAAAACCCTCCGTGCTATTGCGCATGTGTCAGGTGTGCTTTGATTTTATTAAAATAGGGGTGTGCTAAGTTTGTTTAGCTGCATTGTTTTAGAATGCGATTTTGAAGAAATAGTATCGATTTATGTAAAAATGTGTTTATAGTTAATATTTATAAATAACAAAAACACTTAAAAATTTAAAAAGGTTATACAGCATTTTTGCTTTTTGTGAAACGAAATTAATTTTTATTTTTTAAAATAGGAAGCAATTTATTCAAATACGGGATTGTTTTCTCCTTGACTTAAAAATCGTGTAACCCTTGTCTAATAACGCTGCAATCGAATTCATCTATACATGTTTTTTCAAAGACAATTTTTTAACTCATTTTTTTTTAGGTGAACAGAAGACAGCATTACGCTCATCTCCTGCTTCTCGGCTAATCTTTTTAATAGTACTACTAGAAAACCTGGCAATTTGAGTGGCTGAACAATTAATTATCTTTTTACTGACATTATATATAATTTTCCTACTACCACTTCTGAAAGTTTCATTTCGAACTAGCCATTTGAACAATAAATATAGAAGTTTTAATTTGAATTAACAAGATATTAATAGAATTGTAAACTTTGTTCGGAAGTAAAAAATAACAATCAAGTAAGCACCAATCGTAGTAACAACAAAGACAAGAACGCCGAAGTAGAACTTTGGAAAATGGCCATGTCAAGGTAAAACCTCTTCGAATTGCAGAATCGACCCAGAGTGACAGGCGTGGCTTTCGCAAACGATCTGTGGATTAAATGTTGATTATTTTTCTTTCCATTTGTCATATCTTAAAAATTAAAAAAAAAACAGAGCAAAAAGTATAGTTTTTTTAAAGTAATTTATTCACTTTTCATACCAAGTTTAAATCAAAGTAGTGACTTTTCCATAATCGGGACCTATGACAAATTAATTTACTGCAATGGAAAATTTTTAGAACAAAGTGAACTGCAGTAAAGAAAATAAGCATGAATTTTAATATAAAGATTGAATGCATATAAAAATGTATTTTTTAAAATAATTGCTATTACTTTTAAACTTTTTCATTTAAATCTCATTAAAATGAGTTATTCTGTTCTCGTCCTTCGAGAGATAATGGTTAAAATTAGTTATTTCGAATATATTTTTGAAAGATTAAAAATGCTTCTTTTTTTATCAAAGAAAAAAATATGTTTTATTTGTTGTTGTTTGTTTCTTGTTTAGGATGTTTAGTTTAGTATTTTTTTTATAAACTTCATTTTAGGAAACTACCAAACAAAAATGTTGAAGAAAATATTAAAAATATAAAACAGATTGCTTTGAGAAATGCATCACCTTTTCATCGAATTCAGAAAAATATTTATTTTCCTGCAAAAAAAGAATGGTTTTAACAAATTACAAGTTTTGCAATTTTTTGCAAATTTTTTTAATACCCATTTTAACTAAATTAAAAAAAATAGTCGAATGTACAAAGATAAACAATAAAGATAAAAATCCATAGAGTTATTTCCGTAAAAAATGTATATATAATAAAAGAAGTGTTCCATATTTTGATTACCGATGGAGAAAAAGTTTCCGTGCGCCATTACGGTAATTAAATTCTTTGAAGTTTACTTATAAAAAATACACATAACTTAAGGTAATATTATGTTTATTTTAGTTACTTAAAATGATTTACTGGCCTTAAATGAATCAAAATACACATGAGTTTGTTGCAAAAAATAAGTATGCTTTTATAACACAAAAGTTAAGTTTTTTTTTACAATGATGACATCAAAATTAATGAAGCGAGAAATTAAATTTCATAAATTTCATTTCAATAATTTGACTATTTTTTATATATTTTTTTATTCAAAATTTTATTATTTTAATAGAGGTTCAGTTCACAGTTTGCAATAGTTTTTTTTTTTTTTTTTTTTTTTTTTTTTTTTTAACCTACTGTTTCCATATTTTAAAAAGTCCTGTTAATAATATTCATGAACACTTTACAACTGAAAACTATATTTACCGGTGAGTTTTAAAGAAGAAAAACAAATTTAACGTAATGAAGTTACTACATCCGAAAAACCTTTATTACTAAAAATTACGCATTCAAAACGACATATTTAAAGCGTCATCGTTAACTATTTACCCGATTGCCAAGAAGTGTTGTGTTTCACACGTATCTGGGTATGTGGATTTCTTTATACCCTTGAAACATCCCAACGGCTGGATGGGTTTTAATGAATGAGATCTCTGTCAATTTGGCTTAATCGTCCGATGGTTATAGGCTAGGTTTAGTTTTTAAAAACTCAAAATGGCGGCCGTAAAATACAAAATGGCGGTATACGCGAAAACAAATGCTCACCGGATTGAATGGCAGTTCATTGGATAGGTCTTTCAAAATAAAAACGATGTTTCATTGACTATTTTACAGTCAGAAGCTCCGTTTAAATATTACACAACCTGGAAGTTGTGTAGGTAGGATCTCTAGCTTTACTGCAACTCTGACTATCATAGATTGCAGTAATGAGGCCTATAGGCCTAATCAAAATAGTGTTTATAGATAGGAACTAACAATTAAACACAACTTAAAAGTCACCAATATAAGTAAATAACAAAAATAGGTGAGTAATATAAAAAATTGTTTAACATTAATGAGAAATAATTAATTAGTTCGCTTTATACGCAGTCGGGTGCTTTGATTTTTTAAATTTAATTATCGTTTCTTATAGCGTTTCCAAAGGCTATATTTTGATTTCAAATACACAGTTACGTTAATATTCATAAAGAAAGAAAACTCTAATTATTTTATTACATGCGAACATAAATTTAATGGTGCAAATTACGTCTTATTTAAACCTATATACTATAGATACTAACTACTTCGCCCGTGCGTTGCCCGTGCCTAAGATAATATTATTAAATTAACCCCAAATTTCTATGATTTAAAAAATTAACTCGATTTTGTCTGAAATACGTACACGCTCACTGTGTGCAAATGGGGGAAAAGCTATTAATCGTTGAGATTTGTTGCGTATTTTTTTTTTCATAATTCTTAGAAATTTGTATGAGGTAGTAATTAATAAATTAAAACTTTAAAATGCCTTCTACTGATGAAAAAATGAGTGAAAGGGGGGGGGGGGGGGGGAGTCGTTGCTTAATAATGTTCATGCGATTAGCTTTAAAACGGTATGTCACATGGAAAATCCATTTCCGTCCTCATCTTGGGCGAAGGACCCTATTTGTCCGGAGTCAAAATAGACCCTACCAATCTAAGGCCCGGGAGGAAATTCATCTTCAAGACTTCAAATAAGGTTGAATCTCCCTGGAGCTTAAATAGGAGCTGAGTTAGAAAACTGACCCCTCCGGGGTCAAATTTGGGTGAGGGGAGAAGAGAGGCTCATAATATGAAGGAGTAGTTTGAGGGCTTTCCGATGCAATATCACATGATGGTTTTGAAAAAGTTTGAATATCGCACCCCTCCCCTCCGTGGGTCCATTCTCGCGCCTCTGAAATTTACCCATCCCCTCTTTGAAATTTTTATATTTAAAAAATAATATTTATCGGAATTCTCCGCAGAAAATAACATATAAAGGATACTTATTGTAGAAAACACTGCGATTTTAAGAAAAATTATCGCGATCACCTTCCTTCCTCCGAAATGCAACTCCACCACCTTCTTTAAAATTTTAAAGTGTTATAAAATAACGCAAATGTTAAAATTGATCCAAAAAATCGGACGTACAAGAATAATTAGGGGACAAATGCATTTGTAAAAAACTCTGATATTTTAAAAATGTCTTCCCGCACCCCCTACTCCCGAAATTTAACTCCGCCTCTTTCATTAAAATTTTTAAGTGATATCAAATACCTGAATTTGTAAAACTGATAAAAAAAAGTCGCAAGTAAAATAAAGATAATTAGCGGAGAAAGCTTATATTTAAAGAATGTGCCGTTGGCAAGTCTTTCTTTTTCTTTTTAAAATACAGTTTTTCGGTACATTTTTAAGAAAATTACATATTCGCAATCAGCGTGAAAAATTAGGCCTATATGCATAAGTTTAAAATCTCAGAATGCTGTATTTTTTAAATCCTGATACCCTTGAAAAGAATGCTAGTCTAAAAATTATCTGTGGTTTTTATTTTGTATCTCATGTCTGACTTTTAAAATGAGGCTTTCAAAGAATTATCCAATTAATAAAGTAATAATTAATTCCTAAGCTTTTAATTAACCGATCGTAACGAAATTTATGTATCCGTAATCAGCGAAAAAAAATTAACATGGATGCATAAAAATTAATTCTATAAATTAAATATTTTAAATATATATATATACAGGTCATCTATAAACGCCATTACCAACTAGCGCTAGATGTCTGCGTTTCAAACTACTGATCTCGCTATAAAAGATTTCTCAGAAATTTGTGTTTCTTTGATAGGAAATAAGAAAGAGGTTTTAAAAATCGACTTTTAATGAGTTTTGAAACTTTTCACAGGAGTACTGGTATAATTTTTAGAATTTCTGAAAGGGTTTTTTTTTCATCTAGCTGTGGAATTTGCGATTTTTTAGCTCCGGTAGAATTTAAGATATGGCCCTCTTTAAAACGGCCTAGTACATTTATCGTCCTCAGCAACACTTCGTTCAAGCAAACCGCCACTCTTTTTTCCAACTGTTTGAAGAAATGTCCTGCGATTTGATAAAAATCTATGCTTTAGTTGAATTGTGAATTATTTTCTATTCTTTTTATTGGGGGTTTTTAATTAATAACTAAGCTAATTATTAGAAATTTAAAATTCTCAGTCTCAGGTGCGTTAGGAGAGGCCTTTGAAAATCTTTAGAAAAAATTTCAGCCTCGTGCGCACCGTAGATTTCAGTAGCCACAGCAGACGCACAGAGCAAAACTTTCTTTTATTAGTATGGATAATTTCATATTTCAAATGTTTTTCCTATACCATCTACGATAACTTTTTCTTCTACACGTTATAAAAGTCCAAGAGCAGAGTAATGTTTCACTTATACATTTTATACAAACGGATTTTCAAATGTGTAACCACTCTTTCTTAATTAATCACAAAAACAGACCTAAGATGTCAGGATAGCAATAAATACAGCCTTGAGCACTAAAAAATGCCCGGCCAAAAGAAAATGAATGACAATCTGATAGCAGCAAATCACCACTCGTCTAGTAAGCAATATTTAATCTTCCGTAATCGTGTAATACTTTAAGAACAGAGCAAATTAACTCGTTTCGAGAAGGTAAAAGTTCCAGATCCGTGTTTACATAGGCTGGCAGACCCTCCTAGTAATTTGAATTTACTTATCCCATACTATACTAAAATAAATTTACTATGTTAAAGAATTTTCTAAAAATTAGATAAAAGTTTTAATGTTAAAAAAATATATGTATTTTAAAGTTCTAAAATATCCCACGTATATATTTACACTGTAAGGATTTATTTACGGAAAATAATACTTTTTTTAAAGTAGCTAAAAAAATTTTCAAGCAGAAAAATTGCTGATGTTCTGCGTTACAACAAGAAAGATATTTACACAGCTTAGAATTTCTCAGCACTGTATCTATTTTAAAAAGATTTTGAGTCTTCTTTCGTTTCTCTTTCGACAAACAAGAAATAAATTTATCTGTGCAAACAGACTTACACGTGCGTTAGTTTTCGAGTTCGATATTTGATATTCATTTCACGTAAAAATATTTGCAAACAGATCACATTTATTTCTTCGTCTTCATTTCCATATTTTCCGTCAAAATGTAATCAGTTCTTACATAAAGAATATTTTAATAGATCATATTTATTAAATATATGCATATGGAAATTGGAGTGAAAACTTTGATTGAAGTATAGAAATAGGAGAAAAAACATATTTAACTTTGAAGTATAACACTGTACTTTAACCATTTTTAGGTAGCTTTCATTACCAAAAGCTACCTATTGCAGCCGTTCGGAGGAAAGCGATTTCAAAAAATGTTGGTATATTTTCATCGATCATGACCCCCAGACCCCGAAACCACCATCCGTTCAAAAGTTGATATATATATATATATATATATATATATATATATATATATATATATATATATATATATTACCATTAATTAAACATAACCTACCACCGTCAATTATTATGAATTAAAGCTGTATTAAAAAAAAAAATATATATTATAAGAATTATTATGGAAGAAAAAAGAAAAAAGTGGACATCGACAAAAATTGAAAAGCTTATACATTGAATTACGTTATCAAGGGCACAGAATTCAATGATATAAGCAAAATGGTTGTTTTCTGTGGGAAAAATAAGCTAAAGCTAAAGTTAATTTTCCCCTGTGCCCGAACAACCACTAAAATCAAGTGAATTGATTAAAAATGAAAGCAGAATAGAAACAAATAATATGAAATGGAAGAATCAATAAAACGTATTTAAATATTTATAGGATATAAAATATAAATAATAAACACCATACCGATTAATATTTCAGTATTTTACAAAAATCCATGTGCACATGTCTACCAGTATATCAAAAAGATTAAGGTGAATAAAACAGTTAAGAAATCACAGTAAATGATACCAAAGGATGCAGTTAATACATTTTGAAATAAAATTTGAAATACCTTGTAAAACAAATTTAATCTAATACAAAATAAATAGATATTAATTACATTATTTAAAATGCACTATTAAATTAATAGATAACAATTTAACAATATCGTCAAAATTTAGCTAAAAATACCCCCTGGTGTATAAATTATAAATGAAATGGAGCTAGAAAAATTAAAAATTAGAGCAATCTGAAAGAGACAAATTTGGTGCTGCCATCTATTATTAATTACATTAAACATCTATCGCAAGATAAAAATTTGTAAGCTTTTGAATGTAAATAACTGTTTAAACAGCAAAACCAAACAAATCCTTATATATAGAGAATTATAAACCTAATATAAATCACACAATGTATTTAAAACTATTGTTAATAAAATTTAAAAGCATACAATATATTCTATTAGCTTACTTATTTAAACTAAACTAAGAGTTTAAATAATGCTAGAACATTGATAATATATAGCATATAGCTATATGCTATAAAACAAAATAAATTCAGTAATAATTAATATAAATAATTATTAAAAATAATATAAAAATTATTTTTCAATGAATTATATATTAGATATTTATAAAATGAACAGGAAATAAAAAAACATGTGGAAGTATATAGAAGGTTAAATAATACTTAAAATCCCATTACTTAAAAAGCACAAATATAGAATGTGGATTATTATCAGTCATCCATAAAAATCCATAAAGTATGAATGTGGGACATTCAAAAACATTAAACCGATAATAAATATTAAAAAGAATAGAGAAAAAATAATAAAAATAATTACCCAATTTTAATGCATACAGTATAACTATATTTATATTAAAACTACTTATATGTATATTATTCACTATAAGAGTGGCATACTATTAGTAATTAATATGATATTGTCCTTAGTAAATTAAAATTTAATAACAAATAATTGTAAATTAGATTAATGAATAATTAAGCTAATTATAATATTAATGAAAATCTCCAATTTACATATAAAATATCAAATCAACATCCACATAAAATACATAACAAAAATATAGTAATAATACAAGAGCCCCGCTTTTTTTTTTTTTTTTTTTTTCAATAAATAATTAACCATTGCGTATTATCCAGACAACACCACCCTCCTCCGTACTCTAACATCTCCCCACCCAACCAACCTATAATATTTTTATATTATTTTACAATTTTTAATTTTTTATAGATATTTTTTTATTTTATAATTTTTTTGTAATTTTGTTTACGCATGTGTTAATTTGTGTTTATAGATCATGTAAGAAAAGTACTAATTGTATATTAATGAATATATGAATTTTTTTGGAAAACCATGATTTAATGCATCATAAATTAGCTTTTTAATATTATTGTTAATTAGAGGAGAAGAACATAAACAGTTTATTCTATATAAATGATTAAGTATTATATTACGAAATACAGAATGATGTAGACAAGATTTAAAATTTGTAAATGTATTAACTGTGAATTTAAATTCCTTACGTTTGTCATATAAATCTGTGATTGTTTTATTGTCATTTATTGTAATTTTAAGATCTAAGAAGTTAATTGTATTGTTAGATAAAAGGTTTTCCGTTAATTCCAAATTAGTGGGATAATCAACTGGAAATCGAGTAATTGCAGATTGATCAGTTTCAATTAAAATGATGTCATCAATATAACGATATAAATGTAGATTATTATTAGTAAAATTACGTTCATAAGGAGATAAGTATAAGTCTGAGAGTAAACTGGAAGTACAACCGCCTTGTGGTATACCGACATGCTGTAAATATAAAGTATTATCTTGCAATATATAATTATTATAGATAATGAAGTTAGTTAAAGATTTAAAATATGCAATATCTATATTAGATGGTAATTCCAGTTTTTTATAATACTTTTTAAATAATGCATTTATAATTTTATGTAAATCTAATAGGTCTATATTATTAAAAAGATCTTTGAAGTCATATGTCGTTATATTACAAACAGAATGAAGATTTTTTTAAAATATTAACAAGTTGATAGCTATTTTTTATACAATGTGTATTATCATTGTTTGTAGTAAGTTCATATATTTGATTAAGAATTTTTAAGAGAAGTGTATTGGCTTTATTATTATATGTATTACAACCAATAGTAACAGTCCTAAATTTAATAGGAGTTTTATGAAATTTGGGAATAAGAACTAAATATGGATAATTAAAATTAGTAGATAAAATATTTAAAAGTTTATAATAACTTCGAATTTTACGATTATTTACAATTACATTTTCATTAGTTTTTTGAAAAGACTTATTAGAAGAAATAGAATTTGTAAGAAGTTGGTGATAATATGATTTACATATAATAGCATAATTGTTAGGAGATTTGTCTACATATGTAATAACGAAGTTTTTTTGTAATTTAGTAATTTGTTGGAAATAATGCTGTGTATTAATAGAAACCAAATCAGCAATATTATTTTTTAAAGCCATAGTTAATTTATCAATTACTAATATCTTCCATTGTTTAAAATATTCAATAGGCTTATTATAAGAGATAGAAATTTTATAAATAAAAATATCAATATCATATGTAAACTGTTTGATAATAGATTTAACATTAAATTTAGATAGAAGTCTATATTTAGTACCATAACCCATTAGTTGTTTGAATTTAAAATCATGAACAATATCAAGATTTCCAGTGATTATATGTCCATGATCATTGTTTATGTATTTTTTTAGAGTGGGGTCTTTGCAGTTACACGGAAAAGTACTTGCAGCAGATGTATTTTTTGAAAATGTATTGTAGTTAAAAATTTTTCTCCCAATTGTATTCGGATATTTAAAGGTTTTTGATATATGAAGATTATTGATAGGAAAAAAACAATTTTTATCATTAATTATAGAATTGATATTAATTTTATTAAAAATGTGATTTGAAAAAGTAATTATCATTTGAGTATTCATGTTCTGAATTTTGTGTTTTTTTTTGTATATTAATATTTAAAAGATTAACCCTACTCATAATAAGGTCAAAGTAAATATCAGAGAAATGTTTAGAGAAAGATTTACTTAGAAAGACATTTAAATGTTGTACCAGCTGTTTCTTTTTAATAGCAAAGATGTTTTTACGAATTAACAACCAGTTATAATTCTCTAAGTAATTTCGTTGAAGATCATTAATTTGTTTTGTGATAGATTTTTTGGAAACTACAACTGATGATGAACCCTTTCCGCGTTTATTACGTGTTGTTTTAGCATTTAAATTATGATTAAGAGTAGGATAAATTGGAGAATAATCAATATTGTTATTTATAGATGTGAAGACTTTGACAGGTCTGTTAAATACTTCACTGTTAAGTCCATAAGGATAAATTGTGTTATAATATTTCATATATGATGATTCCATAAAAAGACGTTCTGATTTATTTTTTAGAATTTGAAGGATTTCAATTGTCGTATTTTTAAATAGATGTTTATGAAAATGTTGAATTTCAGCTGTAGATTGTATATTTTTTGCTTTGTTATTATTAGAGTCTGATCGATGATGATTGATTCGTTTATGAATTGGACCTGATGTTTCACCAATATATTTCATATTACATAAGTTGCACTTTATACTATAAATAACATTAAATGCTTTACATAAACTTGAATAATTAGGATCTGAGACAATTTGTGTCTGAGCAGCGTATGGACATGTCTTGCACCGAGAATCATAGCACTTACGAAAAAATAAAGGACGAGGGGGAGAGTATAAATGGTCGCTGGATGACGATCCAGGAACAACCCAATTATTATTCCTGTACCGGGCACTACACTGCATAGATGCTAAGTGTATCTTGCCAGTATCGAGATGTTTACTAAGAACTGCCATATAAAAATTTATGTATGGAAAATGCAATAATTGCCATAAAAATAAGAAATTTTAATAATAAAAATTAATAATTTAATTAAATTAGCCTTGATTAAATAATAAAACTTGAGTATGAAAAAATATATACAATATTTACAATCATAGAAGGAGAACGCCGAAACAATCTTCAAATTATCCAAAACCAAATTATGATAACCCAAATAACGTAGATTAATAATAGCAAGAAACCACTAGACTGTTTTATAACAAATAAGTCTAAAAAGATCCGCATAACATCCAAATCCTAGAACAACTATAACCATGCAAAGACAACCAAAACGCTTACCCAACTAACTACTCAGATCAAAGTAATATGAATTTAAACTAAAGCAAATTAACATTAAATCTATGAATAGAAATAATTATTGCTACCATATTAATGTATATATAAAATGATTATCTCTACAGAATTATGTAAAGCTATAGCACAAATAGAAAATATACAGGACAATATCATACACTAACTACAAGAAAATTCAGATAAAATCATAACTAGAAAATTAAAATACATTAAATAAATCGTTGCAATGATAGGAATGAAAAAATTAATGGAATCCTAAAATAGGTATCAGATAACTACATGGTAGAAATCTTATTGATAATACATATAGATTGTGCGCTAATTGCAGCAATGATCTAAGCGTATAATATTTAAAAGATTGCTAAATAATTTAGCGACCTGGGAATATATAAAAATATATATAAGATACCTTAAGGAAAAAATACATCAAAATGAATTGTTGACATTCAAAATGAAAAGATATTTAAAATATCGTAAAAAGCATACATTCATAATTACTTGCGCAAATGCATCATAGTAATTTGAATGCTAATATATTACCATTAATTAAACATAACCTACCACCGTCAATTATTATGAATTAAAGCTGTAAGTATTAAAATATATATATATATTATAAGAATTATTATGGAAGAAAAAAGAAAAAAGTGGACACCGACAAAAATTGAATAGCTTATACATTGAATTACGTTATCAAGGGCACAGAATTCAATGATATAAGCAAAATGGTTGTTTTCTGTGGGAAAAATAAGCTAAAGCTAAAATTAATTTTCCCCTGTGCCCGACAACCACTAAAATCAAGTGAATTGATTAAAAATGAAAGCAGAATAGAAACAAATAATATGAAATGGAAGAATCAATAAAACGTATTTAAATATTTATAGGATATAAAATATAAATAATAAACACCATACCGATTAATATTTCAGTATTTTACAAAAATCCATGTGCACATGTCTACCAGTATATCAAAAAGATTAAGGTGAATAAAACAGTTAAGAAATCACAGTAAATGATACCAAAGGATGCAGTTAATACATTTTGAAATAAAATTTGAAATACCTTGTAAAACAAATTTAATCTAATATAAAATAAATAGATATTAATTACATTATTTAAAATGCACTATTAAATTAATAGATAACAGTTTAACAATATCGTCAAAATTTAGCTAAAAATACCCCCTGGTGTATAAATTATAACTGAAATGGAGCTAGAAAAATTAAAAATTAGAGCAATCTGAAAGAGACAAATTTGGTGCTGCCATCTATTATTAATTATATTAAACATCTATCGCAAGATAAAAATTTGTAAGCTTTTGAATGTAAATAACTGTTTAAACAGCAAAACCAAACAAATCCTTATATATAGAGAATTATAAACCTAATATAAATCACACAATGTATTTAAAACTATTGTTAATAAAATTTAAAAGCATACAATATATTCTATTAGCTTACTTATTTAAACTAAACTAAGAGTTTAAATAATGCTAGAACATTGATAATATATAGCATATAGCTATATGCTATAAAACAAAATAAATTCAGTAATAATTAATATAAATAATTATTAAAAATAATATAAAAATTATTTTTCAATGAATTATATATTAGATATTTATAAAATGAACAGGAAATAAAAAACATGTGGAAGTATATAGAAGGTTAAATAATACTTAAAATCCCATTACTTAAAAAGCACAAATATAGAATGTGGATTATTATCAGTCATCCATAAAAATCCATAAAGTATGAATGTGGGACATTCAAAAACATTAAAACGATAATAAATATTAAAAAGAATAGAGAAAAAATAATAAAAATAATTACCCAATTTTAATGCATACAGTATAACTATATTTATATTAAAACTACTTATATGTATATTATTCACTATAAGAGTGGCATACTATTAGTAATTAATATGATATTGTCCTTAGTAAATTAAAATTTAATAACAAATAATTGTAAATTAGATTAATGAATAATTAAGCTAATTATAATATTAATGAAAATCTCCAATTTACATATAAAATATCAAATCAACATCCACATAAAATACATAACAAAAATATAGTAATAATACAAGAGCCCCGCTTTTTTTTTTTTAAATAATTAACCATTGCGTATTATCCAGACAACACCACCCTCCTCCGTAGTCTAACATCTGCCCACCCAACCAACCTATAATATTTTTATATTATTTTACAATTTTTAATTTTTTATAGATATTTTTTTATTTTATAATTTTTTTGTAATTTTGTTTACGCATGTGTTAATTTGTGTTTATAGATCATGTAAGAAAAGTACTAATTGTATATTAATGAATATATGAATTTTTTTAGAAAACCATGATTTAATGCATCATAAATTAGTTTTTTAATATTATTGTTAATTAGAGGAGAAGAACATAAACAGTTTATTCTATATAAATGATTAAGTATTATATTACGAAATACAGAATGATGTAGACAAGATTTAAAATTTGTAAATGTATTAACTGTGAATTTAAATTCTTTACGTTTGTCATATAAATCTGTGATTGTTTTATTGTCATTTATTGTAATTTTAAGATCTAAGAAGTTAATTGTATTGTTAGATAAAAGGTTTTCCGTTAATTCCAAATTAGTGGGATAATCAACTGGAAATCGAGTAATTGCAGATTGATCAGTTTCAATTAAAATGATGTCATCAATATAACGATATAAATGTAGATTATTATTAGTAAAATTACGTTCATAATGAGATAAGTATAAGTCTGAGAGTAAACTGGAAGTACAACCGCCTTGTGGTATACCGACATGCTGTAAATATAAAGTATTATCTTGCAATATATAATTATTATAGATAATGAAGTTAGTTAAAGATTTAAAATATGCAATATCTGTATTAGATGGTAATTCCAGTTTTTTATAATACTTTTTAAATAATGCATTTATAATTTTATGTAAATCTAATAGGTCTATATTATTAAAAAGATCTTTGAAGTCATATGTCGTTATATTACAAACAGAATGAAGATTTTTTAAAATATTAACAAGTTGATAGCTATTTTTTATACAATGTGTATTATCATTGTTTGTAGTAAGTTCATATATTTGATTAAGAATTTTTAAGAGAAGTGTATTGGCTTTATTATTATATGTATTACAACCAATAGTAACAGTCCTAAATTTAATAGGAGTTTTATGAAATTTGGGAATAAGAACTAAATATGGATAATTAAAATTAGTAGATAAAATATTTAAAAGTTTATAATAACTTCGAATTTTACGATTATTTACAATTACATTGTCATTAGTTTTTTGAAAAGACTTATTAGAAGAAATAGAATTTGTAAGAAGTTGGTGATAATATGATTTACATATAATAGCATAATTGTTAGGAGATTTGTCTACATATGTAATAACGAAGTTTTTTTGTAATTTAGTAATTTGTTGGAAATAATGCTGTGTATTAATAGAAACCAAATCAGCAATACTATTTCTTAAAGCCATAGTTAATTTATCAATTACTAATATCTTCCATTGATTAAAATATTCAATAGGCTTATTATAAGAGATACACTCTAAATTAAAATGTCTGAAATTCAGACACTTAAGTGTCTGAAATGGAGTGTTCAATTTTCAGACATTTTAAAATGTCTGAATTTTTTCAGACACTTTTTGCGTCCGAATTTCAGACACTTCAAACGTCTGAATCGCATCCATTTTTTTGTAAGCATCATACGTAGCCATGTTTGACCACGTTGAATCCTGGAAAAATATTTGGCTGTGGTCCTGCCCCCTCCCCCCCCAATACAGCCTGATTTTTTTGGTGCTCTCAGTTTTGGTATACAATTTTCGTTACGTTGATAATTTAAATCTTTTACGACATTGTACTGATTATAATCAATATCGTGAACTTCAGGAGTAGAACAAGATTAAAAAACAAAAAATATTTATCTAAATATTAGATTTTTTAAAATTTATTTTGTTTTTAACCTTATTTTACTTTAAAAGTTCAAAATATTGATTATAATCAGTACAATTTCGAAACAGATTTAAAATATAAGCTTTACAAATATTGCACATCAAATTTGGGGGCACTACAGTCGTAGGGGGACGGGGCACTTCCCAGTTTGCCCTTCCTTTAATCAAGAAGTACTTTTGCAAAAAACGCAACCCTGCATTATAGTTGTCTAAATTGAGATGTCCGGTATTCGGGAGTATCCGTTGTGGAGGTTAATGGAGATTCTCGAATAGCGAACACCTCTATTTAACGAATACTTTTTTAATCAGCAGACATACATATTTGTATATTTTTACCTCAAAAAAGTAGACATCTCCAATTATCGGACAAATTCCGCGGTCCCGAAGTGTTCGCTATTAAGGGCTTTTAAGGTACATAGATAAATATATATATATATATTTTATAATCTTGTCCTACTCTAAAAGTTCAAAATATTTATTATACTCGGTTGAATGTGGAAAAAGATTTAAAATATCAGATGTACGAAAATTGCAAAAATCCCACCCCCCACCCCCCCAAAAAAAAATAAAATATAAAAAAATATATTGCCACATAGGCAATTTTACATATACATCACTTGATAATCACAACAGCCATTTAACTATGAATAATGAAAATAAATAAATAAATATTCTACTTTAATAACATTGGGGAAAAAATGACTTTGGTATTTTGTTAAATATATTTGCGTTTTTAAACTTGTCCTACTCTAAAAGTTCAAAACTTTCATTATAATCAGTGCAAGATTTAAGATATCAGCTTTACAAAAATTCATGCAAAATCCCCCCCTCCCCCCCCCAAAAAAAAATGAAAATACTTATTTAAAAATTATGTTTTTAAAAAATTTATATTTCCACATGGACAAGTTTTTATGTAGATCAGAGGGTACTCACAAAAGCTATTCAACTATCAATAAAAACAAATAAGTACATATTCTATATTAAAAACATGAGGAAAAAATAACTTATGATTTCCAAACTTCTTTCGTCTTAAATATATACAGTAACATCTGTCATTTTTGTATTTTTCGTATAAGTGCATATAAATAAAGTTACCACAATTTTAAATACGAAATCTAGTTAGAGGTTTTTACTTTTTCCCATTATAAATTTCAAATTACTTTTTTATTAAAAATAATAAAAAAATCAGTATTAGAGTTGATTGCAAATCAAATACATCTGTATATTTTTACAGACAGGTTCATATAATAGACCAGTCTCATTTACTTTATTTATCTTTTTTTAATCTGCGGTTTTATGCCAGGAAGTAAGAAAGCATTAGGTCAACTTTCAAAGTTTTTTTTTTCTTTACTTCCTTGTGGCCGTCATTTACTGCGAGATAAAAATTATCCATTTGAAACTAAGAACTGACATTGAATATATAATTCGTAATAAAAAAGAACGTCATAAGTTTAAAAATATATACTTCTAGAATTAGTGAGGTTTTTTGCGAACAGATTCAAAACTAATTAAATTTCATGCAGGATTTTGTTTAGTACAATAAATAAAATCATAAAATACACTAATTTTACTACTATAAAGAAACTTACTTGAGTTGCTGCAAGAGGTAAGAAATATTCCTCGATTTGAAATTTTAAAAACTACCACAACCACAGTGAGGGAGAAAGACTTTCATCAGTTTAAAAGGTAATCCCATAATACATCCGACTAGCCATATTTAAAGAATGAGATGTTTCATCCTAAAAACAGGACCCGCAGACAAAAGTTTCTTTTTTTTTTGCCAGTTTCGACAGGACGAAGATGAATAACACAATATTATTGATATAAATTGATACGAGTTAACACTAAGCCCATTGCACACGCTTTGTAGAATTTCCGGGTGTAATCTTCAACCGCCGTCTACTTCTGTTCTGTGTCTATCCCGCCCTTGTATCGACGACAGCTTCTAAGAGACATTTGATGTCGAGCACACACGTCAGATGTATGTATTCAATAAATAAATACTCCAAGTTAATACGAATTAAAATCACAGTACTTCACATTTCGCAAAAAACGAATTAAAATACACGCGTACATAAAAACAAACTTTGTTTGAATTACAACGTATACCACTTCGAACGAAGACATCTAAAACGCATGCGCAACTGGGAGTGCTAGTGCCCCCTGGTGGTTATTGCGTCGGAAGAATCAAAACATCTTAAATTAAGACACGTTTAAAGCAATGAAGTGTCTTAAAATAAGACGTTTGCGGATATTTTAGACATTATTCTCAGTTCGTTTACACCATGGTCATAGTAAGACGCTTATGTATCTTAAATTAAGACATCTATAGTGTCTTAATTTTCAGATTAAGACACTTAAGTGTCTAAAATTCTTTTTCAGTCACATATGTGTCTAAATTTAAGACGCTTCTATTTGCAGTGTAGAAATTTTATAAATAAAAATATCAATATCACATGTAAACTGTTTGATAATAGATTTAACATTAAATTTAGATGGAAGTCTATATTTAGTACCATAACCCATTAGTTGTTTCAATTTAAAATCATGAACAATATCAAGATTTCCAGTGATTATATGTCCATGATCATTGTTTATGTATTTTTTTAGAGTGGGATCTTTGCAGTTACACGGAAAAGTACTTGCAGCAGATGTATTTTTTGAAAATGTATTGTAGTTAAAAATTTTTCTCCCAATTGTATTCGGATATTTAAAGGTTTTTGATATATGAAGATTACTGATAGGAAAAAAACAATTTTTATCATTAATTATAGAATTGATATTAATTTTATTAAAAATGTGATTTGAAAAAGTAATTATCATTTGAGTATTCATGTTCTGAATTTTGTGTTTTTTTTTGTATATTAATATTTAAAAGATTAACCCTACTCATAATAAGGTACAAAGTAAATATCAGAGAAATGTTATATATATATATATATATATATATATATATATATATATATATATATATATCTGACCTTTGTCACACTGTAACTCTCATATTTATGAACCCATTTGGATGAAACTCGGTGTGTACACAGTACATACAAATGTCTCAACCGAGTTCGTTGGCCAGCTTCATCCGCCATCTTGTTTCAAAATGGCGGCCATTTAAATTTTTTTTAAAAAATTTAAATTTTTGAAATGTGGTACCAAAAAATTGAAAATTGAAAAATATTTTTTTCGTATGTGTTTGATCTTGATACAAAGATTGCGGAGCAGTTTTTGTTTCGTCTATATCTTAAAAAATGGCTGAGTTATAGCACTTTGAATTTTTAGCTGGGCTGACATTTTGAAACTACCTGATTTTTGTCACGCGATGACAGGCGTATTTATGAACCGATTTGGATGTACCTTGGTGTATACATAATATGTACCAATTTTTCGACCGAGTTCGTTCGCCAGCTTCATCGGCCATGTTGTTTCAAAATGGCGGCCATTTAAATTTTTTTTAATTTAAAATTTAAAATTAGGTACCAAAAAAATTGGAAAATGAAAAAGATTTTTTTGTATGTGTTTGACCTTAATACAAAGATTCCGGAACAGTTTTTGTTTCTTCTATATCTAAAAAAATGGCTGAGTTATAGCATTTTGAATTTCTATTGTGGCTGACATTTTGAAACAACCTGCTTTTTGTCACGCGATAACAGGCGTATTTATGAACCGATTTGGATGTAACTTGGTGTGTACATAGTACATACCAATGTCTCGACCGAGTTTGTTGGTCAGCTTCATTCGCCATCTTGTTTCAAATGGCTGCCATTTTAAAAAAAAATTTAAATTTTAAATTTAAAATAAGTTATCAAAAAATTGAAAAATGAAAAAGATTTTTTTTATGCGTTTGAGCTTGATACAAAGATTCCGGAGCAGTTTTTGTTTCGTATATATCTTTAAAAATGGTTGAATTATAGCACTTTGAATTTCTAGCATGACTGACATTTTGAAACGATCTGATATTTGTCACGTGATAACACGCGTATTTATTAACCTATTTCGATGTAAGAAGGCATGTGGATAGCATATCGTAATGTCTCGACCAAGTTCGCTGGCCAGCTTCATCAGCCATCTTGTTTCAAAATGGAGGCCATTAAATTAAATGAAAAATTATATTTAAAGTGACGTGAAAAAGAATTAGAAATTGGAAAAGGTTTCTTTCTTAAGTATTTGACCATGATATAAGGATTCCGGAGCATTTTTTGTTTTGTCTTTATCTTAGAAAATGGCTCAGATATAGCAGTTTGAATTTCTAATGTGGGTGACATTTTGAAAAATCTGATTTTTTGCCTGCGACAGAACTTGTATATATCAACCGATTCCGATGTGAGTGAGCGTGTGCACAGGAATTACTAAGGTCTCGACCAAGTTCACTCGTTAGTCTCATTCACCATGTTGTCTTAAAATGGCAGGAACTTCAAGATATCGCCGAATTTGGCAACCAAATATAAGTTACTTTAAATAAAAGCAGCTTGGATAAAGCTGACTAATTTCGCGAAATTCTCATTCATAATGATTTAATATTGATAAAGATTAGGATTGAATCTCCTATAATCGGTTTCCACTAAATTCAGCTTCGTGTGTTTGAATAATATAAGCTTGCTTTTTAAAAATAAGGAATATGATAGCTACCTCTTCCTCCCGGCACCGGCCGGAAGGACTTTTTACTTCCATATATACTCGCAAGAAAGGTGTGACAACATTGACAAATTTATTTTGACGAATTTTGCACTAATAGATGTGACTTAGGTACACATGGCCAGGATTTTCTGTATGTTTGTTAAAATATTAGACTCAAAAACTCAAAGACTGAAAATCTACAATATTTACAATACACAGTATCATTTCTAAAGAATTAGGACAATGTGTTCAGAACTAGATTGCAAGCGATTGTGAGATAATTCTGACAGATTTGTTTCTAATATTACATGAATTGTTTCAAGAGTTATTTTCACGATAACTACTGGTTATGAATATCTTAAAGCACATAACATTATAAACAATAAAACAAAGAATATTTACAACACGAGATTCTAATCAATTATGAAAAAAATCTTAAAAGAAGACGTAGGTGGTAATTATTATAAGCAAGTATTTGAAATAGACTGTGTATAATATGTGATACTAGAGTATGAAGAAAATAAGAATAGTGATAATAGAAAAGGTTTAACATTGACCTGTGTATTATGGAAGGACTTCTATGTACAAAATGTCAATAATGCTTTTTACAGCAAATCGATAAAATCAAAGACTTGAGATAAAGCTTGGAAAAGGGGAGTTTTGTTAGACAGTAAGATCCAAGGGTGGCACGTTACTGTGAAATACATTTTAACTGCGTTTTATTAGTCTAATATATTTTGTAGCAGAGTGAGATTTTTCCTGACATATGAGAACCATGTAGACAGCGATGTTGTATTGGTTTTCTTAGATGAAAATGCGATTTAAGAGTACAGTCCAGCATATAGGGCATCGATGTTGGCCACATGTCCACTGGGGGGATAGCGCCTTATCAAACTTGAAGAGATAGGACGGAAGTTGATCGTGGTTCGTTTAGAACATGTAAATGTTCCGATGATGCATGAAAAGTGATTATGATACCTTATGGAAAAGAATATGAGTGCAACGTCCCGCAGGTGCATAGTTTCATTCAAGTAGCCATTTGCGTAGTAAAGATGATTTAATGTTTTTTCTGTAGAGAAGAAATGGTGGAAAGGGGAAAAATCTAATGCGGATAGTCATAGAAACGGGTTGTTGTTTTTCTTGATTTCCTTGGTTATCAGCTATCTCGTTTCGAAAAATCCCGGTGAGACCGCGCAAACATTGACAGGGGAAAAAAAATTCGAGGGGTATTACAAGGCTTCTATGATTATAGTGGCCAAATAGTAAGTGGTGAAACTATTTTCTAACGATTGGAAACTTGAGAAGTTGTCCGAAAAGAGATTAAAACTGTTAAAGATGGAATTGTTAGCTCAACGGATAGCGTCTTTAATCGCTAGAACTTCTGCTTGGAATACTGATTCTCTAGGCCTACTTCCAACTGTGTCGTGTGAATGACCCCAGTACCCCCAATACACAGTAGGCATAGGCCGTAAACTGGCCGATCTTAGAGCCATCCGTATAACCAGAGATTTCAGGCTAATGTGAGTCATTCGCTCATTTGAATTGAGTTTGAAACGGAATTATGAAAGTTGTAGCTATGTTGAAGGGATTGAGTTAATCCACTGAGACGCCGAATCGGAAAATTCTTCTTGAAATGACAGTTCTTTCAAACTGTAGGGCCAGAAGTGGGATGCCGTTAACACGCATGAAATTGTTTTTGAGGATTTTCTAAAAGCCCCTAGAAAGAAGAAGGCACTGTACTTGCTTAATGAAATCAATCGAAGTCTATGGGTTTTTTGTAACCGATGGAACTAGGAGGCTCATAAGTATGTTATTTTTTTAAATATGTGTTGAATACAAAATTTTACGAATGTATTGAAATATTTATCCTTGACGAGAGGCAAATTGGGCGAGATGATATTGATTTCAAAGCACTTATATCGTAAGTGCGTCAAAAATGAAAGCATGTTGTTTAATGCTCAACTCATATATTGTAACTTTTTGTCAAGCTTTAGAGTATGTTTATCGAGCTTGAAAATATGTACTTTTTTCAGATATTTTGGTGGCCGTAAGTTTAAGACCTGATATTTTATGTAGGAGATCTGCATAAGTTGGTGAGCTTCCCATTCCATGAAGATCTACAGTGATCCATATCCGCACTCCTGAAGTAGCTTCTATGTGCGGCCTTAGCGATAATCAGCACCTCGTCAGCGTAACCCACTACCACAACGCTCTATTTCTGAGTTCACAAAGAAGGCTATTCATAAAACCCTTCCTAGGTAGGTACCGAGACATGCGTCCTGCGGTCAGCCCTTTTTGGACCATCGTATTTCATTAGAGAGTCAGTTTGTGTGTGTTACCCGGATTGAGAGAAAGGGACACTCTATTTGTATAAGGTACCTCTAAATCTAGATCTTTCAATTCTTCATTTGCGCCCAGGCAATGGCAGGTTGTAGAAGGCATTTTTAAAGTCAACTGATAGTAGGGACGTGTAGCAGTTTTCTTGTGTATTTAATTCAGTTTCCGAATACAGGTATTGAAGTGCTGATGCAGTTGATTTCCCTTCAACAAAGCCATGTTGTGATGGATAGAATTCTGTTGAAATTCTCAAAGAATGTAGAATTATTTTAAAATTAATTTCTCACGTACTTTTTATTAGTAATGGAAAAAGCTATATGAGTATACATCTAGTGGCTTGCCTCTGAATTTACACCAGTACTCCAATTTTCTGTGGAAAATATTTTTGGCGTAATAAGTAGTTGTGCAGTATTGAAATTACTAAGGAGACATCTGTTGATGATATGATTGAGCCATGATGATATGACCAAGCTCCAGAATCTTGTTTTTGTTAAACGAATTAGTCACCGCTTTCATTTACTGTACTTGGAAGGAAGTTGCTGATGTTGTTTTGATGTGGTGCTTCCGTATATGCTTGTTGATATTGGCCAAAAATTTTAGTCGTGAATTCATCATGAAAGTTTTGCAGTGTGTGGGTTGATGTCGTCGAATATGGAATTCAAGGAATGCTGATTTTTTTTTTTACTTTACCGTAGTGTTCATTGGTGTCTCTGCAGAGTGCTAGCCATGCCGATTTCTTGGATTCCATTATAACTTTGTTATTCTCTTTTGTAGGTCAGATGGTGTTGGTGGGTCACACACGGTAATAAGGATTTTCTATACTGGCATTTACGAAGTTTCTATTTCGTCTTAGTTCATTTGTCCATCAAGTGATCCACGATTGGAACGATCTTTTACGTTTCTTAATTTGTTTTTTACATGTTTATACTAGTTTGGATTCAATTTCACTGACAATTTTAATTTCTATTTCAGTATATTCTATTTTTGGAAGGAGGTATTTGTTCAAAGCCTTGATTAATATGGTCTTATTTTCGTATTGTCTTTCTGGTATAGATTGCAACTGTGCGATCAGTCTGAAAAAGCAATTTAAAAAACACATAACGTATTTGAAAACCCAATTTATCCGATTACCATCTCTAGTTGGAAATAAATATCAGAGATTTTTCATCGGTCCTGTAAATGTAGAGATTTGCATGTCTGCACTAAAAGTCATATAGTTAAACGTTTGAAAATTCCCATTCAGCAATTTCCGTCAATAAACAGAATTGCACTTAGGAAATTTTGTGCAGCCCTGTATATGATCTATAGAATTTATACACACCAAGTAATATGTAAAAACATACATCAATTTAAAAACGCATACCATCACTGAAAATGCACCATTGCAAGTACAGTTCTTAGGCAGTATTGCAGCTAAATTTTTGTGTATGCCCCAGTAAATGAACAATAAATTATATGCGCATCCTATGTTACAGTTATCGTCTTCTAGTTAACATCTGTTATATATATAAATTTTAATACGCTTAAAATAGTGTAATATTATTAAAATATGCCGCTAACAATTTTTCCGCCTAGACGATATAAAACAGTACAGTTTTAAATGCACCTTTAAACGAACAGTAAATGATACGCACTTCATTTTCAATATTTAATATGCCCTAGTAAGCCCAATTACCATACATCAATTTCATGACAACCAGACATAGTTACACCAGTTACTGCACTGACAGACACCGGACAGACAGTCAGTCATACACACAAACTAAATTTAAAAAAAACTTTTCAATTATACTATATTAATTTTAACACAGATTTTTTTATCGATAAATAATTCGTAAATAAAAATTTATACAGGATAGCTCAATTGGTAAAGCAATTTCATCTTAAGCCAAGGGTACCTGGTTTAAACCCTCATATGGACAATTTTTCATCAAGTTAGGAATGCACTATTTTTTAAAGTTCTGAAACAAGCCAGATGTATTTTTCTTGTTTACCGTATAACAGATATTTTATGAAAATAATTATTTTTGTTCAAATTGCTAAAGTAAAAATTCAAGAAGAAAGATTTCTAATCTGTATGTTCTAACAAGAAAGTCACAGTTTACATTTTCTGAACGCTGCATCCATTTAAAAAATTTTTATGAGTTTTGTGGCTTTTCTCATTCAGCTGACAGGAAAGATATTTATCTTTGTAAACAGACGTGCACGCGCATTAGTTTTCACTTTCAATATTTGAAATTCATTTCACGCAAAGTTTTTTATGAACAGATCGTATTTATTATTTTTTCCCTTTTGCATGTTTTCCTGTGAAATTTAATGAGTTTTTATCTCTCTATTCTAAAAAAAAGTAACCACCGCTGTCACCGCCGCCGCCGCCGCCGCCGGTTTTGATTTTTTTGTGACCGGAGGCCTTTCTTCGTTAATATTAACAAAAATAATGCATACAAAAATATAAAAATCAGTGGTTTTATACAGAAATGTTTGATAAACACGCTGATGCAGACAGTTTTCAAATCGAAGAATTATTTTAAGAAACATTTAATGCTAAAGTTGGACAAAATCGTTCCACTAAAAAAGTTTTATAGGAGCAAAAACTATGCATGGCAGTGTAATCATTTTTAAATCATTTTATGCGTTAGAATTTGCCGGAGTGCAGATTGCATTAATTTTTTTATTTTGACTCATTTTTTCAGGTTTTATTTCTATTTTAAATTCAAATTTTCAGCATTTCTAGAGATATTTTTTACAGATTTCAGAAAATTGTACTAATTTAAACTGTTGCCAACTGTATAAAAAGCGCAAGCAATAATGTTTGCTTCAAATTAAAAATTTATTTACACGTGACTATTATAAACAGGAAAAAAACTTTCAAATTAGAATTAAATAATTACGTATAAAAAGCAGGAACTTATTAAAAATTACGTCATAAAAAGTACACACGTGAATTTTAAAAGAGAAAGGATATTGTAAAATAATAAATTCATTAACATGCGTTAGAAGTCTTAGAAGAAATTACGTCATATTTACGTCACATTATAGTTATTACATAAAATGAACACAAAAAAATATTGCAAAAAAGTTTAAATTTAGAAATTGCGCTAGACATTTATTTGATATTTTGAGAATTAATTTAAAATGTCTCATTTAAACGAACTTTCTTTTCGCTTTGTTAAAAAATACCAGGAGACAAAGACTCTCTTTACTTAATTCCTTTTATATTAGCTTATTTTGAAATGTTGTTACACGTGTATGCGTCAAGAACTTATTTTTTTTTTCGACGTTTTATTTGTGTTTTTATTAATGTTGTACGAATTTATTTGTTCTTTCGTTATTTAAAATAAAAATTATATCAATTTGTATAATTTGGCGAGTGGTTTGGCGATTTATATGATTTGGCGAAATTGGTCGACAGGATAATCAAGTAGTACCGCAGCGGATTTGGCGTTAAAATTCCCCAATCAAAGAGAAATGAGTAGGAATTCGTTTATAGGGAGATCGCCACTGTTTTTTAAATTATAATTCAATCTTCCGAAATCTTTTTAAAGCCGATCAAATTAGCGTGCATTTAGAGTCTGCGGTGTCTGGACGGGGGTTGGCGAGCGTAGCTCGTAGGGGGCCGAGCCCCCTAGTTAAAAAAAAAAAAATTAGATGTGGTATTTTTTAAATATGTGAATCTGAAATGGAAATAAACTACTTCTCTGCAGTATACAAATATAAAAATCATATTTAAAACTGAAATATCTATCTATTAATATTATTTTTTGTATTATAAATGCTATATATAAATCATATACAGGGCGTTAAGAAAAATATACCAAATCATACAAAATTCAATAATTGCTTACTGTGAAGACCCGAAAATTATTCCGTAACTGATTGCTTTGTTTGTCTGTCTTTATGGTCTCGATGTATCTGCAGATAATATTTTGAGTATAATTATATCGTTATTGCATATATGTTCAATAATATGCATGAAAAATTTATATCTCTCTATTCTAAAAAAAAGTAGCTACCGCTGTCACCGCTGCCGGTTTTGAATTTTTTGTGACAGGAGGTCTTACTTCATTAATATTAAGAAAAATGATGCATACAAAAATATGAAAATCGGTAGTATGATACAGAAATGTTTGATAAACACGCTGAGGCAGACAGTTTTCAAATCGAAGAATTATTTTAAGAAATATTTAATGCTAAAGTTGGACAAAATCATTCCACTAAAAAAGTTTTATAGGAGCAAAAACTATTCATAGGAATTTAATCATTTTTAGATCATTTTATACGTTTGAAGTTCCCGGTGTGCAGACTGTTTTTCTTTTTTTAATTTGACTAATTTTTTGAGGTTTTATTTCTATTTTAAATTCAAATTTTCAGCATTTCTAGAGATATTTTTTACAGATTTTAGAAAGTGATATTAATTTAAACTGTTGCCAACTGTATAAACAGTGGAAACAATAATGTTTGCTTCAAAACAAAAATATTTATACTTGTAAATAAATTAAAAAAATATTTACACGTGACTATTATAAACAGAAAAAAACATTTGGAAATAGAATTAAATAATTATGTACAAAAATCAGGAACTTATTAAAAATTACGTCATAAAAACTATAATTACACGTGAATTTTAAGAGAGAGAGGAATTTGTAAAATAATAAATTTATTAACAAGCGTTAGAAGTCTTAAATAGGAGAAATTACGTCATATTTACGTCACATTACAGTTATTACATAAAATGAATACAAAATAATATTGCAAAAAGGTTTAAATTCAGAAATTGCGCTAGACATTTATTTGATATATTGAGCGGATACTTTTCAACTATTTTTGTTAGAAAAGCGCAAATAATATTTCATTTCTAACACAAACATTTTCACGTGAATATTAAAAAGAGAAAGAATAGTTTGGTCAAAATTACGTCAGATTAAAAACGATTAATTTAAAAAGTCTTATTTAAAAGAACTTTCTTTTCGCTTTGTTAAAAAATACCGGGAGACAAAGATTATGTTTACTTAATTCCTTTTATATTAGCTTATTTTGAAATGTTGTTACACGTGTCTACGTCAAAGACGAAAACAGCGATTGACATATGTATTTTTGGTACTACTTAGTTATCCCGTCGACCAAAAATCTATCATTCGCCAAACTATAAGATTAAATGCCAATAATGGTTGATCGTAAATGTCACATTGACTTGACTTTAAGCAAGTTACGCGTGTCTACGTCATCAAGTTATTTTTATTTCGACGTTTTATTTGTATTTTTATTAATGTTACACTAATTTATTTGTTCTTTCGTTATTTAAAATAAAAATTATGTCAATTTATATAATTGGCGAGTGCTTTGGCGATTTATATAATTTGGCGAAATTGGTCGACGGTTCATCAAGTAGTACCGCAGCAGATTTGGCCTTAAAATTCCCCATTCAAAGAGAAATGAATAGAAATCCGTTTATAGGGAGATCGTCACTGTTTTTTAAATTATAATTCAATCTTCCAAAATCTTTTTAAAGCCGATCAAATTAGCGTACTTTTAGAGTCTGCAGTGTCTGAACGGGGGTTGACGAGCGTAGCTCGTAGGGGGCAGAGCCCCCTAGTTTAAGAAAGTAAAATTTCTCTCAGTACTTTTATTTACATCGCATGTTTCAATATTAAAAGCAAAGTGTTAACTGCAATATTTATTTAAAATTTTCTAAGACTATTATTCCAATTATATAAGTGTATTTTGACAGAAAAAAAGCCCACTATTCTACCAAAACACTCATTTATATTTAAATGTTATAAATGACCGTTTTCACATCTTTATTTATAAAATATTAGCTAATTACATATTTTTTATAATGCATATTTATGTATATTTAATTCGATAAACAAGATCTTAGGTGTGTTTTAATCAATATAAACCGTCCGAAAGATCTTTAAAAATCAAAGTGAAATATGAGAATATTATATTCAAACCACATAAATTTAACTGAACTTAAAGACATGGATCTTCAGATATGAAAAGTTGAAAAATTCTGAAATTCATCAGGAATTTCCTGTCTCCTAGTCTGTCTAGACAGGCATGAACTTCTCCAGAAGTTTTCATTTGTTAATATTGCTGCCAAAAGTTTTAGAGAATGTCAATATAAATAAACCTTTGCTTATTTCATAAAAATTTTGTTTTTTGAGTAAATTAAAAACATTTCCGTTTAGAGTTTATATGCTAAGTATAATTGAGTAATTTAAGTAATCTCAAAAAATAGAAAAAATATTTATAATAATAATATGAATTCTGATTTTTTGGAGCCTTTTTTGAAATTTTAAAATTTATTTTAAATCAGTCATATAAAATTTCACTTTAAATTATTATACCATATTAAAATTTATCGTACACAGCAAGTTTCTGCTGTTATTAAATGTGAAATAAAAGTACTGAAATTCAAGATGTACTTTAGTGTATGATTTTTATTAATTCATTAATTAATTAATGAAAAGAGTGTGATTACAAACTAATACGTTTGTTAAAAATAAGCGATAATAATCTATCTATTACATATATATAATCCAAGCGGAAATTTCGTTCCGAACGCCGAGATTTCGAGTTCTACCGCATGTATTTTTACGAAACTTATACCGTTAGATAGGTATCGTTCCAGGGAAGGTTTTAAGCTATAACACATCATTCTACCTAGATTAGTTATAGAATTGTTACGGAAAATTCTATTATTTTGGACTTTGTTACTTCATATTTCCTTAAATATCTGGGCTCCTATTGGTCGTAGAGCTTAGATCTCGCGCCAAAAGTAGCTCCGAAGCACCCAAGCAAACTTTTCCCCGCGATTATTTTGCCGTCTTCCGATTTCCTCTAACTCTATTAGGGGCCCGCGTAGGGCCCCTTTAAAATATTTTTCGTAGTAATTTCAGCAATTATCTTAAATTATTGGTTAAGACCGCCACCCTCCCGATTCATGTATCTACGGAAAGATTGCATGAAGGAGTTTTGTTCAGATACGCTTTCGTTAAGAATAGAGTGCGCTCCCTGGTGGTGGAATGTGGAACTAACATAACGCGATATTGTTAAAATTAGGAAATCTAACAATGCGATCTGTTTTAAACTTTGAGATAGTTCATAACACATAATCTATTATCTATTCTATTATATATATATATAAAATCTATTATCAATTCTATTATCTATTATATATATAAAATCCAAACGAAAATTTCGTTCCGAACGCCTAGATTTCGAGTTCTACTGCATGGATTTTTACGGAACCTATACCGTTAGATAGGTATTGTTTCAGGGAAGGTTTTAATCTATAACACATTATTCTACCTATATTAGTTTTAGAATTATGACGAAAAATTCTGTTATTTTGGGCGATAAGGTTACCATTTTATTTCTTGGCGAAATTCATCGTTGATAAAAAAAATTGAAACGGCTATTAAACCACGAAAAATAAAAGAAAAACTGTTACTAATTTTATTTAAATGAAAAAAAAAAGAAAAAAAGAAGAAGAAAATTCGTTTTAATGAGTGATAATATTAAAAAACGGAAACATTTAGTCAAAACCTGAAAAAAATATTTGTAATGCTTAAAAATTAATTTAATAAGAAATATTACACTCGATACGCAATATTTGGCTCTTTATCGCTTGCGTTAGATATGGAAACGAATCTGAAAATTTGATTAGATGAAATTTTAACGACATTTTCTTTCTGTTCTGTTCTTTTCCCTTTTTTTATATGTAATTGTCCCATCACGTGACTTATAGAAGAAACAAGCAGATGTAATTGTGAGTCACATGTGTAATTACTATTTGTTTCTTTACAATTTTTTCTTTTTCTTTTGTCGCCAAACAATGTGATTTTAAGCCAAAAATGCATAAGCGTGACATTAGCTTGAGGATGTTCTCACAAATGGTGTTTTTTTAGGTAAAAGAGATCATTTTTTGAGTACATTTTCATATTCAATTGTAACTTATATAGATTATTTATTAATTAATATTTTAAAAATGGAATCGAATACTTTAATTTCAGTGTGAATTTCTGCCACACATACATATTGTAAAATAATTTCATACTTTTTAAAATGTTTTTCGCCGTAATTCCGAAAGCATGTGATATTTATAAACTGGAACTCAGATAAACGAATATTGCCCATTGTATTTAAGCAAATATTATCTATTTTCTCAAGTCATATCGCCAATTTCATTTATAGGAAAATTCACAGATTCGAAATCTAGGAAATAAAGATAATTTTTAAGAAAATTTATGTTTTAATACGTTATTACTATGGAAAAATTCAACATTTTGAAAAAAAAAATTACAAGTCTTTTGTAATTCGTCATTTCTTCTTCGTCTTTCTTCGTACTTTCTCCTCTGTTATGTAATATTTCAAATGATATTGGACTAATTTTCGATCATCGATTCACCGCAAAATCGCATATCTAATATAGTATATGAAATAAAGTCTGGATTAGGGGACTAATTAACGCACAGCGCAAACTACTGAACCTAAAATCTTGAAAATCGTGGTAAAAATACTTCTTATGACATAAACTTCTGCTAAGAAAGGATTTTCTAAAGTGTCACCCCTAATGGTTTTTGCACGGGGAGGGGGAAAAATCGAATATCAAAATTATGCGTCAAATGATAGCATATTTTAATGTAGTTTTGTATGCTGAATCGAATGCTACCAAGTAAATTTTTATAAGTCCAACAGTTCATGACACATTTCATATTTTTCTAATTTGGCGGTGTCTTTGGCATCTTAACCTCAAAATATCTATCATTACATTCGTTACTCTAGCAACGGAAAAAATTCAAATCAACCCTTTTGGCTAAAAAATAAAAACTCCTCTATGAGTTTGAAATAAAAATGCAAGCATCTTAATTTTTTTAAAAAATAGTGATTTTATGTAAAATAAAAGGGAAAAAATTACTGAGAATTTAGCGTTATAAAACAAAAATGGAAAAGGTACTACTTAGATATTCCGTCGACCAAAAATCTATCGTCAAACTATAAGATTAAATGCCAATAATGGTTGATCGTAAATATCAAATTCACTTGAATTTAAACAAACTACACGTGTTTACGTCATCAAGTGATTTTAATTTCGACGTTTTATTTGTATTTTTATTAATGTTATACTAATTTATTTGTTATTTCGTTATTTAAAATAAAGATTATGTCAATTTATATAATTTGGCGAATGGTTTGGCGATTTATATAATTTGGCGAAATTGGTCGACGGGATAACAAGTAGTATCAATGAAAATATTTAAGTATGAAAGCAATGTTTGTAACGACTTAAAAATTATTTTCATATATATAAACTCGGTTTATGGCGTCAGATGCCGTCATCCGAAGAATCTACAAGAGTCTTTTTCCATTTTTTCCGGTCATAGGTTCCTCAATGAAAGAAATTGGAATTGGAATAATATTGTGCGATTTATAAATTGCTCCTCGATAAGAAGAAAAATTCGGTACATTTATAACAACCGTGCGCACATCTCGCTGATAGCATTTTTAAAATTCCCAGTAGAAGTAGTTACATTTTGCGTATGTAAATTAAAAATATTTTTTTGCTTTTAATTATGGCATTATTTCCTGTTATTGTTTATCTTTTCAGTTTTTTAAATGAAATTAGTACAAGGCATGCATTTTAAATTAAATGAGTGAAAGGTTTGTGTTTTAAATGAAAATAATAAAATAAGAATATGCTATGAAAACAATCTTTATTGATTTATTACCTGCGCCCGGCTGACATAAAAGCATCACAAAAGTCACATATTCACTTTTCTTTGAGTAGTTGCTCATGAGAATTCAAGTTAACCTTCCGTAATCGGATACTTCACATATTGGTGTATTAGCTTTAATGTTGAAAGCATCTTTTTTGTTTGAAGCGAAAACTTTACTATTACACAAAATCGCATCATCATCATCTACTATATATTTACAACGGAAATTTGTATTTCATTCCGATTGTTTATAATACTTTCGTAGGATATACCACAATTAGTTAGGTAATAATTTTGGAAAGGTTTTAGTGTATACATATTGTTCAAGGGTACTTAGTTATAGAGCAACAGTAAAAGTTCAAAAATTAAGTGAACCTGATTATGAAGGTTTAGCCTTTTTAAAAAAATCTACAGAACATATTTTGTTACAAGTGGCCCTGTTGCATCACTTTTAGGAATGGTGTTTGTATATACGATTTCATTATATGTTGATTAGTTACAGAGGTATTAATTTCTGTTGTCATAACGGTCTCATTACCCGACCATAAGTGCGCTGTTTATAATCAACTAAAACAATTACTTCTTAATTGCTAAATTTTGTCCAGCGTTTAAGATAACATTATATCGCAATGGCGTTCGCATCGTTTTCAGTAATGTGCAAGGTCAAGCTGAAGATCCATATTGTTTAAAATACAAGTTCAAATTCACCATTTAGTTTAATCCAAGGTTCATTTGGAAATATTGACCAGCGCAGCGGGCATAGCCTGCTAGTTATATATATAAAATCCAAACGGAAATTTCGTTCCGAACATCTATTTTTCGAGTTCTACTGCATGTATTTTGACGGAACTTATACTGTTAGATAGGTATCGTTAAAGGAAAGGTTTTAAGCTATAACACATTATTCTACGTACATTAGTTATAGAATTATGACGGAATTCTGTTATTTTGGAAGCTTATGTTACCATTTTATTTCATGGCGAAATTTATCGTTGATTAAAAAAAAAAAAAAAAAAAAAAAAAAAATTGAAACGGCTATTACACCTCGAAAAATAAAAGAAAAAGCTGTTAAAATTTTTATTGAAAAGAAAAAAAAGAAAAAAATCCGTTTTAATGAGTGATAATATTAAAAAACGAAAATATTTAATTTAAACATGAAAGGGAATATTCGTAATGCTTAACAAATTACTCAAATAAAATATTGCAATTGAAATAAGATTTGGCTCTTTATCTTTTGCGTCAGGCTAAGAAAATTGCATCTGAAAAATTAATAGGATGATATCAAGGAAGTTTCCATAAGCGCATGCTCAGAAATATTTGAAAAAATTATATAATATTCTTCTCATGAGGAATATATAGAATATTCTTCCCATGACATATAATATGTTTATAAAAATGATAGACAGAACCTCAATTTAGCGTTCGTAAAGAAAAAATAATGAAAATTTAATTTGCTTGGCGATTTAATGCTGGTTGGCGACACAATAAAATTTTGAATTATACTTTTATAAGATAAATAATTTTTAAGTAAAACCGTTTTCTACTCTTCATATGAAATTCGTAAGATTAAGTTTAACTTAAATAAATACATTTTTATTACAGCAGTTTTGTCATATACCTTTATATGTGTATATATTAAAATTTTACTATCATAATTATACGGTTTAAAACAAAATTTAAATTTATTAAATTAGCTCCAAACTCAAAATTAATGTCCGATTCTGAACATTGGCAATTTGACTTTGATATTGTTAGTGGCAGAAACAAGAAGTGATGGTTATTGTTGCCATGGAAATAACTACTTAATATAAAGATGTTTAATGATGGCATGTTTAATTAGCCAGCTACTTTTCAAGCAAACTTAAAACGGTACTACTTGATTATGCCGTCGACAAAAAATCTATCGCCAAACTATAAGATTAAATGCTAATAATGGCTAATTGTAAATTTTACATTCACTTGAAATTAAACACGGTACACGTGTTTGTTGCACCATTAAGTGATTTTTAATTTGACTTCTATTTGTAATTTTTTTAATGTTTACAAATTTACTTATCCTTTCGTTGCTTAAAATAAAAATTTTGTCAATTTGTATAATTTGGTGAGTATTTTGGCAGTTTATATAATTTGGCGAAATTGATCGACAGGATAACCAAATAGTATTTCTCTATTCTAAAAAAAAGTAACTACCGCTGTCACCGCCGCCGGTTTTGAATTTTTTGTGACCGGAGGTATTTCTTCGTTAATATTAAGACAAAAAATGCATACAAAAATATGAAAATCGGTAGTGTTATACAGAAATGTTTGATAAACACGCTGATGTAGACAGTTTTCAAATCGAAGAATTATTTTAAGAGATATTTAATGCTAAAGTTGGACAAAATCGTTCCACTAAAATAGTTTTATAGTAGCAAAAACTATACATCGGAATTTAATAAGTTTTAGTTCATTTTATACGTTATAATTCCACGGTGTGCAGAATTGATTTATTTTTTTGACTCATTTTTCGAGGTTTTATATCTATTTTAAATTCAAATTTTCAGCATTTCGAGAGATATTTTTTACAGATTTTAGAAAGTGATATTAATTTAAACTGTTGCCAACTGTATAAACAGCAGAAACAATAATGTTTCTCTCTATTCTAAAAAAAAGTATCTACCGCTGTCACCGCCGCCGCCGGTTTTGAATTTTTTGTGACCGGAGGACTTTCTTCATTAATATTAAGAAAAATAATGCATGCAAAAATATGCAAATCGGTAGCATTATACAGACATATTTGATAAACACGCTGATGCAGACAGTTTTTAAATCGAAGAATTATTTTAAGAGATATTTAATGCTAAAGTTGGACAAAAACGTTCCACTAAACAAGTTTTATAGGAGCAAAAACTATACATCGGAATTTAATAACTTTTAGATCATTTTATACGTTACAATTTCCCGGTGTGCAGAATTCATTAATTGTTTTAGTTTGACTCATTTTTCGAGGTTTCATTTCTATTTTAAATTCAAATTTTCAGCATTTCGAGAGATATTTTTTACTTATTTTAGAAAATTGAACTAAGTTAACCTGTTGCCAACTGTATAAACAACGGAAACAATAATGTTTGCTTCAAATTAAAAATTTATTTACACGTGACTTTTATAAACAGAAAAGATACTTTCAAATTAAAATTAAATAATTGCGTATAAAAAGCAGGAACTTATTGTAAATTACATTATAAAAAGTATACACGTGAATTTTAAAAGAGGAAGGATATTGTAAAATAATAAATTCATTAACATGCGTTAGAAGTCTTAAATAGGAGAAATTACGTCATATTTACATCACATTACAGTTATTACATAAAATGAACAAAAAATAATATTGCAAAACAGTTTAAATTTAAATACTGCGCGAGACATTTATTTGAAAATTCGAGATGATCTTTTCAACTATTGTTGTTTGGACAGCGCAAATAATATTTCATTTCTAACAAAAGTATTTTCATGTGAATATTTAAAAGAGAAAGAATAGCTTGGTCAAAATTACGTCAGATTAAAAACGATTAATTTAAAATGTCTCATTTAAAATAACTTTCTTTTCGCTTTGATAAAAAATACCAGGAGACAAAGAGTGTTTACTTAATTCCTTTTATATTAGCTCATTTTGAAATGTTGTTACACGTGTCTACGTCATCAAGTTATTTTTATTTCGACGTTTTATTTGTATTTTTATTAATGTTGTACTAATTTATTTGTTCTTTCGTTATTTAAAATAAAAATTATGTCTATTTGTATAATTTGGCGAAATTGGTCGACGGGATAATCAAGTAGTATCGCAGCGGATTTGGCGTTAAAATTCCCAAATCAAAGAGAAATGAATAGAAATCCGTTGATAGGGAGATCGCCACTGTTTTTTAAATTATAATTCAATCTTTCGAAATCTTTTTAAAGCCGATCAAATTAGCGTGCATTTAGAGTCTGCGGTGTCTGAACGGGGGTTGGCGAGCGTAGCTCGTAGGAGACCGAGCCCCCTAGTGCTTAAAAAAAAAATATATATATATATATTTATACGTGTAATAAATTAAAAATTTATTTACACGTGACTATTATAAACAGAAAAAAAAATTTGGAATTAGAATTAAATAATTATGTAAAAAAGCAGGAACTTATTAAAAATTACGTCATAAAAACTATAATTACACGTGAATTTTAAGAGAGAAAGGAATTTGTAAAATAATAAATTTATTAACATGCGTTAGAAGTCTTAAATAGGAGAAATTACGTCATATTTACGTCACATTATAGTTATTACATAAAATGAACACAAAATAATATTGCAAAACGGTTTAAATTTACAAATTGCGCTAGACATTTATTTGATATTTTGAGAGGATATTTTTTAACTATTTTTCTTAGAAAAGCGCAAATAATATTTTATTTCTAACACAAGTAATTTCACGTGAATATTAAAAAGAGAAAGAATAGTTTGGTCAAAATTACGTCGGATTAAAAACGATTAATTTAAAATGTCTCATTTAAAAGAACTTTCTTTTCGCTTTGTTAAAAAATACCGGGAGACAAAGATTCTGTTTGCTTAATTCCTTTTATATTAGCTTATTTTGAAATGTTGTGACACGTGTCTACGTCATCAAGTTATTTTTATTTCGACGTTTTATTTGTATTTTTATTAATGTTGTACTAATTTATTTGTTCTTTCGTTATTTAAAATAAAAATTATGTCAATTTGTATAATTTGGTGAGTGGTTTGGCGATTTATATAATTTGGCGAAATTAGTCGACGGGATAATCAAGTAGTACCGCAGCCGATTTGGCGTTAAAATTTCCCCAATCAAAGAGAAATGAATAGAAATCCGTTTATAGGGAGATCGCCACTGTTTTTTAAATTATAATTCAATCTTTCGAAATCTTTTTAAAGCCGATCACATTAGCGTGCATTTAGAGCCTGTGGTGTCTGGACGGGGGTTGGCGAGCGTAGCTCGTAGGGGGCCGAGCCCCCTAGTCCTTAAAACTTTTCTAGACGGTGAAGCCATGTAAAATTAAATAACTACTGCAACACGCAATTTGTATATGTTATATACGCTTACAGATAAAAATAATACGCTAATATTTCGTTTAGATTTAAATTCATTGAGTTTAGGCATTTAAACACTTATTTAACAAGCAATTTCCAAATGCATTTAAATATATTGCATTTGGGAAGGGAATGTGTTGGTAGCCAAATAGCGTGGAACGTTCGTCTTTTTTGCGCCAAATACACAAATATATTTCTTTTTTTTTTTTTTTTTTTTTTTTTTTCGGATTTTTACTGAAATTCCGATCCTGAGATCCAAATTTGACTGATCTTTTACTACATACATGAGTAGTTTTATAAGCTTATTTTTTTTTCAAAATAATTTGAGTATGCTCTTTAAGGAGACCTTCCTTGTGAGTAACAATTTTGATTTTGATTTGTTCTTTTTTAGTTCTAACTCCTCCATCATGTGACTTACAGATGGAAACTAGCAGATGTAATTGTAAAAATGATGGTACTTATGATTTATATGTTATATGTTTATTTGTAATTTTGAGTTCACGTTTGTAACCAAACAAGCCAAAAAGACGTAATCGTGAATTAGGTTCAAGCGATGTTTACAATAAAGGTGATTTTTCAAGTGCACAAAAGCATTTTTGGAGTATTTTATAAAAGTTCAAATGTGCAACATATAAATGGCAATTAAGATTTTAAGAATGGGGTCAAATATTTTAATTTTAGTATAAATGTCTCCCACACTCACACATTACATATTGTAAAATAATTTAATTTCAGACATTTGAAAAATTTCTCTCCATACTTTACTGCGAAAACATGTCGGTTTGTTTCCCCCAAATGTGTGACTTTTATAACCTCGAAGACATGTTAGCTAATACTGTCCAACCTTATTTAAAAAAAAAAAAAAAAAAAAAAAAAAGAAAAACATATCTCTAATTTTTCTTATAGAAACGTTCAATGTTTGCAATGTTAAGTAGTAAAGATTATTCTTAAGAAAATGTAAGCAATTATGCGTTATTACCATTACGAAAGAAAACATTTTGCAAAAAAAAAAAAAAAATCTTTTCTAAAATCACTTTTTGTTATTCCTTTTAATTCGTAATTTTATTTTCCATATCCTCCATTCTTTTAGAAATGTTTTTAAAAAATATTGGATGAATCTTCCATAATCAACAATCCTACAATTGGCATATTTAATTATATAATGTTGGAAGATTCGTTTATATTTGAAAGGAACCGTCGACGGTAAATCCGATTTCAGAAGATTACGCGAAATTTGTACTTAGCCATTAGTAAATTTATGGTTTTTTTTTATTATGGATCAAATGCACAAAAGAATGTTTACTATTATATATTTTTCATCTGCAGTTATTTTACTATAACTAAGAAATCATCACTTTGAATGTACAAAAAAAAAAAAAAAAAAAACTTTTAAATGCCAAAGGTGGCCAATGGAACAATATCTGTTCATTTAGCCTAGGTTTAAAAAAAAGTAAATCAGATTCAAATAAAATTTCAATCATTATAAAGCAATTTTGGCTGATGCACATCCCGAGCAGCTGATCGTAGTCACAAATTAACGTTTTATTTTTATTTAGGCAACAGACTGATGAATAATGACGTCTTGAAAATAAAAGCACGTTTATTTCTCCGTCTTATTACGCTCATTAGAGAAATGTGAAAAAAAATCTTCGGTTTGTCAAAAAGATCACTACTAAAAATTTTGCATAACTAACTTTATTTATCATTCGCAAAGAGTTTTGATAGTGAAAGATCTAAAATTCAAACAACAGCAATTTGACATTTCTTAATGGAATGTAGTTTGGCCCATAATTAACTCTGCTTCGTAGCTAGCTCTGGTACATTTGTAGCCATACTATTACGAACATTTCTAAAGTTTCACATCAAACTTGGTTGTGGATCCGATTACGGATGTTTGGGAATATTTTATTGAATGAAAATTAGAGGTTTAGTTTTCTATTTGAATCAGTTATCGAGGATATTTTCCTAGGTTAATAGTTGCTTGATTAAAACTGGTATATAAAAAGAAACGTCAGTTAAAATGTCATTGTTTTAATTTTATTCACACAATTCAGCTTTAAATATCCACTTTTACATGATTCACATATTTTAAAATATAAAAGTTTGATACTGTTTTGACTGTATTTAATCTACTGGAATTCGAAGATAAGAAACTGTAGAAAGTCTGCCAAAAGAAGACGTATATTACCAAATACAATGTAATGTAGAGAGAGATTGTATTTATGTTATTAGTTCCACATAAAGCACCAAGCTGAGAAGCCCAGAGTAAAAGAACTAGCAAACGAAAGTGAATAACCTGAACATTCTTTAAGTTAAATGGTAAATCTCGGCAATCATTGTAATTCTCTCTTTTTTAGTAGTGTAGTGATTAGAGAACATTGTAATTTCTGATGATCGTAATGGCCGCATTTCCCTCCCAAACTCTTCATGATGTTCTAAACATTTGCTTCTGAATTGCCCGAATTTCGTCTAACGCATAAGGTAATATAATAGCACAATGTCGTCCGATGCGTATTCAGAAAATAACGGAAGGACATTCCAGGTGAAGGTCCATATTAATTTAAATTACAGGGTCGAATTCTACATTTCGTTTGATTGAAGGTTTATTTGAAAATGGACCAGCGCAGTGGGCTCAGCCTGCTAGTATAGCATAAATTAATACACAGATATTACTTAGATACTGTTTTCTAGGTGTGTTCATAAATTTATAAATACATAGCACCTATAGTCATCGTCTGGTCCATCTATCTGCCTCTCTGTCTGTCCGCATATAACAGAGCAAAATCTACCCAACCGTATGGTTTGAAATTTAATATATATAATCGTTGCAAAATTTTGTCCAGTCATTAAAAATTTTATGAAAATCGATTCAAAACTTAACAAGACAGTAAAAATCATGCTTCAAGCATACATTATGAAACGCTTTCCAACACATTCAGAATAATGTAACAAAACTGTAGCGTTTAATAAGATAAAGTATTATGTCTAATTCAACCATATGGAAATGCATAACACACTTGACAACAAAATTTCAGCTGTTCCCATCGACAATCAGAAATTAATCCTAATTCTTTGAGCAGCCTTGTATATAGATTTGTATGTCATAACTACATGCATGCGAAATTTAGTTCAGTTAAGAAATACATACATAGAGTCGAACTCGGTTAACACGCGTTTGAAGGGAATGAACAAAAGTCGCGTATAAAGCAGGATCGCGTATTAAACGTGGTTGGTATAATATTGCAGGAACTGGGCTTATTTACACATCTAATCCTTTAAATGGGCTTTAGAGCTTTCATTGCCTGTTTGTGGTCGAAAATTGCAACTTTTACGTATATTTAGATTAAAATTCAGTTGTATTCCACTTTTAACTCATTGTTTCTTCTTATAGGACTGACTGGGAAAAATAACGGAAAATATCGGTTCCAACATGGCTTTATTGTCGATTAACTCGTTGCAAACAAAAATAAAACAACAGAATAATTTTCCTACTAGCCTTTTTTTTTTTTTTTTTTTTTTTTTTTTTTTTTTTTTTTTACAGAAAGAAAGGAATTTTAAATCTTTGAAGCATAACCAAGGTTTTAAAATCATATTTATTACTTGTAATAATGAGTACCATTATAATCTGTCCTTCTTTTTAATATAAGAAAAAACTATGCTTAAAAATATTTGAGGAAAACATATTGTTAGCTTATTAAAAAACAAATATGATCAACTCTAATCATAATAATTTTTATGACGTATCTGAGTAACCTAAATTCGCATGTATATCCCTACTACAATAAAACTATTATACATGAAGCGAGAGACAAAGAATGTGAGGAAGCGAGATCAAAGAAGAATTGCAGTTTTGCTAATTTAGCTGGATTTTGTTTTATTCAAATATCTACCACTATTTATGATTAGTAATTTTCGCCTTAATTAATTTGTTATTACATAAAGTAAAAAATACTATTAGGCTAAATTGGCAACACTCAAAATGACAGAAAGAATCCGCAAATGATCAACGAATTCGCGTCTTAAGCGAGACTTTTTTCCTCAAACGAGCAAACATTTATGGCTTATTAAGCGCGATCGCGTAATAACCGTTCGCGTATTAAACGTGATATTTTTGCATTAGCCTTATTCACGATGTTCAAGGGATCGAAAAAATCCGCGTATTAAGCGGGATCGCGTATTAACCATGAGCGTCTTAACCGGGTTCGACTGTACATCAATGGAAATTTCCCCTTCAGCAGTTTCCGCTAATAAGGAGAATTGCACGTGAATTCTTTTGTGCAGCCCTGTATATGAGGTATAGAATTTATATAGAACTAGTAAAATGCAAAACAAAAATAGTTAAATTTAAAAGCGCATGCCGAAATTGAAAACGCACTTCCAGCCATTATTACTTAAAGACAGTACTGTAATCGACGTTTTTGTGCGTCCCTGTAAATGAACGACAAATGCTATGAATGCCTTATACTATCGTAATCATCTTGTAGTGAAATACTCAATGATTTATATCAGTTCCAATACATTTGAAATAGCGTAATGTTATTAAAATACTCTGCAAACATTTTTCCCCATATGCCAGACAAACCGAATGCATAAACACTTCTCAACTTTGCTGGAAAGTGTTAAAAAGATTTTAATAAAAGTTTTCTTCATTCTATGATATCCTGTCATACGTAATTTAATGATGTCCTATGATAAAGTAGTGATTATAAGTTTTCATGAGGATTATGTCTTATTTAAGATAGAGTCATATTATTTCCGTATTACTGAATTTAATAATATATAGAATCGTAATAAATTTTGCATTCGTGCCTTTTTGCATAAAAGTGCGACAGTTATTGCACCATGATCTGAATACAGTCAGTATCGGTTATATGGTCACCCATGCGGTCCTGAAAAATTTGACCTTATAAGCGGGGTGACCTCATATGTGGTGTAAGCAGGAATTTTATTTTAGAAATAAAATATTATTAATAAGTTAGTTATATTAGTAAAATAATGTACAATAAAGCTATGAACATATAATTTATAAAACAAGATAATTGCTTTGCATTTAAAATTTCGAATTGATGAGTGTACTCGTATTAGTAAAAATAATCTTTTATGCAGGTTTGTTTGTTTTTATCATAGTTGTTAAGACTACTTTTACTTATTCAGGAACAGTTTTAAAATGTTACTCTGTGCCTTTGGGATTGGTAGAAAAATATCTGAATATGTATTTCGTGCTTTGAGAGTTTCTGCTCGCGTTCTCGGTTCAGCTTCGAATTCACTGACATTATCATCGTTTTCATCAGTGTTTATATTTAAAATTTCCGAAACTATTTCCAGTAAAGAAGCTTCACCATAGACTTTACCGATGTCACGTCAGCTGCGGCTATCTAGAAAAAAAAAACACCAATAGGCGTGAAGAACATTTTACCACGGCTTCTCCTTCTTTCAAAAAGCAGTCTTTTTCGGAAGGTACATGCACGCAAAGGCGTGACAGTTGCCACTCGTGGGTAAAGTTCATTAGTAGCGATCTCATTGTCAACAACTGCATATGTCAGTTCGTCATGCATTGTGTAAACGGCATTCCGTAGTTCTTGTGCAACTTCAAATAGGGACATATCATACGTAATTAATGCAATGATATACCATGGTAGGCAATGATTGTAGGTTTCCATGGTGATTACGTCGTATATAAGATGGAGACATATTATTTCATTATTACTGAATTCAATATATTTAATCGTAATAAATTTTATATTCATGCATTTTTGTGTAAAAGCGCAACAGCTATTGCACCAAGATCTGAATATTTATAAAACTAGTTACGAACGCCCCTCATTTGCAACGTTTGTCGTACAAGTTACGAAATGTTATATTAAGAATAGGTAAGTAGCACGGATAATTTTGATTTGTTACGGACTTTTTGTCAGAAACATTATTAAAATTCCACAAATAAAAGGTTAAAGTAGGATTTATATCCTTTATTTTACAGTTGAAAAGTCGACCGATTCTTTTAATGTAAACTTGTAGATTTTTGAGTAATAGTCTTAGAAAAGTATTGAAACTTTACTTTAGTATAGAAGTATATAGAAATATATAGCGTTTTATTTTAGTATAGAAATTAATTGGAAACAATGCTAACTTTAAAGAGAAATTTTCTTCGATGATGAATCAAATTTTCTCTTCACACTTAAAACTTTTGAATTCCTATTTGATAATATGTAACTTTGACTTCGAATATGAATAGATGAGATGAACTTGCATCTTTATGAAACAGAGGAATAGATTAAGCCATCGCCGTCCATGGGTTTCCAGTTGCTCAGCATTTCCACACTTACAAGGAAGGTATCCATTCTGGCATACTCAGAATATTTTGAAAAAAATACTAATTAAACTATTTATGTATGTAATAAAGGATCAGTCAAATTTAGCGGCGGAATTACAGTAGAAAGCCTGTAAAAAAATAAAATACTTTTGAGTATTTGGCGCGAAAAGACGAAAGCGTCACGCTATTTGGCGAGCAATACTTTTCCTCGCCAAAAGCAAACGATTTTAGTGCACCTGAAAATTGATTGTTAATTGATTTTTAGAATGCGTGTAAATAGTATTTAATGAATTTAAACTTAAACAATGAGAGAGTTTTATAAATACATTTTTTCGTATTACATATTTATGTTACTAGTTATTTAATTTTATTACTTTAAAAACAATTTATACATAAAAAATACTTTCATATATTTAAGCGTATTCCAAAATAAAGGCAATATTCATTTACCAGTTATTCATTTCAAAGAATTCGTCGTTTCCATAGCAACAGAATTGAATCAACAGTGCTCAATTGGACTTAATTTTGAGACGTTGAAACAATTTTAATTTAATTTAATTTTCTTGCAATTCATAAAATTTTATATTTAACTTTCATTGTAAATATATATATATATATATGAGAAAACTATAGTTAAATCAATCTAAAACTGACAAAACTAAAGTCATTTACATTAAATTTATTTAAACAAGTTCAACATGAAACATTTTTATCATAAAGAGTATTCGGCATAAAAAAGTATTTTTCGAAATTTCATTTCATCGCGAACCGATGATAAATCGCCAAATAAACGAAAATTTCATTATTTTTTTACGAACGTTCTATCGCGGTTCCTCAAAAATTTTTTTTATAAACATATATATACACATGAGAAGAACGCTCTGTAATTTTTTTCAGATTGTTCTGAATATGCCCGTATGAAGACCTTCCTTGTTAGTCTATGAATAATTGTATTGAAGATCTTAATGGAGGCATATATGGCATGGTATCACGTTGTACTAAGGTAGTACCATCATAAATAAATACTTAATAGGATATAATACAATTGGAAGACGGAATCGTGTATTGAGATACAGACTCCCTTCATGGTCAACTTAGTTCTGAAAAGACCAACTCAGCCGGTATCTGAGAATCAAAGTCCGCTCCATTGTATCAATCGTTGAAATAATTGGTAAGTAAATGTATGGTCTATTTATATTTGAAAGCCAGGGAATTCGACCAATTGGGAAATAGGAAGTTGGAGATTTCTCAGCAGGCTGAGGAGAAAGATACGAAAGCCGAAAAAGACTAAGAAAAGTTAGAAAATTTAGTCTATACTAATGTTATAAATAAGTAGAGTTTGCTTGTTTGTGTGTTTGTAGGAGGGAGGGGTAATCTCTAGAACTACAGATCTGATTTAAAACATAATGGTGGGAAAAAAGGCTGGTGACCATCTCTGCTCCAACACAGGCTGTATTTTATGCTAGTACAAACAACGAAAAAGACGTGCAGGAGCTAAAGTTCTAAAATTGCACATTCTGTATTATTGATTGAACTAGAAAATTGAAATATGGCGCGAAGGTAACATTTTCGATGGAAATACTTGCTATGAATGGTTTCTGAAAAATTCGAAATATAAAAGGGTGAAATGAGTGGAAAACTTTCTAAAACTAGGCTGTACGTTATGAGGCTGTGCGTTTGCACATCGAAACATCTTTTGTATTTTTTGTATTTTTAGTTTTTTATTAAATGCTTTTATATATTTTTTAATTTAAGTGTAGTCAAGTCTGTCTAATGGATGAAAATCAATCTAAAGTTTTTAATTCAGACGTTAAAATGTATGTGTATCCTTCTAAAACTGTTTTAAAATTTCGGATGGCTGTTACTTTAGAGACGTAAATTCTCGCCAATAATTGTTTTCTAAAAATTCGTACTTTATAAGGGTGCAGGAGCAAAAGATGTTCTGAAATTGTGGTTTATGTTGGTATAGAAAGCTCGAATTTGGCATGGTGGTTACTTTTGAGATCTAAACGATCGCTAAGAAAGTCTTCTAAAAAATTCGAAATTTTAAAAGGTGAAATAGACTTAAAATATTCTAAAATTATTTTTAATTACGTTTTATTTGGAACAGTTAACAGTAGAAACTCAAACTTTGGCATGGTTGTTACTCTAAAGAAGTAAATCTTCGCCCAGAGCAGTTTTCTGAAAATTTGAAATTTAAAAGGGTGCTGCAGAAAAAACGTTCTAAAATTGTCATTTATGCGATACAGTTGGTATAGTACATTGGAATTTGGTATGGTAACTATTTTTAAGCTTTAAATGATCAAACGATGGTTTTAAAAAAATTGAAATTTAAAAAGATGAAATGAACAGGCAACGTTCTATATTACTATTTAGTTGGATTTGTTCAGGTCAAAATTTTAAAATTTAGTATTCTGGTTAGTTTTAAGATGTAGAAGTGCGGTATAAACAGATGATTAAAATTTAGAAATTTATAGGTGTGAAATGAGCGGAAAATGTTCCAAATTGTGGTTTATGTAGAATTTTAAGGATAGAAAGATAAAATATGACATGTCCGTGATTTTAATGGTATAAACAGTCGCACGTTGCAGTGTTTCAAAATTTTAAAAATGTGCAGAAGAAAAAAAGTTCTGAAATTGACATTTTCATTAAAATGTTCGGGTAGAAACTTAAAATTTTGCATAGTGGTTATTTCAAAGATTTAAGCGTTCCCTATGAATTGATTAAATTTTTTTTCATTTAAAAGGGTGAAATGATCGAGAACCGTCTTAAAAACTTTCTAAACTATGATTTATCGGAAATTGTTAAGGATAGAAATTTGACGTGGTTTTTACCATAGAAACGTAAATGTACTGACAGAACAGTTTTTCAAAGTTTAAAATGCGCAAGAACAAAAAACATTCTAAAATTTCAACATCTGCAATATAGTTCTTACACATTCTTGCATAACTAGAAACGTGGAATTTGGCATGATAGTTACTTTTAAGATGTAAATACTTGCTATAAACGGTTTCTAGAAAATTCTAAACTTCAAATGAAAAATGAAACGAGCGCAAAACCATCAAAATACTTTCTAAATTACCACTTGTTTGGAATTAATTGTAGTTATTCTGATTAATTTAAGAAGTCTCGGGATTCTTAAAATTGGAAAAAATGAAAAAAGTAGGACCATTTTCAATATTTAATATCTTAAAATCTATGTGATTTAAAAACAAATTTTAAATTGGGATAAAATATATCGATATTTTCTTTCACTTCATGTATTTACAAAATTGCAAGATGCAGAATTAGTATCTATAGGAGGCTCCAAACTGTCAGACATTTCTCGAGCAAAAAGTTGGTATGACAGCATACGCACAAGATTACAAAATAAATTTTGCACCTAGAATGTAATTTTAGGTAGCTTTCTTTACAAAAAGCTACCTATTGCAGCCGTTCGGAGGAAAGCGATTTGAAAAAATTTTGGTATATTTTCATCGATCATGACCCCCAGACCCCGAAACCACCCTCCGTTCAAAATTGATATATATATATATATATATATATATATATATATATAAAGCAGTATAAGATTATATTTAGCCTGAACCAGCGCACCCCCCTCACAGAACAAGAAGAACAAGAAAATATCTATGTAAACATTAAAACTTTAACAAAAACTAGGCTGCGGCCTCATCGGCAGTGGGTTATGTTTCAAAAGCAGCCGAGCATTCGATAAAATATACATTAGTGGCAGTGGGTTTCGGCCAGAACAGTGATAGCAAAATCAAATGTTAAAACATTCGTTGGCTATTATCACATGCTCCCCCACCGGACCCTACGCCAACAATATTAAATGAATGCCTCACCTGGAACACAGTAAAAGATGCTAAAAATATGTTCGTTGAAAAAACCACACTCAACCAACTTAGCCACATTGCCACAACCCAAATATAAAACATAAAACAAACTAAACAGAGCAGAATCCAGCATCCAATCAACCAATCCAAATTCTTTCCAGTTCTGTTGCCAATCGACGCAGCACATCATCATAGAACCGTCCTTGAAAAGGCTTTAGGAAATATGAGTCATTCCCTGACGTCGAAAAGCAAACGATCAGTAATGAAGAAAATCTGCAAAATCTGAATATTTTTTTATAAAAATTAAAGGTATATTGTTTTTGTAATATAAATTACTTTTAAAATTAAACAATTCCTTCTTAAACAGATGTTTATCTGTACAAATTCTAAAAAAACGAAATATTTGACTAATAATTATATTAATATAAATGCGTTTGTAAATATTGGAGGACCAGTGAACAAGTTGATTAACCTGAAATTGAAAACTATTACGTTTATTGTAAATTGAAATATGTACTTTGTTACTTTCTAAAATTATTTTTAAGTCAAGTTTTAAGTTTTAATTGTACAAACCTGCAGTTTAAAGATTTAGTTAATGATATTTTGTTATATAAAATTGGCAAATGTAGGCCTCCTGATATAGAAAAAGTTTATTTTGTATGCAATTTTCAACAAAAAAGTTTTGATCATTTACAGTTAAGCTCAATAATTTCACGTTACAATAGTTTATTTCCAGTTAAGGATATTGCAGTTATATCGACTTACAAATATACAAAAACACTGGGCAGTATTCTATTTAATTATAGAGAAGTTTCTCAAGAACTTGAATCATACCTGGATTTGGAATGTAAATGCGAAGATTATAAAAATTCAACGTTTTTAAACGATACCGGACAACATATCGTAACAGGAGATCTGAACATTATCAAAAATGATAATCTACGTTATCTATTGAATTTCGGAACCAAATTCCGTATTAACAAAAAATTGAATCCAGTTAAAAGTTTTAATACTTTTAAAGCTGACTTGAATGCTTTTATTTTAAATTTAAGTTACAGATACAATACACCAATCCCCCTCTTTACAGATTGGAAGCTACATATTTTAAGCGATTTTAAATCGTTTCAGGGTAGTTTCCTTAATAATTCTTCTTATACTTATCATAATTTTAGTATGGATATCAGAAATGAAATAACCAATTTGAAGCGGATGTTTGTTTTCTGTCAAGTAGATAAAGCAGCTGGAAATTTTGCAGTCATATGAAAAAAATTTTATGCTGAAATGCTCAATGCAGAGTTAAATAATAGTATAACTTACAAAGTATGTAAATCTTCCGTACAGACACTTATTAATAAGCATTTGGCTTTTTCGAAGCAAACAAAAATTTCTTTTCCTCGTAGTAAAAATCTATCATTTCCATTTCTTTTTCTGACCCCTAAATTTCACAAAGTTCCTACAAAGTATAGATTTATTTGCAGCAATGTCAACAGTATAGGTAATAATTTTAATAGGAAATTTGAGGATTTACTTAAAAAAGTTTTGAACATGTTAAAATATAAATATAAAGATAGTAATTGTTTCTGGATTATTTCTAATAGCTTCGAAATTGCTGAAAAATTAAAATGCAATAGTATTAATTCTATCCAAACATATGATTTTGAAAATTTATTCACTACCATTCCTATCAATAGTTTAAAGGAGGCACTTTTAAAGACAGCGGAACTGGTTTTAGATGTTACAGATTTCAACTCTAACTTGTTTAATAAATTATGTCGTTTTTGCCTTTACAACAATTACGTTTATACAGGTTCTAAAGTATATTTACAGATCAATGGAATTGGTATGGGTACTAGTTACTCATCCACAGCTGCTAACTTATTTTTATTTTTTTATGAGTTTCAGTACAGTATTAATAAAGCTGATCTCCAGTTCCTGGCTTACAGATACATAGACGACTTGATCGTCTTAAACTTCAATAATGATTTTAATGAAATTTATCAAGAAATTTATCCTGACTCCCTGACACTAAAGAAAACTAACAATAATGGTTTAGAGGCTGATTACCTTGACTTAAAAATAATTTTAGAAAGTAACAAAGTACATATTTCAATTTACAATAAACGTAATAGTTTTCAATTTCAGGTTAATCAACTTGTTCACTGGTCCTCCAATATTTACAAACGCATTTATATTAATATAATTATTAGTCAAATATTTCGTTTTTTTAGAATTTGTACAGATAAACATCTGTTTAAGAAGGAATTGTTTAATTTTAAAAGTAATTTATATTACAAAAACAATATACCTTTAATTTTTATAAAAAAATATTCAGATTTTGCAGATTTTCTTCATTACTGATCGTTTGCTTTTCGACGTCAGGGAATGACTCATATTTCCTAAAGCCTTTTCAAGGACGGTTCTATGATGATGTGCTGCGTCGATTGGCAACAGAACTGGAAAGAATTTGGATTGGTTGATTGGATGCTGGATTCTGCTCTGTTTAGTTTGTTTTATGTTTTATATTTGGGTTGTGGCAATGTGGCTAAGTTGGTTGAGTGTGGTTTTTTCAACGAACATATTTTTAGCATCTTTTACTGTGTTCCAGGTGAGGCATTCATTTAATATTGTTGGCGTAGGGTCCGGTGGGGGAGCATGTGATAATAGCCAACGAATGTTTTAACATTTGATTTTGCTATCACTGTTCTGGCCGAAACCCACTGCCACTAATGTATATTTTATCGAATGCTCGGCTGCTTTTGAAACATAACCCACTGCCGATGAGGCCGCAGCCTATTTTTTCCTAGTTTTTGTTAAAGTTTTAATGTTTACATAGATATTTTCTTGTTCTTCTTGTTCTGTGAGGGGGGGTGCGCTGGTTCAGGCTAAATATAATCTTATACTGCTTTATATTTAATTTATGTGTTTTACTGCAGCTGTTTGGCGCATTTCACATGAATTTATCTTGTTTTTTGTTGGTGATTACTGTGCTTTACGTTTATATATATATATATATATATATATATATATATATATATATATATATATATAACCATTAATTAAACATAACCTACCACCGTCAATTATTATGAATTAAAGCTGTAAGTATAAAAAAAATATATATATATTATAAGAATTATTATGGCAGAAAAAGAAAAAAGTGGACACCGACAAAAACTGAAAAGCTTATACATTGAATTACGTTATCAAGGGCACAGAATTCAATGATATAAGCAAAATGGTTGTTTTCTGTGGGAAAAATAAGCTAAAGCTAAAAATTATTTTCCCCTGTGCCCAAACAACCATTAAAATCAAGTGAATCGATTAAAAATGAAAGCAGAATAGAAACGAATAATATGAAATGGAAGAAACAATAAAACGTATTTAAATATTTATAGGATATAAAATATAATTAATAAACACCATACCGATTAATATTTCAGTATTTTACAAAAATCCACGCGCACATGGCTACCAGAATATCTTAAAGATTAAGGTGAATAAAACAGTTAAGAAATCACAGTAAATGATACCAACGGATGCAGTTAATACATTTTGAAATAAAATTTGAAATACCTTGTTAAACACATTTAATCTAATATAAAATAAATAGATAGTAATTACATTATTTAAAATGCACTATTAAATTAATTAATAACTGTTTAACAATATCGTCAAAATTTAGCTAAAAATACCCCCTGGTGTATTAAATTATAACTGAAATGGAGCTAGAAAAATTAAATTTTAGAGCTATCTTAAAGAGACAAATTTGGTGCTGCCATCTAGTATTACTTTTATTAAACAATTGTCGCAAGATAAATATTTGTAAGCATTTGAATGTAAATAACTGTTTAAACAGCAAAACCAAACATATCCTTATATATAGAGAATTATAAACCTAATATAAACCACACAATGTATTTAAAAACTATTGTTAATAAAATTTAAAAGCATACAATATATTCTATTAGCTAACTTATTTAAACTAAACTGAGAATTTAAATAATTTTTGAACTTTGATAATATATAGCATATAGCTATATGCTATAAAACAAAATAAATTCAGTAATAATTAATATAAATAATTATTAAAAATAATATAAAAATTATTTTTTAATCAATTATATATAAGATATTTATAAAATGAACAGGAAATAAAAAACATGTGGAAGTATATAGAAGGTTAAATGATACTTAAATTCCCATTACTTAAAAAGCACAAATATAGAGTGTGGATTATTTTCAGACATCCATAAAATCCAAAAAGTATGAATGTGGGACATTCAAAAACATTATTCTTTTTAATATTAGTTATCGGTTTAGAGGAATAATAATAAAATTAATTACCCAATTTTAATGCATACAGTATAACTATATTTATATTAAACATACTTATATGTATATTATTCACTATAAGAATGGCATACTATTAGTAATTAATGTGATGTTGTCCTTAGTAAATTAAAATTTAATAACAGATAATTGTAAATTAGATTAATCAATAATTAAGCTAATTATAATATTAATGAAATTCTCCAATTACATATAAAATATCAAATCAACATCCATATAAAATACGTAACAAAAATATAGTAATAATACAAAAGCCCCCCTTTTTTTATAATTAACCATTGCGTATTATCCAGACAACACCACCCTCCTCCGTACTCTAACATCTCCCCACCCCCAACCAACCTATAATAATTTTTTTATATTATTTTACAATTTTTAATTTTTTATAAATATTTTTTTTTTATTTTATAATTTTTTTGTAATTTTGTTTACGCATGTGTTAATTTGTTTTAATAGATCATGTAAGAAAAGTACTAATTGTATATTAATGAATATATGAATTTTTTTGGAAAACCATGATTTAATGCATCATAAATTAGTTTTTTAATATTATTGTTAATTAGAGGAGAAGAACATAAACATTTTATTCTATATAAATGATTAAGTATTATATTCCGAAATACAGAATGATGTAGACAAGATTTAAAATTTGTAAATGTATTAACTGTGAATTTAAATTCTTTACGTTTGTCATATAAATCTGTGATTGTTTTGTTGTCTTTTATTGTAATTTTAAGATCTAAGGAGTTAATTGTATTGTTAGATAAAAGGTTTTCCGTTAATTCCAAATTAGTGGGATAATCAACTAGAATTCGAGTAATTGCAGATTGATCAGTATCAATTAAAATGATGTCATCAATATAACGATATAAATGTAGATTATTATTAGTAAAATTACGTTCATAATGATATAAGTATAAGTCTGAGAGTAAACTGGAAGTACAACCGCTTGTGGTATACCGACATGCTGTAAATATAAAGTATTATCTTGCAATATATAATTATTATAGATAATGAAGTTAGTTAAAGATTTAAAATATGCAATAGCTATATTAGATGGTAATTCCAGTTTTTTACAATACTTTTTAAATAATGCATTTATAATTTTATGTAAATCTAATAGGTCTATATTATTAAAAAGATCTTTGAAGTCATATGTCGTTATATTATAAACACAATGAAGATTTTTTTAAATATTGACATGTTGATAGCTATTTTTTATACAATGTGTATTATCATTGTTTGTAGTAAGTACATATAATTGATTAAGAATATTTAAAAGAAGTGAATTGGCTTTATTATTACATGTATTGCAACCAATAGTAACAGTCCTAAATTTAATAGGAGTTTTATGAAATTTCGGAATAAGAACTAAATATGGATAATTAAAATTAGTAGATAAAATATTTAATAGTTTATAATAACTTCGAATTTTACGATTATTTACAATTACATTTTCATTAGTTTTTTGAAATGACTTATTAGAAGAAATAGAATTTGTAAGAAGTTGGTGATAATATGATTTACATATAATAGCATAATTGTTAGGAGATTTGTCTACATATGTAATAACGTAGTTTTTTTTGTAATTTAGTAATTTGTTAGAAATAATGCTTTGTATTAATAGAAACCAAATCAGCAATATTATTTTTTAAATCCATAGTTAATTTTTCAATTACTAATATTTTCCATTGATTAAAATATTCAATAGGCTTATTATAAGAGATAGAAATTTTATAAATAAAAATATCAATATCATATGTAAACTGTTTGATAATAGATTTAACATTAAATTTAGATGGAAGTCTATATTTAGTACCATAACCCATTAGTTGTTTCAATTTAAAATCATGAACAATATCAAGTTGACCTATGTCACACTGTAACTCCCGTAATTATGAACCGATTTCGATGTAATTCGGCGTGTACATAGTACATACAATGTCTCGACCGAGTTCGTTGGCCAGCTTTATCCGCCGTTTTGTTTCAAAATGGCGGCCATTTAAAAATTTTAAAAATTTTTTTGAAATGTGGTACCAAAAAATTTAAAATGGAAAAATATTTTTTTCTTATGTATTTGATCTTTATACAAAGATTCCGGAGCAGTTTTTGTTTCGTCTATATCTTAAAAAATTGCTGAGTTATAGCACTTTGAATTTCTAGCGTGGCTGACATTTTGAAACGTCCTGAATTTTGTCACGCGATAAAAGGCGTGTTTATGAACCGATTTGGATGTAATTCGGTGTGTACATAGTACATACCAATCTCTCGACCGAGTTCGTTGGCCAGCTTCATCCGCTATTTTGTTTCAAAATGGCGGCCATTTAAAATTTGTTAAAAAATTTAAAATTTGAAATGTAGTACCAAAAAATTGAAAATGGAAAAATATTTTTTTTCTTATGTATTTGACCTTTATACAAAGATTTGGATGTAACTTCGTTTATACATAGTACATACCAATGTCTCGACCGGGTTCGCTGGCCAGCTTCATCCGCCATCTTGCTTAAAAATGGCGGCCATTTAAATTTTAAGAAAAATTTAAATTTGAAATGTGGTACCAAAAAATTGAAAATTGAAAAAATATTTTCTTCTTATGTGTTTGACCTTGATAAAAAGATTCGGGAGCAGTTTTTGTTTCGTCTATATCTTAAGAAATGGCTGAGTTATAGCATTTTGAATTTCTAGCGTGGCTGACATTTTGAAACGTCCTGATTTTTCTCACGTAATAACAGGCGTATTTATGAACCGATTTGGATGTACTTTGGTGTGTATCTAGTACATACAAATATCTCGACCGAGTTCGTTGGCCAGCTTCATCCGCCATCTTGTTTCAAAATGGCGGCCATTTAAATAATTAAAAAATAAAAAAAATTAAATGAGATACCAAAAAATTGGAAAATGAAAAAGATTTTTTTGTATGTGTTTGACCTTAATACAAAGATTCCGGAACAGTTTTTGTTTCGTCTATATCTAAAAAAAATGGCTGAGTAATAGCATTTTGAATTTCTCTTGTGGCTGACATTTTAAAACGACCTGATTTTTGTCACGCGATAACAGGCGTATTTATGAACCGATTTGGATGTAACTTGGTCTGCACATAGTACATACCAATGTCTTGACCGAGTTCGTTGGCCAGCTTCATCCGCCATCTTGTTTCAAAAGGGTTGCCATTTAAATAAAATTAAATTTAAAATTCAAAATGAGGTATTAAAAAATTGGAAATGAAAAAGATTTTTTTGTGTGTTTGGCCTTGATACAAAGATTCCGGAGCAGATTTTGTTTCTGAAAATTTGTTCTTTTGTTTATATCTTAAAAAATGGTTGATTTATAGTACTTTGAATTTCTAGCATGGCTAGCATTTTGAAACGATCTTGTATTTGTCACGCGATAGCACACGTATTCGCCTATTTCGATGTAAAAAGGCATGTGGATAGTATACATCAACACCTCGACCAAGTTCATCAGCCATCTTGTTTAAAAATGGCGGCCATTAAATTAAAATATATATATATATTTAAAGTGAGGTGCAAAAAAATTAGAAATTGAAAAAGGTTTCTTTCTTAAGTATTTGACCTTGATATAAGGATTCAGGAGCATTTTTTGTTTGTCTTTACCTTAAAAAATGGCTCAGATATAGCAGTTTCAATTTCTATTGTGGCGACATTTCGAAAAATCTGATTTTTTGCATGCGACAGCACTCCTATATATTAACCGATTCCGATGTGAGTGAGCATGTGCACAGCAATTACTAAGGTCTCGACCAAGTTCACTGCTTAGCCTCATCCACCATGTTGTCTTAAAATGACAGGCACTTTAATAAATTGCCGAATTTGGCAGCCAAATATAAGTTACTTTAAAGAAAAGCAGATTGGATAAAGCTGACTAATTTCGCGAAATTCTCATTCATTATATTGATAAAAATTAGTATTGAATCTCCTATATTCGGTTTCCACTAAATTGAGCTTCGTGTGTTTGAATGATATAAGTTGGCTTTTTTAAAATAAGGATTATGAAAGCTACCCCTTCCTCCCGGCACTGGCCGGAAGGACTTTTTGTGCCCTGTTATACTTCAGATTGTAATAATGACCCTGAATCTAAATAAATTTATATTTTAATCAAGCATTTTTATACTTTTTATGCAAAGTTGTATTTAGCTAATACGAAATTTTGAAAATTCAGCAGTATAATCACCTAAAAGATTTTTTTTTTTTTTTTTTTTTTTTTTTTTTTTTTTTTTTTAACAAGAAAAATGAAATTTCAGGTTCAGTTTATACAGACTGATATGAAACGTATGTTTTGAAAATTTAATGAAAAAATATTAAGAATTTTTGTGAGATATCCTGCGCGTTATGCTTTAACGTCTTTTGGAGAAAAAAAAAGACTTCAAAGTTTCAGAAATGCCGCTTCAGCTATAGAGCGGATATAATTCTTAAAGCCACAACTTCTGTTCGAATAGGAATTTCAAAGAAATAATTGTAGCGAAATGTTCAGAAGTTTAATATCTATAAAAATAAATTTTTTTTAAATTTTCATGCTTTAACCCTCTCGCGGTATATGAATAAAATTTAGTCGAACTGCAGCTTAATTATTAATTTTTGCATTGTCCTTAGAAGAATAAATTCTTCTAATAAAAGAAGGTACACCAATACCACTTGGCATATTTCAATAATTGCGCAAGCAAATAAAATATAATTCCCTGTTCATAATAAACCATGGAATAGGAAACGAAAAGAAAAGCCGGATCATGATTAATAAGAAAAAAAAGTCACATTTGAAGTACATACAAAGTTTAATTATTTCAAATGGTCTAAAAAAACAAGTAGTACAGTTTATTTTACTAATTGCAATTTCAAATATGTACAGTAGTATACAAACTTTTAAGAGAATTTTAGAAATTCGTCAGGGATATTCATATTACAGACGTAAGTCTCACATTCATTTCTAAACATTGAAATGTTTTCAATAGGATTGTTCATAATTTTAGTTTTCGTTGCAAATTTATTTATTATTTAAAGAAGTTTAGATAATTGAAGGAGATTTTTGAGCTTCTAGAGAGATTTTCTAATATTCATAAAATCGCTAAATGGATTTCCCATAGAATTACAAATTTCGGTATCCTTAATGGAATGTGCTTTAGAAGAATCTGAACTAGAATTATTTGCTTTATATGTTGGTATTAGCTTGGGATAATAATAATTACTAAGGATTTCAGCAACATTAAGAATGTAATTAGAGGGATTATTTGGCTTGTGAAGTTTAGGATTTTTTATGCTTTTTAGAAATGTGGTTGAATTGACACCCTCTATGATTTGCATAATGGAATATCCGTAATTTTGACAAACGGGTGTAATCCTCTTTTTTAAGCGGGCATTCACTAGATATAGGGGAGAGTAGTACACAGGGAGATGAAAATTATTATTACTTAACGAATGGCGACGGTTTTTATTCTTATGAAAAAAATTTTGCTGCATCTTTAAGCTACAAAAATAGGCTACACATTAATGTATAAATGGTTTTAAAAAAGTTATTTATAAAAGCACAGAAGTAGCATAACGGAGTATCGAAAATTGTCTTACTCTGTACCACGAGTGGTACATAGTGAGACAATGTATATATTTTCATAAATCATACATTTTTAAATTCTATCAATAATTTTCTGCAGTTTATGATTTTTAATTAATATATTTAGATTTTCAAAATTTTAACAATGTGAGCCTCTGGTGGACAATAGCAGACCTTGGGCTACCTCCATGTAAATTTTCAGCCTCTTACGTTTTGTAAATTTCCCTTGTCATCTCACGCCCACACACACAGAGAGAAAGAGAGAGAGAAATACCTCCTTTTATTAATAAATAACTTTTTTTACATCAGAACTACATAATAGGCACACAATGAGAAACGTCTTACTTTGTACCACAATTGTGTGTCGCACTGTGTACTTTCAGTACGTTGTAACAAAATGGATGCCACATCTGTTACATCAATTTCATTGCTTTAAAAAGTTTATGTCGTTTTGTCGAAATAGTCTATTATTAGATAGTTTAGTTAGGTAAATATATGTCATATTGAAGGAAATAAACTTTAAAATGGATGTTTATGTAACTTTAACCACTATAAAATAAAGAATTAGTTACTATTTTGTCGGACGAGTAAAAGAAGTGCCGAAACTACATCCACGTGTTGTATAAGATGAGATCGTTATGTGTGTGTGCCAGCTTGGAGAAAATGTGACAACTATATGTCAAAGTGGCTGCTGTCTCACTGTGTACGATGTCTCACTGTGTACTACTCTCCCCTATGTTTGAGACACACTTAAAATATATGGGCGTGAGACCACATGCATCTGAGGCCTGACAGATATCGCTAACGTTGTTTTATATGAATCTATCTGATTCTATCAGTTACTACAGTAACGTAGTATAAGTAATTAATTTGACAGATGTTTTTGAAACATATGAATTTAAGAAGACATGTCATGAAGAATTTAAAATTTATATATCAACTAGGTTTTCCTGGTCTTGAGTTTTTCATACATGGCAGTCCGGATGGCTGTGAACTTTTGCTCAGAGCATAGAACAAATAATAATCAATTGGTTGATATCGCTTGGAATACATTTTAAAAATATTTTTTAGGATTGCTGTTGGGCGCATTGCAATAAGAAAAATTACTTTATTTCGCCGTAAGGGAAAATCGCGTTTTTTAACATCACCAAGAGTAACAGTTGCAGTAGAGTCTAATAAAAAACGGGGGGGAAATTAACTGATTTGTTAGAAACACACATAACTTTAGTCTATGCCACTAGCAGAATTTTCAATCACGAAGAAGATGGAATTTTTTTCGTCTAAAAATACTTGCAAATCAATTTTTGTTAATTTGTGCTGTTTGTCTTTAAATAATCGAGTTTATTCACATCGATAAAGAGCTTTAGAAAAATTTTAAGAAAATCCTAAAATGTCCATAATTAAGACTATGTCTGTGAAAATGAAATAAAAAGGAGAAGGATAAAGCTCACGTAGGTCTCTTTAACAATGAATAACATGTTTACTAACATAAATAATGAAAATAACTAATGAACTCAAATGCAAAGTATTCGTGTTCTATTATGTATGCCTTAAGTAAAAAACCGGGATAACATTTCTTGTTATTATTACAAGAGCAAGACAAAAATCCGTGATTCTTTGAAATATTCTCACTAAAAAACTATTTATTTTATTATTTTACCTTCTAATTATCTTTAATTTGCGCCGTATTTTAATAGCATTTTGAAATGTTTTTAGCACCTAATAAATACTGCACATTATTTCGTAATGTGATGTAAATCGGAGAAAGCACTAAAATAAAATATTAGTTTCAAAAGAAACCATTTAAAATTTATAAGAAATGTATACTTTGAGAATTTATAAATGTTTAAACTTTTATTTTGAATATATGTTCATAGTAGATTTCCGATTTGTTATTTTTGCATTCACAATCTATTTGGATTGAAATTTTTAAATTAGTTAGCTCTGACTATATATATACTATTATTTTTTATGCTTGATATATGTAAAACGACCGTAATTTTAGATTGTGGATTTTTTTTTCTTACAGAACTGCTACAATTATGTTTTAACTACTAATCTTACACATGTTTAATCACAAAATGGCTGTCATTAAATAAGACGAAGATTATTATTTAGAAGTAGTGGTAGATATTTTGTATAAAAAGTTTTCCAATTTGGCAACATTCCAACTACAGTTAGTTCAAGTGTATTCGTGCAAATTGTATCTTCTGCATCAGAGATGAGCTGAATGAAACTCAAAGAAACTGCCAAAGGCTTAGTGGGACACAGATAAATTTTCGGCGTGACACACGTTTGGTATGCTTCATCTTAAAATTGAAAATCAAGTAATATAAAAATTTTGTTTTTAAAGTCAATTCCTACTTAGGTCATCAAAAAAAAAATTAATATAATCCCTTAAGCTAATATTAGTTTTTGTTGCATTAAAATATCTCAATTTGTTGATTTTCTATAAGCAAGTAGGTTTACAATTGAAGTCTATGGGAATTTGATGAAATATTAGAGATATCGCCAAGTTGGCGACAAACTTGGCGGTATTTGGCGACAGAACAGGGTCCCCCTATGGTACCCCCCCCCCCTTATAGATATGAAGATGCATTAAATGCTTCAATAACCAATGGCCGCCATTTTCTATCCCATGTAAAACTAAAATTAATTAATTAAAATTTAATTAATGAATTTATATTTGAAAAAACTATATAAACATCAATTGTCATCCAGTACCAGTTTAAAAAAAATTATTTCAACTTGATAGGATGAATAATAAGCATTTTATTAACGATTGAAATTTTGAACAAGATATATAAATAAATAAATAAATATAGTGAGAGCGTGAACTAATAGTATTAATTGAAATGGGACAAAGTAAGTATCTTTATGCACTACCTAGTAGCGATGCAACTTAATATCTAGTTGATCTGAAAGATTCTGCTCGCAAAACTGGTAGACGCGAGGTTCTGCGTCCGAACGCAAACCCGCATATCGGCTAATCGTTCTGCGTTTTCCGTGGTCTTTTTCGATCCTTGGATAACTTTGCGTAAATATGGTGTAGGTTCCCTTAGAACGACCACATCGGGGAGCACTATTCATCTCTCATCTGTCATATATCCCTAGTATACTCGGCCGCCATAAACAACACCATCCAAAGCAGTTAACAACAGTAAATCACCATAATCGGACACAGAGCGTGACACTTTGTGACACTTGTGACACTTTTGTGACACTTTTTTATTTTAAACTTACATAAAATAAATTATGTAAGCTATTTGATTGAAAAACTTATTTTATTTCATTATGTACTGCCATAATTACTTTTATATCCTTTATTTTGCCGATAAAAAACAATTTACAATTATTTTTAAATGAAGGATCATTTTGCCCTTGGGTGAGGGTAAAATGATCCTTTGGACACTTTTTCAAAAACCTATTTTTTTCATTAATTAATTTGGGTTTAAAATATTATTAAAATATGTTTCTAATGCAAAATATAGTGTAAAACATATTAGCATAGGGCTAAAGTTTCATTTAAACAGTTATGTTATTTTACACAAGTTTTCCCCTTAAGGGGATCATATTAGGCCACCTTCCCCTATATTAAAATTAAAGAGGAATTAAGAACTTTTACTTGGGTAGAAGGGGTCATATGAGAGCTATTGCTCCTCCCTCGAATTTGATTTAAATTTGATTTAATCTAAATTATTTCTAAATTTTATTTTCAATGATTTTGAAAAACACAGTAAAATGTTCTCTTTTCGAGTAACTTAAAATAAAAGAAGAATTAAATAATTTTCTGTAAAGTTAGAGGGTTTAGGTGAACCATTACCTTTACCCCAGATTTTAAAATTTAATTAATTAAAATTTCTTTTTTTGCTTATTTTGAAAAATATAGTAAAATTTATTTTTTTCAAGCGACTTAAAATAAAGGGGGAACTCAGGAAATTTCCATTAATGAAAGAGGGGGCGAGGGCATTGCCCCTTCCTGTATTTTGAAATTTAAATAATTAAAATTTGTTTTTTCTTATTTTGAAAAAAAATAGTAAAATGTATTTATTTCGTTTACCTTAAAATTAAATTGGAATTGAGAATTTTCGTTTAGGGAGGGGGGGGGGGGGGGTAAATATACTATTTAAAATAAAAGTACTAATTTTTACATCCATAAAAAATACATAATTTTTGAAAAATTGTAATCTACAGGGTTTTTTTTTTTCATAAAAAATGCACACTTTTCGCGAACACGGAATATTAATTGATTTTATGCAAAAAATGTGCACAGTTTTTGACAACATAGAATGTACACTTTTTTGTGTGTATAAAAAATACAGACAGTTTGCACAAAAGGTGCATACTTTTCGAGGTGTTCAAAAATAGTCACTTTTTATGCACAAATTGTGTACAATTTATACTTTTTTGCAAAAAAAGTGCAAACATCTTCTACCTGGGTAACAACCAAATACAGAGAAATCGCAACAAGAAAATTAGACAATAGGTTACGAAACTCAGAACTGATAAGTTAAACAAAAAAAATCGAATCCATAAGATAGATTTAGGTTCTTATTACTCAGCAGGTCGCTATCCCAAATTTAATTAACCCACCTCAAGTTCAGAGTTTTGTTTCGCATTTCGGCCCCAGCAGCGACTCACTACTTTGTCACCCTCCCCTGCTAAATTTTCCAGGTCTTGTCTAGAAGTTAGTCTCACCTACTTGACATCTAACACCCATGTATTATATTCATATTTCAAAAACGCGCATTCTTATTTTGTAAGCAGAACCAACACCGGGCCAAACGATTCCTCACGCATCTCTTTGCAGCCCGTTAGTGATTAAATAAAGTGAAGTAGCGCGTTTTTTTCTACGACTGCACATTTATTTAAATAAAATCAGAGAATTGCGAATCGATTTTTTCTAATAACTGGAAGAAACTGTTGACTAATGGAACAAAGGGGGTAAAGGAAAACATAGCTTTTTTCTGGTAAAACAAATCAGTTAAATGTTTAATCTTTTGTCAAAATATAGGAGTACCAACATTATACAAGTACATTTATTGAGCAATTTTTACCATTAGCTGCTTTCAAAGTCTAGCGTGAAGAATTTAGTTTATGTTTCCTAAATAGAACTTTTAATAAAGTATTAACTCTGTTTTTTTTGTTTTGTTTTTACAATATATAACGTTTAATGATTACTAGTCATTTGCAATCATCGTTTCGTATTAGTGATAAAAGTTAGTTTACAATATGCCTAAATGCAGTTTAAAATGTTAGGAGGAGTAACGAACATTTCATATTGGGTATCGCAAAGCGATTATATTTAAACCTTCCATCTAAACAACCCTCATAGCATGCATGGTCACGGTGACGTCGTTGTGACGTCACTGTGAGTCACTGTGGTCACGTCACATCTGTGACCAAAATGCCACCACTCAGTGATGTCACATTGTGACTGAGATGTGAACTTCTTAGAAAACTTTAAAAAATTACAAAAAATATTCAAAACATGTTATTTATGTAAAATTATATTTTCTGGCAATTAAAAAAAAAAAAATTGTGACGTCACTGTTATGTCATTGCATGTAACGTACGTCACGTCACATATGTGACGAAAAAAACCACCATATTGTAAGTCACAGTGTGATAAAAATATGAACATCAAAAATCTTTGAAAATGAACAGAAATATTTTAAACATGCCCAAGTTACAGCCACATAAGGAATGAAAACATATTAGTGGATAGGAAATAGTAAATTCGGACACAAAAAGAGGTGGGGGGGGGGGCATAAAAAGGAAAATGCATGGTACAAGTATCAACAAACTAGATTTTCATGCTATATTTTATCAATTTGTTATCTAAGACAGTGAAAGTATACTTTTTTATGATTTCAATTTTATCTACTATTGCAATTTAATCCTTCACTGATTGTTATTATAATAAAAGTATTTCTCGGAAAAACGGTACGTACTGGCGCAATTTGGATAACAAATTTAGAATTAGGAATATTAAATCTGTACACTTTACATATTTAGTTTGCAGGGAGGGAGTTTTTTTTTTTCCTTGTCGACCAGTGGTATTCGAAACACTTCTGTGGTTTCAAACTAAAATTTTCTATTACAGTTAAGTCAGTAGCTTTTAATGAGCACGTAGAAAGAGTATTCAGAGTTTAGTCATATATGCATTTCTTGCTTTAGAATTTGCATTCAAGTCATATTTTTTCCTGTTAGTGTTTAACTATTTTAAATAACTATTTTTTAAAAAATTCTACTTCTTTCAGACTTTTAAAATAAAATTAGCATTTTCCGAAAAAATATTTATACAAATTTTATACAAGATCCATGATATAATGATTCGTATTTTAAATTCGTGTTTTAGAGATACGACTTTAAAAAAAGCTATTTTACAAATAGTTTTATTCTACAGAAAATGAATATAAAAAAATGACAGATTGACAAAGAAGTTTTTTTTTATCCTGTATACTCTCTTTTCATTTATTAAGAAGATGCCTAATTTGTATTTACGTGTAAAACAAACTTTACTTAAAAAAAAAGGAAAGAAAAAAGGCAGGTGTTTCATTCAAATAGAAAATTTTCATTACACTCACATAAAGATAAAATGATTGCGCATTTAAACTCTAAAAATCTTTTGTCTACAAAAAGAAATATAATAATACAGTATAAGCACCTGCTTGCTAATATCGTCTGCGCTCGATTAAACCGCAGAATAAAATAAGGATCAGAACTTTTGACGCGGGAAGTATGTCTGACAATTTTGTCATTTTGTCCGAAATATGTCTGATAATTTAGGATAAAACACGGATATTATTAAAATATTTATGGAACTTAAAAGGTATGTCTTATTTAATTTAAATTTTTTATTTCCGTTTGATAGATTATTATCATGAGTTAAATAGTTGTTGTATGTTATATGCAATGTGACTGATCTGGAATTCTTTTGCGATTCGATGCTGTAAAATATCTTAATCTGCCATCGCTAGAAGGGAAAAAAAAAGCTGGTGCAGAGACTGATTTTAACAGTATTTATCGTCATTAATATTTTGGAGTTAAATATGATATTCGATTATACACTATGACGCAAAAGTTTAGACAATGACGTCATTCAGCTTTAAAATGGAGAATTATGACGTCAGAATTACAAAAACCTGTAAATATATTCAAAAACTGATTTAAAATGCTATGTACAAAAGACAGTCGTTTTATTTGCTATAATACTAATTTTTTTCATAAAAATTCAAATGTGCTTGTCGCAAAAGTTTAGACACTATTCTAAATTTCTTTGAATATTCGCTGGCATATGCAAATTTAGAATCGATGATGTCACAAATTTGGAGTACTTAAGTTCTGCAAACGATTGCGCTTCATAGTCGACATGCCGAGAGCTAAAGAAATTCAAGTGAATGAGGTTTCAAGGATTTGGCAGTTGAAAGGTGAAGGGAAGAGCGTTTCTGAAATTTCTGCTATTATTAATAGGTCAAAAAAATCTATTTATCGAGTTTTATCGAGTGGTTCCGAATATAAAGCAAAATGTCGGTCTGGGAGGCCACGTGTGACAAATGTACGAGAGGATCGCCTGATACAAAGACTAGCGAGTACTCAACAAATGAGCGTACGTGGAGTTCAAAGCTCATCGGGACTCTCTGTATCAAAGGATACGATTTGTAGACGAATTTTGGAAAAAGGAACAATCGTTTATAGCAAAATGCAGAAAAAACCAGCTCTGAAACCACATCATAAGTTACAAAGACTTATGTGGGCTCGAAAGCATATGTCATATGGAGAGAAATGGCAGTCAGTCATATTTAGCGATGAAAAAAAGTGGAATCTGGATTGTCCAGATGGTTGTTTATCGTACTGGCATGACTTGCGGAAGGAACCTCGACGTTTTTTTAGTCGCAGACAAGGAGGGAGCTCGGTGATGGTTTGGGCAGCCTTTTGCTATAATGGAAAAGTATCTCTGACCTTCACCAGTGGTCGTCAAACTTCACACCATTATACACAGACATAAGAAGAAAACCTACTGCCATTTTCTGAGCTTCTAGGGGGTCCTCAGTGGGAATTTCAGCAAGACAATGCTTCAATTCACACTGCAAAACATTCAAAATCTTGGTTTAATTCCCATAATATAAGAGTTCTCGACTGGCCAGCATGTAGCCCAGATCTTAACCCTATAGAAAACCTTTGGAGCATCATGTGTCGCAAAGTTTATAGCAACGCTAGACAATACTCTTCTGAAAAGGAACTTAAGACATCTATTGAGAATGCATGGTACGATATCGATCCACAAACTATGCAAGATTTAGTTTCTTCCATGCAATCTCGTGTATATGACGTAATACATAAGCATGGATGCGCAACCAGGTTTTAAAAATTGTTTATTTCGATTTTATTTAATTTGTGTCTAAACTTTTGAGACAGCAGTTTATTTTTGTTACCATTTAATTTATTGCAATATGCACAATTCCACTTTTCTTTGTTATAAATATTGTTTATATGTACAGCACATTAATTTCAAGCAGTGATTTGAAAATTGAATAAATATTTTTCAAAGTATGTAAGAATTTCTTCATTGTCTAAACTTTTGCGTCATAGTGTAATGATATTAGGAAACTGTTTCAATTTTGAAATTAACATTATACTGGGAAAAAGTCTTTTTACTTTTGAAAGATTTTTTTTTCATTGCTAATAATATTTTAAATTAGTATTTAAAATCTTAAATCTTCATACCAATGTTTTCAGATTTAACATTTGCCAAAATTATAAAATAATAGGAATTCCTTATAACATATGGAAAGATTTTTGAGAAATTGTTAAATGCATTTAATTCATCTATTGTAGTTTGTTGTTGTTTAATAGTACAATTATAAACACTAATTATTTAGTGTTTTTCAAATTGATATATTTATTTTTTAAATTGTATTTAAGCATTTTTTTTTTTTTTTTGGCTGTTTGTGATTTTAATCTAACATTTAATTGTAGACATTCAGAATCAGTTATTAAATTTTCTTTGATTGTAAACTCATTTTCTACGTTTTCGATACATTTATTTTATTGGCATTAAAAAATAAAAAAATAATATTTAAGCATTGAAATAAAGTGTTTTTCAGGCCTGATAAAGTTGAAAAGTGTTTATGACTTCGGTTTGTCTGGCCGTCTGTCCGCGCTCTAACTCGCGTAAATATACTCGGATTGACCGGAAATTTTTGAATGTCATTGACGTTTACCATAGCAAGGTCCCTATTTGTAATGAAGTTTGTAGAATGTTTAGTTCATTTACAGAGACAGTCAAAAGTATTCCATTACATTACGGCCTGTGGGAAAAAAAATCGTTTCAAATGATTTTTAATGATTTTACACGCTTTCGAACAGAATAAAATTGATGTGCATTTATGAAGCGCACTAAAATGTGCATTCCGTAGAATATGCAATGCAGAGAATAGTTATTGTTTATTTACAGGGCTAAAAAAGGAATTCCAATACATAATGATATAGGGGTGGAGGGAATTGTTTGCGGCGTACTATATTTATGTTAATCTATTTGATATGTAATGAAATTGATATACGTCGTTGAGGTTTACATACTATGAATTATTTCATGTATAATACGAAGTGTATATAGCATTTACAGGGACACACAAAATATTTCAGATACTATATTGTATCCGAAGTACTGTTCATTAGCGATGATTGCTGGAAATGCATTTTTAATCATGATATGCACTTTTATGATTCACTACATTTATGCATAGTATATGGTGTATATATATATATGCTATAATTCATATACAGGACTATACAAAAGTATTCGTAAGGGTTACTGGGTATTGCTTAAAGGTAGTTTTTAAATAAATTATGCATTTTTACGCTGCACTGTATTTAATTTACTAAGAAATGTTTGTAGAATATAGATAAAATGATATACAGGGTCACGCAAAGAATTGGATACGTTGCCGTCTATAGATTATAATTTCTGGAAATGTGATTTCAGCAGTTTTAAGAGTGTTTTAGTTTGAATTAAATTTTAACTAAATAGTGGCGTGTAATAAAAATTCTAGGTAAACTACAGGGTTGTACAAAATTACTTAAGTATGTTTCCATATATTAGTATTAATTGCTGAAAGAGAATTTCAAACTGTTATGCGTTTCCTTGATAAACTAAATTTTTCCATTATATAGTATATATATCAATCTACAGATCAAATACAGGACTGTTTAAAAGAATTGGAAAACATATTTGGCTATGGGTGGTAACTGCTGAAATCAGTTTTTCAAATGTTTTATGCGTTTTCATGTTTAGTTAGTTATCTTGTTTACGTTATTTCCCAGATCAGTCTTTTCCTATAAAACATACCAAATCTAATTTGCTCATATTCACAAAATACAATATATACGGGAATAAAAAATTTAAATAAATAGGGCTTATCATGTCGTTCTATAAATAACTGTTGTATTAATGTCCGTTAGACTCCATGTTCGTATTTAGTAAAGCAATGACAAATCACAAAAAATTAAAAAGCTTACACATTCTTAATATTAAGCTTGAATTCAAGATCAAGCTTAGAACTTAATAAAAAAAGATGTCAGTTGATAAACATTGTTTTTTAAATGGAAAATTAAAAATATTTTGGAAGAATAGGACTACAAAATAGGGATATCTTACTAAAAAGTACGGTAAAAAGATAAGATTTTATATTTCAAACAAAACTTTAATTTAAAATTATCATAGTGTTTATGACAAGAATCATCACAATATTAATACTTGGAAATTTTTCCAGAGAGAAACATTCGCCTTGCATACAATATTTCAAATGAAAATCAAATTTCAAATTAATTGCTTAAAAGGCGCAAAGGTCAACATAGTGAAAAATATTCCACGCCGGGACACGATCCCGGGTCATCAGTATAGCGCACTGACATTCTACTGACTAAACCACATGGAACGATACCCAGCCTGGAAAATTTCTCCCTATTACATGCTGGCAAGGCTACAAACGCAGCACAAGATGGAATATTTATCGTGAGCCACCGTCATGGGGCAAGCACGAAACGTAATTAAATCCAATATCGATTGAAACTATATTAAAACTTGGAAATTTTTCTAGAGAGAAACATTCGCCTTGCATACAGTATTTCAAATGAAAATCAAATTTCAAATTAAAATTGTCTTTTAAGCAATTAATTTGAAATTTGATTGTCATTTGAAATATTGTATGCAATGCGAATGGTTCTCTCTGGAAAAATTTCCAAGTATTAATATAGTTTCAATCGATGCTCGATTTAATTAAGTTTCGTGTTTGCCCCATGTCGGTGGCTCACGATAAATATTCCATCTTGTGCTGCATTTGTAGCCTTGCCAACATGTAGTAGTGAGAAATTTTCCAGGCCGGGTATTGTTCCATGTGGTTTAGTCGGTAGAATGTCAGTGCGCTATACTGATGGCCCGGGTTCGAGTCCCAGCAGGGAATCTTTTTCACTATGTTCGCCTTTGCGCCTTTTAAGCAATTAATTTGAAATTTGATTTTCATTTGAAATCATCACAGTGTTTATGACAAGTTCGTCACAAATGACACATTTTTCACAAATTGGTCACAATGTGACTTCAAAGCATTGTCCCTTTCGTCACAGGTTCGTCACAAAGTCAATGCCAAAATTGTCCGAAAAGACACACTTTTCACAAATTTGTCACACCGTGACTTCACAGAGTGGTCACAATGTGACGTCACAAACGACCTCTAAAACGGCCATAACGACCTCACATTCTAGTCACTGTGACGTCACATCGACGGTCACAAAATCACAGTGTGACTTCACAACGACGTCGCTGTGACGTCACCCTGCCTTACGCGAATCCATCTACAGCAATTTGTTAAACAATGCATTTTGTGAACAAAAAACTTAATTTGCGGTATTCTGTCATATCCGTTTAATTTCATACCATTTTACCAAATTATCGACCAATAAAAGCATGGCGGGATAATGAAAACTTAAAAAAAAAAAAAAAAAAAAAAAAAGTAATTTTTACAAATATATACAGAAAATTTAAATTTAAAAATATAGATTCTGTTTATTACATTTAATATAAAGGGAATTTAGCCCTAGAATTCGCCTATTTGGGAATTATTTATGATTAGTTAATGTGTTCCAATTGACCCATGACAAGTTCGATTTGATTTCGGAGTCGGAATATAATTGAAGTAAATTTCATTTCAAAAGTTAATTCTTTTACTCTTCACTAATTAAATTATGACTAAATTTATTTTAAATTAATTAAAAACTGTTTACTAACAGTTAAAAACAGGAGAATTTTATAAATTACACATTCACAAAATGAAATAAATAACATGTTTCATTAGCTCCCAGTTTCCCCTGCTCAAAGATAAAAGTAAAATCTCATGAAATGAAAATGTGATCTTCTAGTAGCCAGGTTTTGTATAATTAAACTCTATTTAATTTGCCATTTATGTCAGAAACAATGATAAATTAAACATATTTTCTGAGAATTATAAGCAACGTTCAAAAAACACAATGAATTTTTTTTACACCGCTCAAATGAATCAAGTAGAGATTTTTCAATTTCAAAGATTACATTCATGTATTAAAATGTAAAATTGACAAATTTTGGTGTGGCATGCAAACTATGTTTACGCATGTTTTCTTCAAATCAGGAATTGGAAATGCACAGCAAAAAAAAAAAAAAAAAAAATACAAATGATTCTTAATCTGCAAAAATATGATACAAGCAAGAGCGAAAATATATAATAATCTCTTCCAAGCTAACCGCGATCACGAAAATAGATCTTTCATATTAGAAGCATCAGAAATCAATGTACACTGTAAAACTGACAAATGTTTCTAAAGCTAGGAAAATAATACAAAACCACATTACATTGTATACTTTCGTAAAAATAAAAAATAACACCTTCCTAGCTACTAAGAATTCAGAAAAATATTATTTATCTTTAAAAAGCTCAGAAATCAACATATTTTTCAGACATGACCCTTTATGTACTGAATTTTGAATTAATGAAAATTTTATCTTCTAATAGTCCAGGCAATAGGGAATTTTACATAGCAAAATTAATGGTAGTTCTGGAAATCGGCTTACTTTATGTTTTTGGGGTCGCTGAATCCGAATTTGTAACTTCCCACCAAAAATTCCCTCGGCAACCCCCCGCCCAAAGTTTTGTAAAAAGCCCACCCAAAAGTTTTTATTAAAAAAATCGATTTTTTTATTGTTTTATGGGAAATGTATCTAGAAATTCAGAAAGTAGACAAAATTTGCAACAAATTAGATATATGAAATTATGACTTAGGATGAGGGGGAAGGGGGGATCTGCCTCGGAACATGTGCGCTGTGCTGCGTGGACTAACTTGCGCAATTCCACTTAACCACTCACACGTTTAAATTCGCCCTCCCATCACATCTCCGAACTTTCTTTATAAGGTTTACTTTAAGTTATTTTGGTCGCTGAATCCGAATTTTTAACTTACCCCCAAAATTACTCCCCCCCGAACCCCCCCCCCTCAAAATAGCTGTTATTAACTTAAATTTCTTATTGTTTTAGGGGAAAAGCATTACGAAATTCAGAAACTAGACAAAATTTACAACAAATAGGATATATGACATTCTTCTCTCCTCTCCCCGTTTATCCTACGCCCTAATGTCATATATCCTATTTGTTGCAAATTTTGTCTACTTTCTGAATTTCTACATACTTTTCCCCTAAAACAATAAAAAAATTAATTAAAAAACAACTATTTTGGGGGGATGCGGGGGAGAAATTTTGGGGGGAAGTTAAAAATTCGGATTCAGCGACCCAAAAGACTTGAAGTAAACCTTATAAAGCAAGTTCGGAGATGAGATGGGAGGGCGAATTTAAACGTGTGAGTGGTTACGTGGAATTGCGCAAGTTAGTCCACGCAGCACAGCGCACATGTTCCGAGGCAGATCCCCCCTTCCCCTTCATCCTAAGTCATAATTTCATATATCTAATTTGTTGCAAATTTTGTCTACTTTCTGAATTTCTAGATACATTTCCCCTAAAACAATAAAAAAATCGATTTTTTTAATAAAAAACTTTTGGTTGGGCTTTTTACAAAACTTTGGGCGGGGGGTTGCCGAGGGAATTTTTGGTGGGAAGTTACAAATTCGGATTCAGCGACCCAAAAAACATAAAGTAAGCCGATTTCCAGAACTACCATTAATTTTGCTATGTAAAATTCCCTATTGCCTGGACTATTAGAAGATAAAATTTTCATTAATTCAAAATTCAGTACATAAAGGGTCATGTCTGAAAAATATGTTGGTTTCTGAACTTTTTAAAGATAAATAATATTTTTCTGAATTCTTAGTAGCTAGGAAGGTGTTATTTTTTATTTTTTATGTTCCGAGGCAGGTCCCCTCTCCCTCTTCACCCTACGTCATAATGTCATATATCTAGTTTATTGCAAATTTTGTCTACTTTCTGAGCATCTAGATACTTTTTCCCTAAACAATTAAAAATAAATGATTTTTTTTAATAAAAACCTTTTTTGGGGGCATTTTACCAAAATGTAGGGGGGTTGCCGGGAGAAATTTTGGTGGGAAGTTAAAAATTCGGATTCAGCGACCGAAAAAACATATAGAAAGTTATTTTCCAGAACTACCATGAATTTTGCTAGGTAGAGCTCCTATACGGTCTCTATTGCCTGGACTATAAAGGATTGTTCGTGAATTTTTGAAACTACATTACAAGATTTACATAATCATTTAATAAATTTTAGAAGGATTTTAGAAGGATTGAAGGATTTAGAAAGATTAATTAAATTTGAATTTGTAAGGACTTTGGGCAATATTTATAACTCCACTCAAATTATTTAATTTTAATATCTTTCTTCGTATTTTGTAGAATTATGAAATGTACAAAAATAATGTTCTTACATTAGACATATATAAATACTTCCAAACTGAAAAATCCCCCGCCCCAGCGCCAAGTAAGCTGAAAAGGTGCAAATGCAAAAAAAAAATCATCCTTAAAAAAAATATAATAATAAATAATAATAAATAATAATAATAATAATAATAATAATAAAATAATAATAATAATAAAAAAATAAATAAAAAAATGCGTAACCAATAATGCTTTTGGAACAAGATAAGGTATTGCATCTATGACTCCTTCTAAACTGTATTAATACTAATCGATTCATTAAATGAATTCTATAACAAGTTATTTTAATGGTACTTATAACTATCGTCAGTAGATAAAGAGTTAAAGAAACATTTATAAAAACAAAGTTTTGTTTGCTGCCGTTGATTATCTGAAACATTTATCGACTAGTTTTTAGAGTATAGTTTTTCACAATCTCTATTTTTAGTTTTTCGAATGCTGTCAGTTCTCAAGAAAACATTTTCATTACACGCATACCAAATATTCAGTTTCGCTTTCGGCCCAAAATCCGAGTTTATGCCGAAAATTCATTTTCGGCCAAAATGCTGCCGGGGATTCGGCCAGACGGAAACACGACCGAAACTATATGTATTCAAAAAATCGAGTTTTTTTCTTTGGAGAATTTTCACCATTGCTCATTGGTATGGGCTGTATCGGCTCAAATGACAGACTTTTTATTTATTGCCAATGAACTTTGCTGTTTGTAATTATCCGTTATGATTGATTCCCGACGGCAGTACAAATTCAAAAGAAACAATGCATATATGACTAAACTTTGAAGAAACTTTTGACGTGCTAATTAAAAGCAGCAGACTTAACAGGAATAGAAATATTTCAGTTTGAAACAACAGAAGTGTTTCGAGTACTCTTCGAGTAAGTTTTAGTATACCAGATGATCATTTACAAAAATCATTATAAAAGATAAATCGAGGTATGTATATTAAAACATTTTTTAATTCGGTGAAATCCGTATAATTAGAAAATCCTTTTGTGTCGTTGATGAATTAATTACATTTTATTTTATATGAAAGTAAAAAGGTTTGGTAGGAGGCACAGACTGCCAACAAGAGCCACAAATATATTTATACACATAATAAATTAATAAATATGCATATTTATATATGTATAATTACTTTAAAGAATAATTTTGATATTTTCGTTTTCGGTTTCGGCTGAAAATCGAAAAATTACTGAAATTCCATATCGGTTTGAGTTTTAAAAGCTTATTTCGACCAATCCTTGATGTTCATTTTCAACAAACATGTTTTAAAAACAAACATGATAAGTTAAAAGTATTAACATTAAAATTAATTTTAATTTGCTGCTCCATCTATATATATAAAAGAAAGTCTGATTTTTGTATTAATCAACGCGCAGCCCAAACTACTGAACATAAAATCTTGAAAATCGGGGTAAAAATACTTCTTATGACATAGAGTGCCGCTAAGAAAGGATTTTCTAAAATTCCACCCCTAAGGAGGGTAAAAAATGGAACGAACTTTTAAAAAATTCCTTAAAAATCTGATTTTACAGTTATTTTTCAACAGATAACATATTTTGGTGTATTTTTGAATGCTGAATCGAATGGCACTAACGAAATTATTTTAAATCTAATAGTTCATGAGATATTTCATATTTTTCTAATTTGGCACTATCTTTGGCGCCAAACCCTGAATTTTTCAAGTGATAATTTCTAAAAACTCATTCTCTTCATTCTATTACTATAGCAAGGGAAGAAATTCAAATTGAATAAATTTTTAATCAATTCTTTTGCTTAAATATTTAAAACAACTATGTCAGTTAGGAAATAAATTATAAACGCCTCAAAAACTAAAACTAAATAATAATAATAATAAAAAAACTGTTGTACTTTTTCGTTCTATCAACCCTATGCCAAAATGTATGGTATTGCGCCATTTATTTCTACGCTTAGCGTGCAAACGATTTTTATTGCAAACCGTGCCAAACATTAACATTTGCTATTTATTGAACTTGAATATTTTTTATGAGTATTATTCGATTGTAATCTCGTAAAACTTTTAAATTTGTTATTTTTTGAATAGAAAATATTTATTTTTGAATTATAACTTACATTTATTACTGACAGTGACATGGATTTTACGATTTGGCAGTTACTTGATGACGAGGAAGGTGTAATAAAATCATTTCAGAACTTAGGAATTATACCTATAAAAATGTTTTGTTAAAAAAAGGTTGAACGTCTTCATTCAAAAAATTAAATGTTTACTGCAATGACAGATATGATTATTACGTACGCCACGCTACAATGATAACCTGAAAGACATTTACAATTCGAGACCTGCAGATTAAATTGACTTATTTAATTTGACTTATTTAAATTGACTTATTGTAAAGTATTTATTTTTTCTTTTATTTTAAGTATTGATTTGTATTGATTTAAAAAATTAGTTGGTGAAAGTCTGTAATTTTCAAATGTTATATATTTTAAATGCTCATTTTTGTATCAACAAAATTATTTTTTTTTTGGCTTAGATGTTATATATTCCCGCGGCCGCCATCTTGAATTTCTCGGCGATGTTTCGTTGACGTTTATCGATAAGGCAACCCCGACGAGTGACGTGTTCTGGCAACCCCGTTAAGCCTAACATGCGCATAAGTCTGCTTGGCGACATTTACTTGACGGGAAAGGGGTTTTCACGCCAAGAAAATATCCAAGATGGCGGTCGCGGGAATATATGACATCTGTTCCATTTTTTTTTTTTTTTTTTTTTTTTTTAATGTTTCATTTCATTTTGCGCTAATTATTATGCTTGGCGACAACGGTGTTGGTATAACGGAAAAATACCAAAACAGTTACTGATTTTATTTAAAATACAATGAAAAAGGATTTAATAAGAAATAAATATTGTAAAACGGAAATATTTAATTTAAGTATGAAAGCAATGTTTGTACTGATTAAAAAAGTGTTCATATTCAAAGGTTTAAAAAGAAAAATATTTTGCAATTTGCCATTTGCTTCTATGGATAAAAAAAAAAAAAATGGATACTTTTATGTTAGCCGTGCATAAATCTCGCCAATAGCATTTTATAAATCTCCAAATACCAATACCTACAATTTTACTCATCACCATCTACTATATTTACAAAACGCATATTCTTATTTCATTCTGATTGACTATAACTCAGGTTCTACTGAACATAATTTTGTAGAACGTACATTGTTAGTTAAGTAATTTGGTTACTTGTTAGTTATCCCGTCAACCAATTTCGCCAAATTATATAAATCGCCAAACCACTCGCCAAATTATACAAATTGACATAGTTTTTATTTTAAATAACGAAAAAACAAATAAATTAGTATAACATTAATAAAAATACAAATAAAACGTCGAAACAAAAATCATTTGATGACGTAAACACGTTTTGTCAAGTGAATGTGACATTTATGATCAACTATTATTGCCATTTAATATTACAATTTGGCGACAGTAATTTGGGCGACGGGATAACTAACAAGTACCGTAATTTGGTTTAGAAGTGTTTTAATGTAAAAAAAAAAAAAAAATAGTTCTACTTTGAATTAGTGATAAGTACGGGACTTTTAAAATTAGGTGAACCCGATTATGAAAGATTACCTCTATATAAAGTTCTACTAAATGGATTTTGATGCTATGCCGGAAAGTTCTCTGTGGTGTAGTAAATTACTATAAGAGGATGTACGCTATATGCAATGTGTATATACTAGAGAATATATATTCTATAAAGGTGTGCAGGGTTTCTTAAAAAATCCACTGGGTATATAAAATAGGCCTACCTCTACATCCCTGATAGTTCTATAATCTGGTTAACGCGATTATGGAAGATATATTTAAATTTAACTATCTATAATATGTATGAAATGCAAAGAGAAATTTCGTTTGGGCCGCTTACAACCTGGGTTCTGCTGAATAGATTTTTGATGGGACTTACATTGTTAGATAATTTTTTCAGAAAAAAAATGTAGTACATCATATCGTTCTACGTTGCTTAGTTAAATAATTATGGGGTGAAATTCAAAATCAGAAGAACACGATTATGAAAGATTGACTTTTTTAAAATGTCTGCTGGGTGGATTCTGGTAAGACAAACTGTTAATTAGATAATTTTTAGGGAACGTTTTGGTACATTTGCCAGGTTAAAAGATTCTGCTAAGTGGATTTTGCTGGAACTTGCCCAGTTAGTTAATTTTTCAGGGAATATTTTAGTATAAAACACATATCGTTCTAGGTTGCTTGGTTATAGGATTTTGGATGAAAGTTCCATAATGAGGTGGGCCCAATTATGAAAGGTTAGCCTTTTTCATAGTTTCTATTGGACGGAATCTGATGCGAATTGCATTGATAAATTTTCAGAGGAAGGGTATAAGTATATTACATATTGTTCTTTCGTACTTTACCAAATCCTACAGTAAAGGATCAACTAAATAAGTTGGTCCTTAGCAGCTCAAATTTTGTCTGTCTCAATAGAAAATACAATAGTATAATGACGTCCATATCGTTTGTAGCAATTCGGATGGGTATGCCAGGTTAATGTCCATATTGCTTTCAAACGAATGATCGAATTCACAGATATATTTCGTTTTGTTCATGGTTTGTTTAGAAAAACAGACCAGCGAAGCGGGCGAAGGCTGCTAGTACATATATAAATTCAATGATGCAACATAAAATGTTTAATGGAGAATTGACAGCATTTTTAAAACCAAAATTCTACTTTGACGAAATTGATAAATACACTTTAAAAATTACTTGGAAACGTTTCCGAAAATAAGTGTCAGCTAAAGAAAATTTGTTTTTATGAATGGTTCTTTAAATCTGGAAAACATATAGGTTTCTGTGAGTTTATAAAGATAAAGAACGTATTTCGGAATCGTGGGAAATTCGCAATGGTTTATGGTATATTTCCGTTCATGGTTAAATAATATTTTTTTAGATTAATGAACATTCGTCTTTTTTTACATTGTATTTTTGAGACTTTTGGAAATATTTCAAGTGACACAATCATCATTTTGTAAAAATGAGTTGTAAAGTTTTAAACTTTTGTTTGCGTTTTTTATCAAAAGTCTCCTTTATTAATTAAAATCGCAATGGGGATTAGGTTTTTCCAAATATTACTTTTTAACAGATAGTAGGGAACCATTGATTATCTTCAATCAAGCGATTAACTCTTTTTTTTTTTTGTCACATACTACCGTTATAATCTGAGCTAAAATTATATGTAATTTTGCTGTCACTTATTTTATAGTATATTAATCAGTATTTTATAGTATAGTAATAATATAGAAATTTTATAGTATAGTAATAGTATAGTAAAGTACAGTAATTTTATAGTATATTAATCAGTTTTTACCGACTGCCAAGAAGGGTTATGTGTTTGACGCGTATCTGGGTATGTAGATTTCTTTATACCCCCAAAACATCCCAACGGCTTGATAGATTTTAATGAATAAGGTCCCTATCGATTTGTCTTAACCGTCCGATGGTTAAAGGCTATCTTTTTTAAATTTTATAAATTCAAAATGGCAGCCGTAAAATACAAAATGGCGATAGGGGCGAAAAAAGTTTTACGCACCATATTGTATGGCATATTATTGAATAGGTCTTTCAAAATGAAGACGATGTTTCGTTGACTATTTTACAGTGAGAATCTCTATTTAAGTATTACACAAACTGGAAGGCCTCATCAAAACAGTATTTATAAATAGGAACTGACAATTAAACACAACTTAAAAGACATCAATACAAGTAGATAAAAAAATAGATAAGTAATATAAAAACAAATAGTTTCACATTGATTAGAAATAATCAATTAGTTCGCTTTTTACGCAGTCAGGTTTTTTGATTTTTTAAATTTAATTTTTATTTGTTAGGAATCCTGAATGTTGGTTTTTAGAATGCTACTAACTCGCAATTAAACGTTTTCAACGGCGTAATTTAATTTATACATGAAACTTTAACAAAATAATTTTAATGGTTATATTATTGATGCGAATTTATCATGTTTGTCTTTAAAACATATTTTTTGAACATAGAGATGTTTACGCTGAAATGGTACTATTCCAAAAACGTATATTCCGAATAGAGAGAATTGATTAATGACTATAAAAACTATTCGGAAACATTTCCGAAAATCACTTGTAGCAAAAGAAACTTTGTCTTTATAAATGCTTGTTTAAATATCTAAAATCAATTGGTTTATGAGGTTTTTAAGTTATAAAAAAAGATTTTCGGAATTGTATGTAACCCTCAATGATTTATTGTATATTGGAACGTCCATTGTTACTCTTGTGACCATTAAAGCAAATTTTCATATATAATTCCAATTTGTTTTATTACAAAATATAATTAAAATAAAAATTGATATAACCAGTTAAATACAATTATGTTCCACTCGCATAAAATATATTTAATTTGTAACAAAAAGCATTTCCCTTGTCTATATAATCAATCAAAATTTTGTTACTCTTGTGACCAAAGTGTCACAAGAGTCATTTAATGTATGAATAAGTAAAATGCTTTTTGTTACAAATTAGATATATGTTTGTGTTTGGAACACAGTGGTATTTAGCTGTTTTTTTTCAATTTTTATCTTAATTATATTTTGTAATAAAAAAAATTGGAATTATATATGAAAATTTGCTCTAATTATCACAAGAGTAACGAATGGATGTTCCCTATATTTTCATTCGCAGTTATATTTTACTATACTAATTAAATGATTTTTTTCTGCGTAGATTATTGTGACGACACGAAACGTATGATGTATTCATTTTATTTTACACGGTCTCGAACAAAGTTCCTCGTTCGAAAAATACTAATTAGTTCTTGCATTTTTTTTTCTAAAAAAAGACCATTCTAGAGTGCTAAAATATTTATCAATAAACCAGTAATGTTAAACTTATTTTCATTATATTCTAACTTCATCATTTATTATTCGTAACTTCATTCAAATGTTTGGTAATAGCAGGAAATTTCATTTAAAATTCATTTCAATTTAATATCGCCTTAGTAAAGCTCAAACTGAATATTCATATTTAATATAGTAGTCCAGATGATTCAGTAAAGCAACATTTTGAGATTATGAAGTGAATTGTGAATAAGGCAAATGTTGAGTAACAATTATTGAATATTTTATGAATTTAGAGTATTCACAAACCTATAATCATGTGGAAATAAGGCATTCGTGGAATTTTATATAAGTAATTTATAGTATTAACGTGGAATTTTAATTAGAAAAGTTAAATTTTTAATTTATATTCTAAATTTTACCAGATCTAAATATTGAAATATATAGTAGCTGTATGAAATTTACTTTTTGTAGTTAAATACAGAAATAAATTTATATAATAACTAGCTGACCCACCCGAAGTTGTCTAAGCCTGGAATATTAATCAAATTAATAATCAGTTAAAAAGATCTAATTAATAATTACCAAAATAATAAAACGAAGAGGACAAAGTTTGCTATATTGCAGGGTTGCAGAAAATTTGTCTAAAATTCAAAAACTACACCGGTTGCTTTTATTATTTTTAACCAGCTTTTTTAGTCCAAAATTGTTCTTTGTTTTTGACAAAAATTAGCTTTTATTATTTTAAACGAGCAGTTTCCGGTAATATTTTCCATTGCTTTTGAGCAAAATTAGCTATAACTATTATTTTTAACGAGCATTTTCTGCTAATATTTCCCTTTGTGTTTTACCAAAATTAGCTTTTTCACAGCGAAGCAATTTAATTATAAATTGCACATTTTAGTATGTTTTTAATTAGTTCTATAGACATTTAGTTGAGTTAGAATTAATAAATAAAGAATTCAATGAAATAAAGTATTCAATAAAGAATACTTAATGAATTTATGATAAATACACTGGCCTCCAAAAGTTAAGGTACACGGACTAAATGCGTTCGATTGCACACATTTTGTCGAATATCTACAAAACTTATTGGCGAATTGTTCTTGAATTTCTGGGATGAAAAGAACATGTTTCATTATATATTTCTCGGTGAAGATTTAGTTGGGGGTACAATTAGGGGGCTAATAATAAATTTAATAATAAAATAATATTTGCGATCACCTATGTAACAGGAAAGGCTGGAAATGGTTTGTCACTGTGGTAAATGACTATTTGGCTCCTGTTCAACATTTGTATGCATTTGTGTAAGCATAACACTCATATTCGTGAAGATGTAAACGTTTTTGTGAAAAACTCAAACTTTTTTTTTTATAGCATACAGAGTTTTCAACCAAATTTAACACAACTTTCCAAAAACCTGACAAAGAACAGTAAAAACAGTATACTGCAATTAAAACATGAATATATTGAATATTTGATGAGATATGGGCATCTTTATGAGATAATTTTTAACTGCGCATGCGCGGCAGATTTCAAAATTGTTATTTCAGAATTTGGTAGTCAGCTATTTAGGGCAACTTATATAAAAACTCTAGTCAAATATCGCGAAAATTCACAAAGATAGGGTCGATATAGTGAGTTACTTCCTAAAAATAGCTTTATTATAAGGGATTTTACACAACTTTTCAATCAGCTCACTACATCTTCCTAAGTTTTCACAACATTGATTGAATAGTATTTTTTATTATATTACATTATAGGTGTTTATTTTTAAATTATTAAAGACTGGAATATGCCTTAAATATATGACAGATGCTTCTGTGACTCCAATACTTATCTAAAACATTATGAGAACTCGATACAACATCATTTTTTATTGGCGGCGGAAAAAATTCAGAAGGTATGAGCAAAACCTAACGAGCAAGAAATTTTGGGACCGATCTCGAAAACGGTTGGAAAGATTTTCATGGAACTTGCCTCCTATAATCGATTGAGCAAGAGGAGACAATCTAGTTAGTTCCCGAAATCAAGAGCATTCATTTTCAGAGGTTAAACTATCATCCGCATGGAAAATGTTACTTGTTATAAATCGAAGAATGCTTAAACGATTTTCACAAATTTCTCTTATACAGGGTACTATTCTTGTACTTCTATACTACTTGAGCACAATAAAACTATTTAGTTAGTTCCATATCTGGAAACTTTCATTTTGACCCGTTAAAAAAACTCAGCGCTGAAAATGCTGCCATATATCAATCGCGACTATAACAATTTTCCCAAAATGCTGATTCTATACTAATTCGAGAACGAGAAAAAGCTCTAGCTAGTTAAAAAAATTCCGAAAATTTGGTTTTGACGGAGTAAAATAAACAGAGTATTGAAAAAGATGCCATAAATTGACCACAGCTCGACGATTTTCACGAAATATGCCTTATTTAAGTACGAGAAAACCATCTAATTATGTCTCGATACGTTAAATAATATCATTTTGATAGGTCTAAGCATTTTGTTATAAGTAACCTTCTGTAACTGGAATTCTCGCAAAATCTATTGGTCATTGTTCATCAACACGAAAACAATGCTACCAATTTTCATTAAGTCTGCTTTCTATGGTAAATTGTGCTCAGAAAAACCGGTCTACCTGGAATCCGAAATCGGTGAAATCCGTTTTAACAAGATAGAAGGAACATAAATTGTTGCTATAAATTGAAAACAGTTCGGTCGATTTTTATGAGATTTATTTTCCTTGAAAATTTTTATTCTTTAAAACATTGCAAAACCTAAATTTTTACACTATCAAACAGAAAAATAAATGTGATTCAAATGCAATTTCTTTGAAAATTTTATATCATATTACTGATTTGTTTCTGAATTTAAAAACTTTTAAGCACATATGAAGGATGAACTTTCAGTTCGATTATATAAAATTAACTTCCGCCTGTGTCTATCCGTCAAACTGCAAGCAAACAGAAGTGAAATATTATATCTACCCTATATATATATAATCCTAATGAAACGAATTTATGAAACGGATTTCATGAAATGGTTGAAATGAAACGAATTTATAAAATGATTCTATGAAACGACTGATTAAACAATTGATTATGTTTCACTGCGATTTCTCCTAAAATACGGAATACTTTGTGAGGAAATTAACATCAAAAATTTATATGGATCCGCAGATCTCAAAACTGATATTAGAACTTTTTAATTCGTATTAGTTTTCGAAATATTATTTTTTTTCTATTTTTATATACTTTTCTCTAATGATGACAACTCAATTTTTTTTTCATATTTTAGAAAAGGTTATTATTTTAAGCTAATTTGGTGACCAGTTTGGCCTCCCTTAAATGTATGCTAAGAAATGTATCATGTACTGCTATTCATAATTCAATTTGTATTTTATTATCATTTTATTTAATATAAAACTTTCATTTAAAACGGAAACATTTAAAATAAAGGCTTTCACTTCTTTCTTTCTTTTTTTTTCTTTTTTTTTTTTACGAAACGAAAAGAAAAATATTAGGCACAGATGTCATATACGCAACTCTGTACCTAATTGGCGCCAAAATGGCATTATTTTGCCTGACATGGTAACCCGGCTTTGTTGCTTATTTATTAATAAATGTTTATTTGAATTTATTTTCTTTTTATATACGAAAAATGTTATACACTGTTTTGTTCTATAGTTATTGATTAATTTTTTTTTATTGTTATTCCATTTTAAAAATAACAGAAAATAATTTAAAAATACATGTGTAACTGGTATTCGAAAATGAGGTTTTCGCCAAATTGTCGTTAAAAAATGCACACCAAACCCGGTGCATATATGACAATACAACAAATCATGACATTTAATTTCAACTTCAAAGCAATGTTTAAAGGGTACTACTTCTCCCGTCAACAAATTTCGCCAAATTATATAAATCGCCAAACCAATCGCCAAATTATACAAATTGACACATTTTTTTGTTTTAAATAACGAAAGAACAAATAAATTAGTATAACGTTAATAAAAATACAAACAAAATGTCGAAATAAAAATCATTTGATGTCGTAAACACGTGTAACTTCCTTAAAGTCAAGTGAATATGACATTTACGATCAACCATTATTGGCATTTAATCTTAAAATTTGGCGACAAATTTTAGATATAATAGGCAACAGATTGGAATCAAACACGAAAACGACAACTGGATGTCTTAACAGCAAATGATTCTGCTTTAAATTTTTGCAATCAAAGGGAATTGAATGGAAACCCGTTAACAGGAAGATTGTTACAGGTTTTTTCAGTATAATTCAATCTTATCTAATCTTTTTAAAAGCAATCAGATTAGCGTGCTTTTAGATACTGCAGTGTCTGAGCGGGGTTTCCGAACGTAGCTTGCAGGGGGCAGAGTCTCCTAGTCTATCAATAAAAAAAACAACTTCTGGTAGCACTACTTTTCAATTTCATATTGAAATACAATATGCGCTTTGATCCTCAAAAAGAAAAATCGGAAAATAACTTTTGAAATTTGAAAATAGGGTACTTTCAGAGAAAGAAATAGGTGAATTCGGAGAACCCTACCAACAAAAAATCCTTGTTACACTTGCAATGTTGTATGGAAAGAATTAGATTCAAAATATCGGTTCAAAAGGTGAACTTTGGCAATATATTTGAAACATAATTTACATTTACCGAAAAACGGAAAAATCTAGTCGATTTGTTTCAGTATTTTTTCAGTTAAAACTAGAGTCAACCAAATATGATAAGATATTTTAAATTATTAATGCGTTTTAGTTATTATACTTAAGGAGCATGTTAGAGTACAAATTTGAAATTGATTAATGCGGATCTTTAAAAAAAAAATATTTTTCCCAGCTCAAAATTGCGAGATTTTCTGACATATTCACAGGCACATTTAAAAAAAATGAAATTAATTGGTAGGCAAGACTTGCAAAGTGATTTGGAATCGAATCGTTTTTCGAAAAATGTTTTACATCTTGAATTGACCGACTGTCGTCTTTTCAGGACTTTTGTCGAATAGTCGAATTGAGAATTTCCGTTGTGAACGACAATAATGAAAGGTCTTTCTGATCAATCTTTGGTCTTTATCGGAAAATATAAAAAAAAAAAATACATTATTTCTTTAATTAAGGTTTCAGATATAACTAGAATTACAAAACATATTATTAAATGTTTCTATCCCTTAAAACTAATTTTAACAGAAAATCATCTTACAGTAAAATAAAAAGAAAAAAAAGCCCAGTTAAACTGATGGCATTGAGTTCACAGGCTATACACACTAATTGTATATTATACTCTTATTTCAAAGAATAATGTCCCTCAAAAAATGCGTAAAGGGGGATTAACCCCTGTCTCTCCCCTTTATACTTAACCACTGAACCTCGAAATCTAATCAGGGAAGCCCCTTAACATAATAAACCGGTATACCAAATTCGAAGCAAATCAGATAATTCTGCATGAAAAAACTATTTCGCTAAATTAAGGGGGTCTAACCTTCATCCCGCCTTAATCCTTAAGTAATGAACCTCCAAATCAAATCAAGAAACCTCCTTATGAGAATGGACATAGAAAAAAAAATTAAAGTAAATTGGATAATTCTGCATAAAAATACATTTATCCAAATTAAGGGGAGGGGAATTGCCCCCTATTCCACTTTTATACTTAACCAATGCATCCCAAATCTAATGAAGGAAGCGCCATATCTGAATAAACCGGTATATCAAATTTGAAGCAAATCAAATAATTCAGCATGAAAAACCCATTTATCTAAATTAAGGGGGGGGGACTAGCTTCCCCCTTTATACTTAACCAATAAACCTCCAAATTTAGTCAAGGCAGCTCCTTAACATATAAAACCAGTATACCAAATTTGGAGCAAATCGAATAACTCTGCAGGAAAAATCATTTATCTAAATGAAGGGGGAGGGGTTCTACACGCCCTTTCCCCACTTCATACTTAACTAATGAACCTCCAAATCTCATCAAATTAGATTCTTAACATAATAAACCGGTATATAGCAAATTTGGAGCAACTCAAATAATTCTGCATGAAAAACCCATTTATCTAAATTAAGGGATTAGCCCCCTCTTTCCGTTCTTGATACTTAACTAATGAACCTCCAAATTTAATCAAGGCAGCTCCTTAACATATTAAACCAGTATACCAAATTTGCAGCAAATCGAATAACTCTACATAAAAAATCATTTATCTAAATGAAGGGGGGTGGGGTTCTACACCTCCTTTCCCTCCTTCATACTTAACTAATGAAGCTCCAAATCTCATCAAATTACATTCTTAACATAATAAACCGGTATAAAGGAAATTTGGAGCAAATCAAATAATTCTGCATTAAAAACCCGTTTATCTAAATTAGGGGGTTAGCCCCCCTTTCCTTTCTTGACACTTAACTAATGAACCTCCAAATTTAATCAGGGAAGCTCCTTAACAGAATAAACCGGTATACCAAATTTGGAGAAAATCGAATAATTCTGCATGAAAAACACATTTATCTTAATTTAGGGGGGACTAGCCCCCCTTTCTCCCCTGTATATGTAACCAATGAACACCCAAAACTAATCAGGGAAGCTCCTTATCAGAAAGAACTTAGAAAAAGAAATTGAACCAAATCGGATGTTTCTGTCAAGAGTTATCGCGTTACGTACATACGTACATACAGAACCTGCGGGCACATTAGCTCTCAGGCTTTGATAGCCTGTGAGCTAAAAACCCGAAATACTATAAAGCTATTCTGAATCAGCTAATTTTTCGTTTAGAACCGAGTTCTCAGACGCGACAGCTGAATAATGGAAGTCCACAGAGAGCAATCTCCTACAACTAAACATGTAATATATTAGTAAAAAAAAATGGAAACCGCTATTTCAATTTCAATAAAATTTTGCTAAGCTTAAAATATGTTCGTTAATGTGTTAGATACTTTCGCATTGTGGAGCTAAAATAAAAATAATAATTTCTTTTAAAATCCCTTTAACTGATTTCGGCTTTTTACTACGTGATTTTTAGTTAAAACAAGTTTTAATTGCGAAAAAACTTTTATAAATAAAAATTCTTTATATAAGAGGAAAAAAAATGTAATTTAATAGATTACAACGACCGTTTGGAATTTATTTCCTAAACCATATTCCGTCGCATCCTGTTCAACAACATATCGCAAATATCAAACTTCAGACGACCAAAACCTTCATCGATAAACTCTCCAAGTCCCGTTTCGAGAAGAAAAACAGTTTACAAATCGAAAGCAGTTCCACCGAATCATCCACACGTTGCGACAAATTATCTACGTTGAGCTCAATTTTCGCGGTTAGAATCGACCAATTGTAAAACGCCGTGGCTAGTGGATTGGAGCCTCTTGAGACATGGCCTTTTACTATCAATCGATTAAACATTACATTGTTTCCTTTTTCGCGCTCGTCTTTTCTTCTGTAATCGATTTTCATGGGCTACATAATCAGTTGAAGACCTCGATTTTCATGGGGTACATAATCAGTTGAAGACCTCGATTTTCATGGCCTACATAATGAGTTAAAGACCTCGATTTTTGCTTTGCAAGACGATTTTCATTTCGGCGTCGCTCTTTGGCTTTTGATTTTTCTATATCTGATAATTTGCGCCTACCCATTTTGCAACTTTTTCAATTTTTAACGATTTTATCCCTTTCGATTACCAATTCAAACAAATTTAACGATTTTATGCCTTTTTATTACCTATTGAAATAAAAATTCTTCTAAAAGTAAAGAGCATCGTTGAATTTCGTTAAAAAAATAATAAAATGCGAGCACCGTTTGGCCCCATCATCGACCGAAAACAACAACCATTTCCAAATGGTTAAAAATTCTTAAGAACACCGTAGAAAGTAGAAAATTCGCAAAGCGTTTCGAAAGAACTTTGCCTTTAAGGCGAAAATATTACGTGGTACTACTTTGAAAGTGGGAGCAAGATTGAAAAGAAAAAAGAGGAAAGTGGACAAGTTAAAGTAAACAGCCAATAGGAAAGCAAAATTATTCAATCAATTGCAGAATAGCATTATACGATCAGAAGAACACAGAGCTGAAGGAGAATTATGGAATAATTGAATAAGAGACGTATAAAGAACTTAAAAGGAAAAAGTATAAAATATACATAAAACTAAATAAATAAGTAAATATATAAAACAAATGAAAAAAATGATTAAAATAATAATAGTAAAGTAAGTAGTAAAATAATTTTAGAACAAATTAGATATAATAATAACAACAACAACAACAATAATAATCGAAAATAAATAAATATACAATAGAGATTAAAAATAAATAATATCTTCAAATATAAAAATAAATAAAATAAAGAATACTTAATATTAATTTATTCAAAAAATAATTATTATTATATGGTTGAACTGAATATGTTTTTCTAATCTGCTGAGAGCATAGTTGATTTGGATTTTTCATTGACAATAACATCACTCAAATATTATATCAACTATAAAGAAAAGTCTGAATTTACGACCATTAATAGTAACGCCATGAAATATGTATTCCAAAAAACTTCAAATTATATACTAAAAACACTTTAATTGCTTAAAAGGCGTCAAATATCAATAAAAAAAATCATTAAAATATTTATAAGCAAATAGATGGAAATATATATAAGAGGTTCAAAAGTATGTAATGTTACGCTATCATTTCATATTCTGAATATTTGGGTAGAATGGTTGAATAACTTTAGACAGCCGACTATAGATGGAGAGACGGACACCGTGGAAAATATAGGGGGCATTGTATCTTCACTTTATAATGGAGATTGATTTTGCATTTCAGTGTCCAATGTACATTGTATTTGTTTTTTATGTGTTCTGATGATGATTGAGTGAATCAATCGAAACATGTCAATATTTTAATGTTTTTTATTTATATTTGACGTCTTTTAAGCAATTAAAGTGTTTTTTGTATATATTTTGAGTTTTTTTTTTTAAATGTATGTTTTATGGAGTAATATCATCAGTATTAAGATAATTATTTAAATTTTCAAGAAAGACCGAGTCTTAAGTGCTATTGGTATTAGAGTTAATTTTTGTACTTTTAAAATAAAAAATGTTTTGCATTAAAAGATAGAATTTTCTTTATTATTGATATAACGAATGGGTACTCTTAAGACGATTTCGAGATTTATTTTAGGTTGACCAATATAAAATAAATGACATCCGTTACGAAGAACATTATAGATTCATCCTTTACATAGATAAAGAACGTGAGTATTAGTGTAAGGGACTTTAAACTCATTGGCATGTTTAAAGATAACAGTAAAGTTCAAACGTTTTAAAAATTTAGCTAATTGGAAACATAAAGGAGGCTATAAAGGCAGAAGAATCAGACTATCAGGTTTCTATTTTACAGATTTTGAAAGAGTAGCTTTACTAGAGTGTCTTTTAAATTAATGCACAATATTATCAATAACAGAAGGTTTGAAAACTTTTCCCACAGAAACAAATGTTAAATAACGCTTTTCTTTCGAAAGGCCTTGTCCATTTTCTAATTTTTCTGGTGCTATTAAGAAGTTATTTTGCCTTTATTGGTTTACACCATTTTTTCCAATTTTTTAATATGAATGTCTTAATGTACTTAGTTAATTCTAGTTTTATCTGAAACATAATAGAGGCTCCCATATTCTAATAAAGTCAAACAATCTTAAAAAAAAAAAAAAAACGGTCGAAGTTGACGTTTTGAATCAAACTTTCAGACAGCAACAGCTAGGGAAAAGTAGTCGGCATTCAGCAATCACTTTTATTTCAATAAGTAAAATTTTCATCAAAAACGGAAATTGCTATTCGATTTGAAATTTCTTCACTAATTATTCCTTTCAATTGGATGTGTTTATGCTTTAAAATGAGTCCTTGAATGTGTCGGAAACTTTTACGAAGCTGAGCGGGATATATATATATTTTTTAATGATCTGATTGCTTGATTTCACTAGAAAAATAAAAAAATAAAAATTTTAATTGTTGATCGTTTTTATTTAGTTCTAGTTTTAACTGAAACATTAGTGGAGAAAACTGAATACCTTGAAAATAGAAATTGAAAAAGATTTTTCAGAAAACATTGTCAAAGTTTATATTATGAACCAAATTGCCGGACATAACAGCTAAAGGGTGGTCGTTACACGACAAAAATCATTTACATGCAGAGATGTAAAACAATAATTGGAAAATGAAAATTACTATTTGATACCCAATTACTACAACAATCATGTTTTCCAACTGGATATTTTTACCCATAAAAAAGCGATAAAGTACTTTTCAGTTAAAAGTAACTTTAACTGCTAAAAACGACAAAGGATTGAAAATGGTAGTACTACTTAATTACTAGTTTTAATTTAAATATGTTAGATAATACTAATTTTACCTTGTTAAACCTAGTTTTCACAGAGTGGGTATTACTTAAAACTAGTTTTCACAAAGAATCTGACTAATTAGTTTGAAAAGGAAGTTTAGTTAAAATACTTTTTAACGCGCTAAAGTATGTTCGTCTTAAGTTTTTCGTCTTCAGAAATATTGTGGACTTTATTTAGAAAATGCGGATTACGAAACCGAACCGAACCCCAAACAATATGAGTCAAAATTGTTCAAAGTCTAATAACTTAACCTGATGCAGATTTCTTATTCACATGCATTTCAAATTCTCATTGCTACCAATGCTATGATTTTGACTCGATGTAAATGAAAATATACATTTTTTGTGGCATTCCTGGAAAAAAAAAAACTATACATTGTACGACAATTATTGTAACATCGTGAATAGTGCTGCGTACTTTTACACCATATTCAAAACTCGTGACGAGTGGCCAATTTTGACAAATTTTAGAGACTATTGGTTAAGAGTTACATACGATTGGTCACTTTTTATAAAAGTTAAAAGACGATAAAGTAAAAAAATAAACAAGATAACAAGCAGGAAGACAAACATATTATCATACGATCTTAATGATACTGAAACGGGGGCATCATTAGAAAGAGACCTTCTGAAAAAATTAAAATGTGATCATCCGTTCAAAAGTTACTTGAACTCATACAACGAAAATAAAATATACAGAAATATATTTCATAATGATATATTTTTTAGTTTGGTTAGCAGGTCGCCTCACTTTATATAAAAGTATAAAACTTAGAATTATGGAAAAGTTATGACATGATAAAACAATATATTATTAAGTATATTTCGTAACAAATACTACCTATTACTTTCTCCCTTAAATGAAATTTCTCAAAAGCAGATCTAAGCCGCAGATCTTTTTGCAGATCTAAGCCGATAATGGCTCCTAGAACCCAAACCCCTCCCCAATTCAAAACTTTATATTAATATCTATCTATTTATCTATCTATCTATATATCTACATATATATACATATATAACTTTTTTATGGACAAGATAACATGCATGATTCTGCACAAATAAATCTCTTTCAAACTGATACATAAAGGGGCAGAAAATCTCGGTGATAAAGTTAAAAATGGGCTCAAGTGGCGAAAAAATAGGGTTTCAGGGAGAAAAAGTTCATAACTTCGTCAGTTCTCAAGATATCCGATTCACTTAAACATATTATAATTTTTAATACTATCTACAACTTTTATATTGACAGGTTTTTAATAGGACCAACTCTTTCCGAAAAAAAGGAAAAAAAGGCAGGTAAAAAAGAAAAAAATTATGACTTCGTCAATCCACAAGATATCAAATCCGCTTAAATTTATAATTCTTCTTAATATTATGAACAACTTATTTATTGTCAAATTTTTGATAGTACAAACTCTTACAGCAAAAATAAAATACAAAAATATGGGGATTGAAAAAAAAGTATCATATTAGCATGATTCTGATAAAAACAAAATTTACAGAAAAATTAAAAACTCGTCAAAAACGGCCAGATAAAATCTTTAAACTGGGTTTATTTCTAATGTTGATTTAGTATATGTTTGTGAAATTAGTACTTAACTTCGAAATCTACCTCCGCCTGTAGGCCAACCGGCACGGATATTTTTAATGATATTGACGATTCAAAGAATTTTTTTTAAATTTAAATAACAGCTTCATTTCACGCCTTAGGATCTTATTGTTCATGACTGCAATAAAGTTATAATTAAATTCGTAATTCATTTGACAATGCGATAGTAAAATTTTGAAATTATTTTCTTAGTTTGACATTCCCGATGATTGGCAGAACAATTACACAGTCATTCCGATTGAACTTTCTAAAAGTATCTTCTTCCTGTCATTTGTGATAGATAACTTATGTTAAACTTTTTCGTACTTAAAGCATGAGACAACTAATTTCACCATCGTAATCAACCTGTTACGTATAAAAAATATGTTTCTGAAGACTTTAACTCAGTAGAACATAAACTATTCTGTGTCTAATATCTTTTAAGCATTGAAAAGCATAAATAATATATATATATATATATATATATATTTTAATTGAGCCTTTTATTTGTTCAAATATATGTTAACGAGCTAAAGTACCCGGTGTTGTCCGGAATTTTAGCAATGTTTGTTTTGAAAAATCAGCGATTGCGTGTGAATTTACGCCATTTTCACTCTTTTTTTTTAATTTAATCCGGACGACAGATAACCTAATTACTTAGTAAATATAATCTGTGATCTCAATTGGGAACGAGATTAAAACCTTTTGAAGAAATGTTGTTCCCGAGTATTTGGTTACTTAAATAAATTTTTCATGATTAATGAAAATTGGCAAGTACAAAAATTCTATGAATTTTATTTTTTTTAAATCAGAAATCTTTTTTTTTTCATTTCTTCACAAAGAATGAGCTCTAAAGACCTAAACCTTTGTGGAAATTCTATTATACACGCATACACACACGTATATATATATGGACATATATGTATGGATCGTATATATATATATATAGATTTGCAAATATCGAAACAAAAATCAAAGAACCTCAAAATAATAAAATATGCCAATGTTACCATAATCCGTTTATTATCAAGTTTCAATATGCCTTTTCAAACTTATATGACGTTATATATTCGCCTGCTGAGGTCCATTATATTTCCAGTATGACGTAATATTAACTTTTTTTTTTATTCGTCAAACTATTTATTTCATTTTCATTTTTCACTTGTAAATCTTGCAATAGAAAAGTTATGACGTAATATTAACTTTTTTTTTTAATTCTTCAAACTATTTTTCACTTAGAACTCTTGCAATAGAAAAGTAATTGTTATGGTAAGAATTTTATTGTGGATTTTTAATTGATGGCAACTGCTATAACAAAAAATGTTTCAATTTGATAGGAAATTGCTGTTAAATTGGTGATTTCTCATAAATTAAGAATTAACTATAAATTATTTCGATCCCAGATTACTTCAGTTGCCTCGGCTGTGTTTTAATACACATGTACACATTTCACAATTCAGGCTTCCAAACTGTGGATTTGTACAGAATTACAGACAGACAGTCAAATTTTCATTTTTATATATTAGATAAATGAGAGTTGTTCAATTATTTCTAGTCCTAATCTAAAAGACAATTAATTTTCTAATTCTATCATTGTTTAAAGACGAACAAATTCAAGTTTTAATTAATTTAATTAATTTTGTTTCCATATGCTCAAGAAAACTTATATTAATTTATCGAAAGATGTAAAGATTATGAAAGTGTAGATTTCAATATTACTTGAGATAAAAATTATATTATTTTAAAAGCATAGATATTGAACTTAAATATACTGAGGAAACAATCTGTTAAATACAAGGATCTGAATTAAATAATGTAAGATGAAATAAAAACAAACGATCGAAAAAAAAATGAAATGTATTGAAACTTTTATAAACATATTTTGGAGGAGATGCAGCAATTTTAATCAATAGCATTCATTTTAATTCCATTGTGGAATTTTAAAAACAAATGATTAAAAAATATATATATCATTCAGTCGGTAAAAACCAAACAAACACAAAACTGGTTTGTCGAAATCAATATCTTTGTTTCATTATATAACGCAGTTTGGGTAAACAATTCACCGAATGATTCCCGATATAATTTTCTGAAATTCAGTCCTCTGTCATTTAAGATAAATATTTAAAAATATATTTGAGGGTTAATATAAAAGAAAACAAACTGTAATATCTTCATTTTTGTATAACAGGATAAATAAGAATTTTGCGAAAACCCGAACTTCAAAGATTTTTTTAAAAAAAGGACTTGTTTTCTTTGTTATGGAATTTTATAAAAATTAAGTATTAATTTAACTGTATAAATAGTTGTTTTCGTGAATGTTATAATGAAATGTGCCTTTCAATGGATATATTTTCATTTATTTATGTTTTAATCAGTATTCGCTATTTTACAATATACTAAGGGGCTATGCTCCCTGCAAGCTAAGATCGCCAACTCCCGTTCAGACACTGCAGAATCTAAAAACAAGCTAATCCAACCAGTTTTAAAAAGATTAGAGAAGATTGAATTATATTGAAAAAAACCTGTAGCGATCTCCCTGTAAACGGGTTTACATTCAATTCCCTTTGATTCCGAAAATTTAAGGCCGAATCAGTTGCTGTTAAGGATTAGTTGCTGTCCAGTGGTTGTTTTCGTGCTTGGTTAAAGAAGATCAGTAAAACATTTGAAAAGAAGCTAAAATAAAATGAATTAAGTAAACAAAGTCTTTGCCTCGCGGTATTTTTTAACAGTATTATAAAACGATTGACACAATACAATTTACTACAACTACTAAAATTTACTGCTTTAAACCATTCAAGGGCGGCGGTTCATTTTTGGACCACTTAATTTTAATTCTTAAATACCACATTGGCACCAGAATATTGGAATGAAAATTTTCCTTTTATTAAGTATGTGAACAAAAGCTTTTTTTATATTTCGAAATTTGTTTGTAAATTCTGGTGTCGTTCAATGATTTTAAGATTTTACGAATAGAAGTACCTTGCCCCTGAAACGGTTAAACGCATATTAGTGTATTTATTATTTTAAAGTTTCCTTTCTCTTTTAATATTCACGTGTAAATACAATTTTCAGGACATAATTTTCAATATTTTCCTGCTTTTAACACGCACTCATTTAATAGTAGTTTTAAAGGTTTTTTTTCTGTTTTTTATAGTCACGTATAAATAAATTTCTAAACGTTAGGGAATATTATTCTTTGCGCTGTTTTTAGAATTGAAAACAATCTTCATAATAATAGCTTAAGTCATGTGACTATCATCACCAGTTCCGGGCGAATCCCTCCGCTTTTTATTTTCCTGGAGGCCATTTTGGAACTTTAATGTTAGCCAGCCGCAGGTGTGATATATCGCTAAATATTTTTCTATCGACATTATTTCACTTATATTATAATAGTCCAATCCATGTTATTGCCATAAACAATTACAGGCTGATGCCTTCGTTTTTTATAAGTAAGGATTCCATTTTGATTAAAGAATCAAAATTATTTTTTCGAATAAAACTACATAAAAGTTGCCATGATCGCAACAAATTCCTGGTAGTTTTACGTTAGCCGGGTGCAAAGCTCGCTAATAGCCTTTTTTTTTTTTTTTTTTTTTTTTCACTGGCCAGTTAGCATTTTTTTATTTTTCGAGTGGTAAATTAGAATTATACTTGGTTATCCCATTTACCAAAAATCTGTCTCCAAACTATAAGATAAAATGCCAATATGGTTGATCATAAATGTCACATTCTTTAAGGAAGACTTTAAGGAAGTTACACGTGTTTACGCCATCAAGTTATTTATTATTTCGACGTTTTATTTCTATTTTTATTAATGTTATACTAATTTATTTGTTCTTTCGTTATTAAAAAAAAAAAAAATGTCAATTTGTATAATTTGACGAGTGGTTTGGCGATTTATATAATTTGCGAAATTGGTCGACGGGAGAAGTAGTGCCGTTAAAACATTGCTTTGAAGTTGAAATTATATGTCATGATTTGTTGCATTGTCATATATGCACCGGGTTTGGCGCAATTTTTTTACGACAATTTGGCGAAAACCTCGTTTTCGAATATCTGTTACCTATGTATTTTTAAATTATTTTCTGTTATTTTTAAAATGAAATAACAATAAATAAAAAAGTTTAATTAATAAGTATAGAACAAAATAATTTATAACATTTGTTGCAAATAAAAAGAAAATAAATTCGAATAAACATTTATTAATAAATAAGCAACAATAGCCGGTTTACCATGTGAGGCAAAATAACGCCATTATGGCGCCAATTACGTACCACGTTGCGTATATGACATCTGTGCCTAATATTTTTCTTTTCGTTTCGTTTTAAAAAAAGAAAGAAGTGGAATCCATTTATTTTAAATGTTTCAGTTTTAAATGAATGTTTTGTATTAAATAAAATGATAATGAAATAAAAATTGAATTATGAATAAAAATAACATGATACATTTCATAGCATACATTTAAGGGAGGTCAAATTGATCACCCAATTAGTTTAAAATAACAACCATTTCTATAATATGAAAAAAAAATATCTGTTATATTTAAAATTTGAGTTGCCATCATTAGAGAAAATTAAAGAAATTTCTAATTTTAAAAAATTAGAAAAAAAAATATAATATCTTGAAAACTAAGTCGAATTAAAGAATTATAATACCAATTTTGAAATCTGCAGATCAATATGGATTTTTGGTGTTAATTTTAGCGCATAGTATTCCATATTTTAGTAGAAATCGCCGTGAAATCTAACCAGTTGTTTATTCAGTCGTTTTATAAAATCTTTTCATAGATACGTTTTATTTCATTCGTTTCATGAAATCGTTTCATAAATTCGTTTCAAGAGGATTTTATATATTTAAGGGAGATATATATTTATTACTTGAGCTATTTAAAAAACATAATTAACGATATTACACCTATAATAAAGTTCTTTTTAAATGCTTTTATTAAACTCTTATGTTTAACTTAACTTTGTTTTTGAATGTAACTGTTGAATTTTGTAATCAATTTTTCCTTCGATTCCTGATAAACTAGAATTATACCAATTATGTACACAGATGTGTTTCCTATTAGAATATTCCGATACCTTTAGAACTTAATTAAAGATAAATAAAGAAATTTTAAGGCGTTTTTTGTTAGCCGGCAGCATGTTCTAAAACTCGCCAAACCGCTCATGCAATATAGGCCAAGTGTCTGTAAAACTGCAAGAAAAATACATTTTAAAGACTAAAATGTAGAAAATATCAATAACTGATCGGATGTGTTAATATTTCAAAAAGGCATATTTTAATCCTTCAGTGTTATTACTTCATCACTACACCAACTTTGATTTTCATCTCAAGGTTCTGCTTCATTTTACTAATCGGAGTCTAAAAGATCATAATATCGAAGTTAATGTCGATCATAATATAGTATAACATAAATACTTTTCGTTATTCTGTTGTACACGAGCTGCTTGAGAATCGCCGGGTTACCTAGATATGAATTGCTCGTCGCTGCATGAACAACCTATGTACAACGGAGCTGTGAAAAATCACTATTACAAAGCCCTCTTCCGGATGATTGTTCCAATATTCACGTGTCACCTGCTGGCCATAGCCAAAAACATACACAGGGAATTTGGTTCAGTTCTAGACCTAACTTCATACAATTTTCTATGATACAAAACGGACATACATACATACATACATACATACAGAGGGACAGACAAACATTTTGTATTAAGTTTTTTTTCGTTATCTCTGACCCCTAAAATTTGTAAATCCGTCGAAAAAAGAAGCCGAAAAAAATTATATTACAATACTTTCTTCCTTAGAAAGAAGAACATAAAAACAGAGTTCCAAGAAATCAGATGAAAGAAATCCTTTTAAACCAGTATCTGCCAGTCTTCTTCTTGTCGTTCGAGCACTTACAGTCAGCCTTATGTTTTCTGATAGAGCTGCTGCGAGCTCATAAGTTTTTTGCTACATCTAACAGACTCTCGTTTTAGTTTTCTGTCCTGGCGTTTCATTGTCATGCGTTTTCTGAATCTCCGTGATGCTTTTAATAGCAGATTTCACTGCACATCGTGAACATTCGAAGAACTTTTATTTTTACTTCAGATCTGCCTTGTTCATGAATGAACTGAATTCTCACTTTTTTAATAGAAAATTCATTTTTTTTTAGATATTTTACAATTAAATAATGTAAAATTCGCCACTAGATCACACACGGAAGTTATTTTGCGCTGCGAATGTCAAATAAAGAGTTGAAAAACATTTGAAGTATTTAAAAAAAAAAAAATTGTATTTCTTTTGTTTTAGCCGACAGATGTCCATTACAAAAGGATTATCTTCGTTTTGATTGACGTTTAGTAACACCACTTAAGCCTTGTTATAAAGCTTTTGTTATTGTTTCTAACATTCTTTACCATTCAAGTGTTTTGCAGAGTGCGTCTAATACTTTTGGCGAAAGCTGTACATTCCATATTTGAACATAAAATTTTATCGTTAAGATAGATAAAAAAGTGCATGCTTGAAAACTTTATAAACAACCATAAAAATCACTAAATTGAGATGCAGTGACCAAACAAGTTTAATTAAAAAATACATTTTTTCTCAATTCTTTGATATAAAAAAGGAAATTGGGGTAACTTGAGGTGAGACGCCGTGTTGTACAAGATGCCGTATCAGGTAGTTTTCATTTCCTCAAGGGGCTCATTTTCATATGCTCATTTCATAGGGAAACGCTGCTCAGTTGTAAGGAAGAGGGTTCCCTAGTGATACTTTAATTTACATTTGCGTTCTTAAAAAAAAAAAATAATAATAAGTGGTACTTTTTTATTGCAATTTCGTCTTAACACTTCTGGTAAGTATCCAAAGTCTTTTACGTGACTTCTTTATTTGCCTATATAAGTCTTAGTTTAAACACCAGAGATATAAATCTGATGTTTTTTAGAGAGTAATGGTACCTGGCATTTTTGCAAAGCATAAATGGTGGCCAGTTCCCGCTTCTTTACGTTAGTGGAGGGCACCGGCGTCTTTCCAAATACTTTGGGGTGAGTCAACGAAAATTTTTGGGGGTAAGATGCTGGTTATTTTTCCTTGGTGTCAGACGCCGGTGATTTTCCGTTGCGGTCAAATGCCTGGTTGTTTATTCATTGTTTAAGTTACTCTTGGCTATTAACTAACTTGTCAACAATTTTAATCAGATAATTTAAATCAGTGATTATAAAGTGATTTTAATGAACTGATTAAAAAAATCATTGATTAAAATTATAAATTTTCTAAATGACATAAAGAAATGTTAAAATCTAAGGTGAACATAATTTGAAATGTTTCTATATGTATTCTGCCTTATAAATAAACTTCATTGGCCTTATAAATAATTGTTTAATAATTATTAATTTTAATCATTGTTAAAAATTTTATGTTAAGTGCAGTTATATATAATTTTAATAAATGTAAATATCGGTAGTATATAATATAGTTTTAGATAACTAGGGGTTTCTGCCCTTTACGATTATGCTCGCTAACTTCCATCCAGACACCGCAGACTCTAAAAATACGCTAATTTGATCGGCTTTGAAAATATTCCGGAAGATTAAATCGTAATTAAACGGCTAGTGGCGATCACCTTTAATAAGGTTCCCATTCATTTCCCTTTTGATGAGGGATTTTAAGACAGAATCAATTGCTGTCGAGACAGCTAACTGCTACTTTCGTGAATGACTAAATACGATCAAACCAACTATTTAAAATTATCTTGTATAAAATGGCTAAGTAAACAATTTTATAAAGACGCTATAAAAAATTTATATTCAACAAGACATTTTATAGGTATTGTTTTAAATATGACGTAATTTTCACCAATTTTTTTATCATTTTAATATTCAAATTAAAATAATTTTAAAGGCCTATAAAAGGCAAACTAAATCGGTGTGACAATAGCAACTGCGAATTTCCAGGTGTCTCAAGCCCTTCTAAAAATGAATTAGATAAGATGTAAAAGGGTATAAAGACAGAAACTTCAATGGTCGATGATATGGATGATGATTAAATTCCTTCCCAAGATTCAGAAGACGAGAATTTTTTTTTTTAAATGAATGATAATGATGGTTCAGAGTGTCTAGCAGAGTGCAATAAAACCTCGGGAAAATGTGATGGGATCAAGTGCATTAAGTGAAATTGTTGGTTATATAAAATATGCTCAAAGTTCCTAAACAAATGTGTAGTTTGTGGCAGACCTGAGATATTGCTAAAAAGAACAAAGGGACATATGAAAACAGTAGCAAAAAAGCTGGACTTTAAAGCACATTATCATAGTGGCTTTACCGTAGTTAAACTTGTTAAAAATAGACATACTTAAGAGCCATAATTCTTTCAAATAGTATACAAGCAAATATATTAACATAACATAAATGATTATATAACAAATAAATATTAGTTTGTTCCTTTATTATATTGCTAATATTTGATACATTCAGATTGTTGAAATTTCCTAATATTAAGTAATTTAACAACTTTAGTATGTCTAAAATATTAAAGTTACTTTTATTCATTCCATTATGTTTCATACTGCTTCAAAAAAATTATTGTTTATATTGAAACTTCATAAGGCATGTTACCTCTAGATAGTTGGCCATCTTACACATACCTATGGGTAAGATGCCGAAATGCAAGTGTTTAAAAAACAAAATTTTCGATGCTTTCTATGACATCTGTAAAGTGAAATAAGTTTTTAAGTCATACATAAGAGTCTAAACTTTAACAAGAAATCAGTGATTATAATAAATATAAACAATAGGCGATTTTTAAAATAATTAAGTCAAACATTTCTGCATTTTCACCCAATCTACACTACGCAATTTTTAAAAGTGGTATATTTGCTATAAAAGAGAAAGTCATAGAACCGGTCATTGCAACCATCGATACGATATACAATTCCAAAAAAGCTACTGGTTTTCGCACCCATTCAAATATGAACAATGATTTTTCGTCGGCGACGTAGAAATTTGTCGAGAGAGAAACTGTTTTATATCGCTAATAAGGCATAGTTCTCATTATCCTCTAAGCCAATTTTGATACATTTTTGCATTGATACCAATTTATTTTTATTATTTTTATCTGTATATAGTTTTAGTGTCGAAATGATAGTTTCAAGTACAGGGTGTCCGAGCTAAAAGTATCCAAAAGTTATGGCTTATTATTACAGAACTACCCATTAGAATGTAATAGACTGATCCTCCGTGGATTGGAAACCGCTCCGAGATTTTTTGGGACTCCACCATACTATCACAGAGACGTTTCCACGTTTTTTTAATACGACATTTCCTGGAAATTGGATTGGAAGAAGGGGCCCAATTGCCTGGCCGCCAAGATCTCTGGATTTGACTTCATTAGACTTTTTTGCTTGGGGATTCATTAAATCCAATGTGTATAAAAAAATTACTGTGGATGAGTTGAAGAGGTTTATCATTCAAGCAATTAGTCTAATAACTCTTGATTACGAAACACTTGAAGAGAACTGGATTACTGTTTAGACGTTTATCATTCTACGAAAGGTGCACGCGTTGAAATCTAATGATATTAAAAACTTGCTGGGATATTCTTTCTGTATAAATATATTTTTTAAAATTCTAATGGGTAGTTCGGTAAAAATAAGCCTTAACTTTTGGATACTTTTAGCCCGGACACCCTGTATTGTATTGTATCGTCAAGCACTCAAATAATTAACAAAAGAAGATAAAACTATTTTGCTAAAAGAAAAAAACCTAAACATTGTAATTGTGATTTAAAAGAAAAGAAAACAATGTGAGTAAAAAATGTAAATTCAACGGGCAAACTTGAAGAACAATAAATCCTGTATTTGAAACATTCCTAAGCAATAATTGATTTAATGAAAGAAAATTCGAATACCTTTCGAAAATATAGTCTCTTACAAAAATGAGCAATGAAAAGGTAAATGAAGTAGTTGGAAAAACAGATAAGAAAATAGAAAAAAATACACGCATAAGCACATTTTCTTTCTTATGAATAAAAAATGAATAAACAAATCAACTTAAGGGTGTTTTTTTTTTTCCCAAGCATAATTATTTTTTTCATTGCTCAGGTTAAGATTAGAGAAACGATCATTTATCAATTTTGTCAAACTAACAATTACCGGAAGAACATCGTTTTTGTATTAAAAAAGAAATCGGAAGGAAATAGATGATTAACTAACATACTGTAACGAACCGTATAACTGCTTCTTTTCATTAACAAACTAGATTTTTTATATTTTCCTGTTTGTTTTGTTTTTTTCCTCATCTTGAGGTAAAACATAAAAAAAACTTAAAATTCATTTTTCTGCATTTGTTATTTTCTGTTTTCAAATACTTAATTAAAATTTTGTAGTTTTCCTTTTAGATTTAATGACATTTACACACCTGGCCAAAAAAAGGAAATGAAAAAAAATATATATCAAACATTTTCAAGTAATATAAGTATCAGCAAAACAAATAGATTTGTTTAAATTTGTATGCAATGACTATAGATCCCAGCATATAACACGCCCCAACACATAACGCGCACATGAGATTTGAGATAGTTTTTTTTTCTGTTTTTAGATATTGGGTATTTTTTCTTTTTTTTTTAGATATAGGATCCATTCTCAGTTGTGTCCAATGGCTAATTTCTAAACCATTAGTCATATACATATAGTTTCAATTACAAAATTATTTAAAAAGTTGTTTTGATCAATAAAAACATTTCTTAAAAAGTTACGAAATTTAAATTTTTATACGGTAACCCGGTCCTATAAGTGATATTTACTAAACATTTCCTATTACACCAACAAATAATACAGAAAAAGTTCCGTTCATCGAATACTAAATTTAACATAGTTTAAAACTTCTTGACTTACACCAATTTTCTGCAACTGAACACAGATGAGTTAAGCCCTGCTTCGAGAGATCGTACACAAAGTTTTTAAAGTATTAGAAGAATTTATTTCGGATGTATCTACTCTAGTAACTGCGAGTATCTGCACTGGCGTGTATCTAGCCAAATCGTAGAATTAATATGATAGTGCTAATTTTATTATTATTAAGATTGGTTAAAATTCAACTATTATAATTGTATTTTAGCATTTTTTTTTTTTTTTTTTTTTTTGCAAATAATGGAAACTGTTGCCTTTCATCATTTCATTTTTAAAAAAATTTCTGAAATTTTTTTCACAGTTGTATATTTTTCTTTATTATGTCAGAATAAATATAGATTTGAAAGTTACATCGTTTTGTAATTTCACTCTCAACTATTATTTTTTTTATATCATACGATTATTTATATCCCTTAATAAATTTGTGAAAAACCCTTATTTCGCAGAAGAAAATATGCTTCAACTTTAAACATGTACTTGGTCAGTTTTAATCGTAAAAAATTGGAACTTCGTTTTCCTTATTTCTTAGTGTAATATGATATTTTTACTGACTATAACTTATAGAACCGGAAAAACCGCATAAAAATTTAAATTTCGTAATTTTTAAAAAAATATATTAATCCATATCTTATTAAAAATACTTCTTTACCTCATTTAAAATATTTCTGAAATTAGGATTATATGTCTATGACTGACCATCTATAATTAGTCGTTGAACACCGTTGAAATTGGACGCCCTGTAGTGTATAATCGCCGTATTACGCGCACCCCCTCCTTTTTTTCGAAACCCCTTCATGATATCGGTCCCATCCAAGTGCAATAATGAACATATAAAAATTTATTATCTTGTAAAATCATAAAGAAAATAAGCAAATTTCAAACGCCAAGCCTATCTGCTTGAATCTCGACAAAGCGTAAAAAATTGTACTCTCGTACAATTAAAATAATCACGTCTTCTTCTCTTGTTCATTAATATAGAAATCCCAATTCGTTTGCCTGATGTTTAAGTTTTCATTTTATAGCCGGTGCATAACACACAGTAAATATTTATCAGTTTTCTTGTTTCAAAAGCGCGCGTTATACGCCTGAATAGACGGTATTTTATTTCAACTTTGTATTCACGCATTATACATCCTTTAACCTATTAGCGAACAGCTTCCACATTTGATGACGCTGTAAAAAAAATGTTATTTCCTACATTAAATTTTTAAATTTTCTTTTATTTACAAGTTGGTATTATAAATGGAAACATCACACAATATAATATATGCAATTTCTTTGGAACTAAGTAAAAACGCGCGGGAAAGATACAGTATAATTTCCCGGTTTTTTTGTAATCACGTTGTGTATTTTTTTATACTACTTTATGGAACAGGATTTATGAGGTAAATTCTCTCAATTTGTATAAATGTAACCCAGATAGTCCATATTATGCCATTAGCATGTTTTTTAATATTTATTGTTATTAATGTATCCGTAATAAATAGGAAAAATTATCCGTCATCGTTTGAGGACGCTGGGCATTGGGTATAACTTTTATTCATATTCAGAAGTGCTTCCTATGGTTTTTTTTTTTTTTCAGATAAACTATAAAAGAAAGATAAAAAATGAATAGAAAGAAAAGTTTTTAAAACCATAGAAGAGGCAACTGCTTATCTTTTTCCTGAAGAAATAGAAGCAGATACTATATTAATGCCTCCAGCTGCAGATGATCTAACAGATAAAGAGCAGGTCGATGATGATACTTTCGGTACTTCGGTTGTATCAGATATTGCAGGTACATTGAAAATTACATTCCCAGATAATAATGACAACTCTGTTATTTAGGATGAAAAAAAGGAAAAACACTCCCGTAAAGGAAAAGAGAAATATCAGTTGTATGGACAAATGAAACCCCGTATTACACATTCGAAACTTTGAAAAATTCTTCTAAGAGAAATTTGAATACATTGACAGCGGAAACTAATGATATGAGTTCAGTTAAGCTGTTTGAAGAATGTTTCACTGAAAGTATTTATGATATAATCGCAGAAGAAATTTATCGATCGAAGTGAAAAATATTCACGAAGTGAAAAATAAATTGAACTACAATGTGACTAAAGACAAAATAAAACATTTTTAGGATTGCTGATACTTTCGCTCTATCCTACTTTAAAAAGTGAACAGGACTACTGGGCAGAGGCAGATGATTTAGGAGTAAAAATAGTGAAGGATCCTATGACTAGAAATTTCTACTTAAATAATTTCAAGAGAGCTCAAGGGATTATTATATTTCCAAGATAATAAATCTGTGTGGGAACGATGGTTACAGTTGCAATTTTAGACCGTAAAGTGGAAAATAATCAAATACTCCTGAATCTGACAAAGTTCTTTTAGGTACAAGAGCGGTGTTAAATTTATTATCTAATGTTGACGATTCAAAGAGCTGTCGTGTTTATTTTGATAACGTCTTTACCAGTTATATGTTGCTAAAAGAAATGAAAAAAATGCAGTTCAGAGCAAGTGGAGCAATACGAGAAAATCGTACTGAAAAATACCCAATAATGAATGGTAAGAATATGAGTCAAAATGAGAGAGGGTTTTACGATATGACAATAAGTGTCTTTCTTTGGTCACTAATTCTGATACAATATTGCTGCTATTTCCAGTTCAAAGATAGAGTGTAGAAAAAAAAGAAATGGTGAAAGTGAATCAGCCTCATGCTATATGATCATATACCTCATTTTAGGGGGGTGGGGGTGTCGACCTTCGTGATTGCCTTCTTGAGAAACATTCTATAGCCATACGAGGAAGAAATGGTACTTTTGCTTTATTACTACGCTTACAGATATGGCTGTTGTACATGGTTATGATATTTATAAAAAGATCCATGGTTCTAAGTTGAGGGCAATTAGATTCTAAAAGATATATTGCAGTAACCTATTTAAAAAAAAGGAGCCGATTCAAGTGCAATTTTGTGAAGACCAATACAAAGGTGGATAACATCCAGATCCAATGTGTTTCCAGCATAAAATTTTACAAAATATAGCATGTTATTGGCAAAAGGGAGAAACAAATGCGTTGCCAATGTGATAACTATTCTTCAAAGCCAAGAACATATTCTATGAAATGCATTGCAACATTATGCATACAATGTTTTCCTCTTTTTGTTACTGAAAATAAATCTTAAAAATGTAAAAAAAAAAAGTTTTCTTACATATCTAAAAATAAATTTTTATTTTCAACATTATTTTCCCCATTAGTTTGCTTATATATTAAAACTAAATAATTTTATATAAAAAGTTTTCATTTTTAAAAATTTTGGTTTTTTGCGTACAAACGCCCACCGTCATCAAATGAGGACGCCTTAAAAAATATGGTTACAATTAAATTTTTTCTAAATGCTTTTGAAATACTCTTAATTTATATATTTCTACACATATATATCAATTTCAAGGAAAATTTTCAAAATTTGTTAATTTGGGCGTTAATGGGTTAACTCACGCACTTCTTGATAATTGCAGCAGCATGCTGTGCAGCTACGCCAGATCCTCCAATATGTAGACTGTCTTAGGCGTATACAGGATTATCGTTAAGGTGGAGCTAAATGCTAAACAAAAACGAAAATTTATGCGCCCATCATAGGTCATGAAACTCTTTCCAACACATTCAGAATACTGTAACAAAGCTTTGCCGTTTATTAAGGTAACCGTTTATTATCAGAAGCGGTTTTAGACAGCATTTTCTTTATCTATTTACATAATAATATGTATTTTAAATAATAAAAATTGCCATTAATTGTTTTCTAAAATATAATCTACCAAAAATAACAGGAAAATAACAATACCCGTTTGATTAATTATAATAATTGGTATGCAGTCGCGTTCACAAAACTTTCTTGTAGATCATTGTTTTATATTAGGTGATAATAGCATCAACATTTAAGAATATAAAACATATTTAAAAAAAATCCCCGCCGGCTCGGCCTACAGACGCAGGTAGATTTCGAAGTTAAAAGTTAAAGTTTTATTTTAAATAACGAAAGAAGAAATAAATTAGTAAAACATTAATAAAAACACAAATAAAACATCGAAATAAAAATCACTTGATGACGCAAACACGTGTAATTTGCTTAAAGTCAAGCGAAGGCGACATTTACGATCAACCATTATTGGCATTTAATCTTATAGTTTGGCGATAGATTTTTGGTCGACGGAATAACCAAGTAGTACCAATATTATATTTGTTGCATTAAAATATCTCAATATGTTTTTAATTTTCTGTAAGCAAGTAAACCCTATTGTTTTACAATGGAAGTCTATGGGAATTTCTCGAAATATTAGAGATATCGATAAATTGGCGTCACTTTTGGCGACTCATTTTGGCTGCAAAATTTAGCGATAAGTTGACGATAAGTAATAATAGACAAGTTGACGACAGAATAGGTTCCCCCACGGTAACCCCTCTTTATATGTATGGAGATACGATTGCTTTGTATATATCTAGATTTTTATTTTTCACGTGGAAATCTTGCAATAGAAAAACAATTGTTGTGGTAAGAATTTTTTCGGTAAGGTTTTTTTTTAAATTGTTGGCAACTGTTATAAGGAAATTTTTTTTAATCGTCCTGTCATTTTTTGTAAGAGATGGTTTTATCAAAATCATGTTAAGGCGGTATTCACAATTTTTAACTCTTCCCCATTTCTACTGCCTCTGGCCGATTTTTCTCATTTGCAATCCCCGCCGAGATATTAGCCATCTCGATGTGTTTGGCCATTTTGAACACGATCCGTGCATAATTACGACTTTTGCCGTGCGGACAAAATTTAGTACATACATGCATACATACATACATATATATATAAATGCAAACATTTTAGGTGGTGGTGGTTTTGGGTTCCTGGGGTCCTATAATAAAAAGTTATGAAGGAATTTTTCAACAGTCGCACCATTTTAACGACTGCAATAGGTAGTATTTCTTACGAAATCTACCTAATAACAGAGACACTTTTGAATATTAAAATTGAAATTTAAAATTGGTAGATCAACATTTATATTTTTAAACACTGATCTCAAATAAAACATTTAGTAAATTTCTACACAATATAAAATAAACTAACGCTGTAACATTTTTTGAAAAACCCATGACTTAAAATTTCATCCGTAATCGAGTTGACAGAAAATGCTCGCTTTAAATATTAGTAACTCAGCTAACAATGCCTCTTACAGTGTTTTAAAATTACAAGAATTAGGTTATTAATATATCAAATCACGCTCGCTAAATTGCATCATTTGAGGAACCGATTATGAATATATCATAATTTTTCTGATTTGTAGACTCCCGTATTCGTACACAGGATTCTCGTTTAAGTGGAGCTAAATGCTAAACAAAAACGAAAATTATGCTTCCAGCACAGGTTATGAAACAATTTCCAACACATTCAGAATACTGTAACAAAGCTTTGCCTTTTATTAAGGTAACCGTTTATTAAGATGTAAATAAACAATTTAAAAAAAATACACAGCACGCATTTGAAAACTCAGTTTCTTCAATTACGATCAATAGCGGGAATTTTTTTTTTGTGCAGACCTATAGATTTATATGTGTACTACATTGCTACATTTCAATTAAACACATCACAAAATTCAATTCTTCCATTCATCAATTTCCGTCAATAAATGAAAATGTACTGGAGATATTTTGTGTTGCCTTGATCAGTTGAATTTATACAACCCAAGTAATACGCACAAAAGAATAAAAAAATGGCTAAATTTTAAAACACGTGCCACAACTGAAAACATACATACAGCAATTAATCTTCATATCTCAAGATCTATATCTCAAGAACTATTGGTTATATATCAAGAAAACAGAATTTCCCCAATGACGGGAATTGTATCAAACTTCATGTTCAATCAAACCTCGATATAATGTAGTACTTTTGATTATAGATGTTTTATATCGCGTTACAAATGATTCTTCTATGCCGTGATTTCAGGATTTCCTTGATATCTATTTAGCGGCATCAATTGGATAGAATTTCACTCAATATTCGTATGGATTTTATCACTCAACAGTGGGCTCTGCTAGTTTACATTGATCACTAAACAGCCTGTTCTTATGATGGACTGTAAACGTTTAATTTCTTTTTAATTGATTTTATTCACACGTAAACACTGCACAACACACTTACACAAACATAAACTTGGCTAATTTGAATAGATTGCAAAGTATAATTAATATCCATCGCTTAATTTGGTTGAAGTGATTTGATACGTGTTGATACTTTGACGATCAACAACCTTTTTATACACAACCTTTTAATAACAACCTTTTTTATAGACTGTTCGCTAGGGGGAGCTTGTTATACTTCCGAAACGGAACACAGCCTGCGCTGTTATACTTTGCATTATGAAATATTCATAATCGGTTCCACAATTGACGCAATTCAGCGAGCGTGATTTGATATATTAATAACCTAACTCTTGTATCTTAACTTTAATATACTTAACTTTAATTAACTTTATTGTAAGAGACATTGTTACCAGTATCGCTGATATTTAAAATGAGCATTATCTGTCAACTCGATTACGGATGTAATTTTCATTTATGGGTTTCGCAAAAAAGTTACAGGGTTACTTTAGTTTATATCGTGTAGAAATTCACAAAATTTTATATTTGAGATTAGGGTTTAAAAATATAAATGTTGATGTACTAATTTTATGTTTTAATAATCACAAAGGGTCTCTGTTATTTTTAATATGTTTTATATTCTAAATTATTGATGATAATGTAAATTGATATATAACAATGATTTGGAAGCAAGTTTTTTGAAGGCGATAGAATTCCAGTTATTATAATTTATCAAACGGCTATCGTTATTTTTCCGTAGTTTTTGGTAGATTATATTTTAGGAAACAATTAATGGCAATTTTCTTTATTTAAAATAAATATTGTTATGTAAATAGATAAAAAAATTCTCTCTAAAACCATTTCTGATACTGAAAGGATAATTTGTTTTCATAATTTGTTATTTTGTAAAAGATTTAGACATGATCTGATAAAAATGATATATTACAAGTTGAAGTGAAACAAATAACTTCGACAAAAAGTCTCCATTTGAAATTCTGAAAAAAAAAAAAGTCTTAACACATCCTTTTTTTTTCATTTACTTTTATAACAACATATATTTTACCAAATACGATAAATTTGAAAGTTTATTATGCATAAGTATCTGAAGACTGTGATTTTCCAGCATTATCATTATCTGTCCATGTACCAAAAGCAGCTGATTTATGAGGAAAAGTATCTGTTTTTGACGGAAAACTATCAAAAGTAATGAGGTGCTAAAGATTAACAGCTTCTTGTTGGGAATTTATTTTCATACAGATATTTGCTTTGTTTATCACTGATGTTTTCATACAAAATATAAAGCGAAGGAAAAGTTCATATTTTGTAATGTACATAAACATTAAATGTTATTAATTTAACAGAAAGTAATGTTTCTTATAAGTTCTGAATTTTTTCAAGTAATCTAACATTTGAAAAACTTGTATAACATTGAAAAATGTAGTGTGTCGGAAAATGGATTGGGGGGGGGGGGCATTCAAAAAAAGCCTTAGTAACATGTAAAATGTGGCATTCTTTAATAGAATTTCCTAAAAACGCTTCCTTGTTTTCGTCCTAAATATAACCAATTATTAACGCTGCACTATACCAAACAATAATAGCGCTCGAAATAACATTTATTGACGTTGTAAGCTAAACAGAATGATGGTTAACTTTTTGATTACGGGTCTTTTAAGTAACGACGATGCATCGTTTGTACTAAAAAGACATAAATCTACCTTCAACTATAGCATGCACTTATTTTTTTTTGGGGGGGGGGGAGGGGGAGCTTTTTTTAGCCATACCTTCTAGACCGGGATGCGGCAGCACAGATAATCACCTCATCAGGTTCACGAAAGAAATTCCAGAATTAGTTAAATATTGATTCCCATATTAAAGCGCAATCGGTCTCTCATGTCACATCTTTGTGGAAAACATCCGAAAATCCGATTTTCCGGCATGAGTCGTAGGATTACCATTGCGCTTTCCTGCACCCAAAGATATGAGAACATGGAGGACTGGATGCAGAAAAACAAAATGGCAAACCTACATATCAACAGCTAAAGTCGGGTTTTCCGATGATTTCCACCAAGATATGACTTGGCAGACAGATTGCGTTTTAATATGCGAATCGAGTTTTAACGAAATCTGGATTTTCAGCCTTCAACTCGATGAGGTGATTGTGTGTGCTGCCGCCTCATGGTCTATTCCTTTGGGAATTGCTTAACTCCAATTTTATGAGCATGAAATTTGCAATTTTAACATTGTGAAAGTCATAAGAGTAATATTGTTTTGCGTGGCAGAAAAGTAAAACAGGGATTTCGTTTTAGTAAACGTTCACAAGCGCTCTACCTAAACGACAGTTTCTATCTGTAATTCTTTAAATAGAAATAAGGGAGAAATTTTAATTATGAACATTCTAATCATATACTAAATATATCAATTAATTAAATCTTGGTCCTATCATCTTTCTTTTTATAGCATTTTATAATATGACGTAAATATACATATGTGACATATTACTGTCGACTTTCGTGACATCTCCGCGACATTCTTATATATCGACAAAAATGTAGTACAGTAATCAATGTTAAATATTTCGCCAACCCTCTGTTATCATGAGAGAACTAGAGCGCAGTCGCGGTGGCGAATAGTAGGCAGAATCAAGAAAACATTGGAAGAATTTCTCCTTCAATGAATAGTAGAGGCGTCAAGAATTCAACATGGTTTATTTGCCAGACACATATCGCAAACATTTCCACTAGAAGATCCATCAGTTCTCGAATAATCGCTGATTCACTTCATAATAAACTTATGATGTTAAAAGGTTTCACCCCAAGTGACGTCTTGTTATTAAACAAACTAAAAACGTAAGAATCTCTGGTTCCTAGTCGATGCAATAGTATAAATACTCAACGAAACAGGGCACGGACGGATACATTACCAGTGGAGAGCCAACACCAGCAGAGAGAGGGGGGTGGGCAGTAGAATGAAAAACGATAGGATCAGCTCCTGGCTGGGAGCGTGTTACGCATGACGTAGATGATCTATTTACTTTCAGCGTTAGTTTTATAACGTAATAAAATGCTGGCGGGAGCTTCTAAGGAATTCTGGGATGTGGAATATCATCGAATAAAAATATTAAAAACATTGAAAGAAAAAGAATTGTCTTAGAATAAAATGAAAGAAAGTACTTTAGTGGTTTTAAGAAGTAAGTAACGAATGGATTAAGGTTTTTAGAATAATAAATAAAGCATACGCAGATTTAAATGCATGGAATAAAAGACAAAAGATATTAATATATTATTAAAGATAGGTTAAAAAAAGGGTAAATATTAAGAATTTGGAATAGTTTTACTAAGATAAAAGGGCGAAATTTTTTATTATTACATATATATATATATATACTCCTATTATAAAGAGAAAAAAATTGTTTATTTGTAGGAGGTAAGCTCTGGAAATACCGAACCGATTCCAATAGTAATGGTATCAAAATGATGGTGTTAGCCAAACTTAGAACATAGGCTATATCTTATGAGGAGCAAAAAACGTTCTAAAAATGCGATTTTAGCGTTACTGAAGGGCCTAGAAATATGAAAATTTGAAAATTAGTTACTTATAAGACATAAATGATGTCTAAGAACAGTTCTTAAACAATTCGAAATTTAAAAGGGTTGTAAATGCACAAAAAGCGTTCTAAAAAACGTTCTAAATGGTAGTTTCTACACAATCCCAGGAAATACCAAACCGATTTAAAAAATATTGGTGTCGAAATGATGGTGACAACGCTTGCTCAAGATAGGCTATGTTTTATGTCGGTGTCACTACCCCAAAGCGGGTGTAGGAGCTAAAAACGTACTAAAAATGCGATTTATGTGTTACTGAAGTGCCTAGAAATATGAAATTTGAAATATTAGCTACTTATTAGATATAAAGGATTTCTAAGAACAGTTCTTAAACAATTCGAAATTTGAAAGTGGTGAAAATGCTCGAAAACCGTTCTAAAAAACGTTCTAAATGGTGGTTTCTACACAATCTCAGGAAATACCAAACCGATTTAAAAAATAATGGTGTCAAAATGACGGTGACAACCCTTGCTCCAACATAGGCTATGTTTTATGTCGGTGCCACTACCCGAAAGGGGGTGCAGGAGCAAAAAACGTACTAAAAATGCGATTTTTGCGTTACCGAAGGGCCTAGAAATATGAAATTTGAAATATTAGCTACTTATTAGATATAAAGGATTTCTAAGAACATTTCTTAAACAATTCGAAATTTAAAAGGGGTGAAAATGCGCGAAAAGCGTTCTGAAAAACGTTCTAATGGTGGTTTCTGCACAATCTCAGGAAATACCAAACCGATCTAAAAAATATTTGCGTCAAAATGATGGTGACAACCCTTGCTCCAACATAGGCGATGTTTTATGTCGGTGCTACTACCCCAAAGGGGGTGCAGGAGAAAAACGTTCTAAATTGCGACTTTTGCGTTACGGAAGGGCCTAGAATCGTGAAATTTGGAATGGTAGTTATAAGATATCAATGATCTCTAAGGACATTTCCTAAAAAAAATCGAAATTTAAAAGGGGGTCAAAATACGCAAAAAGCGTTGTAAAAAAATTTCTAAATTACGATTTCTATGCAATTTCAGGAAATACTGAACCGATTTCAGATATATTGGTGTAAAAATGATGGTGACAGATCTTGCTCCAAGATAGGCTATATTTTATATCTGTTTTCACTACCCCAGAGGAGATGCAGGAGCAAAATGCGCGAAAAGCGTTCTAAAAACGTTCTAAATGCCGATTTGTTGGCAATATCTCAGGAAGAATTAATCTGATTTCAAACGTAATGGTAGGAAATTGATGCTGACAGCCTCTGCTCTAACATAGACGCTATTTTATGTCGGTATCACTATCACCAAGACGTCGCAGGAGCAAAAAAGCGTTCTAAATTTCGATTTTTGTGATCGGTAGGGGGTAGCAACTTAAAATTAGGCAAGGTACATATTTATTAGATATAAATGATCTTTAAGAACAGTTTCGAAAAAATTGGAAATTTAAAAAGGGGTGAAAATGCACGAAAAGCGTCCTAAAATCGTTCTAAATTGCGATTTCTACTCAATCTAAGTAAATACCAAAGCTATTTTAAAAGTAATGGTTGCAAATCAATGGTGACAGTCCCTGCTATAATATAGGTTATATTTTATGTTGCTGTCACTACCATCTGAGGGTTGCGAAAGCAAAACATGTTCTAATTTGCATTTTTTGCACAACTGAGGGGTCTAACACTTTCAAGTATGGCATGGTATTTACTTACAAGATGCAACTGCTTTCTAAGAACAGTCGAAAGAAAATTCCAAATTTCAAAAAAATGAAGTTAGTGAAAAACGTTATAAATTACAATTATTAATCAAACTTAAGAATTACCAAACCGATAAAAAAAATAATAATGACAAATTTTGGTGATAGAACCTGCTCAAACATAAGCTATATTTTGTGTCTGTTCCACTACCACCAGAGGGTTGCAGGAGCTAAAAACTTTCTAAATTGCGATTTCTGTGATACTGAAAAGGCTAGAAACTTTAAATAGGACATGGTAGTTACTTATAAAATATAAATGCCCTCGAAGGAACGTCAAAAATATATTCGAATTAAAAAGGGGTGAAACGAACTGGAGGTGCGAAAAGCATTCTAAAAAAGTTCTAAATTACGATTCTATGCAATTTCAGGGAATATAAACCGATTATAAAAGTAATAGTTGCGAATCAATGGTAACAGTCTCTGATCCTACACAGGCTATATTTCATGCCCGTGATTCTACCACCTGGGGTTCACAGGAACAACAAACATTCTAAAAAAGGGCTTTAAAAGCTTTTTAAATTACGTTTCTGTGGAAATTTCTGATATAACAAACCGATTTCAAAATTAATGTTGGCAAGTTAATGGTGACAGATCCTGTTTCAACATAGCCCTTTATGTTGAGAGAGGTAGTAGGACTTGGAATTTGACATGATGGTTAATTTTAAGATGCAAGAAGACGGTTTCTAAAATATTCAAAACTTCAAATGAATACTGAAATGAGCGTATTAATTGAGCACAAAAGTTTCAAAATAGTTTCTAAACTATCATTTATTTAGTTTTATTTAATTTTATTAATTTAAGTCTCATTTCTGCCATTGCAGTGTAATAATGATGTTTAATCAAACTGTGTTTTAAATAGTAATTTTTGAATTAGTCCTAAAAGTAATAAGTACCTTTTAATAGAAAAAACTTTTAATAAAATAAAATATTACCTTTAATAAAATAAAAATTTAGTTAGTACCTTTTAATAAAAATTAGACATATAAATATCACTTGGCATATTTCAAATATTACGCGAGCAAAGCCGCGGGGTTTGCTAGTATAGCTATATATATATGAAAAATTAAAAAGCAATAGCATTCCTTCTATCCAAACTTATGATTTTGAAAATTTGTTTACTACTGTTTCTATTAATAGTTTAAAGGAGGCACTTTTAAAGACAGCGGAATTGATTTTACATGTTACGGATTTTAACTCAATAAATTATGTCGGTTTTGCCTTTACAACAATTTCGTTTATACAGGATCTAAAATATACTTACAAATCAATGGAATTGGTATGGGTACTAGCTACTCATCTACAGCTGCTAACTTATTTTTTTTATAAGTTTCAGTACAGTATTAATAAAGCTGATGTCCGATTTCTCGCTTATGGATACATAGACGACTTGATCGTGTAAATTCAATAGTGTTTTTAATGAAATTTCTCAAGAAATTTAACCTGATTCCCTGACATTAAAGAAAACAAATAATAATGGTTTGGAGGCTGATTACCTTGATTTAAAAATAATTTTAATAGGTAACACAGTACATATTTCAATCTACAATAAATGTAATAGTTCTCAATTTCAGGTTAATCAGCTTGTTCACTGCTCCTCCAATATTTACAAACGTACATACATTAACATCATTATCAGTCAAATATTTTGTTTATTTTTAGAATTTGTACAAATAAAAATCTGTTTAAAAATGAATTATTTCATTTAAAAAGTAATGTATATTATAAAAACAATATTCCTTTAAATTTTATTTAAAAAAAAATCAGATTTTGCAGATTTTCTTCATTACTGATCGATTGCGTTTCGACATCATTGAATGGCTCATATTTCCTAAAGCCTGTTTAAGGACGGTTTTATGATGATGTGCTGTGTCTTTTGGCAACAGACTTGGAATGAATTTGGATTGGTTGATTGGATGTTGGATTCTGCCTTGTTTAGTTACTTTATGTTTTATATTTTTGGTTGTGGCAACGTGGCTGAGTTAGTTAAGTGTGGTTTTTTTCAACGAACATATTTTGAGCATTTTTTACTGTGTTCCAGGTGAGGCATTCATTTAATAATGTGGTGTAGGATCCGGTGGGGGAGCATATGATAATAGCCATCGAATGTTTAACAATTGATTTTGCTACTCACTGTTCTGGCCGAATCCCACTGCCGCGAATACATATTTTATAAATATTTTTTTGAATGCTCGGCTGCATTTGAGATATAACCCACTGCCGATGACGGCGCAGCCTGTTTTTTTCCTAGTTTTAATTTTTTTTTTTACAAATAGTTATATTCTTCTTGTTCTGTGAGGGGGATTGCGCTAGTTCAGGCTAAATATAATCTTTTACTAGGTTTATACATATATATATATATATATATATATATATATATATATATATATATATATATATATATATATATATATATATATATATATATATATATATATATATATATATATATGTATATATATATCTATATCTATATATGTATATATATATATTGCTTTATCAAAAGTATGTGAATTATGGAATTTAGGAAAAAGAGGGTGCAAAACGCAACAATTAAACCAATGAGCATTTATAACAAGAAACAATAAACAAACAACTCCTTGCTCGTCTGAAAGTGGGAGAAGTCAAAAAACAGGTACCAAATAAAAATAGAAATTGAATCCTCACAGGTTTCGCAAGAGTTGCAAGGCCATAATCTCAGCTAGGCCAGCGTAGATCAGACTTGTCTTTCCGTCATCTATATATTCATAAATTCCATTCCAGTTTACTTCAGGTTCAACTTGATATTCATCAAAATGCAGACGTTCTAAAAAAGTCTTTAGTCTACACACTTCATTTACTCAAGCAGTCCCTTCGGCTCCATCATGGTGTTTGGCCGCTTAGCTGTTGCCACTTCAGAAAACTTTTTGTAAGCTGATTTACATACTGAAAAATAATATACATATATATTATAAAATTGTAGCTATCAGAATTATTTATTTGGTTTAGAATACTGTATATTTGAATAAATAATTTTAATGGCGTTATTTTAGTATTACTAGAGACAAATAGCACATACAATGTTTTGATTATACATTTCCATTTACTGCTTTTCAGAAAAATTAAAAAAATAAATTATCTTAATTTTTTATTGAAAAATAATATTTTTACAGATATCTTCAAAAAATGCAATTTTTTTTATAATTATCTCTAAGAAAATAACATCTCATATAATAAATAAATGTTTAAACAAAAATGTGTAGTACGACATGCAATTTTTTACCTAGTTAATGTAGCTCCTTCGATCTAAGATCGCCAAACCCCGCATACCCAGACCCTGCATACTCAAGAAACATGTGAATTTGATTTTTCTTTAAACATTACTCGATTACGGAAGATCAAATGATATCATCACTAGCAGTGGTGATCTTATCTAATCTTTTTTTCATTTATTTCACTTTGACTGGAGGGATTTTTGAGCTCTCAAGGTTGCATCAACTGCTATTGTGATAGCTGACGGTTTAGTAGATGATTGATTAAGTAAGATCACAAAGATGAAATATTACTTGTATAAAAAAATTTAGTAAAAAATTTCACTGCCTCTCGGACTTATATAATAATATCTAGAAGAAGAGTTTTCCTTTTAGATGCAGAATGGAAATGGTTTTAAATAAGACATTTTAAATATATCGTTTTAAATATAACATGATTTTACACGAATAAATGTTTTCCGCTCGCAATAATTATGTAAAAGTTTTATTCTCCTCTTTCAATGTTCACGTTTTAATATATTTTTCAAATAACAAATGTTTAACAAAATTAATAGAGGGGCTTTTACAACGCAATTTTTCCTCATTAATTACTTTTCGCACGTGATAATTTAATTATTTTAAAGCTTTAGTTCTGTTTCTATGTTCACATGTAAATATATTTTTCAATTGAAAGATGTTTGAAAATATTATAATTTGCGCTTTTCTACAGCTGACAACAATAAACAAAAAAATTGCTTCTTTCGAAATATGAACTGCATATCTGTCGATAAACACAAATTTTAAATAAAAAACTACAAAAAATTAAATAATAGACAAAAATAAAAATTTATTGGACACTGCACTCCACAACGTAGTTAAGTATGTGTCTGCAAAAGGTGGTTAAACTGCTATGTATAATTTTTTTTTTTATCCTGTGAAACCTTTTAAATTGAACTATTTTGATGGATTCCAACATTAAATACCGCTTTCGAAATATGAACTGCATATTTGTCGAAACACACAAATTTTGAATAAAAAAATAAATAATAGACAAAAATAAAAATTTATTGGACACTGCACTCCACAACTTAGTCAAATATGTGTCTGCAAAAGGTGGTTAAACTGCTATGTATAATTTTTTTATCCTATGAAACCTTTTCACTTTAACGATTTTGATGGATTCCAACATTGATTAGCGTTTAAAATAATTCCTGTATTTAAAAGTCATTTGCTTCAGTGTGTATAACACACATGTCTATATAAAACTACCAGTTTTTTTCTATTTTTATCTGCGATAGTCTTCTTTTACAAGCCGAGAAGGAAACAGGTCACGATATATTTAATTACGCAGCTACACCGTTAGTTACTTTTAAGAATAGAGAGACTATTTCTAATAAGTTAAACAGTGGTTATAGCAATAAATGAAAGTTAAAATTCTAGTGCTATATTCACATTGAGTTAAATAATAACAAGTAATATCAAAATTTTGTTTTTAAAGTCAATTCCTACTTAGGTCATCAAAGAAAAATTTAATATAATCCCTTAAGCTAATATTAGTTTTTATTGCATTAAAATATCTCAATTTGTTGATTTTCTATAAGCAAGTAATTTTATAATGGGAATTTGGCGAAATATTACAGATATCGCCAAGTTGGCGTCACTTTTGGCGACTCATAAATAGTCATCATCTATTTTGGCCGCATCGCCAAATTTGGCGACATATTTGGCGGTATTTGGGGACAGAACAGGGTCCCCCCTATGGTAACCCCTTATTGAAAATACTTTAATTGATCTTCAACAACCAATGGCCGTCATTTTGTTTCCCATGCAAAACTAAAATTAATTAATTAATATTTGAAAAACTGTTTTAACATCAGTTGTCATCCATTACAAGTTTTAAAAAAAATTATTTCAACTTGATAGGATGAATAATGAGTAGTTTATTAACGATTGAAAATTTGAACGAGATAAATATATAAATAAATAAATAAATATAGGGAGAGTGTGAGCTAATAGTAGGAATTGAAAAATACATATAAAAACACAAATAATTGTACAAAAATTACTTCCAGGTGCATACTACATATCGCTCACCCGCAAGAACAGTGATACATCTCGACAAAAGTAAATTTTACAGGAGAGGCGAAAGAAAATTTGCATGATTTTACTGTAGCATGATATTATAGCATTTAGCTCTGCATGCAGGAGTAAAAACGTCCATAAAAGCATAAAACCTTTAAGAATGAAGACATAGGATGGGGTTTGGAGGGATAGGTAATTTTATCTCCCACACAACACATTCCTCTTTTGAGGTCGCAAATGGACATATAGCGTAATAAAGTGATTTTCCGTATAACTACACTTGCGAAAATTTTGTGTATCAAGACAAACTTATGCAAGACCTATTAGTGGGATAAACTCAAAATGAATTTTTGCGAGATGTGTCACTTTTCTTGAGGGTGAGCGATATAATATAAATATATTTAAAATACAATTTAAAATATCTTAAAATACATCACAAAAACCCTGAATGTTTTCAACCATTACAAGGCCATCATCAGTAGGATATAAATGTTGCTCTATGTTTAAATATTGATAACATTTAAATCCTACTGATGATGGCCTTGTAATGGTTGAAAACGTTCTGCGTTTTTCTGATGTATTTTGATATATTTAAAATTTTTATTTTAAATTTCTTTTTATAATATGTATGCACATGAAAGTAATTTTTGTACAATCATTTTTACTTTTATATGTATTTTAATTAAGTGTTATTGCTATGAAAAAGTCAATTTCTTTGTCACTAAACAATCCAGAAGCGTGACATGTGACATACATTTTTTCTTTCTTCTATCTTTCCAAGAAGAAAATATTGGATTCGTGAAAAATTAGACTTCCGGCCTTCGACTGATTTATATGTTTTAGAAGATCCTGAACATGATCCGACTTTTTTTAGAAAATGTCTGTCGATGAGTCTGTCTGTCTGTGTGTGACAGATATTTTGTGCGCGATATATCTCAAAAACTAATGCAGGGAATGTAATAAAACTTTAGATGCATGTACACTTTCATACAAAATTGTGCTGATTAGTTTAGGTGCAAATCGCCCCAAAAATGGTGCTGCTATGCTGCATTTTTTACGATTTCCGCAACTGATCTATCTCAAAAAGTAATGTATGGATATTCATCAAACTTCAGATTCAGTTAGACATTGACAAAAATTTTTGCTGATAACGTTTGGTGTAAGTTATTGAACAGATAGCTTGGTTAAGCTGCATTTTTCAGGATTTACACGAATTTTGTGATATTCAAGTCTCAAGAATTAATGTACGAAATTCGACCAAACTTCATATACTTTTGGATCTTGACATAAGTTGTTGCTGATTAGATTTCGAGTAAGTAATACACCAGATGGCGCTTCCATGCTGCATTTTTCACGATAGCTCTAAAACTAATGCACAAAATTTAAACTTCATGTTTTGTTACACTTTCACTTAAATAGATTCGTATTAGGCTTGGGTGTATACTGTCCAAATGTGTCGCTCGAGAATTTTGGTTGCAAACATTTAAGAGGGTGGGTGCTAAAATTCTGTGATTTGTTTGAAAATTGTGGTACTCTTACATCCTTTTCATGTGCGCACATTTCAATGAACTCATGATGGGCATAGTTTTTCACTTAATTTTGCACTGCGAATTTTGAAGTAGTAATATGACTGATATAGGAGAAATTTTTGCGATTGGCAGAATCGACTATTTTTAATTAACGTGTATTTTTAAATTTTTTTAATTAGTACAATAATTTCTAGATATTTAATTAATAGAGTGTGCTTTTTTCCTGAAGAGAGAAATAAAAGAATTTTAGGAAGTGTTTAACTTTTTATTGAAAATGTTCTAAGATTTTCCATTTCAGAAGAAAAACAAGTTATTTAATTAGAATTTAGTAATCCCTTGAAATTATCTAATTATTTTAGTAACACAACATTGACTATATAAAACTAAAACGAAAGACACCAATATCAGCATTCTAGAGTATCTCCTAGTTATCTGCATTTTTATATAAAATGATGCTAAAACAAAACTGAAGCAGAAAATTATTTTATAAAATATTTGAAATAAAATAAATATTTATTACTTGGCTTCACTGATAAATGGTAAATAGAAAAAAACATTGAATTGAAAAATAAATAATACATTTAAAGTAATTTATTGTATTAATTCTCTTTTCATATTGTAACTAGAAATAACACAATAGAAATGTAAAGCTCTTATTAATCTGAATATCCCATTTAAATTATTATGAAGTATTATTCATGAAATATTAATATTTACGGTAAAATTTACGGTGAAAATAGATTTTCGTAAACGCAATTAAAACGTGAAAAGAAATGCAATAAATAACTATACATATTCAGATAGTATTATTTTAATAGAAATCTTTATTTGTAATGCTCCACATAAACATACTAAGTAAATATCAACAAAATATACTTCATTCATAGTTTAAATTTAATCTTTTAAAAATGTAATTCAAGTGTTTATCTGAAATTAAAACATTTATTTATAAATTTGCGACTTTGTTATTTGATTTGTTTTACATAAATTTTTATGCTTTCGATGTGTTATGTGCAAGGTTCTTTGAACCGGAATTTGTTTTGAGACTATCTGAAATCACAGACTTTGTTATCAGGCTATTAATTTTTTTTCTGAAACTGTATTTCACGACTTTCATAAATAAAGTAAAGCGTTTTTATTATTTTTAACATAATTCCTTTAAACTTTAAACTTTAAATTTTAAAATTCCTATGAAATATTTATCTAAAATTAACATTTTCACCTTTTTTTTTATAAATTAGTAAAAATGTTGCTTGATTTATTTAATATAAAATTTTATTCATCGTGAGTAGTCTTTGCAAGTTTTGTTGGAAGCATAATGAACTTTGAGACTATCTGAAATCCCGAACTTTGTTATTAATCAATTCGATGATTTTCTGAAACTTTCATAAACAAATAAAAGGGTGTTACAAACATTTTTAATAACATTTTATCCGTGTATATTCATACACCTAGTATTTAAAAAGTGAGCCACTGAAATAAAAATTAAACTGGCCATTCCCTTTAGAAATATACAAAACGATGTCAAAAAAATGCTTGTTAAAAAAATAATTATGTTTAAAAGTATATGATAATTGAAATGTAAGTAAAATATATTAATTTTTCATTAAAATATTGTGTGCAAAATTCATTATATATGAGCTACATGGACTGCCACAGCCGCAGTTTGTACAGTTATATTGGGTCTATAATGTTTCTCTGTCTTTTTCTATATATTTTTTTCTTTTTTCTTATTTTTTTTTGTAAATATATATATATATATATTTTGTAAAAAAATATATCCTTTAAAATCGATGTTTTAAAAAATTAATCTCACATTTTAATGCAATAATAATATTAGATATTTATAATTTCATTTAGAAAATAACTAGTTTTATTTAGTAACGAACTAATGTTACAATCACTAGCATCTATATATAACAGACGATATGTTTTCCTATTTCCCAACTTGATTTGCGGAGGTCAGCAAGGAAGGATATAGTGGCGATGGTTTTATTTGCCATTCAAGGTAAGACATACTTTTTACCACACTGCGTTGCATGATTAGAGTAATATCAATGTAGATGAGTATGAAGAAGCCTTCAAGAAATTATAAGTTGTATTGGCGTAAAGTGGCAGATTGGAAGAAAATTAGCGTTTTAGCGAAGTCCGATCCGTATAGGATGATACAAGGCTGAGGGTTAGAGAGTGAAATAATTTAATTGTCAAATATTGTTGCCCATGTGTTGAGCCAAAATCTTGTTACCCTGGACCATTATAACCACAGATATGCATCACTTAATGGAACTTTGAATTAAAAACAAGCCAAAAGGTCCATTAATTGGCGTCACAAAATTGTAACGTGCTAATACGAATGCCAAAGCTGAGTAATGGGAAAAAATGGATTTAGAAACTGGGACGCAGATACCGGATGCCGATTTTAATATAAACAAGATACTTCCAATCTGAAAAGGTATTGACTATCAAACTGAGAATTAACAATGGGTGATTAAATTACTGCTGCAACAGGAACATAAGGTCAAGAAATGTCTTTTTTATAAAGTGGGTCATATACGTGCACATAAAAATTATACCGGCTAAAATGCTCCTAATTAGACTGTAGTTGAACACTTCATTGAAAAACAAATAACATGCTAGACACTTTGTATGCAGTGGTAAGCTTCAATACTAGATTTACCGTGCAAAAAAATAATTTACTTTAAATAACTGTAAAAAGGATTCCGAACGTAAAGCATTGAGTACAGCCTCACTGTCGTGTTTAATATGAAGACAGGTGTGAATTTTAAAATAATTGTATTAGAATAAAATGTAATTTTAATTGCACGAAACTTAATTCAGCAACATTATTTAATTCAGTCTAATATTTTGTGACTTGCAGATAGTTTAAGACAAAAATACCAGGTGTTTAGACATCACTTTTGTGGACGTCACAATCATAAACCTAAAATAATTCATCATAAATCATCAAGATGAATAAATGTGGTAAAAATAAACTAATATATTCAGTTACATAAACAATATAACTTTTCAACTTAGCCATGCATTTCTTTAAATAATAATGTATTTTACTTTGAAAATCCTGTGATGAAGGTAATGACTTGTTGAGTGGCAAAATTAGACCCATAAACTACTGTGAACTGTTTTATTGTTATTATTACGTATCTTATAATGTAAACATTTTATTCATTCAGAGAAACGTAAATAACCGAGAAAGAGCATATAAAAAAGTCCTTCCGGCCAGTGTCGGGAGGAATAGGTAGCTTTCATATTCCTTATTTTTTAAAAGCCAGGTTATATTATTCAAACACACGGAGCTCAAATTAGTGGAACCCGATTATAGAAGATTAAATACTAATTTTTAGCAATATTGAATATGAATGAGAATTTCGCCAAATTAGTCAGCGTTATCAAAGCTGGTTTTATTAATGTGATCTATATTTTATCGCAAAATTCGGTGATATCCCGAATTATATTAATAATTATATTAATCCGAATTATCGGTAATAGCCCGCCATTTTAAAACAACATAATGGGTGGAACAAAGCTCACCAACAAACTTGATCGAGACCTTAGTAATTCCTGCGCACATGCTTACACATATCTAAATCGGTTGATATATACAAGTGCTGTTGCAGGCAAAAAATCAGATTTTTCAAAATGTCACACACATTCGAAATTCATACTGCTATATCTCGGCCTTTTTTTTAGATAAAGGCAAAACAAAAAATGATCCGGAATCTTTGTAACAAGCTGAAACACATAAGAATTTTTTTTTTTTTCAATTTCTAATTTTTTTATACCTCATTTTAATTTTTTTTTTTTTAATTTTTAAATGGCCGCCATTTTGAAACAAGATGACGGATGAAGTTAGTAAACGAACTTGGCCAGGAGATTGCTATGTACTATGCACATGCCTTGTCACATCCTAATCGGTTCATAAATACGCGCGTTATCGCGTGACAAAAATCAGATCGTTTCAAAATGTCAGCCATGCTAGAAATTCAAAGTGCTTAACTCAGCCATTTTTTAAGATATAGACGAAACGAAAAATGCTCCAGAATCTTTGTATCAAGGTCAAATACATAAGAAATAAATCTTTTTCAATTTCTAGTTTTTTTGTACCTCATTTTAAATTAAAATAGAAAAAAAATTAATGGCCGCCATTTTGAAAAAAGATGGCGGATTATGTTGGCCAACCTACTCGGTCGAGACATTGGTATGTACTATCTATACAACAAGTTATATCTAAATCCGTTCATAAATACGCGTGTTATCGCCTGAGAAAAATCAGATCGTTTCAAAACATCAGTCGTGCTAGAAATTCAAAGCGCTATAACTCAGTCATTTTTTAAGATATAGACGAAATGAAAAATGCTCCAGAATCTTTGTACCAAGCCCAAACACATAAAAAAAATCTTTTTCAATGTCTAATTTTTTTGTGCCTCATTTAAAATTTATTTATTTTTTATTTTTCCGCCATTTTGAAACAAGATTGGCGGATGAGGCTGGCCAACGAACTCAGTCGAGACAATGCTATGCAGTATGCACATTCCTTGTCACATCCAAATCGGTTCATAAATACGTGTATTAACGCGTGACAAAATCAGATCGTTTCAAAATCTCAGCCATGCTAGAAATTCAAAGTGCTATAACGCAGCCATTTTCTAAGATATAGACGAAACAATAAATGCTCCAGAATCTTTGTATCAAGCCCAAACACACAAGGAAAAAATCTTTTTCAATGTCTGATTTTTTGTGCCTTATTTTAAATTTAAATTTTTTTTTATTTTTTTTAAATGGCCGCCATTTTGAAACAAGATGGCGGATAAAGCTGGCCAACGAACTCGATCGAGACATTGGTATGTACTATGTACACACGAAATTTTATCCAAATCGGTTCATAAATATGACAGTTACGTATGACAAAGATCAGATATTATATATATATATATATATATATATATATATATATATATATATATCAATTTTGAACGGAGGGTGGTTTCGGGGTCTAGGGATCATGATCGGTGAAAATATACCAACAATTTTCGGAATCGTTTTCCTCCGAACGGCTGCAATAGGTAGCTTTTTGTAATGAAATCTACCTAAAAGCTGATGGATATAAATCAAGCTAATTAGCTGTGATAAAAGTAATTTCCTCAGTTACATAAATAATGTGTCGATTCAACTCAGCCATAAATCTTTTCAAATGTGAAAAATGTATTTAACCTTGAAAACCTTGATAAAGATAATGACTTGTTGAGTGACTCATAGACATTAAACTGATTTATTATTATTATTATGATATTGCTATTACAATTATTATTACTGATTTATTATCTTATAATGTAAATATTTTTTCATTCTGAAAATGTAGTTGTTCAAGAGAAGAGGGTTGAAAAATGCTCTCTCTTTTTCACAATTTAAACAATGTGAATTAAATAGCTTAAAGTGTTACCACTGCTTATTCATTTGATATAATAGTCTACAATTTTTTCTCAAAGGAGGTTATAAAAAGTGGTTGATTAAAATTATGACAACTAACACATTACATTGGGAAACCACTATATTGGATTACACAAAATGTGGATTTACACCGAAATAAAAAGTATCCTGAAGAACGGGTAAGTCCCAATTTTATCTAACTTACTCACGCCTTTTTTCATTGAGATTCAAATACTAACAAGATTATCAGACTGATCACTGAATAAAAATAAATAAATTAAATAGCCTCCACTGAAATCTAAAATATCAGATATTTGATAAATAAACTTTTAAACTTTCAAACAGAAATGTTGGAAGAACTTTTTACGGTAACACGTAAGTAATCAAAAGTTAAGAAAATCGCAGCTTCTAAAGATAATTTAGCAATTGAAAAACTTACAGCTACAAACTACTCAATTTGGAAATTCAAGGCCGAAATGATGTTAACTAAAGAAGACTTATTTCATGTAATTACGGAAGAACCGCCTAATCCAATTACGGACGCTTGGTCCAAAAGTGATAAGAAAGCCCGTGCTCTAATTAATCTAACAATTGATGACAGTCAGATTACTCATGTTAAAAATTTACAGACAGCCAGACAAACTTGGCAAGCTTTGCGTGAAACCCATGAGCGACATAATTTGTCTAGCAAACTTTATCTCTTAAGAAAACTTTACGGGATTAAATTAGCGGAAGGTGGCAACGTTGTTAATCATATTACAAAAATAATGGAATTAGTAGATAAATTAGCGGCCATTGGAGAAGTTATAAATGATAACCACATTTCTGCACTGTTATTATGCTCCCTACCCCAATCTTATGATACTCTTATTACTGCCCTTGAGTCAAGAGAAGAAAATCAACTCACACCATCATTTATTAAGTCTAAACTTATTGACGAATATAACCGACGATATGATAATAATGAGAGAACAGAAAATCCTGCCAGAGCATTTAAAGCACAGAAAAATTACAACAACAAAACAAGTAATAAATACTGCTCCAATTGTCGGATGAGAAACCATTATACCCAGGAATGTTGGCATAATAAAGGCAAAACACAAAATACACCACAAAATCAACACATTAGACCAAACAAAAAACATTACTCTACATCACTAGTTTTTCAAAAGAGTGAAAACAACGTTAGAAGTGAACAAACACCAGAATCAAACCGTAGGTACAGTCACTCTGAAAATGAAAACCATACATGGAGGGCGAGCGAAAATAAAAATTACGCCTTTATAACACAAGGAATAAAAAACAAAACATTTATAGTAGACAGTGGCAGTTCAAGCCATATTGTGTGTTCAGAATCAATGTTTACAGAAATAAAATCACGCGAAAAAACAAATGTAACCATCGCAAACGGAAAAAAACTTATCAGTTACGGGTCAGGTGACGTAAATATAAACACGCGAACATCAGACAACAAAGTTCATGAAATAACACTTAAAAATGTATTACTAGTACCTGAAATCGAAACAAATTTATTATCGGTTAGCAAAGCGACGCAAAATGGATGTGAAATTATATTCAGAAATGATAGATGTATGTTCAAACTTAACGGAGAAATATGCTTAGAAGCGCGAAAAGTAAATAACCTATACGAAGTTCAGTTGGCATTCCAAAACTATGCAAACGTAGCACAAAGCTGCAACAACAAAAATTGCCTAGAATTATGGCATCGTAGGTTAGGACATAGAAATCTAACATCAATTAAAGAAATTACGCAAAAGGAATTAGCTACAGGAATCCAAATAAACAACTGTAAGCATAACATAGATTGCGAACCGTGCATTAAGGCAAAATTAACTGATGAACCCTATTCAAAAATTGCAGAGTATAGAGCAACTAAAAGGCTCCAGCTCATTCACTCCGACGTGTGCGGATCTTTTCAAACACCGACAATAGGAGGGAAATCATACTTTTTGACTTTTATTGATGACTACTCACGATTTACGATCATATACCTATTGTCTAGAAAAAGTGAAGTTTACGAAAAACTTAAAGAATTCATCGCGTTAATTAGCAACAAATTTGGAGAAAAACCGAAAGCAATTAGAACAGATAACGGAGGGGAATTCACATCAGATGAAATAGAAAATTACCTCAGGGCTAATGGGATAAAACATCAACACACAGTTCCATATTGCGCAAGCCAGAACGGTGTGGCAGAGAGGATAACAGATCGTTAGTTGAAATGGCAAGGACAATGTTAAGTGAATCAAATTTACCATTAAAGTTCTGGGGGGAAGCAATTTGCACAGCAAATCATTTGCAAAACAGACTACCGACAAAAGCAAATGAAAAGACGCCATACGAGTTATGGACAAACAGACAGCCAAACTTAAGTTACGTTAGGGTATTTGGCTGCAAAGCCTTCGCATATATCAGTAAAGCCAGAAGACAAAAATTAGACGATAAAGCTATAGAGGGAATTTTCGTCGGATATGATAATGAATCCAAAGGATATAGAATATATGTAGGAGGAAATGAAATAAAGATCGCGAGAACCGTTAAATTTCTCGAAAACAAATTTAAATATAGAAACGAGAAAGTAGAAAACAAACCAAAACAAGATGAAAATCGGGTTAACGAAAACTTTGTAGAAATAGAAATTTCAAATAGCAATGAGACACCATCCATGTCCAATCAACCAGTAGCAGAACTTAGACGATCAGAAAGAATTAATAAAGGTGTACCTCCTGATAGGTTAATATACATGGTTAAGAACGAAAACGCTACTGAACCAAAAAATTATGAGGAAATCGAAAACATGGAAAATTTTAAGGATAAACAAAATTGGATAGATGCAATGAAAAGCGAAATGAACTCCATTATGAAAAACAAAACTTGGTCAATTGTAGAACCTCCACCAAATAGGAGAATAATAGGTTGCAAATGGACCTACAAACTAAAACGCGACAACACAGGAAAAATCCAAAAATATAAAGCACGTTTAGTTGCAAAAGGATATTCACAAAAATTCGGGGAGAATTATGATGAAACTTATGCACCAGTCGTGTCATATACAACAATAAGAGCATTATTAATAACAGCATTGCATCAAAATTTAAATGTAAAACATATCGATATTAACACCGCGTTCTCACATGGAGAGCTTCAGGAGGAGATATATATGTCACAACCAGAAGGTTTCGCTAAATCAAATGAGGAAAATAAAGTATGTAGGCTAAACAAAGCCATATACGGACTTAAACAAGCCGCGAGAGCGTGGCATAATAAAATCACAGAAACACTAAAAAAGATGAATTTCAGTCAGAGCAAATTTGACTCATGCCTTTTTACGCGAAAAAAGGGCGATAACACAGCATACATAATAACATACGTAGACGACATTTTAATTGCTGGAAAAGACGAAATAATAGAGGAAGTAATCGCGAGCTTAAATAAAGAATACGAGCTAAAAGATTTAGGTGACATCAGTAACTACCTATCTATGAACATTAAAAAAATAAATAAAAGCTACATGATAAATCAAACTCAGAAAATAGAAGAATTAATCAATAAATTTAATTTGCAAGACGCAAAACCGTGTAGCACACCCATGGAAACAAATTACACACGCTTTAATGATGAGGATAACATTTTACCAAACAACACATATTACAGACAAGCCATAGGAGCACTTCTATATCTAGCAACTATAAGCAGACCTGACATCTGTGCAGCAGTAAACATTCTTAGCAGAAGAAATGAATCACCAAGAATGAAAGACTGGAATGCAGTAAAAAGAGTGATAAGATATTTAAAGACTACAAAAAATTATAGTCTAGTTCTGAGCGGAGAAAAGAAACCGATACTTGAAGTTTATGCGGATGCAGATTGGGGAGGAGATGTAGATTCACGAAAATCAACGAGTGGGAGCCTATACATGTTAGGAAGAAACCCCATACAATGGTCGACCAAGAAACAATCCTGCATTGCATTATCATCGGCAGAGGCCGAGTATGTGTCAGCAGCAAATGCAGCAATTGAAATAAAGTGGCTAGTCAATCTACTGGAAGAATTAAAGCTAAAGCAAACCTTACCTATAGACCTATATGAAGACAACCAGTCCACGATCAAGATGATAGAATTAGAAAAGCACTCAAGTAAGACTAAACATATTGAAATTAGGTTCCACCTGATAAAACAACTAAAGCAAGAAGGGACTATCAACCTAAAGTACTGCCCAACCAAATTGATGATAGCAGACCTGTTTACGAAACCAGTTCCCAAACCTGTTTTTCAAACCCATAGAAGGAACTTAAATTTGTGTGAGAATGAAACTTCAGAATTAAGGAGGAGTTGATGGATATAAATCAAGCTAATTAGCTGTGATAAAAGTAATTTCCTCAGTTACATAAATAATGTGTCGATTCAACTCAGCCATAAATCTTTTCAAATGTGAAAAATGTATTTAACCTTGAAAACCTTGATAAAGATAATGACTTGTTGAGTGACTCATAGACATTAAACTGATTTATTATTATTATTATGATATTGCTATTACAATTATTATTACTGATTTATTATCTTATAATGTAAATATTTTTTCATTCTGAAAATGTAGTTGTTCAAGAGAAGAGGGTTGAAAAATGCTCTCTCTTTTTCACAATTTAAACAATGTGAATTAAATAGCTTAAAGTGTTACCACTGCTTATTCATTTGATATAATAGTCTACAATTTTTTCTCAAAGGAGGTTATAAAAAGTGGTTGATTAAAATTATGACAACTAACACATTACATTGGGAAACCACTATATTGGATTACACAAAATGTGGATTTACACCGAAATAAAAAGTATCCTGAAGAACGGGTAAGTCCCAATTTTATCTAACTTACTCACGCCTTTTTTCATTGAGATTCAAATACTAACAAAAGCTCTCTTATTACAACTTAAATAGTGTTAATTAAATAACTGAAAATGTTACTGCATATTCATGTAATAATATACAAATAATTTAGAATTTCTTTACCTAAAGGAGGCATAAAATGTTATGCATTGGAAAATATAATAACATCTACAAATCTAAGATGAAAAAGGTGAATAACATCGTCGACTAATACGTTTTGGATAAAAGGTAAAAAGTAGATTTATCATTAATGGATAAGTATCCTGAAAAGGGGTAAGTCCCAATTTACATTATCTTACTCACGCCTATTTAATGGGATTCAAAATCCTGTCAAGAAGTCTATGTAAAATAATATTCCATTTAAAACAAGAAAGAAAGAACATGCGTCAAGCATAGATTGTGGCACACTTTTCAACACTCCCAAAGTAATTTAACGTTTCAAACAGGTAAAGAAGATATCCAGGTAAACATTTTAGAAACTGATAATGCATTTGGAAACCAGATTTGAGAAATTACCGCCTTTAACGGAAAATGTACTCGAATTGTTTTTTGCAGCCCTATATAGGATCTATATATCTGTATAAAATAAAATTTATTTTATTAAGAAAACGCATAACACTGTTGAAAATTCACATCCTGTAATTTTTACCAATAAACGGTAACTTACTTCAATTCTTTGGTACAAGCCTGTATATTACACAGATTTTCATACATGCCACATATAAAGTTAAAATTTAATTCAGAAAAAGCAAGCTTAAAACTAATCAAATAAACTTTCAAGAATCACTATTAAAAGGCGGCCATGTATCCAGTTTTTTCCGTAGCCCTGTATATGATTTCATTTATATTCAAGAGCCATATATTTTTCTATAAAATATAATTGCGCTTGGAAATGCATAACTCAAATCGAAAAACTTCTTTAAGCAATTCACGCTCATCCTAAAACTTATGAATTCTTTTGTGCAACCTTATATATGACCGACAGAATTTATACACACTACATAGCATGCAAAAATTTAGTCAAATTTAAAAACGCATATCACAACCAAAAACTCAGTTCCAGAATGTATTGCTACTAGACAGTGCAGTAAGGAAATCTATTCTGGGACCCTGTAGATGAACTATAACACGTGTGCTCGTCATACTCATCATTCATAAGCATCTCCCAGAAAAACCTCATCTTTTAAATAGTGCAGTATAATTAAAATACGCTGCAAACAATTTTTCTCAGTTGACCATTATATAACCGAATTCTTTTGTGTGACCCTGTAAATGAATGATAAGTGCTTTGGATCCCATATTATACATAAATTGTGTTTTGGTGCACATCATAAATTCATATCTATTTCATTATGTTTGTAACAGTTTAGCATCATTAAAATACGCCTCAAACGATTCTTTATATTTTTATAACTTGGTCAAATTGTTTAAAAGTGCTAGGACTATCATATGTATTTTTGAAAACGTTTCAAGTAGGGTAGACCGAGGCTAGTTTGCGATAGGGGCATGTTGGCCCAGTAGCGATATTTTTTAAACTTTGCGTTAGATGACATTGTCAGTCCAGCCAAGTATGCGTTGCTTCGCTTTCCTCCTCCAACTTCAGCAACATTGAAGCCGGAGCGTCCGTTAAAGAATTATAGAGAATTTGCAAAATTTTGCAAAGGTGAGTAAATTTCCTCTCTTTTAAATAATCGTTTTTTATTTGTTTGTAGATTACATTTTAGATTTTGATATATAATAATTCAGAAAAAAATATTGTTCGTATTTATTGTAGGGCAGATTTTTTTATTGAAACACTTTCAGAATAATTCCTTACAGTCATGAAAAAAAAATGGAGATACGGTGTTAGTTATACGGGGTTGGTCCATTTGGCACGGGGCATGTTGGCTCGCCGGGTCAACATGCCCCGTAGGAATTTGGCTCTGGGGTATTGGACTTTTGATAGCTTTAATGAATTCTTTTAATAAGCATTTATTATTATTTTAATTAACTTAGTATTAATTAATAGTAAGGAAATGTTTTGTTAATTGAATTCCTGGTTATTCCAGTCAATCTTTTTTAAAAAAAGGAAGTTATAATGTTGTTTACCTCCTACTCATATTAAATCATCTGCTCCTGTTGTACAAAAACATTTATAACTTTCATAATTAAAGAAAAATCCTTCTTGGCTTGGCCTACAGATGCAGGTTGATTTCGAAGTTAAGTGCTAATTTCACCAAGAATTTAACGGATTAAGGGAAATGTGATTATTTTTTCTTATACAACCTCCCCGCACACACACAATTTCTTAATTTTTAATATATTTTTGCTGTAAGAGTTGCTCCTATCAAAAGCTTGTCAATACAAAAGTTGTAGATAATATTAAGAGGATTTGTGATAAATTTAAGTGTATTTGATATCTTTTGGATTGACGAAGTTATGAATTTTTTTCTTCTGAAAACCCTATTTTTTGCACTCCTTGAAGGCATTTTTAATTATATCAAAAATGTGTCATGCATAATCTTTGACTTTAAGAGGCCTGTTGTCCCTTCCACAGACAGAATAGAACTACACTTCCTGAACCGTTGATAATGATCGCCAGTTCAAACAAAAAATATAAAAAATGATATCATCCAACATAACTATATCAAGGACATTGCTATATCCTAACTTTTAAATTATCTAAATCTCATTATACCAATAATAAATCATGAATGTAATCAATAATATATATATTTCGTGATAAACAAACTGGGTTCTTTTTTATACTTGATTAGGACTTAAAGTTTTATATAAACGAAAATTATCATTAGTTCAAAGAAGCTGCCATTACCCAAAGCATCATGAAGCAATTTTACATTTTACTGACAGAAATTTGAAGGGAATGATGCGTTAGCAAAAAAACCTAATAAACGAAAGAAAAGAAGTATTGCACTTTCTGGTGTTTATAATAAATCACCTAATTAAGGATGAATGATTTCTTAAATTAATGTACTCTAAGATTTAAGGTGTTTTAACACCTAGCATGCCTTTTCTAAAATTTATTACTGTTCCTTAATGTATTAAAGACATTTTTTATGAGAAAATAAAATAAAATTTTAAAGCAATTTTTGGTCGAAGTTAATAATTTGAATAACTCACAGTTTTAATATTTAAAACTTTTATTTTAATTTAGGAGGCTATATTGTGTTTTCGTTCGCAAGAAATAAAAATTAAAATTTGGTAAAATTTTGATCATTTTTGAAACTTCTACGCTAACACAACATTAAAATGTAACGTGGGCCAACTTACCCCGCAATCGGGACAGGTTGGCCCAAGCGACTTGGTGTCAATTTGAGCTTCAAAACTAATACTTATAGTTAATATTTTCAAGATTTACTATTGTGACTTCTTACTGAAAGTACACTGATAGTGGTAACATAATAATAAATTTAAAATGTTGAATTGTAACTTTTTAAAAATTATTAGAATAAAAAGCGGGCCAACTAGCCCGGTCTACCCCCTAATAAATAAATACATAAATAATTAAATAAATACAAAGAGAAATGAAAGTACCACCATTTTTCTTTATATGATACACTGTTTGTTATAGATTTTCATAAATTTTTGGAGCTGTCAAACATATTTCTTTAAATTTACGACTTGGTTTATCATTGTACCTCACGTGAATTAAAAAAGAAGAAATAACTAGTACGTGGCACTAAAGTAAAAAAAAAAAAAAAAAAAAAAAAAGTCGACATAACTGCGTTATTTAGTGTTATTAGAATTATATTTTATTGTACATTAATTTAACATTGTATTCAATTATAAGTACAGGTACATTTTAGATGCTCTATTATATATTTAACTAGTTGTAATATTTTTTTGTAATTTCTAATACGACAAATGTTTCACTGAGGTGAAATTAACTTCGGTTTCAGTAGTTGCATAATAGAATTTGTTCAACCATAATTTCTAAATGAAATGGTGCTAAATTGTCCATATACAAATCTTAAGTGGAATTTGAATGTCGGGAATGTTAATTTATAGCAACGAGCGGTATGACAAAAGTTTATATATCTAGATTATATGTAACTAAATTTTTGGCATTGTTGTTTCGTTAAAAAATTTCTATTATTTTTGTAAAATTTTAAATATTTTATTTTTTCATTAAATATATATGTCTAATTAAATTGTATATTACAAGTAATATTGTTTTCTTAACAAAACGACCTATCGTATACACTTCAGTTATACAACTATATATGATGCAAAGATTGTCTTTACGATTAAGTCCAAATTCCCGAATCAATTCAAACCGAATTTGGACAGTGTATTCATTTTACAAATATCGTGCATTGAGTTATATATTGAAGAAGTAATAACATCGTTCGTTGTAATCGAAAATAACGACTTTTGAAAACCGGAATAACACTACGATCAATGTAGCTGTATTTTCAGTTCATTATGAATGCCTGTTAAATTACCCGTACCAATAAAATTTTTGAGCTGTTTACTGTGGTAAACGAGGCATACTAAAATGATTCCGTTGGTATTCATTAAATGGTTGGTGTTCGATCCGCCATTGAGTAACATCAGTATATCACAGCTGACTATCATCATATTTTATAGGCTTGTTTACTGCACAGATTAAGAAAAAAATTTGGACTGTGTATCGATATTTGTCTATATCTAGGAATAGTTAAATAATCACGGAGCTTTAATAACCTATTTGAACAAAACAACCCTTTCAAAATCCTCTTTAATTAAGATCAATGCGGCTATAGTTTCAATTATTAAAACGTGTAAAAATTCATCGATTTTAATGAAAAGTTTACAAATGGTTTACTATCCTAGGTGAGGCATATTAAAAAAAATCGATGGCATACACTGAATGCTTTGGTCTGTTAATTGTCGTTGTTGTCCTTTTTAACAATTTAGAATACAGTACATTATACATATGTTTATTGCTCGCATGTAAAATTCTCATTAGGTGCACGGGGGCCTGTGGGATCTAAAGAATGCCCGTCTAGAAACGTCTAAAGAACGCCCGTTTTTATTTCCCGTTCAACAATATTTGGGATGCTCTTTAATAAGGTGTCTTATCACGTAATCATATAACAATCTCTTTAACAGATTTATAAGAATTTTGATCGTATACATTGCATGCCCTGCCTTCGAACGACTTTTGTAGATTTTTTGAAACCATTCATCGCCATGCGGCCTGCATTATCAAGGCCATATGAGTAACAGTTCTTTTCCATTCAGGTGTTTTTAAAACGCTTTTTGAAAAATAAATAAAATAAATATCTAATATAACGAAACACATTGCGAAATTAAGAAACTTAACCAACTACAAGCAATAGTTTAGTGTTAAAAAGCAGAAAATCAACTTTTAATAATGCACAAATAATACATAAAAAGCAGCAAACAGCTGTTACGAATCTGCTAGCGAAATTCCTCTACAGTGCAAGATAGAGCAAGATACAGCGTGTTAGAAAAAGCAAGGCTGGGCCACCATGCTGTGCATTGCTCTATCTTGCACCGAAGAAGAATCTCGCTAGTAGATTCGAAACAGCTGTTTGCTGCTTTTTATGTATTATTTGTGAATTCTTAATCCTTGGTTTTCTGTTTTTTAATATTCCTGCAGAAAGGCTTTATTTGCTATTTTTAAATAGTTTAGTGTTAGTCCAAACATTAGATTGGATCAAATATTGCATAAAATGCATGTTACGTTTCTCGCCAAATTTTAATAATAGTTTATAAAATTAATTAATTGTTGTATTCACATAGATTCTTAAATAGCTCAGAAAAATATCAGATCTATATTTTCGAAGGCGTTGAAACACAAAAATATAGTAACATATCCGAATGAGGGTTATAATGATAGAAAATTGTTTTTCATATTTGTCATTAAATTGACTCTGTCATTTGCTGATCACTTTAGATTCGGTAAGAGTAAAAAATGCAAATAATTAAATTTACACTTAAAAAAGTACGTAATTTCATCTCAATAAAAGTAAATAAAATTCTTTATTTTTGAAAATTAAGTTCGTTAAAAATATTTAAATGAATTACATATGAATAAAAATATTTCTATGACCTGTACAAAATATAAGTACATTACAATTATACTACCATAAAAAAATTTGTCTTATTTTAAGATAAATCCAATTACTAATTTTTGCTTCAATGTCTGTACAGGAATTAAGTGAAATGGCATATAAAAACAACATAAAATGTTCACATTAATGTTTATGCGACTTTTTCCAGCATAAAGTTTTCAAACTTCGAGATTTAACGTACGGTGTTTTTTAATGTCGGTAACCAGAAAAGAAAGTATGGTATATTTTTCTTAACTTTTTATCTGAAAACAAATATAATATCCAACTAAAGAATCTTAAAAATTTTATGGTTTGATTATCTAGAGTGGTTTTCTTTACGATAACATTAACGAACATAAAAAGGTTCACCAAGCCATACTTTAACTTTTATTACTTTGAATAATTACTTCATGCACTTAAGGGGTCTCAGGACTCTTAAAGCTTTAAAATTTTCGAAATTTTAATTTTTTAGATGTTAAACTTTTATTTTTTTGAACATTTTGATATAATTGTTTCCTTGAAATTCCTATTAGAACTGAAGTTATGGCTTTTACATTTATACACGTTCAATAGCTAAAGCGTTGTTTCGGAATCTTTGAAGCCATTTTTCTCCAAATGACGTTTTTAGGCATAACGCGCACGATATCTCAAAAACTTATGAATATTTTTTCATGAAATTTTCAAAACACATGTTTCATGTTAGTCTGTATAAACTGAACCTAAAATTTCCTTTTTATTGTTCAAAACAATATTTTTTTAGGTGATTAAACTGTTGACATTTTCTTAATTTTGCATTAGCTAAATACTACTTTATATTAAAAATATAAAAAAGCTTTAAATACAAATTTATTTAGGTTCAAGATAATTATTACAATCTGAAGTATAAGTAGGCACCAAAATTTTCATTCTAGTTGCAATACTTATTTTGTAATCGTGCGCGTAAGCTGTTATGCCGATTTTTTGCTCATCAAATGTCTAACATTTTGGAGCCCCCTGTAAATGCTATTTCTGCATCTTATAATTTTCTAAATACATGAAATGAAAGAACATACTTATATATTTTATTCCAATTAAAATTGTGTCTTAAAATCAAATACATTTTAAGATATTAAATGTTGAAAATGGTCTTTTTTTTTCATTTTTTCCAATTTTAAGAGTCCTGAGACCCCTTAATGAAAAATTACATATGATAAATGTAATATATTTAACAACGATTTTATACATTTAAAAGGAAAATTTTTCTTATCATTCTTCATCAATTAATCTCTAATTAATTATCTTTTCAATTTTATCCGAGCAAAACAATATTTTGGAGAAAACTATCTAAAATGAAATTTTCGTTTTTAACTAAAAAAGCAACAGAAAAATCTAATGGTAGTGAAGAAATCAATTTTCATACACTGAAACAATTTTTGGAACAATAATAATAGTCAGAAGAAGAATAAAAAATTGAAGGAAAGCCACTAATTTATATTAATTTCACCCACAATCCTTTCCTTTTGTGAGGCTACATCAATTTATGTTGGATACAAGGCCATATCCACTAATTCTTATTACCTAAATATTCCGACTTTTTAAAAACAATTTATAGTCCCTTGGGTTTACGAGTCTTTTCTAAAGTATTTATGGACACAAGTTTACAAATGACGACCCGGCTTATTCGAATTAGGAAAACGGTATTTTGATTAAACATAGATGTTGATAAAGAAACACCTAGAGAGATAGTTATATAGAATTGTAAATTATTCTGTTTAATCAAAAAATATTTGGAATAGTATAAATACTTTGCCATAAAATGTCACTTTAATTAACTTGTTAAACAGTCATAATATAGTTTCTTAGAAACGCTTTTAATTCAATACTAAAAAATAAATATATAGTATGACTACTTTGTCAAAAGATGTCACTTTTAAATCTGAAATGTTCTTCGCCTTTTTAACCCTTTAAATACTGAATTATGAATTCATGAAATTTTATCTTCTAAAGCATTTTTATGAATTGATTAAACTTCGTTAGAAGATTTACAAAATCATTTAATAAATTTCAGAATGATTTTAGAAGGAATGGAGGATTTAGAAGGATTGGAGGATTTAGAAGGACTAATTAAATTTGAATTTATAGGGATTTTGTGCAATATTTATAACCCCACTCAAATCTGTTATTTTAAATATTTTTCTTAGTATTTTGTGAAATTAGGAAAGGTACAAATACAATGTTCAATAGAAATATAGAAATATTTCTGAATTGAAAAATCCCCCCCCCCCCCCCCCAAAACGCAAAGAAAGCTGAAAAGATGCAGAAACAAAATAAATCATCCTTTTAAAAATGTTTTTGTTTTGTGTAACCAGTAATGCTTTTGAAACAAGAAAAAGTAACATATCTATAACTCATTCTGTATTACAATTAATCTATGTATTAAATGAATTTTATAACAAGTTATTTTAATGGTTTATATGAGTACCGTCAGTAGATAAAGGGTTAAATACTGACAGTAATGGATCAAAAAGTGGCATTTAATATATTTACGCTTATACAACTTTTCATCAGGCATTACTGTATCAAAACCGATATATTCATACATGTCTGTGCTTATAATACTTGTCAAACAGTCATAATATAGTTATATAGAAAAGCTTTTAATTCAATACCTAAATATACATTTGAGGTTCCAGAAGCCAAGGGGTATAAGTGACAATTAAAAAAAATAGGTTAAGTGCACAAGCTATCTGGAAATAAGGCTATTTGTTTGTAGGAAAAGAGATATAAGTCATTCTTTAATTATCCACTGCGTTTTAGGGGTCAATTACTTTACTTCTTTCCCGAAATCCTGAAACGCGTGGAGCCCAAGGGGTATAAGTGCAATTGTATCCGTTGACGTCCACATAGCTGAACCGCGACTTAACGAAATACAAGGCCAGTTCAGGACTTTTAAAATGCCCCACGAATTTGATCATCTTTAAAGAGCGATTGGCACAAAAAGCCGAAGATGTTTCTAACAAATGATTGCGAAACATAGTACACGAAAAGGAAGAAACAGTTTCTGGCGTACCATCTCACGATGAAAGAGAAAGAAATGAACCGTCGAACAAAATTCCACAAGACGGTATTGATGTCATCAAAAAAGGTTTAAACAAGTTTCCACGATACACAAGTCATTATACTAGAGAAAAGACACCCAACCGTAAATACCTGAATCCAGAACTCAATTTAAAGGAGATGTACAAACTCTATGTTCACTTTTGCCTTGAAGAAAAGCACGTAGAGTCGGTCAAGGAAAGTTTCTATAGACACATTTTTAACAACCATTTTAATCTCAGTTTTCACCGACAGGGGACTGATACATGTGTTATGTGTGACAAGCTACAATTGAAAATATACCTTGGAAATGCAGATGAAAAACAACAAGCAGTAGCTCAAAAGGAACTGCGTCTTCGGAAAGCAGAAGTTGTCATATTAGTCATAGACGCGTTCCACAATTTAAAGGATGATTCAAAGGTCGCGATATGCTTTGACTTGCAAAAAATCATGCCAAGTCCACATGTAACCAATTCAAAGCCTTATTACCTACGCCAACTTTGGACGTACATCTTGAACATTCATAAACTTGAAAGCGGAACTGCCCACATGTACATGTGGCATGAAAGTCAGGCTTTTCGTGGTTGCCAAGAGATCGCATCCTGTCTCTTGAAGTTCATAAAGTCTCTTCCCTCTCAAGTCGGGCATATTACAGCACTTAGTGACAATTGTGGAGGACAGAGTAAAAGCCACTTGATTGTTCTGGTTGTACATTATAAAAAATACACACATAAAAACTGTCGATCATCGCTTTTTGATTCCAGGACACTCCTACCAGGAATGTGACCAAGACTTTGGGCTGATAGAAATCAGAGGGAAGAGGAATAAAAGTGATCAGAATGTTCCAGAGCACTGGGCGCAACTTTCAAATTATCTCAGACAAAACTTCACTGTGAAAGTGCTAAAAGATGAAGATTATTTTAATCGAGTCACTTGCACCATTCTTTATAAATTCAGCGAAAGCTATCCGAAATATGCAGTGGTTGCATTTTGAGAAAAAAAACCTTTCTCATTATTCTACAAAGGAACTGCTGGTGGTGAATTAGAACCTTTCCACGAGCAAAAGGTGAAGTCCAGACGATGCCCTAGAGTTCTGCCTGAGCTTCCCATAGCAGAAGAAAATCCAAAACTCAAGTACCTTAAGTTTTAAAATCTCATTGAACTATTGCAGTTTGTACCATCAGTGTACCACTTTTTTTACCGAGATCTTCAACACCAAGTGGCACCAAGATACACTGAAGCTCTGCACGCTTCTGAGGATCAGGCTGATGAGTTTAATCGTGCTTATAAAACAGACGAGGATGAGATAATGTAGATGTGTTGTTCCCATGTTATCACTAGAATAATATTGTTCCATATTTTCAAACTGTTTTGCGTCATTTTTTTCTGTTTTAGAATTTACTTTTTTATCCGTTAAATAAATGCATTTTAACGGTTAAAAAACTATAAAATTTCATTGTTTCAAAACTTATAATAAAATCTTAAAACTTAGAACAAAATTTTGTCTTTTTATTCATTTGAATAAACATTGTTGTTAAATTGTTCATCAATTTCTTTTATTTCATGATCTTTCATTTTTAAAACTTATATTAAAACAAAATTTTGTCCTTTCATTCATTTGTATCAACATTGTTCTTAAATTTTTCATAAATTCATTTTTTTATTTCATAATTTTTCATTTCTTATGTACCGCTTGGAAGCCAAAGGGTACAAGTACCAAATGATGATCAGTATTGCTTCGTTATAAATAGAAAAAAAAATGTACTCCTCTTTTTTTTTTCGCAGTTATTGAAATAAGAGTTCAAAGACCACTAAGAAATCAGCAACAGTTTCATATTTCAATTCATTTAATTACTATTGGAGTTCAACTTTGAATTCAATTTTCTCGAAATCTAATTTTTGTCACTCGTATCCCTTGGCTTCTAGGGTCCTCATTTATTATCGCTTTATAGAAAAACATGTCATTTCCATTTTACTTGTAAAAACAGTGCTTTTGTTTTTTTTAATAAATGTATTTTATAACTAAAATCTACAATATCGACAGATTATTCGAAAAAACCTCTTAAACTGTTTTCATATGCATAAGATATTTCATTAAATTATCTCAACTAAATGCTTTTCAACACATTAAAAACTTATATACATGCACTAACTGAAACATTCGTTGCGCATTTGATCACATGAAAAATTAAAAATTGTTTTCCTGATACTAGAAAATTTATCACTATCTTCATGCATTCAAAAACGCTTATTGATATTCTAATTTATTCTTTGATTTATTTAATCTGTTTCAATAAAATCAATATATTTTATTTGAAAGTTAATATGTTTAACAAGAAACTATTTTAGAAACATTTTCTAAAATTAATTTTTGACTAATTTCATTATGGAGTAGAATATTTAAGTCTTAAAATTTCAATAGAGACTATTGTATTTAACCAACACAATACATAATAATAATAAACATTTTACAAAATTAAGAAAATCTATTTTTAAGGGTTTAGAATTTAATAAATTTAAAACAAATGCTCTGCCAAATCCTATTTAATTCCAAATTTCTATGTATTCTTTTTACTGCGATTAATTTTTGGCTTTATTCTGAAATAATATACAACAATTTACTGATTATTCATTAACCACTTCAATGAACTTTATATAAATATGATATTTTGATTAAATTATCTCACCTAATTGCTTATCAATTTATTTTAAACATATCGAGTGTTTTATTTAATGAATTTGCACCCATGAACAATCGCAGAAAATTTAATGAGCCTTCATTCATTCAAAAAGGCTTCTTGATATTTGAATTAGCTTTTTGCTTTAATTAATTTGTTCCAATAACGACGATAACATTTATTTGAAAGTGAATGTGCTTAACAAGAAGATAATTTAGAAAATTTGATTAGAATTGACTAATTTTATTACGATAATTTTATTATGGAGGTAAACATTGAAGGTCAATTTTTAAATGTATTATAATTTATTTAAATGCCAATATGATACAAAATTATAATATATGTCTTACAAAATTAATAAGCTATTACTATTAAATATTTTTCGCATTATTGGCATAATCAATTATGCTTTAAATTATTTATTTACATGCGAAAATAATAGTAAAAAAATAATATGTTTAAGTTTTAAGAGTATGTTTTCAATAGTGTGCAATCTTTCATAGCTGATAAATAATAAGCCCTTCTACACCTATCATAGTTATTTCAGGATTAAGGTCTATTCCATACATTGTGGATTATTTTTATCTTTATTCAAAAATCAATAAAATTCAATGTGGTATTTGATTTAATTGATTTCTTACAATCTATATTATAAAGTACAAACGTATTTGTGCGTAACGCGAACGCCGTTTTGCGAATGGCAACACTTAACGTTGAAATTTTGTTATTCGCAATTAGTTCATTCGTTTTTCGCAATTTTTGCTACTGCAATTTTTTTAATTTCTAAACATTGCTCATTTTCGGTTTTTACGCAGTCATATTCGAAAAAAAGCTACTTCAAAATGCACTTTGTTTGAAAGCTGTATCAAAATTGCAAGGATTTTGAAATAATTTTCAAGAAAGATTTTTTTTTTATTTATCTACGTCGCGTACAGGCTACATTACGAAATAACCCATTTGAATTTAAAACAATATAAATATAGTTCAGCATTTGTCTCTGGTTAATTTCTCATAACGAAATTAAAACTTCTTTAATAAATAAATAAAAGAAGATTATATATTAAAAACATTAGTAGAAAATGCAAAACTAAAATCTTTAACACTTTCTCTTTTTTGAATGAACATATTTATTCTTTTTTATTACATTAATTTTATCATCATTTTTAGTTTGGAAATATATTTTGTCAAAACAACAACAACAAAAAAAGATGTGCATTTTTTCACATAAAAGGTTAATTTGATCCGAAATGGAAAAAGAAATTAGGAAAATATGGAAGTGATGTAATGAGATTCAGCAACGCATATATATCTATAGTCTATTAAATACATTTTAAAATTTGATTTAGCATTGACATATCTATAAATCAGAGTGCGCGTGTTACCAGGTGAAATGCATTATCTTCTTTAACGCTAAATTACGAGCTTTTTAATTTACAATACGTAAATTTTACATTTGTAATGGTGTTAACTTTGAAACAAACTTTATTTGAAAGAATGCAGGTACTTTCTTTACTTTGTGCCCTCTGTTTACTTTTGCATTTTACTATGCGCGTAAGATGTTTGATGTGCAAAACATATAATTCTTTTTATAGTTTCTGTTAATATTGTTTCTGAAGGTGAGTATATATAAAAGTAATTATGCGTTTTCTCTATCCTGAGTCATACGAAGCACTTCTATTTTAATAACCTAATATTAATGAACTATTTAAATTACTTGCGGTATAAAAACTAATTATATTACGAATAAGAAACGCCTTCGCGGGTAACACTGCCGTCATTTTTATGTTGGCAGTGAGGAAAAGCTGGCATTAAGCGGACTATGGACATGACGATTAACTTTAAATTTTACTGCAATTTTTAAATTTTTAATCACCACAAAATCTCTATTTTTATACAGTTCTACACTCTTGTCGACTGTCTTGTGTTATAATTACATAGAGAACAATGCGATAAAACGATGTTTGTGTAAATGATTTATTGTTGTTCCTTAAACGTGAAAGAGAACCGCGGGAAAAAGCTATTAATGTTACTTCTATCAGTTTTGAAAATACTGAATCCATGAAAATAAATTTAAACAAAATTCTCTTAAACACTTTCAACAAAGAAAAATTAAAAATCCTTCAGGATTTACATTAAATACAATTTGCAGAAAATCTTTGTTTGTTGTTTCTGAAGGTGAGTATATATAAAAGTAATTATGAGTTTTCTCTAGCCTGAGTCATACGAAGCACTTCAATTTTAATAACCGAATATTAATGAATTATTTAAATTACTAGCGGTATAAAAACTAATTATATTACGAATAACAAACGCCTTCGCGGGTAACACTGCCATCATTTTTATGTTGGTAGTGAGTAAAAGCTGGTATTAAGCGGACTATGGACATGACGATTAACTTCAAATTTTACTGCAATTTTTAAACTTTTAATCACCACAAAATCTCTATTTTTATACAGTCGAACACTCTTGTCGAATGTCTTGTATTATAATTACATAGAAAACAATGCGATAAACGATGTTTGTGTAAATAATTTATTGTTGTTCCTTAAACGTGAAAGAGAACCGCGGGAAAAAGCTATTAATGTTACTTCTATCAGTTTTGAAAATACTGAATCCATGAAAATAAATTTAAACAATGTTCTCCTAAACACTTCCAACAAAGAAAAATTAAAAATCCTTCAGGATTTACATTAAATACAATTGCAGAAAATCTTTGCCTCTTTTGTTCTAAAAAAAAAAAAAGCAAATTTATGTAATTTAAATTTGGAACAACGAAAAGAATCTTTATCGAAATAAGCAAAATGCTTTCGCTGTTATAAAAAAATCCACAAAAAACAACAGTATAGAATTTCTAAGATTCGTTGCAGAATTTGCTTTTCAAAAACTCATCAAAATTCTATTTGTAACAAAAAAGAAAAAGAACGATCATCGAATGAAAATAAAATTGACCTCGCGCGGGAGGGGGGCGCAAAATTAACAATATAAAAAATTCGTCACTTTGTTGTAACCCAGATGAATATATTTATTTTCAAACGTTGAAAGGAATAACGATTAGAAAATATACCTAACGTTGTAAATGATGCACAAATGTATTACAGTTGCAAGTAAAGCTATTTTTTCCTAACATTTTAACATAAGAAAAGACATTTGTAATTGCTTTGAAAAACAATTTTACGCATTACTTCGTAAGGCCCTATATTTTGTCAACTAAGTAAAATTGTCAGAAATGGCGCATTTCATTTCTTTGTTTTGCTTTTTAACGTAGCACTAGTTTCATTCCGTAATTTATTCAGATGTTTTCAAATTTTGTAAGATCTGTAGAAGTGCTGATTACATGTATAAAATTTGGAACTTGAGTATTCATTTTACTTCACATGTTTTTATCGTACTGCATTTCAAAGCCTTTCTCCATCTCTTTCCTTTTGTTATATAAAGAAATGGATACATGGGTAATCAGCGAGAGGAGTTAAGTTTTAAGGTTTAGAACTCCCGGAGGGGGTAATTTTTACTTACAAATACATATATTTTCATCTTAAATTTAATATTCTCATTTCAACATGCCAAAACATAATTTTCGAAGGAGATATTAAGTAACATTAGCCACTAACAAAAACTTTCTATAATGTCTCTAATCTTCTAGTTTCAACAACAATATAAATTTCCATTTAAGAACTTTCAATGTTATTAGAGTAAATGGCAGAGAACATGCATAACTTTTAACAAAGGAAAACACTTATTTAGAGCTAAGTTACTTAATGGGTGTGTTTACCTGATAGATAAAGTAGAGAAAAAAAATAACGTAGTAATTTATTCTACTTAAAAAAAAAAAAAAAAAAAAAAAAAAAAAAAAATATTTCGAAAGAAAAATATTTTTGTTTACTCAAAAACTCTTAAAAATAAAGTTTTCACTATTTAAAGTTCTTTATAAGTAATTTGTTTAACAAATGAATTTTCTTAATTATTTTTACTTGTTGAAAGTAAATAAATATATATTTTACAAAAATATAAAAGTGATGTAGTATCTATTTTTTTAACTTTTATCTACTTAAACTAAACTTAAAACATACTAAAAGTTAAAAAGTACATATAATGGCTTATAAACATTTTTTAATGGAGTTATCACGTTATCGTTTACAAAGATCACTTTTGACATTTTTGCTGAAATAGTTTATTTATCAATATAGATCTTGATAAAGTCGCAGAGTGTGTCTACGAAACATGTAAATCACATAACATGTATTAAAAGTTATTAATAAACCTTTAAATTTACTTTATTCACTGTTAGCATGCTATATTTTTAGTTTAATGATAAGTGATTTTCTTCTATAGTTTCATATCCTACTTTTAAATATAAGTACTTTTATTTAATTATGTTTTCTAAGAAAATTAAAATTTTCCTTTTATTGCTGAAATATTTACATGTATTTCCGTTTTAAAGATCAATTCTTTTGCGACAGCATTCATATTAAGAATATTTTCTTGGAATGGTGACACTGGAACCAATTTTTTACCAAATTTGAAACTGTTCTGGATCCTAGCATTTTAAGAAAAATTCGAAGAGTGTTATGTATTTGAACATTTTATGATAATATACCCTTATCTTTCAATTTATATTAATATGTATTTGTATCTATATTTCTGATTTTATTTGAAAATTTCCATACAATAATGTTCCGCATTACGCTGCTGGTGATCCAAAATATAACATATCTAAAAAAAAGATTTTTGTAAAGCTGTCATTTACTTTAATTAAAATTTTTATATCATGAACAAAAGTTGTTATATGAAGAAAGAAATTTAACAAACAAATTTAAATCTGAAGCAAGCAGGACAATGTATAAAATTAAATCCGGAAAATGTATATAATGTAGGCCAATTTTCAATGAAAAAAGATTGAGATTTGATGTTTGATTAAATGATTATTTGAATATTACAAATATTAGGCTGGTTAAATACGAAACTGCTCTTCCCTGAAATAAAATGTCAAAATTATGTATCAAACTGAGAACAGTTAGATAATGTAAGTTATATCTCAATAAATTTTTAAACCATTTGTTGGATTTATTTAAACAAACAGTTAATAGAAAACTAGAATATACTGCTTTTGATTTTCTTTTTATATTTTCAATAAATTACACTTTTATTCTATTTTTGCTGCATATGATATTTGGTTTAAATGTGTTTATGACACTAATATAAAGAAACAATTAAATTACTGCTTTAAAAATTAATTATAACACTATAACGCAGCATTTTCTTTTATAAAATTACATCCAGTGTGCGTAACTCTATTAAGATTTATCTCATGGTTTCTCTTTTTCTCAATAACATATTTCAAGACATTGCATACAGTTACATTGAAAAGCATTAAATTTATACTCATTATTTAGCTTATACAACAATGTTAGTTTAAATTTTTAAGTACATTTTTATTTAATTTATTTAGTTTATTTTAGGTAATTGCATATACGATATTCCTGATTTGTTTTATTTATCAAATTACTTCGGAAAAGACAAAGTAAAATTCATTAACGTCAAACGTTATCTACACTTTACATCTCTTATAATCGATATTTTATATATTTTAAAACAAAAAAAAAGATATATTTTATATTTCTATTTTCAGATTAGTTATATTCCCCTCACATTATCGAACTTACAATATACTTTTAAACATAAAAACACCATTCTTAGAAATAATGGTGATCATCATATTCAAGTGTCTGGTAAAATGAATACATTGAGAATTATGCAGCAAATTATTGGGTATGATAAAAGTTGGCCTCTTTCATTTTATTGATAAATGCGAAATGAGTGTGGTTCCTCATAATGAATGTCTTCACGTTATCTAAATGGCTCTAAAGATAAATTAACGTTGAAGTAATTCATATTGGTAATTTAAAAGGCATTTATGTATATATATATATATATAGTATCATAAATCGTCCAATGAAGAGCATTAATATCATTATAATTTTAGTAACTGCATTGGAGATTTTATTGCGAGAGTACTTGTGTCAATATTCCATTATGTTAGTTGCTTACGTATCTACACAGTCAAATTTATAGTTTTGTAGTTATGTGTGGGGACTATTAATTATTTTTTGTTTTATCTTCCTCTCGTTTCATATTGTTTTAATGAAATTTCAGAAATAAATATAAATAATCTTATGCATTGCAATTCTTTTCTAACCTTGAACACCTTACAAGATACAACCAGCACTCTCTTATTAATGATGTATTTAATACATTCCTCGTCATCCCCACAAGCTCCTTTGTCCGAATTTCAAACAATTGTTATCAAAAACGGCATCAAAAATCTTGAAACTGTAAAAAATGGCTGACGCTTCTTAATCTACAAAAATGTACTATAATCATGAACGAAACTATAGTATAACTTTTTACAAGTCACCGAAAATTCCGAAAAGAGTTAGTTCCTTTATCTTTACAAATCTCAGAAAGCTATTTATTTTAGAAATTTAAAGAATAATTTATAAAAATAATTTTTATTACAAGCCAGCCATTTTCGGAAAAGCTTTTCAATGCAATAATTCATTTTGTCAAATCGGAATATCACTTTTTCGGATGCTATCAATTCTGAGCTAAACATTTTGATAATTTGAAAACATGTTTAGCAGACAAACACACAATATTAACGGCATTAACAATAATATGAAAATTAACATTATTTTGTTACAATTGCATGCACAAATTCTGTTATGCAGCTGAAATTGTTTACTTGAGAATTGAAAGAATCCGAAAAACCGACTTTCCGGCTATAGAGAATCACTTAATGCATTCTAAATGCTACTAGGAAACAAAGAAGATAAGTTGAATCTGGTCTGAATCAATAAGAACTAAGATCTTCTTGAAACTCCATCAAAAACTTTTAAATGCGCTTGGCCTTCCAAACGATATGAGTCTTTCTTCGTCAGGCGCAAATAAGACGGGCTTCTACTATGAAAGAGACAGCAAGACACTGACAAAGAGTCTTGTTGATGCTTTCAGAGTAGAAGCACGTCTTCTTCGAGCCAGACGAAGAAAGACTCACAAAAATTGACAACAAGATTGACAATTTAGTTATTTATCTAAATCGTGATGATTTTGCTAATGATAAATCTGATTCCACAATGCTCTCTGCAGCTTGGAAAAACCTTTTCAGTAGTACCATATAATTTATTTTTGTATTAATTAATATTAGTCTATTTTTTCTACTTTATTCATTCGTTTATTTTTCAATTTCGCGTGTTCTCATATTTAAATATGATTTTTTTTCTCCAATTTGCTTTCTTATTCCCCTTCTACTCTGTATTCTCTTGTTTTGATTATAATCTTCTGTGATTGGCTGTTGTTTTCTACTTTCCTATTGGCTGTTGATTTCTAATTTCTTATTGGTTGTTTCTTAAGTTTGTTTCCTTTCCCCTATCTCTCATTTCAGTCTTGCTGCAGCTTTCATAGTAGAAGCACGTGCGACTGATGAAGAAAGACTCAGATCTTTCAAAAGGCCTAGTGCATTTAAAAGATTTTGATGGTGTTTTAAGACGATCTTTTAGTTCCAACTAGAAAACGTTTCTGAAAATTACGGGAAACTAATAAAAATTTATCTTTATATATTCTTCTTTTAATTTCGAAAATAAATTGTTTTCAGAGGTTTCAAAAGATAAAGAAACTCTTTTCGGAATCTTGGGTGCCTGGGAACAGGTTATTATATATTTGTGTTCGTGATTATTCACATTTTAGTACATCAAGAAACATGTGTCATTTTTTACAACGTAAAGAAACTGCGTATGATAATATTACTAAGAATACGCTCAAACATTTACGTACTAAATTTATTCACTATCTCACGAAAATGACTAATTCTGTGCTAAAATTTTGCTACTTACCGAAAACTTAAAAAACTTCTATCTATCTTGAAACTGCTTCTGATACCGATCCGTTTAATCTTCGATGCTTAAAGCTCCTTTCATCTTTAATTAAAGTTGTTGAACGTGTCATTCAGTGTCAACACCATGACTACCTACAGGTAAAAAATTTTAATGTTTAAACAATATAGCTTAGGAGCTAAAGCATCTTCCGCACAACACCAGTTGTGTAATTCTGAGGAACTCTTTATGTAAAACTTCGATGCCAAAAAAACTTGTTGCTGTTATATTCTTAGACATCGCCGAGGTCATTGACAAAATCTGGCACAGGGGCCTCGTTTAATAATTACTTCGGTTAAATAACCTGATGCGTCAAAAAGGCATCAGCTAATCTAGCAATATTGATTTTAATTAAAGAAGCATAATAAACAACATGTTGTATTTATAATATTATTTAAAAACATATATATGTGTATATGAACATCCATAAATTGCTTTTTTTGTGCAGAGATAATAAAATGTCGATTATTTTTAGTTTCTAATTGTCAATAACAAAAGGTGATATTTATTTCATTCTTTTTAAGTATCATAAGTCATAATAGGGCCTCCGATCTTATCCTAATATACCTAGATGGACCAAAAATATTGTACAACGCCATTTTATGACAATTTACTCGATGCAGGTTTTACGGTGCTGTCAAAAAAATGTGCCGCCATTTTATTTGTAATTTTGTGATACCAGTGAAGCAAGAAAATGATGCAAGGGATAAAACAATCTCCCCAAGCAGCCTTCCCACGATACCCCGCACGAAATTAGTCAGTAATATCTCCAATGAGAGAGAATCAAAAGTAAAAATTTGAATATTATGGTCAGAGGTCTCTGAAATGAAAGAGAATAGAAAATAAGAATTTGCATACTAATGTCGGTGGTCTGGCCAATGAGAGATGATAGGGGTTGAAATTTACATAGTGTTGTTTTCTCCATGTACCCACATCGTGTATATTATTATTGCTACTTTCCTGCAATCAAACAAGAAGACTTGTCTCTTCGAATTAATAATTTATGTCAGAAAAACAGCTCAAAACTGAAGGTAAGGGGTGTCCAAGATTCATATTTACCAGCATTCTTAATAGTAATGAAATTTAATCTCAAGAAGTTCAATATTATTAGCAAGCTTTATATTATTATATTATACCGTTAAAAAAGGCTGAAAGACATCTCTTGAAATCCTATGAAAGTCATGGACACTAAAGGACAATACAGTATCAGAACAAATATTCTTTCCAAAACAGAAATACTCTCGTTAATTATGTGATTAATTTTTGACGGCTAAATCATCGAATTTGGACCAGAAATAAGACTTAGAATAAAGCAATCTCATATGACACGTCACACCTTCTGAAGGAATGTAAAAATGACAAGTTCATAAAATATAACGTGATCATCCATAGGATGAAATCTGTTTTAAATCATTAAAAAAATTTTGGTTATTTCGGTTATGTAGTTATAGGCGCTAAATGATTCATATATACATTTTTGGCAATATCTAAAGTTTAATATATAGTATTTTAAGAAAACTTTTATTCATTTAATACTTCTTGCCATATTTTTCTTTCAGGAATTCTACGCTGTTATGTCATAAATTGTAATATATAGGCATAATAAGTTTTAATTCAGATAAATAAAGTACGCTATTATTTAAATATTAAATGAATACATGAGAACATTTAATAACAAATTCAAAGGATTCATGTTAAAAGGGAAGTTATTATCTATATTATTAAAGGAAAGGAATTTGTCCGTGTGTATATTTGTGCGTCTGTGATAGAAACACATACAAACTACACAAATGCCAGTAAGGAAAAGCCATAAAATCAGCTTATTTGCCTTTCCTAGAGCTATGTACTATTTCAATTATTACTCAAAAAAGCGCTCATCAAATTGAGTCATACTCGGACATCTGGTTTAACAGACGGCTATACGTTTCTACCCTACTTTCTCCAAAGTTTAATTTTAAAGATCATATCATAAATTATACTTTTCAGATTAAACAAAACACAACTGAAAAAATAGCTATGAGACTGCAAAATTTTCAACTTACATCTTTTTCGAAAATACATTTCTTTAGAATAGAAGAAATTGCGTTGTTCATAGAATATGATATCCAACATTCTGAGTAAGTGACATTTGAAAAAGAATTTTGTTTTTAGTATTTTCTCGAAATACCACTAATTTAAGTTTGAAAATTTCCAAAAGAACAATTTTCAAAGCGAAATAAAATTGCACTGAACTTTCCCGGAGTTAGAAGTACAAGTCTTAAAAACATTCATGCATAAAATATGTTTTACTTTGGAAGATTACATTCGAAAATGGATCACATCTTCACTGACGTGGAAATTTTGACACCAAAAATTTGTAGTACCTTTTAAAAAATGTAACTTTTTTTGTGATTTTAGTCTGTTCTGAATGTCTTAAAAATCATATTATTACAATGGTTATGTGAACAAATTCCAAATTCAAGAAATAATTACATTTTGTCAAGAAGTGGTAAGAGTGAGAAAATAAATGATCCTATGCTCTTATATATATATATATATATATATATATATAAACTTTTTAAATAGATATAACATCACATACACTTTTGAAATTAATTTTAAAAACCTTACACAAAACAGGGATATGTTGATATATATACCCGAAAAAATCTAATTATAGAAAATATGTTTAAGCTAATCCAACTGCGCGTGTATCCTTGTCGGAAACTAACAGGATTAGCACAAACTTCTGCGCGTTCTAAAAAATGTACTATTTTCGGTTCGCAGCAAGTTTACAATTAAGAATGAATTTGAGGTTTCTCAGAACAAGCGCAGAAAGTGAAACCCTTTTGATAATGTTTCAAAGACATTTTTAAGTGTGTATGCAATTATATAAATACGCAGCAAGTATAGTCGTCGTTCTGTCCGTCCGTCTGTGTCTCTGTCCGTCTGTCTGTTCCTCCGCATATAACGAGCAAAAACTACCCGACCGAATCGTTTGAAAATTAAAATATAATTGTTGCATAATTTTGTGGAGTCATTTCAAATTTTATGAAAATCGAATGTATAGTTTAATTATAGGGGCAGTCAGAAATTTTCCATTACATTACGGCCAATGGGAAAAAAATATTTCAAGTGCATTTGATTGATGTTATAGCTTTTCAAAATGAATGAAATTGATATGCACTTGTGAAGTGCTCTAAAATATAAATTCAGTATAATACTCGTATGCAGTGTAAATAATAGTTATAAAACTAGTTATAATAAGAAAGCACCTCATTTGCCATGTTTGACGTGTAATTTCCTACTTGTCTCAAAAAGGGGAGACGGTGTACGGCATTGAGAAATAAGTCTCTGATAAATCCATGAAACAACTTCGAGAAAATAATTTTTTTTTGAAATAGAAAATATTAATAATTTTTGCAACCATTTCGTTGGAATTGGAAAATTACGGAGGTAAGTGGGTAATTAATTATTTTCATTTTAAAAAAATCACCACATTTAATGTCGCGATTAAATAATGTAATTTTTTTCTATATGTAAATATTGGTATTTTCCCTGAAAAATTTACTGAACAGATAGCAAACCTGAGTAACAAATTCTACTACTAGCTTTTTCAGAGTTAACTAGATTTGGGAATACTTTTAAATGAACAGCTGTTAAAAATTATATTGGTCTTTAGAAAGGAAAGGGAAATTACTGAGTAAATATTTTTGAAGAAATTAATCTGAAAGGATTTAATTAAAAAATTTCTACATAAATTCTTTAATGTTTAAGGTTAGAAACTATACACATATTTCACTATCTCAGAAAATATAATTCGTGTTGTCAAATTAAACTCAAGCAGTTTGAAATACTTTTAGTAGTAATCTGTTTTTAATTATATAGGGAGAACTTAAATGATTACGCATTTTTGGGAAATGGCGTCATCTATTTTATGATAGCATTAGGAATATATATATATATATATCAGGAAAAGGAAAGATGATATGCCTCACTAAAGTGAACTTTTCGAATCGATGTGCAATTTACATGATCTCTCTTGCGTGTTCATTACTTGATGTATCAGTAAAAGTTAGGTAACTGTTATAAAATTTTATATCGTGTTTAACTTTTAAATGTAGAATCACAAAAACTTCATTAAACTGGGGAATAATTTATTTTTTATCCTTTATTTATATGAAGAGCGAATAAGAAGCATTAGTGATGTGTTATTTTACTTATTAGTGAACTTATTTAAATATTCATGAATCTCTCAGGTATTAAAATCAAATTTTGCTTGTTAAATTTTAGATGTTTACCGTGGAATATTAGAAAAATGTCCTTTTCTATAACAACTATTTTAAACGATGAATAGATGTTTTTATTTTTTTTATTTTTTGGTAAGTGCTATACGTACAGCCGTGGAAAAAATAAACATCCCCTACTAACTCTGCAACTTATTATAATAGAAGAAAATTACTGGTGCCAAACGACTGGAAATAATCTCTACATTTAAATTATGCATAAAATATTTGCTTAGGGGAATATCTACAAATTAAAACAGACCAGTTTGTTTTTTAATAGCAACGCCCAAATTTGACAATATATTTTAAATCTTCGGTTGAAAATGCGCCTAGAAACGTAATGGGATGATAAGGTTTTGAATTATAAACTTTCAAAATTTAAAACTTCTAATGTTAACCCTTCTTTGCATGATTTTTTCTTTATTGGTGAAATAAATCAAGGTGATATAATTCAAGTTCAAAATTAAATGAAAAATAGTTAAAAAAATCTTAGTATACATTTATTGTATAAATTTAGCAAAAAACAATATGATGGAAATTCCCATCACCATGCAAAGTTAGATCATTAGCTTAGTACTAAATAGAAATAAAAGAGGATATCATTGGATATTTTTTATTCTTTATGCTAATTAACAAAACAATTATTATTTTTATTTAGACAAAAAATGACTCCACATTTAATACAAGAAATTGTAGAATACCCTTTACATTTAGGATCCTTGCACCGGAGTGACCCAGTCACTGTTGGCCAATGTTCAGCACCATCTATTTTTATGTCTTTTGGAGGTGGAGGAGCTGAAGAAGCCTTTTTTTTTACAGCTATGTTTTTTTATGCAATGGACATTAAAAAGGTACCCAGACACGATCAACTTAAAGTGAACTTGTTCTTTTATATAATTTTTGGGCATTCAATATTATGATGGAAATTTCCATCATCATGCAAAGAAGGGTTAAATTGCATTTTTATATTTTTTAATATCTCCTGAAATTATAATCCTAATGTGATAAATTTTTGTGTGCTTATAATAGTAAAAATCCCCAAACATAAATACATTGAATTTGTAATTAAAAATATATATAATATGAATAATGAATTATGAAATTAATATTCGAAAAAAACATGAATTGCAACATACAATTATTTGGATAGATTAATATTTAGTATGTCCTGCTTTATGCGAATACTCAGTGTTAAATTTGTTTTCGAAGTCTTCGTATTATGATTAAAAAACGTCAAAATGATGGTTTAAGAAGACCGTCCATGATGTAAAAAAAAAAAAAAAAAATTGAAAAGATATATATAATTTACTCATTTTATTGAAACATTTGGGTTGGCAATAGTTGAATTGATGGAAATTAAGGGAAATTAGGGGAGTGAAATGGTTATATTAGTCAGGAAAAAATACATTAAGGGGTCAGGTACCCTTTGAATCAATAAAGTACATGGAAAAGTGACCTTTGTAAGAATTGCAGTCACTCTTTAACTAATTAACTTTTAATTATAAAATTAAAAACACATGTTAGGAACGATTTATTTTATCAATTAAAGTTATTAGAAAAGGTATACACATATCTATTTTTTTTTTATTTATTTTATTTATTTTTAAAGATAATACAATTTTTACAAAAGAATTATTCTTGCATGCATTGCACGCATGATTTTTCCCATTTTAATGGCTGAAACAAGCCAAGATTTTTTAAATGAGTACAGATATAAAGTGTTTTCAAAAGGACATACAATAAAAAAATAAAACTTGTAAATCCCGAGAATATATATATATGTATATATTTTAAGTAATTCGAAATATCGAGATTTTTTTAATACAAAAGTAGTCGTGAATTCTAAACTTCTTACTTGAGAAACATAATATTAGGTCATTTTGTGCTTCTGTACGTTTAATACATCCAGCAAAGATTTCGTGAAATTCTAGGTAACCGTTTTTCAGAAATCTTGCGCGCAATGATCAAAATAGCTGTTTTGAGAAAATTGGCTTTAAAGATTGAATGACCCGTTGATCATATAGCAAAAGCTCAAAGGGTTTTAGACATAACTTCTCTTCTAATGCGAATTTTTGTATGGAGTTTACTTTTAAATGTTCCTAAAGAATCATATTTAATTATAAGGTATTTTTTTTTTAAAAAATTCGATTTTTGGACGCTTCAAAGGTTACCTGACCCCTTAATAGTATTCATTCTGTAGCATTTCAAGGATGAAGTACGTAACTTCAAATCACATATAAAACCTAAAAATAGGCTCATTTTAAAGTAATTAATTTCTCTGAAATTAATCTTACAAATTTCATGGAAATTTGTATTTAGGCTAATGGAAGGGTATAGAATTTATTTATGGTATCAAACTTGGGTATTGCCATTAGAAAAAACAAAATTTGAGTTCTTTTTGATATGTAGATGGTCTTCTATGCAAATTTTATACAGACCAGTTAAGTGTAGACTTTATTTCCTATCGTTTGGTACCAATAACGTTCTTTTACAATAATTTGCTGCAGAGTTAGTAGGGGATGTTTACTTTTTTTTCCAACGACTGCACATGTGTATTAATTAACTTAAAAAATTATATTCGGTATTTAAAACAATACTTAAAATAAAAATGTAAATAATTCTTTTTATTTTAAGTATGATAATTAGGGATTTCTCCTTTTATTTATTTTAGAGAAAGTGACACTTTCTATGATGCTTTCGAGATGATTTCATGGAGCTATTATAAAATATTTTTGTTGAAACTTATTAGCATTCATTTCAATTATTTACATTAATATTACTAAAAATCTAAAAAAAATGGTAGAAATAAAGTTTTTAAATTGTTAATTTGTTAAAATAAGATTAGTTGTAGTTTTGACTGAGAATTTTTTTTCTGTAAAAGGAGGAACGCTAAAAATTTAGACTAAAACAGATTCCTGCTCATCATATATGTAGAAGAATAACTTCTATATATATGATTCTATCTTTATTTTTATAGTTATTTTTATTGACTTTAATTATTTTTGTTAATAAATAATGTTCATAATTTATAAACATGCATAATTCTGTAAGTTCGAATATTTTTATATAATATACAAATTTTTTTATTCAACTTTATTTTATATATGTATTCGTCATACATCACGGTGTTTGACTACATATATTCATTTTTTTGAAAAACTTTCCATTGTGAATGGCATTATTTCAATATTTGTCAGCAAATTCAAAAATGGATTTCAGATATAAAATACGAGTATAATGTCGAATATCTAAAATGATTCTTGTAAATCTTATGCACATCAAACACGCAATTTGCTGAGTTAAATTCAATCTCGTATGATTAAGTAATGCAGGGGATTTCCATTACACGTGATAGAATAGATTAATAATTCAGACCTATAATACAGCGATAATGTTCGATATGTCGACTATTCATGTTACTGTCAAGGGTGAAACTTCCTGTGTGGATTTACAGAACTGTTTTGAAAGACATTAAATTACAGTTCAACTTAATTTTTAAAAAATCCCGAAAATATAACATATTGTTAAAAAACCATTTATTACTGCTTTAAAATTAAAAACAGATTGTTTTGCATATTGACATTTTAACAGCTGTAATGACTTCAATATATACACATATGTTTGCTGTTAAATTTTTCATACCTGCGCCCTTGAAAGGGATTGAAATTAAAGTTCAACTAAATTTCTGTATCTCCCCGAAACATAACATAGTGTTAAAAGACAATTTAGTATAGTATTAAAGATATAAATAGTTTCCTATAACGTAAAGCGAGGAGAGTTCGCGCAGTAGGAGAGATTGCGCACAAAGAGATTCTACAGGAAGAAATAGAGTGCGCGCGCAGCGACTCCAGGTAGTTGTACAGCAACATTAGTGCAGTGTCTACATGAATGTGCATATTGATTGTTCTAAGCGTCTTGAATAAAGCAGTGCTATTTTGTTTTGTTTTTCCAAAGTAAGTGCTTGAATTTCCATAACTGTTCGTCATAATTTTTATAGAACATCAGTAATACAAAATATTTTGAACTTAAGCGATTTCTTATAAACTACTAACCTGGACTAAGTATGCGAACACCAACAATTCATTTTAGAAGCGGCCATATTTAAATAAAAGGCCGCGCAATCTCTCCTACCAAAATAGGAGAGTTTGTGCATCTGCTACTTAGGAGAGATGGCGCAATACCCCATAAGTTTAAATGCTGGGAGAGATTACGCAGCTTATTGATAAATTTGTATGAATTACAAATTACGTGCAAAACACATAATTGCATCAATTTTGAAATAATTTCGGAAAACACATAATTATTAAAACTAAATTTGGCAACAAATTAATTTGCAAAAAATACTTTTGCACATAAAACTTTTATTAATAAATTAATAATACGTTATTAATAATAAATTAATAATAAATTATTAATTATATATATATATTATTATATATATTATATATAATTAATTATATATATTATTAATAATATATATTATAAATAAATTAATAATATATTTGTTAAAAATTTAATTAAATATTTATATATATTTTTTTAATTTATGAACAATTAATTTGCTAATAAATTAATTGTGTTAATTAAAATAGATTTTCTAATAGAATGTTTTGGAAAAGCTTTCATCCATTCCAAGTAGTGTAATGCCATCGAAATCAAAAGGAAACAGAGTGCAACTAATGTTACTGATCCACAAAATATACATGAAAAAAGACTTAAGAAGGATGCCGCTGGAAAAACAGCTGAAGATAAGGTGCTTCCACAAAAAGTGGGATAAAAAACTCAAGGAAAAACCGAAGGTCAATGAGGATGAGTGCACTGAATGTCTGGAACTGTACCAGGATACAACTTCGACAACTGACTGGATTCAATGTATTGCAGGTGATTGCATGTGATTGCACGAAAGATGCACGATTTACAACAATAAGTGCATGGATTGTGGACGACGACAACTTCAGTTAGCAAACGAAATACAATGAAACTGTGCAAATGGAAATGAAGTAATTTTCAAATTAAACATGTTATCAACTAGATTAATGTTATTTTGTAATCTTAGTAGGGCTTGCTTTTTCTGATAATCTTCTTAAATTAAAAATTTTAACTGTTGTTAAAATTTTTTCTTTTATTTATTATTTAAACATTTGGTTGAAATATTCACTTCTAATGCAATAATATTTACTCACAAAAACCTTTCAACAATTTCGATTAAGTGTAATTATTATTGTTAACAATTTAATTATAGTTATTATTAATAACAATCTCTCCTACCCATGTGCGCATTCTCTCCTACCCTGTAAGGAGAGATTGCGCAAAATAGTTTTCTTGGTTTTATTACTGCTGTTCTATTAAATTACAGCATAACAACAAAATAACAATAGAAATGCATAAAAAAACAAATGATTTCAAAATTATTCATGCATAGTTTAGCAAAATATTAATATTTAGATTTTTTATTATTATTCTTTTGAAATGTGGGCAGGCTCTCCTCGCTTTACGCTATGCTGAAATCCTTAGTAGCTGACATTTTAAGGGTTCTTTCTTTTTCAAATCACTATTACACAGTTTTAAATCTATTTTATACTTGTCTTTGTTTTTGAAAGTATAATAGAGATATATTAAAATATTATTGTTGAAAAAATTCTGAAAAATTATACTTCCTTTTATTTAAAATTGTTTTTCATAAATATGTTCAGTATAATGCAGTCACTGATAACATCCAAATTTTCGAAAACCAATAGCTGACGCATAACGTATAACATTTAAGACAAATAAGTTACGTCTAAAGGGTATTACATTGCAGAATATTACAAGGAAATGCTTATTTGAGTTACATTTTTGCTGAAGTGTCACTTACTGGTTAGGATGCAATAACTGGGTGTTTAAAATTAACTTTTGGTGCAACCTGTCTATCTGCGGCGCTCCATTTTTTTCTTTTTTCTCCCCCCCCCCCTCCAAAATCCCTTTTCTTACGACAAGTCTGCACCAAAAATTCGGCTTCAAAACTCCAGGTCAATTAGACGTAGTTTGGGCAGCGGTGGCCCAGTTGGTAGAGCATCGAATCCGCAGCTAAGACCGCGTGATCGAGGCCTCCTGCTGGCTATAATCCGCCATGTACGCTAATGCCGCATGGTGCATGTAAAATCCGTCGAGGGGTGTAAAGTCCTCCAAGTTACCTGTGAATTATACCTCTGGAGGTGCCTTGCAAGGTGAAGGTCTCGTTACCTGACCAAGGTTCCAAATTACGAGGTCAACATCAGTAGCAATGTCCAGATTCCAAATAACAGGATATAAATATTAAGCAAATGACTAACACCGTTCACAACTAAGCAAAATGCACTGCTGATACGTTCTAGGCGCTCGTTAGGTTTATTGACGCTACGCGGCGATTAGGCGGTCACCCTCCCCGATACCAGGAATCAAACCCGTTCAGCTGGGCCTCCCGGCTGGTAGTGGCCTGATCATCGGTTAGATAGATAGATAGATAATTGGATGTTTTACCCTATAATAATGTCATTTTTATAGCATTAAAACCTCCAATATACACAAAAAATCATTAATTCTAAGAGATGTTTGGTATTAACTTCTTCATACATGCATTACAAATAATCTCACGATATAATTACAAATCTTATTAGCTCTTTCACCGATAGAAATATAGTGCTGAATATCCGCAGACATTATTATAAAACAAAAGCACAACATTCATGCACTTTGCTCAGTTAAATTCAAACCTACATCATCAGGAAAATAGATTCGAATGACAGGTAGTATAGATTAACAATTCAGGTTTATAATAAAATGGTAATGCTCATAAAGTTGAAAATTCCATTTACTGCCAACCATGAAACTGAATGGGAGGATTGGTTGAACTGTCTTGAATGAGATGAAATTGTTTTCGGGCAGAATTCCGATATTTCCCCTAAAATAATTTAGGTTTAAAGGACAATTTATTCACTGTTTTAATCCTTTGAATGATTCCCTGTACCCATTGCCTTTATGATAGCAATAAATTCTTTAACATATGCTCTAGATCTATAATATTAATATAAAATAGTCTATTTGAGATTTTTATATAAAATGAAATATGATTTTTATTGGATAATGATCAATATTTTTTGTTTGTTTTGTTTTTTAAAGTGAAAAAAAAAATGTTTCTCTCTGAAAGAAAAAAAAATATTTTAAATAAAACCATTTTGTTTATTACACACGACATAAGATAATAGAAGTATAATTTACGCAAATAAGTCAGCATTAAAGGTCATGCTTCAATATATATACATATAAATCCACACGAAGTAATAACATAGTGATTTCACTCATGATAATTTGTTAGGAAATATTTATAACGCTTATTATGAAGCCATATTATTAATCAGTTAAATTTAAATTTATAACGGCAAGTACTAGAGTATATTTGAATTACATAGATTAGCAATTCTTGCCTATAATAGAAAGATAATATTAGTCAAATCTAAAATTTTCTATATTGTCAAGCGTGAAACTGCCTGCAATATTTGTTGAACTGTTTTGAAACAGGTGAAGTTATAGTTCAACTTAACGTCGATATTTCCCTGAATTACAATGAAGTTTTAATGGCGATTTAAGATTGTTTAAATCATATAAATAGTTAGCTATATTGACTTGGTGATGGTAGCATTATATGGTAGCATTATAGCCTATTATTGATCTATACATTATGTAAATTAATATTATTACATTACTCCTTGACTTTTTAATGATTTTAGGTAACAAAATTATTTGGTACTATCTAAATATTACACAAAATAGGAAATTCTATTAAGTAAAATAATGCTATAAAGTAATAAAATATCATTTATTAAGATTGACGATCGTTTCGTTGCACCAACAGCGACATTTTCAAAATCATACACGATAGAAAATATTTTCACATAATTAAAAAATAATAAGCATAATAAATAATGTCACGAGACATGATGCATAATGAAATATTGCAAACATAAAATAAATTAAAATTAAATTAGTTATTTGTGAACGTGGATTAGTTTTCATATAATTTAACAAAACAATAACATTGTAAATAATGTCACGAGGCAACATGCATAATGAGAAATATTGCAAAACATAAAACAAGATATACAATTATCTTGGCTATTTGCGAGCGTGGATTAATTTTTACTATTGGCACTAAAATTATATAGCATCTCTTTCCAAATTTTAGGTAAATCTAGGGACACTGAATCATTGCAAATATTCTTGTTGCGTAAAAATATCTCTATTGATTCTTGGATTATGGATGGTAAATAAAATCTTGATGTGTAAATTAACTTGCTATTTTTAAAATTGATCCGTAACTGTTCTTCGTTGCATAATCTGGCCAAAGCTGTGGTTCTTCTGCTGTATTTGATGTCTGCTATATGTTCTTTGATTCTGGTTTTAAGTTTTCTACTTGTCATACCTATATAAAACTGCTTTCTTCCATCTTCTTTGGTGAAAGGTATTTCGTATACTCCTGATAACTGGTTTGACTCTATTGGATCTATTTTCTTGCATATTATATTTTTTAATTTCATAGAAGGTTTTGCGACTAGGGTGATATTGAATTTATTGAGTTTATGTTTCAAACGTTCGAAGAAACCAGGAAAATATTGTAAAGTGGATAACATGGAATTTTGTGGATTGAAATTTCTTTTCTTTTTATTCTTCAAGCTCTTAATTTTTCTATGGTGCTTTCTTTGTATCCATTGTTTCTTGCATTGTCATATATTTTATTTATTTCATTATCCAACTGTTCATGGGTACAAACTGTGAAATCTCTATGAATAGAATGTCTTAATGCAGAAACTTTGTATGAAAAAGGTGCTTGAGCATTATGAGGGATAATGGATTGAGTGGCTATGGGTTTTCTGTAAACAGTGCGTTCTATTCCTTGGTGCGTCTTGATTAGTAATACATCTAAATAAGGTAGCGTACCATTTTGTTCTATTTCCAATGTAAATTTAATTTTAGAATCAAGGCTATTAATCTGGTTAAAAAAGTTATTGAGCAAGGAATCTGTATGTTGCCATATGATGAAAATATCGTCTACGTATCTTATCCATGCATGGGGAGTTTAATCCAATTTGTATATATCTATTTCAAGTGGTCGAAATATGAATTCAGCTAATAATCCTGATATAGGAGAAACCATTGGATTTTCGTTATTTTCTTTGTATATTTTGCCGTCGAAAGTGAAGTAATTATTATTAACTATTAGATTAAGAGCACGTTTTAGAGTAGTTTTCATATTATCATTAATATTTTCCATGCGGTCAATGCAATTATTTATATTTGTAACGGCTTTTTGGGTATCAATAGATGGGTATAAAGAGACTACATCTAGACTGGCTATTAAATAATTCTGAGGTAAATTAATGTGTTTCAAATATTGAACAAAAGCTTTTCCATAAAAGCTACAAAAGCTTTTCCATAAAAGCTACAAAAGCTTTTTCCATAAAATATTTAAGTATAAATATAAGTATTTTATGGAAAAAACTTTTATAGTTTTATTGAAAAATATTCTGCCCAGCTCTGATCATGTAATTAATTCAACGTATGAGTTCATTTAAGCATTTCGCCTAGTGTCTGAAACTTAGTATCAGTACACATGCAGAAGAAAAAAATGTATGGAAACTTTATGAGAAAAAAATGCATATTTTTAAAAGCAGTACGTCATTTTCCGTTTTGCGCCACTAAACCCGATACGAAAAATTTTATCTACAATATTGAATTAATATCAGAAAATGGCATGAATAAATATGAAAAAACATCATTATTTCTCTCTTCTCTCAAATAATGAAAGCTACCTAATTACAACCATTTTGAAGAAATTTCACAAAATACTATAAAATTAAGATATAAAAATGGGGATATAAAAAAAACAAAAACAGCTACTGCAGGTACATTTACAAATCAACACCTTTCAGTAAAAAAAAAAAAAAAAAAAAAAAAAAAAAAAAAAAAAAAAAAAAAAAAAAAAAACTATTAGTAAAATTGGTTCAGCAGTAAGCTCAGGGCTGATGATTAAAAAACAGCCTTGTGTTTTAAATATATATAGATTATATAAAATTATGAAGAATTTAATTATTCAAATTATGTTATTTTGATAAAATTGTGGTAGAATGTCTTAAAGAATAGCAATCAAATTTTATTATCGGGAAAAATTTTGTACAAAAACTTTGGGAATCCAGGCAAGAATCATCAAGTTTTGTAATGTAAATTGCTATTTTTTGGACAAAGACTTCCGATATGAGTATGTACACTGTATATCACTGCTCTACTATAAAGACAATCTAAAATTTTGTAAAACATTGCATTTTATCAGTGTGTGATTGTGATTACATTATTTTCAAAAGTGAAACCTTTTTACCTGTGAAGAATTTCAAAACAGCTAAGGTGAAAATGACGCAATTCTATAAAACATATTTGTATTTTAAGAATTAAATACACGCTTTAAAAAATAATAATAACATCAATTGCATCTGCAAAAGCACTCCACTTTTACGATCCAGTCTTAAACAACATCTGTAGAAAAATATGCATATAACGTCATTATCGGGGGGAAATATACAAACCCAGAAAAAGGGAATAATAGCTCCATGTTTTGTCTAAATCATTCATGTATATTTTTTCAAAATTCAGAAAATGTTATTACACACGGAATAATAAAATTGCATTCATTCAGCTTTGTATCGTTTGTAAAGTAAGTTTGCAATAAACTACAATTTATTAAATTGATAAATAATAACGAAATAAAACCTAAATCCACCTGATTAATTAATAGACGATATTCTTGACATAAGCACGTATTTTAATTTAAATTTTTTTTTCAGTTTTTATGAGAAAATGGCAACAAAAAGATGCAGTAATCTACTATTTTCCTTTTACTGTCAATATAAATGGAGTACTTCTGTTGCACGATTACAAAATTTGTTTTAAAAACTACAAAAATATTAATATCTCAAAAATAAAATAAGGTACAGCTTTAAAAAAATTGCATTTAAAAGCAATTTTTTTCCTGTACGACGGTGTAAAAATTGAAAATGCGCGATGTTCAGAAGTTTAAAAATTGGATGTAGCGAATATTGCAAAACCGAAATTTTATTTCAAATTTCAAACTGTTGCCATTCGCAAAATGACGTATGCGTTACGCACAGATATGTTTGTCCTTTATAATATAGATAAGAAATTTACGACATTGTACAATGTTTTCTATGAATATATTATTTGAATTGTATTTGGGATTTTAATTTTGAGAGAAATAAAATTGAAAATAATCTCGATGTAAAAACTACTTAGAAAAAAACATTTTATCTTTTCAAATATTAAATTGTTTTGAAATAAATATTTTTATAAATCTAAAATACAATTCAACATACCTTTCTTCGCTGAAAAACATTATAAAAATGTACACAAGCAAATATTCTTTAATAAAGTATATTAAAATTTCAAAGTAGCTAAAATTTTATTTTACTTATTAACTCGTTCACTGCCCACAAATAAATTTAAAGGGATCACCTGGGTGCCAAACTTAAAAAAGCTAATTAAAGTGTTTTTAACCCCTTTAGGACGATCGTCTTTTACAGAATTCTTAATCTTTTATCACCAGTTTTTCAAAAGAGAAATTTTTGCCTAAATGAATCGAGAAAATGTTCGGATTTAATGAGGCAAAATTTACAATAAAAATTTACTGGTGAGAATAACGACGGATTCTGAGCAATTTTTATTTAACCCCTTACCTGTGACGCCCGAAATCAGTTCGGGCAACGCATAATATGTAATTTACCATTTTCCAAATAGATGGCGAAACTTTCCCGGGAAAATTTCGGCAGTTTTGCTCCTTTTTCAGATTTCTGTAATTCTGCAGTTCCTCTCAAATTTCATACAAATCACACCAGCTAGAAAATGTTAGCACTTTTTTTGCAAAAAATCTAGATTGTACGCCATTTGTGCATTAAAAAATAATATTTTTGAATGCTTCGAAAAGCATGCACTTTTTGTGGAAACTATCTGCATTTTCTATGCATACAAAAAAGTGTATTCAATGCTGTCAAAAACTGTGCACAGTTTTTGCATAAAATAAGTGAATATTCCGTGTTCGCAAAAAGTGTGCATTTTTTATTAAAAAAAACCCCTATAGATTCCAATTTTGTAAAAATGATGTATTTTTAGGATGTGAAAATTAGTATATTCCAAATTTGCATTATTTCCATACATAGTGACCTTCGAAGTTCCATTTTAATTTTAAGGTAAACGAAATAAATATATTTTACTATGTTTTTTCAAAATAGGAGAAAAAAATTAATTATTTAAATTTCAAAATCTAGGGACTCCCCCTCTCTCTTTCCTTAACGGAAATTTCCCGAGTTTCACTTTTATTTCCAGTTGCTTGAAAAAAGAATAAATTTTACTATGTTTTCCAACATCATTGAAAATAAAATTCGGAAATAATTTAGATTAAATAAATTTTAAATCAAATTCGAGGGAGAAGTAATGGCTGCCCTATGATCCCTTCTCCCCAAACAAAAGTTCTTAGTTTCTCTTTAATTTTAAATTAATCGAAATAAATACATTTTACTGTGCATTTCGAAATCGGGGAAAAATACATTTTAATTAAATAAGTTTCAAAATCCAGAGAGGGGCAAAATAGACCTCTCCTACACCCTACCCCTTCATTAACGGAAAATCCCCATTTTTTTCTTATTTTAAGTTACTTGAAATAATTAATTTTACTGTGTTTTTCAAAATCGGAGAAAAATAGAATTTAGTTTTAAAATCGAGCGAGGGGAAATGGCCCTCCTATGCCCCATTCCTCTAAAGGAAAATTCTTAGCTTATCTTTATTTTAAGTTACTCGTAAATAATAAATTTGACTCCGTATTGCAATATAGGAGAAAAGAAATTATAATTAATCATATTTTTAAATGCAGAGAGGGGCAATGGCTCTCCCGTGCTCCCCTTCGCCTATCAGAAAATTCCTTAATTTTTCCTTTCTTTTAACTTCCTCGAAAAGAATAAATTTTACGAAGTTTTTCAAAATTAATGAAAAAGAAAATTTAGCACCTCTGATTTTGCATAAAAAGTGAACAATTTAGATAAGCACTGTTTGTGCTTTTTATACAGTTTGCACTTTTTATGCATAAGCAAAGGGGCAAATACGCTTACATTTTGTGTACTTTTTTACAAACTTTTTCGAGCTGGGACATTACCATACTGTAAAGGTTAGTTGATTGGTTGTGTTTATGACGGCCAATTATCAGCACGAGAGATATAGGCCCTAAGGGGGGGGGGATGCCCTTCATGAGGGTATTTCTTTCTTTCGTGGGGGCCGTATTTAAGCTTGAAAATCCAAGGACCGAAGGAACCACGAAAACTCCAAACGATTAGGCCGACGGGCGCGATTGGGATCGAACCCAGCACCTCCCGTCTACCAGCTTGGAAAGCAGAACCTCTCGGCCACTGATGGGGCCCATACTGGGAAGGATTTGTGAAATTCAAAGGAATCTGAGGGACATGGCATTCATGACAGTTTATATAAATAATAACATTGTTGCATTAGTTTATTAGATTTATCTTGAAAATTTTGTCATTTGATTCATTTTGCTGTAATTTGAGCAAAAATAATGTAATCTATTAACATTTCCCATATATGTGAAAATATTGAATGTAGTAGTTATTTTGTTTATTATTATTGTTTTTTATATAATCTATTTCTAACATTTTGATACAATAGTAACGAACAAAATTAAAGAGAATTTTTTCCGCCATTTTTGCCACGTTTTTCCCTAATATCTTCCACAGTCAAAGGGTTAATATTATACGGAAAACTACCTGTGACCCACGGGTGGTGCTCACGGTACAGAATGAAAAACTTTTGAGACCCACCGGTGATGCACGTGACTGTGAACGTGTTAAGAACTTACATTTGAAAAAAAAAATCTCATACACACATACAATATTCATTTAAAGAGAAAAATTAATACGAATATTTATTATTCAAAAGGTAGGTTTTTGTGAGCACCCCCCCCCCCCCCGCACTACATTAAAACATCATAAAAGTTGTCTATTGAAATTGTAGACAGCCGAAACTAAACAAATAATTGAAATGGAACGCATACTTCCCTTAAACGTTTTCGATTTGTATCTTTTTTTATTTATTGCAAGAAAATAAAACATCTATCATTAAAATCACGCTTCTACTATTTTCAGAGAACGATATGGATGATAAATTAATTATGTTCAGAAAATCTACAAAAAAATGTTCAATATATAATGCTAATTGCCTGTATTCTTGCTTCCTTTCGGAACTTTAAAAATTCATTTTAAATCCAGACTTTACCTAATCTAAAATATTAACATAACTCAAAAACTGGTTTCCTTAATTCCGCTAGCCAGATGCTACACGATTAAATATATCATTCCTATATTGAAATAATTTAAATAAAATCCGAAGAAATGATACTAATTGACATTTTGTTGCATTATGAAATTTTATTTAAAACATATTGTTCACTGTATAAACTTTTATCAGAGATTATCTAAAAAAATTTCTCAAAGAAATGTCTGTTTTCATTCAGTGTATACCATCTTAATTTTTCATTAATTGATGTGCAATTTTGAGATGGTTAAATTTATTCTATTTTATTTTCTTTATAGGGATAACCAATTTTATTTATAAACTCAAGTTTGTGGCTGATCCCCAAACTTTTTTCAGGAATAACCATACTTCGTTATATATAGTGCAAGAAAAATGATACAAGCAATTATATTTAATTATCCGAATCGCCAAGATTTTTCTTTCAAATAAAAATGCAATAATCCTTGAAGAAATATCACTAATTGGAATTTTTCAGATAATGACTGTACTTTTTTATTTGATATAGCTAAGTTATAGCAATCATTTTTCATATTTTGTTTTAACTTTCAAATGACTCGTAGAATCTTTATCCTATTGGGATTGTTTTATTGAAGTATTTTTTATATATAAAAATATAATTTATGAGGCCATATTTTTTTTCGCTAAAGGAATTAAAAGTTTTTCATTTCCTTAAATGTTTAAGCATAATTAATTTCAATGAAACTAAATATTAAATTTCAAACGCCACTTATCAATGAGCTAACTAAAGAACTGTGTGGAACATTTTTGTTTTCGTTTAGGATAAATAAATTTATTAGTACTTCTATTATTAAAGAAAATTGTGTGCATAAGTATATATTTCACATTAAAAGATACTTTTGACCAAAAAATCATAAAATAATTATCTTCTGTTCACACATCGCATGAGTAGAAAAATACAGTGCTACACTGTAAAAAAAGAATCTGTGAAGTTACTAAAGTTTTTCTAGGAAACTAGGATTCCAAGAACTTTTTATGTAACGGCAACAAGAGAAATTCCTGTAACAGACGCTGTTACAGGAATTTTTGTTGTTGCTGTTACATGAAAAGTTCTTGGAATCCCAGTTTCCTAGAAAAACTTTAGTAACTTTACAGATTTTTTTTACAGTGTATGTTATTTATTGTTCGAAATAAATTTATTATTAAAACTTTCAGTTCGAGAACGCTGATACTGTATTTTTAAAGGTACAATTGTATTTAAAATTATAATTACAAAAATGAACTCTGTTTTAATAACATTAAATCAAAAATGCCCATAAATATGCACATATAAAAAATCTAAATTTATTGGATATTTCTGTTAATATTTTAAAACTTTCCTTTAAATATCTTAAATATTTAAAATTCGTATTAAAATATAAATCATATATATGTGCGGATAGTTCTTTATAGTTATTGAAGGTCTGACGTTGTCAAAAACAGGATGGTGTCAAACTTTCAGAAAAATATTTATATTAATAAATATAATTTAACGAGTCACATCTACACAGACAGAAAATACACAAAATCTATTTCAGAATAGAGTGAGAATGAGGTTTTGCAGGTAGTAATACACCCGTATCTCAGTTTTAGATAAAGATAGACAAGAATACAGAAAATTTCCCTATAAAGCAATGAAAAAAAAAAAAAAAACGGAAATACTACTGGCAATCTAGACGCCAGTACTATTTCCGTTTTTTTTACGGGAATTTTTACCTATAAATATAGAAAAATTTCCGTTTTTTATCAGAAAAACGGGAAATTTTCTGTAATTTATGGGGAAAATTGAATGACCACTGGCACGCTGTCGTCGATTTCAATCCAGTCTATAAATTCCTCACGGGGTGTATCTCTGAAAGGGTTGTTTGGTACATCTTCTACCAAATCTAGCACTATATTCTCGTCATCACTTCGAACATTTGAAACTTGATCATCATCTTCGCCATTAGGCTGCAATTTGAGTCACGATTAACACTGAGCGAACTAAACTAGGCACAGAGTAGCGCGACTTAGTGGTCAGGGTCAAGGGACGTCTGAATCCTGTGTGAACTGTTCGCAACCTAGCGATCCCAGTCAAGAAAGATCGTAAAGAAAAAAAAAAAAAAAAAACTCGGCTTAGCGTGCCGAACGATAGAATGCAGGATGAAAGGGCATTTACTGCACATAGATTTTGATTGAATATTGGATTACGTAATCTAGAATGCAGTTATCCTTGCGTATATAAAAATCTCTTTGTTTAGTTTTCTCTACTTTTTTCATATTTTGTAAGTGGATTCCGAAGTCACTTTATATGTCTTTCATATACATATATATATTTTTAAATTGTATTATAAAATCAATAAATTTTTAAAAATTCTGTTTATGTTATTTTGTTATAATGTTTACGATAATAATAAGCAAAATATTTACTTTACGATTTTTTAAATTTAAAATAAGATATAGTTAACCCTTCACTGCACCACATGCCACATCTGGCACATACCTAAAAACACTGCAATTCTTATTATGTGTCATGAATTCGGTCAATGATCTCTATCCCTGATCAAGAGCAGTTCAAATAATATAATAACACTTATTTTGTCCATATCAGGTTGCTGCATTTGACAAAAAATTAGAATTTGTTCTGCGGAAACAAAAAAAAAAAAAAAAAATCGATTAAACTATTAAGGTAAAATTTTCTTTCATTATTTTTACTGAATACTTAAAAATTTTAACATAAAAAAAGTTTATGCGTGTTAAGCTGATAAAATGAATTATTTTAAGCTCATTTAGTTGTAAAATATAGCAATACAATATTATAAAACCTTAAATGTGTACATAGGAAACGCCATACAATATAAAAATTTAGCTGAAAATTTTGAAATTTTATTTTTTTACTATTTTTCTCATTATTAGAACGATATACAGATTTAAAATAATTTTTTTCATAAAAATAGAAAAAATCGTGCACTGAAGTGTTGATAAATTACAAGTCTGTTTTTTTTTTTTTTTTTTTTTTTTTTTTTTTTTTTTTTTTTTTTTTTTACAGTGAGCGATTGTAAAAGAAATGAATAACTTATCAGTGTCCAAACACCTTCCTCCAGATACATCGAAGACAGTTTGCGCTTCTGCCCAGATAGGTCAATAATGAAAGTTCTTTACTGAAAGTACTGAAATACTGAAAGTATTTTACTTTTTAGTTGGTATAAGAAATCCCAATTTGTTTCAAGTGATTATCTATGTATGGCAGAATAACTCACTGAAATAATGTTAACTGGAAAGGATTGCCATGTTGTAATGTCACACTCAAGTGTTGCATGGGATATTAATTTTCTGAAAAATGATTATGCCGTTGGGGCATGATAAAAACCTTGCCTAAAAAGCACACAATGATTGGCCGACTCAGACTAATGTCTTTCCACGTGGTCCCACAGTACAAAATGTTGGCCTTGCCGTACGATTAGCCAACGAACGACTTGCCAAGAAAGGCCCAACACTGATCCAATCCAATCGTCTATCATTCAGATATGCTTCAGATTATAGTATCTATGCACTTATGATCCCCCATTCATTTTCAAATCGCACTATTCCCAATCCTATCATTTGTCTTCGGTTTCCACGAATTAACAACGATGGGACATAAAGATTTGCTACGTGGATGTTTTGCATTTTTCATAGTTTTCCAATGAATGGCGTTAAAATGTGCTTTCAAATAAAAGATATTTTAATTGAGACTATTGAGTAAGAATTTTAGTCGTTTTATAAAAGTGATGATATCTTGATAGCAATCTATGCTGTGGTTAGAGCTCCAGCCCATTTAATATTGAATTTTTCGATAACAATTATAGAGGCGATGATGCACGCATTTTTGTTTGATAAATTATTAAAATACTAAGCTTCTAGAGCCGACAAAAGTTATTAAAATAAAAAATATCGCAAAATTTTATTATTACCCCTTAATAAATAATGAACTTTAAATAGATTTTGCATTGCACTATTTACAGCTGCAAAATTAAAAATACTGAATGATCGCAAACAACAGGTTGCTGCATTTCTATTAGTGCTCGCAATATACGTTTATGTACGTTTAAATGTATACGTAGTTAAGCCTGTTTTCTATATTATACATATCTAAAATCCTTACCGGATACAATACGTTTAAATGCATTAATCGTATATTCCCGAGCACTAATTTCTACACATGACTGCTGCCCTGTGATCAAAGTCAAAGGAAAAGAAATTTCACAGTTAGTAGAAACCAGTGTATCTTAATCACGTGATACCCAAGATGGATGAAAGCGCCAAGATCTGTCTAATTTGTTGCTTTGGTGAGTAATTTTAATTAAATGTAATAAATCAAATGAAACCCAAATATAAAACAGAATTCCTCTGCACCCCGCATGAATCATGTGTAATCGATATATGTCGAAGTACGATATATATTGCTAGTACGCATAAATTAAGATATAGAGATATTCAAGGAATTTTATTTGCTTTACTGTCAAAGAAGTAGTTTGTTTCAAAACATAGAGACAGCAAATAGGAAAAAAAAACTATGACAAATCCTCAAGGTGAAGCAGGCACATTATTTAAAGAAATATGATGATATGTAGGCCAAGTGTAGGTCATGTGTTTTAATTAAACATGAGGTTACAGGTACAACTTTGCGTTTCAGTTTTTTTCCTTAATTAAAAGCAGATCTTAAATTATCATAGTTGCGTATCAGAATAGTATTAAATAGTAGTAACAAACAGAGTTTCGTTTATCTTCTACGGTAAAATAGAAATACATTAATATATTCGAGGAAGTACAGCACAGTATGAAAAAAGCATAAAAAGCGTAAATTAATTATATTAGATTAAAATGAAATTTTTAAAACTAAAACATAAAATCTTAAATTACAGTACGATAAATATCTTTATCATTCATTTTAATAATATAAATAATTACCTATATAAATAACAGCCAAAAAATTATTGATTTAATTTTAAACTGAATTGGAATATTTTTTTTAATTCATAAACTATGCCTATAATCAATATTTTCAAAAATATATGCCGGCGCATTTTGTACAAAATGCTTCAAAATACAATATTTAACATACACAAATATTTTTCATGCGTAACCTAATACTTGCAACAAAAACTCTAAGGAGAGTAATCCTCAACAGAAATCTCGTTTGGTACACGTGAAAAAAAAAATTGAATATAAAGTACGAAAAGAAAAATGCAACATGCATATTAACTCTATATTCATATTTCCGAGAAACATATTTCCTTACATTCTACATTCTGAAACACTCTTCTTGAAATACAGATATTATCGTGTTTACAGCTGTTCATACATTTTAAGTTTATAAAGTGAAAAATATATTCATTCTTGTGTTTCAGTCAACCTGGCTGAAAAAAATTAGGAATTTAACATCAGTGCATCAACACTTCAGTGCACGATTTCTTCTATTTTTATGAAAGAATTATTTTAAATCTATATATCGGTCGAAGAATGAGAATAATAGTAAAAAATAAATAAAATTTCAAATTTTCAGCTACATTTTGATATTTTATGGCGTTTCCTATGTACACATTTAGGGTTTTATAATATTGTATTGCTATGTTTTACAACTAAATGAGCTTAAATTAATTCATTTTATCAGCTTAACACTCATAAACTTTTTTTGTATATTAAAATTTTTAAGTATTCAGTAAAAATAATGAAAGAAAATTTTACCTTAATAGCTTAATCGAAATTTTTTTGTTTCCGAAGAACAAATTGCACCTGATATGGACAAAATAAGTGTTATTCTATTATTTGAACTGTTCTTGATCAGGGATAGAGATCATTGGCCGAATTCATGACACATAATAAGAATTACAGTGTTTTTAGGTATGTGCCAGATGTGGCATGTGGTGCAGTGAAGGGTTAACTATATTTTATTTTAAATTTAAAAAATCGCAAAGTAAATATTTTGCTTGTTATTATCGTAAACATTATAACAAAATAACATAAACAGAATTTTTAAAAATTTATTGATTTTATAATACAATTTAAATATATATATATGTATACGAAAGACATGTAAAGTGACTTTTGAATCCACTTACAAATTACGAAAAAAGTAGAGAAAACTAAACAAAGAGATTTTTATATACGGAAGGATAACTGCATTCTAGATTACGTAATCCAACATTCAATCGAAATCTATGTACAGTAAAAGGTCTTTCATCCTGCATTCTATCGTTCGGCACGCTAAGCCGAGTTTTTTTTTTCTTTACGATTTTTCTTGACTGGGATCGCTAGGTTGCGAACAGTTCACTCAGGTTTCAGACGTCCGTTGACCTTGACCACTAAGTCGCGCTACTCTGTGCCTAGTTTAGTTCGCTCAGTGTTTATCGTGACTCAAATTGCAGCCTAATGGCGAAGATGATGATCAAGATTCAAATGTTCGAAATGATGACCAAAATATAGTGCTAGATTCGGTAGAAGATGTACCAAACAACCCTTTTCAGATATACCCCGTGAGGAAGTTATGGACTGGATTGAAATTGATAACAGTGTGCCAGTGGTCGAAGAAATCAGTGACGCACTGATTATACAAAGTGTTTTGAACCCATAAGAAGCCCAGATTCATGAAGTGGAATCAGATGAATAAGGAACCGTGGCAGATGAATCTAAAGTCTCGTGGAAATGAAAACAGATTTCTGATGCATTAGATACATTATTAAAAATTTCCGAATAGAACAAAAGCTACAACTCTGCAGAACTCATAAATCTGTGTTATCTGTAACGATTTTTTGAAGAATAAATCCGAATCGCGAAGCAACGTGATATCAAAGAACCTTTTTAAATGTAATGTTCAAATTATTTTTTTGCTACATGTACAATGCAATGTACACTCGTGGAAAAAAAAAGTAAACACCCCCTACTAACTCCTCAACAAATTATCGTAGACGAAAGTTACTGGTACCTGACGATTGGAAATAAAGTCTAGTTTTAAATGGTGTGTATAAAATTCGCTTAGGGGGCCATATATATATTAAAACGAATCCAAACTTCATTTTTTTCAATGGCAGTACCCAAATTTAACTCGATATTTCAAATCTTAGGTTCAAAATATGCCTAGAAACCAAATTTCAAGTCATTCGAATGATAAGTTTTTGAATTACAGACATTCAAAATTTAGTACTTCTAATGTTAAATTACATTTTCATATTTTTATTTATATCTCCTGAAATTATGATCCTAATGAGCTATTTTTTTTGTGTAGCAGTAATACTATATACCCAAACATAAATACGTTGAATTTGCAATTTTTATAATTTTATGATATGAATTATGAATTATGAAAATAATATTCGAAAAAATTATGAATTTCAACATACAATTTTTTTTATGGATTTAGATTTATTAAGTCCTGCTTTATGGAAATCCAAAATTTCGCAATTTTCTTCCAAGTAGTTTTCAAATTATGCTTAAAAAACGGCAAAATGATGGTTTAAGGGGCCGTCTATGATAGAAGTGCGTAAATTTTTTAAATTTATTCTGCTATCCTGTAACCAAACAGGTTTCATTGACGCTTAAACGTGCCTTGATCAAGAAGGCGGCTCTCTTGGTTAACAATCGAGTTGGGAACTTCAATTTGGATACAGCCCTTAAAATACGCTCGTTTTAAAATAATTAATTTCTCGGAAACTTATGGCACGAATTGCATAAAAATTTGTTTATAGGCTAATTGAAAGGTGTAGAGTTCATTTATGCTGTCAGAATTGTGTACTGCTATTGAAAAAAAAACAAAGTTATGGTTCGTTTTAATATGTAGATGGCCCCCTAAGCAAATTTTATATACATAATTTAACAGTAGACGTTATTTTCAATCGTTCGGCACCAGTAACTTTCTTCTACGATTATTTGTTGAGAAATGAGTAGGGGGTGTTTACTTTTTTTTTTCCACGACTGTACATATAAAGTATATATTAAATAATTGGAATTTAATTTTCTATTCTGTTTTTCTTTAATTCTCACAGTTGTTAGAATAGCGAAATGCAGAATAGTGTATGTCAAATATTTATACAATTTGCAAAGGTTCATAATGTAGGTGAACACAAAAATGCATTGACGTTCGATAATCCGACAAAATCGCTAATTCGGCATGGCTGTCGTCCCGAATGTGCCGAATTAAAGAGTTTCTACTGTACTCAGGAGTCTCAATCTAATCCTAACCCTGGTTTTTAATGATAACATAAACAATAAAGAAAGAATTTTAACGAAATTTAGAACAGATTTATACTCTTCTAATTCCTAAAATATGTAAAAACAGAAAATTTAAAAATATTACAAAAGTTTTTGTAGACTTTTGACATGTTTCGGCTCTTACAAATCAATTATCAAAACAAATTATAATATTCTAAAACTGCACGATCTACGATGTCTTAATTTGGAACGCCATCATTCAATTTTTAGCGTACGTAAAAAGTTAAATGATGGCGTTTCAGATACACTTAAAAAAAAGCATATATATTTCATTATGTTTTAAATGTTGTTACAACATTAAAATGCATTTGAATTAGTGTTTCCTATTGGCCGTAATGTAATAGAATAATTTGACTGCCCTGTAAACGAACTATAAATGCTACAGAAAAATAAGATAACACTTTTAATAAGTCATTCAACACCCATTAGATCAAATGATATTAAATCTATGTAACTTTAGAGACGTGATATAAAATTTTGTATTACTTTTAGAAACTTGCATGTATGCAATTATATAATGAGACGCAGCTTACATCCATTTTGCCTATCAGTTTTCAGACAATTTTTAAGCTCACCTATTATTTGCTTGACTTTCTCCTCTTTTTCCATACACAGCCTGTAAGGATATTTATTATTTTTTTAAATAAATTTATGACTGTAAGGATATTGTGCATGTATATTGGATGATAACCACAGGGTGAATAGACGTACTTAATTTTGAATTTCACCATAGTAAACCGTTCATAATGTTTAATTAAATAAGACAGATTTTAATATACTAATATACTTTTCATATGTACAAGCACCTCTATTCACTTAGTCAACCAAAATCGTTCCCAATGTGATCCGGCAGAGTGGGACGTTTTGATCATCTAGATAGACAAAATTCATTTTTCCGATTTTCTCGGAACTCTCGTAAACTGGTACCTGAATGTCTCTATTTTCGAGGTCCGTACGAGTTTTGTTGAAAAAATCCGAGGTGTCGATTAATTATGACCGTAAAGAAGGCATTTGCGCAATTGGTTAGGGGGAGTTTCAATGGTTGTGCTAGTTTTCTCTAAGCTCGAATGTCCCTTGTGACTATACTGTTTTATTTGAAAGCACGAGTTTGCTGTACATGTGTCACAGGTTTATCAAGATCAGATTTAACTTATTTTTGTTTGAAAATAAGCCCCATTAAACCAGCCTAACCGCTTTTTTTAGAGGCTGTGATTCTGAATTATTCATGATGTTGTTTACAAACTTCATCTTGACGTTTAACATAATATTCAGCATTATTCTGCAATAAGCTTTTTTTTTTTTTTTTTTTTTTTTTTTAAATCAAAGTGCTATTTCTAAAATATTGGGAACTAAAATAAACTCTCCGAAAGTTTGCGAATCATTAAGATTTTATTAATAAACAAGCATCATATTAACTTGCAGTGCATGTATGTAAGTTCAGTTCAAATCTTACAAGACAAATTTTAACCACTTTTAATTATACGATACAACCAAAACAATGAATACATGTGTAATTTGAATGACAATACAATATTATGATAATTTAAAGAACACAGACGTTTGTTCAGAATAGTTAATACAGGCCTACACAAAAAGTTAGTTTAAAACTTGCAAGTTATTTTTAAACCAATTTCAATTAATCCAATAGAGCAGAAACTTTGCTTATATATGTAATTCTGATGATGGTGCAATATCATTATATTTTATAGAACGTTGCAGTTACACTTAGTTTACAGCATCACATAAAATATTAGTTCAAATCTTGGAAGACAATTTTAAACCTCTTTCAGTTATCTGATTGAGCTGAAACTTTGCCTACATATGCTTTGCCGATGACTATTCAGCTAAATTATAATTTGACGAACGTAGTAATTATGCATTTTTATAGGGGCACACAAAAGTTCGGGGAAAGATTGTTGCTAATAAGCAGACATTTTTATTAAATTTCAACACAATTACTATTAGATTATTGAGATACTCAATAGCATTTTTTAAATTGAAAATAAAGTGCGTTGAAGATATATTCCTTTTGCAGGAACATATAAAAATTTGAATACATCATATACATTTTGAATACATTGGTCTATAAGCAAAAATTTTATTTCGAATTGAGTAAAATTCATACAGGTTATCTTTTTATACAACAATTTTTTTTTTTTAAATAAAAATAATTTGTGTACCATTAATATATTTTACAATGTCGCACTAAACATAAAAGTTTTTTTTTTTTCAATATGATTTTATTTAAAAATTTTTATTTTTCAGGATAAATACGCAAATTTCCCGAGCAATTTTAAGTATTCAAAAACAAAAAGTTAACTTACGTGTATGCATTAAATTGTTTTTTACTTAATAGTAAAATAAGAATATCTAACGCATTCTTTTTATTGCTTTATATTTTCATTTTGAGACATTACTGTTACATAAACAAAACATTTATCACTTTTTGAGTATTTTATTAGTGATACATTCGAATAACCAGCAAAAACTGTTTAAACTTCACCGAAATTTTTTTGTGCACGTAGATAGTCAATACTTTCCACAGTGGGACGGTCCTGAATTGCATTAGATTGACTTCTTCTTTTGTACGTGTAGAATATGATCATAATCCGCTCCCGAAGAAAGTTCTGAAGTGGCGTTACTGGTAGTACATTCTTTTACCAGAGTCAACCCGTGTTGGACTTTTGATTGTATTAAATTGTAGATCAATTTTCATTCATTTCGGGTTTCTGGTCATGATGCTAGAGGACAAAAAAAAAGTACAAGTGTTGAATTGAAATCGATTAAGTGCAAAGTTAAGTTTCAATTTGCAACTACTGACAACAAATAGAATACCAATATCATTAATTCAAAAAAAAAAAAGTAATCAAAGTGAACCATGGGTGTTCGACAGTGGATTCAATTAAAAAATATATACTCTGGGCAAATTGGGTTAGAAAGCAATTAAATTTTAGTAAGAATAATTTATATCTAAGTTTACTAAATGAAATTGTTCCGTAAAAATGGAAATACCGTTGTGGAATTTTAAAAGCACCTCCTGATGAGTACATCATAAAATTTTATTTTTATTAATTAAGCATATTTACAAATCAAAAAAATATTTTTTAAATCAATGTGACACGTGGCTACAAAGATGTAGCACATTGAAAAATTCACCACTGACCAAAACAGGTTTCAGATTAACTGTTATAAAACATTATTATAATTTACTGAAAGATTGTTTAATTTTATGATTATCATACGAAACAAACTGAATTCATATTTATATTTCTAAAAGAAATTTTACAGTAAATTCAATATTAAAGTTTGAATATATTTAGGTTGGTTGGTTGGTTGGTTGTATTTATGACGGCCAATTATCTGCACGAGGGATATAGGCCCAGGGGGAGTGCCCTTCGTGGGGGTCTTTCTAAGGGAACCTAACCCGTATTAGCGCTTGGAAATCCAAGGTTCGAAGAAAACCACGAAAACTCCGAACGATTAGGCCGACGGGCGCGATTGGGATCGAACCCAGCACCTCCCGTCTACCAGATTCGAGAGCAGAACCTCTCAGCCACTGGTGGGGCGAATATATTTAGGAAGGAAGACACACCTTTCCGATTTCTGACGGGCCCATGCATTTTCATCATCATTTAAAAAATAAGATATACATAAATGAAGAAGCAAATACACATTGTTGTTGACATCAATAGCTAAGAGGATCTGTTGACACAGAAATTACCGACTGCTTCAGTCAATTACATATATGCGTGACTCTGTAGCGAATAATAATAATAATAATAATGTAATAATTTTTTCAACACTCATTGATCTTAAATTAACTAAGAAATCATGGAAATCAAAAACTGGCCATTTCAGGTCAAATGAACATCTTGCATTGCTGCTGATGAGATATGATCTCATAAATATTTTAAATTTTGGATCAGCAGTAACGGAATACCGAAACATGTCCAGGATATAGTCAAAGTCAAAGTTAAAGTTATTATTTCAAAAACACAAAATATTCCTTTTTTTGTGTAATGTGTACGAATCTGGTATTATCAGGAAGGAAAATTTTGTGTTTTTGAAAGTCAAAGTCAAAGTTAAAGTTATTCTATCAAAAACACAGAAATTTCGTTCGGGATAACACCAGATTCGCACACATTACGCAGAAAAAAGGAATATTTTGTGTTTTTGAAAGAATAACATTAATTTTCACTTTGACTGTGTCCTGGACATGTTTCGATATTTGTTATTGCTGATGTGTGTACTGACGAGGCTGTATATTGCACAGCGAAATGTAAATATTTGTATATATTTTTGTTTTTAATTAAATGTTTATATAATTTTTTTTAATTTGATTTTTCTGTTTTAATATAGTCAAGTCTGTCTAGTGTATCAAAATTAGTTTAAATATTTTAATTCAGACGTTAAAAATGTATGGGTGTCTTAAGAACTAATTTTTAATTAATTTTAATAATTTGTTTATTTGAATATATTCTATATAAGATATTCATGATTCGTTTTATTTATCGAATTACTGCGACATATATACTATTAAATTTATTACAGAAAAAATCCTCTACACTTTATATCACTTTTAACGGACATTTTTTTATTAAAAACGAAACAATTTATATTTTCAGTTTTAATTTAGTGATAGATCCCACGCTTACAATATTATCAAACTTACAATTTATTTCTTTAGATAAAATAATATTCTTATTAATATTGGGGACCATTATCTTCTATCGTCTAGTAAAATAAATAAATTGAGAATTATTCAGAAAATTATTTGGTTGGATAAAAGTGGGTCTCTTTCGTTTAATTGATAAATGTAAATTGATTGTGGTTTCCTATAATAAATGTCTTCGCGTTATCTAATCGTTTCTAAAGATAAATTAACGTTGCGGTAATAAATAATGGTAATTTAAAAGGCATAAATATAATTTCCTTTATTTTATAAATCATTCAAAATAGAGCCTTATTAAGATAATAAATTTAATAAATGCATTGTAGGTTTTATATCGAGAGTATTTATGTCAATATACCGGTATTTTATTGACATACGCAATCCCCCATTCAAATGAATTGCTTTGTAATAAGGAGAAATTGTCAGCTACTTCTTTTAATATTTGTTGACTGTTCATTATGTTATTTTATTTTCCTCATGTTTCATATTGTTTTAATGGAATTTACGAGATAAAAAAATAGCCCTATGCACTGTAATTCCTTTCTAAATTTGCTCACCTTACAAGCTACGCGCATTTCTTAATGACACATTTAATAATTCCTTCGCAACCCCACCCGATCATATTTCCGAAGTTCAACCGATTGTTATCCGAAACATCATCAAAAATCTCTTAAAGTACAATTCCCCTGAGTATGATAATACTACTAACAAGTCTCTCAAACATTTTACCTACTAAATGTGTCCTCTATCCTAAAAAAATAGAAAACATGTAACATACTTAAAACAGGATCTGATCATAGTGACCTCTCTAAAATTTGGCCCACTAACCGCCTATTATTTTTAAATGATGTTATTAAGCATGTCACTCAGTTCCCTCTCCCTGACATACAACCCATAACAACACTTTAATCTTTGACAATTTTGCTTCAGAGCTACAGTTTCTACAGAACACCAGGCTGCTTCATGTTATAGAATTCTTAACGGAAAACGTCGACGCCTAGAAACAAGTTGCTACTAAGTATCAAGTATACAAGTTGTTAATAAGTATCGCCAAAGTCTTTCACAAAGTCTTTTACAATGCACTGTAGCCTCGTTTATAAATTACTTCAGCAAATAACTCGAAACAACGAAAACACATAAGCTAATTTACCAAAATACATTTTAATTAAAATTTTATAATAAACTAGCAAATCTCGCGGCTTTGCTCGCGAAATAGTTGAAATATGCCAAGTAATTTTTGTATGCCTCATTTTTATTAGAAGAAATTATACTTTTAGTAATAATTCAAGAATTACTAATTAAGACACAATTTGACAAAACTTCATTATTAAACTGTATTTGGCAGAAATGAGACTTAAATTAATAAGAAGCTGGTGTTAGTAGCACTTACATAAAATGCTTATGTTGAAAAAGAGATTTTCACCATTAATTTGCCAACATTAATTTTGAAATCGGTTTGCGGGTATTTCATGATATTCCATAGAAAACGTAATTTAGGAAGTTTATCGGTGGTAGTGGCACCGGCATGGAATATAACCTTACGTAGGATCAGACACTGTCACCATTGATTCGCAACCATTGCTTTTGTAATCGGTTTATTATTTCCTGAGATTGCATAAAAATCGTAATTTATGACTTTTTTAGAACGCTTTCGTTCCTTACCTTCGCTTCACACCTGTTAAATTTCGAATTTATTTCAGACAATTCTTAGAGGGCATTTAAATTTTATAAGTAACTACCATGCTGTGTTTAAAGTTTCTAGCCTCTAAAGTATTGAAATCGCAATTTAGAACGTTTTTTAGTTCTGCAACCGCCTTGTGGTAGTGACACAACATAAAGTATAGCTCATGTTTGAGCAGATTCTATCACCACCAATTTGCCACGATTATTTTTGAAATCGATTTGGTATTTCGAAAGATTGCATATAAATCGTAATTGAGAACCTTATTAGAAAGCTTACCCCTCACTTCATTGCTTTAAATGTGGATTTTTCTTTCAAAAGTTCTTAGAAAGCACTTGCATCTTTTATAAAATTACCATGCGAATTTGAAAATGCTAGACCCTTTAGCATCAAAAGAAACTTAATTTAGAACATTTTTCGCTACTCCAACCGAAGGTGGTAGTAACAACAACATAAAATATAGCCTATGTTGGAGCACGGACTGTCATCACCATTTTCACACCATTTTTTTTTTTTTAAATTGGTTCTGAACTTCCTGAGATTGCGTAGAAATCGCTATTTAGACTTTTTTAGGACGCTTTTCGTGCATTTTCAACCGTTTTAAATTTTGATTTTCTTAGTAAATGTTCTGAGAGAGCATTTATATCTTATAAGTAACAACCATGTCTAATTTCAATTTGCTAGCCCCTGCACTATCGCAAAACTCGCAATTTAGAATGTTTTTTGCTTCTGCAATCCCCTGGTGTTTGTGAAACTGACATAAAATAGAGCCTATGTTAGAGCAAGGGCTGTCACCATCAATTTCCAACCATTACTTTTGAAATCGGATTGATACTTTCTGAGATTGCGTAGAAATCGCCATTTCGAACGTTTTTAGAACGCTTTTCGCGCATTACCATGCTTTTTAAATTTCGATTTTTTAAAGAAATGTTCTTAGAGATCATTTATATCTAATAAGTAACTACCATGCCAAATTTCATATTTTTAGGCCCTTCAATAACCTAAAAATCAAATTTTTAGAACGTTTTTGCACCTACACCCTCTTTGGATTAGTGGCATCAACATACGATATAACATGGGTTTAACTGGAACTAACACCGTCATTTTGATAAAATTACTTTTGAAATTGGTTCGGTTGTTCCAGTGATTACCTCCTACAAACAAGAAACAAAACACAAATTTTACTTCCTTATAAAATTAGTATAGATATTAATTTTCAATAATAATAATAATTTATAACATACTAGGGGTTCTGCCCCCTGCAAGCTACGCTCGCCAAACTCCGTTCGGACACTGCAGATTCTAAAAGCAGGCTTATCTGATCGGTTTTAAAAAGATTAGAGATGATTGAATTATACAAAAAACCTGTAGCGATCTCCCTGTAAACGAGTTTCCATTCAATTCCCTTTGATTGCGAAAATTTAAGTCAGAATCAGTTGTTGTTAAGACATTCAATGATAGTTTTCGTGTTTGGTTAAAGAAGATCAGTTAAGCATTTGAAAAGAACCTGAAATAAAATGAATTATGTAAACAGAGTATTTGCCTACCGGTATTTTTTTACAGCGTTATAAAACGATTGACATAATACGATTTACTACAATTACTAAAAGTTGCTGCTTTAACCTCTTCAAGGGCGGGTTTCATTTTTGGACCTCTTAATTTTAATTCTTAAATGCCACATTGGCACCAGAATGTTGGGATGAAAATTTTTCTTTTATTACGTAAGTGAACAAAAGCATATTTGTATTTCGAAATTTGTTTGAAAATTCTGGTGCCAATCACTGATTTCAAAATTTTACGAATACAAGTACCTTGCCCCTGAAAAGGTTAAACGCATATTAGTGTGTTTATTATTTTAAAGTTTCCTTTCTCTTTTAATATTAATGTGTACATACAATTTTCAAGACATAATTTTCAATATTTTCCTTTTTTTTAACATGCACTCATTTAATAGTAATTAAAAAAAATTCTGTTTTTAATAGGCATGTGTAAATAAATTTTTAATCTTTAGGAAATATTATTATTTGCACTGTTTTTAGAATTGAAGACAATCGCTATAATAATAGCCTAAGTTATGTGACTATCATCAACAAGATTCCGGGCGGATTCCTTCACTTTTTATATTCCAGGCGGCCATTTTGGTACTTTAATGTTAGCCAGTCACAGGTGTGATAAGTCGCCAAATATAATTCTATCACCATTATTTCACTTATATTAAAATACTCCAATTTATGTAACTGCCATAAATAATTATTGGCTGATCACTTCGCTTTTCATAAGAAAGGTTTCCATTTTGATTAAAGAATAAAAATTATTTTTTCGAATAAAACTATTTAAAAGTTCCCATGATCGTCAAGAATTCCTGTTACTTCTGTGTTAGCCGGGTTCAAATCTCACCAATAGCCTTTTTTTAATTCGCCAGTTAGCATTTTTTTTTTCTCAGGGATGAGAGCGTTCCGAGCCAAATGGTTGAGTTTCACCACTAAATTTTAATAGTATTATTTGTTCTATGAAATCTCAGAAATTATGTTATTAAATATGGCAAGAAATACTGTTAAAATTTTGTGGTAGCAATCGATCATTTGGGTCGGAGCGCTCTCATCTCTGTTTATTTGTCGAGTGGTAAATTAAAACGGTGCTACTTTGTTATCCCATCAACCAAAAATTTGTTGCCAAATATGAGATTAAATGCCAATAATCGTTGATCATAAATGTCACATTCATTTTACTTTAAGGAACTTATACGTGTTTCCCATAAAGTGATTTTTATTTCGACGTTTTATTTGTATTTTTATTAATATTATACTAATTTAGTTGTTCTTTCGTTATTTAAAATGAACAATTTTGGCAATTTGTATAATTTAGCGAAATGGGTCGACGGGAGAAGTGGTACCGTTAAAGTAGGGTACACGACATATCGGTCCCGACACTTCGGTCCCGCCATTTCGGTCCCGCCGTTTCGGTCCCGAGACATTTCGGTCCCTGGCCATTTCGGTCCCGAGACATTTCGGTCCCTGGCCATTTCGGTCCTGAGACATTTCGGTCCCTGGCCATTTCGGTCCCGAGACATTTCGGTCCCTGGCCATTTCGGTCCGGAGACATTTCGGTCCCGAGAAATTTCGGTCCCTGGCCATTTCGGTCCCGAGACATTTCGGTCCCTGGCCATTTCGGTCCCTGGCCATTTCATTCCCCAGCCATTTCGGTCCCTCGCCATTTCGGTCCTTAGCCATTTCGGTCCCTTGTCATTTCGGTGCCCACCACCTTATAACTCGTATTCTAATTGTCGTGGGCCGCCAAACGCTGTAATTTAAACATTATTTGGGACCTTTTTAAAATTTTTTAACACCCCCCCATCCCCCAAATTAAAAAAAAAGCTGAATATAACAGTCGATAAATTTAAAGTTTTATAACTCGTGATAATGAAATCACAGCGAGCTGAAAATTTGTTTGATTGAACAATGTGATATAATTTTACAGGGGACATTGTCTTTTTATTATTATTATTATTTAACAAAATGGATTTTTTAAGCTGTATTATTTGTTATTAATATTAGGTATTTTATATATACTATAAACTGCCATAGATGATTTTTTGGTTGTTTTCATACGTTTTTTAGAACCTTTAAATTATCATCATTAATTAAATAATTTAAAAAACTGTTCTTATTTTTTCTCCTTCTTACAATTAGATTAATAATAAATGTCTTCAATAATTCAATTGGACACTTATAAGCTATTGTAGGTAAATATTTCCTCAGATCATTCTTCTACATCCTCTCCTTTAATAATTCAGAAATGAGATATATTTATTGAAGCAAAAATATTTAATTTTTCTTATTACTTTTATAATACAAAGTTATAATTTTGTTTTCATAAGTTACTTTACCATTATAAATATTGGGAAAACAATAGTGATTTGGTAATTAGGTGTGCCAGGAAAAATATTTTGTTGTCAGAAAACTCCACCCGCCGCTTCATTTAAAAAAAAAATAATTATTGGTTGCATTTTTAACAGTCTTCTCACCCATTGCAGACGATTTTTGTGAACTAATTTTATCGAAACTGGGCCTATTTCTTTGTAATAAGATGATTATTTTTTATTTTATGTAATAGTGTAAGTATTATTTTAATTAATTTTATTTCCAATTTTTAACTGACAAAACTAAGGTTTTTAGGTGCGTTCGTAATTATATAAATACGTAGCACCTATAGTCGTCGTTCAGTCCGTCCGTCTCCGCATATAACAGAGCAAAAACAACCCAACCGAATGGTCTGAAATTTTAAATATATGATTGTTGCATAATTTTGTCGAGCCATTTCAAATTTTATGGATATCGGATGCATAGTTTAATTACAGGGACTGTCAAAAGTTTTTCTTTACATTACGGCCAATGGGAAAAAATTATTGCAAGTGCATTTTAATGATGTTACAGCCTTCCGAGTGGTCTGAAATTTTAAATATATAATTGTTACAAAATTTTGTCGAGCCATTTGAAATTTTATGAAAATCGGTGTATAGTTTAATTACAGAGACAGTCAAAAGTTTTGCGTTACATTACGGGGAATGGGAAAAAATTATTGCAAGTGCATTTTAATGATGTCACAGGCTATGCACTCAAGAAGTGCAAAAAAAAAATATATATACATTCAGTACAATATGGGGTGCAAAAAATAATTATAAAACTAGTTATAGTACGAACGCACCTCATTTGCCACGTTTGACGAGCAATTTCCAACTTGTTTGCATTTGTCGTTTATTTATTGATTTTTAATATTACCCTTTTCCTCCCACTTTCCCAGAAAAAAAATTAATAATTTTTTATTTTAGTTTTATTATTAATTATATTAATAGTTTTAAATTTCGGTGACTTTAAATATAAAATAAATAAACATGTAAAAGATAAATTTCAGTTTATAACTACTATATGATAAATTGAATATAAAATGTATTATGTATTGAGTTTATTTTAAAGTAAAAAAATGTAATGTATATTAATAATGTTATTAATTTAATAAATTAAGGATACATTAAATAAAAAATATATTTAATAAAATATTAATTTAATTTTTATACTAAAATTCCTAACTTTTTTGAGAATTAATTATTGCAATTATTAGTAGCAATTATTAATAGCACTTAAAGTTTTTATTCAAAAGTTTTAATTTATAATTTCCAAAAAATAATATAGGAATTTTTTGAAAAATCAGTCAAAAACATAAAGTCTAAGTAATAATTAATTAATTAATTAAACATAATAATAATAATAATAATAATAATAATAATAATAATAATAATAATAATGCAACATTGTGCAAATACGTAAAAATACCTTTTAACAGTGTTAGGTGATATTATGCAGATTTCAATTTTTTAAGTGCAGTTATAATTTACAATTCGCAAAAAGTAAGAAATTATTAATTAATTATAATTAAAGAGCAAAAATAATATTATAAGCTAACTAATAAATGAATAAACAACATGTTTATCTTCAGAACCCTTATCACTTTTATACATCCTAATGAAGTTAATAACGTTATAATAACCGAAAATTAAAAAAATATACATTTGCATTTACCCTATAAAAACTATTATATAGTTCATGTAATAGTTTTTAAACAAGCAATTGATAAATTAGTTATCTAAACAATTAATAATTAAAATAATTTTGAATTGATAAATACGTTTAATAAAAACAATTCAATTTTTGAATTTTTTTTTTTTTTTTACATAACAATATAACTATGAGTGTTTTCAACTTGTCGTGCAAGTTAAATTCATGCTGTATCAAATTTATTGCAAACTAACGGCAAACAAGTAATCAAAAATACTGCAAACTTACTGCAAAGTAGTAATCTGTCCATATCACACTATAAGTTTAATCTCTTCGAAGTGGTCAATAGACCTGATCAGGTCTATTGATGCGAAAGCGCCGTCAGAAGGCGCATGCATAGGTTTTATCACCATAAACAAGTTTAGGTAATATTTGTACTTTTCATTTCGAGCATTTTTTGGTGTTTAATAAGTATAACGTTTAGAAAAAACGGTGCCTACCGAATAAAATTTCTGCAATTTCTGCGTATGTGCTGATTCTCATTGTTGTTGAGTCTCTCAACAGAGAGATTTTTTGCTTTCGTGAATTAAAGACAGTCTTGCCATCAGTTTCACAACAAACTACTCATGCAAGTGGGTGATGGTATACCTTGCGGGAGATTTGCTGCGAATTTCTCAATTCGAATTTGTCACGGCAAGATAATATCAGAAAAAATCAAACTTTCTGCTAATGTTCATGCTATCTGGGTTACCTCAAAAATTTCCATGGGGAGCGCGGCGGATCGCATGAACGGCTCATGCGATTGACACTTATGTGAAATCATTTTCCAATATCTATTACAGCACAAATTCTTAATTCAATGGCAAGAAATTAAACATGAAAATTGCTGTTTTACACTTAACCACTTGGCCCTAACTTTATTGTAGGCAAATGTTATGTAATATGAAACTTCATTTAACCCATTCGCTGCCAAAACTAAGAATTTTCAAATTTTTTGTTGAAGGTCGTTTGCCAGCACAAATTCAGAAAGATAAATTTCGCTTTACTAATACAGCGAAATTTCTGCCAATAAATGAGGCATTTTTTTTTTAAAATTCTAAAATAGTGGTGACAAAGTAATCAATAAATTAAAGCCACGAGTATACTCGTGAATGACAGCGAATGGGTTAATTAAATTTAACTCTTCAGTATGCGCTCAGATTTTTACATCATAAGTTAATCTTTTTCACTGGTAAATATTAATGTAACTTGAATGTATTATTAGTTGCAGTTATAGAGATTGGCCTTATATTTTTTATCCATGCTTTTTTTTTAAATTAAGAAATTAAATAAGGATATACCTAAATTCTTAAAGTTATTCGAAATACTTCTTTTATATATACACAGTCAAGACAAGATTCCAAGGACTGGTAAAAAGCTCCATTTTAGACAGGCTTCCATGTAAAGAAGTGTAATTAATTATACTTCTAAGATACACTACCTCAATAAGATCTATTGTTCGTTTCGCAGGGATTCTGAAACTCTTCCGTTTGAGACAGGATTCCGTTATAGAAAGATTCCGCTTTCACAGGTTTCACTATGCTTCACTAAAGAAGGGTGAAAATCCCCTTTTCAGACAGGCTTTCAGCAAATTTAATTGTATCGCAATTCATATTAAGACCATGTAACGCTTACGTTAAAGACAAGATTCTGTTATAGACAATTACTATTTTGACAAGTTTTATTCTATTCATATGATATAAATAAGTATATTTATATAAATACACAAAACTTTTAAAAATGGAACCTGCCTATAACGGAGTTCTGTCTTAAACATAAATGTTCCATAGTGCTACGGAAAAGAATACTATACAAATGCACCAAATAACACGGAAACTTGTGTAAAACGGAATGTTTCACCAATGTTTACAATTTCATCTTGACAGGTTTTACTATATATATAACATGAAGGGAAAATTCTGGACCCTCCCCCCCCCCCCCCCCCGAAACGAAATCCTGGCTACGCCACTGCATGTCGTCCCGGTTTTTTAAGCCATTAAAGATGAAAAATGCCGTGTGGCCACAAAAAAGCGCCGGCTGACTAGAACAAAGAGAGCGCGAGTAGAATAATTCTTCTATCTGGATCTTTATTTAGCATAATCAAATGGGGGAAGCCAGTACATCTACATTTGACATATATATATACATGTATAATATTCTTTTGAATGAATAACATATAGATATCAAGAAAAGCCAAATATGTTTTCTAAATTTCCAAATTTCTTCATTGTGATATATTTATAAAATTTCTTAATTTAAAATGAAATTTTACGTAAAAGTGATTCACTATACATTATTATTTTGAGATTTTATGTTATTTTTTTTGTATTTTCATTTTTATTTTTTATTTGTCATATTAAAACATGTAGGCTGCTTTAATTCTAAGTATATAAGTCAAATAAATAACAAAGAAATATTTGAAATACAGAATTAATTTTAAATACGAAAAGAATATTTTATGACAATAGAAATTTTTAAATTTTGATTTATGTTTATTGTGCTCGTAGTTTTTGAATGTAATAAGCATATAAAAGTCTTAAATATATTAAAAAGGATTTGTAATTGTTGCAAACCACTTCACCGTCGACAGGTATGGGGAAAAAGTGCTTTTATCCCCGAGTTATCTCGGGGCAAACGGTGAAGTGGTTCAAAATTAAAAATATTTTTAAACTTGTCAATCGACACCGGTAGAAATAGCGGTAATATTATTGTTACATGTAAAAAGATTAATGCAAACTTTTAAATAGTTTTTCAAAAAATAGTAAATTAAAATAACTATAAAAATAAAATAGAAAGTTCTAGTCTGTTCCGGTGCAGAATTTAAAAAATAATGTGTCTTTATCACAATTCCATGTTAAGAACCCCCTTTTTAAAAAATATGTAAAATGCAATACATTTAAAATTGATGCGCCGTTAAATAATAGGATAAAATAAAGATTTGTAAAAATATTTGCAGATTTTTTCATTATTAATCACATAGTGTGCACATTATATACAATTGAATATGTGCATTTTGGCATGGGCATTTGCATATGAAAATTAAAGCTCGACTTATAAATATTTTTAAATTGTCTGGACTTTATATTTATGATAGACTAAAATATGAGGAGCTTCTATAAAGAATCCACAGAACTCTCCCTTCCCCCACTCCTGAAAACGATTACTTCTACCATATAAAATTTGCATGGGGTGCTACAATTTGATTGCGAGTTATAAGTGTTTGCGGTTTTCGGGCCCTTATATTCGGTTATACTAAAATTTCAAGGGTTCAGTTAAAAAATCTTAAAATGTACCTCCTTTTTTAAAGATTACGTTTACCGTACAAAATATGAGTGTGATTACGATAATTACAGAGAGAGTTATAAATGTTTTAATTTATCAGGACCTTATACTTAAGATACACTAAAATATATAAAAAGTCAACAGAACCCTCCCCCCCCCCCCCCTCCTGCTTTATAAAACGATTATGATTATCATAGGAAATTTGTGTGGGCTGCGACAATTTTGATCTGTGTTATAAGTGTTTGGGTTTTCGAGTCCTTATACTCGAGTTATACTAAAATTTAGGGAGTTCAGTTAAAAAATTTGATAATGTCCCTCCTTTTATAAAGATTACGTTTACCATACAAAATATGAGTGTTTTGCGATAATTATAGATCGAGTTATAAATGTCTTAATTTATCAGACCCTTATACTTATGATACACTAAAATATAGAAAATGTCAATCCACCCCCCCCCCCCCGCCTTGTTTTTTAAAATGATTACCATACGAAATTTGTGCGTGTTTACTAAAATTTTAAGGCCTTTATTTAAAAAACTCTACAATGTCCCCTATAAAATTGTCACCTATTTCAAGTGCACAAAATTTCAGCTTGCTGGAGAAGGGACCGAAATATCTCGGGACCGAAATGTCTTGGGACTGAATTGTCTCGGGACCGAAATGTCTTGGGACCGAAATGTCTCGGGACCGAAATGTCTCGGGACCGAATTGTCTCGGGACCGAAATGTCTTGGGACCGAAATGTCTCGGGACCGAAATGTCTCGGGACCGAATTGTCTCGGGACCGAAATGTCTTGGGACCGAAATGGCTTGGGACCGAAATGTCTCGGGACCGAAATGTCTTGGGACCGAAATGTCTCGGGACCGAAATGTCTTGGGACCGAAACGGCGGGACCGAAATGGCGGGACCGAAACGTCCTGCTTCCGTTAAAGTATTGCTTTGAAGTTGAAATTAAATGCATAATTGGCTGCATTGTCATATACGCACCGGGTTTGGCGTAATTTTTTTTTTACGACAATTTTGCTAAAACCTCGTTTGCGAATACCAGTTACACATGTATTTTTAAATTATTTTCTATTATTTTTAGAATGAAATAACAATGAATAAAAAAAGTTTAATTAAAAACTATAGAACAAAACAATTTTAGACCATTTTTTGTAAATTGAAAGAAAATAAATTCAAATAAACATTTATTAATAAATATAAGCAAGAATAGCCGGGTTACCATGTCAGGCAAAATAACGCCACTTTGGCGCCAATTAGGTACCACGTCGCATATATGACATCTATGCCTAATATTTTTCTTTTCGTTTCGTTAAAAAAAAGGAAAGAATTGAAAGCCAATTATTTTAAATGTTTCAGTTTAAAATGAAAGTTTTGTATTACATAAAATGATAATGAAGTACATACTGAATTATGAATAAAAGTAATATGATACATTTCTTAGTAAATATTTAAGGGAGGCCAAACTGGTCGCCAAATTAGTTTAAAATAATAACATTTTCTAAAATATATATAAAAAATTCTGTTATGATTAAAATTTGAGTTGCCATCATTACAGAAAATTATTTAAAATTGAAAAAAAAAAAAAAACAATATTTCGAAAACTAATTCGAGTTTAAAAATTCTAATACCAATTTTGAGATCTGCGGATCAATACGGATTTTTTGTGCTACTTTCATCGCAAAGTATTCCATATTTTCGGAGAATTTGCCGTGAAACATAATCAGTCGTTTAATCAGTCGCTTCATAGAATCGTTTCATAAATTCGTTTCATTTCAGCCGTTTCATAAATTCGTTTCATTAGGATTGCATATATATATAGGGTAGATGTATGAAAAAATGGGTATCCATAAATTACTTTTTGTGCAGAGATTCCATAGTCTTTTAATTTTATTTTCTAATTTTCTATAATATTTTTTTATTTTTTATTATATTAAAGAGGCTTTAGGATTTTCGATCATACGCAGACATCCCTAAAAGATTGCAATTGTTCGTCGGCATTTATTTACAATTTACTCGATATACATTTTATGACGCCTTCAAAGAAATATCTCTGTAGTTTATTAGCATCTTTATGGGATCAGAGAAGGAAGAAACTGATACAAGTGATACAAGAATCTTCTCATGCAGCATTCCCACAATACTCCCCACGACATTGCTCAGAAGTATCTCCAATGAGAGAGAATCGGAAGTAAAAATTTTCATTGCATACTGAGTTAGAGGTCTCTCCAATAATGTAGAATAGGGGCGGGAATTTTCATACTGGGGTCCGTCTCATACAGCCCCTCTCACAAGCGGTCATTGTGCAAATCATTATTGCTTAATTTTCTGCAATCTGAAAGTCCTAGTTACTTTGATGTTCTCATCTGTGACATCCTAAAGCTGGTTTCTTCAAATTAATAATGGATGTCAGAAAAACAGCTCGATGCTGAAGAAAAATTATGACCCCACTTCACTCTTCGTGGCACTGTAAGTAAGTAACAGTAAACGTTTCATCTTAGGAAGTTCTATTATGCTTCTAGATTCATTCGTAAGCGTTAGCAAAGGCTGATAAACAACTCATGATGTCCTTGAATAAAGTTGCAGTACTAATTCATCAAAATTGGACTAGAATTAAGACTTGGAAAGCAATATCACTATCCCCTCCTTAATCTCTGGAAGGATTAAAAAATGACTAGTTGATACATTATACTGTGATGATGCATCTGGTGAAATTTATTTTAAATGTTTACAAAAGAATTTTGGCTATTTGGGTTATGTAGTTATACGTCTTAAATAGTCCATATATATATTTTTTTCGAATCTTTAAAGTTTCATATTTTATATTTTAAGAAAACTTTTACTGATTAAATAGGCCTTGGTATATTTGTACTCCAGTAATTCTATGCTGTGATTGAATAAATTGTGATATCTATGTTAGGGTGTCCCAAACAAAATGAAAGTAATTTTATTTTTTCGAATACCCTCTCATTTTTTCCCTTTTATATCAAAACCATTAAAAATAAATTTTCGTGTAATTTGGACCACGGGAACCCGTGCCGACTTGCATCTAAATATATCAATCAGTATTTGTGTACTTAGCGAGCGAACGCTGACACATGTCACCCTATCACGTGTCTGTAGCGGAGCACCCAGCAGCTGCAAATGAAAAAGACAAAACAAAACAAAAATGTATGGCTTTGGAATGCTTGTGGCAACGCGTAACCCGTGAAGAAACAGTACGAAATCTGTGAAACATGTCAGTACAAGTTAAATCAGGACAGCGCACGCCTGTGTGTCAATGTGCTTATAATTCGAAGTTAGTCATTTGTTGGTAAATGTATGGATAGTGTTTGATCAGTGAGCAGAACATGGCAGTGGAACTGTGTAGTTCTAAAACAGTGATATTTTTAATAGGGAAAATTAAACATCAAAAAACGGGTTCAAAACTTCCTTTTACTGCACAAGTTCTCGCAGTATTTTTTTTTTACAATATTCGAGAAGTGAATTTAACTGTTAATGAAAACGCAAATATAGCTATTAGTGAAAGTAATATGGTTTTGGAAAAGATACACATTCCTAAGAAATCGTTGCCAAATTGTGTGAAGAAGCTTGTTAACATGTATCAAGTTTGTAGAGACTTACAAAAAAAATGCAAAGAAATTACAAAACGTATTCAAGAGGCGACAACAAGAATTTGTAACTACTTTAGGTAATTTGTTCGGCATTGCACACGCTGATGCATTTCAACTAATGAAAGCAGTGGAAGATAGGATGTTCTTGCAGCTCTAAAAAGAGCCTAACCGAGCCGAGCTGGTCAGTTAGATAGAGTGGATAAAAAAAATGGCCAAAAAAGAGGAAAAGGCCCTACTTCGAGTAGTCAAAGAAGAAAATAGGCGAATCAAATATGGTTCAGCTTAAACATCCTCAGCATCATAGGAACCATTGCAAGAATATTCCTCTTCGAATCCTAATGAAAATATGGATAAAGAAGATTGCCCATCACTAATCGAATGCTCAGGACCTGGCACAAGTAAATCAACAATGAAAAAAGATTTTATTATTAAAGTTAGTTGCTGCTTTAGACAGGTGTCAATTAAGTATGTGATATTATGTATTTATTCTTGAAGCTACTATTGGAGGGAGGGGCCACTTGGATTTATCATTGACAAATTTCCGTTAAGTAAGTCTTCAATTCAAAGAATCCGAACAGAAACACGTTTGGCGTAAAGAGAGATTGGCGTAAAATATAGAAATTGTGTTCCAAATCGAGGTACCAGATGTAATGACCTTACATTGGAATGGCAAACTGTGAATGCTCCAAAATCGAAAGAAGAACGCTTGCTTATAGTTATTTCATTTGAACTTAAAGAACACCTCGTTGCTGTATCGAGACTTTATAATTATACAGGCAAAGAACAGGCGCAGGCTATTTGGAAGGCTATATTAAATTGGAATCTCGAAAACAAAGTCCAAATTCTCTGTTGTGATACTATGGCTTCTGATTCAGGTCGTTTTAATGGTGCCTATGCGCTCCTCGAAAAATAATTGATAGGAAAATGCTTTTCTTTGCTTGCTGCCATCATGTATACGAACCTCTGGGTGCTGTGTACCAAGCTAGATGGATGGCCCGAGTGGTTTAATCCCTAAAACTCTATTTATTTAGTTCTCATATGAAATGAAACACCAAGGATAAGAAATCACTGCTAAACGTTTGTTTGTTTATCGTGACAATCTATGTTAAACATGACTTCAATACATTTTGGCAGTTAAAGAACCCTACAAAGATTTGTGCTTTTTGAAATCTTTGAAAGTCTACGAAAACATGAATGAAAGTATCTTGAAAGCTGCTTTACAGATATTTCTCAAGCATATATTGTATTTGACTGATAAACTAGCTGTATTAGCACTTTTTGATGTTGATGTTGACAAAGAAACAAAATTAAAAATGATGACAAATTTACATAGAGATAATTTCTCGACCCGTAAGAAAACATACATTTCATCAAAGGAAGAAAGTGATTCAATGTATGGCGAATTTCATATATGGATTTTATAGTCGTTTATTTAGTTAGTCATTTATATCACGCGATTGTTACCTGTAATTTTATTTATTTATTTTTTTTTACAGAAAAAAGCATCGATGATCTCATATCTTTCAAAAGTCATTCATTGTTTTTTAGACTCAAAATTTATGATAGTTTTGAAGAGTCCCTCTTCATGGGAGACTAATTCTTCGTTTCCCGATGTGAAAAAGATGATCTTAATGCTCAGAGCAATGCACAATACAGCTGAAAGAGTGGTAAAATTGATGCAGGACTTTCATGATTTAATAACGGTGACGGAGGAACAAAAAAAATTTTTGTTATGTTGCGTACAAGAATACACGAAATTCTATCCCGACTGTAAAAATAAAACATTGAAATGAAAATAAATTCCGTAATGATTCTTTTACTATAATATGTTAATAAATATCTTCTTTGAATAAAATAGTGTGTTATGTACCAAAGAAACATATATTTTACAATCTTTCCATAGTATTACCCATGCAAGATTTTATGTTCAAGGTTGACCTAAAGTCGGCGCGGGTTACCGTTATCTGATTGCAATAATATTTTTTATTTATGTTTCTCAGATAAAACAGAAACAATAATAGAGGGTATGCGTATTTGATTTTGCAAAAAAAAAAAAAAAAAAATACTTTGTATCCTGGGACACACTAATATATGTGTAATCAATTTTAATTCAGATAAAAAGATTAGTTATTCCGTAAAAAATAAAAAGAATGCATAAGAAAAAAATAATGAAAAATTGAAATGATTTATATTAAAAGGGAAGTCATTATCATAATTTTAAAAGAAAAGAGTTTGTACTTGTGTGTGCCCGTGTGTCTGCGACAAAACCCATGGTATCTACACAAATGCTAGTATGGATATACCGTAAAACCCGCTTTTTCTTCTTGCCTAGAGCTAGGTATTTTAACGGTTACTCACAAATTACAAGAAAATTGTTTGTCCGTGTATCCGCTACAAAAAAACTCAAAAAATCTACAGAAATATCAGTATGAAAATACCTTAATATCCGCTTTTTCTTTTTGCTAGAGCAATATATTTCAAGGGTTACTCGCTCAAAGGCTGACCAAATTGCATCATACACAAATATCTGGCTTATCACACTGCTATTTGTTTTTACACCTCTTTCCCTACCGTTTAAACCTTTATCTACTGACGGCCCTTATAAGTGCCATTAAAATAACTTGATATAAAATTCATTTAACACATAGATTAGTTGTAACACAGTTTAGAATGAGATATAAGATACATTACTTTATCTTATTCCAAAAGCATTACTGGTTACACAAAACAAAAATATTTTTAAAAGGATGTTTTCTTTTGCCTTTGCATCTTTTCAGCGTTTCTTGGCGTTGTGTGTGTGTGTGTGTGGGGGGGGGGGGGGGTTCAATTCGGAAATATATCTCTATTTCTATTGTAAAAACATTATATTTGTACAGTTCCTAATTCTACAAAATACTAAGAAAAATATTTAAAATTAAAGATTTGAGTGGGGTTATAAATATTGTAAAAAATCCCCACAAATTCAAATTTAATTAATCTTTCTAAAATCTTTCTCAAATTTATTAAAATAATTATGTAAATCTTCTAATGTATTTAAAACAATTCACGAAAAATACTTTTAGGAGATAAAATTTTCATGAATTCACATTTCAGTACATAAAGGGTTAAATAAAAAGATCCTGTTATAAATCAAACTTCACGAATTAAATGAAATACAAAAGAAAAAAAAGCTATCGTAATGTTTAATTGTACTATTAGAACTTTTTGTAAGAAACAATTCTTTGAAATAGAAGCAATTGCATATTTAAAACTATATAATATTCAACATTCTGAGAAAGCGACATTTGAAATATATTTTAGTTTTCAGTATTTTCTCGAAATATTTCTCATTTAAAGTTTATAATTTTTCAAAAGAACAATTTTTAACGCGAAATATAATATTCCTGAACTTTTCTGGAATTAGAAGAAAAAGACTTAAAAATAGTCATGCATAAATAAGTTTTACTTTGGAAGATTACATTCGAAAATGCATCATAATTCTCTAATGTTAATTTTTTTTTTAATTCGAACTTTATATAAGACATAATTTTTTGAAATAGAATCAATTGCACATTTAAAAGTATATAATGTTAAACAGCGACATTTGAAAAATAATTTAGTTTGCAGTGTCTTCTCGAACTATTTCTCATTTAAAGCTTATAATTTTTCAAAAGAACAATTTTAAACGCGAAATATAGTATTATTGAACATTTCTGGAGTTTCTTCACTGACATGGAAATTTCGACACAAAAATTTGCAGTAGGGGGTACGGTTGAAATAGGTTTTATCAATAGGTGTCAACCAAAGCTACTGGAATGCTCAAACACCAGTCTTCGTTTCATAGAGATAACCGAATAGGTGTAGAAAAAATCAATTGTGAGGCGTTTTCAACCTAAAAGTTGTGTTTTTTAGAAATATTTTGTAAGCTTTTTTCAAATAAATTATATCATAGAAATTTAAGTAAGTAGGTTTATATTAATGCATAAATATCGAGCTTTCATTCCAGGCATAAAGACTGTATAGTAAGTTAGGCTTAACATAACAATGTGGTATTCTTTAGAAAAGGTCTATGAAGGGAAGCTTGACCCAGGCAATGTGAAGGAGGGTTGACCAGATGCTCAAGGCTCCCTTAATTAAGTGGTTTTGGAAATATTTTTATTATACACTGTGAATAATGAAAAGCTAATTGTATATACATAAAAGAATGTAAATTTATTCTGTAAAGCATCTGTAAAATGGTGTGATGGTAAAGAAAATGTTTAAAACTGACTATTGAAAAATGTGAAAAATTGCTAGAAAATGGGAAAGTTGATAGGAACTTTTTTCCATTTAAATATTGCTTACAATAGGTAAATAGAAACAGTGGGAAAGACTATAAAGGACTAGAAAGGATGAAAGCAGCAGTCTTAACCCTTTGAGGGGTAGTGGTATGTTTATAAAACCATTTGATTTTAATTCCGAAACATCCCAAAGATACCAGAATTTAGCTAAAATCTTTTGATTTAACATGTATGTGAAATATAGCCTTTTTCTTATTTCCAAATAAATTTGTTCATAAATTCCGGTGCCAGTCATTTATTTCAACATTTTAATACTAAAAGTGCTTTGCCCCTTAAAGTTTTAAATCATGTTAATGATAAGTTAAGTGTTCATGCGGTTGCAAAAGAACATAGCATCGATCGAAAAACTTTAGGAAGACATGTACAAAAATTTCAACAGGGTGAATACTGTGAGATGAAGCCAAACTATGTGACAACTAGATTTGTCAGATCGAGTGTCACAAAAAATAGAACAAAGAGTTAAAAATTGGGACAGTGGCTCTTAATCCAGACACAATACCGTGAAACACTATGAAAACGGAATCTGTCTCTAACAGAATACTGTCTTAAATGTTAAAATTCCATTTTCCCTACTGTACAATTATACCTGCTTAGACACAATCCTGTTTAAAACAAAATTTTTCTCCTCTGACTTGCGATTATGTCGTAACAGGTTTTTTAAGCCTCATACTTTAAAAAGTATATATTTTATAATAATTAAAGGATGTAGAATAAAGTTATTTTCCTTTTTTTAAACTGATTTTATTTCTCTTCACAAATAGTGCAAGATAAAACAAAGTCGATCAAGCCTCCCATATAGTGGGTCAACCCTTCCATATGTGGGGAGCCTTGACCCATTATTAATATATTCATAAAATCAACCATTTTTCAAATTTCTTATATGTTACGCTTATGTAGCAATTTTATTTTGATAACTAATTGTATAACGAATAAAATGACATATAAAACTTTATTCTACGTTAACTATTTAAAAAATAAAAAATCATTTTGTAAAAAGTGGGTCAACCCTCCCTAGTTCTCCCCTATAACTTTTGGGAAAAATGTAACGATTTTGCAAATTTAGACTGTTCTGAATGACTTACCAAGGATGTTATTGCAACGGTCACGAGACCAGATAACGAGTTTATGGAATATTTATGCATTCTCAAGAAATAAAGATGAGAGTGAGAAAATAGAATTTTCTTAAGCTCGTATATCACAAAAAAATTTCTTAATATGTATAGTATCATATACGCTTCTGAAATTAAATTAACAATTAAGGCATCTAGTCAATCATCTTCGGAATTTATTAATTTTAAGTCTCTGGTCGTTTGATGCTTTCGCATATGTAAAATATCTCCTCGGGAAATTAATCTATTTAACTCCTTTTTTTCTGGACACTTTTCTTAAAGGATGTCTCTGCTTTTTCTTAGTTTTCAAAATAGTTCTAAAATATATGCTTAATTCTATATGAAGTGTTAAAATCTTACACACAGTTCGTCAACTTTTAAAACATAAAAGCGTAGATTTTAGAAATATTTTGAGAACTAAGAAAAAAAAGCGTCATCCTGTAGGAAGAGTATACAAAAAAATAGATTTAAAGATATTAATTTCCCAAGGAGATATTTTAAATACTAGGCATAGCTGCCAACTCTTTCGCTTTTGTAGACCACACAAATTTAATAGAAATTTTTTCCTTAATTGGCAGATTACGGCGATTTAGAAAGGTAAAATTTACTATAAAATTTTTGTGGTACAAAAAAGCGTAAGTTTTTGTCAGCTAGGATACTAGGGGGGCTCTGCCCCTACAAGCTACGATCGCCAACCCCCGTTCAGACATCGCAAACTCTAAAAGCACGCTAATTTGATCCGTTTAAAAAAAAATCGGAAGGTTGAATTATAAATAAAAAAACAGTGGCGATCTCTCTGTTAAGGGGCTGTTTTTGTCTTTGATTAAATAATCCAGTGAAAATTTTGAAATAAGCTAATATAAAATTAAATAAACATAGTCTTTGTCTCCCGGTATTTTTTAACAACGCTATAAGAAAGTTCTTTTAAATAATACATTTTAAAGGAATCGATTTAAATCTGACGCAATTTTTACCAAAGTTATCGTTTTCTTTTTTATATTCGCGTGAAAATACTTTTGTTACAGCGTCTAGAATACCTAGTGTAGAAATATGCTATCCAAACAGTGCTAAAAAAATTTTGTTCCTTAAATGCGCGACGATACTGGTAAAATGCCAAGTGTCGATCGCAGCGACATCTGTGGGATTTTCGTATTACTAGTATTACATTGTATAGAGTATCAATACCTTGCAGTTGTAGAAAATATCCTGCAGATGTCGCTGCGATCTGTATATTGCTGCAGCATCGTTGCATATTTAAGGGATACAATATTATAGCCCTTTTTTTAAAGTATTACAGAGATAGCCGATTTCCACACTATGTATTCTAGTCGCTATACTTTTGTTGTTAGAAAGGAAATATTATTTGCGCTGTCTCAGAATCCACTAAAATAGTTTAAAAGAATACCCCAAAACATGAAATAAATGTCTCGCGCAAGTATATTTTTAAATTTAATCCGTTTAGCAATATTATTGTTTGGCCATTTTAAATAGGACGTAATTTCCTCTATTTACGACACTTTTAACACATATTAATGAATTTATTATTTTACAATATTCTTTCTCTTTTAAAATTTACGTGTAAATATAGTTTAAAAGTCCCGTGTAGATAAATTTTTAATGTGAAGGGAATATTACCCTTTGTGCTGTTTTAAAAATTGGCATCAATTTAAAACATTACTTTAAAATATTACCTAAAAATGTAAAATATATTTCTCGAAATGCTCAAATTTTGAATATAAAATGGAAATAAATCCTCAAAAATGAATCAAATTAAAAGAAAATGCAGTCTGCACACCGCGAACTTCTAACGTATAAAATGATCTAAATAGATTAAATTACTATGTATAGTTTTTGCTCCTATGAGACTTTTTAATAGAACGATTTTAACCAAATTTGACGCTAAATATCTCTTAAAATAATCATTCGATTTGAAAACTGTCTGTATTAGCATGTTTATCAAGAATTTCTCTATAATACCACCGATTTTTATATTTTTGTATGCAGTATTTCTTAATATTAAAGTTCAAAGAATCCCGGTCAAAAAAAAATAAAAATAAAAAAACAGCGGCGGTTAGTTACCCTTTTTTAGAATAGAGATATATGAATGCATTCTATGCCCATAGACTAGCATTAGCATGAGTGATTCGGAAACTGAATAACTAGCAGCCTTAACGGACGGATCACGTATATTTACGTTTTTGTGGATTGGAGGAATAAAATATTACTGGAACTGAAAATTTTTCTAAGAAGAAAAATGAAGGTGTATTCTAAGCATAATTGCTTCTGACTGGTTGTGAGCAGGTTTGTAGTGGGGTGATTCTCAAAAGGTGGGCACTGGGCACACGTCATAACTTTAAGCCTTTCAAACATAACTTTAATTATCATTGCCTTTATTTTTTTTTTTTACGCTGAGTTTTTAATTCTATTCAGAAACAGAAAATGGCATTATTTATTGTAAAAGCTTTGTATAAATATCTTAAAATTTTATTATTTTATGCTAAAGAGGCCAATTTCGGACATTCATAACGTTATCTGTTCCAATGTACCACCAAGAAAAAGAATTTTAACTTTTTTTCCAGATGGTTTAATGGTAAACAACGAATGCATAAAGGAAACGAATGATTTTTTGATAATTTCGTTAAGAGATGGCAGGCTAATTTATTGCTTTTTTGAAGATAGAAGGACTTTTCTATAAAGAATTTTTTTGTATTTTATTATGTCCGAAAGTAACGTACGCGACAAAGCATTTGATTTTATTATTATTATTACTGGATAACAAAAAGTTAATTATACATATATATATGTATACACATACAATTATAGGACACATTTACTACATTCTTAGTCTTAAGAATTTTTTAAATACTAAGCACAACGTCCAATATCTGTAATGTACGTGCGAAAAAATGTCCAAAATTTGTAACGTACACAACTGCTAATTAAATGCTTTAATAATTAATTTTCCAGAATAGTTGCTGTCTTTTAATGTTTGTGTATAATTTTGTAGACATACTATTAAAAATATTAATATATTATATTTATAGACAAAATAGTATACTATTAAAGAAAAATTGGCCTTAAGTTTGAAAAATTTAAAAATTACATATTGTTAACGTTTAATGATCCCACCTTTTGAGAATCTCCCAGTGACATTTGTAAACGTAAATTTCGTGCTCACTTTCGAAAACTGAACAGTTCTCAATGTGTTAAAAAACCCTACACACAAAACAGTGAGAGTTTGGTACACGTACCGGATTAAATTAAATTCGGGTTACTCTGAGACTAATGTGAGTTTGAATAGTTATATAACAGATTCGAGCCGTTAAATTTTACAATAAAGTCACTTAAATATTCGCTTTCTGGTGATACGTAAAATAACGGGGTGAGAACGACAAAAAATAAACTCCATTTTTAACACACGTTTTTCAAAATAACATCCAGTGGAAATAATTTTAACCGCTTCATCGTTTGCTCCAAGATATGCCGGGGATAAAAGCACAGTTTTTCTATACTTGTCAAGCTAGTACAAGGGGCATATATTTCTTGGTGGAAACTAGCAGATCTACCACTCACTTTTGCGAATACTGAAAAATTTATTCTTTCCACTTCGTGGCAAGTTTACATTTTAGTGGTAGATTGGGGAAATCTGCATCTGCTGCTAACCCTGTAAGGTTTTTTTTTTTAACCGCCATAGTTTCTTGTAGTGTTAACATATCTAAATAGAAGTATTTTCTACTTCGATGTGTGACGTGTTAAAAGGTAAATGGTGGCGTTTCGAGATACTGAAACACTACGAAGAAGGTAATACTACTGGCTTCGATAGATTTATTGTGAAACAAACACTATGACAGTAAAAGAAACATTACAAGATTAAAAGAAGATGCAGAAATAATACAAGTAACAAATAATATAATGGAAACCCCTCAGAAAATTTTCCAAAGCACAATTATTTAATAACGGAAAACGTTATCTTCAAAGGCACTTACAGATAAAACTAATCGTTCTCGAATCAACGAAAGAACATTAAAAATATTTTTTTATACATGAATAGTAAATATTAAAGTTTTTTGCAACCATATCATTACAAGGCAAGTTCTACGGATTATTGTGGTGTACGTCACATAGCTGAAAACTGCTATGCTTGTTGGCCGCCGTTATTTTCGAAAAGTTTGCTTCATCTTATTCAATTAATGAGATATCTCCAATAAAATAAGTCACATTTTTCCATTCTAAAATACTGGTAACGAAAAATAATAGCATGTGACTTACACTACAAGTACTCATGAACACTTCACAAGTAATAAGGAAAATAGCCTACAAGTGAAAACTTACCAGAAATAATTGGGTATTTTTTGTTTGTATAAACAAATTTTCTTTATTTAATAACGCGATTAAATAAGGCGTATTTTTATATATGTAAATACTTGTATTTCCCTGAAAATGTTCCTGATCGATTCCTCACCCTGAATAAATATTTCTCTTTACTAATTGCTTTTTCAGAGTTAACCAGACATAGGAATATTTTTTAATAAACATATATTAAAATTAATATAGTCTTTAAAAAGAAAAAATATAAATAAACATGTAAATATTCTTTGAAGAAATTATTTAAAAACGAACTAATTAAAACTTTTTATAAAGATTATTCAATGTTGTAAGTTAGAAACTGTAGATATATTTCATCACAGAAATTATCAATCATGTTGTTAAATTAACCTCAATCACTTTAAAATACTTTTAATAGTGATGTGTTTTTAATTACTTAGAGAGAACTTAAACGATGCGCAGTTTTGGTAAATGGTGTCATCTATTCTATGACATCATTAGGAATAAGTATCAGGAAAAGGAAAGTTCATTTACCTGTTAAAATTAACGTTTCGAGTCGACAAGCAATTTGCACGATCTTCCTTGACGTTACATGATGTATCAGTACAAGTACGGTAAATGTTACAAAATTTTACATCATGTTTAGCTTTTAAATGTAGAATCACAAAACTTTATTAAACAGGGGAATAATTTATTTTATGTTCTTCATTTATATGAAGAGTGATTGAAAAAGAAGTATTAGTGATATGTTATATTCGTTAGCAGTTTTTTAAATATTCATGAATCTCTCAGGTAATAAAAGCAAATTTTGTTTATTAAGCTTTAGATTTTTAACATGGAGTCAATAATGCGTTTCAACAAAAACTTTTTTAAAGGATGGATAGATAATTTAAATGTTTTAATTTTTTTCAAAGTGTTGTTTGTAAGTATGTATTAATTAACTTAAATACTAATATTCGATATTTAAAAACTTACTTTTAAAATTGTATTTAATTCTCTAATTGTTTATTTTAATAATTTCGGATTTTCGTCTTTACTATTTTTAATGAAATTATTACCATTCATTTCAATCCTTTGCGTTAAAATTTCCTAAAATAAAAAAGAGAGATAAATAAATATTTCGTTTTATTAAAATGTTAAAATAAAATAAATTATCGGTTAGACTACCAAATCAATTACGCATCATTTCGTATAACAAAAAGAATATTAAATTTTAGACTTACGTACTAAATGTTAACCAGATTCATGCTCAGAAAAGATAATTTTACTGTAATGGAGAGCAATAATTTGCATGTATAGGGAAGGGTAGTACACAGTGAGACGAAAATTATTATTACTTAACGAATGGCGACAATTTTTATTTGTTTGAAAATATTTTTGTTACATTTTTAAGCTACACAAATACACAAGGCATTAATGTATAAATGGTTTCAAAAAAGTTATTTATAAAAGCATAGAAGCAGCATAACGGAGTATTGGAAATTGTCACACTGTGTATCACAAGTGGTAGACAGTGAGACAATGTATATATTTTCATAAATCGTACATTTTTATTCTCTATCAATAATTTTCTGCTATTTATGATTTCTGATAAATATTTCTAGATTTTCAAAATATTAAAAATATGAGCCTCGCGTGGACATTGGCAGATCTTGGGCTACCTTCATGCAAATTTTCAGCCTCTTGCGTTTAGTAGATTTCCCTAGCCATTGAACGCCTACACACACACAGAAAGAGAGAGAGAGAGAGAGAGAGAAAACCTTCTTTTATTAATAAATAACTTTTTTAACATCAGAACTACATAGCAGATACACAATGAGAAACGCCTCACTGTGTACCAGAACTATATGTCTCACTGTGTACTTTCGTTACGTTGTAACAAAATGGATGCCATATCTGTTACATCAATTTCATCGCTTTAAAAAGTTTATGTCGTTTTGTCGAAATAGTCTATTATTAGATATAGCTAGGTTTGGTTAAGTAAATATATGTCATATTGAAGGAAATAAACTCTAACACAAATGTTTATGTAACTTTAATCACTATAAAATAAAGAATTATTTATTATTTTGTTGGACGAGTAACTGAAGTGCCGAAACTACATCCACGTGTTGCACAAGATGAGGTCCTTATGTGTATGTACCAGCTTGCAAAAAAAGTTGCAACTCTATGTCAAAGTGGCTGCTGTCTCACTGTGTATTATGTCTTACTGTATTGCATACTACTCTTCCCTATATACATGATCCTATCTCTGTATTTGCGTTATTTTCAATTCTTTTAATTTACTTTTGTTAACAAATAATATTTTTAATTAGGCATATACATAATTTGGCACATTTGGAAATTTGCATATTATATGAAAAAAATCTTATTTAACTTAATTTTATTAATTTATTTTCATACATATTCATTGAATACCTACTTACAATATTTTTTTTAGCAATTTCGCGCGTCAAAATTATATGTTAAATATATATTCAAATAAAAATAATGATTATCATGAATCCACATTTCAAGCACGCACATTGCTCAGGTGCATTCAGACTTACATTATTAAGTAGCTGTTTAGGTCTGAATTACATGTGATAGAATATATTAATAATTCAGATCTATACTATAACGATAATGTTCAAAATGTCGAAAATTCGGATTACTATAAAGCGTGTAATTGCTTATAATGATTTATAGAACTGCCTTGAAAGGGACTGAAATTACAGTTGAACTGAATTTCGATATTTCCCAGAAATGTAACGTAGTGTTAAAAGACGATTTATCATTGTTTTAAAGATATAAACAGTTTTCTATAGCTTGAAACCCCTAGTAACTGACGAATAAGAATTCTTTATTGTTTAAATGACTATTTAAATGTTTTAAATCTATTTTATACTTATTTTTGTTTTTTGAAAGTATAATGATGTATATATAAATATTATTGTTGACAAAATTTTGAAAAATGATACTTTATTTTCCTCCATTCCAAAAAAGGTAACTAACGCTGTCACCCCTGCTGTAAATGAAATTTTTGTGACCTGGGGTCTTTCTTCGCTAATATTACAAAAACTACTGCACGCAAAAATATAAAAATTCGTCGTCTTATAGAGTACAGTTTGATAAACATACTGATACAGGCAGTTTTTAAATCGAAGAATTATTTAAAGATATATCTAATGCTAACTTTGTTCAAAATCGTTCCATTAAAAAGTTTTATAGGAGCAAAAACTATACATAGGAATTTAATCAATTTTACTACGGACATACATTAGAAGCTCCCAGTATGCAAAGTATTTTTTTTCATTTAACTTATTTTTTGATGGTTTATTTCGATTTTAAATTCCAATCTTCACCATTGCGAGAGATATTTTTTTTACATATTTTAGAAAAGGTTATTATTTTAAACTGTTTCTAATTGAAAAAACAGCTCAAAGAATAATATTTCTTTCAAATTAAAAAATTATTAACACGTGGCTATCATAAACGTAAAAGAAAACTTTTAATTTTTTTTTAAATGATTACATATTAAATGCAGGAAAACTTTAAAAATTACGTCATAAAAACTATATTTACACGTGCATATTTAAGAGAAAGAAAATTTTAAAATAATAAATTCATTAATATACGTTAAAAACCATAAATGGAGGAAATTAAACTGGCCAAATAATAATATTGCTAAACAATTTAAATTAAAAAATATATTTACACGAGACTTTATTTCACATTTCGAGGTGATCTTTTAAACTGCTGTGATCAATTCTGAGGCAGCGCAAATAGAAATATTTCCTTTCTAGAAACAAAAGTATTTTCACGGCAATATTAAAAAGACAAATAAAATTTTAAAATAATAACTTCATTAATAGGCGTTAAAGTAGTAAGTAGAAGAAATTACGTCATACTTTAAATGGCCAAATAATAATATTGTAAAAAATTTTGAATTTAAAAATATATTTACACGAGACGTTTATTTCATAATTTGAAATAACCTTTTCAACTAGTCACTGTAAAAATAAAAAGAAAAAAAAAGAAAAAAAGAAAAAAAACGCACTAAAAAACGGAGGTTCTACCGCAATCTAGATGCCAGTACTATTTCCGTATTTTTATGGAAGATTTTCCCGATAAATTGCAGAAAAATTTACGTTTATCGGATTAAAAACGGAAATTCTTCTATAATTTATGGGTGAAATTTTCCGTAAAAAATCGGAAATAGTACTGGCTACTACTACATTGCCAGTAGAATCTTTTTTTTTTTTTTTTTTTTTTTTTTTTTTTTTTTTTTTTTGTACAGAGTTGTTTTGAATTCTAAGACAACACAAATAATATTGCCTTTCTAACAACAAAAGTATTTTCAAATGAATATTAAATAAAAGAAGAAAACTTTGGTGAAAATTACATCAGATTTAAAAAGACACATTTAAAATGTCTTATCCACCCTATATATATATAAAATCTTAATGAAACGAATTTATTAAACGCATATATGAAACGAATTTAAGAAACGGATATATGAATCGACTGACTAAACATCTGATTATGTTTCAAGCGATTTCTAATAAAATATGGAATACGTTGCGATGAAATTAACACCAAAAATCATCATTGATCAGCAGATCTCAAAACTGGTATTAGAATTTTTAAATTCGAATTAGTTTTCGAAATATTAATTTTTTCTAATTTTATATATATTTTTCTAATGATGGCAACTCAAATTTTAATCAAACAGATATTTTTTTTTCATATTTCAGAAAATGTTGACATGGTAAACCGGCTATTGTTGTTTATTTGATAATAAATGTTTATTTACTTTTATTTCTTTTTATAAATTATATAAATTCTTTTGTTCTATAACTATTAATTATTTTTTATATATCCTTTAGAAAATAATAGAAAATAATTAAAAAATACGGTACTACTTAGTTATTCCGTCGACCAATTTCGCCAAATTATATAAATTACCAAAACACTCGCCAAATTATGCAAATTGACATAATTTTTATTTTAAATAACGGAAGAACAAATAAATTAGTATAACATTAATACAAATAAAAAGTCGAAATAAAAATGATTTGATGACGTAAACACGTGTAACTTGCTAAAAGTCAAGTAAATGTGGCATTTACGATCAACCCTTATTGGCATTTAATCTTCAAGTTTGGCGTTTGATTTTTGGTCGACAGGATAACTAAGTAATACCAAAAATGCATCTGTAAGTGGTATTTGAAAACGAGGTTTTCGCCAAATTTTGTAAAAAAAAAAAAAAAAAATAACGCCATACCTGCTGTGCGTATATGACGTCTGGCCAAATATTACCACTCGGAAAAAAAAGTGCTAACTGGCGAGTTGAAAAAAAGCTATTGGCGAGATTTGCATCCGGCTAGCGTAACAGTACCAATAATTATTTGCAACCATGGCAAATTTTATGTAGTTTTATTCAAAAAAAATTTTTTTTTTTTGATTTTTTAATCAAAATGGAAAACTTACGGTCTCATATTGGCGCGATTTTTTTCTATCGCCAATGTCATATACGGAACGGGCACTTAACTGGCACCAATGTATCGTTATTTTCCTTGATATGGTAAGCCGGATGGTAAGCTGTTGTTTATGCTGTTGATGCGTTCGCCAAATTGGCGTCGATAAAAAATCGCGCCAATATGGGACGTATATGACATCTGTGCCAAACTTTCATATGAACGGCGAAGGGTTGGGTTGGGTTGATTTTTGACGGCCAATTATCTACACGAGGGATATAGGCCCGGGGGGAGTGCCCTCCGTGGGGGTCTTTCTAAGGGAACCTAATCCGTATTAACGCATGGAAGATCCACGGCTCGAAGAAAACCACGAAAACTCCGAAAGATTAGGCCGACGGGCGCGATTGGGATCGAACCCGGCACCTCCCGTCTACCAGCTACGAGAGCAGAACCTCTCGGCCACTGGTGGGGCCGAACGGCGAAGGGATCAGACCGTATTTGTTTATGGCAGTTGATGACTTGAACTATTATAATATAGATGAAATGATGGCGACAGAATAATATTTGGCGACTTATCACCTGTGCCTGGCTAACATTAAATTACCAAAATGGCACCTAGAGTATAAAAAGCGAAGTTGTCCGCCTGGAACTGTTGATGATAGTCGCATGACTTAGGCTATTGTTATAGAGATTGTTTTAAAATACCCGGAGACAAAGACTCTATATACTTAATTTATTTTATTTTAGCTTCTTTTTAAATGTTTAACTGATCCTTTTTAATCAAAAACGAAAACTACCATTGTTTGTCTTAACAGCAAATGATTGCCCTTAAATTTTTGCAATCAAAGGGAATTGAATGGAAATCTGTTTACAGTTAGATCTGCACAGCTTTTTTCAGTATAATTCAATCTTCTCTAATATTTTTAAAACCCATCATATTGGCGTGTTTTTAGATTCTGCGGTGACTGAACGGGGGTTGGCGAGTGTAGCTTGCAGGGGGCAGAACCCCTAGTTTAAATCAATTTTTATCGTGTTGCAAAGACTCTCTATACTTTAAATGTTTAACTCATCTCATTTAAACAAATATGAAAACAGCTTGTAGAAGTTTAATTACAGCTGATCCGGCCTTATTCTCCAATCGAAGGGAAATGAATGGAAACCTATTAATTTTTACAGGGAGATTGCCACTGTTTTTTTATGGACAGTATTCCTGTGACTCCATTTTTATATCCTAGAACTGAAAGGAAGTATGGGGTCCATTTCTTTATGTATTATTAGTTGGAAACAAATGTTAAACTACAGATAGTCTTTTAAGTGTCAACGAAATTTTCTGTAATCGTCTGCATGCTGCAAGTATTAGGCATATCGGAAAATTTTGTCGTATAATGTTCTTTCACGCCTACTTTTTATAATTCTGATTTTATCATTAGCACCACTTTTACTTTTACTGCCCGAGAGAGACTGCTCAGACTAGGAAGTGAGTCTGTAGAGCATAGATTGTCCCTCCCGGTCCCCTTTATTGAGGTCTAAAAAAAAAAAAAAAAAAAAAAAAAAGGTTACAAATTTCAGCCGAGGCTGAGCCCGCCAATACGCGCGACAGAGGGCGGAGTGGTATATATAAGATTTAAAAAAAAATGTTACATTAGCAAGCTTTGTGAAACAAACATAAGGACATTAAATAATGCAGTGTTATACAAAGTTAGACAATATTATACAAGTTGCTGCGAAACAACATTGGGTACTGAATAAGGGAGAATCCAAGTCTCTGTCTCAGTGATGGAGTAAAACTGAAAGGTTACATAAGAAGTTGAAGATGTTTTTAAGCTTTGAGAGCAAAATCGGGCGCGATAAAATATTTGCTAACCAACCAACTGGAAGAACAGGAGGACGGCGGATATGCCAGCGAGCTGTTAAAGGACAATTGTAGAAATAATGAGAGGCAACAGCATCATCACCGCACTCACATAGAGGAGAAAGGGCTCTTTTGAACTTGAAGAGGTATGCTCCAAAAGGACCATGACCGGTAAGGAAAGCTGTGGTGGATGGAGTGAGCAGCAGAAGATCCAAAGATACCACTGGGACAAGATCATAGGTATATCTACCCTTATCTGAGTAGTCCCAGTAATCCTGCCATTTTTTCATAAAATGAGCGCGTAGATGTCTTTTGATGTGTGAGTGCGGTACTGGAAGTGAAAAATCAACTGATGGTTTAGCAGTTGCCTCCTTTGCCAACATATCTGCCGTTTCATTTCCCAGGATACCCTTATGGGCTGAAACGTGGCTTAAATAGGTTTTCCAGAGAAGATTTTTGAGAAGTGATTTAATCTCAATAACCTGGGGATTCGTTGAGCCAAACGAACAGATAGCCTGCAGGCTTGAAAGACTATCGCTAAAAACTGGAATTAAAAAAATTTGGTTTTGTTGAGAAATCCACTCTAAACCTTTAAAGATGGCAAAGAGTTCGGCTTGGAAAATGGAATTATTGTTATCCAGCCTGCAAGACCAACGATGAGTCACTTCACTCCCTTTCGTAGCGCAGAAAGCTGCACCTACTCCGGTAACAGTGCGTGAGCCATCGGTGAAGACCATAACATTTTGAGTGGGAGAGTAAGAATTTATAGTCGGGTTTACTTGTAGGTGGGAAGTCTCATCTGCCGGATGAAACTGCCAGCCAAGAGTCTTACGCTGAATCATCATTTGTGGAAAAAATTGCTGTGAGATATCTTCATTCTCCAAATGGATGATGTTGCTTTTAGTGAACTCATATTTAATGGTAATGGAAATGGGAGGAATACCTGTCAAGATATTGAGAGCATCACTGGAAATGGTTCTATATCCCCTAGAAATTTGCAAGAGAAACATCCTTTGTATAGAAACTAATTTATGAAGTGCTGCTTTTGTAAGATTTCCCCCCCCAAATAGATGCTCCATAGGTGATAATTTTTTCAACAATAGTAGAGTACCAAATTTTTAGCATATGGCTTTTAATACCCCAAGATTTAGTGGTTAATCTTTTTGAGTTATGATAAAATTTTACTAGTTATGTTAAAATTGTCACTGTTTTCATATTTTCCATTAAGATGAAAACAATGGTAATTTTTACCATTTAAAAGAAGTAGTGCCAATGAATAAATTTGCATTTTAAAGAAGTATGCGTGAAAGAGCATTATGCAACAGAATTTTCTGGTAGACCTATTACAATGAACGTAATCGTATGACGTCACAATTGGTAAAATGGCGATTTTGTATAATCTACGAACGGAAAGAAAGAATACGGCCCATAATTGTTTACTCTTCCACAATATTTTTAAAGCCGATCGAACTAACGTGTATTTAGAGTTTGCGGTGTCTCAATGCTGGTTGGCGAGCGTAGCTTGTAGTGGGCAGTGACTCCTTGTATTTAATTTTTTTCATAACTATGGACAATAATTCCAGTAACTGATCATCTAAATTAACATCCAAACGTTTCTCCTGTTTCAATTTTCGATATTTTTTTCAACCTGGCTTTCGCAAAAGAGTCGGAATAAGAGTAGAATAAAAGGCTGCGGACGGAAAGAGGACGCTCGCCGCGGCGGTCGGCCCGCATGCCCTCCCCCGAACGCCACGTCATCCAAGTAACATCCAAATTTTGAAAAGCAATAGCTAACACATAATTTATTACAGTTAAGAAAAATAAGTTACGTCTAAAGGGTATTTGAACATCAGAGTTATACAAGGAAATGCTTATTTGAGTTACGTTTTTGCTGAAATGTCAGTTACTCGTTAGGTATCAATAATTGAGTGTCTCAGACTACCTATTGACTTTGTTATAGCATTAAAACCTCCAATTATATGCACAAAAATATTATTTATAAAATATGTTGTATGTGAACTTCTTCATGCATGCATTGCAAATAATCTTAGGATAGAATTTCAAATCTTTTTAGCCCTTTCACAAACGGAAACATATTTCCGAATATACATAGGCATTATAATAAAATAAAACCAGATTATTAATGCACTTTGCTCAGTTACATTCAAACATATATCATTTAAAAATATATTCGAATTGTATATGGTAAAATACATTAACAATTCAGATCTATTATAAAAATGTAATTTTCATAATGTTGAAAATCTCATTTACTGCCAAGCTTCAAACTGCATACGAGGATTGATTGAACTATCTTGAAAGGTGATGGAGTTGTAGCTGGACAGAATTCCGATATCTGACAAAATATAATGCAGAGTTAAAACACGATTTATCCGTATTTTATTCATTTGAACTACATTAGAATATCCGAAGTAATTGGGACCGACCATCTTTCGGAAAATCGAAATTTTCGGATAATCGAGAAGGCTTCAATTTTAAAATTAAAGAGAAATATATGTAATATTTCTTATTATGGTAACAAGTGCTTAATAAAAATAAAGCAATAGTAAAATAGAAATAAGAATTAATTACCTGAATTGTAATTTTGAAATTAAGTACATTTTACATATATCACAGTGGTTTCAAAAAAATGTTTGTCGTAGTTTCGATTGCTTTCCTTTGAGGCTCTGTCACGGGGTTTTCAAATATTATGAGATCACTAGTATCACAGTCTCCCTGGTACTCCAACCATGCCGAATCTTTTGCAAAACATTCCAAAGCTTCAGAATTGCTAATTTGCCCATTTTCACCATTCTACTCCGCAGGTTACGGGAGTTTAAGTTAAATTCAAAGGAACTCTAAGAAAGGATATAAAAAATATTTATATATACTCGTAGTTCGGAAGGACTGCTTGCATACAACCACAACGATTGTGATAGTTAAAAAAAAAAAAGCTTTCAAAATGGATTTTACACACAAGGAATATGATAAAAATGTGTTTTTAAAATATTTGTGTTACTTATTTTCTCCTCATTTACTTAATTCGTATCAAAAATCTGAAATAATGCAATTTTATTAATCCGTATGTGTAATTGCATTTTCGAAATTTTGAAAAAATATAAATGAATGACTTCTGATAAAACATGCAGATGGAGCTATTATAAACAAAAGAATGAAGTGATATAAATCCATTAGATACCCGAAATTGCTCTTAAGAGCTTCTTAAATGACGTCATTACCTTCTCCTGGTTTTGGGTATTATTCCGTGATAATGCTGTCATTTGCATACCATTCTATAGCTGTTGTTTAAGACCGGATCGTAAAAGTGGGTTACTTTAGCGGTTGCAATTGACGTCATTTAAAAATAAGCGCGTCTTTTAATTCTTAAAACTGAAACATGTTTTGTAGAAGTGCATCATTTTCACCCCACCTGCTTTGAAATTATTCACTGGTGAAAATGCTTTATCTTTGAAAATAACGTATTCGAAATCACCCACTAATAAAACGCAATGTTTTACAAACATTTTAGATTTTATGGAAGAGCAGTAACATACAGTGTGCATGCTCTTTGTCCAAAAAATAGCGATTTATATTACAAAACTTGACGATTCTCTCTTAAATGTATTCGCTTCATCGAGTTAGACAAACAATCAAAGAAGATCTTGGTAATAATTCGACGTTTAAAATAATATCTGGTTCCCCAAGTTTCTGTCCAAAATTCTCTCTACTAATAAAATTTTATTGCTATTCTTTAACACATGTTATTGTAATTTTATAAAAATAACATAATTTGCTTACTTTAATTTTTCATAATTTTATGTAATCTATATATTTAAAACACCAGAACTTTTTTAGTCATTTGGCCTGAGCTTTCTGCTGAATCAATTTGCTAATAATTTTTTTAACTGAAGGCTGTTCATTTGTAGACGTGCCCGCACTAGCTGTTTTTTCTTTTTAAATATCCCATTATTATATTTTAATTTTCAAAGTATTCTATGAAACTTCTTCAAAAAGATGATAATGAGATAGCTTTCATTATTCTAGAGAAGAGAGAAATAATGAAGTTTATTTATTGTTATCCATGTGATTATCTCATAAAAATTCAAAATTATCGAAAAAAATTGTTGTATAAGGTTTAATGGCGCAAAATCCCATTTGGGACACAATTTTTTGAACGTAATAATACGTACTGCTTTTGAAAACACGCATTGTCCTCATAAAATTTCCATTTTTTCCCTTTTGTATGGGTACTAAGTTTCAGACACTAGGTGAGATAGTTAAGTAAGTGAAAATGACATCATATTTAAATAAAACGATGATTTTCTTAGAAAAAACTAAACTTTTTAACATAAATGCGTTTAAAGAAAATAATTAAAAAAAAATTAATTCAATTTTTACTCTGCGGTACTGAGATTAGAATCTCGAGTTAAGGGTGCGACTGTTCACATGCAACGATCTTGCTGACAATCGTGACTTCACGATTTGAGTTAAAATGAATTTAAAATGATAAAATTAAAATGCAAATTTTTTTAAAAGGGTGATTGTGAATATGAGAGGTTAATTTTTAAGTTTATCTCTATCGCGGGGAACCCCATTATGAAAGATTAATCCGTTTGCTCTTAAAGCAACATAAAGAATTCAACACTTTCTTAGGACTAATATTCTGTAAACAAAAATAAAACTTCCTCTTTGATTAAATACATAAAATAATATAAATAAAACACAAATTTGGCAGACATGTAATTGAACGCTATGAAAGCTATATAGAAAGCTATGAAATTATCAGAAAATAATATGATGCCGTAAGCAGCAAAATCTTGGGCTAATAACTCTTAGCACGCAGCTAATAGGAAAAAATCGCTTTTGATAAATTTCAAAAGTTTATTCGATTGTATGATTCATATTTTTCATATGAAAAATGCTTTTTTTTTATTTTTAGTAGTCAATCTAAAAATATATTGCATGTTAAAAGAATATGACTTTTCAATTAGAAAAATTGGCTTTCACCTATATTCTGTGACCCGGAAACCCGGGTACGATTCTCTAGTATTTTCTACTAAAATGAGTTTTTCTTATTTTTAGAAAAAAAAAAATTAGCTCGGTAAAAAATTATTGTTTTAAATGTTAATAATAATATTAATGTTATTAGACATGACATAAGATTACCAATATATAACTTATTCCACTAAGACAGAAAGAATAGTCATGATTCAGTTTATAAGCGTATAACAACGTATAACAAATAAATATATAATTTCTGTAATAGTTAGCGATTCCACTCCTGAGAATATTATGGAACAAATTTTAACGCTTATTATGAATAAAACCCCCTGACCAGTTAAATTCAAACTTATAACCTAAGTATTAGAAAGTAGAGTATATTTGCATTACATGTGATAGTATAGATTAATAAAACGATAATGTTCGTAAAATCTAAAATTCGCTTCACTGTGAAGCGTGAAACTGTCAAGAAAGAATTATTGAACTGTTTGGAAAGCTATGAAATTATAGTTGAACTGAATTCCAATATTTCCCCGAAGTATAATATCGTTTAGAAGGTCGATTTATGAGTGTTTTAATCATATAAACATTTGGCTTTACACTTTGACTTAACACTGTAAGAAAATTATACATCCTTTATCTAGAATGAATAAGTAGCCATTTTCTAAATCCCTAATCTAGAAATATAGATTTCCGAGTTATGCGAATAAGGTGAACAAATGAGCTGAAAAGACGAAATAATTGAGAAATTCTATTCTAGAATTGCGGGAAATTATCACTTGATTTCTAGAATTAATCCATAAACTAGAATTATAGTTACACTGTTAAAAAAAAAAAAAAAAAAAAAAAAAAAAAAAAAAAAAAAAACTGTAAAATTACTAAAGTTTTTGTAAGAAACTGGAATTCCTAGAACTTTTTATGTAACGGCAACAAGAAAAATTCATGTAACAGCATCTGTTATAGGAATTTTTCTTGTTGCGGTTACATAAAACATTCTAGGAATCCCAGTTTCCTACAAAAACTTTAGTAAATTTACAGATTTTTTTTTCTTCTTACAGTGTACTTAAACTCACTTCGTGTGTTCCTATTTATTTGCAGAAATTATTAAAATAATTTGCTGGGAATTATCACTTGTTTTTTTAGAATTAATTCATATACTAGAATTACAGTTACTGAAACTCACTTCTCGTGTTCGCATTTAGTGGCAGAAATAATTAAAGAAGTTTGACCACGATAATAAGTAAAACCCTCATGAATTTTAATAGGGATAACTCAAACTCTCTTGCAAAGGGAACTAGGATTTATAAGGATGACATGGAACTATTTTTTCTTCAGCCACAATTTATTTATTTTTTAGATGCCAGTAGCAGAATTTTTATTCAGTGTGTGGTCGTAATAAATTTGTCAACATTTGCACAAGCACATTAAAATTCAACAACCTAATATCAGGCTATATATTCTGGGAACGAATATTGTTACTTTGATACTGTCTAAGTATTTTGTAGAATAGTATACTCTAACTTTAAAAAATAGATTTTTTTTATTTTCTTATGGTTTATAACATAATATGGCACTTTGATCAGTCAATGGCGTATAGCAAACAAATGACGAGAAAAATCACATTTTCTACTTTTTCACCTTAACAAAGTATTATAGAGCTTTAAAAAAATAACGCACATCACATTAATTTGTCGCATATTTATATCTGAATAAAAAACGCATTTTACTTTTCACTGTCTGTAGTGCACTGTAAAAAAAAAATTACGTAACGTTACTCCATAAAATCGGTGGCAACATGCTGCCTCCATTTTTATGGAGTAATTTATCTTATATAATGGTGTAATTTAAACTAATATAACCGGTGTAATATTACACACTATGTTACGTAGCACCAGTTATATCGGTTAAAATACTCAATAAAATAGAAGCACCTCGTCTTCCACCAATTTTTAAGAGTAACATTACATTTTTCTTTTTTTTACTGTTGCCGCCAATTGAAAATGTCAGAATTTAAATACATATCAGAATACATTTTCTTGCAACACGTGTAATTTTTAATACGACGACGTTTGCAGATTTATGTAAAAGATAAATTTAGGACGCCATGTACTACAATGCTTGTGTGCATTTGTGTGAAAACAGCGCGTAAAGTTATGAACTGAAATTGTCCAATTGGAATTGTCAGAATTTAAATACATATCAGAATACACTTTCTTGCAACATGTGTAATTTTTAATACGACGACGTTTGTAAATTTATGTAAAAGATAAATTTAGGACGCCATGTACTACAATGCTTGTGTGCATTTGTGTGAAAACAGCGTGTAATGTTATGAAAATTTAAACGCATCTTTAAAAAAAATAAAAAAAAGTCTCATAATGTTTTTTTTTTATATATATATAACCTGCAGGTTGCCCCATAAAACTTACTTCCAGATTCAGAAAAGTGACACGTAAAAAATACATTCGAAACATTATACTGCAACTGAACATATTGAATATTTGATACGATATAAGCATTTGTATGATAACCTTTTACAGACGATTAAAATAAGTTTTAAACGATGTTTATATAAAAGATAAATTTACAACACTTTTTACAAAGTTTTGTACGCTAATATTATTTATATTGTTTTCAAGATTTTTTTTTAAATAAAATTTTGAAAATATGATTCATGTAGTAAATACACTCAGGGAAAAAAAAAACAACATTTTTTATCTTTCCAAAATTAGTTTATTTGAGATATATATTTTTACGAATCTCAAAAACAGTTTAGCATTCCTTTTTTTACTCAAAAGTAATAAAAAATGTACAATAACAATTATTCTTACAGGAAATATGTCAAAATTTAAAAGCGGCTAAAATTAAAACCATCTTGTCAAATATATATATATATTAGGGTGGGCCGAAAAAAACTTTTTTTTTTTTTTTCGATGATGGGTAGTGCGGAAAAGTGGCCACTAATGGCACTAAGTTCACACAAAAAATTTGAGATTTTTTAGGACAATTCCTATATTTGCCGCTTTTGGCTTGAAATTTTGCTGATTTTTGAACTTTTTTAGCAAAAATTTTAAAAATGTTAAATTAAACTTATTTTAATCGTATTTACTTGAAAAGGCATATTTAATGTTCCAAATGTATAAATGAGCTCCGATAATGTATTATTTAATTGTTATGTGTGTTTTAAATTAGACGATTTTTATAGCCTTTTCGCGTTTAAGTGAGCAAAAGTTGCATTTATTGTTTGAATTTTTCAACGGTTTCTCTCATTAGTCTTGTTTATATCCCTTGATCTTCCTTATTTTTATCGATGCTTTAAGGGCATATATTTGGGTGACGGACAGCAGAATCCCTCAGAAACACATCTGGACGGAAAGAAGGGGGTGAGGCGAGAACTTAAGCGAACGCAGTGACTCATCGCGATGTTCGGTGAGTGAAGGAGGAAATACAAGAGGGGAGAAAGTGCGATAAGGGATGCTTATTATTTTCAGTGCTCAGTTTCCCCGAGACATGGCGGACGCTGTGTGAGACAGGAATATGCGTTTAGGAGTGTTTGGCTTTGAAGGGCCTGGTTCAAATTCAGATTCAGTCGAACTGCTTGCTTGAAAGCTCCCACTACTTGAATCTTCCAACAATATAACTGTCTTCCATCTGGATCTAACTCCACTCGTTAAAGGCTTTGTCGCAGAACCACTATTTCTCGTTGAAATTGTATCCATTTTCATTTTCGACGATATTTTCTTTGCAAGAGTTTTGCTTCTTTTTAAATCAGTATTTCCGATAAACATTTTTTGAACAGTTCTTTGATCCATCAAGAAGTTCACCTCCCGATGTGGAACTTTACGTCTGATGTCGCAGCTACAATTGTTCAAGCCTCTACACTTATAAGCTGCAATGTCAAAGGGAGAGATTTCCGCATTTCATACGAAATCTTCGCGGATCGCCTTGCCTTTAACGCCCGTATGATTACAAGATTTCTCCAATGATCTACGCTCATTGAAATAGTTTTTAATCTTTTTGTTAATTGTTCGTTGGGAAACCACTGGTATGGAAGATTTTATCCAGATTTCGCAAACTTTTTCACCTACCATTTTAATAATATCATCCACTGGTTGAAGATAAATATCTCGATTTTCTTCTATATCGCGTCGCAGCCAATAGTAGTGGCGCATGATGTCAGCAATAGTTGTCAATTGCAAGTCTTTTAATTTGCACGGTGCCCCAAAATGGCTAATTTTCACGCTATCACATGTCTTTACATGATTTAATTAATTTTAATTTTAATTTTAAGCTATGATGTATTCGCTACAGCTTTTGCGGCATGACCTCAAGTGATCTCAAAATGGCGTTATTTCCTTGGAACAACCTTCCTTCACGAGGAAAAAAGGCAGAACCCTTTACATAATCATGAACTTTCACACTAGCCATTTCTAAACTCGTCGTAATAAAACGCACAAAACACAGTAAAGGCACGTTAAACGATCCAAAAAGCAATGTATTGCACGAGAAAAAGGTTTTACTTTTACACTGAACAAATGTCACAGGGATACCGAGCACTGAAAAATAATAAGCATCCCTTATCGCACTTTCTCCCCTCTTGTATTCCCTCCTTCAGTCCCCCAACATCGCGACGAGTCACTACGTTCGCTTAAGTTCTCGCCTCACCCTCTTCTCTCCTTCCAGATGTGTTTCTGAGGGATTCTGCTGACCGTCACCCAAATATATGACCCTTAAAGCATCGAAAAAAAAAATAAGGAAGACCAAGGGACATAACCAAGACAAAAGAGAGAAACCGTTAAAAGATTCGAACAAGACATGAAACTTTTGCTCACTTAAACGCGAAAAGGCTATAAAAATCGTCTAATTTAAAATACACATAGCAATTAAATAATACATTATCAAAGCTTATTTATACATTTGGAACATTAAATATGCCTTTTCAAGTAAATACGATTAAAATAAGTTTAATTTAACATTTTTAAATTTTTTGCTAAAAAAGTTCAAAAATGAGCATTTTAGCAAAACTTCAAGCCAAAAGCGGCAAATATAGGAATTGTCCTAAAAATCTCAATTTTTTTGTGTGAACTTGGTGCCACTAGTGGCCACTTTTCCGCACTACCCATCATCGAAAAAAATAAAAAAGTTTTTTCGGCCCAGCCTAATATATATATATATATATATATATATATATATATATATATGTATTCATTACAGGAAAAAATACGAATAATCAACAAAAGGTATGTTTTTGTGACCCGCACTACCTAAACCCTCCGCTTACAAGACTGGTCAAATGGATCCGAAAGGTACATTGAAAATATTTAGTCAAATCAGAAATTTCTTTAAAAATATATATATATAAACCAGACAATAATAAGTTAAATAAATAAGTTAAATAGTTTTACATAAAAATCCTGGTATAGAATATTTTTATAAAACTTTTATGAAATTGTCTGTAGTTCTAGGTTTAAAACAGCATAAAAGTTGTTTATTCAAATTGTATGCATTTAAACCGAAACAAGGAAATTATTTATAACAACCCTAACACTTTTCTCATTTTGTATGTTTTTTTTTGTTTTGTTAATTTATTCATAGAAAATTTAAGATTTAGCATTAAAATCATGTTTCTACTCTTTTTGGCGATCAAGATGTAGAAGTATGATAAATCAAAAGTGTACAAAAAAATCGACAATACAAAAGTTTAATACATATTGCAAACTGAAATTAATCTTGCTACTTATTGCAATTTTTGTATTTTTTTTTCTAAATCCAGACACTTATACAAAAATTAAGAATAACATTAAAAAATGTTTGGTATTTTTCGGTTAGCCGGGCGCCAGTGTTATACATACACATATATACATATATATATATATACACATATATGTACATTTATATATAGACATATATATATATATATACATATATGTACATATACATGCATACATAAGTAAGTGTATATGTATGTGTGTGTGTACACACATGTATATATATATATATATATATATAGGGGAGACTAGGGAGGGTTGACCCACGTTTTACAAAATGATTTTTTTTTTAAATATTGCACGTAGAATAAAGTTTTATTTGTCATTTTATTCGTGATACAATCAGTTATCAAAATAAAATTGCTACATAAGTGTAATATATAAGAAATTCGAAAAATTATTGATTTTAATCATGAGAAAATAATGGGTCAAGACTCCCCACATATGGGAGGGTTGACCCACTATATGGGAGGCCTGACCCACTTTGTTTTATATATTGAAATATTTGTGAAGAGAAATAAAATCACTTAAAAAAAAGCTAAATAACTGTATGCTACATGCTTTAGTTATATTAAAAAAATATTTTTGAAAATATGATGCTTAAAAGACCTGTTTAGACACAATCGCAAGTCAGAGGAGAAAATTTTTGTTTTAAACAGGATTTTTTCTGAGCAGGTATAATTGCACATCAGAGAAAATGAAATTTTAATATTTACAGTATTACGATAGAGACAGGTTCCGTTTTCATAGGATTTCATGCATTATTATGTCCGGATTTAGTAGCCACTGTGCCACTTTTTTGTCTCCTTGTCCTACTTTTTGCGACATTCGATCTGACAACTGTAGTTGTCACATAGCTTGGCTTCATCTTACTCTATTCATCAAGTTGATATCTGTTGTCGATGAAGTGTTTCGATCAATGCTATGTTCTTTTCCAGCTGCATGAGTAATTAACTTATCATTAATATCTTTTAACCCTTTCAGGGGCAAAGTACTTTAAATACTAAAATGTTGAAATAAATGACCTGCACCGGAATATACTAACAAATTTATTTGCAAATATGAAAAAAGATATATTTCACATACAAATTAAATGGAAAAGATTTTAACAAAATTCTAGTGCTATTGTGGCGTTTGGGAATTAAAATAAAGTGGTTTCATAAACATACCACTGCCCATGAAACGGTTAAGACTGCTGCTTTCATAGTTACTCGTCTCTTTCACTGTTCCTATTTACCAATTGTAAGTAATATTTAAGTGGAAAAAAAGTTCCTATCAACTTTCCCATTCATATTTCATTAATGTTTCTTCGTGCAGTGGATACCGTACAAATTTTTAACGTCTTTCTAATCAGTTTTAAACGTTTTCTTTTACATCACCCTATTTTAATGTAGCTTTACAGAATAAACAAACATTCATTTTTATATATAACCATTAATCTTTCTTTACGCACAGTGTATAATAAAAAGATTTCCAAAATCCCTTAACATATTGGCGACGGACAATTTTTTATCAAATCTGAATTTTAAAATAGTAGAAGCTCCTCCCTGTTTTGAAAGTCTTTTGTAACTTGGTGTTCTACATAGGTTTTCCAAGTTTATGCATCGGTAAATATCTTTCAATGTACGAATTTAATATAGACGGTCTTACAATCTAAAAAATATGGACAACATGATATAAATGCATTTTCTGTAATGTAGAAGCTACGCCCTTAGTCAATGATGTTTTTTGAATGAAAACGAGAATTCTCGTTTCCATTCGTAAATGTGTTACGGGAGCCCTGATTAACCCTCCCTCACACTGACTTGGTCAAGCCCCCCCACATAGTCCTTTTCTAATCAATAGCACATTATTATTTTCAGCCTAACTTACTGTATGATCTTTATGCCTGGTATGAAAGCTCGATATTTCTGCATTACTTAAAACATACTTACTTAAATTTCTATGATACGTTTTATCTAAAAAAAGCTTACAAAATATTGTTAAAAACACAACTTTTAGGTTAAAAACTCTTCAGAAATGATTTTTTCCACAACTATTTCGATTATCAGTATGAAACAGAAACTGTTGTTTGAGCATTCCAGCAGCTTTGGTTGACACATATTGATAAAACTCTGAAATTCTTTTAAATATGAAAACTGATAGGTGGGTTAAGCCTCCCGTATGGTCAACCCTCCCTAGTCTCCCCTATACATATATGTACACACTCTAAAAACGACATTTTCAAAACTGAGTAAAAAATACTCAAATCTGAGCATATGTCTTATAGTTAAAATGGCTCCGAATCAAAATTACTCAAGTTTGAAACATGTATATACTCATTAGTGAAAACATGGACGTACTCAAATATGAGCAGATAACGCTTTATTTTTGATGTTTATTCACTATTATACATGATGTTTGTTTTTTATATATTGTTGATGGTTGTCAAATTCCACCTGCGAAGTCCTTCCTTTACGAATTCATCCATTCTTCAGTTTCAAAGTCTGAAGGGTAAAATTTAGACTTTCGCTATCATATTACGACGGCTTTTAAGTGTTCTTCCGCGAACACGATAAAAATGTATTTCGGCACATTTCATGTTATAAATTATTACTGAAAGGAGCATTTCGTTCGAAATCCTAACGAATGAAATAATATGAATAAATTCAACTACTCTAGTTGTAAAGGACCGGATGGTCGTTCGTGTGGGCTTTTCCAAAAGTGGCCAATTTCTTGAACATGACCTATTTATTTTACGAAGCGGACGACACTGGGACACATACTATCACAGAGAATAACATTTAACACTAATAATTATTACATTCGCTATATAGGTTTCATTTTGTTTCTTTACGACTGGTAGTGGCAACAGTCGTTCACTGCATTTTTAATTCATCTTCTTAGGTGAAGCTATCCCAGGTTCTGATCTGTTTCTCCTCTTTCTACCAAAGAGGGAGCTTCTATAGAAGAGAGGGTGTGTGCAAACGTCACACTAGTAAAATTTACTTCATATAACGAATGATAAGTAATTTTGTTTGTATTTCTGGTATTTCAGAATTGAAAGCAATGTGTCTTCATATTTGAAACAAAAAACTTCATAACAAAATGAAAACATAGATTTACTCTGATTTGAAAGTGTCATTTTTCTCAGTGCATATATGTGTACAATGTACATATATGTATATATATACGTATATATAACACTGTAGCCCGGCTAATCGAAAAGTACCGAATGTTTTCTTTAATTCCAATTTGATATCATTGAAGGTACTATCAAATTGAAATCAAAGAAAAAAAAATAGGGTTCTTCTTATATTTTGTAAAAGTGTCTGGAAAGAGTCTTTAGAAAAAAAAAATTCTAAAAGCTACGATAAGTAGCAAGATTAATTTCAGTTTGCGATATATGTTAAACATTTTTATTTTCTAAATCCAGACACTTTTACAAAATATCAGAATATCCTTAAAAAATATTTTCTTTAATTCCAATTTGATGTAACTGAATGTACTTCAAGATTAATTGTAAAATTTTTATATTGAAATAATTTAATTAAAGATAAAAATAAAATCCAACGAAATGATACTAATCGATTGTATTGTTCTATTACAAATATTTTGTTTAACAAATATAACAAATATAATAAGAATCACTGTATGAACTTTCATCAGAGATTATAAAAAAACCTCAGTAAGAAACATCTATTTTCATTTAATTTACAGCATCTTACCTTTTTATTAAATGATGTGCAATTTTTGAGATGGCGAAACTTATTCTGAGTTTTGCCGTTAGAGGTATAACCGATTTTATTTGTATATTCAAGATTATGGATTATTCCAAAACTTATTTTCAAACTTCTGTTTTTTTAAGCTCAAGAAAAATTATACAAGCAATTATATTTAATTACCCGAATCGCCACGATTTCTTTTCCAAATAAAAATTGCAATATTTCTTTTAGAAATATCACGAATAGGAATTTTTTAGATAAGGACCGTGTGTTTTTATTTGGTGTATCTAAATTTATTCTATCATTTTGGATATTTACTTTTAACTTTCAAATGACTCGTAGAATCTTTATATCATTGGAATTATTTTATTGAAGTAATATTTTTTAAATAAATATATAATTTATAATGCCATACTTTTCCTTTAAAGGCATTAAAAGTTTTTTTTTATTTCCTTAAATGTTTAAGCATAATTAATTTCAATTAAATATTAACTTTTAAACCCGATTTACCAATGAACAAACTAAAGGATTATATGAAGCACATTTTTTTTCAATAAGGATCATTAAATGTATTAATATTTACATTAATAAAGAAAGTAGTGTGCGTAAGAATCAATTTCACATTAAAAGGTATTTTCGACCTAAAATATAAGAGAATATTCAGTAAGTACTTTGTATGTAAAGAACAATAAAAAAAACTAGAAAACAGGAAATTTGCTTCTTCAGAATTCATTGCCGCCTACGAAGTAGAAAATATATATGTGTATAATTATAGATAGTACAAAACATATTTCAGGTTTAAGACTTAAAACACGCGCTTTTTTATATAATGACGACATTCGCATCCGCTGAAGAACTCCACATTTGCAATCCATTCTTAAAAATCTACAAAAATGTATGCATATCACTATCGAAGAATAATACGCAAATCCAGCAAAAAGCGATGTCGTCATTCCAGAGACTTGATAAAAAAAAACCGACTATATAATTATTCATATACCTTCATTTGTTTACAACATTAACATAAATACTTAAAATTTAATATATTTTATAGTAGTTCCATGTTTTATCACAAATCATTCATTTATAATTTTCTTTTTTCAAAAAAGCACGTATTTTAATTACATTTTTTATTCAGTTGTTATACTAAAATGGCAACGAAAAGATATAACAACCTACTATTTTCCGATATTTTTTCCTTTATTTTCTAAAGAAATGGAGTACATAAGTTGCCAAAAATAAAGAAATGACTTTAAGAACTACAAAATTAATAATATCTATATATATATTACGCTAACGTACGTGGCACAGAAATCGCAATTATTTGTTATTGTTTAATGGCAACGCCCGAGAAACGCACCTGATTGGTTATTGTGTCAGAGTCCTTGGCAGGATTTAGGGCGATCGGGTTTGTTTACTGTTCGCTTTTTCGGTACAATATCTTTCGTTGCAATTATGTAGCTTCAAAATATCATTTGAAATGTCCGTAAAAAATCTCGGTGAATGCTTGAAAGTGAAGAAGAATCCGAATTCGAGTCGAATGGAAATAGATTCGAAACCCAAATAGAATTGATCGAGAACGCCGTTAAGCGATCGGCAAAATAGGTTTAATAACTGTAGCATGCACGCGTTGCTTCTGAAATCCAAATTACTGATTTAAACGTTCCGGGGCATGCGTAACTGTGGGTGAAACTATCAATTTCTGCAAAGCACTGTATTGGAAATGCGAATTAAACAGCAGCAAGAAGTTTACAAAATGTTGTCAGGACGTAGAAAGTAATTTTGTACGGACAGGTAGTTTTGACTGTACGGGCCTGCAATACGAATTTCAAGTTCATTTAAGAATTATTACGGGCCCTCCAGAAGTAAGATACAATAAAACCTGCTTAGACGGAAACGAAAACGACCAGTGATAAATTCAGTTTTATGCAGGTTATTTAAATTGAACGAAGCATAATAGCATTTTTTTTCTTGGGGGGGGGGGGGAGCTGGAACTTTTTTGCCGTTTATTTCAGAATTCCGTTATAAACAGGCTTTACTCTATTAGAAAATAAATTTGCTGGATGGTAATTTTTTTAAAAATCTATATAGTAATATTTCCTTACAATTTTATTATTTCTTTTTCAGTATTACACTTTATGTTGTATTTGTAATTGCTTTTTTATATAAAGATTTTAAATGAAAAATTAAATTATTGAAAATATAATTACATTTTAATTAAATTCATCAGTTAATTTGGAATAAAAAAGATTTAAAGTATGAGACATATAAAAATTAAAAAACTTAACCTTTGACTTTACACAACTTTGGAACTGAACGAGAGCCGGGCCCTGGTAATTTGCACCGTCTCCTCCCGCCCCCTCTGTACGGACCTGCGATAAAAATTTCAGATTCATTTAAGATTATTATTACGGGCCCGGGCAACGCCGGGCGGGTCAGCTAGTCTCAAAAATAAATTGAGATGCATTTTGCAAACAAATTGCATTTAAAAGTACATTTTTTCCCTTTACGATGATGTAAATATTGAAAATGTGCGGTGCTTAGAAGTTTAATAAATTGCACTAGAGATTATCAGTATTTAACCGTACAAGAATACATCTGCTTTGTTTTAATGCTGGCTTATATAACGAAACTTTATTTTTTAGAGAAAACACTTTAATTACTGTCCGAAAGAAATAGCATATCTGAGTCTAATAATATTCTTTAGAATTAGAAAATAATTAATTTTTAAGACTTAGCTCGCAAATCTTCTTACTGTACATTGAAAGGTAAATTAGGACTTAAAGTTATAATTATAAAAAGAAACTCTATTTTAATTACATTAAATCAAAAATGTACATGAATGAAAACCGCAAGTAAATAGTGTATGCATAAAAAAACGATTTTTACTTGATATTTTTGTTAATATTTAAAATATTTCCTTTAAATATCTCAACAATTTAAAATTCATGTAAAATATAAATAGTAAATAAACCGAAATATATCCATTTCATGTTATTTTTTTTATAGTTATTCAGGTTGTGCATTGTCATAAGCTGGATGATGGGAACCTTTGGAAACATTTTTTTTTTTTTTTTTTTTTTACGACTCAACAGGAAATACATGAAATCGGTTTGAGAATGGTGTGACAATGCAGTTAGTGGTAGACTCCTATCTCAATTTTAGATACTGATAGAAAATAGAGAAATTTCATCTATAAATCGATTGTACAGGTAATGAATAATTTCTCATTTTTCATCAAACTTCCTGCAGATACCACGAAGACAGATCGCCTTTTAATCTTTTTAGAAAATTATTTATGTTTTGATATTGATGCCAATTTCTAAAACAGCAAAAAGAATTATATTTCTTCGCAAATAAAACATGTATTTACACGTGACTATTAAAAACAGAAATGAAAGTTTAAATTTTGTATATTTTTAAAAATTAAAAAGCTTAATTTATATTGCAGAAAATAACCTGAAAATATTATTGTGCATTAAAATAGGCAAAAGCATTCATGCATAAGCTATGTTTGTTGCTGATAATATCAAAAAATCAATCAAAACATAAAATATCAGAGTAAAATTTCAAAACACGGTCCTTTTCAATACTTCGGCATTTTTGACCTAACCATTTTAAAAAAGCTGATATTCAAATGTGTAATTGATCTTACTTATCATTCCCAAAAGCAGTCGTAAGATTTCGCAACTGCGGTGAGTGAGGTCATGGTAACCGAAAAATGTCCTATTCAAACCGAAAAAACATGGCGACCAGATTACAGAAGATAGTCACCGTTCGTTATAACATAATTCAATTATCCGTACTTGGGTAATCGTTTTAAAACTGGATACATTACCATGTAGTCAGAGGCTGCGAAGTCTGAACGGGAGTTGTCGAGCGTAGCTATGGGCAGAAACCCATAGTATAAAAAAATAAACCTTAGCATGAAATCCTCATGACAAATCTTCACGACGAAGCAAGAAGATAATTTAATTAAATATGATGATACGTAGGTCATAAAATAGTAGTATGTATTAACAAAAGATTAGCACAGAGATAAATCTTCCCATTTTAGTTTCTGCTAAGAAGATCTTAAATTACATCAATGTTGGATATTAGAATAGTATTAGAATAATAACAAACATAATTTTCTTTATCGTAATTTCGAAGGAGTATAATACGGTATAAAGAAGGTTTAAAATGATGACACTAAGTAAAAATAAAAATTTTAAAACTAGCATCTAAAATTTTAAGAGAAATTTTAATCATTTCTTTGAGAGTTAAAAACAGTAAGTACCTGTAAATATTACTATAACTGATTTTATTAATAAAAAGATAACTTTCATATATACATCAGATATATGCCTAACACACAGAAATGAAATCTCACGTCGTTGTCATTGTCAACCAGCGTCAAACGAAATTTCATGTGAATGACGCCAGTAGGCGGGCAGACGCCAGGGCAAGAATAGAAACTGGCGATTTGATTTTCAATTTTCCACGACGAATAACATTAAGTGTAAATCTCTGAGTCTCCAAAGTGAAGTTGAAATAATTCATTTATTGGATAATAGAACAATTAAAAAATGTTTCATTGATAAACAATTCGAATACTGCAGAACGCATCATCTACTATTTGAAAGAACCGGAATGAAATATTCAAACAATTTTTTAGAAGCAATTCAAATCCTGAGCGGAAAAAGTTTAGAACTGTGGTGAATGGTGATATCGGCGAAGCCTTAATTACTTAGTTAAAAAATCTACTAACTAGTAAACTTAGTAGTAATAATCTTTCAATAAACGTTTGCCCGTCTAATACTGTGCAAATCAAAAATCCTGGATGATATCACATTTATTTCAAGAATGTCTATGCTACTGATATGAATAAAAAGGGAATTTTTTTTTCTAAACGACAATTTCACTTCACATGGAACAAGAGAGAACCTCAAATCTGTAACAGTCTTCCAGTTTCCTCCCAATATAACCTCAAAATTACAGCCAATGGATCAAGGGATTATCAAAAACTTACCTTATGCATTTTGCGCCACATTCTGCTTAGTATGGAAAAAGTAATACAAACACCTATCGATATAAAAATAGCATGCGATATTGATAAATGATACATGGCGTGATGTTAAATCGGAAACAACTGAAAACTGTTAGAGGCATGCTGGAATAGCTGTTGGAATAACGAATAACATTCATGCATCATTCGCTGAATATCGTGAATCAAATGACTTACGGAAACACTTAAGCAAAGACAAAGTCATTTTATCGGAAGTAACATTCATAGAATATGCAGATATATATGCGAATTGTTACTACAAATAACAGAGGCACTTATGAAGAAATTTACTGGTTTCTCACAATTTAACTTAAAGTGATGAATTGCACAATGATGTTGATGAAGAAAGAAGCACAACAGGGAACGTTTCAGCAGCCATTGCTCGTCAAAGTCTACGAAACCGCGACACATATTTTTCTGCTCATGGTGTTGACTGAAGCAAAAATTCAGACAAGCTGGAAAGGAATTTGTCTGTGTATGTTTTGAATTTTAATGTGCAAAAGAACATAATGGATATTTTGTTTATGTAATCATGTATGGTGGTGCTGCTTATGACGGCCGATTATCTACACGAGGTATGTAGGCCCGAAGCGGGGATGCCCTCCGTGGTGGGTGTCTCTAAGGGAACCTAACACGGATTTACGCAAGGATATCCAAGGTTCGAAGAAAACCACGGAAAACTACGAACGGTTAGACCAATGGGCGCAACTGGGTTCAAACCCAGCACCTGCCGTGTACCAGCTTTGAGAGAAGAACCTATCGGCCACTGGTGGGGCAGTAACCATGTATGTAAAGTGTCATTTTTTGCAAGCATGGGCTAATTTTGTATTTTAAGCTCTATCTTGCAGAAATAAATAAAATTATAATGGTTCTTCTTTATTTTTAATAATATTTCGAGAATAAATATTATTTTAAAATTTTCTTTTATTAAATATTTAACAAAAAGTTTAAAATATTTTAATTGAAACTAATAAACATTCTAAAGCATACATTAAATAATTTGTTCGGAATAAAACTAGGATTGCTTATGACGAATATTGGTTATAACGATGCAATTTCGTCGCAGATGACTTAGTTATAAGTGAGCTCGACTATTTAAGGAAGGAGGGTTGCAATACAGAATACATAATAAAAACTCAGTCACAATCTCGCTACTTATTCTGTTATATATACTCAGTCGTGTCAACCCGGTTTTATGTTAATAACATAAACAAGTATTTTAACAATTTTTTTACAGATTTACATTGCTTTGTATGAACTGTGATGATTGTTCGAAATTTTCAGCAGTAATTCGACAGTAACCTGGTAGACAATATGAACTGTACCTCCTTCAGCAATGTTTGGATGCTGTTACTGACCATTCACACCACATTTCGTGAAATTTTTATATTTTACAGGTGTTCCGTCTGCAATGTCATGCAAACATTGAAGCCATCTCCCATCGCTCTGATGACCATAGACACTTTTATCATCTGTTTCCTCAAGTAATTCATAAATAGTGAGATATATTTTGTTACTTTTGCTAAGTTTGTTACATATAATCCTAATTTGCGGTGTGTGACGGTTATAACTTTTTCATGACTGTGTTTTACTTGTTCTACAGAAATGTGCTTATGGAGGTTTTCGAAGGCAATTTCGTATTTTTCTAGGGAAAAGTTTTTTTTCTAAATTTATAATTTATTTCATAAAAGATTTTTTTAAATTATTGATGAAAGTGTTTGAATTTCAGCTGTACGCAGTGTGTATGTAAATGTGTCAAATTGCAGATTTAATCAAGAAGTTTAGTTATACACATAAAAGTCACATAACAGTCGTAATTGATATACAGGGTGTCCGGTCTCAACGGTGTCTAATGGCTAATTCCTAAACCGTTAGTCATAGACATATAGTTCCAATTACAAAAATGTTTTAAATCATGTAAAGAAATATTTTAAAAGCGATTTGGGTCAATAAAAAAATTTCTTAAAAAATTACAAAATTTAAATTTTTATACGGTCTTTCGGTCCTATAAGTTATATTTAGTAAAATTTTCCTGTTACACTGACAGGTAAGACAAAAAAAGTTCCATTCATATAACCTAAAATTGAGCGAGTTATGAAACTTTAAAAATGCATGACTTATGCCACTTTTCAGCTCTGAAAACAAATGAGTTCGGCTTGGCTTTGAGGGGTCACATACTAAGTGCTTAAAGTATTCGAAGATCTTACTTCATGTGTATCATCATATTTTACATACTGACGCAAATCCAATGACTATCTAATATTATTATGATTTTCGGTGGTTACCATTTATACTTATTTTACACGATATCACAAAATATTTCGAATAGATTACTACCAAGATGTTTAAGAAAAACTTTTAGATTAGATAACACAAGACTGCGATAGTTGTGTTTTTTAGCTTTTATGTATTTTTTAGAACTGAATCAGAGAATTACTTTAATTTTTAGCGATCATCTCAGGATGTTTTGCAAATCATAACTTGTCAAAGTTAAAAAATAACAAAAATCAGAGGAGATAGCCGAGTTTTTTAACTTTTGATAAACGATCTTTATGTACTTTTTTGCACTGAATCTGAAAATGACCTTCATTTTTAATCCTCCGAGCGTCTTGGAAAAGGGTAAAATTGTAATGTTGTTTTCTTTGCATTTTATTTTAAATGCTAAGAAAATATGATTCTTTCAACATTATGAAAAAAATTCAATTACAAATGTGAATGTAATCCTTGAGAGTATTAATCATTCTTCAATGTATTTAAAATTCATTAAATCTAAAGAATTATATTATTTTAAATATTACTTGTATTGCTGTGAAACCTGGAGCTTAGTGAACGGAATATTACGTCCCAAACACTTAGAGGTTTTTATATATAACCATCACGTTATATAATATTTTCTGCCAATCGCAAATGTCAGTGTTAAAATATAGCAAAAATCTGATACTATAAAACAGATGTAAATCTTTTTTGTTTTATTTTATTCATTAACTTATTCGATATTTTTGCTTACCCTGGGATTCTTACAGCTAAATAGCTGAGTGGTCCGATGAGATGAGGGTGGTGATTCAATTTTAACTTTGAACTTCTTAACTTTGAAATTTGCGAAAAATCCTGATGTGATGGTTAAAAATGAAGGTCAATTTCAAATTCAGCGGTACAGAATACAAAAGAATCAATTATCAAAAGCTAAAAAACATGACATAACCCAACTTTTGCAGGCTAGTGTAATCTAATAATATTTTAAAATACGTATCATTTTATAAAGAATTGAAGCTGTTAGTTTAGCATCATTTTATTTAACAAAAATTCTATTTTTTCTTTCTTCTTAAATAGTTATTACATATTGTATATTTTGCATTAATATGTCAGAATGATTAAAGATTTCAAATTTATATTGCAATGTTAATTTTACTCTCCACCATTTTTTAATATATCTGACGAAATTATATTTCGACTAAATTTGTAAATGACTCCCAATTTGCAGCAACAAATATGCTCCAACTTTAAACAGTTATTACTCGGTCAATTTTAATCGTAGAATAACGGAACTTTTTGTGTATTATTTCTCAGTGTAAAAGGAAAATTTTACTAGATATAACTTATAGGACCAGGGGACCGTATAAAAATTTAAATTTTGTAATTTTTAAAGAAATGTTTTTATTGACCCAAATTGCTTTCAAAATATTTCTTTACCCGATTTTAAACATTTTTGTAATTGGAACTATATGCCTATGACTAACGGTTTAGGAATTAGCCATTGGACACCGTAGAGAACGGACAACCTGTATTAGAAATGACAAAATATATCCTGAATTTTATCACCTCCATCTCTTGCAGGCTCGATTACGGACGAATAATAACCATTTGCTCTTAAAATAAAATAGAGAATTCAGAATTTGCTTCCGGATAATTTTCCAGAGCGAAATTAAAACTTTGTAAATAAATAAATTTAATAATATAAAATTAAATAAAGTAAAATGAAACAAAAATTAACACATATGCAATCGAACAATTTCCATTTTTACGCCGTCAAATAATAGAAAAATTTGTGCTGTCAAATGTAATTTGCTTGAAAAATGTCTGTCAATATACTAATTTTTGTAATAAAAAAAACAAACCGCTTAAAAAAATATATATATATATACATATATATATATATATATATGGCTTGCGGCCCAATTAAAAAGATTAATCATTTGCACTTAAAACACTATAAAAATTTCCGCATTTTCCAGCTCCAATTCCACAACAAAATTAAAAGTTAATGAATTAAATAATATAATCAGAATACTATTTTAACTCACACTTAGTCAAATTACGAGCTAAACCACTGAAATGAGCAGAATAAGTAGCTAAATCGTTTACGATTTATGCGCCTATTTATTAACATCTGACATACAGTAATACAAAAATATCATTTTAAGGGTTTCCGGGACACAAAAATCTTCAAATTTTCTAAAAATTTTTATTGCATTAAAAATTTCTCTGATTTATTTGTTTAAAATAATGTTTAAATCACGTTTCTATCTTAATTAGAACGAGAATATTAATTTTTCGTTTTGGTTTGCCTCCAAAATCTACCTTTAATGCTATGGCTGAGATGGAAACGACTTCTTGTGAAAATGCGTCTTTGTTCATGGTGGATTTTTTCACCATTTCTCGTATTGAAATTGTTATAAGTCAAGAACCGTTAAAGATAAATCGTTCAAACTTAGAACATGTCTTTTTCAATTGTTTAACTTTAAGTTTGATTGAGCAAATTTGAAAAAAAAAATATTTACTATTGAAAATATGATTTTTTTAAAAAGCTACATCATTGTTTTAAAATTGTTACTTTAAATATTTTTAATATTTTTAATTAATATTTTTTTAAATGCTGAATCAAAATTGAAACTTATATATTACTTTTTATTTAAATTTAAGAAAATTGAAATACTACAAATAATATTTCGAGTTATAACGATTTTAAACTACCCCACTTTTTTAATAAATTTTATATTTTAAATTTTTTTTAAAAATTTATGAGAAGTTTTATCATGTGATTTTATTTACAAATGATATGGTTAACCATCACAAAAATTTCAAAATTCTAACTCAATAAATAAAAATTATTTTTAATTGTCTCTCGGACACTCTTAAATAAATTAAAATTTATATTTGAATTCATCATCGATATTTTTCACATAAAAATGCTATGTGGAATTGCCTGTGGTGGGTAATCTAAACAAATACATTAAATCTAAAATGAAACTAATTGAATTTTCAATTAAAATATAGTGGTTTGCTGTTACGTTCTGTTACCCGGATAGCCCGGGTTGGATCGGCTACAATAGATAAAAACCAATTTATATTTTTATAAACCGCGTTACATGCTACCAGAATAACACATGTATATTATTAATCTGTCACATTCTATACTTTCTATGACTGTTAAATGTATCGCCATAAGTGTCCAATTGTGTAAACTCATCCATAAATTGAAACATATTTAGTAAAAGCATAATCTTTAGCAAAATCTAACATTGAATAATTAATCTTGCCGGATGCATTACTATCCAATAAGCTACCGTTTTAGTAATACAAATCGCCTTAGTCAGTGCTATGGCCTAAGTATTTACCTTTACTAAGTGAGAAATTATTCATTATTTTAAGAAAGGTTTTACAATTTAGATTATTTAAATCAGTTCAATGGTTCAAAATTTCAATTAAATGTCAAATTTTAGCATTTCATTCTAAAACTGGCTGATGCGCTTTGCGTTGTAAGAATCCACCATAATAAGATTAAATATACCTGAAATCAGTGATGAATGATTTTTTTTTAACGAAAATCTTCCGAAAGGAACTTAATAATGGGCATCTCAGTACCTTTGGCAGCATACCGCGAATTTCATATTTTAAAGTAAAAATCTATCCGAACGAAACTACAATTGGAGCGCCATTGCCTACGACAATGTACATCTGCGTGCTTAGGTACGGCGGGGAGCAGAGCCGTGCAAAGTGGAGGGCGAAGGGCGGCCGCCCCGGGCGCGGAAATTCAGTAGGTGCCACATTTATCTACAAACCACGTTTTTTCTTTTAAAAAAAAGTGTATATTTACATAGACTGAGCACGCTGCGCTGGTCCATTTTTCAAATAACCCTTCAATCAAACGAAATGGAGAATTCAATACTATATTTAAAATTAATATGGACCTTCACCTGGAAAGTCGTTCCGCATTTTCTGAATACGCATCGGGCGCATTTAGCTATTATATTATCTTACTAGCGAACTTGCCCGGCGCTGCCCGGTTACGTCAAATAACAGCAGGAATTACAAAAAAGCTCTGATTATCACAATAAGATATCGCGAAAAAATTTTAAATCGCGAAAAATTTTTGAAAAGGGAAAAGAAAATATATATATATTGTGTTCGAAGACTGCGTGTTGATTCCTTTCACTAATGTGGAAAAATAGTAGCAAATCGCTAAAATACACTAAAAATCATATCCAAAATTCCCGAAAAATTCGACAATTGCTATACGAAAACCGAATAAATTTTATTGATATGAGGGCAGAATGTACTTTAGGTCAAAAATGGAATGTCAAAAAATTGAGCAGATCGCGAAGAAACGTAAAAATCGCATTAAAAATCACAAAAAGTTCAAAAATCACGAAAGTCAAAATGTACTATAATTGGATAAAAGTTTCAAATCTAATTCCTTTGACCTCTCTTAAAATTTATCTTTTGGAAATCATGCTAAGCATTAGATAATCTTACTTTTATTCGCAATTAATTTACTTGGACTCCCTTAAATATAATTAATATAATCCTTTAAGTTAATATTAGTTTTTGTTGCATTAAAATATCTCAGTTTGTTGATTTTCTGTAAGCAATAAACCCTATTGTTTTACAGTGCAAGTCTATGGAAATTTGGCGAAATATTAGAGGTATCGGCAAATTGGCGTCACTTTTGGCAATAAATCGCCAAGTTGGCGAGAAAATTGGCGTTATTTGGCGACAGAACTGTATCCCCCCCTACGGTAACCCCCTCTCCCCCTTATAGATATAGAGATGCATTACATGCTGTTCAATAATCGCATAAAAAATTCCCTAAAAATTCAAAAATCGCTGTTCGAATTCCGGATAAACTTTTTTGAGAAGAGAACAAAATTTACTATATTGGGTTAAAAGAAAGAAGCTGTATTCTTTTTCCTAATGTGGAAAAATCGAATTAATATAATCCCTTAAGTTAATATTAGTTTTTGTTGCATTAAAATATCTCAATTTGTTGATTTTCTGTAAGCAAGTAATCGATATTGTCTTACAATGGAAGTCTATGGGAATTTGGCGAAATATTAAAGATATCGCCAAGTTGGCGTCACTTTTGGCGACTAATTTCGGTCGCCAAATTTGGCGATATACCGCCAAGTTGGCAACAAACTTAGCTGCATTTGGCGACAGAACTATGTCCCTCTACGGCAACCTCCTTATAGGTATGGAAATGTACTAAATGCTGTTCAAAAATTGCATAAAAAATTCGCTAAAAATTCAAAAATCGCTGCACGAATTCCGAATAAACTTTTTTGAAAAGAGAACAAAATTTACTATATTGGGTTAAAAGAAAAAAACCATATTCTCCTCACTTATATGGAAAAATCGCCTCAAAACTTAAAAAAGTGCTAAAAATCGCATGAAAAATTAAATTAAAAAAATCTAATCAAAAAATCGAAAATCGGGCTTCAAGGTGCAAAACTTCATGTATAGACGTACCTTTTCCCCAAATTTTGTAGCTCTACGTGCAGCGGTCTTTTCAGAACACCTTCGACACACTCACTCACTCACTCACACACACAAACTTCTTTCTTTATTATTATAGATTAGTAATTTTCATCCCAATGAAGGTACAGTCGTGGGGGAAAAAAGTAAACACCCCCTACTAACTCCTCAACAAATTATCGTAGACGAAAGTGACTGGTACCGAACTATTGAAAATAAGGTCAACTTTTAAATGATGTATATAAAATTTGCTTAGGAGGCCATCTACATATTAAAACGAATCCAAACTTCATTTTTTTCAATGACAATACCCAATTTTAACAAGATATTTCAAATCTTCGGTTCAGCCTACGTATAGACACAAAATTTCAAGTCATTTGGATAATAAGTTTTTGAATTATAAACATTCAAAATTTAGTGCTTCTAATGTTAAATTACATTTCCATATTTTTATTTATATCTCCTGTAATTATGCTCCTAATGTGCTAATTTTTTGTGTAGCAATAACACTAATACACCCAAACATAAATACGTCGAATTCGCAATTTTTATAATTTTCTGATATGAATTATGAACTATGAAATTAATATTCGAAAAGAATATGAATTGCAACCTACAATTTTTTGATGGCTTTAGATTTAAGTCTTGCTTTATGGAAATCCAAAATTTCACATTTGTCTTCCAAGTAGTTTTCAATTTATGCTTAAAAAACAGCAAAATGATGGTTTAAGGGGCCGTGTATGATAGAACTGACTAGATATTTTTAAATTTCTTATGTTGTTCTGTAATCTAGCAGATTTCATTGACTGCTTGAGTGACGCTTAAGGTGCCTTGATCAAGAAGAGGACACTCTTGTTTAACAATCGA